>OX461810.1:70107985-71500677 GCA_949802685.1 Dicyrtomina minuta
ATTTTGTGACTTGAAATGCACTACTTGGAAGACCTTAGTGAAATCATTAAATTGACATGCCCGGGATTTATCAATTACCTATGAAACAGAAACAATCCACAATGCACGTGCCTTATATTTCTACAATGTAAAGTATTGGTGCGGACCCTGAAAGGTGTACTTAACCTTCAGTGCCACGCTGAAGTCGTTGACGTGAATCTGTAGATACCGCCCTAAAAATTGTGGGCAGGCAAAGAGGGCAGACTCTAAAGACCACATTTTAGAGTTCATATACTCAAGAGTGCGAGATACTAGAGTGTATACTAACAGGTGTATTGCTGTTTTAATGCAACTGTGAGATATAGGATAAAACTATATATGTATGGCAAAATTTGCCCAGCAAATCAAAAATAGTTAAATATTTACATTGTTACACACTCTTTTGCCATGTAATATAATAATAGTAAATGTACGATTAGCAGTGGCCGAGGATTAAAGCCAGTTATGAGAATGGAAATTTCGTTCCAGTCTACAATCCTAACCGCTCACCCAAGCACGCCTGCTTTTGTCGCGCACTCTTTTGTCCACACGCTAACATCCCACACACTCTTATGATTCTGCACTCATTATTCCAGACGCTAAAATTCCGTCAATCTTATGTATCTGCACTCTTTCGTCAACATGCTAACATCCCTCACTCCTATTTACTCTTTAGTCCCGAATCTTGGGGAAGACAAGGTAGTGATTTATTATCGTCGCACATAGCACGGAGCCTGACCGTTGACTTTTATTCCAAAATTTGAATCACATTTAATTTGAAAGAAACTTTGGATTCTACTGACTAGTGAGCATGTACAACAGGTTCAATGCTATACGCAAATATAACTGATGGGACCAAGTATTGACTTCTAAGCTGCTCCAACGACATCCTCATCCACAAATCTAACCCCAACGATTAGATATTAAAAGTTATTTTTTGCAATTATTGCTTAGTGTTTAATGCATAGGGACATACAAATATTCACTTAATACTAATACCTGACGATACGTATGGAACCTACATTTAAAATTCATTTGAATTGTATCTAATGTAGGTGATTGTATTTTATTGCCTTCAATGAGCATATTCATTTATTTTACATGCATTAAAAGGATGCATTCTATATCGTTGCATCGGCTTCTGGACTGGCCAGTCCATAGGCCGCGGCGACCTCTGGACTGCCCTTGTGGACTAGTCCATAAGAATCCTGGGCTTCTGGACTAGTCCTTTGGGCCAAAGGACTAAACTTCTTCTGGACTACCACATATATAACTAATTCAGTTTGTCAACTTTACGCAAATTGAATCCGAAATAGGTTATATAGGAGATCAAAATATATTAGCAACTACATGTAGGTTAAAAGTTATTCCAGAATCTATAGGAACTCAGCAAAGTTGGAAGTTTGGAATTCATTTATTAAAATTAATTCAATTTTCTAGAAGAGATATTGAGTACCTACTGAATTTCGTCATATCGGTTGTCTAGCCGTCTACTCTATACCACTGCACCCTACTAATCAGCATAATATTCAACAATGAAGTCATCATCTCCTATAGTTATGACGTTTAAGTATTTAACTACTTAAATTTTATTACCTTATTTTACAGGTACTCACTGGTATTTAGTTATGTAATAACTAAATTCCTTTCTGTAAGTTTACAAAGCAACTTATCTTTTTTTTTGGTATTATTTTATCACTATCACATTACGAATCACAATGAACAATATGCAAATAAATTAAAAGAAAATATTGCACGGTAAAAGTTAAGTGCAAAACGGCATGCAAATGTGAGCAGTTTGAAACTGCTCCACTGAAAACAAGGATCTCAAGCACTCGCTTTAAAATGTTTCTGCTTGTGTGGTGCGTAACAAGATGAAAAAAGAAAATAATTCATGAAAACATTTTTACTATTTGTTATTTTGAAATTGGAGATGTATTTTTCTAAATAATAAGAACCGTAAAGCTTCTAATAGAAGCCCCCGGCTTCTATTAAAAACAGGCCCTCCTACCCCTGGCGTGTATTGGAGACCCGGCCTTTATTAGAGACCCGGCTTCTATTAAAAATTTTATGTTTTGAACCAAAAAAATAGAACGCGATCTACCATGCAAGTAGCAAAGTTTCACTATTATTGAAAATTTAATCGTTTTTATTATGCTAAACTCTAAATTATTGCTAATTTCATCAATAATTCAAGGAATCGGTTGTAGGACATATTCCCCCTGGACATTTTCCCCCCGGACCTATTCCCCCCGGACTTTTTCCCCCCGGACCTATTCCCCCCGGACACTTTCCCCCCAAGCAGTAACCCCGGACATTTTCCCCCCAAACCCTCATTTTAGACACTGAAATGCTCATTATATAAAGTTAGGGATTTTGAAATGTTTGCTAATAATGTCATTCATTCATATGTAGCACTTATCGGATCCTCCAGGTATATAACCTATAACCCAGTGCAATTTACTGTACTAGCAGTGTGAATGTAAACAAACATTTCCCCTCGGTATGATCGACCAAAGTCTGAACACCACCTATGGAGCGCTCCCGAAGGAAGTCTGCTACAGTTACACACCGCTGGTGTCTTACGAACTAGTATGTATATTATGGATAGTAGCTTATGTTACTGCTGACCTCTTTACAGTCTAGGTAGATTACCCTCCTCTTCAGGAGCTACCTGAAGCAAGCTTCAGGTTTTGCTATCTTCCCTTTCGGAGGACTACAGAGAAGGGTATATGCACAAGAATGTATTTCGACGACCAAACCGAAATGCAGACGAGTACACCCAACCTGATTGCCCCACGTACATACGTCAAGCACATCGACACAGCATGAGAGAAATAGCAGATGCTATGCAATGAGAGGCGCAGTGAATGGTCTGCTGAGTGATATTGTAACTATGCTGAAGCACGGGAAAATAGCTGTTAGCCTGCTAGGCGCAATTAGTACTCTGCCTACGTCTCTACACACGTATGAACAGTAGTACACTACATTTCCCTTAGTTACTCACACAAAGTTCCCAAACACCTCCCCCCACCAAGCACTTCCACTACTCTAACTTCTGCGCAGCGAGACGCAAGTACGCTACCGGCTAAGGATTCGCTCGAGCGGGTCAAAAAGAAACGCCGAGTTATCGAGGATAGAGACAATCTCCCCTCGGCCACAGAGCCGGATTGTTTGCTAATAATGTAACACATCACAAAGACTAATCGAAATTATACTTTATTAAACCCTGAGCGTGGTTTGCGTAAAAATACATAAAAAAATCAATCCTAACAGAAAATTAAGGCAATAGAGGTAACTATAGTTTTAATCATAATAAAATTCTTAAACATATTAGTTAGTACTAAACTTGCTCCAGAAACACGTAATATACTATTTTTCCAATATTACTAAAAACAATGTAGATTAGTTATGTATGCTGGCATTATATAAAATCCTTACTTACTAGATTGGTAAGAAAACGAAAGTAAAACTGTTTACCCCTTAAATCAGTTAAGTACATAGCACCTAAACTTATTTATTTTACGATGGATGTTTCTGTTTTATGAATAGAAACCCTTCAAACAAAATTTTTTCCCGCGTCTCGCAGTTTTAATAATTCCTAAAGCCATTACAATTCTAAAGAATAAAGCACCAATTAATAACAATGCAGCTATTCAGTTTTATAACAAGCTGCTACAAGCTCTTGAAACAGACTAATAAAATAAAAGGTTAAACCGAAATGAATGTGTATACTCATTGCCATTCCCATATGATAAAAACAATTACGCAAATTAATGCATATTGCTAATCAGGATAAAATGCCTAGAAACTGGACGTCCGTTAGAACACCAGTCTTATTTTCTCAGAATGCCTTAACACGACCGCGTAATATTATTTATCAGTATCTTAAATAAGGGTTTGGGGGGAAAATGTCCGGGGTTGCTGCTTGGGGGGAAAATGTCCGGGGGGAATACGTCCGGGGGGAAAACGTCCGGGGGGAATAGGTCCGGGGGGAAAATGTCCAGGGGGAATATGTCCGTATACCCAAGGAATCAAGTGCAATTCTTGATAGAAAGGTATAATTTTATTTGATTGGAGACCCGGCTTCTATTGGAGACTCGGCCTCTATTGGAGACCCGGCTTGTATTGTAATTTATAGCCTTCACCCCCGGCCTCTATTGGAGACCCGGCTTCTATTTGGAGCTTTACGGAAGCTATATTCAGAGCCTAAACTCTAAACAAATCCACAGCGGTTTTTATCAATTTTTTCATTCTCCTGCTTTCAAAGCTTAAATTCCATAGTTTCATGCTAAGCTACTAAGCTAAATAAGATGCAAAAAAACACGTTTTTCTGTTAACACACGGTAATACTGATAATGAAAAATTGTAGGTAATGTAATGAAAAAAGAAATTTTTTAATGTTATTTAGCTACTCACACTATTTTTTGTCTGTTTGAGCTATACTGCTTCGATACCATTGATTAATTAAAATTTGTTATACTTTGGATTTTGCACTATTTTATTTTTATTATTAGGAATTGAATCATTTAGTTTTTCTCGTAAGCATCTACTTAAATAATTAAATATCGTCTGTGAAAAACCTACATGACTCATATCCTACTTAAGCTAGAGTCAAAATGAGCTATGTCATATAAACACTAAATAAGAAAGATGCGTTAGATGTTAATTAAGTGATTTTTAAAAGTGTAAAATGTCCTATTTACATGTTTTTGAGACGTGCAACATGTTCTATTTACCTGTTTTTGAAAAGTGTAATATGTTCTATTTAAACGCTTTTAAGATCATAAAATATTTCACCATTTTTGTAGACAGCGGATTTTGTTTTTAACTAAAAATGGATATGGGTCATTTTGGTTCTTCACAGACGATACAATTGTTACGGATGGTCAAAAGCTTTAGGAACCTGAACAATATTGAATGTTGCAGTTCCGATTTCTAATTGATTACCAATTTTAATTAGCAAATAAAAATATCTGCTGATAATGCCTTTAAGTTAGTCGCTTGTACTACAATGTCATGTTAATTCCTAAGGCATATAAAAGACCATAAACGATAAAGCATCCAAAGTCGTTAAAAAATTAAAAATTGAAAAAGTTTGTTCTGAAAATTGTGTGTTTCTTTTAAGATATATTTTAAGCTTTATTCAAGTAACGATGAGAATACTATATACTGTATCTGCATCCTACACGCATACTTTAATTTTTTTTACACATTTAGAACATGAACACTTTTTTATTTTTGAGAGTATGATTCCGATACTATTGACAACATTCTACAATTCTACACATATAACATATAGTATACTCGGAAATCTACAAAAAGCTGCCTCTCCGATTTCAACCAAATCCAAAATCCAAACAAACATTGATTGTATATTGCCTCATTTGTGCAAAATATATTTATGTTGTAAATTTTCATAATACATATATATATTATATTCTTTCCATTTAATTATTTAATATAACATATATAATTTCGATTTCCACTGTTTAATCTCATTTTCAAATATTGCTCACTTTTGAGCCACTCCCACCCCCACTAGTAGGTCCATCATACTCAAAGTTCCCCGAGTGCACTTTATTATTCTCGGCGACTTCCCATGCTGCCGGGTAGGAGTTCCAGTCTGTCGGACAGAGTAGTTTCTCATCGTCCGAGAATTCGCTGCTCAATCGTTTCTTCCTGAGTGGGAACTGGGATTTCTTGAGTGCCTTCACTTTCAATGTTGGACTGATCGGGGTGTAGTCATCCGAAATTTCGGCAAGTCTCTTCTCTTGAACAATGTAGCGGCCGATGAGGTCATTAAACTGGAGGCTCAAATGTCTCCTCAAAAGAGTTTTATTTCCTGGAATTGAGAGGAGGAGTGCGAGAAGCTCAGCATTGAAGCTCGGCTCGAATAAAATGAGAGCTCCGTGAACACCGGAGCCTCTCAAATTCGGAGCATACTCCGCCAGATCCACTGCTTTGAGCCACTCCATGACACGGTGATTCGTCCACGTCGCGACGTGGAGAGGTCCACGATCATTTAGGTCTCTTCTTGCAATGGACAATCCAGCGCTGGATCCCCGACGACAAAGGCAACTGGGATGAAAACGATGGATCCTCAAAATTTGGACCCCACGTTTTAAACTTAGATGATGCATGGCACTTGTGACTTTGAGCAGGAGTAAATCTTCGGATGTGAGACGATTCAACATTCGCCCATCGATCCGCGCCTCAGCAAAAGTGACTTTGTACTGAGGGAGACCCACATCATCCAGCCAGCGCGTGACCCAGTGATAGTCCAATTTCCCAGCGTTGTCCTCCTCCTCAGGATGTTTCAAGGCGTGATGGGCCAGGTTCAGTTTTTTACGATGGAGAACATTCTTCACATTGAGCTCCTTCTCAAGCTCTTCGGAGGAGGCATCCAGGAGCTGCTGACCGGATTTGACCCACTGCTTCGCCTCCATTGTGTAGGTGCTGAGTCCTAGATAGTTTAGCCAAGCAATGACCGCTTCACAGTCCCATGAGGACACGGGGCCGTCCGGCAGTTTCTCTGCCGTTTTCTCAGTCATCCAGCCAAGACGAGGGGCAGCCGTGGAGCGGACCCCACCACGAACGAATGGAGTGGGTGCATATTGCTTCCCGTTATTATCGAAGTCGAGGTCGACATCGATTTCGTTTGAATTATTTTCTGGAGCAACGCTATCGAAACCTCCAGAATTACTCCGTTTGAGCTTTCCCAGGATTTTGAGGATACTCCGAGACTTGTGACTTCCTCTACTACTCCCCTCACTTTTCTTTACTGAGCTACTAACCCCGTCTATTTTGTATTCGTTGAGCCAGGCAGTGTCCGAATTGCTAGTGTGGTGCTGATTCCCATGACCATGACCAGTCCCATTATTGCCACCCCCCATTTGATTGTAATTGAGACTAAGACTCGTGCTGGTGGTGTGAATATTGCTACTACTTAGGGAATTACATTTTGTGGAGTTGTCCACATTATTGTGAAGGGTGCCGGAGGGACTGCTCAGGCTGAACCTTGAATTGGGCTGACTTCTTCGAGGAAGTGTTCCAAAGGAAGAGATGTGATGATCAACGTGACGATAGGAACTACTTGGAGGTGTTTGAGCACGGAGGCGTTGATTCCTCCAAATTTGTTGTTGATCCCGATCCCGATCCCGCTCACTCCCTAAATGTATCCGGTGACAACTATCGTCCAGGACGATGTCAGTCACGGTGAGACCTTGTCCTGGTCCGGATTGTAAGGGCCGACTCCGTCCAACAGGCACAGGTGGTTTATCCCAAAATCTTCCCTCTGAGTAGTTTAGTTCTGTAAGAGAAATCCCACTCCCACTCCCAGCCCCCATACAAAATCTATTTTTTAACTCAAAATTTTCGCGTTCCAGCTCGGCTTGCTTCAAGCGAAGCCCGGAAATCTCGGTCATAAGCTCTAATTTCTGCGTTTCCAAACCGGAACGAGTCACAAGCTCCTTCATGGATTTCTCTTCCGTATTTTCAATGTCATTCTTTGTGTCATCCAGCAGAGTTTCCAAGTCGTTGATTTTGAGTGTTTGAGCTTCGATTTGATCCGAGAGGACGGAGACTTGAAGATGGAGTGTGTCCTTTTCCGACTCGAGCCGGAGAAGTCGGTTCTCAATGTCCATTCCAAGTAAGGAACCTTCCAGGAGCGAGATGATTTTTTGACACCAAACTTTTAAAAATAATTGATCGCCCTGTGTCAGATCCAAGAGCTGTCCACGGAGACAGTCCCAATTAATTGAATTTCTTCTCAGAAATGGAACGATACGCTCATCGCCGTTCAGTTTTAGCAAGTCCATATCCATTATTAACTAATTATTAACTAATAAAATTATTGATTAATTGGATGAAAAAAATGTTCGATGTCGGTCAGGTATTGGTGGGTGGATGGCTTCAGATTTATTATATAGGCACTTCACTTAGTTAATTTTAATTTTGACGTCAGACAACAGTATATATTCAAACTGAGATAGTTATTTGTTTTTGAAAAAAAATAATAAATTATGAAAATAATTAATGCTACTTATATATAGTTAACTTTAGTGATCTAGTTAACAATTACTACAAAAACCCACTGCACTCGTTACTGGCCTTTTTGATTTCCGGCCTCGTCGTTCGTTGTTGTTACGTGTGTATTTTACAGTTCTTGTGCTTTAAAAAATACTATCATCTATAGTAAAGTATTAACGAAGAATTATATATTCTCAACTACAACTATATAATATAGTGACTCAGACTTCCCTTTTAGTCATCATGCAGTCAGTCAACTTTTTATTGTACTATCAACTATCTAGTATCTATTGTCTGTTTGCGACAGATAGGAACGATAGAACAGCCGCACCGCTGCATTGCTTTCTTCAATGTAAAGTAAAAATGATTTAAATTTCAAAACTTTCAACTTTTGGCAGACTCGAAAATATTCGATTAAATTCTACACAATCCTATTGCGGCTCGTCACGCATAAAATTACTCAGGACTTAATATTAAATGATAAATGAATAGTCCGTTACAAATAATTACAGGAAAAGCAAAGTATTATGTACCTAACTAATAAGTTAAAAGACTTAATTGATTTTTTAATTTGTTTTGTTTATGTCCCTACTTATAATATTTAAAGGAAGACGAGATTAGGTTTGAAACTAAACGCATCTTTCACCACAGACTCAACAGAGCCAAGGATCCCCAGTCTTTCCCTTGAATATGTTTCTGTGCGTTTCGACGAGAGTGCCAGAGTGCCTGAGTGCTAAAAATTCTATATAGGCGCTTATTATCCACTGCTGACTCCTATGATCATGATGTTGATCATTCTGATTTTTACTATCACTGGTATACTGATTTGATACTGATACTGATGATGCTTATAGCAGAAACAGAGACACAGAGAACCCTTTTTTTCTTTTTTTTATGATCATTCTGATTTGAGAATTGGGGTTTGCCCTAATGTCTCTAAAATGCTAATGTTCAATGTTCATTGCTCTAGTATGTTGACGTTGACTGCTGGTCTGGCCTGGCGTCAGAAAGGGTTATTATACGGGACTAGTACACGGGTACCAGTACCAGTACCAGTACGAGTTGGAAAGCCATGCTCTATAACAGGATTTTTCATGAAGAGTTTTTTGGCAAAATGGGCCAAGTTCATTTTTTAAAAATAAAACTATTTGCCTTGCGTGTAATATTCAAAAAGATACGTTACAGTGTTGAATGGTAAAGGTCAAAGTTCAACCAAAGAAAATTTTTTCAAACTGCCAAAATTTAGTTTTTTGGCAAAACGGGTCAAGTCCATTAAATGATTTTTGGAAAAATGGGATAAGTTTACGTAAAATATTCATTTCTGATTCAATTTTGGTTTTTTTGAGTGTTTTCGTAGTTTGCAGAAGACAATTCCCGTGAGTAAATTTGTAATGCAAGAAAAAGTTTAAAAGTATAAAAAAAGTTTTGTTTCACTCAAAACGATTAAAATTTCATCTCACGGGCTTTTTCCCTATGTTAAGTTATTGAATTTGATGCAAAACGGAAAAAGTTCACAAGTTAAAAGTTTTGAAAACTTTCTAAAAAATTGCAGAGTCAGTCCAGATTTATAAAACTGTTTGTGATAAGGCTTCGTCAGCTGCAGTACCTGTAGAAAAAATTGAGTTTAAAAAATAATAGTGTCATCTTTTATTCATTATTCGTCTTTCCAGTAAAATTTGCTTTGATGGACTTGGCCCATTTTGCCAAAAAACTCTTCACATGGTGCCTTATGGAAACTGGAAAGGAGCTATTTTGAGACTTGCTTTGGCTACTAAAGTAAAAAAAAACTTCCCCTCTACTACTTTAATGAACCCACAGCCATAGTGTTATAGGGGTTTTTAGTTAAAAGATTTACACTCATATTTCTGTTACTAGTTATATTATGACATCGAAATGTACTTACACTTACATGGCACTACTCTCCGAACGTTACTCTGAATTCTGAATCTGAATTATGACATTATGTGCCCGCATCCATAGGTATACCCAAGATACTTGCTAATACTGTGTGTAAGTATTGTGTATATTTAATTGAAACATTTTTTAGCATACTATATATTGTGTGTTTACGTTGAAATATTTTATACACATGGCATATGGTTATGGCTTTGAGGTTTTCATCGTATCTGTTTTTGCTATACTATGCTAAACTATGCTTTTTTATGATTAGGATCATGATTATATATTGTGTATATCTACATGTGTGTGTGGGAAATATGCGTGGATCAAGTCCATAAATTAAGCTGACTTGTTACTGGTTCCAGTTCCAGTCAAAATTTAATGTTACAGACAGAGTTGCCTAATAAAATATCGTTGATCGTCGGAGGCTGATGAGAGTACATAGTTATTTATTGCGTAGACGTGTCGAGTAGTTTTTGATTATTTACTTAGTACCTATACAGACATTATACTTGATGAGAAAAGATCGGGATGCTCAGTGAGAGACAAAAATTCAGAAACCAGCGTTCATTTAAAGTATCCAATAAAATGTACGATGCTTATGTGTACAGTTGTAAAATTACTTACTTGCGTTCAATGCCATGGCCATTGACATTATAGCAGTATCGGGACCAAAACCAAAACCAGTCTCTAGCTATTTATTTTATATTGCTTATACTGTTTCAAACTAAAACCCCAAAACATCACCAGCAGCGTTGGGCGATAGAAACAGAAACAAGGAATGATCATTATTTTTTAAGATCAAAACAAAACAAAATACAATTTAAATTTTAGGCTATAACTATATAGCTTGGTAATAAGATGGAACGGTAAAGTACCTATGGATAGCTATATATCTCTAGGAAAATAAAACTGTTTTAAAAATGAATGGCTTTTGCTTCTTGAAAAACATATTGTAATTTTACATACGAGTTTTTTGCAAAATGGGATAAGTCCATCGAAGCAAATTTTATTGGGACAACGAACTTAAAATAAAATGCGACTTGTTGATTTTTTAAGTTGAATACTTTTTCCACATATACTGTAACTGACAAAGCGTTATTACAAAAGCAGTTTCATAAATCTATAGACTGACTCTAGAATTTTTAAGAAAATTTAAAAAAATTTTGATTGGAGGACTTTTTCCGTTTTGCCTCAAAATCAATATCTTAACGTGGTGGCAAAAGTCCGTGAGATGAAATTTTAATCGTTTTGAGTGAAACCAAACATTTTTTTAATTTTTTAGATTTTTCTTGGGTGAACAAATTTAAGCACGGCTATTATCTTCTACAAACTGCGAAAACACTCAAAAACCAAATTTAATTCAGAAATGGACTTGTCCCATTTTGCCAAAATCATTTAATGGATTTATCCCATTTTGTCAAAAAACTTGTCTATTTTTAAAAATTACTTTGGTTGAACTTGGACCTTTACCATTCAACACAGTTATTTATCTAGTTGAATAGTACACGTAAAGCAAATAATCTAATTTTTGAAAAATATGAGCTTGACCCCTTTTGCCAAACAATTCTTTATGCGTACAAGCTTTTCTTAAGGATGTTTGGTAAAGATAGTTTGTATATTGATAAATATAGTCAGTGAAGAACCAAAATGACCTATTTTAAGCTAGAATTAAAATGAGCTATGTCAAAAAAATACAGTAAGGAAGATGCATTATCTTACAACGCTAATCACGAGTTTCTAAAATGAACAAATTGTTCTATTTACATATTTTTTAAAAGGTTAAAATATTCTATTTACATGATTTATGAAAAGTGCAAAAGGTTCTATTTACATGCTTCTTGAAAAGTGCAAAAGGTTCTATTTACATGCTTTTTGAAAAGTGCAAAATATTCTATTTACATATTTTATGAAAAATGCACAAGGTTCTATTTAGGTATATACATGCTTTCATATGAACATATTATTTTATTTTTTTCTGTAGATAGTGCATTTTGGTTTCGACTAAAAATGGATATGGGTCATGGGTCATTTTGGTTCTTCACAGTCGATATTAAATTAAATTCAAAGTGGATTGATGACATTTGCGGTACAGAGTAACTTTTTAATTTCGTATTATATCCCATTATGCATGTACATTTCATTCAAAATTCACAACATATCGTAATATTATTGGGGTACACAATGAAATTACATAATATTATGATAGCTTTTGTCAATATACGTTTTAGCATTGTTTTCAATAGCAAATTAGCATTTTTGAACCAAAGTCATATTTCAAGTTCGTATTGATCACGTTTATTAATGTCAAAAATGAGCGTGCTCTCCATCTCTGATACATTTTAATGCATTCTTTTAGCGTACTTGAGATCTTCAAAGGAGTCCGCATCAGTCGTCTGTGTGAGCGTCGTCAGGGTCGTGTCCGTCGTCCCTGTGAAGCTCCATTTCTTCTGATTCATCGACTTTGTAGATTTAGTAGATTTCGAATTTCTTTTCCCTCGGCTACGCTTCTTTGACCTCAACCGATAGCCATCCCCATCCGCCCCTCCCCCTCTTCTTAAACTCCCACTCCTTGACCCAGGCCCAGAGCCGCCGGAAGTCCTCCCCTCGTCACTCCCCGAGCTCCCATCCGCATCCGGGTGAATCCCATTCCCGGGCAGGAAGGAGCACATTGGAACATGATGATTGTTGTACATACTCTCCACCGTCTTCTCCTCCGTCCCCTGAAGGTAGAAGAAATTAAAATTGGACACAATAACCGGGACGGGGAGTGCAATGGTGAGGACGCCCGCAATCGCACAGAACCCGCCAATGACCTTCCCTGCAAAGGTGACCGGGGTCATGTCCCCATAGCCCACCGTCGTCATGGTAATGATCCCCCAGTAGAACGAGTGTGGGATGGACGTGAACTTGGAGTTGGTTGAGCCGCTCTCCGCCGTGAAAACTGCACTAGCAAAGAGAATGACGGAGATGAAGAGAAAGAACATGAGGAGACCCAGCTCCCGGACACTCGCTTGAAGCGTCAGCCCCAAAATCTGTAATCCCCGGGAGTGTCTCGACAATTTAAAAATCCGGAATACCCGCACTAAGCGAATGACCCGGAGCACTGCGAGATAAGTCCCGTTTTTCTTCTTCCCATCCGTAATTTTCTTTGGATTGCTCTGTGCTTGAATGGTAGAGACAAGCTGGAAAAAATACGGGAGGATAGCCACCAAGTCAATGATGTTCATTCCACTGAGGCAGAAGGACACTTTTTTAGGGCAGCTCAAGAGTCGCATCATAAACTCGAGTGCAAACCACATGACGCAGTTGAACTCGATGAAATTGAACACCTCCGAAAAGTCGGAATCTTCCAGTAGCTCCCCTTCGGTGTCCGTCTCCGTCGTGAGTTTCCCATTTGGGAGTCTATAGACGTTCGGGGCGAGGCTGAACATGGGCAGAGTTTCCATGCAGAAGGATGTGATGGAGATTAGGATGGCAATGATGGAGACTATGGCGACGATGGTGGACTGCAAGGAGCTTTCTGGATATTCGAAAAGAAGCCACACTTTCCGCTGGAAAAGATTACTGGGAAGGATCCTCTCCTCGTCGTCCTTGTAGAGGCCCTCATTCTTCCGGAATTCCAGGACGGCTGCATCCCCCAAATCGAAGAAAACGATCTCAGACAGGAACATTTCTATGTTCACGTTGTAGGGACGACGGATCCGACCGCCACTCTGATAGAAGTAGAGGATCATTTCGAAGCTTTCCCGGTGTCGATCAAAGTAGTAGGTGGCCGTTGCTGGGTCGAAGAAAGGGAGACGACGTGAGGGATCCCCAAGAAGGGTCAGAGGATATTTTTGAACTGTTCGAAGTTGTGTCTCAAAAAGTTTCCCACTCACATTGATTTTAATTCGTTGACAGTCCCCGTGATTGTGACTCTCACTCAGCTCGTGCTCCACACGGAGGGACTTCTGCGTCTTTCGCCGACTTAGGTTACTCAGGGCGGAGATGGACTTGATACCGGTACCGGTACCGGCGGTACCCGTGGTAGAGCCACTATCCTGATCAAGCCCACCACTTTCTTCCTGCTGCTGCATCCGAAAGTGTTGAACAAGAATCTTGAGATCATGTTCCCGCTTCCGCTGACGGAGCCACTCCTGTTTTTTAGCTCGACCCTCGGAGCGATCCCTGTTTGTGTTGAGGGAACTCAGATTTGGATCCCAACGAGAGTATTTGTCCCACTCGGAGCGAGAGGATGGGATGAGCAGAGTTTCGATGAAGAGATTTCGGATGCGGAGCGGAGCTAATTTCATAAAGTATCTGAGAGCCTTGATGGGGTGACCCGCATGCATGTTCTGCTTGAGGGCAGCCAGCTGTTGCTGAAATAGGGTAGTGCTGGAAACTGTACTGTGCCTGGGAGTCGGGACCGGATCCTTAGCCAGCAGCGGTGCGGATGGGTCTGGATCATCGGTTCCTTGTGCATCTTGGGCTATTGTAACTGTTACTTGTGGTTTTTGTGGTGGTTGTTGAGCATTTTGGATAGGTTCAGCAAGAACGGGAGTTTTTCCATCAACCTTACTGCCTATTATGAATGATGTTTGTTTTAATGTGGATTTCGGGTTAGAGCTCATGTTGATTTTGGTCTTTGTTTAGCAATACGAATACGAAATACGAATCATAGCAGATATATACCTGAAAAATAAACAATAAGTTGGTTAACTGAAAGCCTAAAATTAAATTTATATGCTGTACAAGTTTGAACTTAAAGTTCACCAGTAACATTGTCAGCACAAGTTATCAATTAGTCTTTGTTTAAGCAGTAAATATACATATAAAATTATTATATTTTGATTAATTACAAGAGCTGTGTATCCTACTGGAGTGAATAGCATGATCTACAATCTACAAAAAATCAAGTTATTATGTTTTTGCAGGATTGTAAAGGGTAAAGAGAGTAAAGACTAACTTCGACTTCTTCAACTTCAACCTTTAACTCATCGTCTCAGCCAAATGCCCCAGGCTGAAGCAAAATGACTTTGTAATTTGTAATCGGCACGGCTGGATATTTCAAAAAATTAAATTCTGATTTAAATTCTTTTAAATTTTAAGCAGTAAATTAATATTTTGAATTTTCTCTGCCACAAAACTGGACACGCTAATAATATTATGGCGTGGAGAAGTATCGGCGCGAAAACTAAGAAAAAGTTTTGTAGCTCTGATGAGTTTTAAATTTAATGTTAAAGCTGTACATAATTAAATTTAAAAAATGTAAATTCAAGAGTAATTAAAAAATATAAAATCCATAACAACTTGTTAAAGACTTGTGTTTTTGCTTTAACAAGACGGTCCCGTCGGGGGTCAGGAGCATAAAAATTTAAAACGGCTGCCGATACATTATACAAATTTTTACCTACACAGTTAATCAGTTTATGAAATTGTAGATTTTTAAGTAGAAATTCTAAAAGTATTTACAGTAATTACACGAATATTTTCTAAAAAGGCTCTTTTATTTCAGTCATGACATTTTGAAATAATAGGGGGCAGGAAAATGTCCTGTGGTACGATGTGGTGGGAAACTGTATGCGGATTGCGGGTGCAACTTTCCGGGATAAAAATGCCCAAAAACCAAAACATAAAAACACAGCTTAATTAGCTGGAGGTCGGGTCAGCAATTTCAGAATTACAGTCAGCCCAGTCCCTGCTTAACCCACAACATATGTAAACTCTTCAAATATACGAGTTATAATTTTATTGATTCATAAATTCTTTTGAAGGCAAAAAAGTTTGTATTACACAAACTACAGATTTACTTACAATAGATGATGACATTTTTATGAGCATGTTTGAATGGTCCTATGTCTTATGTCCGATTGTCTTTTGTACGAACGTCGTTTTGTACGAATTTTCGATGTTCGAACTTTAGTCTTTTGTACGAAATTTTGTTGTACGAATTACAGATACACGAAATTTAATTGTACGAATGGTTTTTGTACGAATGTCAAATAGTGTGCGAAACCACATTTGCACGTCAAGTCAATGCTCAATGAACGTATAATACAAGTGTACATATAAGCCCAAAAAAGTGCGTCAACATTGAATTTTTTGAAGAGGCAGTAAGAGCAAAGCAACTGGAGGTTGGAATCTGTGTGTGGGTAGGGTAGTTTCATAAGGGGAAAATAGCACCACCCATCATCATCAAGTTTTGGGACCCACCCACCCATATAGTTGACGCTTTTAACATTGCGTTAAATAGGGCGCTTTTTGGGACCCACCCACTATAATGGGGTTTTTAAACATACTTGACCTCAACATGATTGATTGATTGACTTTATTGTGCCTGAAGGCATTACACCCATCACACAAAGTTAACAAAAGTAATTTTCGATTTACATAATTTGATATAATATAATAAATAAATATAATAAAAATTTATTTTTAAGTTATTTAATTGTAATAATGTTTAACATGAAATAAAAATAAAAATAATAGAAATTTGACAAGTTAAAATTTTAAATTTAAATCTTTAAATTTTAAAGTACACGAATTTAAAATTTTTCTTAAGTTTATAACTATTGATTTATTTTGAGTAAGTGATCGTTGGCGAACTAGTATGTTTTGTAAGCGATTAAAGTAATTTTGTTTTGTTGAATCCATGGATATTTCGAGAATTTGCTGTAGTTGTTGATGTAGCCGCAGTATTATTTTGTAGTATTGTTGTTTCCTTTATTAGTCTGGTTTTGTTCTTTTGTAGCATGTTGAGAGGTATATTTCCGTAAAAGTTTCTTTACGATTTTTATTTCCTCTGTTGTGATTTTACTGATGATGATGATGCATGAATACTTTATTGTGCACGAATTTGCGGTTTTGAAGTGGTGATTATTGGTTTAGTTCAAGGAAATTATTGTAGGAGAATTAGTATGTTTTCTATTAGAGTAATTGTTTTGTAAATCTTAAATCCATGGATATTGTGAGAAGTTGTTGTAGTTTTTGATGTTGCTGCAGTATTATTTTGAAGTATTATTTTTTTTCCGGTCTGACTATTTTGCATTAGTGTTAAATGTTGTTATGTACTTCCGTGGAGACGCTTTTTCGTTGTTCATTTTCCTCTGTTCTGGATTTACTGCGATTGTTTGGGGAATATTTTGGGAGAGGGTGAGGTAAGTTAAGATTTTATATTGAATGTTTTTCCGTCCTTTCTTAACTTTTTGATTTTGACTTGCATTTCCTTTTTGGCTTCCCTTTCCTCTTTAGTTGAATGTTCGTTTATTCCAGACCTTGATCCACCTAATGTGTGTCTTTTAATTACAGTTTCTATATCTGCGTACTTACTGGGAGGTTGGATAAGGATGGATAGTGGTAAACCGTCTTTATTTTTCAGTGTTTTTGCACAAGAATTACTTATAAACTTTTTTTCCATGGTGTGTTTAACAATATGACTGGCTGTATTTGACGGACCGTCCTGTTTATTGGAGCCATGTAGGATTAAGCAAGCTTTGACGGTTCCTATACCTTTCATGCCATGATGCTGATTATCTATCCTTTTTTCACTTAGATCACATTGGTTGACCTTTACCATACCCTTTGGCATGCTCGATTCCGATGAATTAGTTTTCATCTTTTGAATGTTGACTTTTTCTCCAACTGATCGTATTTCTTGTATAATATTTTGGATTTCTTTCTTTTGATCAGAATGAATTTTGTTCATGGTCTCGATTTGGAGTAACAGCAGTTGTTTTATTTCGTTAAATTCTTCTTTATCCATGGTTTTCAACTTGATGTAATTGGAACTTAATATTTTGAGTGATTAAGAGTAATAAAACCTACAACTTGTCTGCTATTGGTTCCACTGTGTGAGATATTTGTATCTATGCAAAAGGGACTGGTTGCATGTACTTCTGATATAGGAGTGGAGGGGCGGTTGTGTATTCCAGGTTTTGTTTAGTGTTCCTTTTTTAGCACGAGGCAGGAATTGGGAAATATCTAGTGCACTGAAATTGTGAATTGTTATTGTTATTGTGAAATTTTGAGAATCACAATAACAATTTGATATTGTTATTGTTATCACAATTACAATATCAAATTGGTATTGTAATTTCTTGTATTACAATAACAATACAATTACAATTTGTTTTTTAGAAGGTAATGCGGATAGCAGACTGTAGAAAAAAAAACGATTCTAAAAACTAAAGTAGGCTTACTGCTCAGTATATTTGAATTATTTTATCAATTCTTTATTTTTCTAACTGATGCAAACTCACGATGAGATGCGTATATTAGTTAATCTTTCTGTCGGTCTTATTTTTACCAGTGAATAAGTTTTATAGTATTAATAATTTCCAGATTGTCTAGAATACATTAAAAATTAATGATGCTACTATTATGAAAATTAAAAACTGAATCAGATTTTTTAAGAGCGTAGTTTTGTAAAGAAAAATATTTTACTTGGCACTAGGAAAGAGCAATTAAAGACACTTTTCCTATTTTACTTTGTAAGTACACCGCATGCTGGACTGGACTAATAAAATTACAGAAAGAAAGAAAACTAATAAGATAGCAAAGGTTAATTGTAAGGGGATTGCTGATAACAATTTTTCACCAATACAATAAGTATGATGATTGCCACATGAAATTAATAACGACGGTCCGTTTTCCACTTTTTGAAAAGTAGGTTTAAAGTTAAAATCCTTTCGAGTAGTGTTTTATGAATTACGGGCCATAATTATGTGACGTTATAACATAAATTCGAAACCCTTCCCCCCTGGCTCGTTATTTACCATTTGGTTAACTTTGCCGGTACCCCGCCTAAGCCATGACGGAATTTGCAAATGCACCCTGACGCAGGCGCATTCTGGCGTTTTACAGTGGTTATAGTTAGGCAGACATCAGAGAGCTTCCAACAATTACGTCTTACAAAATTCGGTCATGGCCTTTAACCCCCACCCAAGTTTTCTGGAATGTAATTACGAATATGTACTAAGAAAGGGCAGCTAGACCCCCTCCCACAAAATTTATAGCGCAATTATTTGAAGCGCCTTACCTAAACCTAAACTCATAGGCAGTAGGAAGCATGAAACCAAATTGTGAATTGTTATTGTTATTGTTAATGTGAATAATTTTAAAATTGTGATTGTTATTGTGAAGTCAAAGCGTATAGTATTGTGATTGTAATTGTAAATACAATAATTTACAATAATTTACAATACAATACTCTCACAATTTATGTGCACTAGAAATATCACGATTTCGTATTTCACCTCAAATTTCACAAATTAGTAGTTTTACTAAAATCTTCGATCTGATGCTGATAAAGTATAAATTTTGCAATACTTTAATGCTTGTTAGAGAGTTGTAACTATTTTCGTTTCCGTGGGATTTGTGATTCAATTTTTATAGTTTTTTAGCTTCGGAAAGTACTTGTTGTCACTTTGAATGCTCGCGCCCCTCTCTACTTGACCTCAAAATGTCATTCATAGACGCAAAAATTATTCCCGGACCCAAAAAGGATTTTTTCGGTATTTTTGCTAGGACAGCAGCTCAACAAGGATCCCATTTGTCTCCTAAAATTGTACTGACTGACTCCGAGCTGGCTGCAATTCAAGTGGCTCAGGATATATTCAATTTAACAATACCTAGGGGTGTATATTTCACCTGTCACAGAATATAATTCGACGTGTTAGAAAAGATAAAGAGTTGAATAAATTTTATAATGAAATCACTGAAGAATTTGAGTTAGTCCGAAAAACTGTTCGAAACCTATCCAAAAAAACCAAATCAAAAAAAGCAAACGATATTAACAAGAAGATCGTACAACCAAAAATTCGTACAAAAATCAATCGAACAACCGATTATTCGTACAACTGGCATTCGTACACCTAGAAATCGTACAGGTAGAAATCGTACAACGTTATTTCGTACATGTAGAATTCGTACACGTAGTTTCGTACAAAAGCCATTCGATCATAAGACTCTATCCCGTTTGAATTGTTTGTAATGGTAAAAATTAAGCTTAAAAGGGTGAGGGTACCTAATTGTGGCCGGTGTCCTAATTGTGGCCGGCTGATTAAATGCGTCTTACTAGTTAGTAGAAAACTTTTGAAACTCAAAGTTGCAGAATCAGTAGATGAAAAGCCGCGAACTTTACAACCTTAAATGGAATTTTGTTATACACCGACTCGTATAAGATATACAGCCGGTGGCCACGATTAGGATACTGGCCACAATTAGGCAACCTCACCTCACACAATAAACAAAAACCAAACAAAAAACGTTTAACATTAACAATCAGTCTCAATAATCAAAAAAAAAATCGTATTCTGCTATTTTGCTTCTTGAAGCATAACAAATGGGAGTTGATATCCTTGCAAGAGTTGACAAGACTCTTGAAATTAAATATTTTACCGTGGTGTGGGTGTGAGTGTGAGTAGTGTGTGTGAGTGAGCGTAATAAAAAAACTAAAAACTAGCTAATAAAACTGCAGAAGAAATACTGAAACTGAAAGAAAATGAATACTGAAGTTTTCTCAAGTTTTATTATGGTTTTTACTTTTATTCATTTAGTGATTCAGCGATTGAACCGGATTAGGTGTTAGGTTTTTAAGTAATAATTACTACTTATCAGCTACATAAATTGATGGAAAAAAAATCCCATACTTAAAGAATTTTATTGTGTACTGTCTCATCTCATACACATGCAACAGATTATTCGTAACAAAAAGGTGAATAAAAACAATGGGTTTAGCATGTGAGCTAGCTACTTTTGTTTACCGGCGAGTCGTGTATTAAAATTAAAATTAATAGACTTGGCTAAGTCATAAATAAATGGGTAAGTTAGCTCTCATATTTGTAACATAACTAACCACTAACAGTACATGCTGTGTGCGGTAGTGGCTCCGAATTTTATATTTAAATGAAATAACTTACGAACATCAACTTTGAAATGTTGATTTGCTGACAGCTGAAAACTCGTGCTAATATCAAATGTCAAATATGAATATTGCTGATATATTTTCTTTACTGCAACCATTTACTGACTGTAATCAGGGCTCAGGAAGAACCAACACAATTAAAAGTCAGAACCAGAACTCTAGATTTATTGGCGTAGTTCACAACTCAAAGTAACATGGACATGGATCGTATATGTAGATTATAATTTTTTTAAATGATTATTTTCAGCAACGACGAACGAGCAATGAGAAGCCGTCTGAAGGGAAAAGTTTCTCTGATTGATTCACAAAGAAAGAACTATATTTATTTCATATTCAAGATATCTTTTAATAATATTTTAATAATATGATGCGACAACAAAAAATAAGGTACTACCATCGTATCGCTATTATAATACTTTATACTTTATAATTACTATTGTAATTATTACAAATATAATAACTTTGTGTGCTCATCAGGCGCGTCGGAACCACGGGGGCAGGGGGGGCAGCGTGCCCCCCCATAAAATCAATGGGGGGGCAAAAGGTATCGTTTTGCCCCCCCCCCCCATTATTTTAGTAAAATACTACATATTTATAATAAATATGCAACATTGGGAACTAAAGATTTTGAGCTTTCCAAGTTCAGCATTTAAAATGTAATTACTGCATGTACTGTAGGTACACTTGAAAAGTTAGGCTACGCGGAAAAATGCAAAGTAAAGCCAGAAACTTTTCTGCTCTGGTCTTGTTTTTCAAATTCCAATCAAACCTACTTTCTGTTGGATGATTGAACTTGGATCTACATGCATAATTAAATCCAAACTACAGCCTTATTTCAACTTAATGTTAATCTTAAGTAGGTAATGGTGGGTTTGATACAATTATTAGGATGATTTAAATGAGTAACTCCATCAAAGTATCCTACATGCTGTGATTTCAAAATGAAAACAAATTGTCGAAATGTCTAGCAGTGGACAATCGGCTAGGGTTACGAGGTGGTTTTAGCCGGCTGGCTAAAATGGCTATTAAGCCGGTTTTAGCCGGCTATTACTTTGGGCCTTGGCTGGCTAAAATGGCAAAAATGGTCGAATTGTTTTTCCATATTAATTAATATTCGAAATCGCTTGTCACACACAACTCTGACAAAACTTGCTTACTGTTTTCGTACCTTAAGATCGTATCAATAATAGTCTAATAGGGCTCGATACTATATTTTAAGCATTTTATTTCTTTTTTTAAGTGAATTATTGAAATTACTTGTTTGAAATCTCTTCAAAAATTAATTGATGGAGCCTAGAGCAAAAATAAACTAGAGATAAATTAGATTAAAAGTGCTGTTATCTTTATAATGTATTATTTCCTACATGATTCTTACATCTGTCAGAAATCTGCCTATTTAACAATTTTAGCCGGCTTTTAGCCATTTTAGCCGGCTGGTTACAAAAATTGACGGTTTGGTGGCTTTTTCTGCAACCCTAGGACAATCACATTCTGGTAAAAAACACAAACTGAGTAGATTAGATTTTTTTCCAAGCGAAGCCAAAACTACATAGTGAAAGCAGCGACCGCCCTATTCAAGTCAAAGAAGATCAAAACAGTTTTACAATGAGTGCGACAACCTATTACTACTAATTAAAAATTAAATACAACAGCTCTGATTGGAATAATAATATGTCGTTTCATAACGGATACGTAAATCTGATACTTCTAAAATTAATTAGATTCATTGTTTCTATAATATAAGTTTTAAAATTATTGCAAGGATGGTATTTATCTTTTCAAATTTAAAACCGAAAACTCAGCGTCTAACTGAAGTTGGTAATTTTATTATTAAAAATACTTTTAGAAATTTCAATAAGTTAATCGTTTTTTGAACGCAATTCTTTATTTTGAAACGTATAAAGTCCTATCTGAGGTCAACAAAGAATCAAAATCGACTTAACTTTCTTGGTATTTTGCATGCTTATCCACAGCTTGTAGATAATATTTGAATGAAGGAAATATTCACTGAATTTGTTAGCAAAGAATCTTGAGTTTCACCTTCTGGCTGCCAGTAATGGAATGTGATCAAAGGACCGTAAGGCTCCAAATAGAAGCCTGGTCTCCAATAGACGCCAGGGGTTTTCCTATAAGCGACAATGTTAATTTTTGCAGCTCAAACTTGGCATTTTCAATAGACGCCGCCGACGCCGGGGCTTTCATTTAGAGCTTTACGGGACATTATACCTATACCTCTGGGTGCGGTCACACTAAAAACCAACAAGCAGAGTGCACAAAAGGTACTGATCCCTGATGAACATATTTAGATTCAGTGCGCAAAATATGCTTTACATCAGGAAGCATCAGAGAATTATATTTTTATGTATCCTTGGATCAGGGGCTCTTGTGGTAAATTTTAGTGAACAACGACATCATTGGGCAAAACGGCCAAGAAAAGTCCTGCAACAGGGAGATTCGTGCGTTTTAATGTATTATTGTTTAACAACAACCTGACAACCTTGCACTCAAAAATTTTAAAGCCAAAAGGTGTAAATTACATTTTCGTGTGTACCCTGATGCTTTCTGATGTCCGATGTTGCCCGATGCTAAAATGTGCTTTTGCCGTGTAGGGAACATCAAGGGACATCTTTCTATTTCAGGAACTCATCGGGGTAGATTTTAATGTAATTCGTTGCATCAAACATGTTTTGTGCCAAAAATATTTACAATAGGCGTGGGTTAGGAAGGGGTAGGCAAAGCTTCCTACTTTAGGCAGGGGGATTTGTGCATCGTGGGTTTGGGGAGGCTTGGCAACAAGACCTTGTTGGTGCCCTTGATCAAGGGCACCAACAACGAACTTTGAAAAGGGTTTTTCTACAAATGACGGTATGAGTTTCGATGAGGTCAAACTAACTGACAACAAATAACTATTCATATACGGCACGACTGTAAAATATTTTTATATTTTTGCCAGTTGAAAGTATTGAAAGGATTAAATTGAACTGGTAACGTTTCTGAACAACATTAGTACGTAATATTATTTTACGAATGCTTTAAACTAAAATTTATCATACGTAATAAAATTTTTGTTACAATGAAAGTTTGCTATTTCGTTGTAGCTTATATTTCTTATATTTGCTGAGAGGTCAGCATCTACTTCGTGCTAACGATGGACAAATCCCGCCGAGTTTTAGGCGGACAAATCTTGCCCCCCCCCCATGCTGAAGTTCGTTCCGACGCGCCTGGGGCTCATTTTTACTTAAATTCTGAAAAGTTAGCTGTTGGCGTCGGTAATACTTATAATTCAATGTAACTTTAATAATGTGAGTTATTATAACTATTGAGTATTACTCAATTTACTTTCCTTGTTTTTAGGCAGCATATCCGTAAAGAAGAAGAAAATGAAATCTGCTGCTAAAATTCCAAGTGAATTTACATGTGATCGTTGCAGCTATAGTGGGCGTACAAAAGCAGCTTTGTACGCCCACAGGAAAATACACGCAGAAAAAAATTTACGCTGTGATTTCTGTGATTATAAAACGCAATTTAGTCGCAACTTAACCCTACATAATCGAACCCACTCAGGGGAAAAGCCCTTTATTTGTGAGTTCAGCAATTGTAACTATTCATCTTCTCAAGCACCCAATTTAGCTCAACACGTTTTGTTAATCCATTCGAACGGAAAACCCTTTCCCTGTAAAACCTGCAGTGAGTCTTTTAAAAGTAAACATCATCTCAATACGCATGTTATTGCGAAGCACAAGGGAAAACGACCACACCAGTGTCTGCATCACGGCTGTGAATATTCATCAACAAAAATAACCAATGTAAAAAAGCACATGTTCACACACACCGGGGAACGACCGTTTCAATGTTATTTTAATGAATGTGATTATGCGGGCACCGAACGACATCATTTAACTGTCCACATTCGTACCCACACGGGCGAAAGACCAAATCGTTGCATTTTTAAAGACTGCGAATATTCAAGTGCTCGGTTTGTTGATATGGAAAGGCATGCTTTGACACATAGTGGGCAGAAGCCTCATCGTTGCAATTTTGAAGACTGTGGCTTTTCCAGTGCGCGAGAAAGCAGTTTGAAAAACCATCTTCTTAGACATTTAGATAGAACCGAGCCTTCTACCCGACCAGTAGAATCTAGAGCGTCTAAGTCAGTTTCAATTTCAAAGCATTTATGCAAGATATGTGAGTTTAAGACTAGGAAACTAAAGAAATACAATGCACATGTACAATCACATCGAGAGCAAGGCCACTTACTTTGTTTCATTTGTGATTTTGTGACTTTAAAACAGAAGCGCTTTGAGAAGCACATGACAACTCATGAAACAACTACAGAATGTGAATTTAATTCAAGTGAAAGGAAAAATGTAACTCCTGACGCAGTCCAAAGTCAAAACAGCTCTTGTAACAATAATTCGTTACTAACCAAAGACTCGCCGAAAGTTGTTAAGAAACCTGGTACCGTCGGGACCGTCGGGATGCAGCTTATCGAGATTGCTGCTAAACAGGATGTACCGAATCACAAAAAACTGAAACGAAAGCATCATTTCAACTTCAACAGTCATCCTCAAATACAGCACGCGTCTAAGAAACGTGCTCAAATAGAGCCTGGCCTAGAATCACTTTCGTCCAATACGTATTTAAATCACAACCTAAGTACGAAAAACAGCTTGTCTAATTTAGTGGGTGTGAAAATCGAAAAAGAAAGTTCTGTAGAACCTAGTAAATGCACTTTACCGACTAATGCTCCACCTAATTTAGAAAACATTGATTGTACACATTCTGCATTGCCGGTGAAAGTAGAACAATGTAAAAAGTATTCGTGCCCCGTCTGTGACTTTGGCACTAAGAAAAAACGTAAATATAAAGACCACGTTGAGTTCCACCAGAAAGAAGGAGATCCATTTTTTCCCCTTCCAAATAAATCATATGATAATGATTCTGATAATTCCGCAATTCAGAAGAGTAGTTGTTCTAAAAAGCCACTCATGAGCCAAGGAATCTTATCAGATACTTCATTATTTTTAAATTCTCATTCCTTACCACGGCCTGGTAATCAGGAAGCCGTTGATGAATCATTTTCACCAGTGCAGTTATCTGAAGGTCATATTAAGTTACCAAAGATGAAAGAAAGCGAAACCTCAGTTGAACAGAAGCGTTTTGGTTGCTCTGTTTGTGACTACAAAACTCAATATAAACAGAGTTTAACTGATCATGTCCGGATACATACAGGAGACAGGCCTTTTTCGTGTACTTACAGTGAGTGTAATTATTCTTCGGCTATTAAGTGTAATTTGTTGAGACATTTGGTATTAATACATTCGGATAACAAGCCCTTCTGCTGTCCATTGTGTGGTGAAAGGTTTCGAAACAGACAATTTCTTAATTCGCACATTAGAAACCATAAGGGGAAAAGACCAATTTGCTGTCAGTATAAAGGTTGTGAATTTTCGTGCACTTTCTCTTGGGCTTTAAAGAGACACATACGCACTCACACGTTAGAGAAGCCGTACCATTGTTATTTTAAAGGTTGTGGATTTTCCTGCAGTAGGGAAGATGCTTTAAAACTACACATTCGTATTCACACAGGTGAAAGACCTTACCACTGTACCTTTAAAAACTGTAATTTTTCTGCTATTCATTCAAGTAGCTTAAAACCCCATCTCCTCTCACACACTAAGGACAAGCCATATCATTGTAATTTTAATGACTGTAAGTTTTCATCTGCTCAATCAGGTCATTTGAAATTGCATATGATGAGACATGCGACTCAAAGCCCACATGCTTGCCCAAAGTGCAAACTTCGGTTTCGCACACCATTGGAAATTGAACAACATCTAGAGACCCATCATAAGCTTCAAGATGCATCTAACAACGGCCACTTACTGCCTAACGTTCTAAAACATCAGGCTAAAAGTCATCTGGAATTTCGGCCGGTTTCAAGCAGTATTGCCCAAACTCAGCCAAGTCTTTTATTAGAACCACCTGCAACCGAGTCTGATTTAAACACTAGTCGAAATAGAAAAACTAGTTTGCCAAAGCCTGGTATTCAAAAGAAAGAAGAAAGTACTGCTCGAGTTGAAGGTATTGAGGGCATTTCACCAACCAAAACTCAACCAAGTGGGGTGAATAATGGTTTGCCACAATGTGTATCACAAGAGAAAGCAAAGCCGTTGGAAAAGTATTCCTGCCCCATCTGTGAGTTTGGCACCAAGAAAAAGCGGAAATATAAAGACCATGTTGAGTTGCATCAGAGAGAAGGACATTTATTTTGCTCGCTCTGTGACTTTGTCAGTTTGAGTGGAAAACTCTTTAAAAAGCATTTGCGGGCTCACAGAAATAATTTACGTGCAAATATTCCCAATGTGCAACTCGCCAATGAAGATATTCCATTGAATTTGGATGTGCCACCTGTGTCTTCAAATTCCCTTTCCGTAACACGTAGCGACTGCAATGAGATAGCCGTTGATGATTCAGCTGCAGAACAATTATCTGAATTTGACGGTGATTCAGCAAAGAGGAAAGTAAAAGAAAATTTAAATGTAAAGAAAACTTTGTGTTGCTCAGTTTGTGACTTCAAAACCCAATATAAAGGCTGTTTAACGCGCCATGTCCGGATTCACATAGGAGGCAGAACTTTTTCGTGTACATACAGTGGGTGCAATCATTCTTCACGCCGGAAAGACGGCTTGATTAGACATTTGTTACGTAGACATTCTGATGAAAAGCCCTACTGCTGCCAATTGTGTGGTAAGAGGTTTCGAAACAGACTATTTCTTAATTCGCACGTTAGAAACCACAAAGGAAAGAGGCCAATCTGTTGTCAGTATAAAGATTGCGAATTTTCATGCACTAAATCTTCTGATTTAAAGAGACACATACTCACTCACACTGGAGAAAAGCCATACCATTGTGATTTTGAAGATTGTGGTTTTTCCTGCAACAGGGATAGTGTTTTAAAACGTCATATTGGAACCCACTCAGGATACAAGCCCTACCTTTGCACTTTTACAGGCTGCAGTCATTCGACTCGGGACGCAGGTAACTTGAAGACCCATATTTTGACACACACTGGAGCCAAGCCATTTCATTGTGATTTTAATGATTGTAAGTTTTCAGCTGCACAGTCCAGTAATTTAAAAATACACATGCTGCGACATTTTACTCAAAACCCACACGAATGCCCAAAGTGCAAATTTCGATCTCACACCCTACTGGAAATTGGACAGCATCTGGAGGCCTATCACAAGCTTCAAAATACAGCTTCAAAAGGCGGTCACTCGGAGTCAACCGTAGCATTGGCAATAAGAGAAAACCCTGCTGCTGAAGATATATCCAATGTTTTGCATGTGCAAACTCAGCCATCTTTGAGTTCTCAAAATAACATTGAAAGAAATCCTGGAACTCGTGATGAAGTGGGACCAAGTAAAAAATATTTATGTGCTCGCTGTGATTTTGAGTCTAAAAGTAAGAAAAAATATAAATCTCATCTTGATTCTCATCAACAGAAAAACAAAAATACCATTACTGAAGTTTCAGTAACCAGTAGTGACGTCATCTGGAACGAAAATTCTTCACAAACCCAACAAACAGTGCAAATTACTAAGAAATCTGCAAAAGTGGCTGAATCACCCAATGGTGCAACCGACATTGATTTACGGATGCAAAAAAAGATGAAAAAAGAAGATTATTTCAACAATCATGTCGAATTTTCGCAGGTATCAACTGTATCAAGTAGTAGTACTCAAACTCTGCCAAGTCTTCAATTGCAACCACCTGCTATAAAGTCTAGTTCAAACCCGAGTCGAAGTAGAAAAACCAACTCGGCAAAGGTTGGGATGGAAAGGGAAGAAACAAGTTCTGCAGCAGTCGAAGTTATTGAAGGCATTTCACGAGCCCAGGCTTCGTTTTGTGTGGTGAGCAATGATATTCCACAATCTGTGTCACAAGTAAAAGCAAAGCCGTGGAAAAAGTATTTGTGCCCCATCTGTGAGTTTGGCACCAAGAAAAAACGACAATATAAAGACCACGTTGAGTTGCATCAGAAAGAAGGATATTTATTTTGCTCGCTCTGTGATTTTTTTAGTGTGAATAGTAAACGTTTAAAAAAGCATTTGCTTACTCATGAAAATGACTCATATGATGATGATAATAATTCCGAAACCCAAAAGAGTAGTTGTTCTAAAGTGCTTCTAAGGAGCTATGATACCTTATCGGAGAATTCATCCTTCGTTTTAAATTCTCATTCCTTACAACTTGGCGACGAGGTAGCCTTTAATGGATCAGCTTCAGCAGTACAACTACCTGAAAATGGTGTTAAGTTACTCATGCCAATGATTCAAGAAAACGATATTAAAAGCTCAGACGGGGAAAAAATGCATTACTGCTCTATTTGTGACTACAAAACCAAATATACATCGGATCTTACTCGTCATAATCGGGTTCACACAGGAGAAAGATCTTATTCTTGTACTTACATTGGATGCACTTATTCTTCGGCTCGGAAGCATGTTTTGGATAGACACATTTTATTGAGACACTCAAACGAAAAGCCGTTCTCGTGTAAACTGTGTGGGGAGGAGTTTCAAAACAAACGTTTACTTAATTCGCACGTTCCAAACCACCGAGGAAAGAGGCCGTACTGCTGTCTCTATAAGAGTTGTGAATTTTCAAGCACTTTCTCTTGGGCTTTAAAGAGACACATACGCACTCACACGTTAGAGAAGCCGTACCATTGTTATTTTAAAGGTTGTGGATTTTCCTGCAGTAGGGAAGATGCTTTAAAACTACACATTCGTATTCACACAGGTGAAAGACCTTACCACTGTACTTTCAAAAACTGTAGCTTTTCTGGTAGAACCTCAGGTAGCTTAACAACCCATCTGCTCTCACACACCAAGGTCAAGCCATTTCATTGTGATTTTAATGGTTGTAAGTTTTCAACTTCACAGGGAGTTGATTTGAAAGTACACATGCTGCGGCATTTAGTTCAAAATCCACATGTTTGCCCCAAATGCACATTTCGGTCGCGCACACCATTGGAAATTGAGCAACATCTAGCAACCCATCATACACTTCAAAACACATCTCCAAGCAGCGGTCAATTTCAACCTCCAATAAGGGAAAGTCTTGCTGAATCTGTAACCAACATTTTGCGTGTACAGACTGTACTATCTTTTAGTTCTCAAAATAGTAATGACAGATTTTCTACAATTCTGGAAGATGCGAGATCCAGTAAAAATTATATATGTGCACGCTGTGGCTTTAATTCTAAAAGTAAGAAAAAATATAAAGGTCATCTCGAGTCTCACGTGGAGAAAATACAACTTTTGGAAACAAGGGATACCAAGCTGTCAAAACATAAAACCAGTTCAAAAGAAGGTAGTGATATTTCTTCAACCCGCAATCAAACAAAAAATAGTACTGTAGTTTTACGAGAGTCAAAAAAGTCACTCGCACCCTTTTCGTGTAATTTCTGCAAGAAATCATTTGCCAAAGAAATGAAATTGCTCAATCATCTGCGATACCACACGGGTCAAACAATTCCGGGAATATAATTTAGAGTAATAATTGAATTGTTTTAGTTCCTATTGCAATATTGTTTTTGCTGTAATTGATGTAATGAGAAATTAAAATCAACAATTTTATTTAATTTGTATAGTATAGGTATATATTAATAATTATTACATTTCGAACACTCACAAGTAATGAATGAATGCGTGCGGTTAAGTTTTGATGCGTAATTTATTGTAGCTTATTAGCAGCTGCAAGCAACGATCGATAGTTTGATGTGCAGAACGCAGTAAAATTTAACTTGTAGGGAGAAAAATATAATTGTTGACAACACAATTTTCAATTTAAAGTTATTATTGTTCAATTAAGCAGTTAAAATGCATTACAATTTCAGTAAATAAAATTGCAAGATAAACTTGAATATGCTTTGCATCATTTGAAAAACATGAATTAAAAACCAATGGCGTGTTATACAAAAGGACCTTTCTACTTTCTAGGAACGAAATTACCGTGTTAAATTTCATACAGGAATGTTCAATAATTATACTCTTGAGTGAAGTTAATACTTTAAATTGATTTGAAGGAGCAAATCGGGCATGCGGAACAATTTAAAGATATTCATACAACGCCGACCATGCTCAATTCGAAAAATTGCACAAGGAACGTTTTTGTTACAGATAAGCTTTGAGAAATCATGACTTGGAATCTAAAAGGACCTTGGTTGAGATAAATGTATTTTTTAAATTGTCAGATAATCCCCTACTTACACTTATTTTAAACAGTTACAATTGAATAAAGAGTATTTTTTAATTCTCAGCAATGCTTTAAAAAACATACATAATATTTGAAAAAATGCAAAATTATCTGTGTGAACATTTTTATGTGTCAATGTGAACGTATGATTTTACATGTTAGTATTGTTTCCTAAGTCTAAATCTAAACGTCATTCATACACATATAATGAGAAATTATTAAAGTACAAGTAAAGTATTATTCCATCCCCAGGACGGTATATTAATACGGACGGTACATACATGTAACATGGGGACCTATCCTACTTAAAACTTCTGGATGAAGCGAAACTGGCTGGAAAACTCATTCGATTGCAACTTCGTTGTTTATTTTTACAGTCGTATTTTTAGTCACATTTTAAATGCATCGATTTTTCTGAATTTAACTGCGCTCTGGCTCCCACAATTTTAATCGGATTTCAATAAAATTCAAAAAACGGCATCTCCATGTCCATAATATGCTTATAAACAGTAATTCCAGGATTTTTGAAAATTCGAAAATTTTGATTTTTCTGAAAAGAGTAGCTAAAACTCTGGGCATTAAAATTAAAAATACATTTTGGTAGTGATTTTTGAAAAGCAAATTAAAAGTTGATTACAATATTTAAAAATTGAAGCAAAGCAAAATTAACAAAAACAAAAGTAGCAAAGCAAAATACAAACAAACAATTGTAATAAATCGTTTAAAATCCTAATTTGCTTCATGACGCATACGCAATTGGCAGTTGATATCCTTGCAAGACATAACGAGAGTAACGAGAGTGACTCCCGAAATTGAGTATTTCACGGTGTGAGTGTGATCAGTCTGTCAGTGAGCTGTGAGCTGAGCGACCGGAAAAAACTAACTTGTAAAAAGACAGCAGAAGAAAGAAAAGCTGAAGGTGAATAATGTAGTTTTCAAGTTTTACCGTTATTCATTCAGTGATTCTAGTGATTCAGTTACTGAGGCAGATTAGCATTAGATAACAGTAGGTGAAGTTACTTCCAACTTCGGCACAGCTATATAAAAACTGTTACAAAAGATGTGAAAAATTGCACCTCGTCAAGAATTCACTGTCAACTGTGTTCAGTGTCATGCAAAGTTTGCATGACATCATGACACTGCATTGCAAACAGATTATTTTATAGAAACAGGTGAATACAAATCAGTCAGGAGTTAAGCTGTATATTAACTGCTCCGAGCAGTTAATCTACACCCTAGCCCTAAGGAGTAAATCAACTGCTCCTAGCAGTTTATTTACATCTCCGGGGTGTAGATTAACTGCTTTGGCTAATACTAAAGGCGCCGAGCTGTAGATTTACATCCTAATTTGACATGGCGCGCACGACTATGTCATGTGACTGGCGCAGTCGCAGACCGACCGCCCTAAAGTGATAATTTTCTGAAAGAGTAGATTCGGTTTTCCAAATTGACACAATAACTAAGAGTTTGAAACTTGAATTCAGGAGTTACAGAGAATTAAAATAAATAAATTTCATATAGTAAGGCAACTAATGTAACTGCCGTAATGGTTATAGCTGTTCTTCGATAAGTGATAGCCAGTATTAGTTACTCTAGTAAAAGATGGCCAACTCATCTTTATTAAGTGATGGCCAGCTTGAATCCACAGTCAACAGTAGCAATCCCGAAAAATCAACTGGCAAAACGCATGGGACGTGGAAAAACAGTGCACATTCTGAACTATAGTTGTGGCGACGAGCGGCGTAAAATCGAATTTCAAGTTAAAGGTTGGGGTTTTCTCCCAAAACTTACACCCCAATATATTAACTCATACCCAACTTTGACAGCTCAGGCCCCATTCACCATTAATCAGTGATTTTGTCAGTAAAGTTATTGTTAGTGTAACAGAAATATAAACTGGAATCAAAGTTGGTTTTTTATTAAGATACATTTTTGAAAATAAAACTGAAGCTCTTCTAAGTGTCAAAATGGATTCGAGTTGAAAAAATCTAAATTTTCATACTTTGTTTTCCATATAATTCAGTTTGAACTCAATCTTTATGACAAATATAAATATGCTTTCAAGAAATTGAGGGGGCGGAGGGGCTCCGTTCCACAAATCTCATAGAAGTAGTTCGCTCGTTTATGAATATAATAAATATAATATGAAAATATATATGTATATATGAAATAAAATGGCGTAATATAAAACAAAAGGGAGTTTATGGATTATAATGAATGGAATGAGTTTTAATCCATAACGACTGTTCACTTCATAAATAATATTCACAAACAATTATGTAACAATATTTACTTGAGACGGAGACGAGCGAGAAAAGAAATACAATCGCACGAAAGGTAGGTAGGTACTTATGTTTACGTAGAATTACCGGTAATATTAGTCGTCACTAAATGTCCCACGGCAAGTCCGATGGAAAATCCCGAGACTGCAAGTCTTCGGCACGGCTACAATGACCTTCTACTTCTTTTACCCGAGCGTTATGACTCTCTTCCCTGCTCCGAATCTATCTAACTGTACTTCTGATCGAATGAAATGAGATCAGTTTATCTTCTCTATCAAAAAGAAAAGCTAAAAGACTTTTTAGTGTTGATTACTAATGAAATGATACGTATATTCCTCCAGCTAAGAAAATAAAATTTCACAAGAACGAATATTTTACTTGTTACTGTTTAAAGAGATAGGAAAACAAAAATCCTGTGTAGGCTCAGGCTCTTCAGAACAGACTCTAGTAGTATCAGTTCAAAGCTCACGACGGAAAAATCACAGGTAAGCGTAGGGTAAGACTCTCAAAAAAAACCGAATTAAAGTGGTTCGTATCTCTCAAAAGCTAAAGATGGAATGAATCAATTGCTACTCTCGCTGGTTTGAGTTGAGCTCATCCTCGCTATTTCTTTTGTTAGTTGACTACACTTTCCCAACGCTCAAGGCGCTGGAATTTATAGAAAGTAGCTACTGTCTGCTTTACACTTCAAAGGATTCCCATTGTTCCAAACAGTGGTCAATGGAATATTTCCTACTATCTACGCTATTTACTCTACCTATGTGCTATAAATACCATAGCCTGTGAGCTATGGAATTGGCGCGAATTCTATTTTCTGATGTAATAATAATAGAATGGGACGGCGGTGGAGTTCCGTCTCTACAATTCCCTCCACACACTATCAGCCGAGACCCATCGGCGGTCTAGGCTACAGCGTGCGGTATTTGTGCGTGATCTTAATCCTAGTACATAAGTATTTCAATCAAAAGCTATCCATTCCGGGATGTACATGTGCGTGTCTAACGTAATTTGCTCGTCTACCGTGTACAGAGTTTATAGTACTTAGTCTCTAGGGTTTGACAGACATTCATCATGTAAATGAGTATTTTGTCCACATGGACATAAGTAAGTATTCGAGAATTTTTGCAATTTCAGTTTTGTGCAATTTTCTCCTTAATCCTAATTACAGTAGTTGTTATAAGAAATTGGATTAAGCCTAAGGTAAGTGGTAATAAATACGTAGTATCTCTGAGTGTTTGATTTATTTCTCCACCACTCCGATGGTGATGGGATGGTGGGGAGATGTGGTATTTTTGTACCTAAGTAGGTACCTATATGGTCTCAATGAAAAAAAATAAATAAAATTATGGAGTGACCGAAATGTCACTGCTAAATAAAAGTGAAAACAAATAGAAATATTTTGTTACTGACTTTCTACAATAGTGTGCAAAATTCTTTTTGTAAGTTTTCGGAAAAAATTTTTATAATCTTTTTGGTTCCCTTTTAAAAAATTAAATATTTGACAGTGGGATGTTTACGAGAAGTTTTCTTTGTAAAATTGTGAAAATTAACTTAATTTACATCGGCTTCACCGTTGGTCTAGTCAAAATAAACTTCTGTAAATATACTCATACTCGTGGACAGAAAATATTATTTATATTTGTTAAAAATGAGTTTAAATTTACGTCAGTTTGATCGTGAGTCCACACAAACTAAAATGAAAAAGTTCTTATTTGAAATGGAGGATAAATCAAGTCCAACATCTGTACAAATCGGGGAAAGAAATACAAAATTGTAATTTACAACCTACGTGGAATACTACGTAGCAAATTATCGTGCATGTTCTCGTCATAGGAATATACATATATCACATCAAAGAAATCATAAAATATCGAAGAGTTTGATGGGAATTCATCTTTCACCATCGCATCAACATAATATATACACCACATATAAACATAATATAACATGTATTAACATATATAAATTCATTTCCGTAACGATTCTTATTCGAGGGAGAAAGATTCCTCTTCGGAGTCTTCAGTGGTGGGAGGTTTCTGGTGGGCTAGGTAGGAGGAGTCTCTGGTGTCAATGTAGCTGCAGTCATCGTTACTGGTATCCGAACTGGGAGGAGTTTTTACAACTCTGTCGCGGGGAAGGGGGTTCGAGAAATCTCTGGGGGAATGAGCTCCGGGTGGTTTAGGTTCATCAGGGCCGGGGCGATATTTTGCGTCGAAAATCATCTGTTCGGCACGCCAACGTGCCACTCGGATTTCGCGGTGATTTTCACGTCTTCTACGGAGTTGTTCCAGTAAGTTATCAGCAGATCTTTCTCGAGGGGGGATCAAAGGAAAGGGGTCTATTCGGTGGAAGCATTTGTCGTGCTTCGGCGGAGGGCTCTGTTGTCTCCGAATCCGGCGTGCTTCCATAATGTTATCCAGTTGAGATTTGGAGAGACTTCCTCTACGGTAATCGAAATCGGGGAGGGTTTTGGGAATGGTGGGAGTATCGTCACGGGAACGTTTTCGAGGGTTGGGTTTCTGTGATTCCGGAGTAAGGATGGGAGGACTGGTGGTGGTATTAGGAGTTGATTCCATCTTAGAATGTAGTGGTGGAGAATCTATCCTGTCTTCCAGTCCATTAGTAACTACTCTCTCTGGTGTCGGTATGGTTTGTCCGTGACATCGGCGAAGGTCCAAAATTAAGTTGTCCTTCTGCTGCTGGATTAAACGTAGCTCAAAATTCGCTTCACGGATTGCCTTTTCCTCCATCAGTGGTGGTTCATCATTACTCTCGTCGTCTTCCAGTAAAAGTGTTGCTGGAGTAGAATGCTCGTCATGTTGGACAACTGTGTGAGGCGGAAATCGAACGGTCCACTTTTCCAGGCGTCGCTGAATTCCCAGTATTTCATCGTGTGATGCTGGAGCGAACCCACGGACGTTTTGCGTTGGATCTGGCCTCCTTTCTGGTGGAGATGGCTCCGGTATCGAAGTTATTTCCTCGTCCAAATGTGTGTGTGCTGTCTCAAAAGGATCCTCCGAGTCCTCAGATGCGATCATGTTGACATCAGGAGCTGGGGGATCTTCATCGTCATTGTTGTTGTCGTCATTATCAGTAGTCGTAGTATCCATATCTGGCTCGTCATCTTCATCATCTTCCTCCTCTTCCTCTACTGTTTGTTCGGCTTCCGGGGGAGAGTGATAGAGTTCGTCAATATAGTAATCAGCCGGATTATACGGTTGATAGTCGTCTGGTTCGAGGAGATTTATAGGTTCGTCGTCCTCGCTGTCGGTGTCTACTTGGATTGGGAGATGTGGAACAACTTCAATTGGTGGTGGAAGAGTCGGTTCCTCAGGTATTTCTCTGGCGTGGTCTCCGTCCATATTGGTAAGTCTAGTCATAGTAAAAGGAACAAAAACACTTTCCAAAGTTAATTCCTTATTACCGTACCAATGCGCTGGTAGGTCTCATGAATGTGGTATCTAAAATTAAGACTTAAAATTAAGTACTTGTCCCAAGTCTATAAAAGGCCTGGTATATTGTGCCATGGATGTTATTCATGGAAGTATGTGATCGACTTAATTATTATTATTAGTAGGTACTCCTTCTCCTTCTATGAGGTGAAGCCTAAGTTTCGGTATTATTTCACTAATATTCGTGCAATTTGAGAAATAATAGTTCATTAGTTCGGAAGCAAAGAAATTTTTGTTGTGTAATTTGTAAAGTGGTATGGATTTAATTATATAAGAATTTTGTAGAATCCCAATTATAAAGAGAATTGGTAAAATATTTGTCGAATGGTAAGGTAAGTAAGGTAGTATAACTTATAAAACTAAGCATCTCATCATGTAGCGAATAAAGTGATTGCAAACTTATAATCTACGAAGTGTTAAAATATTTATAATTGTAAGTAAAGAAATTTTTCTATCACTACTTAAGTAAGTGATGGTATCGGTAGTATGTTTACCCAAAAACGAGTGCTACGAAAGGAATTTTTAATATATAATTAAAAAGTGGTACATGCAGAAGTACATGCAGTTCTAATCAGATTCCTCAGAATCAGAGTCTGAAGTACTACTGTCTGAAGAATATTGAGGAGTTGGTTGTTTGTATTGACATGCCATCATCTGCCCTATGCTGCCCATGGCTTTGACCAACTCGGCCATGGCATCAGTAGGTTTAACTTTACATCTTTTCAACTTTGCAACTTTACTCTTTTTCCTATTTTTCTTTACCGAACCCACACCCTTGCGTTTCCTGGTCCTGGGCACCTCGGCGTCGGATGGATCATGTGGTATGACTATTTTTCTTTTTCTTTCTGACCTTCGAAGTTCAGTAGGTGCAGCAATTGACTCTGACTTTCGGTTTTTCAGAATGACCTTCTGACTATTATTTCCCTTTGCAGGTTTTTCAATGATAGGAGCATTTTCAATGGGAGCTATTGACTCTATGGTTGGGATTGTGGGAGGTTCAATTTCATTTTCTTCCAAGAATTCGAGATCACTTTCAGCTGCATCAATATTTACAGTGTTGAGTGTAATTGATTCTCGTGGCGCTGTGTCGATTTCGATTTCTTCGAGTACTTGTGTTTCATCATTGATATTGACCATCTTAATTACTTTTTTATTTGGTAGGTCATCAATAATTAGTTTGGTCTGAATTTTGGTATGAAGGGCGGCGTTTGCGTTCCGCTCTCCATTCCAACTTTTCGGAGCTACAGGAATTTCAACGGGATTATCCCGCTTGCTACGTGATATATCTCCTAATTCGGAGCAACCTCTACGATTATTAACATAACAACTATAAATGGAGTGGTCCGACGTGTCTATTGAATTTGCTTTATATGTGGGAGCTTCAGTTGGTTGTGCTACATTGGAAATTTGGGACATAGGAATGTCTTTAGTGGGATTGCGAAAAGAATTATAATACTTTTTAGTCTTATCATAATCGAAGTCCTTATAACGAGTGCCTGTAGTAATATCAATACCCTGAATTAAATTCCAGTCGTCTTTTGCAATAAATGAGCCGTCAGAACCCAAGTGGTTCATGTTGTGGCTATTACAACGAGATTCTCTAGCAAAAGGATCATCAACAATAGTAGTAGTCATTCGTGCAGGATACCTATCTATAGTTTCAACATCAACATATCTAGGAATAGAAGGAGATTTACTACAATTAAGAGTGTTAGATACGGAAGTATTATTATATCCCACCGGGGTGGCAACTGGTTGCACTACCGACGGTATTATAAGAGTAGGTAATTCTACAGGAAGTTGAAAATTGGTATCTACATTACTTTCTATAGGTGTTGGTGATTGTCCCAGGGGCTCAATGTCCGCTGGTATAGTAGTTACTACAGGGAGTGAATAATTATTGGAAAGTTGTTTATAAATGGTACTATTATGAGTAGTTGGATTCCGTTGAATCGTCCTACTTCTCAACTTCAACTCATTATTTGGATCAAACAAATATTCCTGATTAAATATTCCGCGGGGGACTACGTTGATTTGAGCCGCGGTATCCCCATCGAAATCTTTCAATTCAGGATCTGCCCAAGGTTCAGTGTGGAAAGCGGCATCGTCGGGAGTATATACATGATTATTCAACCATGTCTGATCACCTATCGCAGGTTCCATATTATTATTAAGGGAAGGAATGTCGTCTTGTAGGTAAGGTTTTAGGTTGTGCCCATGCACAATCTCGAGGACAGTTTCATCGATGTACTTGGAAAGATCAGTGTTTTTATCACATAATAAATACATATGTTGATTTGTGGCTGTACTATATACCTTATATGGGCCTGTATATTTGACTGTGAATTTTGCCGCCGTTCCTGCTGCCTTATAATAATTCTTTTTGAGTACTAGGTCACCTTCCTCATACAGGACTGTTGGATGTGTCTTGTCAAAAGCCATTTTGCGTTTGAGTTGATTATGACAGGAATTTTCATGCGCCAAGATGCGAGCTTTATGAAGTTCATGCACTCTGACCTGTGTCATTTCTGGGTCATCTGGATCACAATCGTCGTCTAATGGTTTCCCTGTGATGTAGCAAAAATGCAGACTTCTACCGAACATTAGAAAATAAGGACTATAACCGGTACTGACATGCTTCACTGAATTATACTCATTTTCAATATGCGGTAACATAATATCCCATTCAACGTTATTTTCATACTTAAGCTTTTTCATGATGCTACCAAATGTTGAATTGACTCTCTCTACGTAGCTATTACTACTGGGATGATGTGGAGAGCTATGGATGGAGGTGACGTTGTTACGTGTGCACATATCGTTGAATAAATGACCTGTAAAAGCTGGACCATTATCAGAAACAATACTCCTAATTCGATGTTTTGCTATAAGTGGTTCTAGGACCTTTACCGTTTCAGCCACTGTTGTGCCTGTAGTTGGAATGAGATGCAGGAAACGCGTGCATTGGTCTATCACGGCCAGGATATAAAGCTTATTATTAGAAGTAGTAGTCAGTGGACCAAGGTAATCCACTGAAACTTTAGCATAAGGAGTAGTAGGAGTGATCATAGCATGCATAGGACCTGACTTCTTGACTCGTGGGACATTGAATCTCTGGCAAGTGTCACAAGCGCGACATGCCTTCGTCACATTATCCCACATCTGTAAGAACCAATACTTATCAACTAGAGAATAGTAGATCTTTCGAAAACCCAAATGTGATTTATTATGTAGCTCACGTGCTATGCGCTTTCCCTCGGAGACCGGCAAAACATTTACCCACAATGGACCTAAAGGCTCATAGTTAATATGTTGTAGTATGCCGTCTGTGTTCAGGCGGAAATCAGCACGAAACTTATTTTTACCACGACAATTATTCGCTTCGTCTGTTTCTATAGAAGTAATTATCTCAGCTAAGTCCTTGTCCTTGGCCTGCATTTCCCTAAGGTTATGTATAGATTTATCCGTATCAATGCAATGTACTATGTATTCTTCGTCTTCAGGTTCTCTAGGGTGTTCTGTCTTTGCTGTCATGCCTCTAAGGATGGCTACTGGAAGGTTATCCGCTCGAGGAGGGCGACTGAGGCAGTCAGCCATGGCATTACTTTTTCCTGGCACATACATAATCTTTAGGCGGTGTGAGCTCAATTTGAGGCTCCATCGCACTAATTTCCCTGTCACCTGAGGAGTCCGTAGAATGTTGACCAGTGCCTGATGGTCGGTGTATACTAGAACTTCTCTACCAAAAAGTAAATTATGGAACTTTTGGAAGGCGTGAACTATCGCATAACATTCTTTCTCAGTGACTGTCCACTTGCTTTCGGTAGGAGACAATGTATGAGAATCGAAACCCAGAGGTTGTCGATTTTTCTGCTTACCAATCGTGATGACTTGGATCAGAGCAGAAGCGACTTCATAATCGCTTGCGTCGGCCCATAATTCCAAAATTGCAGTGGGATCCGGGAATGCTAATGCCGGAGCGGTACAGATTGCTACCTTCATCTCCTTCACCGCCTTTTGACATGCAGCGTTAAAGACAAAAACTGCGTCTTTCTTTAGGAGATTATACAAAGGTCTAGCAAATTTAGAATAGCCAAATATTAATCGTCTAAAGAATCCGCTTAAACCTAGCCATCGACGAATGTCGGTGGTATCCTGTGGATCTGGAAAATTCATAAGTGCATTGGCTTGATCAGGATCAATGGCGATGCCCTGGCTACTAATCTTGTGACCTAAGAAAAGGAGTTTTGGTTGGCCTATGTAACACTTCTTCGGTTTCAATTTCATTCGTGCCTGAACGCATAGCCATAGGACCTTCTCGAGTCGTTCCATCAATTCGGCGAAATCCTTGCCACCAAAACAATTATCGTCAACGTAATTACTCAGGAATGACCGATTGTATGGTTGCCAAACTTTGTTCATGGTTTTTTGGAAAATGGTCCCCGAGTTGAGGTACCCGAAAGGTAGGCGCGTTGGGCGAAATTGGCCCTCGTAAGTAATGTAAGCAAGGTAATCCCTACTGTCTGGATGTATTTCAATCTGCTGAAAAGAGTCGGCCATATCTAACTGACAAAACATCACGCAGCCTACAAACAATTTAAAAGCTTCTAATAAGGGAGGGATAGGAGCGGGTTGGGGTTTAATTTTGGAATTCGTCTTTCTATAATCTATGACGGGGCGCCAATCGTTACCTGTTTTCCCTTTCCTAACCATTTGTACTTGAGATAGATATGGACTGTTCGTTCTCTCTACCATGCCCTTCCTAATGTTAGCTTCTGTAATATCCTTGTGTAACATACGGTGCTCATAAATCATGGGTCTAGGCTTGACTATCTGAGGACTCTTATCCAAAAGTTCCACTGTGGCTTGTAGTGTCTTACCAGTCCGGGGATCACGCATCGGTTCCAGAAAATCGTTCTCGGTCCAGCCGAAAGCTTTATAGTATTTACTTAATAATTCCCTAACCTTAATCTTTTGAGGCACTGTTAAGCCTTGGAAAATTTTGAATTGAGAAAATTCATCATCAGTCAATGGCTGACTACCTTCAACGCTCTCTGGAACCGGTGCAGTGTCAACCGCATTTGTGTACTCTTGATCATTAACATGTATATTAGGGGAGTTGTGTTGATCTATCCTAGTTGCACGGATATACTCCGTAGGCATAGTTTCATAGCTCGAAAGGGATGGTTGAGGAGGTAATATAAAATCTCCTGATTGTTGAGAATTGGCTACATGCAAAATACCTTTGCCATTAGTAACTTTGACTGTGTCTTGAAGTACCATCAACCCTGACTTTTCGAATAAGTCATAATTTGGGTGAATGGCAATTTGACCTGAATAACCGGGGTCCTCTGTATAAAAAGGAACCTCGTTGGCCGCGTCATCCTTAATGAGGGAGGGCCGAACTGAAAATAATCGCAATCTATATTGTTTATAGTACTCGACGGCTCGGCTTGACGCTTCGCTAGATTCAACTGAACGAACCTCCTCCAATAAGGACGAAGTTGTACTATGGACTCTTCTGATAGTGGTAGTACCTATAGACGCAATGTCATCGATGGTGACCTCATTCTGACTAATGTCAGTTATACCTTCAACCTGTACATCGTCGTCTTCCTGAATCTCATTCAATAGTATATTTAAATCGTCTTTCCTTAAAGGATTGCATGCAGTAATCATACCTGCCTGTAGCGCTTTGTGCTTACGTACATATGCAGTATGAGCCTTCATGCGTCTAAGTATGCCCTTACTCGGAAAAGCCTTGATTCTACAAAGTTTCTCGTCGTCTGACCTCATTGATTTATGAGTTCTTTCCCTTGCTTCCCTAAAAACAATTTTACCTAATCCGCATTTAATGTCCACGTGATAGGTCTTGAGTAAGTCGCAACCAAAAACTATGGGATCCTGAGCCTTCTCGACCACATAGAAACCCCATTGTATCCATTCATTATACTCGTTAACAAAAAATTTAATGTAAATAATTTTGTCTACGGTATGGGTATTATTGTCGTCAATAGATAAATATACAGTAAGTGGTTTACATTTTTTTATTTGTTTTTCTATTTTTAACAGTTTTACAGTATTTATACTTATAGTACAGATAGTGGCTCCAGTATCCACCAAAACGTTCAAAATATGTATATGTTTATCATAACCACGGAATTTCATCTCTCTCTTGATTTCTGTGACTTCGTCACTGAATTTCCGTGCATAATGAATAGTATTATCTGGAGGAAAATCAAAAAGAATACCTATGGGTTTCTGTGAGTCAAAATCGTCCACCTCCTGACCTATATCTAACAATAGATGACCTGGTTGGTGACCTAAAACGTCAGTCACTTTGTTCGGCTTGATTCCCAAGCTTCGCAAAGCGGCATCGGCTTTGGCGCTAGTTTTATACACTCTCGCAGGTTTCGGTGATTGAAAATAAACTTTGGTATATTTTACAGATACTGATTTAAATGAATGCTCAGAGATTGGAGGCTTGGGTCTGGATATAATAGTTATATCCACCCCATCTAGTTTAAATTAGCATTTCCCTGCTGTGCCTGGTCTCCTTCAGCTGTATTTTGTCTACTTGGCCTGACCTGTCTAGGTGGAATTGCAATTCCCTGGGCGCGATATAATTCGTGACAAGTTCTAAAATTATGCGTCATTCTACCACACTGCCAGCAAGCTGACCGTGCTCCTTCCGCAGCCACACAATATGCACGTCGGCGTTCATTGTAGTATGGAAATTTTAATACCGCGGGGTCATCACCTGGCCCCCGTGGGACATTAGGATCAGGAGGAGCCTCGTAAGGAGCTCCATTAACAGGATTAGGAGGATATTTAGGAGTATTTTGAATAGCAGGGGCACCTTGGGCAACCTGAATTGTTTGATCACGAGGAGCATTATGAACAACTCCAGCATTTTGTTGATGCTGGTATGGAGCAGTATGGAATGCTCGAGCATAAGTTCTACCATCAGGTTTTGGACCTAAGTATGTAGTTTGTTCAGCGACTACGGGCTCTAACCAGTCCTTGATAATGCCAGTGCTTATGGCTTTGTCCAAAGTGGATCGAAAATGGTCAACAGTGGTGCAACCCACCATTTTCCCTCGCATTCTTTTAGGTAAACCTTTCAATAAACCAATTACCAAATCATTTGATCCCATATTATGATCGATGCGCCTGAGGACGCTGAGTCTACCTGCGATATATTCCGAACTACCCATACCTCTAGTATATGCAGTATTTGGGAGATCTGCCTTGGCCTTATTAATAAGGGTTTCATTGTCGAATCTAATGGCTAGAGCTGATTCAAAGGTTCTCCATAAACTATTATTAGTCCCTGGTGTGTCACGTCTAACGGCTAATTTCCATGCGGAGCGCTCGGACCTCCACCAGTCCATGGCTTGGCCATCAAATATGCGATCTAAAGCTTCGAACTTATCGTATGTTGTCATTTCATAATAACGAGCGTCATCGTTAAATTTATGTAAGAATGCAGCGACCTCGCTATCGCCTGCATATTTAGCCATGTCCTTTATGAGCTCATTATTACGAATGGTCCTAGCTAAAATAGCTTCTTTGTCTGTTGGCCTAGGTGGAGCGAAAACTTCCCTCAATGCAGCTATGTCCTCGGCTGACCGAGCTAAAGTATGTCGACTGGATGTAAATGCCTGTTGATCAGGAGCTCTAGTCAAATTAGGTAGAGGATTCTGCTGTGGTTCGAAAGGATTAGGAGGTAACTGGGCTGAGGATTGGTTTGAATTAAAATAAATTCTAGGTTGTGGAGCTGAACGAACTGAACCTATGCCGTTTCCTTGTGACTGACCGCTGTCGGCACTAACGCCTCTAGCTGCCCTATCTAAGGCTTCTTTTTGTTGAAGTTCTTTCAACAGGCGCTGCTCCTCTATTTTTCTATTCAAAATAGCTGCCTCTCTATCCTGATGTTCTTTTTGCTGTCTAGCTATGTATGCTTCTCTATCTCTAGCGTCTGCATCGGTACCGTCATCGTCACCGGAATCTCCTAACAAATCGTCAATTAATGGTGCATTCTGAGCGAACAATCCTTGTTCCTCGTCATCAATCCTTCCAGCCATGATTTTAAAATAAAATTTGCGTAAGCTTCGCACTCGAAAATTAGTATAAGAGGATAATTATCCTAAAAGTTGGAGGTTCTGCCTCCACACTAATTTTTGACTCCCTAAGTAGTCAAGGTTAAAAATGGTTAAAATGACGTTATTGTCAAATAAATAAATAGTTAAAATCTTTCTTTGGTTTCCTCCACACTAAGAGTTGACTATGGATACTCTTGGTGTGTATTAAAATTCAAAAATGTCAATAAATAAAAATGGGTTAATACAAATGGCTTTCTTTGTTTTTGACGAGGAGCAAAAATTATAAACTTCCTATTAAGTACCTAACGATATCGATCAGTTCGCCTAATATTAAGATGAAAACTCGAATTGGTGCTTGGTTTATTATTTAATTCTCCCAGATTTGGAGAATAATTGTACACAATAGTAATGAAAACAAAATAGGTAACATTAATATGTCAAGAAAAATCTGGTTAGGTCACGAATGAGCTGAACAAAAATAATTATTTCTAACAAAGGAATATCGATGCGACGCAATTTCAACCTTGCCACAATAATCATGAAAATTAGTAGAGTTAAAATACCAACTATCATGACCTGTACATCGTCATGACCAACACTTATTAAGTATGTACCTACGATTCTAAGCGGGGTGGGTGTTTTTACTCTTAGCAGTGAGATACGGGTCCCTTCACAACTGTCACCAATCACGCAAAAATGAATCACGATTTAAATATGCGTACACACTTAATGAAAGTCAGTCAATACCACACGAATCCTCGACGAAAAGATGCGCAAGAAAAGAAAATAGTAAGTAGTTAAAGAGTTTGTCTTTCTCTTTCTCCTTGGTCTTGCGTCTTTCCGTATGTAAATAGTGTTTTATAATCAAAATATACTCTCGAAAATATTCTAAAACTCTCAGAAATCAATATTTAAAAATTTAAAAATTTTTTCGAAATTTTGAAAATTTCGGTCAAAATTTTGATAAAAATCAACAAAATAGGGACAAAAACGAGTTTGCTACCCCGCACCTATGATTTTGAGGGGGCGGAGGGGCTCCGTTCCACAAATCTCATAGAAGTAGTTCGCTCGTTTATGAATATAATAAATATAATATGAAAATATATATGTATATATGAAATAAAATGGCGTAATATAAAACAAAAGGGAGTTTATGGATTATAATGAATGGAATGAGTTTTAATCCATAACGACTGTTCACTTCATAAATAATATTCACAAACAATTATGTAACAATATTTACTTGAGACGGAGACGAGCGAGAAAAGAAATACAATCGCACGAAAGGTAGGTAGGTACTTATGTTTACGTAGAATTACCGGTAATATTAGTCGTCACTAAATGTCCCACGGCAAGTCCGATGGAAAATCCCGAGACTGCAAGTCTTCGGCACGGCTACAATGACCTTCTACTTCTTTTACCCGAGCGTTATGACTCTCTTCCCTGCTCCGAATCTATCTAACTGTACTTCTGATCGAATGAAATGAGATCAGTTTATCTTCTCTATCAAAAAGAAAAGCTAAAAGACTTTTTAGTGTTGATTACTAATGAAATGATACGTATATTCCTCCAGCTAAGAAAATAAAATTTCACAAGAACGAATATTTTACTTGTTACTGTTTAAAGAGATAGGAAAACAAAAATCCTGTGTAGGCTCAGGCTCTTCAGAACAGACTCTAGTAGTATCAGTTCAAAGCTCACGACGGAAAAATCACAGGTAAGCGTAGGGTAAGACTCTCAAAAAAAACCGAATTAAAGTGGTTCGTATCTCTCAAAAGCTAAAGATGGAATGAATCAATTGCTACTCTCGCTGGTTTGAGTTGAGCTCATCCTCGCTATTTCTTTTGTTAGTTGACTACACTTTCCCAACGCTCAAGGCGCTGGAATTTATAGAAAGTAGCTACTGTCTGCTTTACACTTCAAAGGATTCCCATTGTTCCAAACAGTGGTCAATGGAATATTTCCTACTATCTACGCTATTTACTCTACCTATGTGCTATAAATACCATAGCCTGTGAGCTATGGAATTGGCGCGAATTCTATTTTCTGATGTAATAATAATAGAATGGGACGGCGGTGGAGTTCCGTCTCTACAAAATTAAATTTTTTTGAATTGGCAGATGAGTTTTGTGTATTTTACTAAATGGGCCACGAATAATCGAAAAGGGGCGCGGGTTATTGAAGTTAAGTAGATATGAGCTATTGAAGAAACCCAACATATGGATGGAAAGCATAATGGAGACAAATGATCTTAAGCGGACGCGAGTTAACAAATTTTGGATCACAAATTGTATATTATTATATTTGTCCAAATTATGTCATTATCACTGACTAAAAATAAATCTGACTGTACTTCCGCGTTTAGTTGGAAAAACCTAATTTCCAGATAATTGTTTAGGCTTATAATTCTGCCTACTCCTAGTGGTTATACGTTTTTAAATTTTGTCATTGGGAGGGCTGAGGATTTTGTGGGCGCCGGTACCACATCCCTAATAAGTCAGGAAAATACTTTTTTCCTACCATCGTCGGCTTCGAAAACTATTAACTACCTAACTAATCTCACGCAACGTTAGGATTGAAGTTCAATGTTGATTTGATTGAAAATTCAAAATACGATTAGATTTCTCGGTTAAAACTATATATCTGCATATTGCTCTGGTTTGAACTTTCTATGCACATTTCTAACCGATTTTGGGCCATCAGGTGCTAAGGATAAGTTAATCATTACTTACTAATGTCAAGTTGGTCATCACCCCCTGATCTGACAATCACTGATCAAAGAAATCCAAATATTCAACTTAAGCAGTAAATCTACAGCTCGGAGCGGTAAATAAACTGCTCGGAGCAGTAAATTAACATCCTACACTGAGGGGTAGATTAACCGCTCCGAGCAGTTAAAATACAGCTTAACTCCTGACTGCAAATGTCTAGTTTGACATGCGAAGATGTGAAGCTACTGAATAACTGAATACATACGATCACCGGCCGATTTGTTTAAAAATTAAAATGAATAGTTATACTGTATACTATGCAGTGCTATGAAAATGGGTAAGTTAAACTTTCATTATATGTAACTACTGCTAACTACTGTTGCAATTTGTTTACAAAGAACAATTGTTCTTTTCGTTTGTGATAGTTCTTTTACAATCACAACTACAAACCAGTAAAGTTGGATTTTGCACAATCACAATACTGAATACAGAACAAATCACCCAGGAGAAGGACGAACAAGAACATACCTGTTTTGTCAGTCGTCGCTAGCTAAAGTTTTGTGTACAAACGCAATATGTCACAATCACAAACTTAGCTGTTAAAATAAATTATTAACAACGTAAATAGTGGTTGCTTTGTTATTTCAGAAATAACAATCTACGATGCTCTTTATGAGCAATTTACAACAGTATTGCTAACTAACAACTAAAGGCCAGTGCATGCTTGTATATGTGGCAGAATTTTATATTTTAACTTGAATAATTAATTAGTAATAGGGGATTTTACTGTCAAATGTTGTTCGACTCTCTGCTGACAACTGATTGGAATATTAAATCTGAATGTTGCTGATATTTGTTTTATGTTCCAACAATCAAAGGCTCAATGCTCAGAAAGAACCAACGCAATTAACAGGGTTGTAGGATTTTTCCTACCCGGATTTTTCCTACCCATTTGGTTTCTACGCGGATTTTTCCTACCCGGACTTTTCCTACCCAAGGCCAAACCTAGGACTTTTCCTACCCATGTACAAAAAAGAAACTACACATTGGTCAAAGATATGCCCACAACTTTTGAATTTTATTATAACCTGGAGTTAATTTACGGTACACTCATAAATAGTTATGTTTCTGTTTTATTTCTACATAAGAAATAGTCTCGGGTAGGAAAACTCCTAGGTTTGGTCTTGGGTAGGAAAAGTCCGGGTAGGAAAAATCCGCGTAGATACCAAATGGGTAGGAAAGGTCCGGGTAAGAAAAATCCGTTTACCAATTAACAGTCAGAAGTCTAGTTTTATTGCCGTAGTTCATAACTAAAAGTATCGTGGATCGTGTGTGTAGATTTATATTATAACCTAATGTTTTAAATGATTATTTACAGCAATGACAAACGAGCGACGAGAAGCGATCTAAAGTCAACAGTAGCTCTGAGTTTCTCATTTCTCATTCAAGATGTCTCAATACGACGGGCAAATTAAATAAAATTAGGTAAATGCTCACTGCTACCCGTCATCGCTCACAACCTAAACTTTACTATGGGTCTCTAGTGAAGTTGTAAAGTAAGAAGTATTTTACTATTTTTGAACACTCCTTTGCTCCTTTTAACCTTTTACTTTCTGAATTCGTATACTGTGCATGCGTAACGCACTGATTTAATTTGATAATTTGCCCTTTCTATGTTTCAGTGATAATTAATTTAAAATTTTGAATCCATCATCCATGGCTATATAAGCATAACCAGCTTTTATGCGCAATATTTTATTTATTTATTTATGCAAAATTTCAAGGAGGTACTATCATCGCATCGCTGATATTACTTTATAATAATATGGTTATAATACCAAAATATGGTTTTGTGTTAGTTTTTACTTGATTGGTGAATAGAAGGGTTTGATAATGCAGGGTGGGCAACTTGTTTTCAAAGATTCTAACTGGCCATAAATGCCAAGTTTATCAATCAATTTTAAAAAGTAATGTGTCAAATTAAAGAAATTTTTTTTTGTACCTCAAGGATTCAGTTCGTATCAGAATAAAAATGAAAAGACCTAAGACCTTACTAACTAAAAGTTCTGAATACCCTTCTGACTCTAAATGTTTGATAATTAAGCATCGTTTACCATACAGCAGAAAATTGAAGCGCATCAACAAAAACTTGCTTATTGCTCTAAAAATCAATTCCCGTAGTCAAGACACACGAGATGCAATCCATAAAATTATTTAACACGTGAATATTCAGCAGCGATAAAAGTAACTTTAGGTTTCCTTCGGTCTCCCCTTCCCAGATTTGCTTTACGAATAATGTTTAAGTCAGAAATGTTTTTAATAATTTTGATAACTGACGTAATATGATCCAATAAGCGTTTATTTTAATTAACAAATTTGGATCTTTTTGTTTAGAATAAAACTTAATGTTCTTGCAAACAACACGAAGCAAGTTTTTTATTTTCAGCGTTTGTTCTCTTCTTTCATACTTAAAAATCATTCAAACAAAAATTAATCGTTAGAAGAATAAGCAAGTTTGTGTTTTCGGTTTTTTAAGTCACGAGTCACGTTTTTACTTTACGAGATAGAACCATACTCATAATCCACAAAAATTTCCAAAAATGTAAGAATTGTTTCTAAACCTGAAAAAGGTAGGAAAAACTAGCTTTCAGTTGTCCTTACTAGTTGTCCCATTTTGTCACTTATCGTTAGTGGAACTAAAGCCTTGACTTGAGATACCAAACTGATGTGTCTTCATTTTTGTATATTTGTCGTTAAAATCGATTGATAATCTTGACACATAGAGCCTGCAAAGTCGGAAACGAGTGGGTTACCCTGTACTTGAAGTGCAATATATATATTCAACATTAAAAACAATCCTTTTTCTATTTCTTTACCAGTTATTTAGGCAGCACACCGCACCGTCTAGATAGAAACACAGTAACTAAAACAACATGAAATCTGCTGCTAAAATTTCAAGTCAATTTACATGCGACCGATGCAGCTACAGAGCAAGTTCCAAAGCAGCTTTGTACCCCCACAAGAAAGTACACGCAGAGAAAAAGTAACGCGGTGATCTCTTTGATTATTAGACTCAATTTATACGCAACTTAACCCTAAATAACCGAACTCACTCAGGGGAAAACCCCTTTATTTGTAAATTCAGCGATCGCGACTATTATTCTTCCCGAGCACCCAATTTTAATTAAAAGCGAGCCTTTTGCTTCGGTAAAAACCAGTTGTGAAACCATTCAAAATAGCCGACCAATAGAATTCACAATGCTAAATCCAACTCCAATTGAAAAGCACTTGTGCAAGATCTGTGAGTTCAAGACCAGGAAACTGAAAAAATACAAAGCACATGTACAGTCACATCAGGAGAAAGGGCACTTAATTTGCCTAATCTGTGATTTTGTTACTTTGAAGCAGAAGCGCTTTGAAAAGCACATGAAAACTCATGAAACAACACCAGAATGCGAATTAAATTCCGGTAAAAGAAAAAATGTCGCTTCTGAAACAGTCACAAGTCAAAACAATTCCTTTAGCAGTAATTCTTCGCTATTCGAAGAAAAGCGGAAAGTTGCTAAGAAATCTGAAACCGTAACGCAACCAGCAAAACGTGCTACGGAAAAGGATCCACCAAAGCACAAAAGATTAAAAGTAAATCACAATTTCAACAATAATCCTGAATTACAGCAGGAGTCCAACAAATGGCCTATAATTCAACCTAGCCCACAACTAGAATCTCTTACGACCAAGACTTTTTTGAATCACAATCCAAGTACGAAAAAAAAGTTGACAAATATGCTGGCCATCAAATCCGAAGAAGAAAGTTCTGTCGGACCTACTGAAGCCATTTCATCGACTAATGCTCACAAAATGATAGAAGCAAATGAAGTTTCACGTTCTGTTTTGCAGGTAAAAGTTGAACAATATAATAAGTATTCCTGCTCCGTCTGTGACTTTGTCACTAAGAAAAAACGTAAATATAAAGACCACGTTGAGTTCCATGAGAAAGAAGAACAACTATTTTGGTCGCTCTGTTATTTTGTCACCTTAAGTAATAAACGCTTTAATAAGCATTTGAGTACTCATGAAAATGGCCCAAGTGATGATAATGACTCCGAAATCCAAAAAAGTAGTTTTTCTCAAGTGCCGCTGATGCCTCAAGAAACTTTATCAGATGCCTCATCTTCATTTTTAAATTCTCAAAACTTACCACTCAAAGTCTGCAACGAGGAAGCCGTTGATGAATCAGTTGCAGGAGTGCAACTATCCGAACCTGATGTTAAAAAACGTATGCCTAAAAATGGCGAAACTTTTATCAAAAACTCTGATGATAACAAAATGCATTACTGCTCTATGTGTGAGTACAAAACCGACAAATCGTCTAATCTTACTCGTCATGACCAGGTTCATACAGGGAAAAGAACTTTTTCGTGTACTTACAGTGAATGTAATTATTCTTTTGCTAATAAGCATAATTTGAAGAGACATTTGGTAGTAAGACATTCTGATGTAAAGCCCCACTCGTGTAAATTGTGTGGCGAGGCTTTCAAAACAAAATATCTTCTTAATTCACACGTCATAAACCACAAAGGGAAAAGGGAACACCACTGTCTTTATAAAAACTGTGAATATTCAAGCACTCAAGCAAGTCATTTGAAGATACATATGCGCACTCACACCAAAGAGAAGGCGCACCATTGCTATTTTAAAGGTTGTGAATTTTCCTGCAGCGAAGGAAGTACTTTAGCAACACATATTCGTACTCACACAGGCGAAACGCCTTATCCATGCAACTTTAAAGGCTGTAATTATTCTGCTACCCATTCAAGTAACTTAAAAACTCATCTCCTCACCCACACCCACACCAAGGACAAGGCATTTCGTTGTGACTTTAAGGATTGTAAGTTTTCATCTGCACAGTCAGGTGACTTAAGAGCACACATGCTGCGACATTTACCTCAAAAATCACATTCTTGCTCCTCACTCGCATCTTTTCCATGTAATTTCTGTAAGAAGTCATTTGCCACTGAAATGAATATGCTCAATCATCTGCGATATCACACGGGTCAAAAATTGCCTAGATAATAATTTAGAGTTATAACTGCGTTGTTGTAGTTCATATTATAGTTGTTTGTGCACTCACTACAATTATTTGTGTATAATACATAACAAAGGTAGGTATAATAATATTGTGTATAAGCTACTACAAACTAAGAAGCGAGCGCCCCATTAATTAAATAGAAGACGAATAATTCGCTTACAAAATATAAAACTTAGTTTACGCCTTACGCTTTTCACTGCATTCATGTGAAGTGTGAAGTTTTCAATAAAGTTTTCTTTATTATTCATAGCTACAAATGTTATTTGCGTATGAATTAGCGTTATAGTTTTTGTTACGCATACTCCAATTATTACATTTTTATTACTTGGTAAATTTTGAGGGAAACCAAATATTTTTGTACAACTAGGTAAATAAATTATCAATACAGTGCTAACTGATTTTCTGTGAAAATTACATCAACTATTTTAAGTAATTTGTATAGACATTATTACATTGTAAACACTTTCAACACTAAAATGCGCTCATTCAAGTTTTGGTGTATAATCTACTGCTACATATTAGCTTATTGGCAAGGAGAGTACAATAGATTCTACTACGTTCTCCATGCCTTCTCCTGGTTTTGTAAATTCTTGTAACTGCTAATTTGAATTTTCATCATTTAAAAGTGGGAAAGTGAAATTTTCTGTAATAAAAATTACCGGCCCACAGCTCTCGTTGTATCACAACAACCGTTTTTGTTATTTCAACTTGTCTTTTTTGGCATCACGTTTTTCATCACGAGGTCGGTTTGAAAAATTGCCTGTTGCGTTAGTGAGATGGGGAAAAACAATTTCTGGAAAGGCTAGAATCGGATTGATAAGTATTCTTACATTTTTGCTTTTACGAGTGAGTTGAAAAAATGCAGTCACAGTCGTAGTCCGAATTATTACAGCCAGCCCGACTACCTTGCCTTAACATAGCGAAACTCTTTTAACATGGAAGTTGCTAATTGATTCATAAATTCTTTTAATGACACAAAGAACGCTTTACACTAACTACAGATTTACTTGCTAAAGGTGATGAGATTTTTAAGAGGATGTTTATTGTTTTTAATGGTAAACATTAAGTTAAAAATAATTAAACATTAATAAAATAAACAATAAACAATAATAAACATTCATAATTTGCTTGATGAAGCATATACACATGGCAGTTGATATCCTTGCAAGAGTTGATGAGACCCATGAAATTGAATATTCCACGGTGTGAGGGACGAGGGAGGGATCGTAAAAGAAAAGAGTTGACGGGCATCTCGTCGTACTTGGCAAGTGTGCTGGCACTGCCAACTTTGTGTAACTATCAATCTGAATCTGTCCAGAATTAAACAAGTTATTTAAGGGTTTAAACACGAGTTTCTCGTGTTTTTAGGAGGTTCATTTTTAAAGGCAATTTCCGCTATCCGTTATACAGCATGATACGGATAGCTGGCTGTCAAGAAAAGAGAAAACTAAAAAGTAGTTACTGCCAAAGAAAAACTGAATACTAAAGTTTCAAGTTTTTAGCGTTATTCATTAAGTCAGTGATTCATTAAACAAATCTAATGAGGTATACCAGCGTTAAAAAAAGGCAAATAATTATAACCTCCTCAAGAATTCACTGTCAACTGTGCACAGTCAGTCTAGTCCAATGTAATTTATTTAGCCGTCAGACGGTTATATTTAGCCGTCTGTTAAAGGACTAAATGTATCCGTGTAGCGATTAAATATATACTCCTCACGGCTTTATTTAGCCGTTTCAATATAGAGACGCATATAAATAGTCTAGTAAAAATCGAAAAAAAAATATAAATTCCGTTAAAAATAAATTGCACGATGGATTTAAGTATTGCGCGGTGAAAACGAAGGAAATACGATTGTTTCTGCCGTGTCACTTTATTTTTCGGGGTCAGTTCAAGTTTCACCTGGTCACACTGGCCAATCAGCGAAGAGCGACTATATAAAGCCGTCTTTAAGTTGAAACGGCTAAATAAAGCCGTGAGGAGTATTTATTTAATCGCTACACGGATATATTTAGTCCTTTAACCAGTCCTGTACATCCAGCTGTTTTCAGCCGATTTTCGGCTGTTTTTTTTTTGTAAAAAAAAGCTGAATTTAGCCGATTTTCTGCTGTTTGTGGCCGGTAAGAGTATTATGTACGTCAACGTAAGTCATGCGTTGCATATAATACAATGGTAATACAGTGTGACAAAAATATTCGTGCACCCTAATGACAAAATGACAACTGAATACTATACTGTAATTAAGTATAATGCAATACCAACACAATTTATTCAGAACATTTTCAATTAAGTAAATTAAAAATAAAATTTGTAAGTAATTTTTAAAAGCTTCTCTTGTGTTGGCAGTTTCAGCGTACGAGCATCCTTATGCTTGATAAACTCTAATATAACCCAGGTCGATACAATGACACAGCAGTTCGGAATTCTGTTTTAAACAATTAAAAGCGATGCATTTGACGCGTTAATTCACCGCCAAGGGCGTACTGGAGTTTTAATACTAGTATATAAACAGTCAGCGGACATAGTATAAATAAACTCCCTGAGGAGGTAGATTTACATCCCTACAAAAGATTATAATTAACTTGCTGTGGACGTATATTAACATCCCAGGAGTGCTGGGAGTGCTGGGAGAACACCCCAGGTAGGTAAATCAACTACCTTCATTGCGCCTACGCGGGTTCAAATCGCTGCACTGATCAGGGACCAGGTTCACCGAGCGCAATTTTCATGATTTTCGAGATTGAAAACAATTTTCTATCTTTTGTAGATGCGACTTTGAAATCGTAGATGAGACTGGTGAGTAATTGAATTTTAAATTTTTTTATCGCAATGAGAGATGTTAATTCTCCGACCCGGGATCTGTAATAATTTCCCTGCACATCAGGGATGTAATTATATCCCCCAAGGGCATACATGTACCTCCAAGGGAGTTAATTAGAATCTTTTGTGGGCATGCAAATCTGTCTCCTCATGGTGTTTATTTATACTATGTCCCCTGACTGATAAATGCATACCCGGTTCCGTAATCTTTCGCTAAGCAATTAGAATATCCCTTGGGATAAATCATCCTTCTTGATTTTTTTCGTAGCGCCCGCCGTATTTCTTTTAGCAAATTACCACGATAAATATCATAAAATATGCCATATGGGGCGTCTGCCAGGGCGAGGTCTATATATACGACGGTACCGTCCTTGTTTTTACCCCCCTCCTTGTCCACAATTACAACAGAAGTATGATCAAAACAAGCTCCGAGCTTCGAAAAATCCTTTCCTGTATAATCTTCAAATGTTACGGGTATTATTGTAAAGCGTTTTTTAAAATCGGGAAGCTCTTCGAAGCATGAAATGTAAGTACATCTTGGACTTTTCACATTTTTTATAATGTCTTCTTCGTTAACACTCATTATTGAAAATTGAAAATTACCAGCATCCTCAACGTGGACATCTAATGTCAAATAGTGTTTTCTAAAATATTTCAAAAATTTGTTAAATTTTGAGTCAGGAACTCCATTAAATTTTTTAAAATCTTTCACCATTGTGAAAAATAATAGAGATGCTCATCAGCAGTCAAAAGCTGGATGAATACTGATTACTAAACGATATTGATGTTATAATAATCATTGCCAAAATAAATAAAATTTTACATTAATTACAAAACAAAAACTCCTTACCAAAACTAATTATTAAAAAAACAAATTTAAATACAAAAGTAACAACCATAACAACTGCTAAATACTTAGCCTAAAATTAATTTTGCAATTTAATAACTACTAGCAGATAAGCAACCCGATGGGTTCAGATTAAATAAACCTAAATTGAAAAAATCAAACTAAATAAGCCTGAAGAAGGCAGAAACAAAACAAACGAATAACTTTTGAATTCCATGTCCCATTTTGGCGAAAATCATAAGTTAAAATCTCAAAACAGCCTACTACAATAAATACGAATAACTTTGAAATTCCATGTCCCATTTTAGCGAAAATCATAAGTAACAATCCCAAAACAGCCTACTACAATAAATACGAATAACTTTGAAATTCCATGTCCCATTTTGGCGAAAATCATAAGTAACAATCTCAAAACAGCCTACTACAATAAATACGAATAACATTTAAATTCCATGTCCCATTTTAGGAAAAATCGTAAGTAACAATCGCAAAACGGCCTACTACAATAAATACGAATAACTTTGAAATTCAATGTCCCATTTTGGCGAAAATCATAAGTAACAATCTCAAAACAGCCTACTACAATAAATACGAATAACATTTAAATTCCATGTCCCATTTTAGGAAAAATCGTAAGTAACAATCGCAAAACGGCCTACTACAATAAATATGAATAACTTTGAAATTCGATGTCCCATTTTGGCGAAAATCATAAGTAACAATCCTGAAACAGCCTACTACAATAAATACGAATAACGTTTGAATTCTGTTCCAATTCAACAGAATTTAACCTCAAGAATAGTAAAACTGCCGACTTAAATAAATGCAAATAATGTAGGCATTCTATATAGTATTTTCTGTGAATGTATTCAGTTGCAGTAACAAACAAATAAAAACGCACAAAATGTTAGCAGTACATGTATAACATATAAGGTTTTATTTTTAGTACATTAGTTAACACCTTAACACTTTTAATTGAGAAAATTGTATAAATATGATGCAAGAGCTTTGTAGCAATTCATTTGTTTAATTTGAGAACAAGTTTAATACATGTATGAATTTAAACTGAAAGTACTATAGGCAATTATTTTTTAGCTCCTTTTGATGACTTTGGCGTAATTTTGGCTTTCTTGCCCGCATCATCTGGCTTGTCTTGAGTATCGCTTTGTCGTTTTTGATACGTCATTTGAACATTTTTCTTCATTCGACCATCTTGACGATGGTTTTTGCAGAACCAATCTGCCATGCGCTTGATATCAGCATCACTTGCCCCAGCGTGACCATGACAGTCAGCGTGTATCCAAACATCGCATGGTACTGATTTCTCTCCAGTTCCAGAGCATCCGATCCAGCCTGATGAGTACACAATACCGTGCTCCCGAACTTCACTGCTTTCGCAAATAGCACAGATTTTTTCTAGCGTTTTCCTTCCGGTCAGACTACGTACTTTCATAGGTGACAGGTCGTCGCCACCGGAACTAGTGCCTGGAGTTGGAGACGTTTTCTTTGCTAAAGCAACAACGATTGGATTCAAGTTTTTTTGAAACGTAGACTCGATTACTTTCGATAAATTGTCTTGAGTGACTGGAACAGGTGCACTTTCCCCTTCCATAACAAAATTGTCCCCAATGCTTAACTTTTGCTTGACTTTCTTGTCTTCTTTACAAGTAAACTGAAATTTGAAATGAACTTGGCACTGATCACCAAGCTTCTCTTGCAAGTTGGTTATTTTTTTCTTCAATGTTTCTCCAAGCCGTTTCGCATCCTGCAGTGCTCTGTCTTTGGGTTTCATAGGTTTCTTTTGCTTTGGTTCTGCTTTACCTGCAGTTGACGTAGCAGGTTCAGTTTGGCGTTCACTTGTCTTTTCACCTTCATGTTCATCGCGTTGTGGTTTTTCGGCACCAACTTCGGAGACGCGAGAATCATCACTATGGACATCAACCTCTGGTGGATTATCCACGTTTTCATCTGAATTGTCAGTAGCGAAAAGCTGCAAATTGTTGTCACTGTAAATGATACATACAAAACCAAAATTTTAAATATGGAAGTTTTAACCAAGGTCTAAGAAAGTGGAAGCCACAATGAAACTAATAATTGTTTTTAGTGTGTGCAATATGTTTTATAATTTTCTAAATTACAGATAGCAATTGATTTAAGGTTATTACTTACGATTGTTCAATAGCTCCAGGGATAATATCCCGCACTTCAGAAACGTCAAATACTGTACCAGGATTTGCATCATCCACGGCAACTAATACGTGTGTCTGTGTGGGATCACCCATTTTTGACACTTCGTAGATTAGACTTTCGAATTTAGTTTAATATAGCACTGAATTATTGTTTAAATATTTATCTAATTGCTAAATAGAAGGACGTACTGGTACACCAAATATTAAACCTGAACTGAGGAATTGTTAACTGCCGACAATATAAAACGTATTCTGCATTTTCTAAACGTCGTAAATGCTTCATGTTTCGTATCCTGTGTTACAGCAAAGACAACAGATTCTGAAAACACATGGTTAAAGCTGCTGATTGGCCACATTGAAAAGCGAAAATCCGAAACCTAAACGTCGAAAACCTAAACCGTATGTCTGCTTAGTATTTCACGATATGTCGCCTTTGGAGTTATAGCTTTGTCTGTCAAAATTGACAAAGCGGCAAATTTAAAAACACGTTTCCAACTTCACTGAATGTTGCTCACTATTCGTGTCTGCAAAACCCCTACATAATCTTTTGCGTGAAAACAACTCTGCCACAGCACTTGCTTTTTCGTACTTATAACGTTCGTTTAGAACAGAACATCCTAGTAAGACTTCGCGACGTTGCTTAAATATTACAAAACTATTTAATCATAACACTTTTAAAGTGACTAGTTGAATTGATTTGCAAGTAATTATGGCTACATCTGAACAGCGTTTCACGCACAAATGTGCATGTGACATTGATTTTCACGAAGAAAATATTGCGTTATATCCAGAAAACATAGTTTATTGGAAAGACGATAACAAGCGGCAAGTACTAAGTTACATTCGTCGATGGCTTGTAGACAATAACTATTTAGTATTACGTGGTGACAGACCTGTAACAATTTGCAGTGCTTGTGTCAAAGCAGCAGAAACCCGTGCAGATGCAATTCCACCTGAAAAGAAAGTTAAGCTCGTTTCAATGGAGCCACAACAAAGTAAGTTAATAACTGTCTTTAATTATTATTACCAACTAAATTGTGTATCAAAATATTGCAAACCTTCTTAATGTTGTCTAACATTGCATTTTATTATGTGAATTACAGGTTCAGTAACTGATGCTATCTTCCTTCTGCGTAATAACAAGGTTTCAAAGCAAGATATGATACAGCTGGCTGCTGCTCTCGGAAGTGCAAGTAAATCAGACATTATAGGGGAATCCAAGCAAAAGTTACCAGAAAATAGAGTTGACATATGTAACGCTGTTTCCTACAGGTCGCTGTGGCAGAACGATAGTTGTGGAATTTACAAGGCGTTTGTCAATGAATTTGTTGACTTCAAGTTTCTGACTGAAGACAAGAAAGACACAGTTAGTCGTTATTTTCAAAAGTCTTTGGAGTGTATTTGCTGTGCTACCAACGTCAATTTTGTTAGTCGCCATGCGTTGTTAGAAAATTTTATTATGCACTCGTATGCTGGCTCAAGAGTTGCCGTTGATATGTTGGGAAGCTGTTCTGCGGCAGGAAAGTTTGGAACTCTGGTGAATACAGTTAATTCTATTGCGGAGAACCCTGTAAAAATTCCGGAAGGCAATCTGATTATTGCATTTGACAATAACCAAATCATTGGTCGCCAATACAATATTTCAGTTGGTGGCAAGCAGCCAATATCAGTGGTTACGTCGATGTGTGCAATTGTTAATGATGATTTAATTCAGTACCAGCGCTTGTGCAGCATTCCAAACACTTTAAGTAAAACAAAAGAAGCAAAGTCAAAACTTGTAGCTATGTACAACCTACAATCTACAAAATGGAATTTACAACATCGGGCAAGAAGAGAAACATTTATTCAATCTGAACTAGAAGCAGTTTTTAAGGAGTGCCAAACCATAGATGGGAATTTTGACGTGAATCAGAGCGATTCCTTTACGAATATTGTCGAGGAATTAGTAAAAAGTCATACTGGTTACGACGATATTAAGTTTATTGAAAGATCAAACGCAGTAAGTGATCTCCCTAATCTTATGATCAATCCAAATTCAAAAAAAAACATTTTAGAAGTTCTCACTGAAATTGATTCAATTTGTGGTGACCGCAAGTGGGTTGTAGCTGTAAGTGATGGACTGCCTTACAATATCTGTGCTAACTTTATAGACGATTTAAAATTTTGCCCACACTGCAATACTACTAGTACGCAAACAGAAATTGCTCAAAAACCATGTACTTCCCCAGCAGGACATTCCTTACAACAAAAGTTTAGTCGCATCATCATTCGGCCAGGTGCTGGTCACATTGAAATTAACTTTGTTCGAGCAGTATTCAACATTTACTTCGACGTTTTTATTAAACCTATTGCAATTATTTGTGGATTCACGACTCCTGATTCTTTAAAGTATATTAAAAGAGCAGTTGATCATCATAAATCTTGGGAGCTCATTAAGGTTGTTTACCATGCTCTTTCTAAGGAGATTATATACCATTATTTTTCAACGGCAGCTTCATCTGTCTGTTCCATAACTGGGTTTTCTGCTTGGAGAAAAACGGTAACAAATGTAAACATTCAAATGGCTATAGATTTTGTGTATAGTGTTCTTCATCCATTGATGGTATATAGAGCCGCAATACGTCGATGCAACGATGACGTCGCAGAATACGCACTGCACAAAATGTCAGCAATATTTTTCGGGTTTCATCATCCAAAATATCGCCAAATCTACGCACGTGACACGCTCTACCTGCTCAGTTTAGAAAATAGTATTGGGTCACATATAGTTCGTGCTAATTCGTTTCGCATGGTAGGAAGCAAGCATGGTCAGGGAGGTGACTTCATTCAGGAAGAACGAAATAGAATTCAAAAGCGCTGTATGTGTCATGCAAACCCAACTGAAAAGCAATGGAAAAATGTGGGTGTTGTTGCGAATTATTTGGAAAAGGCAAAACCAGTTGTTTTAAATAATTTGGGATTAAAAGTGCCGGAAAAGACAGACAAAAATACAAATCTCCAACCAGCTTACGTTGAAGCACGCAAGTTTTACAGACTTAAGCTACAAGAATTATCAAAATCTTCTCAACTTCAGTCATTTTCAACTGAGGCAGATCACCTTCCAATAGAATTTTCTGGATGCATGCAAAAATGTTCTGAAAATCGTGATAGTTATATTCGTGATTACGCCAATGGCACTATTCGAGAATTGAGTTGCGTTCAAACTGTTTCGTACAGCAAGTTTACTGAAGCGGAACTTACATCAAAAGTTAAATCAAGATCCGGTTTGCTATCGACAGATAAAAAAAAGTTTTTTTTGAACGAACTAAAAGCAGCTACAACTCGCGACAAGCTTATTGAACTCATTAATGACATTGAAGACGAACTTATTAATTTGGATTATCCTTTTGCGACTGAATTAAGCGATTATTAAGGTTACTTAATTGGTTCTACATGTTGGTTTTACACTTATGAAATATAATTATGTACTTTTTGTTAAAATACAAATATTACTGGGAGTAAGGATCAATTTGAACTTATCTACATATTTTAATTTTTATTGTTGTATGTGCTGGTAAAAATTAAATTTATTAATATTATTCTCAAATAAACGCATCACTTAATATATATTATTTCTAATTTTACTGCCTTTTTTTTGCAAAGCATATTACCATATTATGTAGAAAACCGGCAACTGCTACTGTGCGAGTAGTTACTATTGACATTTAAGACATGGACATTTCTTTTCTTAAAAACTACCTATAGTATTAAATGTCACGAAACAAAAGTTCGAGGTGGTTAATGTCAGTGCAACAACAATCTGTCTACCACCATTAGGCACCTGTAAAATTTGCAAAATTTATTTAATTACTCGTTTAAATTACATTTAGAATCATATTTATACTATGTACAGCATACTAATATTCAAGACACACTGTATATTTTACCAAGTTTGAAAAAAATTGAATCCGACATATTTCGTCATTTTCTACAGCGTGCATCCCACGATAAAAATTTTATTCCCACGGCTAATATATGTAAAATTGTCGGCACTTTCTAGCTGAATATCAGCTAAATTGGTCCACTTAATACTGTGACAGTCCACAGCATTTAAAAAAAAATAATACAAAAACAGCCGAGAGGTATCAGCTATATCTAGCCGAAAATACTATATTAATAGCTTCACGAAGCTAGAACTGGCCGTAAATCAGCCAGAAACAGCCGACACTTTGCTGTTTTTAAAAACAGCCGAAAATCGGCTGAAAACAGCTGGATGTACAGGACTGTTAACAGACGGCTAAATATAACCGTCTGACGGCTAAATAAATTACATTGGACTAGACTGACAGTGAACGTGAATAGTGTCACGCAAACAGAATACCTATTCAAGAGAAAAAGGTGAATACCTACATATGACATACAAATAATTAGTTCGTCACTAACTAGCTACTACATATAACATGTAAGATTACCAACCAACAACATAACAACGTGCATATTTTTGTGATTTGTATTAAAATTAAAATTAATAGGTATACTATGAAGTGCCAAGAAAATGGGTAGGTAAGTTAACTCGCATTATCTGCAGCCGATAATTAACAGTGCATGCTTGTTTGTGGGGTAGTAGTTTGGAAGTATATTTTTTAGCTTAAATAATTATGAGGAATTCTACCGTCAAATGTTTGATTCTATGCAGACAACTGATTACTGATTCAAATGTTAAATCTGAATGTTAGTAACATCTTTTTGTAATTTCCAACAACCACTACCAAGGGCTCAAGGCTCAGAAAGAAGCAACGCAATTAACAGTCCGAACTCTATAGATTTATTGCCGTAGCTCATAACAAAAAGTATCGGGAATAATGTATAAAGAGTAATGTTATTTATATCGTTACTAATTATGTATTTACAGCAACGACGAACGAGAGACTAGAAGCAGTCTAAAGTCAATAGTAGCTCTGATTTTACCACAACTTTACATATTTTCTCAAGACTCAAGATGTTAAAATATAATGGGGAAATAAATTAAAATGAAATAAATACTTACTACTATCCATCTCTCACAACCAACAATTTACCATGGATCTCTAGTAAAGTTCGAAATATGTTTTACAATTTGTTAACACTCATTTGCTTCTTCTACGTTCGAAATGTATATACCGTGCATGTGTAATAGGCTAATTTGTTTATTTCTCTGTTTTTGTTTCAGTGAATACTAATTAGAATTTTTGAATCCATCATACATTGCCAAGATTCATCAACATTTATACGCAATAATTCTATGTAAAAAATGTCAAGAAGGTACTACAATCGCATCGTTGACATTACCTAGGTACTTTACATTACTAGTGTGATTACAAAAATAAGGGTTTGTGATAATTTTTACTTGAATGATTAATAATAATAATCGATAGCACAAATAGGTGTAATATATTCAACAATATAACCAACTCATTTTCCATTTCTTTTCCTGTAATTTAGGCACCACAGCGTATCAGTAAACACACAAAAATACAAACAGCGTGAAATCTGCTGTTAAAATTCCAAGTTAATTTACATGTGACCGATGCAGCTATAGAGGAAGTTTGAAAGCAGCTTTGTGCGCCCACAAGAAAGCACACGCAGAGAAAAAGTTACACTGTGATCTCTGTGATTATAAAACACAATTTTAGACGCAACTTAAACCTACATAATCGAACTCAACACTAAAGCCCTTTATTTGTGAATTCAGCGATTGCAACTATTCGTCTTCCCAAGCACCAAATTTAGCTCAACACATTTTATTAATCCATTCGAGCGACAATCCTTTTCCGTATAAAATCTGCAGTGAGTCTTTTAAAAGTAAACATCTTCTCAATGCACATGTTGTTGCGAAGCACAAAGGTAAACGGCTACTTACACCAGTGTCTGCAAGACGACTGTGAATTTTCATCGACACGTGTAGAAACTTTAAAAAAGCACATGTTCACACACAGCGGGGAACGACTGTTTCCATGTTACTTTAATGAATGTGTATTTGCTAACACTACAAAATAAATTTAACTGTCCACATTTGTACCCACACGGGCGAAAGACTAAATCTTTTTAGTTTTAAAGATTGTGAATATTCAAGTGCTCGGTTCGTCGATATGGAAAGACGTGCTTTGACAAACAGTGAACACAAGCCGCATCGTTGCAATTTTAAAGAATGTAGCTTTGCCAGTGCGCGAGAAAGCAGTTTGAAAAATCATCTTCTTAAGAATTTAGTTAAAAACGAGCTTTTTTCTGCAAAATTAAGTGATAAAAGCATTCAAAATAGCCGACCAATGGAATCCGCAACTTTAAAATCAACTTCAATAATTGCAAAGCACTCGTGCAAGATCTGTGAGTTTAAGACCCGAAAACTAAAGAAATACAATGCACATGTACAGTCACATCGAGAGCAAGGACACTTATTTTGCTTAATCTGTGATTTTGTTACTTTGAAACAAAAACGCTTTGAAAAACACTTAAAAACTCATGTAACAAACACAGGATGCGAATATTCCAGTAAAAGGAAAAATGTAACTCCAGCAATTCCAGGCACTAATCAAGGCGGCTCATATAATAGCAATTCTTCGGTAACCGAAGAAACGCCGACAATTTTTACGAAATCTGAAACCTTCAAAACCATGACGCAGCTAGCTGAGAGTGCAACGGAAAAGGAACTACCGGCCCATAAAAAATTGAAATTAAAGCATCACTTCAACTTTACCACCCACTCTGATCCTGAATTACAGCAAATGTCTAAGGAGCGTACTCAAATTCAGCCTAACCTGCAACTAGAACCACTTTCAACGAAAATGTATTTAAATCACAATCCAAATACAAAAACAAATTTGTCAAATTTGGCTGCTATAAAAACGGAAAAAGAAATTACTGTTCAACTTACTGATGACATGTCAACAATTAATGCTAAACATAGTTTGAAAATAAATGACTGCTCACATTCTGTACCGCAAGTGAAAGTAGAACAATGTAAAAGGTATTCCTGCCACCTCTGTGGGTTTGGCACTAAGGGAAAACGGAAATATAAAGACCACGTTGAGTTGCATCAACAAGCAGGACATTTATTTTGCTCTCTTTGTGACTTTGTCAGTCTGAATGAAAAACTCTTCAAAAAGCATATGCGGGCTCACAAAAATAATTTACGTGGAAATATTTCCAATTTGCGACTAACCAATGAATATACTTCATTGCAGTTGGATGTGCTACCTGTTTCTTCAAATTCACTTTCCCTGCCACCTATTGACAGCGACGAAATTGCAATTGAAAAATCAGCTGCAGAACAATTATCTGGGGGTGATGATAAATTGCTAAATATGCCAGAGAAACAAACCTTGGGTGGAAAGGAATGCTTTTGTTGTTCTGTTTGTGACTACAAAACTCAAATTAAACAGCGTTTAACTGATCACGTCAGGACACATACAGGAGATAGACCATTTTCGTGTACTTACAGTGGGTGTAACTATTCTTCGGCTCTTAAATACAATTTGACGACACATTTGGTAGTAAGGCATTCTGGTGCAAAACCCCACTCGTGTAAATTGTGTGGTGAAGCATTCAAAACTAAAAATCGTCTCAATTCACACGTTATAAACCACACAGGGAGAAGGCCACACCAGTGTCTTTATAAAAACTGTGAATATTCAAGCACTAGAGCAAGTGATTTAAAGCTACACATACGAAGTCACACCAAAGAGAAGCCACACCACTGTTATTTTGAAGGTTGTGGTTTCTGCTGCAGCAGGACACATATTTTAAAAGCACATATTCGTACTCACACAGGAGAAAGGCCCTACCCTTGCAACTTCAAAGGCTGCAATCTTTCTTTCCGTAACCGGTGCGACTTGAAGAACCACATTTTTACGCACACTGGAGCCAAGCCATTTCGTTGCAAGTTTAATGACTGCGAATTTTCATCTGCACGGGCAAATTATTTGAAAGTACACATGCTGCGACATTTGACTCAAAATCCACATGTCTGCCCTAAGTGCAAATTTCGATCGCGCACACCATTGGAAATTGAACAACATCTACAGACCCATCATAAGCTTGAAAATACATCTAACAGCCGTGACTTACAGCCTAACGCTCCAATAGGAGAAAGCCCTGCTGAATCTGTAACCAATATTTTGCGTGCACAGGCTCAACCAACATTAATAACAATTTCTCAAAATAACAATGAAAGAGATTCCGAAATTCAGGATGCAGCGAGACCGTGTTTAAAATATGTATGCACACGCTGTGCCTTTGTGTCTAAAAGCAAGAAAAAATATAAATCTCATCTCAATTCTCATGGGCAGAAAAGGAAAAATTCAACTCATGAAGTTATTTTCACCAATCAGGACACCTTCAGTAGCGAAAATTCGTCACTAACGCAACAAACATCGCTGCTTGTTAAGAAATCTGAAAAATTGGCGGGCTCACTTGGTGAAATTATTACTGAAAATGAATTACACAAGCAGAAAAAAATTAAAAGTAAACACCATTTAAAAAATCATCCCGAATTTCGGCAGGCTTCAAATAATATTACCCAAATTCAAGCAGGTTTTCAATTAAAACCATCGGCAATTCAGCCTAAATTAAACTCCAATCGACGTAGAAACATCAAAGTGCAAAAGCCTGGGATTAAAAGGGAAGAAGAAAGTTCTGCAGGAGTCGAAATTATTGAATCCCTTTCACCAGCCATCGCTCAAAATTGTGTAGTGAACCATGATTTGCTACAATCTGTGTCACCAGTGAAAGTAAGGCCACGGAAAAAGTTTTCGTGCCCCATTTGTGAGTTTGGCACCAAGCAAAAACGGAAATATAAAGAACACGTTGAGTTGCATCAGAAAGAAGGATATTTATTTTGCTCGCTCTGTGAATTCGTTATTTTAAATAGTAAATTGTTTAAAAAGCATTTGCGCACTCATGAAAATGACTCAAGTGATGGTAATAATAATTCCGAAATCCAAAATAATAGTTGTTCTAAAGTGCCTCTGATGTCCCAAGAAACCTTATTGGATACTTCATCTTCCTTTTTAATTTATCATACCTTACCACTCAGTGGCCAGGTTGCCGTTGATGAATCAGCTGCAGCAGTGCAACAACCTGAACATGACAGTAAATTACTAAAGATGAAGTACAAAGAAACCTTAGATGAAAAGAAATGTTTTAAATGTTCTGTTTGTGACTACAAAACTCAATACAAATACCGTTTAACTGAACATACACGGATACATACAGGAGACAGACCATTTTCGTGTACATACAGTGGGTGTAGTTATTCTTCGGCTAAAAACAGTAATTGTATGAGACATTTGGTAGCAACACATTCGGATGAAAAGCCCTACTCGTGTAAATTGTGTCGTGAGGCATTCAAAACAAAATATCTTCTTAATTCACACGTTATAAACCACGCAGGGAGAAGGCCGCACCAGTGTCTTTATAAAAACTGTGAATATTCATCCACTACAGCAAGTCATTTAAAGATACATATTCGCAGCCATACTCAAGAGAAGCCGTACCACTGCTATTTTGAAGGTTGTGGGCATTCCTGTAGCATGTCATGGGATTTAAAGTCACATATTCGTACTCACACAGGTGAGAGGCCCTACCCTTGCAACTTCAAAGGCTGTAACCTATCTTTCCGGAATCTACTTCACTTGAAAAACCATGTTTTTACGCACACTGGAGCCAAGCCATTTCATTGTGATTTTAATGATTGCAAGTATTCATGTATACAGTCAAGTTATTTGAAAGTACACATGCTGCAACATTTGACCAAAAATCCATTTACTTGTCCAAAGTGCAAATTTCGGTCACGCACCTCACTGGAAATTAAACAGCATCTAGAGACTTTCCATAAGCTTCAAAATGCATCTCCGAGCAGGGGTCAGCCTGACTCACAGATAAGAGAACGTCCTGCTGAAGCTATAACTAATATTTTGCGTGTACGGGCTCAGCCATTTAGTTCTCAAAATAATAATGAAAGCTATTCCGAATCTCTGGATGTAGTGAGACCGAGTAAAAATTATATATGTGCACGCTGTGGCTTTAATTCTAAAAGTAAGAAAAAATATAAAGCTCATCTCGAGTCCCACGTGGAGAAAAGACAATTCTTGGAAACAAGGGGCACAAAATTGACAAAACGTAAACGCAGTTCAACACAAGGAAAAGATAATTCTTCGAATCAAAGCCAAGGAAAAGAAAATAGTACTTCTTTACGAGAAACGAAAAAGTCAGTGGCATCTTTCCCATGTAATTTCTGCAAGAAAACATTTGCCAAAGAAATGAAACTGCTCAACCATCTGCGATATCACACTGGTCAAAAAATGCCTGGATGATAATGTATAGTAATACAAAAATTAATCAGTGGGCAGACGACAAAATAAATGACGCACGAATATTTGAACTGATTTTTTCCAAACGGAGATTACTCTACCTTCAATTAGTGTAAAAGGTAGACGCTGGGTTTTTCTGAAGTTAAATATTTATGTACAACTAAATTGGCTATCCTATTTGTGCTCATTAGTTTTTTGAGAAATTTACATCAAATATTTTATTTCGTTTCTATATATGTATATCTATATTAGTAATATTTATTACATTAAAATTACTGCCAACACTAAAATGCGCTCATTCAAGCTTTAGTGAAATGATTTTAATACTATTAGCTTATTGGCAAGGACAGTACAATAGATTCTACTCTACTCTTCGTGACTTCTCCTGGTTTTGTGAATTCTTCTCACTGCAAATTTGAATTTCATATTTTAAATTTGGGAACGCGAAATTTTCTGTAATAAAAATAATTACTGGTTCACAGCTCTCGTAGTACATCACAACATCCGTTTTCGTTATTTCTAGTTGTAATTTTTTAAATGACGTTTTTAATTGCAAGGTCGCTGGTCGGTTTGAAAAATATTCTATTGCATAAGTGATATGGGGAAAAACAATTTCTGGAAAAGTTGGAATCGGATGAATGAGTCATGAGTATTCGTGCATTTTCGCTTTCACCAGTGAGTTAGGATTTGGACTATGGAATCGGATTGAACAACTTTGAAAATGACTGGACGAAACTGTCATTATGAAAAATTAAATTGATTTGCTAAATCCGTGTCCACAGTTAGTTAAAGTTCGACTGATTAGAACAGATAGTAAAATTATCACCTCAATGCGCATTTCCCACTTAAGTAACTGTCAGTAAAAGCACCTGCTATGCATCAAACGTTAAAGTTTTCTTAAGTACTTTAGCTTATAAAGAATTTCTGCGATTACAAACTAATAACATTTTCTGAAAAGGAGTACTGCGAGGAAAATGTCCTATGGTACGAGTTGGTGGGAAACTGCCTGCACGGGAAACTTTCCGGTGGGAAAATATCCAGCAACCAAAACAAAGAAAACTTAGCATAAGTAGTCTAATCAGAGTCAGTCAGAATTACAGTCAGCCCGACTGCCCTGCCATAACATAGGGAAACTCTTTCAACATGGAAGATGCAAATTTATTCATAAATTCCTTTAAGGACACAAACAAACGTTGTACAGTAACCAAATATTTACTTACTATAGATAGTGACATTTTTATGAGCATCTTTAATGCTTTTTAATGGTAAAAATTAAATTTAAACATAATTCAACACTCAACACTCATAATTTGCTTCATGAAAAATATACACATGGCAGTTGATATCCTTGCAAGAGTTAACGACAACGAGAGTGAACGAGACCCATGAAATTGAATATTCCACGGTGTGATGTGTGATTGTGAGTCGGGAATGAAGAGAGCGTAAAATAAAGAAAACTAAAAAGTGTTTACTGCCAAAGAAAGACTGAAACTGACTACGGAAGTTTTCAAGTTTTAGAGTTATTCATTCAATCAGTGTTTGATTAAATGATGCAGATTAGATAATTTAGGTAAAGTTAATTCAGCACATAGCTATACCAAAACTGTTACAAAAAAATTCGAAAAATTGTACCTCATGCCATATACAGAATTCACTGTTGGCTGTGGACAGTTCACGGTTTGATGGCTGCCGACATTGAAGCTACTACACATACGATTACCGCCAACGTGCAACATGCATACTTTTGTGATTTGCATTACAATTAAAATAAATAAATATACTGAATACGAAAAAATGGGTAAGTTAACTCTGATTATCTGCAGCTGATAATTCACAGTGTATGCAGTTGACAGTATGCTTGTTTGTGTGGTAGTAGTTTGGAATTATATTTTTTAGCTTAAGCAATTCTGAGGAATTCTACCGTCAAATGTTTGATTCTATGCTGACAACTGCTTCGAGTGTTAAATCTGAATGGTACTAACACCTTTTTGTATTTTCCAACAACCAAGGGCTAAAGGCCTATAAGAACCAACACAATTAACAGTCCGAACACTAGGTTTATTGATTGCCATAGTTCATAACTAATAGTATCGTGAATCATGTAAGGAGAGTAATGTTATTTATATCGTTACTAATTTTGTATTTACAGCAACGACGAACGAGAGACTAGAAGCATTCCAAAGTCAACAGTAGCTCTGAGTTTACCACAACTGTATTTTCTGACTTAAGAAGTTAAAATATGATTGGAAAGTAAATTAAAATTAAATAAATAATGACTGCTATTCATCGCCCACAACCAACAACTTACCATGGATCTCTAGTAAAGTACGAAATATATTTTACAATTTTTTAACACTCCTTTGCTCCTTCTGCTTTCTAAGTTCATACTTCATACCCCATGCATGCGTAATAAGCTGATTTGTTAATTTGTCCTGTTTATGTTTCAGTGTTTACTAATTCAAAATTTTGAATCCATCATACTTGGCCAAGTTTCACCAACGTTTATAAGGGAACAATTCTACACAGAAATGTAAAGAAGGTACTACAATCTCATCGCTGATATTACTTTACATTACAAAAAAAATTTTAACGTAAGTCTCTTACAAAATTTAAATTAAAATTAAAATTAAAATCCCTTCCTTACGACGAAGACTTATTTTAATCACACTCCAAGTAGGTACGAACAAAAAGAAAAAGTTGTCAAATTTGGCGGATATGAAAACCGAAGAAGAAAGTTCTTTCAAACCTGCCAAAGGCATTTCACCGATTAATGATCAACCTAAGTTAGAAAATATTGATTCTACACATTCCGCATTGCAGCTGAAAGTAAAACAATGTAAAAAGTATTCCTGCCGCGTCTGTGATTTTGGCACTAAGAAAAAAAGGAAATATGTGGACCACATTGAGTTACACCAGAAAGAAGGGCATTTATTTTGCTCGCTCTGTAATTTTGCCAGTCTGAATGGAAAACTTTTCAAAAAGCATTTGCGGGCCCACAAAAACGATTTACGTGAAACTGAAACTGATAATTCCATCGTTAATAACGGGAATATTTCTGAAGTGCAACTAACTAGTCAATGTAAAACTTCATTCGATTTGAGTGTGCCACTTTTGTCTTCGAATTCTCTTTTCCTACGGCCACGTAGTGACAGTGAGGAGGTTGTCGCTGAAGATTCAGCTGCAGATCAATTGTCTGAAGATGATAATAAATTACTAAAGAGGAAAGAAAACGAAAATTTAGATGGAAAGAAAAGTTTTTCTTGTGCTGTTTGTAAATTCAAAACCCATTATAAACAAAGTTTAACCCGTCATGTCAAGATACATACAGGAGACAGACCTTTTTCATGTACTTTCAGTGGGTGCAATTATTCCTCACATCGAAACCCTGATTTGGGTTTACACTTTTTAGCGAGACACTCAAAAGAAAAGCCATACGTGTGTATGTTGTGTGGGGAGACGTTTAAAGGGAAACATCGTCTTAATTCGCACGTTCTGAACCACACAGGAAAAAAACCATACTGCTGTCTCTATAAGGGTTGTGAATATTCAAGCACTTCATCTGGGTGTTTAAAGACACACATGCTCACTCACACCGGAGAGAAGCCGCACCATTGTTATTTTAAAGGTTGTGGGTACTCCTGCACGACGATATCCTCTTTAAATGTGCATATTAGAACTCACACAGGAGAAAGGCCCTACGCTTGCGACTTTAAAGGCTGCAATTATTCTGCTAGTAACAAGCAAAACTTGGAAAACCATATTTTGACACACACTGGAGTTAAGCCGTTTCATTGTGATTTTAAAGATTGTGAGTTTTCTTGTTCACAGTCAGGTCATTTAAAAGAACACATGCTGCGACATTTGACTGAAAACCCACATACTTGCCCCAAGTGCAAATTTCGGTCGCGCACACCACTGGAAATTGAAAAACATCTAGAGACCCATCATAAGCTTCCAATCACATCTCCAAGTAGCGGTCAGTTCCAGCCTAATGCTCCAATAAGGGAAAGTCCTGCTGAATCTGTAACCAATATTTTGCGTGCACAGGCTCAACCATCATTAAGTTCTCAAGATAACAATGAAATAAACTCTAAAACTCAGGATGCTGCAACACCGAGTAAAAAGTATTTGCCACATTCTGTGTCACCAGTGAAAGCAAAGTCATGGAAAAAGTTTTCGTGCCCCGTCTGTGAGTTTGGCACGAAGAAAAAACGAAAATATAAAGACCACGTCGAGTTGCATCAGAAACAAGGATATTTATTTTGCACGCTGTGCGATTTTACCAGTGTGAGTAGCAAACGCTTTAAGAAGCATTTGCGCACTCATGAAAATGGCCCATGTGATAATAATAATTCCGAAATCCAAAAGAATAGTTGTTCTAAAGTACCGCTGACGAGCCAAGAAACCTTATCAGATACTTCATCTTCGCTTCTAAATTTTAACTTCTTACCATTTCGCGACGAGGTACCCGTTGTTGAATCAACTGCAGCAGTACAACTACCTGATTATGGTAGTAAATTACCAAGTTTAAAAGAAAAAGAAAACCCAACTGAACAGAAATGTTATAGTTGTTCTGTCTGTGACTTTAAAACCCAATATAAAGTCAATTTAACTAAACATACACGGTTACATACAGGAGACAGACCTTTTTCGTGTATTTACAGTCAGTGTAATTATTCTTCGGCGAAAAAATTTAATTTGATGAGACATTTGGTAGTAAGACATTCAGATGAAAAACCCTACTCGTGTAAATTGTGTGGTGAGGCATTCAAAACTAAATATCTTCTTAATTCACACGTTATAAACCACACAGGGAGAAGGTCGCACCAGTGTCTTTTTAAAAACTGTGAATATTCATTCACTAAAGCAAGTGATTTAAAAAGACACATACGTAGTCACACCAAAGAGAAGCCGCATCATTGTGATTTTGAAGGTTGTGATTTTTCCTGCAGTAGCCAATTTAATTTAAAAGCACATTTTCGTACCCACACAGGTGACAGACCTTACCACTGTACCTTTAAAAACTGCAATTTCTCTGCTGCTCGCTCACATAACTTAAAAACGCATAGCTTTATACATACCAAGATCAAGCAATTTCATTGCGATTTTAGTGATTGTGAGTTCACATGTGCACAATCGGGTTATTTGAAATTGCATCTTATGCAACATTTGACTCAAAACCAACATGCCTGTCCAAAGTGCAAATTTCGGTCGCGCACCTCACTGGAAATAAAACAACATCTAGAGACCTTCCATAAGCTTCAAGATGCATCTAATAGCGGCCTTTTACGGCCTAAAAATAATAATGAAAGAGATTCTGAAACTCTGGATGAAGCGAGACCGAGTAAAAAATATATATGTGCATATTGTGGCTTTAATTCTAAAAGTAAGAAAAAATATAAATCTCATCTCGAGTCTCACGTAGAGAGAAGAAAATTCTTGGAAGCAAGAGACGCGAAATTGAAAAAACATAAACGCAGCTCAAAAGAAGAAGGTAATATTTCTTTGAATCGAAGTCAAACAAAGGAAAATAGTACTGCACTTTTTGTCGAGTCGAAAAAGTCACTCGCACTCTTTTCGTGTAATTTCTGCAAGAAATCATTTGCCAAAGAAATGAAATTGTTCAATCATCTGCGATACCACACGGGTCAAAAAATGCCTGGATTATAATGTACCGTATATCATATAATAATGTACGGGTCTGTAATACTGTCTGTAACCTGTAACACATTATTACATAAATGGTAGTGCGGGTCTAAAAGGTCCAAATTTGAACTGTACGAGGGGTCAGCTTTTGCGTGATAAGATAATTTAAGGTACATTAGGGTAGGTGGTAAACTACTGTATATCCTCCAATGCAACGACCTGCGTTGTATCTAACATCGCAGGTCGAAGACCCCAACTCCCGCGATGTGATAGGTGATAGTGACACGTATGTTTTTAAAGCATAGCAAACTCCCGCGCTCTATTTGAGTCGTGCTTTCTATTACAGTCCCCCGTAGTCGTAGTATTAGAGGAAATGTGGAAGTTGTTTTATGTCCTGTTGTTATTTGTACACTTACTATGTTTCTGTATGTATATCATTGTATGTGAGCAACTTACTTTCTACTCACTCAAAAATAAGCTTGTAATAAATTAAATAAAAGTAAAAGTAAAAATATAATTCGCTTACAAAATATAAAGCTTACTGTTACTTACTGTGTACCCGTGACACTGGGGTTAAGTGTGAGGTTTTCAATAAGTTTTCATTATTATAAATAGAAATATTAAGTGTAAATATAGTAAGCTATAGCTATACTACTTGTCTAAATTTCCAAAAACAAAATTCCTCATTAAAAAAATAAAATAAAAGCAGACTGCAGGAAGCAGGAACCACATTTTTTTTACTGCTGCGGTTGAAACGATGGCCAAAGGAAAGTTTGTCTATTCATCAATATAGGTGAAACAAATAAATAATTTGTTTCAAAATATCCTATGATATCGCAGAGATGAGCGACAGTAACTTACTATCGCTCATCTCTGATGATATCGGTTTTATTTTACAACTTAATCCAAGCCAATTTTAGTGCCATGTGTTACATTATGTAATTATGCCAATGTTATAGTATGTGAACTATACTACAGTGTAGGTTGTATTGCGTTATATGAAACAAGCAATATCCTCCATATCGTCTGTGAAGAACCAAAATAACCCATATCCAATTTAAGCTACAATCAAAATGAGCTATGTCATAAAAACAAAATGAGAAACAGGCGTAAAGTGTTAATTTGAGTTTTTGAAAAACGTAAAGTATTCTATTTTCATGTTTTTCAACCAAGTAAATGTCGTGTTTACATGTTTTTGAAAAGTGCAAAATGCCCTTATTCCATCTTTTTTGAAATTTTAAAATGTTGTATTTACATATTTTTGAAAAGTACAAAATGTTCTATTAAAATGCTCTGAAGATAGTAATATTTGAATATTTGTGTAGATAGTGGATATTGTTTTTAGCTACAAATGGATATGGGCCATTTTGGTTCTTCACAAACGATATGTCCCGATGGTAAAAAGACTCATTTTTCAAAAATTTACGAATTTTAAATTAAAAAACATTTTTTGTATTTTCTCTTGGCCAGTCGTTACATTACATAATCAGTAGAAGATGCTGTAAAAGATTTTTACTTTTACTTAAGTAATTGATAAAAATTCAGAATTCCAATAAAGCTATAGTATGTCTTCACTTGCATGCAGATAATAGCGCAATATAATATGACGTAACTAACCGTAGTAAGAATGTGAGGGTGACTTCGAGTTTCTGACTTTTCGCTTTGACTGGCATTAACAATAGAAAGAAATAAAGGCGAGGAATGAAAACTGTTATACAATCCCATAAAATCATCGTATGTCACGTCACTTTCGTGTCATGAAAAAATCATTTGTTGTTAATAGGCACTTGAGATTTGAGATTGCATCCGGTCTGTTTTGTATGTACGTAGTCAGTCTTAAATACTGCTTTAAAGAAATGTGAGTGGGTAGGATATTGCAGCTATGATATAATATGATGTTCTGTTGAATAACCAGTTGAATAATTTTATTCTTTCTCGTCCTCCTGTGCAGCTCCTGCTTTAATTTTTAAATTAAAATAAAATAATTTTTTAGTAAAAAAAAAAAAGAAAACACTTAAAATGGGGAAGTTCCCACTATTATTTTCCCTGACCACAGTACTCACCCTTCTCAGCCCACTATGAATAACATCGTCAAATGGTGCGAATATTCTATTTTATTTCGGGATCTCTTCCTACAGTCATCGGATCGTCGTCTGGCCTCTCGTCCGGGAGTTGTCTGCCCGTGGTCACCATGTCACGTTCCTCTCTCCCTTCCCGCCCAAGAGCCCCATTGCAAACGTGACGGAATTCAGTCCAAAATCCCTCCAAGACTTCATAGACGGGGTATTTCGGGCCGAGGCGGACATGTTCAAAGTTCGACTGGAGGGTCTTCAAGTAGAGTTCTGGAACGGCATCCAGGAATTGGGGGTGGGGATGTGCGAGGCTCTCATGAAGGGCCCAGTCTACCTTAAATTTGTCCAGGTGTCAAAGTTCGACTTGGTGGTCGTGGACGCTCTGAATAATGAGTGCGCTCTCGGGATTGTTCACCAGCACCGGAGCGCCCACATCATTATGGACACTACCCACGTTTTCATGTGGCAGCCGGACTTGTTCGGCTTCTCTCCGGAAGGCTCTTGGATCTCGGATCTGGCCCTTGGCTACCCCGTCCCCATGAGTTTCCCTCAAAGATTTTACAACGAACTCCGCCCCCTTCTGTGGTACTTTGGGAAAATCTACTATATGTACCCGAAACTGGAGACCATCATGAATCGTGGATTTAATTTGTCACCAGAAAATTCCATTCATTTGGCGGATTTGGAGCGGAACTGTAGTTTAATTCTGACCAATTCACATTTTAGCCTGGACCATGCCAGGTCACTGACGCCGCTCGATGTGCCCGTGGGGGGACTCCATCTGGAGGTCAAGAGTCAAGTTCTGCCTAAGGAATTGAAGGCTTTCATGGACGGGGAGGTTGAAAGCTTTATCTACATAAGCTTTGGCTCCATGGAACAAATTTCCAAGGCGAAGGCGAGTTTACGAAATCAGCTTTTTTACGCCATTGGAAATACGACAGGGTGCAAATTTATTTGGAAATGGGAAGGGAAAACGGTTCCAGAGGAAATGCCCTCAAATGTGTACACTGCCAAAAATGGATGCCTCAGAGTGATATTTTAGGTTTAAGGGGCTTATATTTATGAATAGCAATATTAGTATGGGATCTTCCACGAATGATGTCATCAGCTGGGTGACAGGGGGGTGGGTCATGCATAGGGTCCAAAAAATTAGGATTTTTCAATGAAATAATTTATGGACGACCCCTAATCATTCAACTGTAATTAAACGCCTGTTTTGGAAATTACACAATGTATAGCACATCCCAAAGTAAAAGCATTCATAACTCACGGTGGACTGTTACTGTTGGGCATTGAAGAAGCCATTCTTCACCCCTCTCATTGCCTTAATTTAACGACTTCAAGCAAGAACACCTCCAGAATGCAATTTAAAAAGTTCCCACAAGCTCAAGGTAATACCCTATGCTGCTGTATTAATAATTTGAATATTTCTTTGAATTTTGAAACATACATTTTTCTTGGATATACGCCATGCCTATACATGTAGGCATTAGGTAAGATATTCCTCACATGATTTTTTACATTGTGAATTGTATAGCTACAAAGAAAAAATATTGGAAGTCTCGGAGATATTTAAAGATCGGCGATTCCAGCCTCTAGAAACGGCTGTGTGGTGGACAGAATATGTACTAAGGAATAAAAATAATGAATATTTAATGCCTTTGGGACGGAACTTAACATGGTGGAGTCGAAGGCTGTTGGATGTGTGGGGTTCTATCATTGGAAGTTTCTGTCTATTCCTGGGCATCCTCGTTGGTTACACCCGGTTCACCCTTCGAAATTGGAAAAGTTCTTCTTGTGATCATTCTACAATTTTGAATGGAAATAAAAAAATACAGTAGACAATATACTTAAATAGACGAATAAATAATTAAATGTTTGTAAAAACGTACGTGAACCCACAGATTTGTGCCATATCTATACGTGCCAAATATATTTATTTATATGATGAAAACTGATTTAAGGGGGAGGCAAAAGATCTTTGCGCTCTAACAAAGAAATGGTTTTACATACATGGTACGCGCCAATTTCAAAAATTCATGTCTACAAAAATCAGGCTAATTTTAAATAGTGGAGATCCAAAGTAACTCGATTGCATTTTGTGTTGTTTGGTCACAGTATCCCGCCAAAGTTTAAAAAAATTCAAATTTTAATATTTTTTCGCGCTGTAACTTCTACAGTTCTCATCCGATTTTGACAAAATTTGATGTTTTCTAATGTTTATATAGACTCTGTTTAAAGAAGTTATTGCAGGATTTTACAAAATTTAAAAATTTTCGTTTTTTGAAAAAATTGGTCTATAAAATTAGACTTTAAAAATAATGTTTTTCAATGAGAAATGTCCTAATTACAGTCAGCTCAACCCCTGCCCCCTACCATATAACATAGGGAAGCTCTTTCAACATGGAAGTTGCTAATTAATTCATAGATTCTTTTAACGACACAAAAACTGTTTTAAACTAACTTCAGATTTACTTACTATGGATGATGAAATTTTTATAAGTTTGTTTAAAATGTATTTTAATAAAAACATTAGGTTTAAAAATAATTTGCTTGATAAAGCATATACACACGGCAGTTGATATCCTTGCCAGAGTTAGCGAGACCCATGAAACTGAATATTCCACGGTGTGTGATTGAGTGTGAGTCATAGATGGGCAAAAACTTCCCCCTCACCCTCACCTCATGAGGGATGCCTATGAAGTATATGCACTCACCCTCACGCTCACCCTCACGTCATCTAAAACTTGCCTCTCGCACTCACCCTCATGAGTGCTAATTTCTAATAGAAGGCACTCACGCTCTCCCTCATGAGGCATCCCTCATCGCGCCTTTATTTGATGTAGTCAAGTATGTCTAGAGCCATATTTTTTTTGAAATTTTTTAAAACTGTATTTTTTATTCGGCCAAACAGTTCTACTCGGATTGTAGCAGTATAATAAAGTATCGGGACGCAGTATTGTTTGAATTTATAAAAGTAATATAAATAAATAAGAGTCCCATCTGCTACTTGAAGATGAGGGATGAGTGCAACTTTCATGCACTCACGCTCACCCTCATGAGGGGGATGGGAATTCAGCAACACTCGCCCTCATTAAATGAGTGCATACAATTTAAATCTGCACTCGCACTCATCACTCACGCTCACGGCAATGAGGGTGAGCGTGAGCGTGAGGGTTGCGCTCATCCCTCGTGAGGTATGCCCATCTATGGTGTGAGTGAGCTAGCGTAAAATAAAAAAGATAACTAAAAAGTTGCAGGTACTGCCAAAGAAAGACTGAAACTGAATGCTGAAATTTTCAAGTTTTAGCGTTATTCATTCAGTGAATGAAGCAGATTAGATAATTAGATAAAACTACTTCAGCACAGCTACGCAAAAACTGTTACAAAAAATTGTATCTCATCAAGAATTCACTGTGTACAGGAAACAGTTGACAGTGTCATGCAATTATTCAAACCAAACAGATTACCTGTTCAAAAGAAAAAGGTGAATACAAATAATTACATAGTTCGACATGTGAAGTTACAACATATACGATTACCGCCAACGTGTATCATTTTGTGATTTGCATTAAAATTTAAATGAACAGGTATACTATGGAGTGCGAAGAAAATGGGTGAGTTATTACTCTGATTATCTGCAGCGCATAATTCACAGTGCATGCTTGTTTTTGTGGTTCTAGTTTGGAATTATATTTTTTAGCTTAAATAATTCCGGGGTATTCTTGGTGATTCTCTGTTGACAACTGATTCGAATGATAATTCTGAATGTTACTAATATCTTTTTGTATTTCCCAACAACCAAGGGCTCAAGACTGAGAAAGAACCAACGCAATTAACAGTCCGAACCCTAGGTTCATCGCCGTAGTTATTAATAGAAAAGCATCGTGGATCATGTACAGGGGCGGCATGGGATCAATTTGGGCCGCGGAAATTACCATTACCAGGTTGGGCGATCTGGGGGCCCACACTGGGTCTTGGGGCCCCAAGGTCCCGTAGGGTAAGGGCTTCTAACTGTGGTAGCTTTTTGGAAAACTTTCAGTTTTTCAATCTGTAATACCAAGTTTATAAAATTTTGAAAGGAATAGCACTATACACTTGACACACATACTGTACTGAATACTGTACCCAATTCTTATCAAATTCTACCGCCGCATCATTAAACTACAGGTGTTCAAACTATACGACCTAGGTGGAGTGGGAAATTTGCTAGGTCAGGTAACTGTGGTAAGCAGGGTTCTAACTGTGGTAGTATTATTTTTGCTAAAATTAACAAATAATATGGTACGAAAAAAATGTAAATAAGCTTTATTTTGCTTTTTATGAAATAATTAAATGAATAGGCACCTTCATTATTAGTTTAGCAAAGTTATGAACACCTACCGTTTATTGCAATTTCAGTCCAAAAAACACAAGTTAAAAATCAATTAACATGTAAATAACGCATATTAAGCCAGAACAGATTTTATCACACTAGGTTCTATAAATCACATTTAATGAATAAAATAAAAATAACCGTGTGTACTGAAACTACTAACCAAATACAAGCTTAAATGAATGTTGTTAATGATCCACTTTGCACAGAAAAAATGACATCGTTAAGGTCTACGTTGGTGTATGGCTTACTTAGTTACTTTTGTCACTTTATTTCTTTTTTGCCATTTTCATGGCATGCTAAACAAATGAAAAACTGAAATATTATCACTTATATTTTTTAAACATACTTGCTCCATTTTCACAAAATTTCCAATGAGTTTAGCATGGTTTTCACACTACCACAGTTAGAAGCCCTGACATTACCACATTTAGACGACCGCTTGGAAATGACTAAAAATAAAAAATAAATTCACCAATTCAAAGATTAAATTTGTATTTCCTCCAATTGTAATTACCTTATGCCAAACAACCCCAACTATCTTTCCACAATCGGTTTCAATACGAATGGTTTTGTATCAGTAGTTAGAGGGACTTGAAGAAAATGAAAATAAGTTTTACTTACTAATAAAATTGACACAACAACTTTAGTAATTTTCTTCTCCCACAAGTTTTCGATTATCGCGGGGAGCATCAGCCAGAACGTACTCAATGAGTAGTTGAGTGAACTGAAACGAATTTCGGACAACGGCTGTCGTTCGTTGCTTTATGGTTTTCCATTACCACAGTTACCTGACTACCACAGATACCCTACCTTACCCTATATGTAATGTATAAGAATCAGGGGGCCCATGCGGAATTTCCGCAAATTTCTTATGACCTGTCCGCCCCTGATCATGTATGTGAATTAGGTAATATGATTTATAACTTTATATAGGCCAATTATGTATTTACAGCAACGACGAACAAGCGACTAGAAGCGCAGTCTTAAGTCAACACAGATGCTCTGCGTTTACAACAACTGTGTACATATTTTCTGATTCCAGATGTCAAAATATGAAATATGATGGGAAAATAAATTAAAATTGAAACACTGACTACTATCCATCGCTCACAACCAACAACTTGCCATGGATCCCAATAGTAAAGCATGATATCTATTTTACAATTTTTTAATATTCCTTTTCTCCTTCCACTTTCTAATTTCCTACAGCGTACATGCGTAATAAGCTGATTTGTTAATTTGTCTTGTTTATGTTTCAGTAATTAATAAATCCAAATTTTAAATCCATCATACATGGTCAAGATTCACCAACGTTTATATCCAATTCATCTACACAAGACATTTGAAGAAGTAATACGATCGCATCGTTTACGTTCCATTGCTCAGGTGATTACAAAAATACGGGCTTGTGTTGATTTTTAGTTGAATGCTTAAAAGTAGGCATCGGTAGTATACACTTGAGGTGCAATATATTCAAAGTAATAAAAAGTTTTTATTCAATTTCTGTTTCCGTTATTTTTTCAGCACAGCGTATCGATAAATACACAATAATTCAAACAGCATGACATCTGCTGCTAAAATTCCAAGTGAATTTACATGTGACCGATGCAGCTATAGAGGAAGTTCGAACGCAGCTTTGTACGCCCACAAGAAAGTACACGCAGAAAAAAAGTTACGCTGTGATCTCTGTGACTATAAAACACAATTTAGACGCAACTTAACCCTACATAATCGAACACACTCGGGAGAAAAACCCTTTATTTGTGAATTCAGCGATTGTAACTATTCTTCTTCCCAAGCACCCAATTTAGCTCAACACATTTTGTTAATTCATTCGAGCGGCAAGCCTTTTCCGTGTAAAATCTGCAGTGAGTCTTTTAAAAGTAAACATCTTCTCAATGCACATATTATTGCGAAGCACAAAGGTAAACGGCCACACCAGTGTCTGTACGACGGCTGTGAATTTTCATCGACACGTGTAGAAACTTTAAAAAAGCACGTGCTCACACACCGGGGAGCGACCATTTCGGTGTTATTTTAATAGTTGTGAATACGCGAGCACCCATAGTCTAACTGTCCACATTCGTACTCATACGGGCGAAAGACCAAGTCGTTGTGGTTTTAAGGGCTGCGGATATTCAAGTGCTCGATTTAATGATATGGAAAGACACGCGTTGACACATAGTGGACAGAAACCTCATCATTGCAATTTTAAAAACTGTGGCTTTGCCAGTGCGCGAGAAAGTAGCTTGAAAAATCACCTTCTTAGACATTTAGTTAGAAACGAGCTTTCTGCTTCTGCAAAAATCAATTGTGAAAGCATTCAAAATAACCGACCTACAAAATCCAGAAAGTCTAAGTCAACTCCAATTGCAAAGCACTCGTGTAAGATCTGTGAGCTTAAAACCAGAAAACTGAAAAAATACGAAGCACATGTACAGTCTCATCGAAAGAAAGGATACTTAATTTGCCTAATGTGTGATTTTGTTACTTTGAAACAGAAGCGCTTTGAAAAACATGTAAAAACTCATGAAACAACTATAGGGTGTGAATATAATTCCAGTAAACAAAATTATGTCACTCTTGAAACATTCACAAGTCAAAATGGCTCATGTAACAATGGTCATTCTTCACTACCTGAAAAAACGTTAAAAGCTGTTGCGTTATCTGGAACCGTTACGCAACCAGCCGAGAGTGCTACGGAAAAGGATCCACCAAAGCACAAAAGATTAAAAGTAAATCATTATTTCAACAATAATCCTGAATTACAGGAGGAGTCTAAGAAGCACACTAAAATTCATTCTAGTCCGCATTTAGAATCATTTATGACGAAGACTAATTTTAATCACAGTCCAAGTATGAAAAACAAGTTGCCAAATTTGGCGACTATAAAAACCGAAGAAGAAAGTCCTTTCAAACCTGCTACAGGTATTTCATCGACCAATGTTGAATCTGGCTTGGAAAACATTGATTGTACACATTCTGTATTGCAAGGGAAAGTTGGACCATGTAAAAAGTATTCCTGCCCCGTCTGTGACTTTGGCACTAAGAAAAAAAGGAAATATAAAGACCACATTGAGTTGCATAAGAAAGAAGGACATTTATTTTGCTCGCTCTGTGATTTTGTCAGTCTAAATGAAAAACTCTTCAAAAAGCATTTTCGGACCCACAAAAACGATTTACGTGAAACTAATAATTCCATCCTTAATAACGGCCTTATTTCGGAAGTCCAACTAACTAGTCCATCTACTTCATTGAATTTGGATGTGCCACCTTTGCCATCGAATTCGCTTTTCCTACCACATAGATGCAAGGACGAGACAGCTGTTGAAGAATCAGTTTCTTTGCAGCTATCTGAATGTGATGGTAAATTACCAAAAATGAAAGAAAAAGAAACTTCAGTTGGAGAGACACGTTTTTCTTGTACTTTTATTAAGACACTCAAGCGAAAAGCCATACTCGTGTCAGTTGTGTGGTGAGGGGTTTCAAAACAGACAGTTTCTTAATTCGCACGTCAGAAACCACAAAGGGAAACGGCCAATCGGCTGTCAATATAAAGGTTGCGAATTTTCATGCACTTTAGCTTCTGACTTAAAGAGACACATACTCACTCACACCGGAGACAAGCCATACCATTGTGATGTTGAAGATTGTGGTTTTTCCTGCAACAGGAATAGTGTTTTAAAACGTCATATTGGAACTCACACAGGGTACAGGACCCACCCTTGTACCTTGAAAGGCTGCAGTCATTCTTTCCGTGACGTGAGTTGAAAACCCATATGTTGACGCACACTGGAGGAAAGCCATTTCATTGTGATTTTAATGATTGTAAATTTTCAGCTGCACAGTCCGGTAATTTGAAAGGACACATGCTGCGGCATTTGACTCAAAACCCACACGCATGCCCCAAGTGCAAATTTCGATCGCGCACCCTACTGGAAATTGAGCAACATCTAGAGATCCATCACAAGCTTCAAAATTCATCGAAATTGAAATTTGAAAGGGAAGAAGAAAGTTCTGCAGGAGTCAAAGTTATTAAAGCCATTTCTTCAACCCAGACTCAACTTGTTGGGGTGAACAATGATTTACTGCAATATGTGTCACGGAAAACGTATTCGTGCCCCATCTGTGAGTTTGGCACAAAGAAAAAAAGTAAATATAAAGGCCACATTGAGTCGCATCAGAAAGAAGCATATTTATTTTGTACGCTGTGCAATTCTGCCAGTGTGAATAGAAAACAATTTAAAAAACATTTGCGCACTCATGAAAATGGTCCATGTGATGATAATAATTCCAAAATCCAAAATAATAGTTGTTCTAAAGTGCCGTTGATACGCCAAGAAACCTTATCGGATACTTCATCTACCTTCTTAAATTCCCATTCCTTACCACTCAGTGACAAAGTTGACGTTGATAAATCAGCTGCAGCAATGCAACAACCTAAAAATAGTAGTAAATTACTGACGATGAAGGGCATAGAAACCTCAGGTGAAAAGAAATGCTTTTGCTGCTCAGTCTGTGACTTCAAAACCCAATATAAACGCAATTTAGCTCGCCATGCCCAGATTCACACAGGAGTCAAACCTTTTTCGTGCACTTACAGTGGGTGTAATTATTCCTCACGTCAGAAGTGTGATTTGGCTTCACATTTTTTATTGTGGCACTCAAAAGAAAAGCCATACTTGTGTAAATTGTGTGGGGAGGCGTTTAAAGGGAAACATCATCTTAATTCGCACGTTTTAAACCACCGAGGAAGTAAGCCGTACTGCTGTCTCTATAAGGGTTGTGAATATTCAAGCAATAGAGCAAGTAATTTAAAGGAACATATATTCACTCACACCGGAGACAAGCCGCACCATTGTTATTTTGAAGGTTGTGGATACTCCTGCACGACGATATCCTCTTTACGTGTGCATGTTACAACTCACACAGGCGAAAGGTCCTACGCGTGCCAGTTCAAAGACTGTAACTATTCTGCTAGTAACACGCGAAACTTGAAAAACCATATTTCGACTCACACTGGAGCCAAGCCATTTCGTTGTGATTTTAATGATTGTAAGTTTTCATGTTCACAGTCAGGTCATTTAAAAGAACACATGCTGCTACATTTAAGTAAAAACCCACATACTTGCCCCGAGTGCAAATTTCGGTACCGCACACCATTAGAAATTGAAAAACATCTAGAGACCCATCATAAGCTTCCAATCACATCTCCAAGCAGCGGTCAATTTCAGCCTAATGCTCCAACAAGGGAAAGCCCTGCTGAATCTGTATGCAATAATCTGCGTGTACAGACTGAACCACCTTTTAGTTCTGAAAATAACCATGAAACAAATTCTAAAACACGGAGTAAAAAGTATTTGTGTACAATATGTGTCTTTGAGTCTAAAAGTAAAAAGAAAAATATAACGCTCATCTTGATTCTCATGGAAACAAGGGGAAAAATGTAACTGTTGAAGTTTCATTCATCAGTTCGAACGGCGTCAGTAACGAAAAGTCTTCACAAATTCAAAACACTTTCGAGGTTGTTAAGAAATCTGCAAAAGTAAATGAATCACCTGATAATGCTAACGAAATGGCTTTACGCAAACACAAAAGAATTAAAACCGAGCATAATTTAAAAAAGGTTCGCGAACTTTGCCAGGTTTCAAGCAGTAGTACTCACGTTCAGACAAGTCTTCAGCTGGAACCACCTGCAACTATATGTAATTTAAACTCTATTAGAATAACTAGTTTAGCAAAGCCTGGGACTCGAAAACAAGAAGAAAATTCTGCAGGAGTCGAAGGTGTACAAGCCAATCCACCAACTAACGATCAGCTTTGTGTGGTGAACAATGATTTGCCACAATCTGTGTCACCAGTGAAAGTAAGGCCACGGAAAAAGTTTTCGTGCCCCATTTGTGAGTTTGGCACCAAGCAAAAACGGAAATATAAAGATCATGTTGAGCTGCATCAGAAAGAAGGATATTTATTTTGCTCGCTCTGCACTTTTGCCGGTTTGAGTAGTAAGCGCTTTAAAAAACATTTGCGTACACATGAAAATGGCCTATATGATGATAATAACTCCAACGTCCAAAATAGTAGTTGTTATAAAGTGCCTCTCATGAGCCAAGAAACCTCATTAGATACTTCATCTTTCTTTTCAAATTCCCATTCCACACGACTCAGTGAGCAGGTTGCCGTTGATGAATCAGCTGCAGCGTCGCAGCTACCTGAATATGATAGTAAATTGCCAACAGTGGAAGAAAAAGGAACCTCAGCTGAACAGAAATGTTTTCAATGTTCTGATTGTGACTACAAAACTCGATATAAACGCCATTTAACTGATCATGCCCGAGTACATACAGGAGATAGACCATTTTCTTGTACATATAGTGGGTGTAATTATTCGGCGGCTCAGAAAGGAAATTTATTGACACATTTTGTACTAGTACACTCAAAAGAAATGCCATACGCGTGTCAATTGTGTGGTGAGGCGTTTCGAAACAGACAATTTCTTAATTCCCACGTTAGAAACCACAAAGGGAAGAAGCCAATCTGCTGTCAGTATAAAGGTTGTGAATTTTCAAGCTTTTTATCGTATGACTTAAAGAGACACATACGCACTCACACCAAAGAGAAGCCTCACCATTGTGATTTTGAAGGTTGTGATTTTTCCTGCAGTAGGAAATTTACTTTAAAAGCACATTTGCTTACTCACACAGGAGGAAGGCCTTACCGTTGTACCTTTAAAAACTGTAATTTTTCTGCTATCCATTCAAGTAACTTAAAAACCCATAGCTTTATACACACCAAGATCAAGCCATTTCGTTGTGATTTTAGTGATTGTAAGTTTTCATGTGCACAATCGGGTCATTTGAAATTGCATATTATGCAACATTTGACTCAAAACCCACATGCCTGCCCAAACTGCAAATTTCGATCGCGCACTCTACTGGAAATTGAACAACATCTTGAGACCCATCATAAGTTTCAAAATGCATTTCCGAGCTGGGGTCAGTCTGACGCACAAATAACAAAATGTCCAGCTGAAGCTATAACCAATCTTTTGCGTGTACAGACTCAACTATCCTTTAGTTCTCAAAATGATGATGAAAGATCTTCTGAAACTCGGGATGAAGCGAAACTGAGTAAAAAACATGTATGTGCACATTGTGACTTCCAGTCTAAAGGTCATAAAAAGTATAAAGCTCATCTCGAGTCCCATGTGGAAAAAAGACAATTCTTGGAAACAAGGGACATGAAATTGGCAAAACGAAAAATTAATTCAAAAAAAGGAAGTGAGATTTCTTCGAATCGAAGCCAAGGAAAAGAAAATGGGACTGCGCTTTTACGAAAGACGGAAAAGTCACTCACATCTTTTCCATGTAATTTCTGCAAGAAATCATTTGCGAAAGAAATAAAACTGCTCAATCATCTGCGATACCACACGGGTCAAAAAATGCCTAGGCTATAATGTAGAGTAATAAGTTGTACTAGTTCCTATAGTTGTTTGTACACTTACTATATTTCTGTGCTATTTACAAAGGTCTTAGCTTTACTTTATGAAAATCGACGTTCGTATAAGTTAAATTAAAGGAAATGAGAGTCACCCGTGCCACTGAGGTGAAGCGTGAGGTTTTTATTCAAGTTTTCGTTATCGTTTACAGGTACGAAATTTGCCTATAAATATTATAGTTTATAAGTTTACTGAAGTGGTTTCATTTGTGTTACAAGGTCGATTTTGAAAACAATTAAATATTTATGTACAATAAAATATGCTGTTCATTTTGTGGTAATGAATTTGATGTAAAAGAACAACTATTTAAAAAAAGTTCTATATGTAATAATAAATGCATTGCTTAAACTATAATACTACGCAGTCGCCCATAATGTATAGCTAAATGTATTAGAAATCATGAAAAATAAATCATACAGCCCAAGATTCATTAAATAAAAAATATCGCGATTTCATAAAACTATTATCCGCAGCACTAATAATGCTAATGCCTACCCCAAAAGCCCAAATCAGTTTAATTTATTAAGATTGTCATTAAATTCCAACAACCTTCATAAAAACAAAAACTTGTACACGATGTACTTTCTTACCACTTATTACTTTCACTTTTTTAAGCAGAGAGTTGTGAGCGAGTGGAACAAACTCCCTAGTGAATACTTTTAGCGTGAACACTTTTAAGAATAAACGCGACGAATTTAAGGGATCGAATTTCCGGAAACATTCGCCTGATTCAAGTTTCTCAGAGTGATAACAGTTTTTAATGTAGTGACAACTGGGAAAATAAAATACTAGTCTTAAATTCATTGGATTCTACCTGGGATATTATTTGTACTATTATTATTATTAGTGAGCCCTGTTATTAGAGCAAGAAAGAAACGTTCTCCAGCAAAGCTAACAGCTGCTATAACAATCCCAGAAGCTGAAGCGTAAAATGCAATATTTTTTATTCAATATTTCTAAAACTAAAATGTTTAACAGCAATCATTTTATTCACTCAGACTAGTCAGCAGTAGTTGCTCATCTGTTTAATCCTGCCCACTAATGCAATTCGGAAAATATATTACGGTGCGTTGGGAATAATTTGGCATTTTTGCGTTACGTATTACTTAAATCGTGGTACGAACTACGAACTACGAGTTGGTGCGAATAACTGCGAAACTACCTGCGGACTGCGGAAAACTTTCCGGGAGAAAAATAATTCCTAATTTGCTTCATAAAGCATCGACACATGGGAGTTGATATCCTTGCAAGAGTTGACGAGAATCATGAAATTGAATATTTCACGGTGTGATGAGAGTAAATAGTAAAACTGCTAACTGCCTGGATGAAAGAAAGAGAAACTGAACTGAATCTGGCATGCAGGTTTTTAAGTTTTATCATTGTTATTTATTCAGTTTTTCAAATGTCAGTGAATAAAACAGACAAGCAAGGTAATAAGGTAAAATTACTACAGCTATACAAAAATTGTTACAAACAAAATGCGAAAAATTATAATTTATTAACAATTTACTGTGTACAGTGTCGTGCGAACTATTCAAAAGAAAAAAATAATTAGTACGATGGTGTAATTGCTATATGGTCAGTGCTAAGAAAATGGGTATTTAAGTTGCCTCCCATTAACTTTAATTGCTAACTATCACCAACAGTGTAATGTTTTTTTTTAAGTGCTACCAGTTCGAATTTTATGTTTTAACATAAATAATTAGGCGGGATACAACTGTAAAATAATGGGCTCTACTGATCACTAATTTGAAAGTTAGGTAAATCTTAATCTTCAATGCTACTGATATTTTTGTTACATTCCAACAGTCAAGGGCTCAAGGCAAGTGAAAGCTAAAGCTTTGTTGCTGTAGCTCATAAACTAAAAGTATCGCGGATCGTGTATGTAGATGTAATTTTGTAATAACTTTATTTATATCAAATAAAATTGTTTAGGCCAACGACAAACAAGCGACGAGAGGGAGTCTAAACCCAACAGTAGCTATGAGTTAATCGCAAATCGCAACTGGATTTTCTGATTCAAGATATTAGAATGATTGTATGATGGAAAAATAAATTTAAATTAAATAAACATTGACTAATACACTGCTATCAATCGCACACAACCCACACACACAACCCACCTATTGATCAAATGGATATCTAGTAAAGTAAGAAATATGTTTCACAATTTTTTAAAACTCGTAAATTAATTTTTAATTTCTTCTTTAATTTCTTCAAACTCTTTTTACTTTACGAATTCATACAACGTGCATGCATGCGTAATATCCTGATTTGTTAATTTGTCCTTCTTATGTTTCAGTGATTATTAAACCAAAATTTTCAATCCATGGTCAAGAGTCAACATTTGCCAACGTTTATGCGCAATAATTCTACATGGAAAGACATGCTATGACACATAGTGGACATAAGCCTTATCGTTGCAACTTTGAAGACTGTAGCTTTGCCAGTGCGCGAGAAAGTAGTTTGAAAAATCATATTCTTAAGCTCTTAATCAGAAGCAAACTTCTACTTCTTGCAAAAATTAGCTTTGAAAGCGTTCAAAATAGCCCACCTATAGAATCCAGAATGTCTAGCTCAGTTCCAATTCCAAAGCATTCGTGCACGATCTGTGAGTTTAAAACCAGAAAACTGAAGAAATACGATGCACATATACAGTATCATCGAAAGAGAGGATACTTATTTTGCCACATGTGTGATTTTGTTACTTTGAAACAGGAGCGCTTTAAAAAACACATGAATGCTCATGAAACCACTACAGGATGTGAACATAATTCCAGCAAAAAGAAAAGTGTCACTCCTGAAACAGTCACAAGTCAAAACCACTCCTCTAGTAATAGTAATCCTTCACTACCGGAAGAAACACTGAAAAGTGTGACGAAATTTTTAACCGTTACACAAACAGCCGAGAGTGCTATGAAAAAGGATCCACCAAAGCACAAAAGATTAAAAGTAAATCATCATTTCGACAATAGTCCTGAATTTATGCAGGAGTCTAAGAAACAACCTAACATTCAGCCTAGCCCGCAGTTAGAACCCCTTGCGAGGAAGACTTATTTGAAGCACAATCAAGGTATAAAAAACAAGTTGTCAAAGGCGGCTAAAGAAACCGAAGAAAAAAGTTATTTTAAACCTACTGAAGGCATTTCATCGACCATTGCTGAATCTAGTTTGGAATACATTGATTCTACAAATTCTGTGTTGCAGGTGAAAATAGAACAGTGCAAAAAGTATTCGTGCCCAGTCTGTGACTTTGGCACCAAGAGAAAAAAGAAATATGTAGACCACATTAAGTCGCATCAGAAAGAAGGACATTTATTATGCTCGCTCTGTAATTTTGCCAGTCTAAAAGAAGAACTTTTCAAAAAGCATTTGCGGGCCCACAAAAACCATTTAAATGAAACTAACAATTCCATCCTCAATAACGGCCTTATTTCAGAAGAACAACTAACTAGTCCATATACTTCATTGGATTTGAATGTGCCACCTTTGTCTTCGAATTCTCTTTTCCTACCACGTAGTAACAGCGAAGAGGTTACTGCTGAGGATTCAGTTGCAGAACAATTATCTGAAGATGATAATACATTGCCAAAGTGGGACGAAAACGGAAATTTAAATGGAGAAAAAAGTTTTACTTGCTCTGTTTGTGAATTCAAAACCCAGTATAAACGCAGTCTAACCCGTCATGTCAAGATACATACAGGAGACAAACCTTTTTCGTGTACTTACAGCGGCTGTAATTATTCTTCGGCTAGAAAAGGTAATTTGATGTCACATTTGGTACTAATACATTCGAATGAAAAGCCCTTCTCGTGTCAATTGTGTGGAGAGGCATTCAAAACTAAACATCTTCTTAATTCACACGTTATAAACCACAGAGGGAGAAGGCCACACCAGTGTCTTTTTATAAACTGTGAATATTCATGTACTACAGCAGCTATTTTAAAGCTACATATGCGCAGTCACACTAAAGAGAAGCCGTACCATTGCTATTTTGAAGGTTGTGGGTATTCCTGTAGCATGTCATGGCATTTAAAGTCACATATTCGTACTCACACTGGTGAAAGACCCTACCCGTGCAATTTCAAAGGCTGTAATAAATCTTTCCGGGTACTACACCATTTGAAAAGCCATATTGTGACGCACACTGGAGCCAAGCCATTTCGTTGTGATTTTCAAAATTGTAAGTTTTCATACACACATTCAAGTTATTTAAAAGTACACATGCTGCGACATCTGACTCAAAACCAACATACTTGCCCAAATTCCAAACGGTCGTGCACACCACCGGAAATTGAACATCCAGAGACCCATTATAAGCTTCAAAATACAGCTTTAATAGGCGGTCACTCTGAGCCAACCGTAGCATTGCCAATAGGAGAAAATCCTGCAGCTGAAGATATATCCAATGTTTTGCGTGTACAAACTCTACTATCTTTTAGCTCTCAAAATAACAATGAAAGAGATTCTAAATTTCAGTATACAGCGAGACCGTGTAAAAAATATGTATGTGCACATTGTGCTTTTGAGTCTAAAAGTAAGAAACAATATGAAGCTCATCTCGATTCTCATGAACAGAATAGCACAAATGCAACTTCTGAAGTGTCATTCACTGGTCAAACCTTCCTAAATAGCGAACATTCTTCACAAACCCGAAAAACGGCCAAGGTTATTAAGAAATCTGCAAAAGTGACAAAATCACCTGATAAAGCAACCACAATGAATTTACGCAAGCGTAAAACAATGAAAACCAAGCATCATTTTGAAAAGCAAAATACTGAAATGCAGCCAAGTCTTTTACTGAAACCACATGCAACAAAGTCTAGTGTAAACTTCAGTCGAAATAAAAACCCCAATTTGACAAAGCCTGGGACTCAAAAAGAAGAAAGTTCTGCAGAAGTCGATGTTACTGAAACCAATTCACCAACCAACGCTCAACCATGTGTGGTGAACATTGATTTGCCACAGTCAGTGTCACAAGTGAAAGCAAACCCGTGGAGAATGTATTGCTGCCCCAACTGTGAGTTTGGTACCAAGAAAAAACCGAAATATAAAGACCATGTTGAGTTGCATGAGGAAGAAGGATATTTATTTTGCTCGCTGTGCGATTTTTCCGTTTTGAATAGTATACGCTTTAAAAAGCATTTGCGTACTCACGAAAATGGCCCATTCGATGATAATAATTCCGAAATCCAAAGGAGTAGTTGTTCTAAAGTGCCGCCGATGCGCCAAGAAACCTTATCGGATACTTCATCTTTGTTTTTAAATTCGCATTCCTTAATCCTCGGCGACGAGGTTTCATTTGACGAATCAGTTGGAGCAATGCATTTACCTGATTATGGTACTAAATTACCAAGTTTAAAAAAAAAAGAAACCTCAAATGAACAGAATTGTTTTAAATGTTCTGCTTGTGACTACAAAACTCAACATAAACACCATTTACCTGATCATGCCCGAATACATACAGGAGATAGACCTTTTTCGTGTACATATAGTGGGTGTAATTATTCTGCTACTCAAAAACGTAGCATAACAGCTCATTGTCGCGTTCACACCAAGGTCAAACCTTATCATTGTGATTTTAATGATTGCAAGTTTTCATGTGCACAGCCCGGTCATTTGAAAGGACACATGCAGCGTCATTTAACTCAAAACCCTCATTCTTGCCCCAAGTGCAAATTTCGGTCGCGCACCCTACTCGAAATTGAACAACATCTAGAGACCTTCCATAAGCTTCAAGATGCATCTAACAGCGACCACTCACAGCCAAATGCTTCAATGAGAGAAAGTTCTGCTGAAGCTATAGCCAATAATTTGCGTGTACAGGCTCAACTGTCGTTTAGTTCTCAAAATAATAATAATAGCGAAACATATTCTGAAACTCGTGATGAAGTGAGACCGACTAAAAAACATGCATGTGCACGCTGTGACTTTGAGTCTAAAAGTCATAAAAAATATAAAGCTCATCTCGATTCCCACGTGGAGGAAAGACAGTCCTTGGAAACAAAGGACACGAAATTGGCAAAACGAAAAAGTAATTCAAAACAACGAAGTGAGATTTCTTCGAATCGAAGCGAAGGAAAAGAAAATGGCACTGCGCTGTTGCTAGAGACGAAAAAGTCACTAGCATCTTTTCCATGTAATTTCTGCCAGAAATCATTTGCCAAAGAAATGAAATTGTTCAATCATCTGCGATACCACACGGGTCAAAAAACGCCTGCATTATAATGCAGAGTAATAAGCTGCTTTAGTTCCTTTGGTTATTTGTGTACTTACCTACTACATTTCTATGTTATTTAAAAGTTACTAGAATTGTCTCAGCATTTTACTTACTGAAAAACGATCTTCTTACAAGTTAAATAAAAATTAAACTAAACGAATAATTCGCTTACAAACCATAGGCTTAGTTTTTCATCCGTGGTTCTGGGATGTGTGAAGGTTTCAATAAATCTTTCATTATAATAATTCCAAGTCTTGAATTTTATTTACATACGAATGTTATATTCCATACACTTAACTAAATTATATTACTTTTATTAATAGGTCAATTTTGAGAAAGAATAAAATATTTTTCTACAATTAAATTTAGTATCCGTCTTGTGGATTTAATTTTACGTGAAATTTGCACTATTTAAATTCTATAGGTACTTCATAACATTATTATCAGTAGCACACGCTTATAAAAGATCTCGACTAACTTTTAGTTAGGTCGAGTTAACACATTTGGGTGTTAACTTCAACACAATTTTTAGTTGATTTCAAAATTTTTGAAAGTGAGAAAAAATGTTAGCTACGTGCAACACCGCTGTGTGTTAATATACCTACACCAAATCATGTTACAGTTGACCGAAATTCGTGTTAAGAATTTATACCACCGTATATTATGCTAAATTAGTGTAAATTACCTAAACTAGTCGTCCCAGGTCAGGGGTTAAAGATGCCGGTACCTGACTTGAAGGTTGCGGGTTCGAGCTTCACTTTTTGCATTATTTTTTAATTCAGTTAGTCACGCAACTACTTCTTGGTTACGTACTCAACACAGAAAATAGTAAGCTCAGTCTAACATATTACAGTAAATCCCCAACTAAAATTAGTGTTGACCACTGTAACATCTTCTGGTGTCGATGTTGGAGTATCACAAAAATAAGTTACAAATTAACACCCATGTGGTTAATTTGCTTATATTTTTCTTAGCGTGCACTCATGTAATGAAATGCCTCCCCAAATCAGTATCATTTATTAAGATTCTCAATAAAATTCAATAGCCTTTTCCATCACGATAACTTGTACGCGATGTAGCCCTATTATTAGAGCAGAAATGAAACGTTCTCCCACAAAGCTAACAACTGCAACACCAATCCCACAAACTAATGCGTAGAATGCAATTGCAACATTTCTAAAACTAAATGGTTTAACAACAGACTCAACTTGAGAGGCTTCATACAGTTTTTGCCACAAATCCGTGTGCTTGGATCTCTGAAGCCATGGGATTCCTTCAGACATCATGTAGTCGAATAAATTGGATCTCCACTTCCAAAAATGACCAGTGTCTCTCAAATTCCCAACAATACTATTGAATTCTTCGTAGAATTTGTAGCCTTTCGGAAATGCCATCGCTGCGGGTATATTCAAAGCAGCCTCTTGGGACTCTACTAATGGGTAGAAAGTTTCTTTGAGCGTTAAGTTTCTCGCTATGACAGGAACTGTGGTCACATCCCATCCCATGCAAACTGTTTTCTCGTTCAAAGTTGCATTCTTCAAGCAATTAAATGCATCTCTCGTGACATGGTATCGTTTTCGGAGAGACACATACTTGGGCTCATTCGTACTTTCCATAAAGGCAATACCCGCCCCTTGAACGGAAAACACGATGACCTGGTAGTCTAACCTTTGGGATAGTTCCAGGTAATTTGTTGGAATCTTTTCTACTTCGGGTAGTGTGAGGAGCGACGTCAGGTTACTCTTGCATCCTATCCCAATAACTATCGTAAACACCAGGCACATTGCCAGTAAAAATCGGACGGAATATTTTCCAGGGATGGGGCGTGCGGCGCCCTGCTCCAGTATAAAGCCGAATGTGATCCAGATTGCGTCGAGCATTTTTCCTAGGTGAATTCCAGCAATCGCTGTAGTTGCGTCTCTGTCGTTCTTGAATGTAAGCGCTAGAGTTATGTACAGCGTCGGGATAAAGAAAAGTATTGAAATCCCAATAAAACCCCAAACTTCCCTCTCATAAGCGTAGAACAATGCTCCGATTTTAACACTGATTTTTGGATGTGACGTATGGTACGTCCAGCGGATGAGTCCGAAAAACGTCGAAAAATCGCAGAATGGCTGACGTGCAGTGTGTTCCGCTATCCCAAGTATGACATCTTTCCCATGGTGAACCACATCTCCGATAGTTCCCTGCAAAGTTCCATTCGCCAATGGATTTATAGGCCCTTTTGGAAAATTGATTGTGAAGGTAAAGTTGTACATTTTCGAAGCAGTATTAAGAGCATCGTAGAAGACTCCTATGAAGGGAACTCCTTTAGAATTTCGAGAAACGTAGAAATCTACAAATAGACTTGTGCCTTGAATAATGCTTCCTTCCAAACTGGATTTTTTGAAAATTCCATAATTCTGAAACTGTCTTTTATTTTTGCGGTCGTTACCTTCTTCAGCGCTATAACCGTAATTTAATGTAATAACCTTTCCTAAATCATTTCTATAAATGTATACTTGAGGTTTTGGAGTATTTGCACTCCTTTTGCAAGTTTGAGTTTGAGCAATTTCTTCTACAGATAGTCCAATTTTCCATTTTAAATTGCTTGCAGATTTCTCCCTTAGAAATCGGCGCACTATTTGACTTTGTCCGATGAAAAAGAATGAGTCCAAATTACTGTTTCGATGTCGACTTTCTTCAGGATTTGTGAATTCTATTAAATGGGGGGAATGTGAATTATTCTCATCTTGGAATAAGAAAGCTTCTTCAGTTAGAAAAATAATTATTGCTTCACAGCTCAGATAGTGCTTCACATAGCGAATTACTTCTGTTTGTCTCTTTTTAAATGAGGCTGTTAGCTGAGCGCTTGAGTGAGGGCGATTGGAAAAATTTTCTGTTGCAAATGTCACTGGGAAATATGGCTCGTGAAAAAGTTGGAGTTGGAGAGAATGGTTGTACATTGTTCGTTCGGCCGTTGAGTTGGTGCTTGGGTTATATATTTTTATTGAGCAGGATTGAAAATAGTTTGATAGAATCATAATTATTAATTTGGTTTGTGACACCAAAGCCATTACAAATTTGTATTGTTAAAAAATTTTTGTTATGTAGACATTTATAAAATATAGATAATTAATTGATCGAAGATGCACAATTAATGAGGAAGATTATAATTTTAACTTGGAAATTTCAAATTTATTCCGCAAGAAAAGCAGTTCACCATTCAAATAGCATGAACTTTGAAGCGACATAGACATAGACAGCCAGCTGCACAAGTATTCGATCACAGCACTCGCTACTTCGATTTCCTGTTAAATACTTTGTTGTTCTAAAATTCTAAATTAAGCAGTCCTTATAGATATATTATGGCAGAATATTAGGAATCATCCACAAATGACGTCATCAAAAAATCCCCATTTTTGGGATCTGAATCTGTGACCCCGCTGCCCTATCATCAGCTTAACCAATTTGAGTATTAAATGGCTACCTTTAGGATATTTAATGTAGTAGACCCATAGACCATACCGATGACGTAATTTGTGAACCATCCCTTATTGATCGATTCATGCAGACGGCAGACAAAGTGTCCATTTATTTATCAAGTCATTAAGCAAACAGAAATCCATTAAGACTATTCCAAGAGTAATTATTTGAAACAGACAGTTAATTTGAAATTGTTGATTTACCAATTACTTCCGGATAGTAATCAATCATGAAAATTGACATATCGAACATAGAAGATGACTTGATAAGCATTTAAACTGCACACACGGTAACTAAAAGATTTAATTGTACAGGCTTTACCTTTCTAGGTTTTGATGGATGAGACACCCAATCATGTGCAAGCTTTGGTACTTATTTGGTTTTGCAAAACAACTGTATTGTAAGATATAGTGTAGTCAATAGTCGCATTATAAAGCCATTATATTTATAAAAAAAAATATATATGACCGTACATACCAAAAAAGTTACATAAGCAGCATATTATTTTAGTGCCGTGTATATTTTGTTTCTTAATATGTGTTTAAACTATTATTACATGTGTCTATAGGAATACTGATTTAGCTAACAACGAAAATCTTGTTTGATTCTATGTAAATATTTATTTGCAACTACATACATACATCGTAGTGCTACAATAACTTGCGAGTTAGATACAGCAAGAACAAGACAAATTCATTAAAATAATTTGAAGGCTTCAGACTTTGAATTAAATGCATTATTTGTTCAATCATACACAGCAAAATTGATTTAGTATATGTCATATAAATAATTATCTTGATAATAGAACGATGCAAATCAGAGTAGTACATAATGTGGCACGCTTTTAAATCCAACCTTGAATTTCAAATGTTATTTGGAATTGAAATTGGAATTTTGTTAATCTGTTAATATTTGTAATGTTTCAAGCACGCGCTTCCCTTTGTAGTTCTTTCCTAAAGCTTTAAATATTGTTAAGAGGTTTGTCATCATTAACATTTTTAAAACCACTTAAATTTGGAATACATTGGGCGTAGAGAGATTATTATTACGTAAAATGCTTCAAATTTCCAAGTTAAATACGTTTGTCAAAATATTGCTTATTACGCTCCTTATTAAAGACCAAGCCTTTGTAAAAAGACATACTTGACACGGCGTAGCCCAACCATCAGAGCATGGAGAAAACCTTCTCCTCCAAAAGTTATAACTGCCACGACTATCCCACAAAATAAAGCGTAGAAAGCAACCGCCACATTTTTAAATTGAAACGGTTTTACTACAGACCCAACTTCCGAGGCTTCATGCAGTTTTTGATACAAATCAGTGTGTTTAGATTTCTGAAGCCATGGAATCCCTGCAGACATCATGTAGTCGAATAAATTGGACCTCCACTTCCAAAAATGCCCAGTGTCTCTCAAATTCCCAATGATACTATTGAATTCTTCGTAGAATCTGTATCGCTTAGGAAATGCCAAGCTCGTGGGCACATTCAGAGCAGCCTCTTGTGACTCTACTAGAGGATTGAAAGATTCCTTGAGTGTCAAGTTCTTTGCTATGACAGGGACATTTGTCACATCCCATCCAATGCAAGCTGTTTTCTCGATCAAAGTTGCATTTTTCAAGCAATTAAATGCATCTCTCGCGACATGGTAGCGTTTTCCGAGAGACACATACTTGGGCTCATTCGTACTTTCCATGAAGGCAAGTCCCGCCCCTTGGACGGAAAACATAATGACCCGGTAGTCCAACCGCTGAGATAGTTCCAAGAAATTCCTTGGAATCTTGTTTTCTTCGGGTAATGTGAGGAGTGACATCAAATTAGACTTACATCCCGTCCCAATAATTATTGTGAAAATGAGACACATTGCCAGTAAAAATCGGACCGAATACTTTTCAGGAATGGGACCCGATGTAGCCTGCTCCATTATGAAACCGAATGTGATCCAAATTGAGTCAAAGAGACTTCGACCACGAAGGCCATCTTCATAATACGATGCCTTTACTCGGTTCACTGAGTCGTAGTGGCATATTAGGCTCACGTACAAAGTCGGTATGAAAACAAGGAAAGAAATGACAATAAGAGCCCACTCTTCTATTTCATACGAATAGAACAATGCTCCGAGTTTAACACTCATTTTTGGATGTGACGTTGTGACGTATAATACGTCCAGCGAGCAAGTCCAAAAAATGTTGTAAAATCACAGAACGGCTGACGAGCTGGGTTTTCCACAACCCCAAGTATTATTTCTTTCCCAATATGAAGGACGTCACCAATTGGCCCTCGAAAAGTTCCATTAGGTAAAGGATTTACAGGTCCTTTTGGGAAATTGACTACGAAGGTAAAGTTGTACATTTTTGAAGCCGCATTCACAGCATCGTAGAAAACTCCCATGAAGGGAATTCCTTGAGGGTTTCGAAAAACGTAGAAATCCACAGATAGAGTGGTAGTCTCGAAAATGTAACCTTCCAATTTTGACTTTTTACTTTTTACCTAGGCCATAGTTTTGTAAGTGACCATGGCTCTCCTCGTCCAGCACACCCCTCTTGCTATATTCTAGTGAAATCACTTTTTTTAAGTCATTTTGATAAATGTAGATACAGGATTGTTTTCTTTTTGAAATATCGCCAGTATCATTTACTTGAGGGTGAAGTTGAAATTCTACGGGCAAGCCAATTTTCCATTTCAAATTCCTCGCTGCCTTCCCTACTAAAAACTCCCGCACCACTTTCACATGACTTCCGATAAAAAAGAACACGTCCTGATGACCGTTCCGATGTCGACTTTCTCCAGGATTTGTGAACTCCATGACGAAATTATGTTTATTATACGTATCATAATTCTGAGGTATAAAGGTTTCTGTTATAAAAATTATAATTGCTTCACAGGTAAGATAGTGCTTCACAATACGGACTATTTCGGCATTTCGGTTTTGGTGAGCTGCTTTTAAATCAGAGCTCGTTTGGAGACGCTGGGAAAAGTTTTGCGATGCGATTGTCATAGGAAGGAATGAGTGGTGAAAAAGGTGAAGTTGAAGGTGGGATGCGTCGTATTCTTTGACACCTTTGGTTACTGACCTATTGGGGTTTGGATTGTAGATTTTTATAGAACAGAATTGAAAGTAAGTTGAAAGAATTGTTATAATTAAATTACATAGAGACGCTAAAGCCATTTTATTTCATGAATATGTGCTGTAGTAGCAATCAAAATGTGGCTGTTGGCAATGCAGTAAAAAATTTGGTAGATTTAATTTGGTCTATCTTTTCTTTTTGACTGAACCCTGAACCAACGTTACTATACTAATTGCCAGCTTACTATAACGGTTAGACGAAAAACAAAGATACCCTATAGTTAACTAATTTATGAAAGCCATATTGATTGTAACCAATTTTGACATATTGATCTAATTTTGCCATTTAAATATTATCTATCTGGACATCCAACACTGAACAATGACAGCTGAACGAATTATAACTAGTAGTTATAATCCTTTTCTATGTATCTTCCATATATTAACCAAACTGCAGTTATTAGGATCTTAAATAAGTGGATAATTATGCATATCGCCATCGCCGGTGAAGAATCAAAATGTCTCATACCCAATTCAAGCTAGAATTAAAATGAGTTATGCCAAAAAGAACACTAAATGTGAATATTATATGTATGCATGTGTATGTATTGATTTATTGTATATTCAGGCCTAGGCCAACACACAAATCCTATTAATTGGTTTACCTTATCTGTTGTGTTTGCACAAATATATTTTACAATCTTAGCCTAACGAATTCATTTACTTAACTAGTACAGAATTTACGTAGTAAAAAGCATTGTATCACGCTTGTTCGTCTTGTCATTACCAGAGATAATTTAATTCAATATTAGCATTTCGTTGACCTGTACATTCGTTGAAATATTTACTTCTCTATCCTCATTGAACGTTGGACACGCTAAGATAAAATGTGCTAAGGAATCTGGCACCCCGCCCCGTACCCGCATGTTTTGCACTCCTTTGATATATCTAATTTGATTTTGTTTTTGTTGATTCTAGAGGTTGCACTATTTGTTTCTGCCATAGGAAGTTGAGCAATTATTCTAGTTTTGTTGATAGATACACAAGATACAATGTGTAAGAGTATTAACATACTTATAGGTAGTGACGTTTATTTATTTTTAATGTCTCACTGCCATTTAGAATATTATTAGCTGCGCATTTAAATCAAGAAATACACTAAATAGTGAAGGTAATACATAATAATACTGACAGGAATTTACAGCTCTAAATGACGGCGTTTGGACGACGAAAGTTGCTAATAATTCTAATCAATAACATCAACAACATAATAATAGCCTGTCACTATAGTGGTTATTTATAAGTCACTAACTAGAATGAATATACTGTACTGCTGGGTTTGGCATAGTATCCGTATGTTTTGTAAATTGGTTTATGTAACTTTAAGCTCACTAATGACAAACTTGTTATTGTTATTGATTAAGTGACCAGCGTTACTTACTTTAAGCTTGCTAGCTTGTAAAATATAGTTGTTAAGAAGCCTCCATAGGTTCCTTTTATTATTGAGTAAAGTAAAGACAGTTCCGAGTAATAGGTGCTATTTTTTAAAAAAAGAAGAAAAGTAAATATTTATTTACAACGGGTGCACTATTACGCTTCCCAACCACGCCAAGTGGTACTCCCCGATTTTAAAACAAGTATCAACAATTGATTGACCAACCCGAGTATACTACAACCCTAAAACTTTGCGGTCGCAAATTGCGCCGTTGGTCCACAGTAGCCCGTCAAAGTTTAAAAAATACTACTTGTGTAAACGTGGCCGCCTTGCAGTTCATACATTTTTTATCTGATTTTCAAAAATTTTAAAGTTTTGTGACGTTTAAACCATTTTCTAAAAAGTAGTTTCTGCGTTTTTGAAAATTCGGCAATTTTTATTCTATCCTGAAAAATTGTAAAGAACAATTTTCCTGAGGCTCCTCAAAATAACTCATTTTTTACTAGTATTTGGTAAAATCGACATTATTAATCCAGACTTGTTTACATTTAATTTAGTTCTAAATTATAAGGTTAGTGGCATGTTTAATGATTCTAAATTGAAAACGATACAAGTCAGTTTTGGACAAGATGTTGTGTATAAATTGTACTAAGGTAGTGTACTAAGGTGTAACGTTGAACTCTCATTACATTCCACATTGTGTGGACGTTACATATTATATATGTCTATTCTTTCCGCTCCACTATACGGCAATTGTACGTAAAGTTACTGATTTTGTAAGCGAACAAAATGAAACCTATGAACATTAGGAAGGTTAATCCTGCAGTTTTTTCAAAATAATAATTACTATGCTCCTAACCCAAGCTTCTCTAAAATGAGATATTTGACACGGCGTATCCCAACCATTAGGGAATGAAGAAACCCTTCTCCTCCAAAACTGATAAATGCTACGAGTGTCCCCAAAAATAAAGCGTAGAAAGCAACCGCTACATTTCTAAAATGAAACGGTTTAACTACAGACTCAACGTCAGAAGTTGTATGCAGTTTTTGATACAAATCAGTGTGTTTAGATTTCCGAATCCATGAAATTCCCTCTGCAAATTTAAAATTGTATAAATTAGTTTTCCACTTCCAACAATGACCAGTGTCCCTCAAATTTCCAATGATTCTATTGAATTCTTCGTAGAATTTGTATCGCTTAGGAAATCCTATGCTTGTTGGCACACTTAGAGCAGCCGCTTGTGACTCTAATAAAGGAAAGAATGATTCTTTGAGTGTAAAGTTCCTTCCAACGGCAGGGATAATTGCCACATCCCATCCAATGCAAACGGTTTTCTCGATCCAAATTGCATTTTTCAAGCAACTAAATCCATCTCTTGTGACATGGTACCGTTTTCGGAGAGACACATACTTGGGCTCATTCGTACTTTCCATGAAGGCAATCCCCACCCCTTGGGCAGAAAAGACAATGACCCGGTAGTCCAACCGTTGGGAAAGTTCCAGGAAATTCCTTGGAATTTTTTCTTCTTCGGGTAATGTGAGAAGTGACATCAAATTGCTCTTACATCCTGTCCCAATTACTATTGTGAATATCAGGCACGTTACCAGTAAAAATCGGACCGAACTCTTTTGAGGGATGGAGCACGGTGCGCTCTGCTCCATTACGAAGCCGATTGTGATCCAAATTGAGTCAATTAGACTTTGACAACGACGGCCATCTTCTGAATACGATGTCTTAACTCGATCTTCTACTGGTTTGGTTTCAGAAACGTCGTAGTGGCATGTTATTAGGCTCAAGTACAAAGTCGGTATGAAAACAAGGAAAGAAATAACAATAAGGGCCCACACTTCCGTTTCATACGAATAGAACAATGCTCCTAGTTTAAGACTGGTTTTTGGATGTGAGGAATAATACGTAAAACGAACAAGTCCAAAAAATGTTGTAAAATCACAGAACGGCTGACGAACAGGGTTTTCCACAACCCCAAGTATTATTTCTTTCCCACTATGAAGAACGTCACCAATTTGTCCTTGAAAAGTTCCATTAGGCAAAGGATTTACAGGCCCTTTTGGGAAATTGACTACAAAGGTAAAGTTGTACATTTTTGAAGCCGCATCCACAGCATCGTAGAAGACTCCCATGAAGGGTGCTCCTTGAGAATTTCGAAAAACGTAGAAATCCGCAGATACAGTAGTAGTTTCGAAAACGTAACCTTCCAATTTTGACTTTTTACCTAGGCCATAGTTTTGTAAATGGCCATGGCTCTCCTCGTCCAGCACACCTCTCTTGCTATATTGTAGTGAAATTACTTTTTTTAAATCATTTCGATAAATGTAGATACAAGATTGTTTTGTTTTGGAAATATTTTCAATACGGCGGCCAGTACCATTTACTTGAGTGTGAACTTGATTTTCTACAGAGAAGCCAATTTTCCATTTTAAATTTCTCGCTGCTTTCCCTACTAAAAATTCCCGTACTACTTCCACATGACTTCCGATAAAAAAGAACACGTCCTGTTGACCGTTCCGATGTCGACTTTCTCCAGGATTTGTGAACTCCATGACGTCACTATGTTTATTATACGTATTAAAATTTTGAGGTAGGAAGGATTCTGTTATAAAAATTATAGTTGCTTCACAGGTAAGATAGTGCTCCACACTACTGACTACTTCGGCATTTCTCTTTTGGTGAGCTACTTTTAATTCAGAGCTTGTTTGGAGACGCTGGGAAAAGTTTTCCGATATGAGTGTCATTGGAAGGAACGAGTGGTGAAAAAGCTGAAGTTGAAGGTGAGATGCGTCGTATTCTTTGACGCCTTTGTTTACCGAGTTATTAGGGTTTGGATTGTAGATTTTAATAGAACAGAATTGAAAGTAAGTTGAAAGAATTGTTGTGATTACATTACATTGAGACACTAACGCCATTTTATTTTATGGATTTGTGTTGTAGTATCACTGCCAATGAGGCTGTTGGGAATGTGGTAAAAAATGTGCTTTATTTAGTTTGGTGCCAAACTTTATAATCTCTTCTTTTTTTTTTACTAAACCCTGAACAAGCGTTACTATAAAAACTGCCAGCTTACTATAATGGCAAGAAGAAAAAGCGAAGATACTTTATAGTTATAACCACTTTATTAAAGCGATATTGTTTTGAAACTATATATTAAAACTATTATCTAATTCGGTCGTGTAAATATTAAATGTCTGCAGTTCCATGACTGAACGATGGTAGCTGATTTAGTTGTAATTATAGTAGTTATATGCCTTCTCCATTTCTGGTCATGTGTCTTTCAAATATTAACTAAACTACAACTATTAGAATTCTTTACATAAAGATCATACATAAGTGTATAATTAGGTAGGGACGTTCATTTTCATATTTTTAGTATGTCACCAAGGACATATGCAATTTTGGGCATTGATGATGGCCCGTCAATTCCTCAATTCCTTATACATTACTTAAACGGGAGCTTTGAGCCCTTTGGCTCATCGTGGGCCTTCTAATGGCCCAACCTCGTCATTAGAAATACCCGGGCCTCATAGAACAACCAGTCCGTCCCTGTATGTTACAATCACTAGAATTTTAGCTATGCATACCGTGAGGGAAAATTCAAGATGGCCATATATCCAGTTTAAGCTAGAATTAAAATGATATATGTCAAAAAGAACTGAATAGGATAGATAGAAAAATCCGAAATATTTTATTAGCATTTGTTTTGAAAATTTTGAAAATATTCTAATAGCGTTTTGTCTACATGCTATTGAAATGTACAATATATTGTATCGACTTGTTTTTTAGAATTTTTTAGAATGTTTGATTTTTTGGGAAATTGCAAAACGGTCTAGTTACTAAAATGTTTTGAAACGTGCAAAATGTTCATCTATTTCCATGCTTTTGAAAAGTGCAAAATTTCCTATTTTCATGCTTTCAAAAAGTGCAAAATTTCCTATTTCCATGCTTTCAAAAAGTGCAAAATTTCCTATTTCCATGCTTTCGAAAAGTGCAAAATGTTCTATCTTTATGGTTTTGAATTTTGCAAAATGTTCCATTTCCATGCATTTAAAAAGTGCAATTTGTTAATTTTTTTTCAGATAGTGCATTTCGATTTTAGTAAAAAATAAATATGGGTTATTTTGAGTCTTCACTGTTGAGATGTAAGGACATAATTACAGGTAGTTGCGTTACTGGCGTTTAATTATTTTTAATAATAGTCTCACTACCATTTAGCATATTAGCTGCAAATTAAGTGAAAATATACAAGAAATAGAGACAGAGTAATAATATACGGACAAGAATTTAAAGTTTTAAAGGGCGGCTTTTACACAACGACAGTTGCAATTGATACCAATCAATTACATCAACATCATAATGTTAGCCTGTCACTATAGTGGTTGCTTAAGTGTCACTAATGAGAATAAATGTAGGTACTGTGCTGGGTTTGACAGCATTCTTTTGTTTCGTAAATTGGTTCATGTAACTTTATACTTGTTAACAAACTTGTTATTGAATAAGTGACCAGCATTATTAACTTTAAACTTTACATCCTGTAAAAGGTAGCTGGGTTCATTTGAGTATGATGTGGAATGTAGATTCTGAAATGATCCAATTTTTCGGTTCTTTCTTGAATATCAACACTTGCTGTCCTTGCCGTTCTGAAACTAGTATACGATGCGTAAAATTCTAGTTTCTTCCATTTTAGTATGCATGCTCAACTAGTTTGTCTTGATTTCTATATGTATATCTTACAGTTATAGGCTGCCGTTGGCGTGGACGAGTTTTGAACACCGAAATATATTAGTTAACTTATAATTTTGACCTAACTTGGATCCAATTCTACTCGTCTCAATTCTTAAGAAATTGATCAGTGTAGCAGTTTTTGAAGTCTGAATAATTAATCAGTTGGATTTTGAAAATTAAGACAGTTTTTTGTATTTGGTTTGAAAGTACAGTAAAATTCAGCTATTCCTCCTTGAGCGCTAGATTACCTCCAAATATGAATATTATACTATAGCATTTAATTACGCATGTTAATTAGCATGTTAATTAGGGGTGTTTGAAAAATGCAAAATTTTTTAATATTGTTTCTGTAATTGTGCGAAATTTTCCGTCTACGTGGTTTTAGAAATGTTACAAACAGCATTTTATTTACGTGTCCTTTTGAATGCATAACATCTCATACATGTATTTAGAATTGTTCAAAACGTTTTTGCGTTTTCGGAAATCGAAAAGTGATCTATTTACGTACATGCTTTGATCTGTGCAAAATATTAAACTTTTATGCTTTTTAAGTGTGCAAAATGTTCTAACGAAACCATGCTTTTGAAAAGTTCAATTTGTTACTTTCTTTTTTCAGTTACTCTATTTTGGTTTCAGCAAAAAATAAGTGTGGTTCAGTTTGAGTCTTCACTGTTGAGATGTCAGGACATAATTGTAGGTAGTATCGTTATTTTATTTTCAATGTATCACTGCAATTTAGCATATTAGCTGCAAAAAATTAAGAAATACAGCTGCAGATTTTTAAAGTTAAACAAATTAAGCCTATCACCATTAGAAGGTTACTTCTATACACACAGTTTTGTCAAACTAATCATAATTACGCTCCTTAAGCAGTTGAATAAGGACCTATTTGACACGGCATAACCAAAGCATCAGAGCATGGAGGAAACCTTCTGCTCCAAAACTGACAACTGCCACAAGTGTCCCACAAAACAAAGCGTAGAATGCAACAGCCACATTTTTAAAATGAAACGGTTTAACTACAGGTCCAACTTCCGAGGCTTCATGTAGTTTTTGATACAAATCAGTGTATTTAGATTTCTGAAGCCATGAAATTCCCTCGGAAATTTTAAAATTGTATAAATTAGTTTTCCACTTCCAAAAATGACCAGTGTCCCTCAAATTCCCAACGATACTATTGAACTCATCGTAGAATTTGTATCGCTTAGTAAATGCCATGCTTGTTGGCATATTGAGAGCAGCCTCTTGTGACTCTACTAAAGGAAAGAAAGATTCCTTGAGTGTCAAGTTCGTTCCAATGACAGGGGCAATTCCCACATCCCACCCAATACAAACGGTTTTTTCGTTCAAAGTCGCATTTTTCAAGCAACTAAATCCATCTCTCGTGACGTGGTATCGCTTTCGGAGAGAAACATACTTGGGCTCATTCGTACTTTCCATGAAAGCAATCCCCACCCCTTGGGCGGAAAAGACAATGACCCGGTAGTCCAACCGTTGGGAAAGTTCCAGGAAATTCCTTGGAATCTTGTCTTCTTCGGGCAATGTTAGAAGTGACATTAAATTGCTCTTACATCCCGTCCCAATTACTATTGTGAATATCAGGCACATTACTAGTAAAAATCGGACTGAACTCTTTTGAGGGATGGAGCACGACGTGCCCTGCTCCATTACGAAGCCGAATGTGATCCAAATTGACTCAAAGAGACTTCGACCACGACGGCCATTCTTAAAAAACAATGTATCTACTCGATTCTCCACTGGTTCATTTTCAAAAACGTCGTAGTGGCATGTTATTAGGCTCAAGTACAAAGTCGGTATGAAAACAAGGAAAGAAATAACAATAAGGGCCCACACTTGTGTTTCATACGAATAGAACAATGCTCCGAGTTTAACACTGGTTTTTGGATGTGAGGAATAATACGTCCAACGAACAAGTCCAAAAAATCTAGTAAAATCACAGACTGGCTGACGAGCAGGGGATTCCACAATCCCAAGTATTATTTCTTTCCCACTATGCAGAACGTCTCCGATGGGTCCTTGAAAAGTTCCATTAGGTAAAGGATTTATAGGCCCTTTTGAGAAATTGACTTCGTAGGTAAAGTTGTACATTTTTGAAGCCACATTCACGGCATCGTAGAATACTCCCATAAAAGGTGCTCCTTGAGGATTTCGAAAAACGTAGAAATCCGCAGAAAGAGTAGTAGCCTCGAATATGGTACCTTCCAGTCTTGACTTTTTACCTAGGCCATAGTTTTGTAAGTGACGGTGGCTCTCTCCGTCAAGCACTCCTTTGTGGCTATATTCTAGTGAAATTAATTTTTTTAAGTCATTTTGATAAATGTAGATACAAGATTGTTTTGTTTTCGAAATATTTTCAGTGTTAACTTGAAATTCTACAGGCAAGCCAATTTTCCATTTTAAATTACTGGTTGCTTTTCCTACTAAAAACTCCCGCACTACTTCCACATGATTTCCGATAAAAAAGAACACGTCCTGATGACCGTTCCGATGTCGACTTTCTCCAGGATTTGTAAACTCCATGACGTGGTTATGTTTATTATGGGTATCATAATTTTGAGGTATAAAGGATTCTGTTATAAAAATTATAATCGCTTCACAGGTAAGATAATGCTTCACAATACTGACTATTTCGGCATGTCTCTTTTGGTGAGCTGCTGTTAATTCAGAGGTCGTTTGGAGACGCTTGGAAAAGTTTTCAGATGTGATTGTCGTTGGAAGGAATGAGTGGTGAAAACGCTGGGGTTGTAGGTGGGATGCGTCATATTTGACATCATTGGTTACTGAGTTATTAGAGTTTGGATTGTAGATTTTAATAGAACAGAATTGAAAGTAAGTTGATAGAATTGTTGTTATTAAATTACATTGAGATACTAAAGCCATTTTATTTTACATGGATGTGTGTTAGTTGAAATGGAAATGGGGATGTTGTTAATGCGGTAAAAAAAATTGATAGATTTAGTTTGGTGTAAGTATTATTTTCTACATTTTCTGTTTGACTGAGCCCTGAACAAGCTTTACTTTGAAAACTGCCAGTTTACAATAACGGTGAGAAGAAAAACGGAATATATCCCATAGTTAATCACTTTATTAAAGCGATATTGTTTTGAAACAATTCTGAAATAATTATCTAATTAAACTATCTAAATATTAAATATTTGCATATCCAATACTACACAGTGACAGCTGAATGACCCATAATTGGTACATAGTTATAAGCCTTCTCCATTTCCGGTTATGTACCTCTCAAATAATAATTAAACCACAACTATTAAAATTCTTTATACATATATAGATCATACGTAATCGTATAATTAGGTACCTAGGTAGGTATGGTAGAGGCAACCGAAAGTGAAAGCTGGCAAGGATAAATTCTGCATGCAAACGCAAACAAATGGCAGCTTTATCCTTGCCAGCCTTCGCTTTCGCTTGCCTTTACAGTAAGTTTATTTTTGTATGTCACCAGGGATGGACTGGCTGTATAGGCAATTGCAGGCAATGCCCGATCGGCCAACAATTCCTTATACATTACGTAAACGGGATCTTTGCCGGAGCCCTTTGGCTTATTAAACCTCGTCATTAGAAATTCTCGGGCCCCATAGAGCAACCAGTCCGTCCCTGTAAAATGTCACAACAGTTAGAATTTATTAGTTATTTCGTGATGGAAAATATCAAGACGGCCAGCAAAATGGTCTATTTACTTACTTGTTTTGAAACGTGCAAAATGTCTTATTTGATTACATGTTTTTTCAGATAGTTCATTTTAGTTTGAGTTAAAAATAAATATGGGTCATTTGGAGTCTTCACAGTTGAGACCAGACGTAAGGACATAATTGTACCCTAGGTAAAGACGTTTATATATTTTTAATGTCTCACTATCATTTAGCATATTATAGCTGAAAATTAAATAAAAATATAATTACAGGAAATAGAAACAGTAATAATACTGACTGGAATTTGAAGCTCTGAAGGGTGGCTTTTACACAACAAAAGTTGCCAATAACGATCAATTTAATCAACGTCATAATGTTAGTTTGTCACTATATATAGTGAGTACATATATAAAATTCACTAACGAGAATGAATGTACTAGGCACAGTGCTAGGTTTGACAGCATTCTTTTATTTCGCAAATTGGCTCACGTAATTTTATAGTAAGTGACCAGCAGCATGAACTTTAAACTCGCCATCTTTTAAAAGGTCACTGGGTTCATTTGAGTACTGTATCAAAAGTAAAGTCCTGTAAAGTACCTTAACTTTACTTAATACTTCTGCTTCTTGTTACGTAAGTAGAGCTTAATTTGTTGTACCTACATTGTTGTAATTATTAATTTAATCAAAATCAAAGCCTTACGATGTTAATAATAATTATTGTTATTAGGGAATTAAAGCAATTACCAAAGTTGACTAATTCCACTTTTTGCACCTCAAAATAATTTACGTATGAATTATCAATTTTTAAAAAAGGAACTTTTAACCTAACCTAACTGTTTTTAAATCATTTCGATAAATGTAGACACAATAAGATTGTCTTTTGTATGAAATATTTTCACCATTTATTTGAGTGTGAACTTGAAATTCTGATAATTCTGCAGACAAGCCAATTTTCCATTTTAAATTCCTCGCTGCTGTTTCTACTAAGAACTCTCGTACTACTTCCACATGACTTCCGATAAAAAAGAACACGTCCTGTTGACCGTTCCGGTGTCGACTTTCTCCAGGATTTGGGAACTCCATGACGTGTTCTGAATTAATATTATTTTTATTTTTATTATGCTCCTCATAATTTTGAGGTAGAAGGGCTTCTGTAATAAAAGTTATAGTTGCTTCACAGGTTAGATAGTGCTTCACAATACTTAGTATTTCGGCATGTCTCTTTTGTTGAGCTGCTTTTAATTCAGAGCTCGTTTGGAGACGCTTGGAAAACTTTTCTGATGTAAGTGTTATTGAAAGGAATGAGTGGTGAAAAAGCTGGAGTTGGAGGTGGGATGCGTCATATTTGACGGTTTTAGTAACAGAGTTATTGGGGATTGGATTGTAGATTTTAATGGAGCAGAATTAAAAGTAAGTTGATAGAATTGTTGTTATTAAATTACATTGAGATGCGAAAGCCATTTTATTTTATGAATGTGTTGGTTACCAGTCCAAATAATGGGGTTGTTGGCAATGTGGTAAAACTTAATACTAAAGACTATAAGACTAAAGTCTTAAAATTTTGAATCTTTTCTTTCTGCCTGAATATACTTCACTGTACTAAACTTTAACGGTAAAACTAAAAAGGGAAGATACCCTGTTGTATTTCATTTTGGACAGCCATGCACTTTATTAAAGCGACAGAACCGGTCTATCGAGATTCAACTGTTGTTATAAGCCTTCTTTATTTGTGGTCATGTATCTCTCAAATATTAACCAAACCACAGCTATTAGGACCATAAGTAAGCATATAATTGGGTGGGGACGTTCATTCGTGTATTTTTAGTGTGTCACAACTGTTAGCAAATTAGCTATATTTATCGTAAGCAAGGCTAATATCCAATTTAAGCTAGAATTAAAATAAGGTTATGTCAAAAAAACACTATATGGGATAGATGTATTATATCGTCGAAGAAGAGGCAAATATGATCATCTCCCTTTTGGACTAAAAGCAATTATGATCATCTCCATTCAGCACTAAAAGCAATTATGATCATCTCCCTTTTTCAAAAAATACAGCTAATCTGATATGTTAATGATTAGTTAAGGGTTTAGTAATTCAAACCCAAGTACATTAGGGGTCACCCATAAATGACGTCATCAAAACATCGTCATTTTACGTCCCTATGCCTATGATCCTCCTGTCATCAGATTACCCGTTTCGTAAATGGTTATCTTTAGCATGTAACACAATCAATATCCAAGAAGGTTGTTTGGCCATACCCATGACATCCAATGCAAATTCATTATACGTGCAGCGGGGGTGGGGGGGGGGGTTGGGGTACGACGTTGTCAAGTTTTATTGGGATCGTGCATAAATGACTTCCCGAAAATGACCATTCTTTTATTGAGATCGTGCATAAATGACTTCCCGAAAATTTTCATTCTTTTATTGGGATCGTGCACAAATGACGTCCTAACAATTATAATTATTTTATTGAGATCGTGCACAAATGACGTCCTAACAATTATAATTATTTTATTGGGGTCGTGCACAAATGACGTCCTAACAATTATAATTATTTTATTAGGATCGTGCACAAATGACGTCCTAACAATTATAATTATTTTATTGGGATCGTGCACAAATGACGTCCCAACTATTTGTCATTCTTTTGTTGGGATCGTGCACAAATGACGTCCAAACAATTGTCATTCTTTTATTGGGATCGTGCACAAATGACGTCCCAACAATTATAATTTTTTTATTGGGATCGTGCACAAATCACTTTCTAACAAATGTCATTCTTTTATTGAGAACGTGCATAAATTACGTTCCACAAATTATTATCTTCTGTTGGAATTTTCACTAAAAGACCTCATCAGAAATATCAATTTTTTTCGGCTGGCATAACCCAATGTCAATTGTTGCACATTTTAAAAATGATAATTTTTTACAAAGTGTGTCATGCCTGTGCAGACACACTGGTCCTACTGTTTACATATTTGATTCACGATCATAACTTTTTAAATCTCAAAAGTTTGTTTTTTATCTTCATTTCATTTTGTATTAAAATAAGTACTTTCTATACATTTTACTGTGAGCTACTTTTGGTAATGCTAAAAAAAACTAAGCACAAAGTGCACCATCAAAAAAGCGGCAGTCAGTAAAGAAGTGTTTTTGCCTAAGTTAATTTGTTTGTTAGAAGCTCCTTTGCCTATGTCCATCAATATGCAAAAATGCATTACATTATTTTTAATAGGTTACAATGTTGTAACTATGGTAAAAAATGTAATATTTGCACTAATTAGGTGCAAAGTCTCAAGTAATTTCCTTACTTAACTAATACTACAGTAAGACCCAGATAATACAGCTACCATAGTACGACACGAATAACTCGTAAACTACAGTAGGGCATATGTACAACGGGTGTGGATAAAATATTAACTCGACGGGAATAAAGTAAAGGTTGATGCGAAGCACATCTAAGCACCTTCACGAATCACCACATTCTGCGGCAGCAGACCCGACGAGCAAAGGGGCAAAGGTTGATGCGAAGCACACCTAACCACCTTCAGGAGTTTAAAACATTGTAACAACGTAACCTGAAACAGCTAATGGGGATACAAAGATCCCCACAACGACCAGTGCTCTTAGCACAAAACGACCAAACAACAGAAGAAACACCCCCAACTGAAAAAGTAGGCAACAAAAGAGGAAGAGAAAGCGCAGACTCATCCCCCATAACTGCAGAAAACATAAAGAAGAACAAAAGCGAAGAAATGGGGAATGAAATGAGGGACGAAATGAGGACACTATTTGCACAGTTAAACAGCAAGATGGATGCGCAGTCTGTAGCACAAAGCAAACGTCTCGAGGTCTCCACAAATTCTATCGTTGAAAATGTCCAAGAGATACGTGCTAAACTAGAGGAGCAACACCAACTTTATGAGGAGCTGTTAGCACGGACGAAAACACTAGAGGAGTCTGTCACCCACCTCACGACCACTAACACCTTTCTCGAGGCTGAACTGGCCAAATGCAAAAAGCAAATTGAGAGAATCTCCAATGACGCCAGACAATACAACGTACTTATTAAGGGAATAGCTGATTCAGGTACGGAATCAAAGGAAGATCTTAACCAGGCAATAACCAAATTAATACATACCGAACTTAAGTTACAAGCGGACATCGAAGTAATAAGACGCCTGGGAAAGTATGAAGAAGAAAAGAGCCGTACTATTTTAGTCACCTTTCTAAAAAGGCAAGACAGAACAGCAGTCCTTAAGGCCAAGCAACAGCTTAAAGACAGAAGCGGAGGCCCGATATTCATAAATGCGGATCTACCTCCAGAATTAAGTAAAAAGAGATTTGAGGAAAGAGAAAATAGGAGGAAGGAGAAGACGGAAACAATGGACACAAACAATGGACAATAAGATAGTGGCAAGCGCATACAACAAACTGTAAAAAATGTAAATAAAATCTTATACTGGAACATAAACGGAATTAAAAACTGTACAAATGACAAAGCAAATACTGTTTTAAAACTTGACGTGGATATCTTCTGTCTATCTGAAACATGGACTAGTGAACTAACTGACGACTTGAAAAACACTTTCCACAACTTTAAATTAAATGTAATCCCAGCAGTAGGAGAAAGAGGAAGAAAGAGTGGTGGAATGATTATTGGAATTCAAAACAGCATTATTAAACAATGCAAAATTATCCACATTGACAGATTCAAGAGCCTGATAGAAGTTATGCTAAATGGGAAAAAAGTTATACTTTGCTTCACTTACATACCGCCTGCAGCACAATATGACGAACAACTGGACGATTTGTTTGAAGTAATTATAGCCACAAACAATTTAAAGTACATCCTAATGGGTGATATTAACAGCAGAGTAGGAATATTCCAGAATCCAACTATTAACACGCTAACCTTCAACCAAATACGAAACACAACTGACGGCAGCGTGAACAAACGTGGCAAAAAACTGATTGATCTAGTTCTAACATATCAGCTAGCAATCTTGAACGGCAGAAGTACTTCTGACAGATCTGGGAAACCAACATACATAGGGCATAACGGACACAGTCTTATCGACTTATGCATTAGCAGCAGCAATATTATTGACGAGTTTGAAGACTTAAAAGTAATTGAGTGTATAGAATCTGACCACCTTCCTATACTTTTAAGTTCTCAAACAAATAACAAAGATGAACGACAGATTGTAATCATACCTACAAAAAACATAAGATGGTGCAAAGACAAGGCCCTGATGTTCCGACAAAATATAGAAATTAACAGTACAGAGCTTGACTTTAGCAATTGCAGCTACACTCAACTACAGAAGCTAATACATCAGACTGCCAAGGAATCAGAAATGGGCCCAAAACGTGACAATAACAGAAAAAACTTTGGTCCAAAGTGGTTTGACAAGGAATGTAGTGAAGCTAAAAGGAAAACACTTTCTTGCCTCCATAAATATAGAGAAACCAAATGTTTAAAATACCCTGACACCGACAATCTAGACCGCTTTTTACAAGCCAAGAAGAAATACCGCAGTCTTTGCTGTGACAAAAAGCAAACTTTCTTTAGTAAAATCCAAGAAGAAATCCATCACAGCAAGGACTCGGCAGGGAACTGGAAAGCCATAAATATTTTCAGAGACAAGAAATACTGTTTTAGAACAAATCATATTGCAAAAGAAACTTGGGACGTACACTTTAGATCTGTATTTGAAAGCGTGAACGCAAATGAAGTAGAATTGGTCGGCCAAGACCCAAAACTGACTGCAAACGAGTCACCTACACTCGACGGAGAGATTACTATAACGGAGTTGCTAAGAGCCACCAGCAAACTAGCGAACAACAAATCTCCAGGCGCGGATGGCATACCTAACGAGGTATGGAAAACCCTAGACAGCACTTCTTATGATTACTTACTTCAAATCCTCAATAAAGCCCAACATGAACAGATACCAGAAGAGTGGGGGGAAATCATTACAGCACCAATCTACAAGAAAGGTGACGACTGCCTTCCAAGTAATTACAGGCCCATCGCTCTTATTAACACCATAACTAAGCTCTACACCTGCATCATGTCGGACAGACTAAACTTATACTGCTCTACAAACAACATTTTATCAGAAAATCAGGCGGCGTACAGAAAAGGCAGAGGATGCACAGATCACTTATTTGCACTGTATACATGTATTCTTAAGCAATTTAACAGACCGGCTCTGCAAAAGAAAGGCAAGCTCTTTGCTCTTTTTGTAGATCTTAGCCAAGCTTTTGATTCAATCAAAAGAAACAAGCTATGGATCAGGCTGAGAGAAGCGGGATTTAGTGACCATTTTGTGACAAAAGTCAAAGAACTGTACGACCAAGCAAAAACCAAGGTTCGCTGTAAGGAAGGCTTTACTGACTTGATCAAAGTAATAGGTGGTGTGTTGCAAGGAGAAACTTTGTCTCCAACTCTGTTCAGCATATTTATTGACAGAATAACTGAGATTCTCCAAGATAGCGGAATACAAGGGATTCATATGTTTACGATTCAGTTGCTTATTTTACTTTATGCGGACGATATAATACTACTCTCATCCAACGAATTAGATCTACAAAAACAGATCAACACCCTCAGCAATTTCTTCAAAGAGAATGACCTAAAAGTCAACCTAGGCAAGACTAAAGTCTTGATCTTTAGGAAAGGGAACAAATTACGTAACTCAACAAGATTTTACTGGGAGAGCCAACCACTTGAAATAGTAAATAAATACGTCTACTTAGGAGTCCCTTTTACCCAAAGCGGAATTTTTAATGAAGCCAAAACGCATTTCTTTAGCAAGGCCAAGGCGGCGCAGTCAAAGTTTTTTGAGCTCTTTTATCGTGCCAAAATAACAGACATAGACATACACCTGAAACTCTTTCAATCGCTGGTCAGCTCAGTACTTATGTACGCAGCACCAATATGGGGCCTTCGCTACTGCGAGGATTTTGAGACTTTTCAGACCGCATTTCTTCGACGGCTCACAGGCACTACCAACTCCACCCCTGGATTTTTTCTGCGCCTCGAAACAGGAGCACAGAACATCAAGCTATTATTATTTAAGGCATTGCTTAAATTCTTGCAGAAAACACTGAATGCCAAGGAAGACAGCATCATCAAAAACTGCTATGAAGAAACGCTGAAGCTTAAAGTCTCAGATACCCGTTATAACTGGATACTTCAAATTAAAAAGCTTCTGGCGGACGCCTCACTTGAGGAAGTTTTTGAAAACCTTAACGGTGAATACCTCACAAAACACAGAAATAAAATCATTGAGAAATACCGACTAAGCTGTATTAACAATGACGTTCTTAGAATGCAGAACTGCAATGCAATGAAATTCTATGCTACAATAAAGACTTATGCATTAAAATCAGAATACTTTGAGATGAACATAAAATGGAACACGGCTAAATTTGTATTAAACCTAAGAACAGGACTTCCTAGGATAGTACTTAGAGGAAAAACAACCAACCTCAACGGCATGAACAAAATATGGAAACGAGAAGGTACTGACTGTGATCTGTGTGGCAAAGAAGTGGAAGACGTTTTTCATTTAATGCTTGACTGTCCGCATTACAAACCACCCCGGACAAAATTCCTCAGGAAGCTATCTACTAGGAGACCGACGAGGGAGAACCTCATCTCAGCAATCTTCAAGAGCTACCCTGACGCAGAGGGCTTTCAGCAACTCTTCAATTTCTGGGATGAAGCTCTAAGAATCCGAAAATTCTACCTAAGCTGTATCGAGGAAACATAATTCCGTCCCCCACCCAGCATAACTGAACAACCATAACACTTATTACATTACACACTATTTATCCATTCACTTGTTATTTTATTTATTATAGAAATGAAATGAAATATATGCTCTGTAAACTCAATACTACTTGACACTATAATTACACGACTTCTATAAGAAACGTAGTTCTACTATTTATTTTTACAGCACAACCAAGAAAGCATCACAAGAAACCTTTACCGAAAATATATTTAAATTTAAATTACTAAGGATCATTTGATCCTTGATCAAATTGTAAATAACCACTTTGTAAAAACTTAACAATGTTGTATGGGCTGACGCCAAATCGACTCAATGAATAAAATTATTATTATATTATATTATTAAGTGCAAAATGGAATATTCACACCCTTGAAGTGCAAAAAGTGATATCTAACGCATTTAAATGTAAACCTAAAACAAACTTTATACAACTTCACAGTTCAAAAAACCTAATCTAACAATATTTGAATTGCAAAAATTTTTTCCCTATAATATAATGAGGCATGATAAGAATGAGGAATGAAAGAGTAATACTTTCATATTTTTAACATTTTATTAATACAATATTCTGAAGTTTAAAAAATATGTATACCTGCTTCTAAGTATCGTGTAAGTACACAATATGATGACTGCATCTTATATTAAGATCATATTTTTGGTGCAATATATATTGCATTGCACGAAAAATATGATCTTTTATATAAATGACAACAACAGCTGGTTTGCTGAAATTTAAATCAGAAATGGCACCGAATAAAAACAAAATTAACTAAAATTTAATTTGGTCAAAAGTATTAACTGCAGTGTTAAAGATATCACATTTTGATCTTTTTTGGAGCAAATACCACGCTTAATGCCTATAATAACACTGCATAAACCAATAACCTAATGCACTTTTGCATTCTGCAATGGAGTTTAATTCTAACTAACAAAACTATTTTAATTGTACACTTACTTTGAGGAAAAATACGTATTTTTAAATAATTCATAACAAAACAATACCAAGTAAAAAGTATGCAAAACGACAAGAAACTTTGTAACTAATTTTTGTTATTTGAACACTAATAAAGGATGTTATTGGTATTGTCAGTGTGTCCAGACGGGTATTGATAATAAGTAATATAATAATAATAATTTTATCATTTTGTCAATTTAGCAGCAACCCATACAACATAGAAAGCGATAAAGAAAATTATCGTTTACAAAAGTTACACAGGAGTATGTGAATCATAAATAGCAATAATTTAGGGGACGTATTTAGTGAACTATCCCAACAAAAGAATTAAAATTTAATAGACGTTTTTTAATGGACGATCCTAATAAAGCTATTAAAATTTAACGACGTCATTATAGACGATCCCAATAAACCTATCATAATTTAACAGACGTCATTATAGACGATCCCACTAAAAGAATGGTAATTGTTGGGACGTCATTTGTGCCCGATTCCAATAAAAAAATTATAATTGTCAGGACGTCATTTGTGCACGATCCCAATAGAAGAATGACAATTGTTAGGACGTCATTTGTGCACGATCCCCACAAAAGAATGACAAATAGTTGGGACGTCATTTGTGCACGATCCCAATAAAATAATTATAATTGTTAGGACGTCATTTGTGCACGATCCTAATAAAATAATTATAATTGTTAGGACGTCATTTGTGCACGATCCCAATAAAATAATTATAATTGTTAGGACGTCATTTGTGCACGATCTCAATAAAATAATTATAATTGTTAGGACGTCATTTGTGCACGATCCCAATAAAAGAATGAAAATTTTCGGGAAGTCATTTATGCACGATCTCAATAAAAGAATGGTCATTTTCGGGAAGTCATTTATGCACGATCCCAATAAAACTTGACAACGTCGTACCCAAACCCCCCCCCCCACCCCCGCTGCACGTATAATGAATTTGCATTGGATGTCATGGGTATGGCCAAACAACCTTCTTGGATATTGATTGTGTTACATGCTAAAGATAACCATTTACGAAACGGGTAATCTGATGACAGGAGGATCATAGGCATAGGGACGTAAAATGACGATGTTTTGATGACGTCATTTATGGGTGACCCCTAATGTACTTGGGTTTGAATTACTAAACCCTTAACTAATCATTAACATATCAGATTAGCTGTATTTTTTGAAAAAGGGAGATGATCATAATTGCTTTTAGTGCTGAATGGAGATGATCATAATTGCTTTTAGTCCAAAAGGGAGATGATCATATTTGCCTCTTCTTCGACGATATGTTAATTACGAGTGTTGGAAAAATGCAAAATGTATGCTTGTTTTTGGAATTGTGAAAATTGTTTTATCTACATGTTTTTAGAAATGCTCAAAATAGCGTTTTATTTACGTGATTTTTTTATGTACAACATCTTGTATCGACTTGTTTTTCAGAAATGTTCAAAATGTTTTTGTTTTTTGGGAATTCGCAAAGTGGTCTATTTACACGTACGTTTTGAAAAGTGCAAAATGTTTAATTTCCATGCTTTTGAAAAGTGCAAAATATTCAGTTTACATGCTTTTGAAAATTCCAAAATGTTCTATTTCCATGTTTTTGAGTTGTGCAAAATGTTCTATTTCCATGCACTTAAAAAGTTGAATTTGTTAATTTATTTTTTCAGATAGTTCATTTTGGTTTTAACTAACCACAAGTTTGGGTAATTTTGAGTCTTCACTGTTGAGTTATAAGGACATACTGATAACTGTAGGTAGTGACGTTTATTAATTTTTAATGTCTTACTGCCATTTAGCACATATTTGCCGCAAATTTAAATGAAGAAATAACATCATCTACATAGAGACAGTAATAATACTGACAGGAACTTGAAGCTCTAAATGACGGCTTTTGCACAACGACAATATTGCTACACCAATCAATTACATCAACATCATAATGTTAGCCTGTCACTGTAATGGTTATTTAAAAGTCAATAATGAGAATGAATGTAACCTAGCGGTAGGTACTGTTCTGGGTTTGACCGCATTCTTTTGTTTCGTAAATTGGTTCATGTTACTTTATACTCAATAATGACAAACATGTTATTGTTACTGAATAAAAGTGACCAGCAGCATTACTAACTCTAAACTTGCCATTCTGTAACAGGCACTAACACAGGGCCGGACGAAGGAATTGGTTTTAGGCAGCAATTTGTTTTCGTACAAAAACCACCATTTTGAATTTATTGATGGTTTTCTTTGGTAAAGCAAAATGTTGGATTTACTTGTTTCAGAAAAGAGCAAAATGTCCTTTTTACTTGATTCAGAAAAGTGCAAAATGTTCTATTTACATGTTTTGAGAAAATTGGAAAATGTTTTATTTCCAAGTTTTTGAAATGTGTAAAAAAAATTATTTACATGTTTTTTGAAAGTTAAAATATTCTTTTTACATATTTTTGAAAAGTGTAAAATGTTCCATTTACATAGTTTTTGAAAATTTAGGCAGCGGAGGCTGCCTGTGCTGGCCACATTATCCGGCCCTGCACTAACATAGGCCACTGGGAACTCAAATTACTGATTGTGAGCGATGGGGCTACTCAAGTTTTGCAATTTATAGTTCATAATAATTTATTTTGGGATGGAATAGATTCAAATAATTTTATAATGTATATTTTCCAATGAGAGGGGATTTTGGGATTTGTTATTAAATTTTTAAAATATATTATTTTTCATTTAATGATGTAGCCTCCTAATAAAGCTGGAACATTTTTTTTTGTGAATTTAGATTTTATTTCAAGACGTTCAAGACATTTGAGAAGCTGGATCTGGATACAGAAGTCCTACTGGGTAAATGCAATTTACCTGTATGTCCAGCTTTATCACAAGATTAAAGTTATAGATTCTATTTCTAAAATTCAGTCAGCAGCAATGTATAGGCAGGCACGTTTTCGATCAATATTTTATTATGCATTTATTACTATTTATAGGTTTATATTTAGTGAAGGGAACTCAGTTAGCCGTACTTTCACTATAAGGGATCGTCCATAAATGACGTCACATGTCTACTATGATATTGATGGCATTCATTTTAAATATAGCTAATTACGCAGTGGTTAAGTTGATGACAGGTGGATTATATAGGGTCTTAAAATGAAGATATTTGAATGACACCATTTATGGATGACCCCTAACATCTTTTTTAGACTGTACGGTGAATTACGTTATATCGCGGTTGCGGTATCACTGAAATAAAACTCATAGCTTTACACAATTCTGTGGAATTGTAAAATATGTACGCATTGATTTATATACTACGTTATGAACATAATTCACTTATTTATGTTCAACGAAGCAATTTACGAATAAATTCTGTATAGTAAATCAATGAGATATTGAAAGCAATATAAAATATAGTTGGGTTAAGGGTTGTACGTTTATACGTTCTCCATCCAAATTTATGCTCTCGGGCTGATTGCTAATCTTTTGCTACTCCCTATTGCAAATCATATTGCATTAATAATATTGAATAAGTACAATTTCATAATGCTAAATATAATTAAACATCAAATTTATGGGAACTCGCCTGTTCCATTTTCCATACTAACATTAAGAATTCAGTGTACATGATACAAATAGAACCGGAATGAACCAATTGATTAGAATACGCGGTATAATATGACTAACCAAGCTTGTAATTTCGTTTGCGTGTATCACATACATATCGTCAGTGAAGAACCAAAATGACCCATATCCATTTGTAGCTAAAAACAATATCCACTATGTACAAAAATATTGAAACATGTCTTGAAAGCATTTAAATAGAATATTGAGACTTTTCAAAAACATGCAAATTATATTTTGTTGTACATTTCAAAAACATGGAAATAAAGCATTTAACACCTTTCTCAAAACATGCAACTAGAACATTTTTCAATTTTCAAAACTATGAAAATTGAACATTTTACACTTTTCAAAAACATGTAAATACAACATTTTACACTTTTCAAAACTATGTAAATTGAACATTTTACACTTTTCAAAAACATGTAAATACAACATTTAACACTTTTCAAAAACATGTAAATAGAACATTTTACAATTTTCAAAACTATGTAAATTGAACATTTTACACTTTTCAAAATCATGTAAATAGAACATTTTACACTTTTCAAAAACTCTTAATTAACATTTTATGCACGTTTCTCATTTTGCTTTTATGACATAGCTCATTTTGATTCTAGCTGAAATTGGATATGGGTCATTTTGGTTCTTCACTGACGATATATACTAGTATACATAGGTACTGTATATCTCTTTTAATTTCCAGACCATCTACAGGTAGACCAGTTACCTAACTTCAGATTCAGAGTGTCTGCTTCGTCTCATCAATAGTTCATCACAATCAAAAATACGAGTACAAAATTAAAGTCCTTAGTTCTTATTGTGTTTAAAACTAGCCAATAAAATGTCTGTGACATTCGTCAAGACTTGGACATTCAGATGCATGCATGTAGTTTTGTGCATTTTATTTAAAAAAATTTATTTAAAAAAAGTAGAGACTTTAATCAAAAGAAAGTATCTACCTCATACATATACAAGAAGCAGTGTGATACGTGTGCTACTACATACGATACGACATACAGACAAAAACGCGAAAGGGAACGAATGATAAAGGATTAAACAATAAACCCCGTGAGCTCTCTTTATTGCTTCTTGTATGATATCGTCACTGAAGAATCAAAATGTCCCATTTCCAATTTTAATTTCAAGTAGAGTCAAAATGAGACATATTTCCAATCAAATGTGGAAATTGCTATGTAGTTTATTTGCTTCTACATGAAATTAAATTTTACCAATAAAGACTCAAAATGAGCTATATTTATTTTCACCTAAAAACAAAACGCAGCATCTACAAAAACTATTGAAATATAGTATGATCCTAAAAAAATATGCCAATAAAATAATTTAAATTTTTCAAAAACATATGAATGCAGCAATTTTCTTTTATCAAAAACATGCAAATTCAGCAAATTGCCCTTTAAAAAAAAGTATGTAAATAGAACATTTTGAGCGTTTTAAAAAACATGTAAGTTCAACATTTTGCACTTTTACGAAACCTGAAAATAATACATTTTACACTTTTCAAAACCCTTTACATTTTGTTTGATTTGCACTTTTCAAAAAGATGTAGGAATTTGCACGTTTAAAAAACATGTAAATACAAGATTTTGCATTTTTTAAAAGCATGTAAATTCGTCATTTTGATCTTTTCAAAAATATTAGGTGAGTAATTTTGCCATTTCAAAAATGTATAAATGGAACATTTTGAACTTTTAAAAACATTTAACTAAAATATTCTGCACTTTAAAAAAAACTGTCTCATTTAGGGATTATTTTGTCATTGCTCATTCAATTGGATATGGCCTATTTTGATTCTTCACTCCCAATGTGGCAAATATGTCATTTTGATACTTCACTCAAGATATTACGTAGGACGTTGGTACATAAATGCATGCGCGCATCTAAAACTAAATACAATTACTATAAAAACTCCAGTGTCAGTATTCAATGTATAAATTGCAATGGCAGGAGACAAAACTCCATTTTTTTGTATCATGCACAAAATTAACTTTACTGCTTGCATATTATGTATATACATTTTTACTCTATTTCATTTTTCATGGTACGGTCACGGTTACTTTGTGGTATTAAATAACACTCCATCAGCACCGGCACCGGTCATTTTTGTATACATTAATACACACAGGTCCATCCTTGAAAGCAAATGCTTAGTATACAAAATGTGATTTTCCTTTAAAGATATATACATACGATAATACCTAATAATATTATGTGGAAGGAAAGTAATTCTGCGAGGAAACCCAACCAAAAGTAAAGGTGACTGTTAGAGAGTGGTATAGTGGGCTGTAGATAAACTCGGTCTAATACATATTACGCTCTTGAGTTGGACGAGACGAGTTAAAGTTGACGCTGTCATTGACAGTAAAATTGAGAAATGCGAAGTGGACATGAATGATGATGAGAGTAAAAGAGCTACAACCAGCAGCGTGCGGAGCCCCAGCACATCACATGATTTTATGTATTATGTGGACCCTCGTAAAACATTTCGATAAAAAAAATATCTGTACAAAATATCTCTATCACCGCGTCCGATTTACTCTCTCTGCTCTGCCGCTATATAACTATACTATGTACGTAAGCACACTGTTTACAGAGTTTCCCATAACAGTTGCCCCCCCCCCCTCTGGTACTGGTACTGGTGCGGGTAGCTAGATTTGAAAATATAGGTGGCCCGATTCCATTGAGACATACCGTGTAAGCTATGTGACACCTCATAAGTTTTGTTTTGGAGATTGGTGGTATTCGTTCAAACGAGGCGAGGAGACAAAGTTCATGTGACACCCTTTACACTGTAGTGTCAAGCAGTGCGGTTATAAAATCAAAGGGATGATGTGGTGGTATTGAGGTACACCACCATCACCATTGCAATTGTCATCCCCACTCAGGGCCGGATAATGTAATGGGGCCAGCGTAGGCAGCCCTCGCTGTCTAAATTTTCAAAAAGCATGTAGGTAATTAGAATATTTTGACTTTTCAAAAACATGCAAAAATAATATTTAACACCTTTAAGAAACCATGTAAATGGAACATTTTGCACTTTTTAAAAACGTGTAAATGGAACATTTTGCACTTTTTAAAAACGTGTAAATGGAACATTTTGCACTTTTTAAAACATGTAAATGGAACATTTTGCACTTTTTAAAAACATGTAAATGGGACATTTTGCCCTTTTCAAAAAACATGTAAATGGGACATGTTGCACTTTTTAAAAACATGTAAATGGAACGTTTTGCGCTTTTGAAAAACATGTGCATGGAACATTTTGCACAAAACATGTAAATGGAAAATTTTGCACTTTTTAAAAACATGTAAATACGACATTCTATACTTTTGTAAAACAAGTAAATAGAATATGTTTCACTTTTCCAAAATATGTAATCGGAAAGTTTTTGTTAACTAACGAAAACCTTCAATATAGTCAAAATGATGTTTTTTGCATGGTACAAATTGCTGCCTAAAAGTAATTCGTTCGTCCAGCCTTGTCCCCACTGCTGAACAAAGTATCAATACACCTACATAAGTATGAAGAGTTTTCTATAAAAACAGGACAAGTCCATTAAATGATTTTTGCAAAATGGGATATGTCAACCTAAAACATGCATTTCTGATTTAACTTTGGTTTTCCAGTGTTTTCGTATTTGGTAAATTTTTTTATGCAAGAAAAAGTTTAAAAGTTGAAAAAAGTTTGATTTCACTCAAAACGATTAAAATTTAATCTCAAGGACTTTTTTCTCCACGTTAAGTTACTGATTTTGAGGCAAAACGGGGAAAGTCCACAAATTAATATTTTGCAAAATTTTCTAAACAATTCCAGAGTCAGTCTAGATTTACGAAACTGCTTGTAATAACGCTTTGTCAGTTCCCATTAAACACCGATGACAAGGCCTTGGTCTGGGACAAGTCATGCAAGAATGCCTGGCCAAGGCTCTTTTTTGGCCAAGGGGGCAAGCCATGGCCAAGGCAAAAATATATGGCAGGGGCCACGCTCGGTTTTGGTTGGGCCCTGGCGTATGGTTTTGGCCTGGGTGAAACAAGGGCCAGGCTTTTTTCTCTGAGTTAGTACGTAGCGTTCCCAGGGCTAAGCCAGTCGTTCTTATTCCTTATTATTGCATAATTAATTTGGTCATACATAAATAATCTGATGCAAATAAAGAAAACGAAACATCAATTCATCTCAATTTATGTTTTTTATTAGCCCTAATTTCTACCTATTTACATAATTTTTATTGGTCATAATTTCACTGTTGAATAACCATGCTTATGCATGACCTATTTCATATTTTTGACGAAAAAATTTAGGTCAGCTGAAGCTGACAATAATACACATTTTTGTTTTAACTTCTTAACATCAATGTAAACGGGGTTAGAATTTTGAAGTCTCGTTTCAAAAATACAAAGAATTGAACTAGTAATAAGATAATTTTTAACTGGCTTTAAATCCGTCACACTTAAACATTCTAAGACCTTGATTTCACTAGAAAAGTTAACAATTGTTAGTCCTAAGGTTTTCGCTTTTAACTTTAACAATAGTTAAATCTAAAAGCGAGATTCTTATGGCAAACAATTGTTAACTTTTCTAGTGAAACCAAGGTCTCACGTTAAACTTTACTAGAAATAACTCGATCAAAACCTAAACTACAACTTACTCATTGCACTAAATAATTACTATCAGTAGTAACAGGCGAGTGAGATATGTGATGTGCTGTTGGTGGAAAAGCACAGACAGAATGAATTGCTATAATGATGTGCAGTGTGCAACCATAGTAAGACAAAACAAAAGTGACCTGGCTGTTTTCGTTCACGACCGCCCTCCCGGTCCACAAAACCAAAAAATGTTGGGCTCATGCCAGGCTCACTCAATTTTCCTCTGGACTCATTTGGACTCATGCCATGAGCCCAAATTGAGGGCTCATGGGTTTTTCGTTTCCGTAGTGGGGTATTGAGTCCGACTCATTCAAAAGTGACCGTCTGGCTCATTTTGGACTCAGTACTGTCTTCCAAAAAAATATCGAGTACTGCAAACTGAAAACTGCAATTGGTACTGGCACTGGCACCTGGCACTGGCACTGGCACTGGCACTGGTGACGGTTACTGTACTGCTAGTAATATTTAAATTGAAGCAGTGGCTTGTGATTGTGGTGTGTAAGCAGTGTAAATGGCAAATGGTGTTGAAACTTGAGCTGATGTGAACTATTGTGAACCGTGAGACCGTGACACTTAACTATTTTAAAATAAAAATAATTGTGTTATTTTAGGTAAATTTTAACTACTAATTAAATGTCTGATCCGGATTACATTTTTAACAATACTTTAGACAGTTCAGATATTTTGGACGTTTCTGCAATCACGGGGCTAGATTTAGATCTATCTAGCAGTTCAGATATTATACCTGGCGGGATTCGGGGGTTTGACAATATTGATAATGAAGCCGAATATATTAATAGCAAAAAAACTGATTTTATATTTTCATCTGAAGATAATAACAGTAGAAGTATGACTACCAGAAGTTCGGAAAGCAGTAGTATTGGTCTGAAATTTCATGAAAGTAATGAGAGGAGCTCAATGTTTGGTGCTCGACGCAATTTAGTTAATAATGCAACAAACATGAGCATTATTGCCCACAACGGAAGTCAAGAATCCCTGTCGGTGTCTCTACAGGAAGCAAGCAAAATTAACGAAGTTAGTTCAGCCTTTTCTGACCCATCCACAACAACAAAAACCAGTATTTTGAAGCCTATCGAATTACGGACGTCTACTCCTACTCCTACCTCGAATAGTTTTTTGACTTCAGCATCAGTTGACAGATCTGCAACTTCAGCCACAGGTTCTGCTACCAAGTTGCAACACGAACCAAAACCTAAATTTTCAGCAAACATAAGTATTTTGTCAACAACTAATAATTGTGCAGACGTTCAGCTCGAAATGAAACTTCCAGGCATAAATGCGGTATCGTCAAGTACAAGTTGCAGTGCTGGTGCTAATTATTTGCAAGGTAAGTTTATAATTATATATTTAAACATTAAACATCATTATGTGTTAAGCAAAAAAAGTAGCTACAGGCTACATGCAGCTATCTGCTATACATGCTTTGATGCTCCACAATGCAGTCTCACCTAATTACTGGTTATTGATATTTGACATATGTATTTTTTTGTTTCGTTTTTATAGAATTGGGGGCTGGATTATTTACAATAGGGCAGAACAGCACAGTAAATATTTACGTTTCTAAGTGTGTTAATTGCACGGGCAAGAGTGGCTGCGGAGTACAACCTGTGCCTTTGCCTATATCTGCTAAGGAAGCTACATCACAATCAGATCAAGGACCCTCACGAATTAATATAATTGCTAACAATGCAGAAAATTGTAACCTATTTGTTGCTAACCCTCATGGTGACGGTGAAATTCAAGAGAACGAGTTATTAGAAGAATCAAAGTCAGAACCATCACCAACTTTGCCAACTTATATCAACAGCAACAACACGTCACCGACACCGACACCAACACCGTCCAATACAGTGATCTCACCGTTAATACCTTGTAATGACAATGACATTAATTCGAACTTCAACTCTTTTATTGTTCGTAGAGCACGATTTAATCCTTATTTGACCCCCAAAGAACCTGTTGTCATTGACGAAACTGAAACTCAAGATGATTCACATTCACGTTCACACACCATGGTAGTGCATTTACAAGATTCATCAACACCGACACCGACACCGACGCACATAAACTCAACAATGCCCGTTGAGTCATCCCAAGTTTTATCTTCACTGAAGCGAAGAGGTCCTGGTCGACCTAGAAAGCAAACTAAAACTAAATCTTTGAAAACGTCGAAAGTACCACAAACAGAGATCTGTGAATTTGAAAAACAGTGTTCTAGCAGAAATTTGACGGCACTTAGCAACAAATTATATTCAAAAAAAGAAAGTGGTTCAATTTCACAATCAAAATTTCTAACTATTCCAAAAAATACTTCATTAAAAAATTCCACTTCCACATCACCAATAATAAAACGTAGGGGTCACCTTAAAAGAAAATTGGTACATAGAAGTGATGAAGGCAATAAAGCAGCAATAATAAAGAAAAATCCAAATTCACTAAAATTCAAACCACCTAAGGGTTCTCTGCTCAAGCTGAAAATGAAAAAATCAAATGCCGTTGTAGCAGCATTGGATGAAAATGAAACACCAACAACTCCACCTCCACTTCTAGTTCAACCTGTTCAACAATCTAATCTTCATCAAGACAAGGAATCTATGCCAGTATTGCTGCCAATAGTGACGACACGTCCACGTTCCCCAATTAAAGGTTTTGAGAATAAGACGAAAAAAGTTCACTCAGATTATTTTCTAGAAGAAACCGATAGTCTGCCCAGAATAACTTTAGAAAATTACAAGCAGTTATTTGATACTTTGGTGAAATCAAATATTGTAAATACTGAAAACGGGCAACCGAAAGTGGACAAACTTAGTGAGTTTCAAATTATACCTTTAAACCATGTTGCTATCATTTTAAATTTTATTAACCATATTGTCTCTTATTTTATACTTAATAGTTTAATACTCAACACATTCGTGTTTTGTGTTTCGTCTTTTATGCATGTTTAAGCAACAGTGTCGACCGTGTATCACTGGTTAAACAGTAAATTAATTATTGTTTTTTTAATTCACAAATCATTTTCTTTTTGATTTTTGCAGTGCGTGTTTGCCGTGTCCTGAACTGCAATTTTGAGACTGAATCAACAATGACTGCCGATAGAAAACTGAAAGACCATTTTCTCCTACATTGTGATCCAAGGCTCTTTGTTTGTCCAGTTTGCGACCGAAACTACCAAAATACATGCTCATTGACAAGACATTACAAACTGACAAACCATAATAATGTTTCAATTCCAAATTCCAACAATGACGTCGACTTTAATAAGTTTTCATTGCCGAAGATAAAGCCAAAGTTGACGCAAAAAAAGAAGATGAAAGCAAAGTCAGGAGCGAAGGCCAACCCAGAAACCAATTAACAGCCATCATGAAGAAAAATCATGTGCAATCAAGCAAATTTGTAAGAAAAATAATAACTTTAATATTAAAAATGTGTATTTAAATTTAGGTTGCAATGTTTTAACACGAAATATAAATTTTGCTTGGAGTATTTAGAAATTAATTACATGGTGGTTTAATTTTTGTACGTACTACTAACTCAATGTAAATATTTATTATTAACAACTTAATTAAGCGGTTGCTACACCACTTTGAATTAAATTTAAAAATTTAGGATTTTCATAAGAATTAAAGACATGGGAATGCTATAAGAAAATATTTAAGGTATGCGAGATTTTAATACACCAATAATTAAAATGTATCTATTCTTATCTGCATAAGCATTTCAAAATCACTATCGATAACTTCACTTCATTATCGATGCACAATATAGCACACAAATCTCAAATTTAAACGATTAAATGTGCACGCATTTGGTTTTTATTTTTTATTTTTTATAAAATACAATTAAACGTAGCTTTGTGGATTGTGTTGGCTCAGTTGGCTGTAATAAAAACAAAATGTTTAAACAAATCTAATGAAACCTTTTCACAGGTATGTGTAAAACAAATGGATGTTTTCGGAGTGGTGTTGTTGTTCCTTCTCTTCCGATCTTCTTCGTCTTCTTCTACAATCGTTGACCACGACGACCACCCTTTCTCCGGGTTGAGTTTGACGGAATTGGTGTCACACCCTCAATACGTCCAATCTTCATGTTGGATCGAGCTAAAGCACGAAGAGCTGACTGGGCCCCTGGTCCAGGAGTCTAAGTTCTGTTTCCTCCAGTTGCTCTTGATTTAATATGAAGACATATTTATCAGGAAGAGAAATAATTGCTCGTATTACTAGAGGGATGAAAGTAATGGCAAATAGTGATGCAGCCAGTCCCTGCGCCGCTATGTCAGCAGCTTAAGATGTTGCTGAAAAATGTAAATCCCTTGGAATTACAGCTCTTCATATTAAATTAAAAGCAACTGGAGGAAACAAAACTAAGACTCCTGGACCAGGGGCCCAGTCAGCTCCTCGTGCTTTAGCTCGATCCAACATGAAGATTGGACGTATTGAGGATGTGACACCAATTCCGTCAGACTCAACCCAGAGGAAGGGTGGTCGTCGTGGTCGACGATTGTAGAAGAAGACGAAGAAGATCGGAAGAGAAGGAACAACAACACCACTTCGAGAACATCCATTTGTTTTACACATACCTGTGGAAAGATTTCATAAGATTTTTTTAAACATTTTGATTTTATTACAGTCAACACAATCCACGAAGCAAATAAGTGTTAGCATTTTCCCGTTCGAGTTAGAAGTTAAAGACTGCAGAACTGTGAATAATTGACTGGGCCCCTGGTCTTGGAGTCTTAGTTCTGTTTCCTCCAGTTGCTCTGAATTTAATATGAAGAGCTGTAATTCTAAGAGATTTACATTTTGCAGCAACATCTTGAGCTGCTAACATAGCCGGGTAGGGACTGGCTTCATCACGATCAGCCTTTACTTTCATCCCCCCAGTATTACGAGCAATTGTAACTCTTCCTGATAAAAAATCCGTGACATGAACAAATGTGTCATTGAAACTGGCATGAATGTGGGCCACGCCGAAGACCATCTCTCCTTCACGTACTTGAGGTCCTAGAGAAATCTAACTAATTAGTTCAATTTTGACTAAGTTTTGTGTGCAGTAGAGGATCTCGTGCCGAGTCGTGCCGTGTAGTCTGCTTCTTATACACTTTTCAATTTTGAGTCATCTAACCAAGTTAAATTCATCATGGGTCAACGTAACGGAAGGGTTCCAAGTTCCAAACGAGAAAGTCGAGGTGCATGTGCAGAACGTAACATACAAAAAAATAAAAATAAATAAAAAATTTAAGCTTCTCACATGTACTTGTACTCTGACTCACTGTGACTTTGGTGGGTTGGTTGGATTAGGTAGGTAGGTGTGTAAACACAATGTTATATTTTTGTTTTAGTTTGACTTGCTTAACTATTTAAGGGTTAAGTAAAAAGTGTCTTGTGTTCTGTGTTCTGTTTAATTCTTAAATTATATGTGGTTGGAGCACTAATACGGTTGACAGTCAGTACTCTGTAGTCTCTGCAACTTATTACACAGTTTTATCTACTTACTGACTTATGGACTTAGTATTAATTACAAAATTTAAAATATTAAATCAAAAGTTCTACCAGTTTCTTGTATTTAGTATTCAGGTATTTTTTAATGTACTTCTTATTTGTTTGTGTTTTTAATTCCTCAAGAATAAATAAATTAGTGTATTAGGGTTTTGAGACACGGGTCTACATTCTGTGTCTTTGTGTTGATAAATAAATAATAACTACTATTAGCAGCAGCAGCTACAACAATGTCTTCATCTAGATTTAACTGCACTGGCCAGGTAAGCTATGATACTTGATACTTTATTTGTACTACAGTTATATTACAAGTGTTACATTAGTGTTACAACAAGCAAAAATTGAACTAATAAATTATATAGGTGTTTTTTGCCTCCTTACAAAAATAAGGCACACCAGCCCAGTGGTGCCACAGCTTGACTCCATCTGATGCTGTGGCTGGCTGGGTTTCCCTCCCACGATCTCGACCTTAAGCCTTACTTTAGCCTTGTAGCCCCGGCCAGTGGATCTCCCAGATCAGTAACGTCGAGCTTCCTAGTTCACGACGTTCCTGGGGCCTGGGATCGATCCTGCCGACTGTTAATGGGGACAGTCGTGTCGGCCCTTGGGAAAGAACTCGCTTCCGCTTTCTTCCTGGCCTTGGCAACAGCCTGGTCGATGGCTACAGGCTAATTAACTTTTTGCTGGTCGTTAAACCACTGGACTGCGTGTGCATGTGTGATACATGGGGCTATGAAAACCGTATATAAGTCTCTAAAATGGTCCTATATAGAAAATCTCTAAAAAGGGACACAATATTATTCTATTTTTATTTACAGACTATTGAAAATGTTGACAAGAATGGCACAACTACTGATTCAGACACGAATAAAACCATTCAGTCCTGTGAAGTTCAAGATCTAAAAACTGCCGAACTTCAGAATGTGAACTTGGTGTCTTACCCATTAGCTGATACGCATGGGGATGGGGATGGTATAGTTTTGCTCCAAGACATGATGATATTTTAGCTGATTCCGAACTGATAGAGTACGTGAAGGAGAGATGGTCTTCGGCGTGGCCCACATTCATGCCAGTTTCAATGACACATTTATTCATGTCACGGATTTTTTTATCAGGAAGAGTTACAATTGCTCGTAATACTGGGGGGATGATAGTAAAGGCTGATCGTGATGAAGCCAGTCCCTACGCCGCTATGTTAGCAGCTCAAGATGTTGCTGCAAAATGTAAATCTCTTGGAATTACAGCTCTTCATATTAAATTCTGAGCAACTGGAGGAAACAGAACTAAGACTCCAAGACCAGGGGCCCAGTCAATTATTCACAGTTCTGCAGTCTTTTACTTTTAACTCGAACGGCAAAATCCTAACTCTAATTTGCTTCGTAGATTGTACTAGCTGTAATAAAATCAAAATGTTTGAAAAAATCTTATGTAATCTTTCCACAGGTATGTGTAAAACAAATGGATGTTCTCGGAGTGGTGTTGTTGTTCCTTCTCTTTCGATCTTCTTCGTCTTTTTCCACAATCGTTGACCACGACGACAGCCCTTCGTACGGGTTAAGTTTGACGGAATCGGTGTCACATCCTTAATACGTCCAATCTTCATGTTGGATCGAGCTAAAGCACGAAGAGCTGACTGGGCCTCTGGTCCAGGAGTCTTAGTTCCGTTTTCTCCAGTTGCTTTTAATTTAATATGAAGAGCTGTAATTCCAGGCGATTTATTTAATTAATTGTACTAAATAAAAGAATAAAATAAATCAAAATGTTCAATTTGTAATTTATGATTCAGTTTTGGTGTTGATTCCGTTCACACAATAGAATATTAATACTATTTTATTTTATTATACATTTTTTGTAGGTAGGTAGTAGTAGGTACAAATTACTTTTAGTATCTGAGGGGTCGGCTCATTTCTGAGGGAAAGAGGTGGAAATTTTTCGTCGGACTCACTGTGAGGCCTTTGGGCTCCTTATGGACTTAAAAAACGAACGAACTCGAACGGCACTTTTTTCATCGGGCTCACTGAGGGCTCAAAATTTTTGGTTTTTTTTTAAATAAGTGACTACCGTTCACAAGTATTTTCAGGAGCAAAAGTGACCGACTGTCTTACTATGTGTGCAACTCACATCAATCGACCACACTGCACTTAAGACAAACCAACACTGAACATGAATCCTGCACTAGGGAAAATAAAAATGCCACTCTGACTAACCAGATATGGGCCAGGCTCAGCTGTAGCAGTGCCTGTATTTGGTCAATTCGTTTGCGTCTGGCCCAAATTCGATTTACCATACCTAAGCCAGACCATAATGTTTTGACTAGTCCCAGGCCAGGGCCAAACGTTCAAAAAATGCTAGGTTTATTTTATGTACGGCAAAGGCTTGCCCAGGTGTTCTTTCCCCATACGATCTGATTCCCCCGACGTCCCCCACCAAATCCTGACTCGGGCCAAATCTCTGTGTTTGCTGGGTTACAGTACCTGTAGAAAGAATTCAGTTGGGAAAAATAATCCTGTCACCTTTTATTCAATATTCGTCGTTCCTGTAAAATTTTTGCTTTGATGGGCTTAACCCGTTTTGTTAAAAAACTCTTCATAATATGTATCTAGGAAACATGGAGTATACATAGGGATAGGGCCATATCTACATGTACAATTTTTGTCATAGTCATGAAAATGAAAATGAAAACAGTATCGACACTCGGAATTGGGAATTTCTATTTGATAAATATGTACATGACTAATGCACATAAGAGCTCAGTACTTTCCCTGGTCCTGGTCCTATGATTTTCGGGCTGAGCTTTATCTGAGAGGAGCCGAAACCAAAAGAGAGTCCCACGAGAATACTTTGCTTCAGTTGCATGAGCTCTCCTTTGTACCTCTATATGTACTTGTATAGAATTTTTCCCCTTTCGCTCTATTGCTTTATTACGAGTCTTACCTTCGTCTCAATTTTCAAATTCTGATCCGAATTTGCATTTGGTATTTCCCCTTGTTAAATTTTGGTGAAGGTTAAATGGGGCGAGGAGCCCACAGGAGGCAAAAGGCCTCGAGCAGTCAAGTCAAGTCAACTCTACGTGGGCTGGAGATGCTCACCATTTGTGTTTCTTCGATACAGTTTTTATTTTATTTTGTTTTTCTTTTTACAATTTTTAATGTATCCACTTTCCCCATAGCTACCAAGGAAAACATCAAAAGAAAGGTAGAAAGGAAGACAGGTAGTGTTTACAACGTATATTGCAAGTTTCTTTTAAAGAAGAAATAGAATAAAAAAAGTAGAAAATCCATTACTTCTACCGTAACCGTAACCGTCACCGTCTACCTTACTTTCCGTTTTTTACTTTGCAGTAGGTACTTTACATTTAGCATTGGGGAAAAAAAATCAAAAATCATGTTAAATTGTCAAATGAAATAGTTTTGGTGGCTTTGAATGAAAGGATAGGAAATAATCATAGAGGTACATGAGAGAGTAAAAAGCATTTTTTAAATGGTTCGTTACATTTTATATATTGGTCCTTGGTCCCGTCCTGGTTTCTGGTTGTTAGTTGTTCAGAATAGGCTCCCATATTTCTACAAGTAAAACTTTCGAGCAACACTTTCACTTCCACTTCTCTATTGTATCGTTTTATTCAGAAAGATGAAAGAAGTGCCATGATATTATTTATTAAATAGCTTCCGAATATTATAGGGGACATATTATAGGAGACACACCGTATATCTCCCAGTAGAGCGCGGGTCTATCTTTCCATAGGTTATATATTTTGTTTATAATGTGTACACACATCATACAGGGCCGGACGAAGGAATTACTTTTAGGCAGCAATTTGTTTCCATGCAAAAACCACCATTTTGATTTTATTGATGGTTTTCTTTGGTAAAGCAAAATGTTGTATTTACATGTTTTAGAAAAGTGCAAAATGTTCTTTTTACTTGATTCAGAAAAGTTCAAAATGTTCTATTTACATGTTTTGAGAAAGGTGGAAAATGTTTTATTTCCATGTTTTTGAAATGCACAAAAAAAATTATTTTGCATGTTTTTGAAAAGTCGAATTATTCTTTTTACATATTTTTGAAAAGTGCAAAATGTTCCATTTACATGGTTTTTGAAAATTTAGGCAGCGGTGGCTGCCAGTGCTGGCCACATTATGTGCATAATCTGAACATGAAATATTGGGTATACAATTTTATGAAAAAGTTGTACTAATCCGGACATTAAACATTGGGCATAACAATTTATGCATAATTTATTATGAAGAAATTGTTATAGCAGAAGTCTTATGTATAAGCTTTTATTACCAAACTATTATGAATAGTTAATAGAGGAATAAAAATCAAGTTTTATACATACAAAATTATGTGTAGTAGCATAATTATTATTATTTACCAGGGGTTCAGCCTCTTACGAGACTGACGCCGCCGAGGCCTTGTAGCATGAGCATAGTTGAGCATAGTTTACACGCCATAAACATTCCTGAAATTCGTAAAAAATGATTTGAACCTGTTTATGCATAAAAATTCCTGCATAATTATGTTGACAGATTTTCAAATATTTGGATTTATTAGTAGACGAAGGTCAAGCATATGTTTTAATATTGTACATAGTTTGCTTATAAAGCTCAATTTACTGTATAACGCGGCAATCCAAGGCTCTAATAGGGCGCGGGGCATTCTAATGATGACTTCAAGTAGAACGATATGCGTTCTATTTGAAGTTTTACTGTACGGTACTTGATTTTTGTATGTTTTACAATTACGGTCAAGGAGATATGACGTAGTCAAGGTAAGAAATATTTCAATTTTGGCAACTTTCATTCAATACATAACAAAACTATAGAATAATGCAACAAAATGAAATGCAGTATTTTACCCAATTTTAGTGCACAATACATTACAATGAAATGGTAATAACAGTAAAGCCAGTTGAGTTCAGATAAGTAAGAAACGCTGTCGGTCCGCCGCCGAGTCCAATTCAGTTAATAAATGAGTTAGTTTTAATTACCTGTAATTATAACGGAAAGCTCATCAGAGGGCAATAGACTGTGTAATTATTCTGTTGGGATGAGGAAATAATGCAGATGTATCTTGAGCTGTCAACTCTACTCATTTGTACACGGTACACCGGTCCGGCTCCCGGTCCCGTTCCCGGTCCCGGTCCCGGTCTGTGTACAAGTTTTTACATATAGAATAAGTTGTTGAGTTTTAAGTTTGTAGTATTTATAGTATTATGTTATGGCTCACAAATGTGGGAATAAGGAGATCCAAGGACAAAGACATTACAGGGATTGTTTTGGAATCAGCGAGTTAATTTCCGGTGAGATATTGCCCCACACAGCGTCATCATCATCACCATCTAAATACACGCATCATATGATCAGGATCACTCCAGTTCCAGTAGACTATTTTCATTCTGACCGAGACCGAGACTGAGTCCAAAGGAAATAAGGGAAATAGGAAGAGAGAATCTAAAGGTAGGAATTGCAATGTACAGATTACAGATGGCATCTGAAGTCTGAAGCGGCTGTACCAGCCATTCAGTTAGCATCTTTTGTCGCATTTCATGAATCCAAATATAATATCAAAAGCAATGTTTTGAACAAGTGTTGACCTGCATTGATTTATATTGCTTCGTCAATGAAGTCACGACTTGAGAATCACATTTTAGAGTAGCATATATTGTCTGCGAAGAATCGAAAGTGACGACACGACACATATTTTCACTTAAAGCTAATATCCATATGAAATATTTCAAAAATCAAGCATCACCTTATTATTATTATTATTATTAATTATCAGGGGTCCAGTCTCTTGCGAGACTGACGCCGCCGAGGCCTTATTTATAATGGCCTATTGCAGACTCCCCCTATGAACATGAAAGACTAGATCAGCTTATGAGCCTACCCGTGGCATGCGAGAACGCCACTAGCTGGCCCACAGATGCTTGACCCAACAGTTCCAACGAGATAACACAGCCACCTAAGTAGAGGTTCCTCACTAATAAGAAGGCTGGACATGACGTTAGGAAGTGAATCGGAGTGTCATCCTCCTCCCCACAGTGCTGGCACCGTGGCGAGTCCAAAACTCCTATCTTCCAACCATGATAGCCCCACGCCCCATGCCCAGTAACTAACCCAACCAACCACCTCAGCTGGTCCCTGGGGTATCGTACCATTGACGCATTACCGTACAACGGTGCCGATATCCAGAGCTTCGCCTGTCTACACTTACGCAACCCAGTCCAATGTCTAGAGTGCTCACGTCTGGTCCACCCCGCAATAGCGCAGTGGACAGCGGAGATTGGGACCGGTAGAATTGGCCTAGGACCAAGCTGCCTAGCACAACTGCCATCATGCGAAGCCTTCGCAAGTCTATCCGCCTCCTCATTACCCCTAAACCCCGAATGAGCAGGGACCCAAACCAGCTCAACCTCACATCCTCTCTCAGCGAGACTGTTAAGGTACGAGTGGCAGTCACCCACAACACTCGAGGCAGTGTGAGGCCTGGATAGAGCACGCAAAGAGCTCTGACTGTCGCTGAATATCCTGACCGGGAGATCTCTGTGCTCATTCTCAAGCAGCCAGTGTGCTGCCAAAGAGATGCCAGAGATCTCACACTGGAACACGGAAGCATCAGCTCCTAGGTACACGGAGCTCCTAGCATCACCTTAGTTAGTTGCCTAACATAAATTAATTACGAGGTTTTGAAAAGTACAAAATGTAGCATGCATTATTCTTTATATGATTTTGAAAAGGGCAAAATAATATACTTACATGTTTTTGAAAAGTGCTAAATGATTTATTTGCATGTTTTCGGAAAGTTCAAAATAATTCATTTGCAGGTTTGTGAAAAGTGCAAAATAATTTATTTGCATGTTTTTTAAAAGTGCAAAATAATTTATTTGCATGTTTTTAAAAAGCGCAAAATAATTTATATGCATGTTTTTGAAAAGCGCAAAATAATTTATTTGCATGTTTTTGAAATTTGCAAAATAATTTATGTGAATGTTTTTGAAAAGTGCGAAATAATTTATTTGCATGTTTTTGAAAAGCGCAAAAATTTCCATTTGCTCTTTGTTGAAGTGTAAAATGCTGTATTTAAAATCTTAACGGATCATGTTATTTCAATTTTTATAGTGGATATAACGATATTAGTGCATCTTTCTTTCATCTAAAAATTAAAAATGGATATGTTCCATTTTGAATCTTCACTCACTATATAAATGTAATAATGTTGGCGTTGGGCGAGCTTACAAGCAGAGGATATCCGTTCCAGTGGTTTTGAAACTGGAAACCTCGAGCCTTGCCTCTTTGATACACATGTAAGTTCTGGTTCTGGTTCTTCTGGTTCTGCTGATTCTCTCTATCGCCTCGTCTTCCGGCGGCTCCTTTTGTCTTCACTTCGCAAGGTATCTACCTACACAATATGTATGTGTAAAACTGAAGCGGAAACTGAAGAACAATCCACATGTACGTATCTGTCTGGAGGCATTGTTGAGCATACGTAAGATTAAAACGTTCTCGTCAAACTCAGCCGTTGAGCCGTATGTCTAGTACACAAAACGAAGGAGGGTAGGGGGAACGTGTGAAAGTAGGTTGCCCATGTGAAATTATCTAACCTAGGTACCTACTCAATTGTGAGTCGGACGATGAGATTATTTGCACTGGTCTTATTATTATTGTGGCATGGTTTGTGGCATAGTGGCAGTTGGCTCGGTCGTCAGGAGAGTAATACATCGTCGTGGCAGTAGTGTAGTTCTTGTAGTTGTAGTATCCTCCCTCCTAAACTATGTACTTAAATCCCCATTACGAAGATCACTTTCTCCAGTATCTTCAGTACAGTGTATGAATGTGCGGATTTCTATATGTACATATAGGCAGACTACTGAACTACTGGCATGCCGGTTACGGTTGCAGGGTGCTCATCCGTATCGTGTACATACGAATACGAATACGACTACGGCTCTAATAGTGTAATTACACTTGTACTGATACTTCCTTTTTCAGTTTTCCACAGCGGCATCCGCATCCTGTACTTACACGCTCACCCTTTAAAGTCCTAATCCTCCATGATTATGTCCAGTAGTAGGGCAGCTTAAGTGTAATGGACTCAGTCCAACAGGGTTTTTGTTTTCCTGTCCACTTTCCAGTGTACAGCACAGATTTAACAATATAGCTTCACAATATCGCAGTTGGCCGACGGCCGTCAGTGGAGCTCTGGGTGTTGTTGCTACATTTTTGGGCTGTCCTCGTTTTCGTTTTCGTTTTTAAAGTGAAAAAAAGATGCTATTTTAAGGTACATTCTTGGACGCCATGTATTAAGTCAAATCAAATCGTATTTATAAAGTTCCAGTAAGGAGTTTTTTAATATCTCAGAAAGCTTGTCCGTTTTCATTAGCGCCATCGCCTTACTCAAGTTTGAAAGCGGAGACTTGACTGAGCTTCAAAAAAGGATGAATAGGAACCAAATCGACCATGCAAACCCTCAAGCTGCAAACTGTTAACTCTACCAAGGATATCTGGATTGAAAGCTAAAAGTAAAAGAGTGCACCGCAATGACATCTCCCAGAGACGTGTCCAAAGGTTTCAATCTCTCATGCTGAAACTTTAGGACATGTCTCTGGGAGATGTCATCGCGGTGCGCAATGTTTTTTTAAATAATGAGCACTATTCACAGGAATTGTAGGTGTTCTAGGTAGTTTGGCCCTATTTCGACACACTGTATTTTAATTTGTAAGACACGTATCTATAGCTATCTCCATTTAAACGAGCCGTATCATCATAATCATATGACATTTTATAGGTGCGTGCTTAAAAAATGTCTCATTTGTCCTTGTCTAATGGATGTCTGACGGTAACAGTGCCAGTGTCAGTAATGGTGAATCCGGATTTTTAACTCGCCAGCTGGAACTTTTCATGTCTTTGGGGAAAATAAATCGAAAAGGAAGACATACTAGATTTTAAATGAAACATGAGCGTGTGGATTATAAAATGATGACAATATTATTCAGCAGATTTTTTGAATCTTTTAACTTACTAACAGCCCGCCGTCTGCGTCCCTGTCTCATCGTCTTCGTCATATTGTCAAATTCAAACACTTTTACAATTTACTTTATGTACACCACGTCTCAAAGTCTCAACTCACGATCAGACCATAGGCTCAAAGGCATAAAAGCCCATAAGTTCCCCCACGAACCTATATGTGCACTATGTGTGTACCAATGTGTAATCGTTCGTGAGTGTTCAGTGCGTCTTTGTCTTGGCATTTACTTCATTCCACTAAGTGACATATATGTGCTGCACATGTTTTATATTAGCCTCTATATTTTATATAAGGGGGCCGTGCACAAATGACGTGGCGAGATCGAAACCGCCCACTTGTCTGTCGTAATAATAAAGTCATTATGCTATACTCAAAAAAATGGAGTGACCCCCCCCCCCCTGCCCGCTCAACCTGTTTAGATTTTCCAGACGTTTTTTATGGAAGACCCCTTGAAAATAATGATGTATAATATGATATAGTGTGTGTGTGTGTCAAGTTTAAAGTGTAATAAAAGGAAAGCTGCTCTGTTTTAAAAGGAGAGGGTGTACGTAATAAATGAAAAGGGGGTTTTGTTTGAAGGATTTTCATTTTGTGAGAAAGCTTTCTTCGGTGTCTTGATGCTTTCACTCCAATCTAAACATGTGTTGAGGGTATGTTTGACGTATGGACGTACGTCTTGTTGGGTCTTGGAGTGAAACAAGGTTTGGATTTGGGGAAGCGTACATAACAATAAAGTGTTGGCGGGGCAGGAAGGAAGAAGTAAGAAGTAAAGCGTCGGTTGTTTGCGTAGTACACTCCTACTGGTGCTGGTGCTGGTACTGGTAGTGAGTTGTAGCTGTTATTATGTACCACTCTCGTTCATATTTGCACAGCTACACTACTGACACAATAAATCAACAGTATAACGGTAACGGTAGTTTGGCCCGGTCGGTCGACGGAAGACAGCCGATGAGCCGAAGCCGAATTGAAGTATATACATAGCAAAATGTATATCGTCTATGAATAACATAAATGACCAATTTCCAATTTTTGCTAGAATTAAAATAAGCTATGTCAAAAAATAAGAAAGTAAATAAGATGCATTTAATGCTTACATTGCTAATGACGAGTTTCTAAAATGAGTAAATTAGTCTATTTGCATGTTTTAAAAAGGTAACAATGTCCTATTTACATGATTCTAAAAAGGTCAAAATTTTCTATTTAATACGTTCTTAGAAAAGTGCAAAATGTTCAATTTACATGTTTTTTAAAAGTGTAAAATATTCTTTTTACATGTTTCTCAAAAGAGCAACATATTCTATTTACATGCTTTTTAAAAGTGTAAAATATTCTATTTATGTACATGTTTTTCAAAAGTGCAAAATTTTATATTTACATGTTTTTTAAAAGTGTGAAATATTCTATTTACATGTTTTTCAAAAGTGCAAACTGTTCTGTTTAAGTGTTTTTCAAAAGTGTAATAAATGACCTACATGTTTTTGAAATATGCAAAATGTTCTATTATTTAAATATTTGTAAAAAATGCACAAGGTTCTATTTCCACGTTTTCATGAACATGTTATTTAAATTTTTTCTGTGGATAGTCTTTTGTTTGAAACTCAAAAAGGATATGGGTCGTTTTGGTACTTCACAGACGATATGCTGGTACTTGTAGTTAATAGGTATATACACTCACGTTTTGGTACCTACGGTTTACTTCCTTTACATTAAATGGAGTTGCAATTTAAGTAGAGTAGTGATGCTGGTATGTAAGTCGCAGTTTTAGTTTAAACATTTAAAGGGATGGTGCACATTGTACTTGATTATACAATTGCACACTTTTTAATCAGATTGTTTGTATACAGATATGTCAGTTTGGTAGTTACAGGTTACAGTTTACAGTTGCATTACAAGCAAACAGATTAAATTAGGAATTTTACAATTTATTTTTAAACTCAAAACCTTGAGCAAATTGCCCTTAGATATTTTTGAAAGTAAGTATTGCATTCATGATTATGTAATTATTCATAAGTGGGTTACAAGTGGGTTGTAAGTTTGTTACTTTATTATATATGGATTTTGTCCGCCAGGTGTTTGTGTCTAAAAATTTAGAAAATGTTTTACAAGTACAAGTCAAAATGGTAAAAAATGTTCTTTTGTTGAATTGTTTAAATAACATTAAATAGACCAATCCTAATATTGTGAATATGAATGTTTTTTTTTAATATTCCAAAATTCCAATTGTGTAATATTCAAATCAACTTACTTATTTTTGACAACGAGTTAAAATTCATTTGTATTATTTAACTATTCTTAGCATATCTGCATGACCTTCCGGATGGATTTTTAAAAAGTGTAAAATGTTCTAATTGCATGTTTTTGAAAAGTGTAAAATGTTCTATTTACATGATTTTGAAAATTGTAAAATGTTCTATTTACATGTTTTTGAAAAGTGTAAAATGTTCTATTTACATGTTTTTGAAAAGTAATGAAAAGTGTAAAATGTTCTATTTACATGTTTTTGAAAAGTGTAAAATGTTCTATTTACATGTTTTTGAAAAGTGTAAAATGTTCTATTTACATGTTTTTGAAAAGTGTAAAATGTTCTATTTACATGTTTTTGAAAAGTGTAAAATGTTCTATTTACATGTTTTTGAAAAGTGTAAAATGTTCTATTTACATGTTTTTGAAAAGTGTAAAATGTTCTATTTACATGTTTTTGAAAAGTGTAAAATGTTCTATTTACATGATTTTGAAAATTGTAAAATGTTCTATTTACATGTTTTTGAAAAGTGTAAAATGTTCTATTTACATGTTTTTGAAAAGTAATGAAAAGTGTAAAATGTTCTATTTACATGTTTTTGAAAAGTGTAAAATGTTCTATTTACATGTTTTTGAAAAGTGTAAAATGTTCTATTTACATGTTTTTGAAAAGTGTAAAATGTTCTATTTACATGTTTTTGAAAAGTGTAAAATGTTCTATTTACATGTTTTTGAAAAGTGTAAAATGTTCTATTTACATGTTTTTGAAAAGTGTAAAATGTTCTATTTACATGTTTTTGAAAAGTGTAAAATGTTCTATTTACATGATTTTGAAAATTGTAAAATGTTCTATTTACATGTTTTTGAAAAGTGTAAAATGCTCTATTTACATGTTTTTGAAAAGTGTAAAATGTTCTATTTACATGTTTTAAAAAATTTTCAAATGTTTTAATTGCATTATTTGGAGAAGTGTAAAATGTTCTATTTACATGTTTTGGAAAATTGTAAAATGTTTTAAATGCATTTTTTGGAAAGTGTAAAATTTTCTAATTGCTTGATTTTTAAAAAAGCTGCAAATTGTATGAAATACATGGTTTTGAAAATTGCAAAATGTTCATTGGCCTTTTTTGTGAAAGGGTGCTGAAAATGCTCGAATTACACGTTTTTCAAAAACAAATTAAAATTACCGTTGCAAAGAAAAAGTAACAAAGAGACAATAATAATATGTAAACAGTCACATCATAAGTTTTCACTAATATTATATATACTAGTAAGTATATTACTCCAAGTTTTCACAAAAATGGAGTAATATTTACTTTCTCTCGTACAATTAATCAGGTTATATTATATTTAGCTGCATATCTACAAACATTCAAGATCTTGGCTCTATTATAAAAATAGAGCAATAAGACACAATGACATTTATTGTCTTTTTTATGCAACTACTCATCCCTATGTAATAACTCATTTGACCCAGTTCAATTATTCAACATAAGTCATACGTCACAAGACTTGAAAAACAATTTCTCATCAAAGTCTCTCTGATTGTCCTTTAATATCATTCATTCCTCCCACTGTCTCATCTCCCTATTATCTTGTCTTCATCTCTCTCAGTTTCTTACAAAACTTTTTAAACTTTTTAATTAATCAAAGCGTCGTCGTTTTTGTGTACAAAGGGAAATGTTTTTAAGGAAGAAAATTCCAAGTAGAACAAAGTCGCCCTGTATAGACTTTGTAGTTTCCTCTCATTTTAACACTGATTTTGATGCATTTTATCCTCCCTTGCCTCCTTCGGCTTTTGCTTCGACTTCAATAAGGTTTGAGTCACAGTTTAAAAACAATAATTTAAGAATTTAAATAAGTCGCTCCCAAAATACAGTGTAGCATAGTAGCATAGTCGAATATTGATGACGTCAAATACAGACACAACTATAGAAATAGGCGTAAGTGAAGTGACGCCAGACCGAAATCGAAAGATAAAGTAAAATACAGTAATACAGACCATTTCTTATATAATTAATGGCACGTGCCATCTTTTTCATCTCATCTTCAATTGTCCATGTCCAACAGTTCGACGCGGGCTTTGTTTTAAGTTGTAGCATTATTAAAAATTATTATCATTAAATTTTACTGTTTTCCTTTGAACTGTGTCCAGGGTCGGATAATGCGGCGGGCGCATAGGCAGCCTCTGCTGCTTGAATTTTCAAAAAACATGTAAATAGAACAGTTTGGAGTTTTCAAAAATATGTAAAAAATAATATTTTGACTTTTTAAAAACATGCAAATAAATTTTTTTGTACATTTCAAAAACATGGAAATAAAAAATTTTCCACTTTTCCCAAAACATGGAATTAGAACATTTTGACTATTAAAAAACATGCGATTAAAACATTTTGCATATTTCAAAAACATGCAAATAAATTTGTTTGCACATTTCAAAAACATGGAAAAAAAACATTTAACACTTTTCTCAAAACATGTAGACAGAACATTTTGCACTTTTCTGAATCAAGTAAAAAGAACATTTTGACTTTTCAAAAACATCCAAATACATTTTTTTTGTACATTTTAAAAACATGGAAATAAAACATTTTCCAATTTTCTTAAAACAAGTACATAGAACATTTTGCACTTTTCTAAAACATGTAAATACAACATTTTGGTTTACCAAAGAAAACCATCAATAAAATCAAAAAGTGGTTTTTGTACAGAAAAAAATCGTTTCCTAAGCCTAAAAGCAATGGCTACGTCCGGCCCTGCCTATGTACAACGACATATGATGCGACCAAACGTGGAATTCGATTTCAACTTTAACTATGACGAAGGTCACACGAAGGTTTTGGTATTTATTTCTACTCTATTTAAGTCACAAAATGGGGATGGACAATTTTGCATCTTTAGTAGCGATATGTTTAAAAATTCCTTCAGATGCCGGGCCCGTAAAGGGAAAGGCAACCTGCCGGATTAGCCCTTAAAAGTTAACATCGAAAATGCAAATCTAGCAAACGTAATGTTGAATGTTGCAGGTCAGTACTACGGATTCTACGGATAAGCTCTCTACATAGGTCTATAAGTCTATACTATACACTATAATATAATAACCGTAAAAGCGCTCCACAAAATTAGCTAATTAATGTTTACTGAGGAAGCTTCCGCCGTCCGCTTGAGCCCTCATAATGAAATGAGTTTTAGTACAAATGTTTCAAATTTCATTCCAATTTCCATGTGCTCCGTTTCCTTGTCCGCTTCCGTGTACGTTTAATGGAAGTACCAGTACCTACATTTTTTGCTTTAGATTTTACTCTCTTTTTTATTCACTCAAAATGACTGAATGAGTATAATTAATTACATGGAATAACAGGTAAAATAATGGGAAATGGTTCGGTTGTAAACTGTAATGTTATTGTACCGATATTACTGGGTATTCTTTTATGGATGCTATATGCGTAGTATCCTGGGTCATGGACAGGGCTGGTGCTGGTATTACTGGTTGTTTTGTTATAGTGTACGTCGTTTGGTGGTTGTACAACGTAAATTCGTTTTTGTACAATTTGTACAGTAGTTTGTATGCACCTGGTAGAAAAGAACTGTCAAGCCATAAAATATTATAGAATCGTAAAACAAAGCGAAACGCCACTTTTTTTTTGTAATTGACACATTCAACATTTTTGAGAGTTTAGATTAATTTAATTAAGAAATCTAATCAATCTACTACAAAACTTACCTGCGGACATTTGTGTGTGTGACCTCGGTAAGTTTGAATTTCTGAATGTTTGTTGAGAGGCTATAGTGCAAAAGACTTGGTGCGGAAGTTATAAGGGCGCCGGGCCGAGACCGAGAAATGAAATGCGTTGAGCTTTTTTCGTTTTTTTTCTGACTGTTTACTTATTTACAGAGGCAGAGTCGCAGTGTTGACATTTTCCTCGTTCATTAATGATTTTTTTCTGTAGATTTCTGAACTTTTTCTTCAAGGTGAAGGACATTTTTATTAGAGGGAACTAAACTTAATTCAGAAGTTTCTCGTGTATCCTTTGTAAATTACCTACGTTATTTACAGGAATGTTGGTATATTTCTTAATTTGAATAACTTGAATAATGAGGGTGATCTTAAAGGCAGGGCCGGTTAATGCGGCCAGCGCAGGCAGCCCCCGCTACTTGAATTTTCAAAAAACATGTAAATAAAACATTTTAAAGTTTTCAAAAAACATGTAAATAAAACATTTTAAAGTTTTCAAAAATATGTTAACAGAATATTTTGAATTTTAAAAAACATGCAAAATAAATTATTTTGTACATTTCAAAAACATGGAAATCATACATTTTCCACTTTTCTCAAAACATGTAAATAGAGCATTGAGCACTTTTCTGAATCAAGTAAAAAGAGCATTTTGAATTTTTTAAAACATGTAAATACAACATTTTGCTTTACCAAAGAAAATCATCAATAAAATCAAAATGTTGGTTTTTGTATGGAAACAAATTGCTGTCTAAAAGAATTTCCTTTGTCCGGGTCCGGCCCTGCTTAAAGGTGCACATTTTTTATTTTAATTAGAGATTTGTGAATGAGGACGCAGAAATATTTATCGCTACTTTCCTAATTAACTAATTAAAAAGATGTAACGGAGCAAAATTAATTACTTTACTTTTTTTATCAAAAGTTATCAAAAGTGTAGAATCTATAGAATTTAGTATTACAAAAAATAAGGCTAAGGGGGTAAAAGCCCATTCCACTCAGTAATGTTTCTATATACAAATGACTATTGACAATACATGCATTCAACATGATTATAAAAATATTGAAATTCAAAAAAACATTAGTGCATGGATCAATACGCTGATAGAAGCTAATTTACAATTTCACACTAGAAATACACGTTACGTATATGTATTCGACCAGTATTTCTACTTCATCCCTGTAAATATGACAATTTGACTTCCCCATTTTCTGACTTTGGCATTTTGTAATTTTGTAATAATTAATTAGTAAAGGATGAAAATAAATTGAGACAATAAATACTGGCACACACACTTGAGTAATAAAAATGTCATGACCAGCAGTCAGCACCACACACCATACAATCTGACATACTAAAAATGTTTTCTACTTCAATTATTTAATGTCACCATAACCATAATATAAATGCCACTATACCCGCACCTTGTCAAAACAAAGTACGACAATTATTTAATTCTTAAAAATGTGATGCTAACTTTAAGTTAAAAAAGGGACCCACTATGACCCGCTATTTAATCATAACTTTTATTGTAGAAACAAAAATCATTTTTTAATCCACGTCAAAAGCAGGAGGCTCCATGTTCAACAATAGTAACGTCAACGTGTGTAATATCCGATTCCAAACCCCGAAACCCGGAGCTAGAAACCACGATTCGGATTTACAAACCGAAAAAAGAAGCGGACTGCACGGCTGGCTACACACTGCCGCCGGGTATTAACCTTATATTTCAAATTGTCACATTCTTACATTTTTTTAATGTAAGATGCCTATAAACTATAAATAAAGCCCTCTTAAAACAAAATAGGTTAAATCCATTATTTGTACAAAAAGATTAAAAGAAAAGTAGGTAAGTACCTTTTACGCACTATAAGCACCATCCGTTTCACCATAATAAATACTTATAGTGCAGTGTTGAAAGAATTAATAGTGGTCCATAAATGATGTCACCCAAATTTTCACTCTTTCAGGAGCCACCCACACCATCATTTGTCATAAATTTAAATATTGCGTACACGGATATATTTTACATGGCGTGTCATCATTAATTAAATGACACGACCCCACCGGTGACATCATTTATGGGTGATCCTCTACGATGAAAAAGGTTTTTTTTTGTTGAAAATTTGCATTTCTTTTTCTTTCATTCTCCTCGTTCAGCTTTTATTTGCTGCGGTTCCGGTTCGGTTCGGTTCGACTCGGTTCGGTTCAGGTCTGGCTCATCCACTCTACATATAGTGTGGCTACTATATAATATTATGCCATTATGAATGAGCTTTAATTAAAATCGATTAAATTAATTGAATGCATTACATTTACTTAAAAGGTCTTTGTCCTCGCGTCCTTACATTTAGCTTAGCTGTCGCTACGCCACTTGTTTGGTGTATGCATTTAGCAGTAGCGCAGCGTAGTAAAGTCGCTAAACTTGAAACTTGAAGCATTTTTAACCATTTCCATATAAGTTTGCACAGGGATCTTGAAACCTGAAAGTAATTAAAATTAAAACTTTTGAATTGGGAAATATGTAGGTAGGTAGTTTACCATAGAAACCGCGCGAATTGTGTGTGTATTGTTTAAGTGAAGAAAATGACAAGGCAAAATCCAAGCCGCCAGAACCACATTAATACTGTTGACTATAATTATATGGCATTTACTCCCTTCCCAGCCGATTGCTCATCTGACATATGACGTTCACGTAAATCGTTATAGCTATAGCTATTACTATAAATTAAGTATATGATTGTATGGCAAGCACTTAGGTCCGCGACATAATTACTCTCTCAATTCTCAATACTTGACAGATTATACAGACAAGAAATTAAAGCGATTGCTGACATTGCCTCGCAAGTCTCGATCAAGTTTAAAACAGCGTATTGCACTATACTTGTCAAGTCCTTCAAGACAAAGCGATAGCACAGTTGGAGTTGGAAACAACCACAAAAAAACAAAACAAATTGAAGGAAGCTCATTGTCCAAAATTTAAATTATTCAGCCCGCCCGGCACCCCATTAAAATGTCATTGTTAATTACTGCTTGTACAAGGAGTACATGCAGTGCAGATTGTGGGCAACAACTTAGGGCAGTTGCCGTCCAGAAATGAATTTTTTAGCATGAGCTAATATAGAGGTACAATTAAATTGAAATGGCCGAGTTATATATAGTCGTGATTCTAGATCCGCCCCCGCACACGTATCATCTGTGAAGAACCAAAATGACCAATTTCCAATTTAAGCTCAAAATCAAAATGAGAAACATGTGTGAAATGTTAATTACTTAGGAGTTTTTGAAAAGTGTATGTTCTATTTACATGTTTTTAAAATGTGTAAAATGTTGTATTTACATGTTTTTGAAAAGGTGCAAAATGTTCTAACTCCTTGTTTTTGAAAAGGTGCAGAATGTTCTAACTCCTTGTTTTTGAAAAGGTGCAGAATGTTCTAATTCCATGTTTTTGAAAAGGTGCAAAATGTTCTAATTCCATGTTTTTCAAAAGGTGCAGAATGTTCTAATTCCATTCCATGTTATTCAAAAGGTGCAAAATGTTCTAATTCCATGTTTTTGAAAAGGTGCAAAATGTTCTAATTCCATGTTTTCAAAAAGGTGCAAAATGTTCTAATTCCATGTTTTCCAAAAGGTGCAAAATGTTCTAATTCCATGTGTTTGAAAAGTGTAAAATGTTGTATTTACATATTTTCGAAAAGTGCAAAATGCTGTATTTAAATGCTCTCAAGACATATTTGAATATTTTTGTAGATAGTGGATATTGTTTTTAGCTAAAATGGATATGGGTCATTTTGGTTCTTCACAGACGATACATAGTATTATACATGCAAAAATAGTAGGTACATAATATGTAATGTTGTGTACTCTGGTCTGGCACTGACTGGTAACTGCGGTACTGGTATACGGCTTATTTACTGGGATGTGCCACATTTTTCATTTATAATGGGTTGTTATTGTTACTTTCAACTTTAGAAATAAATAAACTAGTAAAATAAATTGAAATTTGAACCACACATAGCAAAGATAAGAAAATCAATTATTACCTACTTTCCCTATGCAACTTACTACAAAATAATTTTTATTAGAAGGAAAGGTGTGAAAAAAATACTGTTGCAAAGTGTTTCATTTCCATTTCAAATTGTATGTAGTCACATGGATTACATTTGCATTGGATCTTTGGATCTTGGAACTATTTCGGCTTAGTAGTAAAATAGACCTATAGATCATCTGTAGACTGTAGACTGTAGAGAATGGAGAGATAGGAAGGTACTTAGAGGTTTCCATATTATTTCACAATAACGCGTAACCCCTTGAGATTGAGTGAGAGTGAGAGCGAGGGAAGTGAAGCTGCATAGAAAGATAGAAATGACGGAGGATGAGAATAGGATCTTTGGAAGAACCAGAACCAGAACTAGGGAAAAGTTTAAGCATGGATTAGTATTTATTTTGCTTGATCTGGTCTGGTGTGTCGGTGTGTGTGGAACAGTGCAGTGCAGTGGGGCGTGGGATGATAGTGGATGAGTGGATGTTGTTTATTTACCCGCAACGTCTAAAATACCAAGAACCAAACCATAGGACTGTAAGACTAGACTACTATAATGTTGCCTCTGTATTATAGGCATGCGGCGTCGTCGTTTGATTGGATTTTGCATATATATATATATGTAGATAAGGACATAATTATTAGATTATACTCACCTTTGATGAACGAGAGCGAACTGACTATGACTAAGGCTTTACCACACAGGTATATAGTAAAATATTTATACACACATACACTACTATAATATAGTTAACAAGCCATCTATTGAAATTATTTTACTGTTTTAGGTTTTGCATTTAAGCACAGTTACCTAGGTATATATTGGCATGGCTGGATAATGCTGCCAGCGCAGGCAGTCCCCGCTGCTTGAATTTTCAAAAAACATGTAAATGGAACATTTTGCAGTTTTCAAAAATATGTAAAAAGAATATTTTGAATTTTTAAAAACATGCCAAATAAAACTTTTTGCACATTTCAAAAACATGCAAATAAAACATTTTCCACTTTTCTCAAAACATGTAAATAGAACATTTTGCACTTTTCTGAATCAAGTAAAAAGAACAATTTGCACTTTTCTAAAACATGTAAATACAACATTTTGCTTTAGCAAATAAAACCATCAATAAAATCAAAATAGTGGTTTTTGTATGGAAACAAATTGCTCCCTAAAACCAATTCCTTCGTCTGGCCCTGTACATATATTGTTGGTGAACATACTATAACCATGAATGTTTGAATAAGCGCCAGGGCGTCTATTGTACATTTTGTGGAGTGACATATAGCCCGGCGTTTATTTATGCCCGAAGCTAATTTTTTTTTAGATTTTTACGGTTACAAAAAACTAATTTATACAAAATTAAAACTTTATATTAGAGATTACTTTTGACCAAATTGTGATTCTACTATCATTCAGATATTTTAGTCGGGAAAATTGTAAAAATTGCATTTTTGTGATTTTTGCTTACATACACACAGATAGGATCATAGGAAGATAGGAAACAGGAACTAGGAACGATAGAGAAGCAAAGGTCATGCGAACTTTATTGCTCACGGTAGTAGTAGTAGTAGTAGTAACGAAAAGGAGCTTAAATCGTTGTAGTTTTATATAGTCATTTTTCAAATCTGATAGTTCCGCGTGACGCTCTTGCATTTAAGATATACCTTTTAGATAGGTTCCACAGAGATGCATACAGTTATACGGGGAAAGGTATAGTAACGAAAAGAAACGGAAAGATTTTTCTCTCCGAAGCCGAAAACCCTTTCTTCCCTGGTCCTGGTCTGGTTCTGGTCCTGGTTGCCGGCTGAATAAAGGATATCGTGGGAATGGAATAATATGATAGCGCATCTTTTGTGTGTGCTCTTGAGACTTGAGATCTGTCGTCTGTGAAGAATAAAAATAACCCATTTCCACTTTTAGCTATGATAGAATCAAAGTAACCAGTTGCAAAGTCTGTAAAATGAATTTACTGGAAAATAAGTTGTTTTGAAAATTTTCAATTTTGATATTTTTTTTAACATGTTTCCCTCTATGCATTGACCTCAACTGTGCAAACAGAAATTCAAAATTTGTATTAGTTTTTGTAGTACACAGTGTTGAACTTGTAGCTCAGTCTGTAAAATGAATTTCATGGAAAATAAAGTTTTTGAAAACCTTCAGTTTTGATTTTTTTTATATGCAAAATTGAATACAAGTACTAAATGCGATACATATTACGCGTTTTTTTTAAACGCGTTAAGTCCAAACTTTATCCGCTGGACATAACTTTAACATTTCTATTATATAGGAAATATAGTAGGTACTTGTTTTTAAAAAGTGGTAAATATTCAATTTGCATGCTTTTGAAACGTTCAAAATGTTCTAATTTCAGATTTTTTGAAAAGTGCAAAATCCTCTATTTACACGTTTTTTGAAAATTTCAAAATGTTCTATTCACACCTTTTTTGAAAAGTGCAAAATCCTCTATTTACACGTTTTTTGAAAATTTCAAAATGTTCTATTCACACCTTTTTTGAAAAGTGCAAAATCCTCTATTTACACGTTTTTTGAAAATTTCAAAATGTTCTATTCACACCTTTTTTGAAAAGTGCAAAATCCTCTATTTACACGTTTTTTGAAAGTGCAAGATTTTCCATTTTCATCTTTTTAAAAAGTTCGAAATGTTTTATTTACACGTTTTGTAAAAGCGCAAAATTTTACATCTTCATCTTTTTGAAGAGTGCAAAATGCTCTGTTTAGATGTTTTTTGAAAGAGCAACATTTTCCATTTTCATGTTGCAAAATAAGCTTTCTAAAAGTGTGGAATGTTCTGTAAGTATTATCATGCCTTTATGTAAAATCGTGATATTTTATTTATCCTGTAGATTAGTTTAACAAATGGATATGGCTCATTTTGATTCTGCAGAGACGAAATGTGTAGTTAGGAAAATAGTACTTAAATTCTTGAATTTCTGAATTCTTCAACTGTTGGATTTGGATGCCCCGTGAATTCTTAAGCCGACTAATCATTTGAAGGAGGGAGGAAGTCGAGGGGAAGTAATAATGTCTCTGGGGTATTGAGAATGAAATTCTCTCTCTCTTTCTCTACTTCTCACCTCATTCCTTATTAGATTTCTTCGATCTCCATCTCGATCTGGCCTCCGCATCCAAATCCACATCCTGTTTTAACCTTCCTTTCTCTACTTTCTACTGTCTCTCCGCCCTGCCTACTACTTGCACCTGTAGAAAGTGTCCTAATCGAAGAATAAATCCTAGCGTAGCTTTTACAAGTAATACATTCACACATTTACATATACCTACTTTATTTGCACAGGTTATTCGGGTCGATGATAAATACTCCCAGAGTCGCAGCCCCGTCCCCTTGCCCCGCGTCTGTCAGAGTTAGCATAGGAATTTATTTTTACTGATTAAATATCGATAACAGTACGTATACCCATGCCTATGCCTATAATATCAGTATGTCCCATGCCAGTGCAATGTGAAGGATGCATGGTAATTTGTAGAACGATAATATTAAACGGGGATTTTGAGATTTTTTCTGAGTACTATGAATATTTTATGGGCTCCTAAAATTTGAAATGAATTGGGAATTTTGAATCTATATTATATATGTAATAATAAGCTGAAGCTTTTTTAATTTTTAATGCCACGTTTGACGTTGCATATCCACTGCATGATTTTGATTTTATAGGTTTTGTGACATATGGAATTGAACATGACACATAATTACTTTTTTGATGTTTTTTAAAGTTGGAAAAATGTTAAATTTTGAGTGGTTTTTGAAAAATTGCAGAATTTTCTATTTACTTATTTTGTTTTAAAGGTTTTTAATTTTCTAAATACATGCTTTTGAAAAAGGCAAAATGTTCTAATTTCGTGTTTTTGAAAAGTTACAAAAGTTTATAAATTCATATTTTTAAACTGCTGAAATGATGAAAAGTTGTAAATATACAGCAATAAATGGCAGCCTTAACAGAAACGTTTATTACGTCTATTTTTTACAACATATTTTATTTTTGAAAAATTTTGTTTTTTGAATTTGCAGCGAAAATTTAAAATTCAAATTTTAACATGTTACTAAATAGAATTGCACATAAACGATACACCATTTAAATCAAAATGAATAAGCGAAGCTAATTAACTTATAGTAAACAGGCGTGCTTGGGTGAGTGGTTAGGACTGCAGACTGTAACGAAATTTACAACCTCAGACCCGGCTTCGATCCTCGGCCACTGCTAATCGTTTACGGCTCAGTGTTGTACGGTAAACGTCACTGGATGGTTGATTGAAACCCAATCTCCTTCGGTGCTCCTTAGTGACCACTACTTACTGTAGGGGCCTAGGGAATGCGACTCCTTTACTGTGGAGGAGGGGACGGGGATAGGTGAAAGGGTACAAAGACCGAGACGATCTAACGCGGTAGCCTCCTATTTCCTCACCCACAGTGACTGGTTGAGTCTGGTTGTATGAACTTTGGTTAAATCGACCCAATGAATAAATTATTATTATTATTATTATTATTATTATTATTATTATTATTAATTAACTTATAGTGTGACAGCTCAGATCATGATTAATTTTTAATTGTAATTAAAAAACTTACCTAAATTGTTTGTCAAAAATAACCGATGTTAATGCATGATACAATCATTTTAAAGCCCTTTAAAAATTAGGAAAACGGGTATTTTTTTAGGCTTCCGACGCAAAAAAACAGTTTTAGGCGGAATTTTCAAAAAAAAGTAACGGTTTTTTTTAAATGGCAACCGTTTGTCGATAAACTTCTCCCTTTTACGTTATTTGGAATCTACAAGTCATCAGCTTTTGAATGATATATCACACACGTTAAAGTTGGTCAAGTATTTCAAAAGTGTGAAAATTCCTCTAAATTATGTAGGTAGATACGTAGGAATAATAACAAGGTGCCCTACACGTACAAAAGTATGTATTTACAATCGGTTCATTATTGTTGCATGTAGGTAGTCACCTTATGCCTTATAAAGATGTTATAAATGTCTTCGATTCTCAAATGGGTTGTAGAACGTTTCTTAACCGGACATTGCCTACGCACGACCAAACCTAAGACATTTTCTGGCCATGTAAAACATAGTAAGTATGTGTAACACTCTCGACCAACCCTGCCAGGTTGGTCGAGAGGTTCGGGGTCTGCAGTTTGGAGTTTGACGACTTCCAGACTCAGACCGTCTCCGATTCGATCACCAGCTCTGGTAGGCTAGTCCTGGTTGGCTCTGTGTATTAAATTAGTACGGACTGGGCCGCAGATACTAGTATCTGTGCTCTCTATAGTCACCCATGGTTTGTGAATAGAGAAAGAGTGTTTCTGGCGGCAAAATTGAGTAATTTGAAGGGATTACTCGCCCTGAGCATTGGCCGAAATAGAGCAGAGGTGTTTGTACTCTCCCTCGCATCCAGAAACACTATTCGAAGTAAGTCTGGGCTACTGTAGCTCTACTGACTAGTAGGTACCTTCTACTGACTAGTAGTACTATTGAAGGCCTGTCGAAAAGAAAGTTAAATTAAAAAAAATAGTAACTATAAGCATCGCGCCGAATGTCCAAAAGAATTGTATTTTATTATAAGAAGAACCGCAGCACTTTATTTCTACTTTAGTTACTGTTAGGAAATGTCCTAGGTTTGGTGGTTGTTAAAAAGGAAATTTCCGGGTAGGAAATGCCCGTTTACCCTCAAATGAATATTTTGACATCATATTTTTCAGTTTCCTTGAACTTTTTATCTGCTACAAATTAGAAATTTTAAAAGAAATTCAATATCTTAATAATGATTGTACACACCTTTTAAAAAAAAGTTTCCTATAGGTGCAAATTGTAGAGAAACCTTAAAAATAATTATACATAACATGGGACACGAATGTAGACAGATCAATTCGTGATTTTTATTTTATAGGCTTTAATAACTATTTGTTATTATAGGGTGGTTTTGGTTGACAGTTTTTAATTCTTTACAAAGAAGTTTAATGATTTTCTGTTGTATATACGTTTTTACAAATTTACACATTTACGTTAATAAACTCATTGCTTAGTCGAGAGTCGAGAGAAGCACACGGCAATACCCTGTATTTTTTTTCATACCGTATCTGACCGAATAAGTCCCGGCTTTTAATTTAACTCGCATTATTTTCAGTTTTCTGTTACGATTTTGAAAAGTTTAGTAATTATTATACATAGTTATGCCATTTCTAAAAAGTACCGAATTTACAAATATTGATTTATGCCTCAATTTAATTTGGGAGTAACAGTAAAAGCCAAGAATACGCAACGCAACGTAATTAACTTAGGTAGTACGTAAGCATTTACGGTAAATAAGTCAATGTCAAAATCAAAGTGAGTACCTTTATTACCCAAATATAGTAAATCGTGTGCCTCAGTGCCTATACAAATGTAATCAAAAACAGTAGTAATTCTCTAATCTCGCGATTCCCTGCATCGGTGCGAAGTAAAAGTGACACGAAACGACCACAAACACACAATGAAAATGATGGATGACATAGAATTAAACTTGAAAAGCTATTATTTCAAAACCCGGGCCGCTACCGCGGTGCTGCTACCGGTTCCTTTTATTTGGGCGTCGGTGTTGACTCACTGCGGAAAATGGTCATTACAAAACGCACATTATTATGAGCACGCTGATCCAAGCAAATAAAAAGTCACGTTGAGGAAATTCTAATTTCCTCTCTTTCCTATAGTCCGTATGTACATTTACATTTATATTAATGTACATAATCACAATCTCTTTATAAATTCCTTGTAAAATTCAAAAATGTTAACTTGATATCTACATATATCACTGCTGAAGGAGCAAGATTTCTGCGTTCTTCAATTCACACTATAGTAAAAGCAAAATTGTTCATCTAAATTTTTTGACTTTAATAGTTTATAATTTGGCTTTTGAGCACAAGTAATAAGAAATACCGAGGAATAACGTGAACTTAGAACATTTTTTACATTTTTAAAAACATGAAATTAGAACATTTTGCACCTTTTCAGAACTATGAAATTAGAACATTTTTTACATCTTTAAAAACATGAAATTAGAACATTTTGCACCTTTTCAAAACTATGAAATTAGAACGTTTTTTACATCTTTAAAAACACAAAATTAGAAAATTTTGCACCTTTTCAAAACCATGAAATTAGAACATTTTGCACCTTTTCAAAAACACAAAATTAGAACATTTTGCGCCTTCTCAAAAGCATGAAATTAAATCATTTTGCACCATTTTTTCAGAACAACTAACGATAAGAAACACAAAATACCTATACGCACATATACCTATTTACCACAATTGAATAAATCATACAAAATGGAGATGAACAATTTTGCTTCTTCGGTATATTATCTAGAAATGTAATAACTTTTACATTTAATACCCCTGCTTTTTAATTTCAAACTAAAAATACAGAGCTACCCTTCCCGGCATTTCCCGCGGCCGTTTTAATAAGTAGCTCTTTTCAACAACAACTTCCACGCAACATTGCAACATAGAGTGTCTGATGTCTGTGTCTGTAATGTAATGCAATGGTGGCAAGTAGTAAATTAAAAAATAAAAAATAAAAATACACGCAGTATATAATCACCATTTTGACCAGTTCCAGTTCCAGCAGCACTACACTACCAACCAACACCATTATTACGAGTACAGCCTACAACTCATGATCACACACTTGATGCACTCACACATAATATAAATTCCATCGATCTTGAACGGTAGTGTAAAACTAAAACGAGCATAGTACATATAGTAAAGTAAAACGGAGTGGCTAGTGGAAGGAATAGGAAGCGAAGCGAGAAATACAAACATTAAACATACAAAAATAACACAGCTAAAGCAAACAAGATTTTTTTTTGTACCTAGCTACCTACCTACCTTAGCTTAGGTACAAGACGAAAGAACCAGGAAAGCTCCCGGAACCGCCACCGCCGACCGCCGGACCATCTCATGGGCCCAGCTTAGGCCCATAGGTCATCAGACAAAAAAGCCTATTTATTTATTTATAATTAATCACGACTACTCTGTATAGTTATTTCCACTGGTCGTCGTCGGACAGTATACGTGCACGTATATTCGTGACCGAGACCGCGACCGAGACTGAGACCGTGGCCGATACCGGGACTAAGACCGGGACCGGTACCGGACCTGGACTAGAGCCGTCAATTTCCGGTCCTCCAGATTCCAAATCCGATTTTGAGGTGAGCTTTCATAAATATGTATCCCTATGGTTGCATGGTTAGAGGGTTCATTCATAAATAATGTGAAAGAGAAATGAAAATTGTGTAGTAGTGTTAAATAAGGACGTTATATTAGTGAAGCTGGGAACACAGGGAATTGGGACTGCGGATCTGGTTTTGATTAATTTTGATTGGTTAGAAGTAGGGACTAAATACGAAACTTACATAATAGCTTTATGCAAGATAATAAAAGGTAATAACTTTGAATATTTGAAATGTAATTTAGGTCATTAGGTAGGTGCTACAATGGTAATGCCAAAATGCATACTACATACTAAAACGTGTATGTAAATGAAGATGTTTATACATTGTTCCATCGAGTCGTACTGAATGATTTAGCCCTAGTCATAATTGCGTAAGTTATACCCATCCCAACAAAGGGCCTTTCTCTAGACTTCAAACCCGTGTCAATCTCCTCATATCCTATTTTCCTGACTTGTCAAATTTTGTGTCCCATGCCATCTGAATTTAATTAAATATTCTGTTTTTAATTAAATAAAGGTAACAAAACAAAACACGTTCACGTTTAGTTTTGCTTGAAATTAAGTACGAATAGTATTACAATAAATAATATCGCCAGTGATGACTCAAAATGACTTATATATCCTTTTTAGCTAAACACAAAATGTAAATAAACATGTAAATAGAGTATTTTGCACTTTTCAAAAAAGACTAAAATAAAACATTTTGCACATATTAAAAACTTACGCATAATAATTAAGAATTTACGCAAGCAATTTCCCGAAGGGCAAATGTCTGGGTAGCAAATATCCGTGTAGCGAATGCCCTAAATTTCCGGGTATCAAATTTTTGTAGCAAATGCTTGGCTAGCAAATGTCTGGATAGAAAAGTTCTAGGTAGAAAAGTTCCGGGTAGCAAATGTCCGAGTAGCGAATGTCCGAGTAGCAAATGCTCTGGTTTAAAATTTCCTGGTAGAAAGCGTCCGGGTAGCAAATTTTCGAGTATCAAATGTTTGTAGCAAATTTCTAGGTAGAAAATGTTCAGGTAGCAAATGTCTGGGTAAAAAAGTTCCAGATAGCAATGTCCTGGTAGCAAATGGCAGGTAGCAAATTTCCGGGTATCCAATGTCTGTAGCAAATACCTGGGTAGCAAATGTCTGGGTAAAAAAGTTCCTGGGTAGCAAATGTCCTACAACCCATTCTTCGCATACAATCTATGTCTGTTTATTGAGAGTATGCAGATCGTCTTGACATTGCTCATTGATTTGTATAAATGTCAAAAACCTCATTAAAAACCATTCAAACTGCCTAACTGCCTCTTCTTTAAACTTTAAGTCTTCCTGTTTATAAAGTTCGTCTCAAGTTAAGTTTGTCTCTCCATAGCGTATGCTGTTTAATTGTTGTTTGATTTCTTTCCAGAGTTCTTTACAAATCACATCATGTACCTACATAGCTTTACATGTTTCATTTGTTGACTTCGTTCATTGCTTAAAGTTTTTAACTTGTTCCGCTTCCATCTACAAACATATTGTTACGCATTATTTTTCGACGGCATGCAAATATTTTATAAAATTTGGCGATGATATAAAAATTTGGTATTTTCATATAGGATTTTGAATTACTTGCAATTTAATTTTAAAACATGAACGTGGTCTCCTCTTTTCCTTTAACCTTGTTTGAGTCATCAACTTTCGAGTTTTTCGAAAAGAACGTATACGAGGTAGAAGGTGGGATCTCAGGATCACGCTCTAAAATAGCATGGTACATCCCATAAGAAAATTCCAGAATTTTTAAGTCAAAACACAATAACTTTTTAAATGCAAAATTAATTACTTATTAATTACTTATGCTCATATTATGTACGATAGTCAATGTACGAACAATGGTACAATTGTGATTAACCACCACCAACCCAACACCAACCCCATTAATTAATGAAGGTGAAATTGTAAATATTTACATTTTGGCTCCATCGATTGATAGAGTCACAATTGTTCCACCCCTTAACAAGTCCTCATCTGCCTGCTCACAATAGGATTCCAGTAAACCTTTTGCGAAAATCCTTTTAGGCAGTGGATGCCAGCAAAGTATCAAAATGAGCCATAGATAAACGGTCCTATGTCTTTAGTTCGAATACACTTTGTACGAAAGCGCTTTGTCCGAAAAAAGTGTTCGAATAATTTTTGCATTTTGTACGAATAGTCTTTTGTACGAAGAGTCTTTTGTACGAAGGGTCTTTTGTACGAAGAGTCTTTTGTACGAAAAAATCACTGTCCGAATTGGTGTCCGAATTGAGTACAAAGGTACTAAATCGTGCGAGTTAATGTTGTGAATGATATTTGAGAATTATTTTGGCCCCATTTTTTCAAATTTCGAAAAGTTTTGAAAAACCCCCTAATATTTTTGTTTCATCTTTCTTTAAAAAAGGTTTTGTTTGAATCGGCTCATATTTATGGAAAATACAGCTGGCGGAACTTGCCTCTAAATACACTTTTTTGCACCTTTCCCCCTATTTTTACCCCTGTTGGGGAAAATTGAAAATCTAATATTTAGCACCTGACTATAATTATTCATGATCTTCAATAATCGACATTAAAATTTAATATTTTTTCCATCGCCAAAGTCAAGGTCGGTCAATGAAATTCAACCTCTTATTGACTATTATCATTTTCAATTTTTTAGTTTATTCATTACGCTAAGTAATTACGTTAAGATTATGTAAAATCACTCTCTTTACTTTTTTTGATTAATTGAATTGATGCAATGTATGAAAAGTGTATTTTAATAAAACATTTCCCAAACTTTATTACTAACATGGTAGCATTTTCGCACAAAATTCATTCGTACAAAAGACTCTTCGTACAAAATACCCTTCGTACAAAAGACTCTTCGTACAAAAAACCATTCGTACAAAAGACCATTCGTACAAAATGCATTCGTACAAGTTGATTCGTACAAAGTGTATTCGAACTAAAGACGCGAGACCAGATAAACTTACCTAAGTTCGGATTAAAATGAACTATGTCAAAAAAACAGAGAATTTGATAGATGTGTAAAATGTTTTTAAAAAAATGTTAGTGTTGTACAATGAGTTTCTAAAAAGTTTAAATGGGTTTTATTTTCATATATTTTGAAAAGTCAAAAATGTTCTGTTTATTAGTTTTTTAAGTGCAAAACGTTTCATTTTCTTTTCAAAAAGTCCAAAAATGTTCTACTTACTTGTTTTTCGAAAAGTACAAAATGTACTATTTACATGTTTTTGAAAGGTCGAAACTGTTTTATTTTCATGTTTTTGAAAAGTCTAAACGTTGTTATTTTCATGTTTTCGAAAAGTACAAAATGTTCTACTTATTTGTTTTCGAAAGTTTTAAAAGGTGTTTTCGAAAAGTCGCAACTATGTATTTTATTTAAATGTTTTCGAAAAGAACAAAATGTCCTATTAACTTGTTATAGAAAAATTCAAAGTGTTCTGTTTACTTTTTATCAAAAAGTGCAATATGTTCTATTTACTCGATCGTGCATTTTGTTTTTAGGTAAAAATGAAATTGGGTAATTTTGACTCTTCACCGACGATATTACTATTACTATATTGAGAGAGCTATCCTGTATTATAGATTACTCCTAGTCAGTGTATCCACACGTGACGACCGTTACTACGGTTACGGTTACGGGGACCTGAAGTACGATTGAAAATTGAACAAGAACAGAGACAAAAGTACAAAAGGGGTCTTCTCAACATAACAATACAGTGATGCGGATAATGGATGCCCTTGCACTATAGATTCAGAGAGAATACACTTCTATCCTAGTTTCCAAGTAAGTAAATGATTTCACTGAATCTATAAAAAACAGACAAGGACAACAACAGTAAAGCCCGAGCCATGGGCTGATAGGAAATAATGAATTAAATTGGTTTCTTCTTGGAATAAATAAATGGGATTTAACCAAGTAAACGAAGTGGTCAGTTTCAGCGGCAGTGCCAGCTACAGAATTTTGGGAGACGAGACGAAACGCGAGACAACAACGAAGAACGAACCTGAAATGTTCATGACAGCGATTAGCCTACAAGCGTATAGAAAATAGAAAATAATCACAGCAGAGAAAAATACATGAATGGGGAATAATCGAAATAAGTACCTACGTTGAGTGTTGTTCATTCAACATTCGAATTCAGTCATTGAGGCGAGTGGGAGTCAGAATCAGAATCAGAACAGAAGAAACCTTGAAACCGATTGATTGAAAACCCCGAGTTTTTCCATTATTTAACTTTCACCTTAAATTTCCACTTTAAAGTTCAAACAGTACATAATAAAGTGTAAACATTCATATTATATGCGCAGGTAGTTCAATCAAGCTGAGGGTCTGACCATAAAGAATAAGCTAGGGAATCACAACAACGTACAATAGAAGTATAGAAGGTAGAGGCTACGTGATGGCTTGCGTCAAGTATTTTTATAAAAATCTTGTAAATGTCAATTAAATTAACGGCAAAATGTTGCAAGGGAAGAATCAAAATGATCCATATCCAAATTCATAGTCATAGGCTAGAAATTACAATATGAGCTATGTGAAAACAGAATCCACTAAATGCGTAAAACGTTAGTTACGAGTTTCTGAAAGGTGCAAAATGTTTGATTTACGTGATTTTAAAAAGTCAAATATTCCATTTACATGTTTTTGGAAAAGTGTAAAATGTTCTATTTCTTTTTTTTGGAAAAGTGTTAAATGTTCTATTTACATGTTTCGAGAAAAGTTCCAAATGTTCTATTTACATGTTTTTGAAAAATTCAAAATGTTCTACTTACATGTTTTGAGAAAAGTTCCAAATATTCTATTTACATGTTTTTGAAAAATTCAAAATGTTCTATTTACATCTTTTTTAAAGTGCACTAAACTGCTTTTTGACACGTTGACGTTGTTAATGATATATTTGGGTGCATTTTCTACGCTTACTTTTTTTTCGGGTGCCAAATGTCCGGGTAGCAAATGTCCTACAACCACTGTTTTTAGGTTGAAGTTATTTTAATTTGTTTTGTAGATAGCACATTTTATTCTTAGCTGAAAATAGATATGTGGGTTGTTTTGAGTCTTCACTGGCAAATATGTCATAACAGCTCTTATGGCGAATGTGAAGGTGAAGGGTACCGCACAGGGTTCGGAATTTGTCACAGTTGCTGTGTGAAATCAAAATGTTCTAATTTCCTGTTTACATTTACAAACGCAAAAGGCGGTTTTGAATCCCGAATTCGAATCCCGATCTGAACAAATTCAGAATGATTTATACCAATCAAAGCGCATAGCCTAAACATATGGAGGAATAAATTTAATTACTGTCGTAACCATATCCAATCGTACCACATAACATAATAGGTAATAATAACTAAATCATATTATAAACCCAGCACGATAGAATAATGATGGAAAGTCTATACTAGTCACTAGTATTTTGCCAGCACACAACTGACTCGATTATAGAAAGCAATTTCTGGATAAATATGCAATTAAAAGTAAAAGTCTAAAAAATCAAATCCAAAATATATAGAGTGTGCACGTGCACCCTACCGTAAATATTCGAATAAGCGCCGGCCGCTTTGGTCTCAAATAAGCGCGGGGGATTTTTTAAGTTTTTAAAGTAGCACCATACTGATGTCAATGTCTAACTTTCCCCTCGAATTTTAAAATATCCTGTATACTTGTTTATATTAATCGGCCGGGCGCTATAGTATTTCATTATTTACGGTATGTGAAATCATTTACATCTCGTCTCATGTAGCCCCTAGTAGCTACGAATACTAAAAGTTTATTTTTGTTTTAATTGAAGTTGTATCGAATAGTTGAATGGTGAAGACGTTACTTCCACTAGTATATAGAAAAATCAGCAGTTATTATATTGTTAGCCTTATAAGGTTCTCGCCTTCAACTTAAGCAATGGCGAAATCGGAAAGCAAGATCCATAAGTCTAACACAATTGTTAACTTTTCTATAATGAAATCAATATGTCTCAAAATGTTACAACATTTTTTTATATTTTTATTTTGCATGGAAAGTGTAGCAATTATTATATGCCTCAGTAATATTGTGTAACTTTAAAATGCCCAATATTTTCAATATTCAATTTCAGTGTTTTGTAAGTAACATTTTGTGTATTGCAAAATTTAAGACTGAAATGGTGAGCAAAGTTATGAAATGGTAAGTTAGTCATTCTGCAGGGCCGGATAATGTGGTCAGCACAGGCCACGTATTATGACGGCTGCCTGAATTTTAATGTAAAACTTCATTGAATAAATTGTTTTGCACATTTCAAAACCATGCAAATAAATTTTTTTGCACATTTCAAAAACATTTAAATATTATTTTAGCACATTTCAAAAACATGCAAATAATTTTTTTGTACATTTCAAAAACATGCAAATAAATGTTTTTGCACATTTCAAAAACATGCAAATAATTTTATTTGCACTTTTCAAAACCATGCAAACAAATTTTATTTGCACTTTTCAAAACCATGCAAATAGTTTTATTTGCACATTTCAAAAACACGCAAATAATAATGTTTTTGCACAATTCAAAAACATTCAAATAATGTTTTTTGCACATTTCAAAAACATGCAAATATTTTTTTTTGCACAATTCAAAAACATGCAAATAATAATGTTTTTGCACATTTCAAAACCATGCAAATAAAACCATTACAGATAACACCTTTCAAGAAAATGTAAGTAGGACAATTTGCACTTTTCATAATTAAATAAATAGAGCATTTGAAACTTTTCTAAAACATGTAAATAGAACATTATGCACTTTTCTAAAGTATGTAAATAAAAAATTTATTTTTACCACAGAAAACATTCAATAATAAAATCAAAATGGTGGTTTTTGAATGGAAAAAATTGCTGCCTAAAAGTAATTCTTTCGTCCGCCCCTGCATTCAATGGATGATCATGTTGCTTTATTCCTGTGTATCTATAGGTGGAGATGAATTTATGTAACAATAGCGAAATACAATATGTGCATAAAACACTATATCATAAACATACAGCTGAAGCTTAGGCTAACTAAATTAAGAAAAAGACATGTTCTCTTGGCACATCATCTCAACTCGCAACACACCATTATATTACTCTGTTAATTCTTTTTTATGGTTGAATAAATTACCTTCGTTATTTTTATTTATTGTAGGTAGTTACAATATCTACTCTCCATTTACATCATTCAGCTGTCACCCACTCTCCCCAATTTATAACAATATGTACCTACAGACATAGTAATCATAATATCGGTACCGGTCGACAATTGATGTTAGATTTGGTAGGAAATTCAAAAATGTGGCAGTCTTTTAAAAAATCTGTGAAAAATGTCCTAATTCAATTCAAACCTGTACCATTACTTCTACCTTAACTTAGATTTAATATAGTTTATTATTGTATTGGGTAAATTATAGGAAAATTAAATTATTAAACATTTGGGCATAAAGGTATGATGCACAGCTGTTCCTGTTTTGAGAGCAGGTAGATTCTGAGGGAATATTTGGAAATACTTTGTATCAGTATGTATGCTTTCTCTTAATTAATCCTAATAAACCTAATGGACGTTATTTGCATAAAATTTAATAATGAAATAATATTAGGACCTCTATGAGACATGGGCAGGGCCGGAGGAATAAGGGATTTATTTTAGGCATCAATTTGTTTCCATACAAAAACCGCCATTTTGCTTTTATTGGCGGTTTTCTTTGGAAAGCAATATGTTGTATTTACATGTTTTTGAAAAGTACAAAATGTTGTATTTACATGTTTTTGAAAAGTACAAAATGTTGTATTTACATGTTTTTGAAAAGTACAAAATGTTGTATTTACATGTTTTTGAAAAGTACAAAATGTTGTAGTTACATGTTTTTGAAAAGTACAAAATGTTGTATTTACATGTTTTTGAAAAGTACAAAATGTTGTAGTTACATGTTTTTGAAAAGTACAAAATGTTGTATTTACATGTTTTTGAAAAGTGTAAAATGTTCTATTTGCCTTTTTTTGAAAAGTGTAAAATGTTCTATTTACATGTTTTGAAAAAGTGTAAAATGTTCTATTTGCATGTTTTGAAAAAGTGTAAAATGTTCTATTTGCATGTTTTGCAAACGTGTAAAATGTTCTATTTGCCTTTTTTTGAAAAGTGTGAAATGTTGTATTTACATGTTTTGAGAAAATTGGAAAAAGTTTTATTTCCTTGTTTTTGAAAAGCGTTAAACATATTGTATTTGCATATTTTTGAAATGTGCAAAATCATTTACTTGCATTTTTTAAAAATCAAAATGTTCTATTTATGTATTTTTTTTTAAATTACAAAAGGTTTCATTTAAATATTTTTTAAAAATTCAGAAAGAAGGGGCTGCTTGCGCTTGCAAAATTATCCGGCCCTGACACATGGAATCGACGGCTACGGCTACAAGACGAAATGATGCGGATTTTCCTTCTCCTAAATCTAAATCTCCGGTCCCGGTCTCTTGCCCTGTGTTTCTATGTTCTGGTTTCTTCTAATGAATATCGAGTGAATGTTGACTAATGAACTTCAATAGTTGAGCATAGACTCGAGAATCCTGAATGAAAATGAAGGGGTACAGTGGAAAGACTAATTAGGGAATATGAATGATACAGAGTGAGGAGGGCCATAGAACCACAGCCGTGTGTCTAATTAATAATAATGCATAAGGAAGTAGGAAGTAAGGGCCTGTGTGTCCTGTGTAGCCTGTGTAAAATATTTTCTAATTTTATTATGGACGTTTTCGTCCTTTTCAAAGCGCTTTCGGCAGAAATGTCTTATTACAGATTATTTCTCTCAGACTGTCTAATCTAATAGGGTCCACGTAAGGGCATATAAAACGTGACTTAGGATGTACATAGTGCAAACGCTATATGCATTCATAACATGCTCTAGTACTTGTATGTAGAGTTAATCCTCTTTTTAATTTATGAACGCCTACATAGTTGTGCACTGTATAAATAATTGGATTACGCATCTTGGTACAATTCGGTATATTACAGCTTTTCATTACGTTAAAATGTACACATTTTAAAGAAATAGCATAGTATGGACCATTTTTTAATTCTGTGTTATTTTTGTTTTAAATAATTTACACTTTTTTAGAACGAGCTCATTAGAACATTTTGCACGGTACAGTTCAAAAACGTGCAACTGAAGATCATTTTTCATTATAGAATTGTGTAAATAGATCATTTTGTACCTTTCAAAAATAAGAAAATAAAACATTTTGCACAATTTCAAAAACTTGTAGCTAGAGTATTCTGCACCTGTCAAAAACATTTAAATGGAACATTTTGCAGTTTTTTAAAAACATGAAATTCGAACATTTTGAACGTTTTAAAAACATGTAAATAGAGCATTTTGCACCTTTCAAGAATCATGTAAATGGAAAATTTTGCACTTTTCAAAAAACCTGAAATTAGAACATTTTGAACGGTAGGTTGGAAGGTTAAATTTAGGTAAAAACAATTTCCACCATCTACAAACATATTAAATATTAAAGTATCAGGATCTTAAAAGCATTTGAATAGGACATTTTGTAATTTTCAAAAACATGTAAATAGAATATTTTTCAATTTCAAAAAAAGGTGTAAATGGAACATTTTGCACTTTTCAAAAAGATGCAAATTGAATATTTACCACTTTTTGAAAACAAGTAGCGGTACCTACTATATTTCCTGTATAATAGTTAACCCGTCTACTATTAAAAATCCGACCTCCCAAGCTCGTCTACAATTATTACAGGCCGATTTACTGCTACGAACATGTCTACTATTAATAAAGGAAATACGGTAAATATGAACATTCTAAACTCTTCAAATATCATGTCAGTAATTTACATTTTAATTAGCCCCTTATGTTATGTACAAAAAGTGTATCTAATAATTGTACTAGTACCAGTGTAGAAAATTTTATTTTTGAAATTACTAAATGAGCAAAAAATATATTTCTGTACCTTAGAAAAAGCAATAAACAATTCAAGATCTTTTTTGTGCATTTTCCTTTGTAAAACTATCAACGTTACTGTCACCGTAGAAATGACTTATTATTCCACTTACTAAAAAATAGGACATATTCATATTAAACATTATTCCTTTATAGATTTCGACATCCTCGTATTTATGTTATGACCCACCCCCACAAATATATAGCACTAATTAATTAATTTATATTACTTTTTCTACATCTTAAAAAATCTGTTGAATGTTCTACGACCTGTCTACCGGGACCGGGGCAACGCTCAATGCCAAAGGGCAACGCTGATATTTATTTCTGGATTCTCGATTCTGGGGCATCTGGAATCTGGGGTGTGTGTATTTGTGTGGGCGTTTGGCCGCCTTATTTCCTCTTATCTCTTTGTCTCTGTATTTCGTCGCGTGAATTTATTTCTATTGTACTTGATAGGCTTCTGCGTAGTTTCTAAGTTCAAATCCAAAGCAAAGCAAAGCAAGTTGAGTTCATTCTTGTTGAGCCATTTACCCCACGTTTCTCCATCTAATTCTATGTCAATTTCAATGCTGTCGTCAGAATCAGAATCAGAACCAGAATCAGAACTTAGGACACGATTAGTCTCAGAATCCGTCTCAAAACTCGTCCCCGGAATTTATCTCCGGCTATGAATTGTCCGTCTCCGCGTCCGTCCCTCTATTATTGACTTGAAAGTGGAAAGATGTTATATATTTTCTATGAAGAACCAAAATGACCCATATTCAATTTAAACTAGAATCAAAATGAGCTATGTCATAAAATCAAAATGAGAAATATGCGTAAAATGTTAATTATTAAGAGTTTTTGAAAAGTGTAAAATGTTCTATTTACATGTTTTAAAAAAGTGCAAAATGTTCTAATTCCATGTTTTTGAAAAGCGCGAAATGTTCTCATTCCATGTGTTTCAAAAGTATAAAATATTCTAATTCCATGTGTTTCAAAAGTGCAAAATGTTCTAATTCCATGTTTTTGAAAGGCGCAAAATGTTCTTATTCCATGTGTTTCAAAAGTGCAAAATGTTCTAATTCCATGTTTTTGAAAAGTCTAAAATGTTCTATTTGCATGTTTTTGAAAAGTGTCATAATGTTCTATATACATGTTTTTTAAAAGTGTAAAATGTTCTAATTACATGTTTTTGAAAATTGTAAAATGTTGTATTTACATATTTTTGAAAAGTGTAAAATATTCTATTTAAATGCTTTCAAGACATGTTTCAATACTTTTGTAGATAGTTGATACTGTTTTAAGCTAAAAATGGATTTGGGTCATTTTGGTTCTTCACAGCCGGTATGTATGTACTGTATAGTAGGCTGAGGCTGATTCAGCAAGCCTTATGGTCGCCTGGTCCTGGTCCTGGTCCTGCACAGAAATACATTGACAGAGACAGAAGCTACGGAGCTTTCGGTTCGGGTAATCCGGAATGGAAGTAACCGTAGCCGTAACCGTAACCGTAACCGTTAAGCCCTCGTCTCTCGTCTCTCCCTTTCGCTCCCTTTCTCCCCGCTCCTTCTGCTCCTGTTTTATTTTATGCCGTGTGTGTGTGTGTGTGTGTCAGAGGGAGGCTATAAAACAAGTTATAAGACGGAGCACTTTGTCCAGTCAGGTTCAGTGTGAGTAAGATTCTTGAACGGTATCCACGGTATCCACTACACTTTCAGTCAGTCAGTTACGGTCACTGTTCAGTTTTACATACAAAATTTACGACCTACGAATCCTTTGATTTTTACACACACAAAATTTCATCACATAGCCATCAACTTTACATTTTATTAAAATTTCCAATTTTCAAAAGTACCTTTTTTTGTGAATAAATTCTATACTTTTTCAACTGTTTTTCTATTTCTTCTGTCATTCTTCAAAAAACAGAAAAAATTAAGTAAGTTCAAAATTTTGTATTCAAAATTTAGGCTTTAAAAGCAACACTTTTTAATATTGAGATTAGAGGTAAATTTTGTGTAAATTTTCATATTTTTTTAAATTGAAGGGGGAAGTTGATTTTGATATGTTTTTGTGTGCTTTTTGAATTGTTGTAGTTTGAATTTCGCTGCTTTTGCTGCTGCTATTCGTAAGGAGGTAAAAGAAAAGTAGAATTTTTGAAAAAAGAAAATGGAATCAAAAAGAACAATGCAATTTTTTGGACTGGCATTCTGTCTCATGTTGGTCGTTGTTGAAATTTATTCTGTCCCAATGTACACACCTGACGACTATGAACAAAGTAAGTTTCTATATTTTCTACTGTTTGTTTAGTTAAAATAAATTTTTAGGTAGGTACCACCTACCTACCTACCTACCTACCTATAAAGTTCTTTTCCGTGTTTTTAGGTTTACCATAGTACCTACCTATAAATACCTTAAAAGTAATATTTTGTATGAATTATTTAAAGGCGTAATAGCATTTAATGGGCTGACGATGACGATTTAGTTTTAGTTTCGTAATTCATAAAAGGCTATATGCATAATTAATAGGGTTAGTTTTATGACTGATTAAAATGTATTGATCATTCATGCACAGTTCAATCACTTGAACCGAAATCGAAACCGTAGTAGACCATCAAAAAATACAATACTTATAGGTAGGTACCTAGGATCAAAGACCGAAAGTGTTGACTCTCAAAATTGTTCATATTTACCTCCACCAATTTTTGTAAAGTTTAAAGCTTTTAATCAAAGTGAGGAATTTAAAATAGATAAAGAATTTTATTAAAATCTATTAAAAAATATATTGTAAAAAATCTCTATTTCTTAGAACCTTGAGGAAGGTTTGGACATTTTGTTTGGCAAAAAATATACTTCCCACCCTTTGTCTTGCAATGCCCCAGTACCCCACTACTCCGCATTGTGACTATTAGATCAGTGCACAATGTGTCAAATTCACTCACAATAATAGTGTATAGCCCCCACGTTTTCTCTGTAACTACATGCATCTAGCTATGTAGATTTTAAAAGATGAAAACAATATTTGAAACATTACAACATTTTTACATTTTTTATTTTCTTAAATTCTCGCAAAACCCAAGACACAAAATTTAAAATTCATAAAGACACAAGTATTCTCGTTCTTCAGGGAACTGTCACGTTCGACTCTCGCTTTAAAAAAAAATTACAAACGAAACTAAAATTATGTTAACGGTAAAGGCTGAATTAAACTTGCTTGCATACAGTATATACATATGCCTATAGCTATAGGGCATGTAGGGATGTAAGAAAAATGTTGTCGTTTTCTAGTTTGAATTTTGTTTGTGCATTTGTTAATGTCATATACGTTGTACAATTTCTGTAGGCGTTAGGTAGGGACCTGAACCTTGAACACAGGTCCTTTTGATTTGACTTTTAAAAAACGTGCAAAAGTTAAAACGGTGTAATTCTCTCACATCAAAAGAATATTTTCTGTGTTTTTCTCTGTTCCTTCTGTTCATATCTCTGCTGTTCATTTTAAATGTCGTCTTTGATTCTGTGTCAATCTCAGAAGGTCGTTTCACGCTACTCACTCAATTATTTTCTAAGAAAATTCATGGTAGGGCTACTGCAGCTTTTATTGTATAAGATGCAGGTTCGGATATTTTAATTTAAATGAAAAAAAAATACAGTGTAAATTGCCGTTTGTAAACCTTGCAGCATTTTTGTATTTATTCAAATTAGTGTAAAATACATTATTATTAGGAAAATTATTTAGAAAACTTTTAAAGTTAATCAGAAAATAAACGGCCAAGTCCCATAACCCACCCCCTCTTCACCAGTGTAGTAAACTGCGACATTTAAGATTTGGAGGCAAATTCAAATTGCATTTATGAAAAATCTTACTTTGTTAAGTTGTTAAGGCTCCCCTTGTTTTTGTAAAACCAAATTTACATAATTTATTATGACATTTTGAAAGAATTTTGGGCATTTTGGAATTACAAGAACATACAAACTTTCCCAAGCGACTGTATGTTGCTATACTGTTGTTTGCCTTTCAAATTTACAATTTAGATTTTTCCCCCTCTTTTTAACATGTACAAATTGAGTGTGATTTGTTCTTTGGAAGTGGGAATTGCCATCATTTGTGAAGGGTGAAGGGCTGTACACAATAAGTACTAATAGCAATAGCAGTGGGAGTCGAAGTGTTATTGACTGGGAAGTGGAGATTGGAGTATTTTAAGGTTGTGTGCATTGCATTAAGCTCGCTACAGAAACTTATACAAAAACGTACTGTTTAGGCTCCAATTTACTGAATTTCCTAAAATAAAGTCTACAAAAAGCAGAAGCAAAGGTGACGGTACAAGATGGAGACATGTACGTCCTTAGGTAGGTACACTTTTTTAAAGGGTGGTCCCTAAATGCCATTTGCTGTCATATTCGTGGCCCTATTGCCTGCGTATCTTTTGTCCGTTGTTCGTCTTGCCCGCATCGTTGTTGTTATTACATAAATATAATTTATCTTGGTTGTATAAGCCTTATAAGCCGTGGGCTTAAGCTGTAGTGGTGCTGTAGATATGTGGTTTTACATAAGTCATCATAAATCCTGAATCCTAAGTTAAACAAAGGGGAAAGCGGGGCTCCCCTCAATGCCATTCTAATAGTCGTCGAGATAATAGGTGATTGTCCATTTATTTAAACAGTTCATATTATAGTCAAACAGAATTCGTAATAGGATAATTTCAATATTTACGCATAGTATGCAAAGTATATACCATTATGCTTGAGACTATTGAGCGATGGTTTGTAGCAGATGAGTTTGCTTTTACATTTAGAAACTATTTAAAATCAAATATTTGACAGGCAAAGTTGTACCTTCTTATTTTGTCAGTGTTAATTTTGCATGTAGCTCTTTATTGAAAATAATTTTGTCGGTTTGCTATATAGTTCATCCGCGAAACGTAATGCTTTTAAACATACGGGGGCGGACGAAGTAATTACTTTTAACTTTTAGGAAGCAATTTGTTACCATTCAAAAACCACCATTTTGATTTTATTGAAGGTTTTCTTTGGTAAATCAAAATGTAGTATTTACATGTTTTTTGAAAAGTGCAAAATGTTCTTTTTACTTGATTCAGAAAAGTGCTCAATGTTCTATTTACGTGTTTTGAGAAAAGTGGAAAATGTTTTATTTCAATATTTTTGAAATGTACAATAATTTTTATTTTGCTTGTTTTTAAAAAGTCAAAATATTCTTTTTACATATTTTTGAAAAGTGCAAAATGTTCCATTTACATGTTTTTTGAAAATTCAGGCAGCGGGGGCAACCTGCGCCAGCCACATTATCCAGCCCTGTAAACATATAAGAGACTTGCCTATCCTCACTAACATAATTTTTTGGCCTAAATAATGAGATAAAGGGGCCAATTTTGAGTTACCTCGAAAAAATTAAACTTTTTGTTTTGTTGCTAAATTTGCTTTTAGAATGCTGCATTCGAATGCTTGAAGATTGAACGTTTTTTAAAGCACATAGTTTTGTACCTACTTCATGAAATACTTGAAAAGAATACATTAGTAATATATAAAAATTCTATGGTAAATAAATAGTAAGAAAAAAACAAGGAAATGAAAGAATTTAGTAATTAAATTAGGAAACACATCTTGTACGCATCCCATCCCATACACATATGTAGTAATTACTGGTAACACGGTACATTTGGATAACATTAAAAATTCCACAAAAGTTTTTTTTAAACTTTCACTACTGACTAATACGTAGTACGTACTACTCGAGAATTCCACTCTCTCTTCCTCATCCTACGCCTACCTCAAAATTGAATCAAGTCTCCATAAAATATTTTGAGTAGGTGCCCAGGTATTTTGGAGTGCTAAATTATAAAGGAGACGTAATGGGTTTCTAGTTTATGAATGCGCCTCCTGTTTTCTTTTTTCTCACTCCCCCCTCCCCCCTCTTTCGCTCCCCCCCCCCCTCTCTTTTCATATATTCACCGAATTTACCATTTACCATTTTTACTAATTTACATTTTGATTATCATCATGTAAATTATTTAGTGTTCATTCACGGGACGCTCTCTGCCTATCCTATGCAGATCTCGGTTTTGACTCTTCCGCCATAATCATAATTACACTCGTACACACACACACGCACAACATGAAGAGGTGTTTGGCAAAACGGGTCAGGCCCATGTTTTTTGCAAAAGTGAGATTATTTTCGTTACGTGTACTAAGCAACTAGATACGCTACAATGTTGCATGGTAAAGGTTAAAGTTCGGTCAAAGCAATTTTAAAAAATTTCCAAAATATCTTTTTTCGCAAAATGGGATAAGTCCAATAAATGATATTTGGCAAAATGGGATAAGTCCACCTAAAACAGCATTTCTGATTTAACTTTGGTTTTCCAGTATTTTCGTAGTTTGTAGAAGACAATTGCCGTGCTTTAATTTTTTATGAAAGAAAAAGTTTAAAAGTTTAAAAAAAAGTTTTACTTACGTCTTTTAAAAAGAGCTTATTTACGTCTTTTTTGAAAGTGCAAAATGTTTTATTTACGTCTTTTAAAAAGTGCGAAATGTTTTATTTACTTCTTTTTTAAAAGTGCAAAATTTTTTATTTACTTCTTTTTTAAAAGTGCGAAATGTTTTATTTACGTCTTTTTTAAAAGTGCAAAATGTTTTATTAACGTCTTTTTTAAAAGTGCGAAATGTTTTATTTACGTCTTTTTTAAAAGTGCGAAATGTTTTATTTACGTCTTTTTTAAAAGCGCAAAATGTTTTATTTACGTCTTTTTTAAAAGTTCAAAATGTTTTATTTACGTATTTCTGAAAAGCGCAAGGAAAAGTTTAAAAGTTAAACAAAAGTTTGGTTTCAGTCGTTACGATTAAAATTTTATCCCACGGACTTTTTCCTCCACGTTAAGTTGTTGATTTTGAGGCAAAACGGAAAAAGTCGACGATTTAAAATTTTGCAAAATTTTCTAAACAATTCCAGAGTCAGTCTAGATTTATGAAACTGCTTGTAATAACGCTTTGTCAGTTGCAGTACCTGTAGAAAAAATTGAGTTGTAAAAAAATAATCCTGTCACCTTTTACAAATTATTCGTTGTTCAGTAAAATTGTCTTTGATGGACTTGACCCGTTTTGCCAAAAAACTCTTCATGATTTTTAGTTTTACATACATCAATATTTGAACAAAGGGAAGCGCGAATGAGTAAAAACGAAAGGCAACATTAGCATTAGCATTGCGGGCGAGTGCGAGTGCCAGTAACAGTAACAGTAGAAAAGTAATTCATTCAGAGTGAAGCCGTACACATAGAGAAGCGTAGGGCGAGAAAGGAAATGAGTGAAAGGATTTCATTTCATGTGAAGCACTGAAATTAAAAAGAAACTTTTTCCTACAAAATAATGTTTTTGTGAATGGAGAGAGTGAACTGTGTCTGTGTATAGTTTCCTTCCACATGTCAAAAGTTCTATGTGAGGTTTCCACTTTCACTCACTCACTCACTCACTTTCACTGCCGCTCATCTCAAGCGCGCTGAACGGTGGTAGAACATTATAGAGGATATATATTGGTAAATATTAGACAAAATTGGGTCCTGACAGGCAGGCATTTAAGTATAGGGGAAAATACACAGAGAGAGTTTAGCGGGTGACAATGTGACAATGGACTGAATGAGAGTGTCATGACAATTTTCTATGTCCCACACACCCACGTACATAATACAACTTGTGTCAATTTAGAAAGTAAAGAAAGCAAGCAATAGAATACACATTACTCAGAATATTGAGACATGACACTCAGCCATATATGTAGCTACAACTAATACTACACTTTAAGGGTAAAACTGCTATACCACTGTGATAACATATAACTACCGTATTTCCCATAATAGTAGACGGCCCGGGTCTGGGTGGCCAGATTTTGAGTAGTTCTATCTAGGGACGTACTATTAGACGCTTTACGGTCAGAGCTGGACGAAGGAATTGGTTTTAGACAGGAATTTGTTTCCATACAAAAACCACCAGTTTGATTTTATTGATGGTTTTGTTTGGCAAAGCGAAATGTTGTATTTACGTGTTTTTGAAATGTGCAAAATGTTGTATATTTACATATTTTGTAAAAAGTTGATAGTGTTTCATTTCTATGTTTTAGAAATGTGCAAAAAAATTTATTTCCATGTTTTTTAAAAGTGCAAAATGTTTTATTGCATGTTTTTTAAAAGTGCAAAATGTTTTATTGCATGTTTTTGAAATGTACAAACAAATTTATTTTGCATGTTTTTGAAGTCACAATATTCTTTTTTGTATATTTTTGAAAACTGCGAAATGTTCCATTTACATGATTTTTGAAAAGTGCAAAATGTTCCATTTACATGTTTTTTGAAAAGTGTTAAATGTTTTATTGCATGTTTTTGAAATGTACAAAAAAATTTATTTTGCATCTTTTTGAAGTCACAATATTCTTTTTTGTATATTTTTGAAAACTGCGAAATGTTCCATTTACATGATTTTTGAAAATTCAGGCAGCGAGGACTGCCTTGCTGGCCTTATTATCCGACCCTGTGTATATGGTACTTTTGCCCTTACCGTTACCGTTAGTAACTATGTAATTCTATACTTATATTCTGCAGATTATATAAATAATTCAATTTCCAAAAACTAATGTCTTCTATATGCAAAGTACAGAGCGACTATATAATTGTCATAAAAATAATAACTAATGTGCCATTCAAAATTCAATGTCTTCATCATCACTGTAACTCCTGGACTGAATGACTTATTGTATGCATAGGAATACTTTACAATTGTAGATACGTAGCTGGGGCTCTGACTCTCCTTCCTATTTGTCTTAAGACGTTAAGAAAGGATGATTACACACACACTGACAAAGACTCTGTCCACACTTTTGTTTCTACTTTTTTCTTTATGAATTATCTCTCCTATTTCTTTCCTATTACTTGACATTTTCATTGGAGTTGGAATTGGTGGCTGACAGCCCATTGTTTACTGTAGACTCGAGGCCTTGAGGTGAAAGTTAGGAGTGAAAGTACATGGTGATGGTGGTATGCTATGAAATAGAAAACAGCTCCTCATTTTCTAACGGAATCTCAAATTTCCTATTAAAACCATCATCAACTAATGACTATGGCACTGTCTAAAATCAAGTTGTCACACAACCAAAGCCAAAGCAACGTTGAGGGGAACTTTAATAGCACTATTGTTTTTACTTCTTTCCTAACCGTCCATCATTTGGCCCGTTTTATAATGATTATTTATGTGCTTTGTGACACACTCTGCTGGAGTTTTGAAATCGCGAAAATAAATTAAATTAAAGGCTGACAAAATTGTGGGAATTATTATTAGAAAAAAAACATACATAATTTATTTCCATGCGAATTACTGGCTTAATGGTAACGGTGCGGTGAATGGCCAAGGTCATATATCTGTACGCCAAACGTCACATTCACCTTGTCTGTACATATCCGTGCAATAGGATCTGGGAAATAGAAAGTTAAAAAAAAATGTAGTAATGTAAAATAATGAGCCTGGAATGAATTTAACTGGATCAAAAATATAAGATTTAAAATCGCGTAGAAGATCCGCGCACGAACAAAATCGGCAGAATGTCTGTAAATAGTAAATAAGGAAATTAAAATGTAATGTAATGTAAATGTAATGTAAATGTAATGAGATTTGATTGGATTGGATTTGACACAGGAGTTGCAAATATGATGGAAGAGCTTGAGCGTCAAGGTTTGACGGGTCCAATTCTCAACCGAGCATTTCCAAATGATCATATGATGCGCAAATCACAGCGTTCTAATTCGTTGAGGCTCCGATTCGGAAAACGTAGTGGGGCTGACATCAGTGATGCTTGGAAGGTACGTGTATAAACTCCGACACATTTACATATGAAGAGTCTTTTGGCAAAACGGGATAGGTCCATTAAATATGGCTTTTGGCAAAATGGGACAAGTCCACTTTAAACATGCAGCTCTGATTTAAATTCCGTTTTCCAGTGTTTTCGTAGTTTGTAGAAGACAATTGCCGTGCGTAAATTTTTTTATGTAAGAAAAAGTTTAAAAGTTAAAAAAAGTTTGGTTTCACTCAAAACGGTTAAAATTTCATCCCACGGACTTTTTCCTTTATGTTTAGTTATGCATTTTGCGGCAAAACGGGGAAAGTTCACAAATTCAAAATTTTGCAAAATTTTCTAAAAATTCCAGAGTCAGTCCAGATTTATGAAACAGCTTGTAATAACGCTTAGTCAGTTACAGTACCTGTAGAAAAAATTGAGTTCAAAATAATAATCCTGTCACCTTTTATTCGGTATTCGTGCTTCCTGTAAAATTCTCGCTTCGATGAACTTGACTCGTTTTGCCAAAAAACTCTTCATATGTACCAGCTCTTTGATTTTGTGATTTTTTTAAAAACATTTCGCTTAAACTCTGAGACTCGTCATAAATTATGAATTATTCAAATTGTTTGTTATCAAAATGAACGGCACACAAATCACAGAAATCAGAGTATAAAATTGCTACCTAATTTTATTACAGTTAGTCATAACTAAGCATCACATTCACATCGATGTGATAGTCTTTAACCTTAACGCTTTGTTACGGTTACGCGGCATTGACTGATAGAAAGTTTTTACACGTATAGGCAGCGTATAAATCCCGCACTGCCGATTTTGGTTCTGCATGGTGAAGCATATTATGGGAGAGAGATGGTCGAAATTGAAATCGAAACAGACAGGCATTCCCTCTGAAGCAATTAATACGGTAACGGTAACGTAACCGTAACCGAAACGTTACCAGTACCGGGAACGGTTTTGGGTGGAGATAATGAATGTCATACCTGTTACTGTTTCTGTTACTGTGGCTATGGTTGTGGTGTGGTGGCGGTTTGGACGTGGCAACTTTCCGGGAAACTGACAGCCCCAAATATAGAATTCGAAATTGAAAATTGAAAGAGGAGTAATAAAAAATGTCACGTCAGCTACAACATCTTGGGTTCTTGTAGCACACCTACGCAAGTACAATTAGCAGTAGCAGACTACCTACAACTACGTGTATACATATGCATATAGTTAGCATAATTGATTGAAGGAGCCCGCAGAGCAGCCTACTGCTCAATTTTGATTTCAATTTTCTCAATATTTCGAATTTGACAAGTGAAAGAGTCAGCATGTTTGGAGTTTCAGACAAAGGCATTATTAATACAATTCACAAATCCATGAAACCAAACACACAATGCAATAAGGCCACCCCACAACTGGCTCAACTGGAACTGGAGTTGACAGATTAATAGATATAGCTATTGCTTGACTATATTTACATCCTTCAAAGTTGTTGTTTTCTTTTTCTTAGAAATCCCGTTTAAGATTGAATTCAAACTTCCACATTTTTTCCACAGATTTTATTCTTTCTTTGAAAATAGAAAAATACATCGCTACTGAAGAAGCAAAATTACCGATCTCCAGTTCTCTCGTTCAAATCTGGACGAAGGAATTGGTTTTAGGCAGCAACTTGTTACCATACAAAAACCAGTATTTTGATTTTATTGATGGTTTTCTTCTTTGGTAAAGCAAAATGTTGTATTTACATGTTTTAGAAAAGTGCAAAATGTTCTTTTTACATGTTTTAAGAAATGTGATAAATATTTTATTTGCATGTTTTTAAAATGTACAAAAGAAATTATTTTGCATATTTTTAAAAACTGCGAAATGTTTCATTTACACATGTTTTTTGAAAATTCAAGTAGCGGTGGTTGCCTGCACTGACTGCATTATCCGGCCCTGCTCTCGTTAGGAACACAATTATTTCATAAATCACACAAAACGGGAAATTGATGATCTAAATTTGTATTATACTAAATAGTGTGTAGGGGGTCGTCCATAAATGGCGTAAAGGGTAGGGTCAATGGATCTAATTGGGTATTATTGATGACATCCCATGTTAAAGATAGCCATTACACACATTGACAGTGGTTAAGCTGATGACAGTGGGGTCATAGATAAGGTTCTAAAATTGGGGATATTTCGTTACATCATTTATGGATTACCCCTAATTATTTTGTCAGTGTAATAAGCAATAAGAAACACTCGTAAAAAATACACACAATTAAATACATTAAAAAATGAAGATCGGCAATTTCGCTATAAGTGAGAAATATTGCAGATAAGAATTTTTGCTTCTTCAGTAGCAAAATGGAAATTAGGATTGAAGATTGATTGTCGCCTTTGGTTTATATGTTTTCATTTTTTTGAAGCTGATTTAATTTATTTTACAATAGTTTTTGAAAAACATCTCTGATTGGAAAAATCAACTGATTTGAACCTAAGTTTAGATGAGTCTACGTCTACATGCAGGATGCTATGCTACGCAATTGAACTGAAAACACTGTCACTGAACTGAAGCTGATTGTAAATTTTTGAATTTAAATTTTGTATTTTGTTTGTATGTGGGTTTTACAGACAATGGACAAGCCTCAAGAGGACTGAGATGGGAATGGAACTAAACAAGCTGAAATAAAAACATCAACAACTAAAACTACTACTACTTCTAAGTCTACAAATGTACCATATTAAGCCACCACAATTACAACTATGTATATAATATTTACAGCCATCAAAATATCCAAATAAAATGATCAATAATTTAATTGGACGCAAGGAAAATTACAAAATATCATCAAAGTACATTATATCATCGTACATGTGAAAAATAAAAATAAATAAATAAAATTAACAGATGAATAAAATTTAATTGTAAATTCCTTAAGCAATGTACCTTTAATTAATTGTGTATTCCATATATAATGTATGATTTGCTGTATGACATGTTATAGGGATATATAGTATAGCTAAAAAAAATTACACGTTATATCTATATGTATAGCTACTATAGTATAATATTACAACATATTTTTTGATTTTATAGTTTTTTACTTTCAATTCTCCATAACTTTATTGACTGAACTTAAGGCAATTTTTTGTGTGGATTTTGTCAAATAATTCCAAAATTTTAGTAAAGTAAAATGCATAACAAAACTTTGTAAAAATATTTCTTTTCTTTTCGTCTGTATACTGAATTTCTAATTTAATTACATTATATGTAACTTAAATAAAAAAAAATCTGTTTATTTTTAATATGTACATATATGTACTACATGACTTACACCTACTATATTACTGTCAACTGTATTATGACCGACATATGTATAACCTGTAATAATTATTACAAAAATTGTGAGTATGCTCATCCACTATGTATAGAAAAATTAGAGTCCCCGTGTTAACTATAGTGTGAGTGTAGATGCTGTGTAGATATAATATTGGTAGATATACTTAATTGATGTAGACCTATAGTCTGTATAGTGGTAGTGCAGTAGATATATGTAGAATTACAACACCAAATTTAGACTCTAAATTAGCGGTCGCGGTCAATTATAATGATGATCCGAAACCGAATCTGAGATTGAAAGGTTGAAATGTTTGAAAAATTTGAAATTTAAAAAAAAATGTGTTATATAATTTACACTATATACTGTTACAAGTTACACCTGTATATTATTTATTCCGTAGAATAGTAGTTAAAAAAAACGAAATAAAAAAAGGCCCTTTACAATGGCACCTCCTTTACTTATAAGTATAATGCAGCAAAGTTGAGTTTTTTTTAAGTTCTACGGCCACGTTATTAATCCTTCGAATTCATACACATAACATTTTAGTAAATAGTGCTTTCATTTAGTTTCAGCGGTTTAGCAGCAACCGGCAAGCCGGTAAGCCGATACCGGTAAAAGGTAAATTTTGAAGGCTTACCTTTTGGCTGATGATGTCCAATTTAGTGCAGGTACGCCATTTAAGAAACTAAAGGATTTGTGAGATCATAATTTTATGCGTTGTACAATGTACAACGCATTATTCTACAGATGAAGAGTTTTTTGGAAAAACGGGTCAAGTCCATCTATTTTTAAATGAGATTATTTGCGCTACGTGTACTATTTCACTAGATACGTTACGGTGTTGAATGGTAAAGGTCAAAGTTCAGCCAAAGTAATTTTAAAAAATAGCCCAAATTTCGTCTTTAAGCAAAACGGGATAAGTCCACCTAAAACATGGATTTCTGATTTAAATTTGGTTTTCCAGTGTTTTCGTAGTTTGTAGAAGACAATTACCGTGCGTACATTTTTTTATGCAAGAAAAAGTTTTAAAGTTAAAACAAAGTTTGGTTTCACTCGTTAAGATTAAAATTTCATCCCACGGACTTTTTCCTCCACGTTAAGTTATGCATTTTGAGGCAAAACGGAAAAGTCCACAAATTAAAATTTTGCAAAATTTTCCAAAAATTCCAGAGTCAGTCCAGATTTATGGAGCTGCTTGAAATAACGATTCGTCAGTTACAGTACCTGTTGAAATAATTGAGTTCAAAAAATACTCCTGGTACCTTTTATTCATTATTCGCTGTTTCTGCCAAATTTGCTTTGATGGACTTGACCCGTTTTGCCAAACAACTCTTCAGGTAATTTCTTTGCAGTACTGCGTACTACTATAAATGTAGGGCACGCAAAAAAAAATCTAACATAATGTATTTTCATGTGTTATCATATTATGCTTGCTCGGAAATTAAGCATTTCTATTCTTTATCAGTATAAAGTGCTTTAGAAAATAAAGCTTAAATTAAATTGAACATGCAAACCATGCAAGTTTGATTTCATGTATTATGCAAAACCAGAGGTCTATAGTAAGACACAAGCAAACTTTCCACACTTCCACGTGTGTTGACTATCTCTCATGCAGGTGAGTACATAAAGGTAATATTCAAATATGAGACATCAAAAATTTTTTTAAAAAAATCAGAATCAGAAAAATACACGTCTCGTTTTTGGATTGTCCTTCCTAATTTTTTCGCTTTCATTTTACGCTGCTGTTTTATTACACTGCGTAGAATACAAATACAAAACAGTCTGTATATATAAGACACAATCAAAATCAAATTTTGAAATCAGCTCAACGTAATTCTAAAAAAAAAACTAGAACAACACGTTTCTAATATCATAATGTTCCAAGTTCACGTGTAACACAGTAAAAAGTTATAAATTAGAGTGTGGCTTCTACAGTGGTATGCATATTGGCATTGAGCAGCGTACTACCCGGGTAACACCCATCATAAAAATTTGTAGTCCGGCCACACGTCAGGACGTCACCACTCATCCCTATGCTACTTAACTAACGCTCCCCGTATCATCCAAATATACATAGATAATTGTGTTGGTTTTTTAATCCCTAATCCCTATGCCGTACATCCTACATGTAATCTCAGCTTAGGCAAAAAAAAACAAAAAACCATACGATATCATTACTTACGAGTGAAAGTCTAAAAGTACTATAGCTATATAGTATGATTATCTCCACAGTTCCACACGACGGGCTAGGGCTATATATCATATGCATACTAATGCCTTTATGTTATACCATATGTTGTAAGAAATACAAATTACGGCACGAGTATGATATACGGATGACGAATGACAGGAAATACGGATACGGATACGGTGGGTGTAAAAGATAAATTGCAAAAAAAAAATTCAAAGGAACAAAAATCAGGAAAGTTCCAGATTTCAGATTCTAGAGACGCTATACAGTTACAGTTACGTGATGATGTGTTCAACAGTGCACATAGATTTCAGTTACAGTGCAAATATGAAATTGGCAGCACAGAAATAAAAAAGCTAAATCTGCTCATTCTGCCCTAGGGCCAGATAATGTGGCCAGCGCATAGGCAGCCCCCGCTGCTTGAATTTTCAAAAAACGTGTAAATAGAATATTTGGACTTTTTAAAAACAGGCAAATTAAAATATTTAACAATTTTCAAAAACATGGAAATAAAACATTTTCCACTTTTATAAACACATGTATGTAAATGGAACATTTTGCACTTTTCTAAAATATGTAAAAAGAATATTTTGACTTTTTAAAAACATGCAAATACAATTTTTTCTACATTTTAAAAACATGAAAATAAAACATTTTCCCATTTTCTCAACACATGTAAATAGAATATTTTGCACTTTTCTGAATCAAGTAAATCGAATATTTTGCACTTTTCTAAAACATGTAAATACAACATTTTGCTTAATTTGCTTTACCAAAGAAGAAAACCATCAATAAAATCAAAATAGTGGTTTTTGTATGGAAATAAATTGCTGCCTATAAAAGCAATATTCTTCGTCCGGCCCTGTTCTGCCCACATGGAGTTCAAGATGAACGTGATATATAATTATTTTATAGGTATATGTTTTTACTTCTTGAAAAATACTAAAATACTAACATTGTAAGCAAACATTCTACAACTTACAATTTAAGCTCATTAACTGATTACTATATACTAATTGCCTAATTTTCTAATGCACTATATTTAGATGGGTAATAAGAAAAGCTATGGACTTTTCTTCGTTTTCTATGTAATTTCGTTTTTTAATTTTTTTAACCTACCTTTACCTTCATTAAATTTCTTAATCGTAAGTTTTGCAATGCATAGTTAAGTACATAGAATCAAATCTAAAACTTACATAAAATCCAGCGTCTGACATATTAAAGTAAATACTGAGCAAGACTTATAATTAGCTGTGAAGTTGAACGCTATTATGTATGCTAATGACAGCTATAGGAAAAAAAATTGACGTAAGGAAGTAACTAAGGATAACGATAACGATAAGCTAACATTTAACATGGAATTAATCCAACGTCTAACATATGGCAAATGAATTAATCTGAGATTTTGAAATTAAAATAAAAACACTATAATAATTCTAGGTGTAAACTTGTGTGTAAATTGTAAATTACTTAAGTGGGCTTTTTACATAATAAACTTTAATTGGTATGTTTGCATTTTGCTATGTAGGTAATATGCAAGATTTTATTTCTAATCGGCTTCTATAGATTACCTAATAATTGTAAGTAAATCATTAAAATTATACGCTACCTTGCATGAATATCTAATTAACAAGTACCTAAGCCAATTAATTTGGAAACGGACATTTTCCGGGTGGAAAATGCCGTACAATCTTAATTAATGACAAAATAAAAAATCACATGTCTCACAATTTCTGATATTTTAGTATTTAATTCACATGTGTATTTTACGCTTCATTAAATCCCACAGCCCGTCAGTCTACAGGGCATTACACTCCGCTATAACATTGAACGCCAATTAAAATTACTTTACTATATTTAAAAATCATAGTAGATTCTTTATATTTTACTGGGAATGCTTCATACCGGTACCGTTTTGGCAGCTTTTTCTGCTTGGGAAAAGTCGCTTCTTATCAGAAATGAAATATTTCGACTGTGTGAAAGTTTGAAGTTATGCAAATGTTTTATCTCGTTATTTTTAGTTCTGGTCCTGTTGCCCTATGTAGTTAATATTTGCGTATATTAGTTATGTAATTCTGAAATTTCCAATTGTCAATGCCTAAAAATTTGTATAAGCATATAGTGGCATACTCATACGTTATAGTACAGTGCTATATAGATATAGGGCCACACCCCCCTTTCAAGTAGAAAGTCGAAAATTGAGGGAATTAAAACATGGAAATTAGTCTTTCAAACTGCAATGCTTCAATGCAGTAATTACTCAGGCTTTGTCTATTGTGTAGAGAGTAGAGAGAGTCTCACTGCACTGGTGCTGCATGGTTCACCGTCACTGTACATGTGCAACATGTGAGTAATGCAGAAGACACAAAACAGACACGACGACGACGACTGATAATAACTATTACAACTAACAAGGGATAATTACAAGAAAAACATAAAAAATAATAATGCTATATGACGCCATTCACACTATCACAATTCAAATTGTACTGAGTACAGATAATTGACTTCATTAGGACGCTGTAATTGCACGCATTTATGTTTACTGCATCGAAGCTAATTCTAATGGTAGCACACTAACGTACCTACTTAGGATGATCCAGCCGCACATTCATGTTTCCAAGTATGTATGCATTTTGCATTTGTTTATTTGTCAAGTCAAATAACAGTTTTCTGGACATATATGAACGTCATGTGAATAGTTGCTTGGCAAAACGGGATAAGTCCACCTAAAACCTGTATTTCTGATTTAAATATGGTTTTACAGTGTTTTCGTAGTTTGTAGAAGACAATTCCCGTGCGTCAATTTTTAATGCAAGAAAAAGTTGAAAAGTTAAAAAAAGTTTGGTTTCACTCAAAACGATAAAAATTTCATCTCACAGACTTTTTCCTCCATGTTAAGTTACTGATTTTGAGGCAAAACGGGGAAAGTCTACAAATTAAAATTTTGCAAACTTTTCTAAAAAATTTCAGAGTCAGTCTAGATTTGCGAAACTGCTTTTAGCAACGCTTTGTCAGTTGCAGTGCCTGTAGAAAAATGAAAAATTTGAGTTGAAAAAATTAATCCTGTCATTTTTTATTCATTATTCGTTGTTCCTGTAAAATTATGGCTTCGATGGACTTGACCCGTTTTGCCAAACAACTCTTCATATTAGATACTAAAATTGTACAGCTGATACTGATATAGATATCTTCATCGGATTGTGAGTGTTTGTTGGGTGTTGGTGTTGACTGCGTGAATGTTCGTAATTCAGTAAAGTTGGGAATTAGTCTGCAATATTATGTAATTAGTATGAAAATGAAAATATTTTGAAAGCGTAAATATAAGTGTATAGGTAAATACATTGTAAGTACTAAGCATTAATCATAATAATTCCACGTGTGCGACAAATAATAGTGTCAAAAACAGTAACGGTAACGGTAGTGCTTCTAAGTAAACGAATAAATTATAACAGATACTATCACCACCAGAACCAGACACCATTAGAGACAGTTAACAGTTAATAATGTCCGACACATCCAAATTTACGATTGAGATTCCTGTATTGTTTCATAGTAATAAAAGGCAAAAGGATTCTCGATACTTGGAATGGAAGTACTTGGAACGTGGCGTATTATGTCCATATGAAACCCACTATATAACAACAACAAGTGGCAAGTCAATATTTATACCAACCATGGAAGCTGCTTATTGTTAGTATGTGGCACACTTAATTTTACAGTAATATGGCCCAGTTACAACTGCCTACACAAATATTTATAGATTTGTCATCTTCCTATTAACACAGTAAACAGAAGTACGGCACAATTTTGTAACCTACAAAATCAAAAATTTCAAAATCCAAAGTTGCATAAATGTACACCCAGGACCAGATAATGCGGCCAGCGCAGGAAGCCCCGCTCCTTGAATTTTCAAAAACGTGTAAATGGAACATTTTGCAATTTTAAAAAATATTTAAAAAGAATAGTATGACTTTTCAAAAACATGCAAAATAAAATTTTTTGCACGTTTCAAAAACATGTAAATAAAATGTTTTCCACTTGTCTCAAAACATGTAAAAAGAACATTGAGCCCTTTTCAAAAATATGTAAACAGAATATATTTTGACTTTTCAAAAACATGCAAATAAAGTTTTTGTACATTTCAAAATCATACAAGGAAAATGTTTCGCACATTTCAAAAACATGTAAATAAAAGTTTTTGCACATTTAAAAAAAATGTAAATAGAACATTTTCCACGTTTCTAAAAATAGTAAATACAACATTTCGGTTTACCAAAGAAAACGTTCTAAAGTCAAAATTATATACTTGTTTGGATCGACTACTGCTGCCTAAAAGCAATTACTTCGTCCAGCACTATGTCCCTGTCCATGTTACTGTAAAAATATTCAAATTGAATATTTAAAATATTGAATATATTCTGTCCTGTAATACGTACTATTCAAAATTGGACCCATCAGACTCGTATATTATTATTACAGACCCACACATTATTGTAGGATATACACGGTAGGTTTATAGATATGTGAATTCTTCAACCTTGGTGAAAGTTGGTCTGTCACATTCCGAAATGCTTCATATTTTATTTAATGCAATGCATTTTCAAAGCATACGGTGACAGAAAACAGGTATTTCTTTGAATGAGACATAATAACGTAAATTAATTAAACAAGTTTATATTTATACACTTAAATTATTGCACATGCGCCGGTTGCATAATAGCTTAAACATTACATATAAAAATATTTAATTTCCTGGATCTGGATCTGGAGCAAAAAAATTGTCCGCTTTCAAGTTTTCTTATGGAATTTAACAAGCACATAATATGCACTGCTTAACATGGAGAAAATTTGCCTGTACGACATAATATTTTCTCTCTCTCTGTGAGTGTACAAATATGCATAGGGAAAACATGTCAATATCAAGTCGGAACATATAATATTATATAATTAATATAATAACACACACTTCAAAGGAACTTCCCCCTTCTAAAGACAACATAGTTTGCACGCATAGCTTAACAGAAAAACTATGCATGCAAGGCTCTCAATATAAATATTCCAAAATATCGCTTCCGTGTATTCACAAAAATATAAAGTAAATGAGAGTATCATATTATCTTACATAGGTACATGCAATGGCTGCATTGAAAAAAATATGTGTACAAGTGAGGCATCCGTATGAAGGCAGTGGCGGATCGAGATTTTCTGGGGTGGGTCATATATTATGTATAGTCAGTAAAAAAGAATCAAAATGGTATAACTCCAATTTAAGCAGTAATTAAAATAAATTAAAAGCGTTGTCAAAAAAACAATCTAAATGAGATAACTTCCTCAAAATGTTAATACAAGTTTTTTGAAAATTGCAAAACGCTCGATTTGCATGTGGTTTGAAATTCTTCAAGTGTTCAATTTACTTATTTTTTGGAAAGTGCAAATTGCTCTATTTACACGTTTTTAAAAATTCCATAATGTTCTATTTACTCATTTTTTGAAATGTGCAAAATGCTCTATTTATAAATTTTTGAAAAGTACAAAATGTTTGATTTACATGCTGTTTGAAAGATGCAAAATGTTCTATTTACATGCTTTTCGAAATGTGCAAAGTGCTCTATTTACATTTTTTTTAAAGGTGCAAAGTGTTCTATTTACACTTTTTTGAAAGTGCAAACCGTTCTATTTACACCTTTTTGAAAAGTGCAAACTGTTCTATTTACATGATTTTTGAAATGTGCAAAATATTATATTTACTAGTATTTTAAAATGTGCAGAATGTTCTATTGACTTGTTTTTTTTAGTGCAAAATGTTCTATTTACTTTTTTTTAAACTGCCCTGTTTCTCACCTCCTGGATCCGCGCCTGTATACAGCTACTATAAAATTCCACGAACTTCAAAAGTTCACATGTTTTTTGTGAATCTTTTAATTTTTAAACAGAGACTTGTAATGTAAAGGTTTTGATTTCAACTGCCACTTTATACAGTAATATTTGCAATATCCATATGTCCCATCGTGTAGTTTCTGCCTAGCGCTATGGCCATATGAGCATTTACTGTGAAATCTGTACCGTGCTGCGTGTATGGTTAGTGCATATGCATTATTACAGATTAGACTCTACACAGATACAGATAAATGTCTTGAGGAGAAATTTTTGAAGTTTGAAATATGTACTTAAAGATGGACTTTGACATCTCCCAAGTTTTGTCTCCATTAAATATTAATACAAAATTCAGTCGTGTCTAAAAGCTAAAAGCTTTTCTTCCCTGTACATCCACCCGCGTTTGGCAGTGCATAGAAGAAGATACATAATGCACAAATTTCGAATGCTCCTTCATTTTTTCTTGTATCTAAATAAATGGGGATATTAATCGAAAGAAATGTATCTAGGTCCCAGGTATACTACGGTATACATATTAAAATATTCAAAATACTGATTAATATAAAGCGGTGTCCCATTTTATTATGTAAGCGGCGGGTAAAGTAAAAAACAAATGACATTATTCAAATTTTTCATGGCCATTATCATGAACATCTATTTTGTTACTATTTAGCCATCTGTACATGGATTTAGTATTTTGTATTAGTATTGTATAGGGGAGCTAATTCATATTATATATACCTAATCTTGCATACAAGAAGTTCATAACTTGAATATGGTGAGCTCTTGATTCTTGATTATGTATATACAAAATAAAGAAAAGAGTAAATGGGTGCCATTTCGGAACGACTTGACGTACAAGGGTGAAAATGTTACCAAAACACGCAGCTTAACATCAGGAAGACAACTAGAGTCTGAAACTATGAGAAACGTTATTTTTAGTAAATATCGCCTGTAAAGAACCAAAGTGGCCCATATCAAATTTAAGCTGGAATCAAAATGAGCTATATGTCATATAAACAAAATGAGAAACATGAGTAAAATGTTAATTAGCAGTTTTTAAAAAGTTTAAAATGTTCTATTTACATGTTTTTGAATAGTGAAAAACGTTATATTTACCTACATGTTTTTGAAAAGTGAAAAATTTTCTATATACATGTTTTTAAAAAACATAAAATTTTATATGTCGATGTTTTTGAAAAACGTAAAATTTCCTATTTACATGTTTGGAAAGTGTAAAATGTTCTATTTACATGTTTTTGAAGGGTGTAAAATGTTCTATTTACATATTTTTTAAAAGTGCAACATTTTCTATGTAAATGCTTTCAAGGCATATTTCAATATTTTTGCAGATAGTTGATATTGTTTTTACCTAAAAATGGATATGGGTCATTTTGGTTCCTCATAGACGATACATAGGTGTAAGTATATATCGTATCGTATATGGTACGTAGAGACTGTGATTAAAAGATAAGGTGCAACCTGACTCCTAGGATTTAGTATTCACTTTTTATTTTAAATGGATGTTGGGATTAATCAAAATCAGAATTTATTTTTTGAAAAATGTGGAAAGCAGGTGTAGTTTAAATGTTTTGTTTTAGTCAGAATTAAATATTAAATACAGGGCCAGACGAAGGAATTGTTTTTAGGCAACAATTTGTTTCCATGCAAAAACCACCATTTTGATTTTATTGATGATTTTCTTTGCTAAAGCAAAATGTTGTATTTAGATGTTTTAGAAAAGTGCAAAATGTTCGATTTACTTGATTCAGAAAAATGTTCAATGTTCTATTCACATGTTTTGGGAAAAGTGGAAAATGTTTTATTTCCATGTTTTTGAAATGTACAAAAAAATTTATTTTGCAAGTTTTTGAAAAGTCAAAACATTCTTTTTACACATTTTTGAAAACTGCAAAATGCTCCCTTCACATGTTTTTTGAAAATTTAAGCAGCAGGGCAGGGACTGCCCACGCTAGCCGCATTATCCGGCCCTGATTAAATATTTCCATATATGTATCTTTCAAAGTATTAAATTTCAAACTTGTCGCTTTTTATATTGACGTAGGAACATTCAAAAATTTTAATTAAAATACATAGGCTTTAATTTTAGAATGTGCTTTCATTTTTCATTCCACTAACAATAAGAATTCATCGAGGGATTTTTGGCTTATTATTTTGTTTAGTGCAATCAGAGTTTCAGATGCTGTCAGTCAAGTGTCAATAAGTACAGTAAAAATGTTTTCATCTAGCTTTTTTACAACTTACTTAAGTTCCCAATCGCAGCTGATGTTCAAAATTAATGGAGTTTTAAAGGGTGCATTAGATATTGGCCTGATTAATGAAGATTTATACGGATGCAAAATATCAAAAAGCAGCTACGAGTTAAACACTTTGTCTTGAAGAATCAATTTTATAAAAATTGGGATGTACCTACATAATATCCTGTCGCTGAAGCTATGCAATCGAAAGTGTTTGTAATGAATTATTTTATGCATTTTCAAATGGCTGGAGTTACTGGGGCAGCTTACATACAATGCATACTGCTTTTAAGTTGAGTGCTGAGTTACCGAGTTTGTAATCGCGGCAGTAGTGACAAAGTTTTCTATGCAAGTACATAGTGCGTATGTATTAGCTTCTGATTTTCACTTTCTTTGCCACAGGTGAGCATTTGATATAAGCCTCACTTTTCCATTTTGATTTTAGCACAAAGCCACAATCATCCGTAATGTAGTAGTAATCCTTAATTTTAATTTGATGTACCGTACAGTCTCATTCATACGTCATACGTATGTCCAAAGCCTAACAGGGTACTGGTAGGCAATAATATAATTGATATACATATACTAAAATAGTGATATTAAAGATTGATACCGATGACCGATATTGAAGATAAATTACAGAAACACCCACATTGAATTTACTACGTAAAAACTTTATTAACATTCTTTGGCTTTGATGTTTTTGTTTTTATATTAGTTTACATTTACAGGGCTTTTTATTCTACCACCAGAGGACAAAGAAGGCTGAAAACGAAAAATGGACAATGATAAATGGATGACCTTCGTGACTTTCGCTTTGGTTTCCGCTTTTTATTACAACTGACATTTTGAAAGAACTTTCCTATACCAACGTAATTGAAAATTGATATGGACATGTTTTACTTCTGATTCGTACAAATATACCGCATGTGATCGAATAAGCGTCGGTTCAGGTCTCAAATAAGAGCGGAGCTGTCAGTTCAAAAAAAATGTAGGCTGTCATACTCGAATCTCGAATAACTCGAAACAATTTAATAAGCGCCGGTTGTTCGAACAAATACGGTGTTGCATTAACTATATGTAATTACACGAAATGCTATAGACATAGACCAGGTGGACAGCTTACTGTTTTGGTTGTTCAGAATTATGTGTGACTTTGATTTTGTACCTATTGCCTTACTTGTAGATATTCCAAATAATTCTTGTGAAAATAATACAAAAGTACATAATCCGCAATTTACCTGGTCAAATGTGCGGATGCAATTCGAGAAATAATATTTTGTGTGGTTATGAATGACGCAAGAAGTATATACCTTATAGACTTATAGCTTAGGTGCATCGACCAATACATGAGTAATTTATTACATATCCATTTTTGATGGGTAGATCTAGTTTCTAGCAGAAACAATTTTGCTGAATAGTCCAATGTAAACAAATGGGTATCGCGATCGCGATATTATATAGAAGAGACCAAAGCTTATGAAAAATAAAGTTATTAAATTAATATCAAGCAAATACAAAGTATACACAGTAAAATTAGTCTAATATTTTAATTATTGATATTCTTATCGTGTAATTTATTCTGTAATCATAATCACGTATTAGAAGTGAATCTCAAGCCTTTTATCTTAAATGACATACATAACACAAAATCCTCATATCTGCGCGCTATACACCTTGACACCAAAATCATTTTTGCTGTCTTTTTATACATCGGCATAACTACTTCCAGACTTACAGGGAGGACATATATTATATTATTATAATGGAACGGCATGCGGCGGACATCACAGGAAATCAGGAGAATAAAGGACATAGCATGTAATTCGTTGGCAATCAGTGGCTAATGTTAAAATTATATTAAAGATAAGATAATACCTGCACACATAGATAGGGCCAGGGCAGCGTATTTTTTTTTATTTTGATTTTTAATTGAATTAGGATTACGTAAGTAAATAAATATTAGGCTCATTAGTAAATTAAAAGAGAAAATAATTCTATTCTATGCAATACATGCAGTATTGCTATTAATGCATATTATATAGCTTTGTTTATTTCAACCAAAAAAATGTTCTGTTTTAATAAATCAAATCAGCATATCTTTAGTATTACTGCTAAATGAAAAGATTTTTGAAATATTGATTTTGTAAGTTAAAAAATAATCATAAAATCATCAAAATCAAATATAACCCCATACATACTGAATCATACGAAATGGATTGTGTCAGTGTCAGTGGAGCCCACATTACAAAGTCCATCCAGACGAATATTCATTTTTTCTGCAGTAACTCAGTCAACCCTCAAGTTTTGCTGATCAATCTTCTCAGCAGGAGAGTGATTAATCAAGAGGAGTGTAATCAAATCGTAAGCCATTATATTTAATATCGTCTGTGAAGTACCAAAATGACCAGTATCCAATTTAAGCTGGAATCAAAATGAGCTATGTCATAACAAAAAATAAGAAACCAGTGTGCAATTTTAATAAAAAGTTTTTGAAAGCGTAAAATGTTCGATTTGAATGTTTTAAAAAAGTGTAAAATGTTCGACTTGCATGTTTTAAAAAAGTGTAAAATGTTCGACTTGCATGTTTTTAAAAGGTGTAAAATGTTCGATTTGAATGTCTAAAAAAAGTGTAAAATGTTCTATTTACATATTTCTGAAAATTGCATAATGTTCTATTTAAATGCTCTCAAGACATATTATTTCATTATTTTTGTAGATAGTGGATATTGTTTTTAGCTAAAAATGGGAACGGGTCACATTGGTTCTTCACCGACGAATGCCGACGCGACGTAAATCTAATTTGTAAAATTAAACGCGCCTCATCTTTTTAAAAACTATGGCGCTAATTTTTACATGCTGCTGAAATCTGCAATAATTATATTATGTCTACCACCATCGCTGGCACAGGAGAAGCTTCCAAGCAACTTCGATCGAAACTGCAAGTTGTACCTTCTAATTCTGGAAAAATTAAGCAGTGATCGTGATCGTAACCGTAACCGTAACCGTAAAAGTGATCGGGACCGGGGAAATGAAAAGATTAGTCAATTGCTCATAAAAGCTCTGAATGAGAGTGGGAATGAGCTCATTGTCCATAAATTGAAGTCGACCGAGTTCACCAAGACCAAGTCCGAGTCCGAGCCAGGCTTCGCCGATGAGACAAACTTAATATTACAAAACCGAGTTGAAAATAGCGGAAACGAAAGAATAACACAGGAGAAGGATTGTAATAATAATGCCGAAGTACTGAAGCCGAACGAAATCCGAATCCAAGGTAAAGTTTAACTAGACATATTTAGTGTGCAAAGAAATAGATGGTATCATATTAAGTTTAAATATTTATTTTCCAATCTTGAACCCCTACACACGATACATATTCGGAGTACAGTAAAAAAATGTAACACGGAAAGTGCAAAGCGCAGGAAGAGAGGGAAGGGGGCTCTCCAAGGTCCTTTATTTCAATTTCGTTGTAATTCTTTTGGGACCAATTACAAATAATAAATGCATCGTATAATCGTATCGTAGCAAACAGCAATATGGGCAATCGCCTATCGCCAAATGTAACTGAATATTTGATTTTATGTTTACAGTTTGCTTACACTGATATTTACCTTTGTTATTTTATGTGCGTAGTTGGGCTTGCACTAGTAGGGAGGAAAGAATGGAAAACTATGATTTTTGTAAACTTGGAAATCGTATTTATTTATGAGTTGACTTTTGTTGTTACATAATGTGCTAAGTTTGAGATTTTGATCAATAATTCCATTCAATATCTATCAAAAAATCTTGCGTAACTGATAACCATGCAAAAAAATCAAAGGTTGAAAGTTTAATTTTGTATTTTTTTTTGTTTCAGTTCCTAAAGTCGTCCGTTTCCTTTCAGTAGATGTTGATTTACTACATTCGAATAGTAATGTGTTGCCACCTTTGAAATTCAGCTTTGTCCACGGGGCCAACATCCATGTATTTCAACGTGGGGAAGTTGCGAAGAGAGTCAGAGACTTCTGTAACGGAATTGTATTTACTGATCGACCCGTTGCTGTTAACGAAAGGGTATGTACAAATATAATTATTAAGTACAATTATGGAATTTATATCGAAAATGCCACAAAAGCATCCAGCCATTAGCTTTGATTTTGTTAAATTTGCGTTTTCGCTTAATAGTATGCGTATTTTGAAGGTTTGCGTTAAGCTGGCTGAGATTTCGAAGGATTGGAGCGGTTTCTTTCGTTTCGGATTTACTAACCAGGATCCGAATTCATTGAGAAATTCATTACCATTGTGTTTATTCCCTGAGCCTGGTGGGTACTTAAATTTTACGTACTAAAGTTCAATTCTTGACTTATTGTTTGACTAGCACGATTGCTTTATTCATTTGATAAATTACATCCTAATTAACAATGTGATATGATTAACTAGTATGTAGTTGATAGTAAATAATTATCTCGTTAAGATTTTTGTATATGTACTTTGTAAATCCAACAGATAGTATGCCAGCCAAGTCAAGTTTCCATTTTTGGGCGAAAGCATTCAGTGACTTCAAGCACCCCGTGGCTAAGAACTCTGTGGTAACTTTCCTTGTAAAGCCAAATGGTGACGTTATTTTCAGTGTTAATGGGTTTGAGAAAGGGATATTTTTCACAGGGATTGAGACCAAAAGGAATTTACCTCTATGGGCGGTGTTTGATATCTACGGAAATACAACTGCCTTGGAGTTAATTGATCAGCGATAGTGCATCATCAATTTATGATTATAAACAATGCTTATAAATAGCCCGTATTAGGTAATTGCATGTATAATTTTTTATAATTATTTTTTATTTACAAATTATGTTTACTTTAATATTGAAAAAATATATTTTTATAATATGCGTGAGTACGTACAATATACATATACAACGTAATGCATCATTTAAATGTATTATTTTTTTAACCTAAAATAATTATTACGAAGTCCTTAATTGTCATTTTTTCGCCTTTTGAATTTAAAAATATAGTCTTGCCCCAGCATGTAAATTTTCACCGCACCGTTGTTGGTACTGCTTTATTTCTGGAACTTTTCTAGGACAAATTCATATTATCAATCCGTGAAAAATCATTCCATAATTCCATCGTAAATCCAACCTAAGTCCACTGGACTTACGACAAAAAGATTCTTTCCCGGCGATACAAGGGTATACACAACCGACCGAGCGTTCTCTTCCTGGAAAAACCTTGAATCAAAAATTCCAGATACAAAATAAGTTTAGGGATAAAGCGGGCTCCATATGAGCTTTAAATTAATCCATAAATCCCAACTTTTGTGCATTTGGAAAACTGAAAAATCACTTTAGAAAATACATATAACTATGCATATACAATATAACAATACAACTAACTAGTAAGTATATACAGCAGTCCTCAGTAGCGATTATGTGTGTAGCATTGTTATTAACTATAATAATTATTATAGTTTAATGCTGTGAGTATTGCATAACACAACAAGGTACTGGTCCTGGCCTTGGTGCGGTGACGTAATTATACGGAATCAAAGATGTTTAACTATAAGCAATACGCAACGTGTATGTATATAGATAGGTACCCAAAAAAATTATATTATAGCAAGGTATCCTTTGACCAATGATTGGGATGCGATATCGATATCATGTGACGGAGGTAAAATGCACAAATATATCAACGGATGAGATATATTATAGCATTGCACCGCGCAACATGACAATTGATCAATAGAAATAATAATGATAATAGCCCGACGGATATAATTTATTTCACACAATTCACAGAGAAAAAAATAAAAAAGACGACGAGGATTCTTAAATTCTCAGTTCATTCATGAGCACCACAATATAATATGAGAATGATCCTTTGAGTCTTGAGTTAGAGATTACGATCCGGCCGGGTACTAAGGATAAAATGATAAGAATAGAAAAAAGAACCAATTCAATACACAGTACCAATATCAATACTTCACAAATCTCATCCACCAAGATTAATGGCTTATTACACTCCTCTTTATTATTAGACGTTGCATCGTCTACTTAGCTCATTCCTCCTTCCTTCATTGTATTTATCTTTTACGTACACAACGTCGATCCCACATGTGCAATACTGCAATGCCAATTAAGTGAATCCATGTAAGATGTCAGATGTGTACATATAGCACTTCCCATAATTTTTTGGGAAGAATTTGACACCGTCTACAAAATATCAGAGATTGAAAGCATTGTATTAATTTATATGCGCATTATAATAAAGTATCTGTAATTCTGTAAATGATTAAACTGACTGACGATGAAAAATTGACGCTGCTATAAGTACTATGCACGTGTCACTTAATCCCAAAAGCAGAGAGAATGATTATTATAATGTATAGTTATTGGGCAATATTGCGAAAAATTTCCTCGTATGCTTTACCAGTACCAGTAGACTGCAATTTATGTAATTATTTAATGCTGACTTTACTAAATGCACACAATGACATTGTTATTAGACCGTTTAAAATAATGCACATATGCGACTTACACGGGAGTTGATCAATACTCGGCCGGCGCGACACAGTTGCTTTAGTTGATCCTTATATTTTGTTGTCTAATTATTGCAAGTATTGTGCAGAATTTTGCAGAAGTATTAAGTAGGATTAAAGGATTATTGCAAATTACACGTGTGTATGTATTTTGTTTTCCAGTTCCAAAAGTTTCTCATCGCGCAGTTGACTTTAGAATCACTGCACATTGCATATTATTATATCGTCTGTGAAGAACCAAAATGACCCATATCCAATTTAAGCTACAATCAAAATGAGCTATGTCATAAAAACAGAACGAGAAACATGCGTAAAGTGTTCTATTAACATGTTTTTGAAAAGTGTAAAATTTTCTATTTATATATTTTTTAAACGTACAAAATGTTGTATTTAAATGCTTTCAAGACATATATTTCAATATTTTTGTAGATATTTGATATTTTTTTTAGCTAAAATTGGATATGGGTCATTTTGGTTCTTCACAGACGATATGATGAATCAGTAGATGCGGTTATTGTTTATCTGTAGTGGATGCAATAATTGCGATGATTTAGTTATATACTGCTCGTATTAGTATTGAGTGTACTGGTACTGGTGAGTTCATCAGTCGTATTCGTAATTCACTAACCGCGATTTCTTGATAGCGGAACTCTGCCAAGTAATACGAATAATGAATAATGATTACTGTATAATATTTCCGAAATTCCATGTATGAGTCATCTTTGTTTGTGCTTGTGCAATGTTGATTTTTGAGTTAGTTCAACTAGGAAATTGAAGCAAAGGTTAACCTAAGCCTTAGACTATTTTTTTCTAAGTCATCATGTTTTATATAGATATGTTTTAATTTAGTGTGCCTGCTTTACTGTTTCCATCAAAAGTTTCAGTAGTATTTATTTTGCCTTACTGATTTGTTGCCTAGAAAATGGGTATAAATACCTGCATTTTGAAAAAAAATTTATTGCTTTCATTTATTTAGTATACATTTTTTTCAAGTGAAAATCTCCTGCTTTGTAAATAACTACGTAGGTAAGCCAAAGACAAGACGATTTTTTTGAATCACTATTGTCGTACAGATGCAAACTGTTTAGCGGTATCAAGCGTCAGTGCCAGGCAAACCAAAGATACAGTGATAAGTTTGGAACTATAAAAATAGGATACTCAACTTGATAGAGATTACTATACTAATTGTTAATTAATTACTCAATGAATTCACTAAAATGGAAATTAAGTTCCTTTTAAAAATATTTTTCGTCTGCCTATACTGTACAAATCCATCCATAGCAGGAAAGAGTCAGCTGCCCAGTATAGACCCAGAAATTATGGACGAGCTCAAAAATAAGGGGATGACGACGGTGATCCTCTCCTTCAACGGCTGCAATACCCGCAGTGTCATCCAACGAATCAAAACTCAAACGTTTGAGACTCGACAAGAAAAAGTGATGAGTCTTTACACCGGGCTCAAGTCACACTCTGAACCATTGCAAGCTAAAACTGTGGAACTTCTTGAAAATTTCAAAGCTTTGCAAAACTTGTCTCTGCTCCAAATCAAACCGCTCTGGATCTGCTGCGGGATGATTGTTCAAAATGTGGATATAAATGTGGTGAAGCTACTCTTAAATCAGAAAGATATTTCAAAAATAAGTAGAGATGAAGAATTTCCACTCCACGAACCCGTCGAGGTCGAGGTTGTCCGCTACAATAGAAAAATGAAAAATACTCAAGATTACGATTATTTGGAATGGGGCGTACGTAAAGTAAATGCTCCAGCAGTCTGGGATCAAGGTTACATGGGTCAAGGGGTAAAGGTCTGCAATATTGACACGGGGGTCAATGGATATCACCAAGATTTAGTTAGTAATTATCACGGGGATGAACACAGCTGGTTTGATCCAATCGACGGTACGTCCTATCCTGTTGACGGCCAAGGTCATGGGACACACACTATGGGGACTATCTGTGGGACGGGTGGAACAGGCGTTGCCCCGGGTGCCACATGGATTGCCTGCAAGGGCTGTTCCACCAAATCATGCAAAAACTCATATCTTCTACAGTGCGGGGAGTGGACTTTGTGTCCAGATAAAGGCGAAAAAAACTGTTGCACTGTTCCCCACTGCGTAAGTAATAGTTGGGGAAGTACAGCGAATACGGATTATTTCACGAAAGTTATTGAAGCCTGGTCTGCAGCGGGTATTGGGTGTATTTTTTCTGCTGGAAATACCGCAACAAATGCAAAACAATGTAGTACTGTTACCAATCCTGCAAACAGTGAGAACGTTCTCACGGTTGGAGCTCTAAGTCCTAACGATTCCATTGCTGCATTCAGTAGCTGTGGTCCGGCGCTAAGTGGGAAAGTTAAACCGGATGTAAGTGCTCCTGGGGTTAAGATTGTGTCTTTGTCGTGTAACGATAGCCAGGGCTATGTGATAATGTCAGGGACGAGTATGGCAGCCCCTCATGTCACTGGTTTATATGCCTTGCTCAAATCTCAATACCCTGATATGCCTTGCGATGAGGTCATCCAAACTATTTATGAACGGTGTGTTCCACTTCCGTCGGACTCAGACTGCGGGGATAACCCCCGTGAGGTGTATCCTAACAACATTGTAGGTTATGGAAGAGTTAGTGCAATCCCCCTTGAAACCCCATTAATAAGCTCATCCACAACCGAAGAAACCGAACCCCCGACCTACGGTGATGAAGATGAATACTAATGTATATTACTAAGGCTTTATATATTTCACAGCAAGGTACTACGATATCCACTTCCACTGAGTGTAGGGCACTAACAATACTTTTCCTGCATATTAACCATTTTGAATTTAGAATTTCAGGTTTCATTTTTAGTAAACATTATAAATGTACATAGCTACCTAAAACAGTTCACAGTTTGCCGTCCGAATTATGCTACTGCATCAGGTTCTGCTAAGTGGGTCATAATATAGTCTGTGAAGAACCAAAACGACCCATATCCATTTTTAATTTCAAACAAAATGCACTATATTAAAAAAATTTAAATAACATGTTCATGAAAGCATGTTTAAATAGAACATTTTGAGCTTTTCAAAAAACATGTATACAGAATATTTTGCACTTTTGAAAAAACAAGTAAATAGAGTATTTTGCACTTTTGAAAAAACATAAAAATAGAACAATTTGTTCATTTTAGAAACTCGTGATTAGAATTGTAAGCATGTATCTTATTTACAGGATTTCTTTTGACATAGCACATTTTAATTCTAACATAAATTGGAAATGGGTCATTTTGGTTCTTAATTAGACGATATGCCGACTACAGCTGACACTCCCATATTTTCAGTCAGCTTTTCGGTTTCAAAGATTTTTAACTTTATATATATCGATCGGATCTGCATCAATATCATTTAGGTCTTCTTATGCAGCTGTAATAATAAATTGCAAATGGCAAATACAACTTGCACCAATTAAATTTACAAACAAGTAAAGCGGCCACAGCAATTTTAAAAGAGATGGTAAAAACGATTGTAGTTGAGCCAAAAACAGTAATAAAATCATTTTAATAATTATTATTACATAACGGCATTCTTACAACAGAATTATTTGTACAATCACTGTTATTTCCTGTCAAACTTAATGTTTATATTATACGATACACTATACATATCCAACGGATATTGTTCATGGAAAACTACTGAATGAGAATTTTAGTATTTTGTAGTCGGTTTCTCAACTTATAATAATAACTCTTGCATTCTTTTAGCATAATATTGACAATGATATACTAAACAGATTATCTTAAGTGACACTCCGTTGATTCACCGTTTGAGTACTTTTTGTTTTTAAAAAAGTTTGCCGTTATTCTCAAGATTTCATTTTCAGTGAACCATATCTCAAGTCTACAGCTTCGTCGATGACTTTACGGCAAGTGATGTATATTGATCCCGATTTCGATGAAGGCACAAATCTTTCTTATTACAGACCACCCTCGGCAACGCCTTCTTTACAAGCATTACTCCAGTCATAAGGCTCGAATGTGATTCCATTATATCTCATGACTTGAAGGCGATTACCCTGTCGTGCATAAGAACACAAAAAATACCAAAGGAAAAAATCATTGTAAATTACTTTTTGGAAACTAACGGTTCATAAATAATCATTTAATATAAATTTAAACTACGTATGCATGCACAATAAAAAATACTTATGAAAAAGGGATGAATGTAAAGTAATTACCTCCTGAGATGCCAAATAAAACATGCCTATTGCCAATTCATCCGAAGCACAGTACACCATGGGCGGAGGTAATTCTGTTGATAGTGGATCTGTCCGAATCTGTACGATGCCATTGTGATTTTCCAAAACAGGAACAGGCAAGTCCACTGAGTGGGAACTACAATTTTTTAATGGGGAGTTAAGTTCTGGAGAATGAATTTCTTCCTCATCGGCTACATTCACTTTCTCAGGAATATTTTCACTGATGATCTTGGAATCGTCCTTAATATTTATTCGAGAGCGTGACGAACTGCGTCGACTTGGAGCCTTAGACTGGGGAGGAGGAGGACAAGGACGAGGGCTGGATTTATTCAAAATTTTCTTATTTTTGATAACTGAAGTTGCCCGAATTGTAGGACGCGATGAGCGTAGCTTACGGTTAGCAGTGACAGTAAGCAACTTGGTATGATTTGTATTCGGGAATTCACCTGGTAATCCAGCTCCAGCTAGAAGACTTCGACCACTACTGTCAGTGCTACAACTATGATTTTCGTTTTTCGAAATCCCACGGCTCAATATTATGCGCTTATTTACTCTTTGGTTGCGGGCTCCTGAAATATTTTTTTGCTTCACTTGAGGAGTAATTTGTATTTTATTTTTATTTATCGTCATCGTTTTAGGTTGCTGAGAATATTTTGAAGTGTTGATAAGTTGAGATTTTGCAAAGGATTTAGTTGTGTGCGACACTTTGTTGTCGTCAACATGAATATGAATACTATTATTTTCAGAATTCCTATTACGGATCTCAACTTCTTCAGTCTTATTAGGTTGTGGCTTGCCATCAAGTAGCGATACGGTGCGAGGGATGGATTTAGTTGAGTCTCTATTAATTTGACTGACAAATGCACTGGAGGGGGAACTGGAATGACTCGTGTTCGTAGAAGGCACTGGCACGATCTCCATATCCAGAACATGTAGATAAATATTCTCCTCCGTAATGTTTTCTACTATTTTTGGGGTAGCCTTAGGCATAGCCTTTATTTCATTTTTAGAAGTACTATTTGTAACTTGAACGTCTTGAACAGGGGTGGGCTTTACATCTTCCGATTCCGATTGCTCAGACTTATGAACAGAATCTCTATTTAGAAAGGGGCAGTGACCATTCATCAGATTATCACATTCTACAGCTGGATTTTCGTCAACCTCGAACTCTGAAAGTTGGGGTGAAAGGTCGACTGGATTTCCTGAACTTTTAAATTGATAGTACTCCGATACATGAATCGTAATTCTTCCATTGAGTAAAAGCTTGATGTCTTCTATTCTAATTTGCGGTTCCTCTGTCAATCAACATAGTTAAGAATATTATTATTATTATGGTCAAGTTAAAATCTATATCTACTTATCTAATTGTCAATAGTTGATATTTGATTATTTCAAATTACATTGGTAGTTTGCTTAGCTAAAATTAAGTATTAAGGAAACTTACCCTGCACCAGTGACGTAAGAAAGTTAATGCTGGATAGCTTGCAATCAATTGGGATTATTGCAGTCGAATTCGAATAATCTCCTATAGAGCTTTCCTCCTCCTCCTCCTCCTCAGTCTTCTTCGCTGTTGCGACAGATTCCATAATTTTCTCAATCCTGTGCAAACAAAACAAACATTATTTGTAGATTAAAAATAAAGCATTAATTATGATGTATGTATGCACTTTACTCATAACTTAAAGTAAATATACTAATGTTGGTTGTAATGAACATGAACATTGAGCTGCTATTGCAATAAAATTGTCCAACGTCTTCTTCACGCAGCGCAGTTGACAATTTATTTTGCCTCTGAAATGGGAGTAAAACGAAACAGATAGAACGTAAACGTACCGATCACTGGTGACTGGTCGGTACACAATTTATATTGCAACTTGAAGCTTACCTGCCCACAAGATAGTTTAATCAAAAGTCACAAGTAACAAATTATACCTACCTAGGTACCTACTTACAAGCATTGTTTTACCATCTTAAGTGTTAAAACATAAAATATAAGCTTTGCAGCTACACAAAATGTTAGCTACAAATTTTGGTCGCTGCGCTGGCTCGCATATTTATTAAGTCGGAGTAAAACTGAATGAAGATAACAAATTATTGCTATCAAATTTGTTGGAATCTTGAAGATATAAACTGGAGTTCGTAACTGAGAGTAATGGAATAGTAATTAATAGTAGTTTCCGGGATGAAATTAAGGTTGATGATATAATTAGCCAAAGGACTTTATGGTCTTTGGTCATCTCACAATTAAGAAATTACAAAAGGCAATTAAAATTAGTATATTGTTCATCATTGTAAAAGAATACAATTGACAATTACCACGATCAACGATCCTAACATTCACAATTCACAACAAGCCCGTCAACTGTTCCCCTGCCTGTATCTTACCTGGTGAGATGAACTGCAATTCAGCTGCTGAATGGTTAATAATAGTTTTATGATTTGTTGATGACCAATAATCCATACACACACGTGAGCACAAACATGTGGATCAATACTTTTAAAAAATAAATTACTAAATCTGTAAAGAGAGAAAGAGACTGAGATCGAGACAGGAAGACTTGAACTGGCCTATGATAATTAATTAGTACTATTACTTTAGTCAGAAGTTAACTAAAATCAACAGTTGAAAGTGTTCTTCAACTAAAAACCAAAGAGCTGAACAGCGGAGCAGACTCGAAGCTAATAAAACAATAAAACTGATTAAACTTTAACTAACAACACACCACAAAACTGAAAACTCGACTCCAAACGTCCAAAAAATCAAAGACCCAAAAGTTTTGAATTGTGCTGCATTTCCCACGAGAACATTGAAATAATTTTGTGTAAACTCAATGCAATTCTCCTTCACTGTGCCCCAGTTCAAGTCTAGTCGGCGGCGGGCACCAGCCAGCACAAAGAAGAATTTATCTAAATCTGCTTAAGTAAGTACTTATGTAATACATAGTAAACTTGTAATTTTAGTAAAAGCCATCCAACTTAATACGTAAACTATGTATAGTAAGCAACGAGCTGTTTTAAATGCATATTTCTAATTGGCTTACAATAATTAGTTTTAATTGATTTGCATTCCAATCAGCCCTATAGTTTTTCATGTTTAATTGATCGATTAAAAATTCAAACCACACTTTGTTATTCCGAACCAATTCAAAGCCTATTATTTTCTAGCATAATTTCTTTCTGCTACATTTTACCAAATAATAAATGATATCGTCTATGAAAAACCAAAATGTAGTATAGTACCAATATTAGTATTGTGACTTGTGCACAATGTTAGTTTGTTCTTGATTTTCTTATGGGATTTAACATTGGAAAATGTTGAAGAACAATTGTGCACAATTACAGATTGTTCTCCTATGTTAAATCCCATAAGGGAAAAGAACAATTCTTAACAAGTCACAACACTAACCCATATCCATTTTTAGCTAAAAACAATATCCATTATCTACAAAACTATTCAAATATGTCTTGAGAGCATTTAAATTGAACATTGAGCACTTTTGAAACACGTGGAATTAGAACATTTTACACCTTTTCAAAAACATTGAATTAGAAAATTTTGCACCTTTTCAAAAACATGGAATTAGAACATTTTGCACATTTTCAAAAACATTGAATTAGAACATTTTGCACCTTTTCAAAAACATTGAATTAGAAAATTTTGCACCTTTTCAAAAACATGTAAATAGGACATTTTACATTGTTGAAAAACATGAAAATAGGACATTTTACATCGTTGAAAAACATGAAAATAGGACGTTTTACGCTTTTCAAAATCTCTTAAATTAACATTTTCGTTTTTGTCTCTCATTCTATTTTTATGACATAAAATTTACATTGGATATGGGCCATTTTGGTTCTGCAAAGACCATATCACCATTAGTCGTACCCTGGAACTTGGAACTGGAAGTATCTTGGTTTCTAAAAGCATTTTGAGTTGGTTCAATTTTGGTTGTTTAATTTTTCATCCTGTGTCCTGTATTTCTTCTTGAGCGTCTGAAAGAGTTCATTACTAAATTGTTTATTGATTTTTGGATGGAAATATTAGGCAGTATTATGCAATTATTGCAACAATTATTATTAATTATTCACTTCTTTAGTCGAGCTTAAAATTTTTTGTTTCATTGGAGTGGAGTGGAGATGAACTAGAAACATAAAGTAGCAGTTATTGAAATTCCATCAGTCAAAATACAGGCACAGGACAAAAACCCTGGCATTGTCAGTTCGGTCTTGCAATTTATCGTTTAACATTGTGAGTTGAGTGAGTGTGGTAAAAACTGAAAAAACGGCCATGTTAACAAAAGACGAAAGTCAACCGATTTTCGCTTTTCTCTACATTTTATCCAATTTATGTATTTTGCCTATTAGTATGGATTTTCGCTCTGGGAAAATTACAGCAAAAATAAAAGAGTGGCAGAAAGTCTTGTTGTCTCTAATATATTATACTTTGACTTGGATAGCAGTAATCTATAAAAATATTAGACTTCTTGAATCCTTCGTCTACAAGGAACATTTATTCATCTTTGACCTCCCTATTCACGCGACAGTTGCTTACGCCGGAATTTATGGATTGGTGTCATACACTTGATTATTTATCGTCTGGGGCCAGATTTCACTGTCACAATTTTTAGAACAATATTTGAATGTTCGAAAGGTAATAAACTATGAATTTTTATTATTAAAGGTTTTTGAAAAAAAGCATAGAAATATTGTAGTTCTATAAATTCCAGAAAATCTGCGTAAGTAAGAGTGAACTCACAATCCTGAAATATAACATAAGTTTCTTACATTTTTACAGCTAATTCAGGGAAGATGAAAAGAGGTCTTTTCGAATATTCGGGGCTGGAAATCATGACTTTGTACATCCCTTTCATGGCACTTTCAATAACATTCTTTGTGTCTCTGTTGTCAGTATTTAATCCACGTATGAAAATGCTTTTATATTCGTCACTGGACACCGACACCAGATTATTTAAACAAAACATTTGGATATTTTCATTCATATTTACATTAGAATTTTTAACATTTTACTTCACAATGACATCTATTGTATTTAGAGTAGTTGTACAAATGCTGTACTTTCTCAAGCAAGATTGAGGATACATTAAAGAAGATTAAAAAAACAATTTTACGTAAGTAGCCAAGTTTAATTTTATTTTAAATAATATTTTGCCCTTTTCAAAAACAAGTAATTAGAACATTTTTTACACTTTTCAAAAACATGCAAATTTTGCAATCTGCACTTTTAAAAACAAGAAAATCAAACATATTTTCCTATAAATATGTAGCATATATAGAACATTTTGCACATTTTTTAATACATGTTATAAAGACATTTCGCACTGTTCAAAAAAAAGGAAATAGAACATTTTGCACTGCTAAAAAAAGTAAATAGAACATTTTGCACTGTTCAAAAAAAAGTAAATAGAACATTTGGCACTGTTCAAAAACAAGTAGATACAACATTTTGCACTGTTCAAAAAAAAGGAAATAGAACATTTTGCACTGTTCAAAAAAAGTAAGTAGAAAATTTTGCACTTTTCAAAAAAAAGTAAATAGAACATTTGCACTGTTCAAAACAAAGTAAATAGAACATTTGGCACTGTTTAAAAACAAGTAAATACAACATTTTGCACTGTCGAAAAAAAAGTAAATAAAACATTTTGTAATGTTCAAATAAAAGTAAATAGAACATTTTGCACTGTTCAAAAAAAACTCAATAGAACATTTTGCACTGTTCAAAAAAAAGTAAATAGAAAATTTTGCACTGTTCAAAAAAAACTCAATAGAACATTTTGCACTGTTCAAAAAAAACTCAATAGAAAATTTTGCACTGTTCAAAAAAAAATCAATATAACATTTTGCACTGTTCAAAAACAAATAAATAGAAAATTTTGCACTGTTCAATAAAAGGTAAGTGGAACATTTTGCACTATTCAAAAACAATTAAATAGAAAATTATGCATTGTTCAAAAAAAAGTAAATGGAACATTTTGCACTGTTCAAAATGTTGTAAATAATGCAATTTTTTCACCTTTAAAAAGCATGTAAATAAAATATTTCGCATATTTCAAAGAAAGATGTTTCGCAACATATCTCATTTTAATTCTAGCTTAAAAATTGAAGATAACTCATTTACATTCTTCACTCGACTCACGATATGTTAAATAAATTTTATTTTCTATACAGTATCCTGCCATCTTTAGAAACGGTCTTTGTAAAATCAAGGCACCGGTACTGGTATTAATTGGAGAGCTGTCAAAGTCTGCCGAGAGACAGTGTTGTCAATTAACTTCTTCAATCAAAGCAATTCTCTCCTCATTGTGTCAATGAAAATTATCTTCATTGCCATGGCAATCGCCAATCTGAGTTACAGTGTCATTTACTTTACGAGGAATCCACTCGTGGGGGTGTTCAGCTGCTCAGTAGCATTTAATTCAATGGCTGTCTACATTATACTTTGGGATCAGCCATTCAGAATTCTGGAACAGTTGAAATCCATTAAAAGGGAATTGACGAGACGTATCAAGCAGGATGAGGCTCTGCGAGCTCTAAACAAACATGTGTATGTCAAGTGCATTCTGTCCATCCGCAATGTGGGGGTGAAGGTCGGAATCTTTCACACATTGGAGAGGAAGTCAACGCCAAATTTTATTCATTTTATTTTAAGGAATTCTGGACGCTTTTTGGTTACTTTCAGATCGTTTACTTAAATATAGAAAGCGCTGCGCTATATGTGCTCCCCACCCTACATGGCATGGTACAGCCTCCAGTCTTAAAACGGTATGGTTGCCCAGGGATAGTCCATAAATTATGTCACGGGTAGAGTCAATGCGTCTCTTAGGATATTGATGACATCCCATGTTAAAGATAGCCCTTTACACTTTACGCAATGGTGACAGGGGGAGAGGTTATTTGGTCCTAGAAATATGGATATTTCGATGACATCATTTACGGACAACCCCTTATATACTTACCTTAAAGCTTCAAGTAGAAGCCGGGTCTTTCCCATGAGTGGTATGGTAATGCTTTTAAACTTTTAGCTCAAACTTGGTATTTTAAATAGAAGCCTGGGGCATTTATTTGGAGTTTTACGGTATTAAAAGTTTGTGGTGGCTTTTAGTCATAAGTGTCGTAGTAGAGATTTCTAAAGTAATTTCAATAGGCGCGGAAATAACAAAAGTAAGTAAAAATATAAAATATTCTGATACGAATGACAGCGTGACTATGCGGTGAGGAAAAGTTGCGAAGGCAAGAAACAGGATGTTAGTACCATTGTGTCATCAACATATCGCCAGTGAAGACTCAAAATGGTCTATTTCTATTTTCAACTAAAAACAAAATTCATTATCTGCAAAAAAAATCCTTAACCTATAAAAACAAGTCAAAAAAATATTTTGTCATTTTCGAAAACGTGTAAATAGAATATTTCATGTTTTTCAAAAAACAAGTAGATAAAGTATTTTGCGCATTTCAAAAAGCATGTAAGTAGAAAATTTTGTACATTTCAAAAACAAGTAAATAGTACATTTTTCACCTTTTTAAAAACATAAAATTAAAACATTTTAACTTTTCACTCCTTTCAGTCTCATTCTGTCTTTTTTTTTCAAATATATCATTTTAATTCTAGCTTAAATTTAATATGGACCAATTTGGTCCTTCACTCGCGATATAATTATTTCCCATGGTTTAATTTATATTTAATCGTAAATATCTAACTGTAAATATCCAAACAATGTTGTATGGGCTGAAGCCAAATCGACAAAATGAATACATTACTATTATAAATGTATACTAATTAATCGAAATTTTTTCTCTATTTCACAATACAAACATTACAAACACACAAGCGGTATCAAGAAGTTAAAATGTGTCATTTAAATTCGTATTACTGTGATTGGGATTTACTGATTACTGATTACTAAATTAATCGTTAGTAATAATATTATTCATTATTGTATAACTTTTTTGAAACAATTTATATTTCCTACTAATTAATTATTCAGTACAAAAGAATTGACAACCATTAAATTGTTTGCAGGCATCTTCACTTATTTGTTGCCCTTACATTTACAAAATTTGCTACTTAATAAATGAAAATTGATATTTAATGATTACTTTCTCCAAACACTTAATAATTACTTGTTCCAATTTTCACAGATTTCAATTAGCTACAGTTATAAAAATACAACAGCAAAATGAGACAAGCCTCAGCAAAACTTTTTCTATTGAGTACATGCACGTTCCTCGCGCTAGTGACCTCTATTACAAGTCAAGGTCAAAAAGATCAAGTTCAAGGTCAAGTTGACAAATCTGTGGGATTTCGAGTGTTCGAGCACAAAAACTATCGTGGCGCCAGCCTCCGAATGCAAATACGACTTCGAAATAAGTCGGATTCACCTGGTTTTAATTCTAATACCGATACTGATTCAGAATGCCTCAACTTTTACAGTTACAACGACAGGATCTCGTCCATTGACACCTACAATAATTGCGTTAAAGTTTGGGAGGACGAGGATTGCAAGGGTGCTTCCATGGATATCGGACCGGGACCGGAGAGTGGGTGTGTCCGAGTGATTTTAATCAGTGTAGAATTGGACCTAGAAGAAGCTGGAACGACAAAGTCTCATCAATCAGTGCCTGTTAACTTGTTGGAAGATGATCAAAAACGTTCTTCCTATGGTTCAAGAAATGTAGATAGTTTTATGGCATCATTTATGGACGAACCTCTTAACAATCAACATTACATATGGGATATTCAGCCGCCTATAATTATACGTATTTAAATTTATTTTGTTCTAAAGTTTTAAAAACGCAGTGACCTACAGTAAATTTTAATACGAATTTTAGCTTTAGAAATAAATTCAACTTTCATATCGTCTGGGAAGAACCCAAATAACCCATTTCCAATTTAAGCTGGTATCAAAATGAGCTATGTCATAAAAACAAAATGAGAAACATGCGTAAAATGTTAATTACGAGTTTTTTAAAAGTGGGTAAAATGTTCTTTTTACATGTTTTTGAAAAGTGTGTAAAATGTTCTAATCCCATTTTTTTGAAAATGTGCAAAATGTTTTAATTCCATGTTTTTGAAAAATGTTCTATTTATATATTTTTGAAATGTACAAAATGTTGTATTTAAATGCTCTCAAGACATATTTAAATAGTTTTGTAGATAATGGACATTGTTTTTAAGCTAAAAATGGATATGGGTCATTTTGGTTCTTCACAGACGATATGACATATGATGGTGTTTCTAATGCATAAAAAATGCAATTTTGTTCCTTATGTAAGCATATAGCAAAGTCAAGCCGTATTATGCAAATAAATGGTATGAAGGTACTTAAGTACTTATAAGCATAACAACTTTACCACAATTCTGGTAGGCATTTAATTTTAATAGACTTTAAAAAAAAATTATAAATTGTATAGGAAATTCAAATTTCTTTCTTGTACAACAATACTGTTGCGTAAACGGTAAAAATCTCATTTCAGATAAATTAGACTTGTTGTGAGATGATAATGATGATGATGAGCTTCACTAACCTCAACCCAACACATCCTTAACCTTTTTAAGACCCTCGCCAACCTTATTTTTGACTTTTCCCATAAAACCTTTGGCCTTCTCTGCAATAGTGCCGTTTTTCCCGGGTTTTTCTGTGGTCTGCATTCCATCCCCTTTTCCATTCGAATCGTCCATCAAGGTCTTCGTTTGACCCTCACCCTGTGTGTCCACTTGCTCAACCTCCTATACATACACCGAGTAAATAATTATGTTAAATAACTCACTCTTATATTGTTCAATAATTTGCAAATTCCAATATCGTCCAGTCATTTAATTTTTTGAATTATAGTTTATTATTAGTTCTATATACTAGTTTTTTGAAAAGTTCAAAATGCTCTATTTACACGCTTATAAAAAATGCAAAGTGTTCCATTTACATGTTTTTCGAAATGTGCAAAATGTTCTGTTTACATGTTTTTGAAAATGTGCAAAATATTCTATTTGCATGTTTTAAAAAAATTTCAAAATGTTCTATTTACATGTTTTTGAGAAGTGCAAAATGCTCTATTTAAACGTATTGGAAAAGTTCAAAATGTTCTGTTTACATGTTTTTCTAAATTTGCAAAATGTTCTATTTGCATGTTTAAAAAAAATCAAAATGTTATTTTTACATGTTTAAAAAAAATCAAAATGTTATTTTTACATGTTTTTGAAAAGTGCAAAATGCTCTATTTAAACGTTTTTGAAAAGTGCAAAATATTCTTTTTACTTGTTTTTTTTAGTGTAAAATGTTCGATTGTAATGCTTTTGAAATGTAAACGATTTAGTGATCTGTTAACAGATCTGAATATTTTCAGTTTCTTTCTCAGATAATTGCACTGAACTTACCATGGGAGAAGACATGACGGTGCCTGCTCCTGCTTCCACAATGCTAGCAATAGCAATCACAACGAAAATACCCAACACAACACAAAATTTCATCTTAATCATGCTTTTGTTTTTCTGTTTATTTTGCAAATAAGGAATTAATACTAATGCATTAATCTATATAATTTTATTTGAATTTACTAATAGTCTATGAATTTTTGTTTCTTTGAGGTGACGTATAAAGTTTGGAAAATAAATATTTATTATTATTAGCTTGTATAAAGGGGCGATGGTTTATAGCTACAAGATAGTAGCAGTTTCAAAATATATTGCACACTGGATGCTACCAGTTGAAAGATGTCTTGAATTTATATCAATTCCTACAATAACAGAACTAAACTAAATTTCATATATAACCTATATAGCAGAGCAGACATACTAACGAATTATTAAAGTAATCATATTTATAATAATTTAAATCGTCACCGCCATAATATGATTTACATACGCAGATTTTAAATCCCAAAATAATTACAATTGTCCGCACTGTTATATGTAATGGCATTATCCTGGTTTTTATTATGCTTTTCAAGTTTATAAAATTCAATCGTGTGTCTCGCGGTACTTCATTGTGTTATAGTAAGTCATCATGTAAACTCACTGTGATGCGTAGTAAAAACACTTTCGAGAGCAGACCAAAGACCAAAATGAATACACGATATTATTTGCACAAATTTTAATTTTTAAATTATCTTTTCCCCTATATACACCCATTTTACTTGTTTGCGTTTTTCCTCAAAAAATCAGTATACTCACCAGTATCCAGACAATCATATAGTTTCCCTATTAAATAACTTTACTTCACAAGTATAAGCTTAAAGATAAGCGTGCAGGTAGTGCAATTCAAAAAAACAAATTATGTACTTGAAATAGCCCATTGAAATTGTGTTATTATAATGATAATAATATGATAATACGTACGGAGGGTTAGAAAACTTTCTACAATTCCATTGAAATGAGCTAGCTTTTTTGTACGTAACAAAACATAATATTACTACTAATAAAGCATGTATTTTTCCAAGGTATTAGAGTCTCAATTTACCTTAAACTCTAAATACTTTAGCGCTAGAACGTGTGACTACTTACGTCTATTTTTGTTACACTGTGTCAATCGCATCATTGTATTACTCACGATTGGCTGCTCGATTAATTATTTATTCAAGTATAGATTATGGACTAAAACTAGTGATGTTGATCGTCACGAATCGGATACACGAGAGGCATTGTTATTAGTTGCTATTGATATTTTTTAAACGATTCTGTCAAAATGTACAGGAAGATGAGTTTAAAAATGCCAAATGTACTATGTGCTGCACGATTTAGCCAGCTATTATTGCGTGTAGTAGGAACTTTCGAAAATTTAGGGACAGTCACGGGCACGGGACCTTTATCAATCTTCCCTAATACATATTTAATATGTCCTCACTAAATACTGTGTTAAAATGTAACAGATTTCATAATAAATTCATAAATTATTTATTGGTAGGATAAATCAATTCATTACAATTCGATCAAAATGTACTTTTTTAAACAATTACACAATTTGGGAAATAAAAGCTAAAAATAAATATATAGTTGTAGTGGTAATCATTCTTAGGATATACCAACATGCATCATGCAGCTAGTACTACACAGTTCTGTTACCAATTGCACATTATTTGGTTAATTACTCGACATTCTTATAAAATGTTCTTTTGGATCAATTCTGGGCTCAAAAGAATAACAACATACTTAGATATTTATAAATTTTAACTGTATTGCCTTATAGAATATTAAAAAAATACAACTCAAATTAAGTCGCATGTCTAAATTTAAGCTCAACTAACAACGAACTACAAAAAAAAACTAATAAAGTGATAAACTATGGGTACTTCAAAATCACTAGTTAACCTCCCTAGCCAGGTCAATACGTTTAGCCTTTCCAATTATGGCATTCAATTTAGCGACATTGAAAATAATATTAAACTTAAACTGGTATCTTTCATCTTAGTTAATATAGTTCATAGTTAAGTTAAAAAGTAGTTAGTAAAAATTATCACATGAGTGAGAGTAACGTAGTCGTCCATAATTCATTATTATTGCAAAGCTGAAAACAGTAAAAATATGCAGCTCAACTATTTTATTTAGCAGGAGCGGACGAACTGACTGACTTAGTTCAAAATTGTGGAGAGACAGACCAACTTCATCAGCAATCCTCATTAAAGACCCACGAGCCCTTTTCATACTCTTCATGAACGAAATCCACAAAAGGTTTCCGACGTAGCTCGCAATGCGCTGAAGCGACTTTGATCTATTAAATAAAAACAAAAGGAATCATGGGCTTAATGAATACTACTTAAGTAAAATCATAATGGAAAGGAGTTTAATCGTAAAAGTTTTATTGATATACATTATTGTATATCGTCTGTAAAGAACCAAAATGACTCATACCCAATTAAAGCTACAATCAAAATGTGCTATGTCATAAATACAAAATGAGAAACATGCGTAAAATGTTAATTAAGAAGTTTTTGAAAAACGTAAAAAGCTCTATTTACATGTTTTTGAAAAGTGTAAAATTTTCTATTTACATGTTTTCTGAAAGGCGTAAAATATTCTATTTGCATGTTTTTGAAAAGTGTACAATGTTTTAATTCCATGGTTTTGAAAAGGTTCAAAATTGTCTAATTCCATGTTTTTGAAAAGTACTCAATGTTCTATTTAAATGCTCTCAAGACATGCTTGAATATTTTTATAGATAGTTGATATTGTTTTTTGTTAAAACTGGATATGGATCATTTTGGTTCTCCACAGACGGTATTTAAAATTCTATAGATAAATATAGGTATGCAGTTGTAAACAAAATTAAAATGACAAATAAATCTGGAGACACAATCAGTATATTACCGTAGTATATATGTCAGTAGGAAGAGTATCCTTTTCCATAATTTTGATGTCGACAAGTTCAGCAAGCTCCTGAGCTGCCTCCTCAAGAAGGTTTTGGTTAAATTTGAACAGATCCGTCATAATGTGAGCATCAATTAAATAATAGGCCATGACGTATGTCCACATGAGAGTTTCGCTACATTCATACAAAACATTAGCTGCCTGAAAACGAAAAAAAACAATCCTCAATTTTTACATGGCAAATTATATTAATGATTTACGACATATTAAAAAGTCATTTAATCATTAATCAATTGAGAATACTATACTAATCAGTAATACCTTTTTAAAAAGCTGGACGTCTCTTGCTAATTCTTTGTTGTGCTCCTTTGCTTCCCCTGTTTCCATGTCCACTGGCATTGATCGTAGTGAGTGAGAGTCCAAGTACTCCTTTTTCTCCACAGATTTGAGCAATTCCATCTCTTGCCTCTTGTAACAATCTCGATATTTCAAATAACGCTGGATCGACTCACGCTATTTTCCTTGAGTATTACTAGGAACCGCACCTGTTGCGTTCTTGGAGCCACAGTTCCTGTAAAAATTCCAATGATACCAGACCCAATTTTTCAAAATTAAGATAAAATAGCTTTACAAATACTTAACTTAACTTGTGCTACAAAAATTGGTTGCGTACAAAAATATATGACGATCATGCCCCCCGGGAACAACGCAAATCCAACAAAATGCTAAGGCACAATTACTACAAATCGTTCTATTATAAGTTGTATTTTCTTCAACCATCTCGACAATCTCACCGCAGTTTGGACAATTCTGAAACGGCAAAAAAAAAGGAATTAACTAAATAGATATTGCAAATGCACATTTTTGGAATTGCGGGGTCATCCACGGCCGGACGAAGGAAATAGTTTTACGAAGCAATTTGTTTACATACAAAAACCACCATTTTGATTGTATTGATGCTTCCCTTTGGTAAAGCAAAATGTTCTATTTACATGTTTTGAGAAAAATGGAAAATATTATATTTCCATTTTTTTTAAATGTGTAAAAAATGTTATTTGCATGTTTTTGAAAAGTCAAAATATTCTTTTTACATATTTTTGAAAAGTGAAAAATTTTCCATTTTCATGGGTTTTGACAATTCAAGCAGCGGGGGCTGCCTACGCGCTGGTCGCATTATCCAGGCCTGGGGTCACCTGTGTCGATGGGCCTACTTTGTTACTCTTGGCTTTCCACGTTAAAGACAGCCAATATATGCAATGGTTACGCTAATGGTTGTTTTATTTATATTAATTTTTAGTTATTTTTGTACCCATACCTTCAAACAGGAATTAATCCAATTCAACGACAAATATTCATCCTCTTTTTTGAGCCATTTTTTGAGCAAACTGCACCCTAGAGGATCGTGCCAGGCATGTTCACATGAGAAGCAAAATTTGAACCCACAGCTGCAAATGACCGGCTCCCGCATGTCTTCCATTTCCACCATTATAGCATTTGGACAGTCTTTTGATGGACACCAGCACATCAGTCGGTTACTCTAAAAAAATTGTGCAAGTTATAAGAAGTGTTAAGGAATCTACAATTCAAATAATTGTTACTGCTTCAAAATAGTATTTCAGTCACCTTTATAGTTATTAACCAGCGTTATTGTTATAAGGTTGCCTACCTGAACAAAGTTATTCGTAGCATGACGTTGGAATCGAATTTTTGCTTCTGAGTCAGTCAAAAATTTCATCACAGTTGCATCATCCATTAAATCCGAGCAATTAGGATGAGCACATTCTACTGTCTCGCCGACGTTTTTTCCAATTTTGAATTTCCAATAATCATACCAACATTTGGCACAAAATCGATGCCCACAGTTCATTCCATGAATCACCTACGACACGACCAATAAAAGACGCATGCAAATTCATATGGTATGTTATGATCTCAAGGGGAAAGCTTATGGCAAATCAACAAAACAATTTAATCGAAATCAATAAATAAAAAAATCTGCAACATCTTACGAAAGTATGAAGCTTGACATGACATAAATCACAAAATTTAGTGTCCACAGAAACAACTACTGACGCCTCGGTAGGGATTAACTTCGTTGTACAATTTGCTCTGTCAATTTCAATCCCAAGTGTAGTATCGGTACCGGTATGGCAATGTTCAACAAGGAACATTTTTTGATCAGCACAAGTAAAATAAGCTTCAAGTAACTTTTCTTTAGCCCAACCAAAAGACTGAAGAAGAGTTTTCGTCCTTGTTGCAGGTAATCCAAGTTTAGCAGCAGTCTAGAAGTCACAATTGCAATATGTCAGTGTTCTAATTTACTAAAAACAAATTTCAGCATTTAACTTAAATTAGAGTACCACACACACGGCACAGACTCCTAATTTCAAACAAAACTAATTAGTTGAGTAGTACTTCATTACTGTCATACTTACATGATCGCCCTGTTGAAAACTCAAACCATTACGAAGGATGGGAAAAACAAAATGTGAGAATATTAATTTTGGAAAAACTTGGAACTTACATCATCAATAAAGTCAGTCATAGTTAGCAGAACGTCATCGGGAGAGAGAACAAAACTTCTAATAGCTTCTCCTAATACTGGAGAAAATGCGTCATAGTCGTCGTCATCTTCATCATTCATCCTGCTGCCGTCAACTTCACAGCTGTCATTGTCCTCGATATCTTCTTTATCATTTGGAGACTCCAAAACTTCTGCTGAAGGCTCAAGTTCTCCTATGATACTTGCCATTATATGCCCCCTACCCAGGACCTGCCTTGTTTGTTAAGACGAATGCACAGATAAATTGTAAGGATTAATAGAATTCACTGTATCACATATTTTGTTTTTTTGACTACAACTCTCAAAGCGGAGATCACCAACGTTGTAAGATAAATGGGTTTTCCGGCGAGGTATTTCTTTTTAAATGACAACCCACTATTAATTACTCCGAACAAACTGTTTTTAATTTCAATTAATAGTTACTATGCGTGAGTGGTGAGTAAAAAAATAATACGATTGTTTCGTAGTTTTTTGCTGTCTAAAACTCTGCCGACGTCCTGTTCCGGCTGCGTTCGTGGAGTAACTACCTACTTACTTCAACTCGGAACTTAAAGTCAGCACTCAGCATCAAACAAAAACCAAAGACATGTGTGCGCCGGGCGCTATGAACGTATTAGGAACGTGTTGGTAGGCCAACTAAATATGGTAGTTGGCAAGAATAAATCTACCATTTGTTTGCATGGAAAATTTACCCTAGCCAACTATCACGTTTCATTATCCAGTACGTGCTTAAATCAGCTCAGTCGTTTGCACTACGTTTCTTATGTCCCTTTTGATTTTATGTACAGCTAAATTCCTATTTTCCCGGAATACATTCTACGTAAACGTTTACACGGGACTAAAAAATGCTTTTGCTATTAATGTATAAACATTCTACTAAGAAAAAATATTTTTATTTGTTAATAGCAGTTTTTTTATTCGGTCACAAACGCCGAATTCGTAAAATAGGAATACACTGTTTGGAATGTAACATTTCGTCAGTGAAGAACCAAAATTACCCATATCCATTTTCCACTAAAAGCCTAACTGAGCCATATCCAAAACGTTTTAAAATCAAAATGACCCAAATCCATGTATTTCCACGCGTACGCCCAATTCAATTCAAATACAAAATGCACTAGATGCAGGTTTGATACAGGAATTTTTTGCATGGATTTTAGGCGTACGCGTGGAACTAAATGGATTTGGGTATGTCTCAGTTTGCTTTTAGTGGAAAATGGATATGGGTCACTGACGATATGAGGACTTTCCTAGCAAAACGCGTTAAGTCCATGTTCCCCAACTTTACTACATGAACCGCAAATTTTGATAATCATGTGAAAATGTGATTATTTTTTCGATTTTTTTTTCTCGGAACAGCATACTACCGTGTATTAGTACCCCAAAATATTCAAATCTGACGCCGCGTCGTAATTTTTCAAAAATGATTCAAAATTTTGGACTTAACGTGCTTTGCCAAAACCCCATATAAGGCAATACAAAAAATTAGCCTTTTGAATTATATTCAATTGTATGCTAATTTCTAATTGTAAAATTGAGGTATGAATTGTACATTCAAAAACATGTAATTAAAACATTATGAACTTTTTAAAAACATGTAAATACAACATTTTGCACTTTTCAAAAACATGTAATTAGAACATTTTGCACTTTTCAAAAACATGTAAATAGAACATTTTGCACTTTTTAAATACATGTAAATACTACAGTAAACATAAATAGAAACAATTCCGCATTCTAATGTTCAACAGTCGAGTGCAAATCTACTACTCCTTACTCCTAAAAAATGTATGTTTGCCTAGGGATTGTCCACAAATGACGTTATCAAAAAATATTCATTTTTAAAACCATGTGATCTTCTGTCACTAGATTAATCATATTGCGTATACATGAATATCTTTACCATAGAATCGCCAATTACACCCAGTGAACCTATCAATGACGTCATGTGTGGACGACCCCTTACGTCTTTATTTTCTTCATACGAAACACGGCTGTTCTTTCATACGATTTCTTAATTACTTGGTCACCCATGCCCTTCTGTATTATTAAAACAGTAAAGCTTCCAGATGTACCAAACAAATTAATTGAATTGTGGTTTACATATCGCCCTGTTAAGGATCGTCCGTCAATGACGTTGGTAAAGTAAGTGAATTTAGTCATGTAGTGATGACATGTCGTTGTAAAGATAACAGTTGTACGCAATGTTAAAGTGGTGACATGGGGATGAATTGGCCTTAAAGAGGGATAATTTGTAGGACGTCATTTATAGACCATCCCCTACGAATAGTGCACGTGAATTTGATATTGAAGCGAATAACTTGCGTTTCATTACAAGTGGGTAAAACTATCCAACTTTTGGATTTGGCTTGGGATATTTTTTTATAAGAATCATTTGTTTTTATTGGGTTTAGTGGACTTAACGCGTTTTGTCAAAAAATGTTTCTAGAGAGAATTATTTAAAATATTTCCAGTGACCTTTGACCTCTAATATTGCACGGTGTGAAATATATGCATTTAGTCATGATTAAGCAACAATAATCTCAATTTCTGAAAAAATGGCTAGCAAACTCCTCATATTATGAGTCACGTTCTCTTACGGCCACACTAGTTACATAAATAACTAGTTATAACCTATAGTGCTAAGTTAAGTGACCTCTCTCCATTTGTGTGTATTGTAGTGCATAGATTCGGCTCAGAATCCCTCAGTGTATGATCAGGATGGCAAGGACAATGCCAACAACATTGACCCAGGAAAGTTTAATGTTTAATTGTTTACATTTAGCAATTATACAAAATATAGTTACATAAAAGTATGATGATGAGAGACGTATTTATTTTACTGTAAATGCTGACAAATATAATCCTATGTATCCTCAGTGAAGAAACAAAATGGCCCATATCCAATCTAAACTAGATTCAAAAATTATATGAATCGGAGACAGGGACACGGCCACGGGACCTGTATGCCTTTATCAATCTTCCCTAATATTTGAACACTAAATAATATCGTCTGTGAAGAACCAAAATTACCCATATCCATTTGTAGCTAAAAACAATATCCACTATCTACAAAAATATTGAAAAATGTCTTGAAAACATGTAAATACAACATTTTACACTTTTCAAAAATATGTTAGTAGAACATTTTAAACTTTTCAAAAAAGATGAAAATACAACATTTTACATTTTTCAAAAACTCCTAATAAACATTTTACGCCTGTTTCTCATTTTGATTTTATGACATAGCTCATTTTGACTCTACCTTAAATTGGATATAGGTCATTTTGGTTCTTCACAGACGGTATGTTAAAAATTAACTGACTGTACGCAATGAACTCATATAAATTATTTATTGATAGGAGAAATCAATTCATTACACAATTCGATCAAAATTTGCAAAATGTACTATTTTAAAATCAATAATAAAATTTGGGTAATAAGCTATATCTAACACGTGCCATCTCAAACGAAGATGGATTTATAAGCTGAACATAACAACGCAAAAACAAATTACACCAAAATAAAGTGATAACATAATATAGGTACTTCAAAATCACTAGTTAACCTCCATGACCTATTCACTACAGTCAACATTCCCAATTCCAATTACGGCATTCAATTTAGCTTCAATTCATATTCATCACAATTATTATAGCTCATAGTTAAAAAGTAGTAATTATTGCTACCTATTTACATAATTTACCAGAATTTTGAAAATTTTGCAATACTATACTGGACCAATTTAGTCGAGCCATATATCATTCGAAAGGTAATCACTAGTAAAATTCCAATAATGGAATGCGCCGTCATTATAACAAAACGTTTTCAAGATAACAGTCTTTTAATTTTTCAATTTCGCCTAAAAGTGATGTATGGGCCACTAGCTTAAAGCAAAAAATGATGTGTCTTTATTTTTGAAAAGCTTTTAAATGATATATCACTCGTTAAAACCCGTTAACTTTGTTTTAATTTCAATTATGTTTTTCCAAAACCATTTAAAAAATATCAACTATTTTGCTAGTGACTTGAAGTTATTTATATTCGCCTAATTATTTCGATTCGAACGGTATACTTTTCTTAATTAAGTTCAAGGAGTGACCGGTCCAAATCTTGAGTTATCACAATGTTTAAAGTTTTGGCGGGAAATTCAAAAATTTGAATTTTGATTTTTTGGTTGTAGTGTAGTACAGAAATTAATTATAAATAAGAATGTATGCAGCTTTTCAAATTCAAACCGTCCGATTTTGCTGTTCATAGGCTGCCATTAAAAGAAAATAAATATACGAGTAAGTAGCGCGTAGTCGTCCATAATTAATTCATTATTGCAAAGCTGAAAACGCTTAGAAAAAGGCAGCTCAACTATTTGTTTTAACAGCAGCGGACACGTCTGACTTAGTTCAAAATTGTGGAGAGACGGACCAACTTCATCAGCAATCCTCATTAAAGACCCACGAGCCCTTTTCATACTCATCATGAACGAAATCCAGAAAATTTTTCCGACGTTGCTCGCAAAGCCCTGAAGCGACTTTGATCTATTAAAAAAACAAAAGGAATCAACCATGGGCTTAATAAACACTACTTAAGTACGTCCTAATAGGAAGCAATTAAGTAAATAGTAAAATATTTATTGATATACACTATTGTTCATCGTCTGCGAAGAACCAAAATGACCCACTTCCAATTTGAGCTCATATCAAAATGAGCGATGTCATAAGATAAAAAACATAACCTATGTATAACAAAAGTTGTTACGTATACTGACGAGGAAATGGTCACAACCTATAAGTTCAAATTTTCCCGCCGTATTTTTTTTTTGAAAAAAGCATGTCAAAAAAGTAGGAATGGCTTAAGAACTTGTGTCGAATGGGCATCTTTGCTCGCTAAAAGATTTTTTTGAAAACATTAAATTGCCCATGATAATTAATTGGACGCTTTGTTTAAATGACTATTTAGGTCTTTAAATGTGTCTCTAAGCTACATTTTTCATCTCATTCCAATAAAATTTGAATTTTTTTATTGTTATGATATCATCTTAAAAGTGATTATTGGGATTTTGAACATTCGAAATTTTGAAAGTTTTTCAAAAATACTTTTTTTTATAAGGGCTCCCAAAGTTTAAAAATCACTTTTAAGTTTTTTGTATAACCCCATACCTTCTTAAATTTTCATCCGATTTTCGGAAAATTTGAAGGTTTTTGATTTGCACACTATTATCTAGAATGCAATTCCTAGGAAAATTCAAACCTTCAAATCATAACAATAAAAAAATTCAAATTTTATTGGAATGAGATGAAAAATGTAGCTTAGAGACACATTTAAAGACCTAAATAGTCATTTAAACAAAGCGTCCAATTAATTAACATGGGCAATTTAATGTTTTCAAAAAAATCTTTTAGCGAGCAAAGATGCCCATTCGACACAAGTTCTTAAGCCATTCCTACTTTTTTGACATGCTTTTTTCAAAAAAAATGCGGCGGGAAAATTTGAACTTATAGGTTGTGACCATTTCCTCGTGAGTCCTTAGGGCTATCCTCAGAGGAGGACAGTGTCAAGTTTATGCTAATAAAGTTGTCTGTATATATACAAAATGAGAAACATGTGCCAAATGTTAATTGGGAGTTTTTGAAAAACGTAAAATATTCCAACTCCATGTTTTTGAAAAGGTGCAAAATGTTCTAATTACATGTTTTTGAAAAGTGTAATATACCCTAATTCCATGTACTTGAAAAGGTGCAAAATGTTCTAATTCCATTTGTTTCAAACGTGTAAAATGTCCTAATTACATGTTTTATTTGAAAAGTGCTCAATGTCCTGATTCCATGTTATTTGAAAAGGTGCAAAATGTTCTAATTCCATGTGTTTGAAAAGTGCAAAATGTTCTATTTAAATGCTCTCAAGACATATTTGAATATTTGTGTAGATAGTTGATATTGTTTTTAGCTAAAAATGGATATGGGTCATTTCAGTTCTTCACAGACTTAGACGATATTTAAAATTCTACAGATAAATATATAGGTACCATATTGCCGGTAATGGTACACCCCGTGTGAGAGAGATAGTAAAATTTTATTTACAACTGGCGCACTATTACGCTTGCCATTAAGACACAGTAAAAACAGAACACATTCTTTACAAGTTAATTATGATTTTTGTATTAAAACAATAACATTATTTTAAATGATAAACTTAAAATCAACTTTGGGATAAATTCATATTATATAAATGATTATGTGCAATTCGGCAAGATCCTCGAATTGTAGCAACTACAATTTCTTCAATCATTCTTGAAGGGAGACGCAGTTCTTTACGAAATGATACAAATTCAGACCTCCCAGACCCGTGTACTAATACAGCCCGTGTATTAATACATGCCTGTGTACTGCCATATAGTAATGTGGTAAATAGACCCGTGTTCTATTCAAACTCATAGCTCTTAGACCCGTGTAATATTACAGGCCCCTGCACTAATACAGGTCAGTGACGTACTATCACAGGAAATACGGTATATTATGTAGTTGTAAACAAAATTGAAATGACAAATACATCATGAGGCAGAATCAGTATACATTACCATATTATACATGTCAGTACGAAGAGTATCCGTTTCCATAACTTTGATGTGGACAAGTTGAGCCAGCTCCTGAACTGCGTTCTCAAGCGGGTTTTGGTGAAGTTTGAAGAGAACCGTATTGTTGGGAGTATCAACCGAATCAATTAAATAATAGGCCATCGCGTATGTCCACATGAGAGTTTCACTACATTCATACAAAACATCAGCTGCCTGAAAACGAAAAAAAACAATCCTCAATTTTTACGTGGCAAATTAAATTAATGATTTATACGATATATTTAACAATAGTTTAATAAGCAATCACTTTTTGATTTTGCAGAATTAAATTGAATAATGTCCATTTTCAGCTGGAATTAAAATGTATACAAACATATGCGATAGTAGCGATAGATAGAAAAATTTTAAAAAATATTACATGAGATAATATTATATCGTCTGTAAAGAACCAAAATGTCCCATATATCCATTTTTAGCTGAAAACAGTATAAACTATCTACAAAAATACTGAAATATGTCTTGTAAGCATTTAAATACAATATTAGGCAATTTTCAAAAATACGTAAATAGAACATTTCACACTTTTTAAAAACATGCAAATTGAAAATTTTGCACTTTTCAAGAACATGCAAATAAAACATTTTACACTTTTCAAAAACATGCAAAAATAACATTATGCAATTTTCAAAGCTACGAAAATAGAACATTTTACACTTTTCAAGAACATGCAAATAGGACATTTTACATTTTTTTTAAACAAAAAAAAGTAGTTTTAAAAGTAAGATTTGAATTAGCTAGAATTACAAACTTGCAAAGGTTGTAATTACTTCGGCGTAGTAAAACTAACAATGTAAATATTTCTGTGGTAACAGTCACAATTTTGCTGTTTTACAACTTTACAACAACGCATTGACAATGCATCAGGTTTCCCCCTAGAATATTTTACGCTTTTCAAAAACTCATTTTGATTCCAGCTTAAATAAGATATGGGTCATTTTAGTTCTTCACAGACGATGACGATATGCGTCAAATATTAATTACGAGTTTTTTAAAAGTACAAAATGTTCTATTTACATAATATGCTTACAGGATCACGATATTATAATTTTCTTTTGGCAGATAGAATAGAAAGCACTTAGTTTTTCGCTAAATGTGAATATAGGTCATTTACCTTGCTTTTTTATAGGCGGTTTATAGTATTTCTTTAATGCTTTTTTAATACAATTGAAAAATCAGTAGTACCTTTTTAAAAAGCTGGACGTCTCTTGCTAGTCCCTTGTTGGGCTCCCTAATTTCGTCCCCTGTTTGCATGTCCACTGACATTGATCGTAGTGAGTGCGAGTCCAAGTTCTCCTTTTTCTTCCCAGATTTGAATTTGAGCCATTCCTTCTCATGCCTCTTGTAACAATCTCGATATTTCAAATAACGCTGGATTGACTCACGCCATTTTCCTTCAGTATTAGCAGCAACCACACCTGTTCCATTGTTAGAGTCACAGTTGTTCCTGTAAAAATTCCAATACCAGACCCAATTTGTCAAAATTAAGACAAAATAGCTAGACAGACTACAATACTTAACTTGCGTTAAAAAAATTAGCTACGTACAACAACAGATGACGAGGAGGATCGTAACCCCCGGGAACTAAGCAAATCCAACAAAATGGTGAGGTACAATTACTACAAGCCGTTCTATTAAAAGTGGTATTTTCTTCAACCATCTCGACAATCTCACCGCAGTTTGGACAATTCTGAAACGTCAAAAAAATAAGGAACTAACTATTTTAAATAGATATTGCAAATGCACATGTTTGAAATCGTGGGGTCATCCAGGGCCGGACCCGGACGAATGAATTGGTTTTAGGGAGCAATTTGTTTCCATACAAAAACCACCATTTGATTTTATTGATGGTTTTCTTTGGTAAAGTAAAATGTTGTATTTACATGTTTTTGAGAATTTCAAAATGTTCTTTTTACTTGATTCAGAAAAGGGCTCAATCATCTATTTACATGTTTTCAGAAAATTGGAAAATGTTTTATTTCCATGTTTTTGAAAAGTTAAAATATTCTTTTTAAATATTTTTGAAAATTGCAAAATGTTCTATTTACATGTTTTTTGAAAATTCAAGCAGCGTGGGCTGCCTGCGCTGGCCGCATTACCCGGCCCTGGAGTCACCTGTAGAGTCTATGGGTCTACTTGGCTACTCATGGCGTTCCACGTTAAAGACAGCCAATTTATGCAATGGTTACGCTAATGGTTATTTTATTTACATTGATTTTTAGTTATTTTTGTAGCCATACCTTCAAACAGGAATAAATCCAATTCAACGACAAAAATTCATACTCTTTTTTGAGCCATTTTTTGACCAAACTGCACCCTAGAGGATCGTGCCAGGCATGTTCACATGAGAAGCAAAATTTGAACCCACAGCTGCAAATGACCGGCTGCCGCATATGTTCCACTTCCACCACTATAGCATTTGGACAGTCTTTTGATGGACACCAACACATCAATTGGTTACTCTATAAAAACAATTGTAAAAGTAATAAAATGTCTTATAAGGCTTCTAAAATTCAAATCATTGTTACTGCTTCAAAATAGTACTTCAGTCAGCTTCATAGTAATTAACCAGCGTTATAGATATAAGCAAAGCTTGCCTACCTGAACATAGTTATTAGTAGCGTGACGTTGGAATCGAAGTTTTGCTTCTGAGTCAGTCAAAAATTCCATCACAGTTGCATCATCCACTAAATCTGAGCAATTAGGATGAGCACATTCTACTGTCTCGCCGACGTTTTTGCCGATTTTGAATTTCCAATAATCATTCCAGCATCTGGCACAAAATCGATGCCCACAGTTCATCCCTTGAATCACCTACGACCAATAAAATACTCATAAAAATTCACGTGTACCCTGTGAAGAACCAAAATGGCCCATATCTATATGCAGCTAAAAAAAATTCCACTATCTACAAAAATATTGAAACATGTCTTGAAAGCATTTAAATAGAACATTTTGCACTTTTCAAAAACATGAAAATAAAACATTTTGAACTTTTCAAAAACATTGAATTAAAACATTTTTCACCTTTTCGAAAACATGTAAATAGAAAATTTTGCACATTTCAAAAACATGGAATTACAACATTTTACATTTTTCAAAAACCCGTAATTAACATTTTATGCATGTTTCTCATTTTGCTTTTATGACACAGCACATTTTGATTGTAACTTAAATTGGATATGGGTCATTTTGGTTCTTCACACACGATATGGTATGCTATGATCTCAAATGGAAAGCTTATGGCAATCCAACAAATTAATGTAATAATCGAAATCGAAACCAATACATAAATCAAGGAGCAAGTCTGGAAGATCTTACGAAAGAATGAAGCTTGGCATGACATAAATCACAAAGTTTGGTGTCCACATGACCAACCACTGACGTCTCGGTAGGGATTAACTCAGTTGTACTTTTTACTCCATCCATTTCAATTCCAAGTGTTGTACCGGTACCGGTACCGGTACGGCCATGTTCAACAAGAAACATTTTTTGATCAGCACAAGTAAAATAAGCGTCAAGTAACTTTTCTTTAGCCCAACCAAAAGACTGAAGAAGAGTTTTCGTCCTTGTTGCAGGTAATCCAAGTTTAGCAGCAGTCTAGGAGTCACAGTATTGCAATATAGTCAGTGTTCTAATTTACTAAAAACAAATTCCAGCATTTAACTTAAATTAGAGTACCACACACACGGCACAAACTTGTAATTTCAAACAAAACTAATTAGTTAAGTAGTACTCCATTACTTTCATACTTACATGAGCGCCCTGTTGCAAACTCAAACCATTACGAAGGAGATGGAAAAACAAAAACTGTAAATATTAATTTTGGAAAAACTTGGAACTTACATCATCAATAAAATTGGTCATAGTTAGCAGAACGTCATCGGGAGAGAGAACAACACAGTTATTTGTATTGATATTTTCAGTATTTTCACTTGATTCATTGTCATCACCGTCATCAATGCCTTCGACTGGGGAAAATACGTCGTAGTCGTCGTCACTATCGCCGTCATCTTCATCGTCCATCCTGCTGTCGTCCTCACCTTCACAGTCACAGTTGCTATTTTCCTCATCAATATCTTCTTTGTCTTTTGGAGACTCCAAAACTAATGCTGAAGGCTCAAGTTCTCCTATGATACTTGCCATTATATGCCCCCTACCTAGGACCTGCCTTGTTTGTTAAGACGAATGCACAGATAAACTGTCAACTGTAAGGATTAATAGAATTCACTGTATCATATATTTTGTTGTAGTTAATCGGTAGCTGGTATTTATAATAGTATCAGATTCAATACAGTGTGTTTCATAATTTTAAACTCACCCCGGTTTATGGAGATTACTTCCTTTCAAGAACGAATTTTCCGGCAAAATATTTATTTTTAAATCACAACCCACTACTAATTACTCCGAAAAAACTGTTTTTGATTTCAATTAATAGTTACTATGCGTACTTAATAAGTGGTGAGTAGAAAAATAATACGAATGTTTCGTAGTTTCTTTATTACAGTCTAAAACACTCCCGGCGTCCTGTTCCTACTGCCTACTGTGGTCGTGGAATAACTACCTACTTCAACTCTCTAATAAAGTCAGCACTCAGCATCAAACAAAAACAAAAGCCATGTGTGCGGAACGTATTAGTAACGTAACGTATTAGGAGAGTGTTGGTAGGCCATCTGAAATTGGTAGTTGGCAAGGATAAAGCTACCATTTGTTTGCATGGAAAATGTATCTTTGCCGTCTATCACGTTTCGTTGTCCCCCTACTACTTGCTTATATCAGCTCAATCGTTTGCATTACGTTTCTTATGTCTTTTGATTTTACGCACAGCTAAATTCCTATTTTCCGGGAATACATTCGACTTGAACGTTTACACGACACTAAAAAACGCTTTTCCTATTAATGTATATAAACATTCTACTAATCAAATATTTTGATTTGTTAATAGCATTTTTATTCAATCACAAACGCGGAATTCGTAATAGGAATACACTGTTTTGGAATGTAACATATTTTGAGTCACGTTCTCTTACGGCCGAAGTTATAAACATAAATAACTAGTTACAATCTATGGTGTTAAGTTAAGTCATAAGTGGCCTCTCTCCTCGTTCATAGATCTTCACATTCGTTCAATTAATTTGTGTAAGAACGAGAACCGCATGCTGAAAATGTGTGGAGAATTGGAGAATCAACAGCTCAACATTAACATAGTGAGTGAGCAATTTAGAGAGGAGCGAAATTAATTGCTATTGCAATGAGAAACTGGAAATGGGGTAATAATAGCTAAATGCTAAAAGATATAAATGTTAATTGAGCAGAAACTTCTACTTTTTAATTTTGATGCTATAATTATACATGCGTTTACTCACAGCTACTAGCTACAAACTTAGCTACTTCTACTGCGTATAGAACAAAAACAGTTTACTGTAAGCTCTCCTATACTATCCAAACTCCTACCTTACTACGCCTACGCAATATGAAACTATTTATAAATTCATAACTAAACCCTATATTATGTCATTGTGTGTTACGAACATCTAATCAGCTATTTATGTGTACAGTGCATAGATTTGGCTCAGAATCCCATAGTGTATGATGGTAAGGACAAGGACAATGCTAACAACATTGACCCAGGAAAGTCCGGGCCGGATAATGCTGCGAGCGCAAGCCGAAGCAGCTCCGCTGCTTGAATTTAAAAAAAATGTGTAAATGGAACATTTTGGAATTTTCAAAATTATGTAAAAGAAATATTTTGATTTATCACAAACATGCAAATATTATTTTTTGTACATTTCAAAAACATGCAAATAAAATTTTTTGTACATTTCAAAAACATGCAAATAAAATTTTCTGTGCATTTCAAAAACATGCAAATAATATTTTTTTGTACATTTCAGAAACGTGGAAATAAAACATTTTCCACTTTTCTCAAAACATGTAAATAGAACATTGAGCACTTTTCTGAATCAAGTAAAAAGAACATTTTGCGCTTTTCTAAAACACGTATATACAACATTTTACTTTACCAAAGAAACCAATAAATAAAATCAAAATGGTGGTTTTTGTATGAAAACAAATTGCTCCCTAAAAGCAATTCCTTCGTCCGGCCCTGAGGAAAGTTTTATGTTTATCTCACGAATTATACAAAATAGTTACAAAAGTATTATAATGAGAAGCGTATTTATTTTTACTGTAAATACAGGCAAATATAAAGCTATATATATCTTTAACAAAATTTCATAAAGGATGATAAAAATTGGGATTTTTTGATGTCGCCATTTGTGGGTGATCCCTTATATTGGTAAATCACATTGGTTCAAAAGTTATTGTACAAAACAGATAGCAATGTTTTTTAAAATGGAACATAAGCAGTTTCATGCTGAGAATTGCCTTGTCGTGGTGGGCGTAAGGGCATAGTTTCCAAAATTTCATTCAGTTTATGAACTATTTCCAAAAATGAAATTCTCTCTCCAGGTTCTTTGTTCCAACATTCCAGCATTAAATTGTAACTGGAAACAATATCGCATATGTGCATTAAATACAACACTGGAATTATCACAGAAAATGTAAAAATAAAAACTGCGATTAATTCCCGATTTTAGTATAGCGTTTAAATAGTATACTAACATTTTATCGCTCCCATATTCGGGCGGCTCCATTCGTTCCCCAGCAACCAAGTTATTTACATAATTGTGATCCCATGACTTTCCAGGATATGGAATCTTGCCGAGAGTAAATATCTCCCAGAGAGTCACACCGTAGGACCAAACATCAGATTGAACTGAGAACTTCATCTCACATAATGACTCTGGTGCTAACCATTTCCAAGGAATTGGAGCCTACAAATACATTAAAGGTGTGTAGCTGTCTTAAATACAGATCTATACATATATGTACATCCTTAGAAAAGATCTTAACAAGAATCTTATCTTGTACGATGGGGCTAACAGGTTTAGATGTTAACTTTAACAGGTTAATCAGTAAATTTTAAAATATTTGAGAGTGGGGAAATGGTTAGTCACGTGTAACAGCTCTGTATGTTACAAAATCCAACAGCAAATCTGTTGAAATCTACAGTAAACCAGTTAAAGCATTTATGTCACTGTATATGTATGCTAAACTAGTGGTCCATTACTAAATGTGTTGTGTCAGTCCAGTGGTTAAGGCAGGAAGTTACCTATGATGAAGGTTGCGGGTTCGAATCCAACTTTTGGGGTTAATTTTTAACTAATAATATCAATAAACAGGATTAGCTGTTGTGTAATCTAAAAGTGAATTCGGTAAGCCTAATATAACAGGATTATAGGCAAAGGCTCTAACTGAAATTCCTATTGTCTGCGGTTAGTAAAGTAGTAAAATCACCCACATTTTTCTAAGCGTATATAGGCAATTAATAATTAATTACATGATTAAAAATCATGAGTTATAATTTTAAATTGATTTGTAACTTTTTAGATTACCGCAGACTTCTTCTTGTAGACAGAATAGTTGATAAATTGACGAGACAATCCAAAGTCACTGATTTTTGCTACATTGTTTGATGCTAAAAGTACATTTCGGGCTGCAAGGTCCCCGTGTATGACCTATATAGCACGTAAATTGTAGACAGCAAAAGGTACTATTTAAGAATATTAAGAAATTAAACCATATCGCCTGTAAAGAACCAATATGGCCCGTATCCAGTGGTAGATAAAAACAATATCAACTATCTACAAAAATATTCAAATATGTCTTGACAGCATTTATATCTAGGACATTTTGCACCTTTTCAAAAATATGGAATTAGAACATTTTGCACGTATTCAAAAACACGGAATTGGAACATTTTGCCCACTTTGAAAAAACATGTAAATAGAACATTTTAGGTTTTTCAAAAAACGACATAGCTTATTTTGATTGTGGCTTAAATTGGATATGTGTCATTTGGGTTCTTCACAGACGATATACTGCTTACATTTTTGACGCTTAAGTAAGCCATGCCGTCGGCAATTTGACGTGACCACTCCAATAAATCCAGCGTTGAAATTGAAAATTTTTGGTTGAAATTGTGCGATAAATAGTTTGATAGGGATGAAATCGCGACTTTGGGTCTTTGTTCATTTCTTTTGTTGTAATATATTTTGGTGGAGTTCACTAGCTGTGGACTTTTGACAAGGAACAAATCTTGAAAAGTTCCGCTGTTCTTACGAAGGTAGTGGAGTAAATCTCCTTTTCCGCAAAATTCTAAAGCAACGAAAACTTCACCTGGTTGATGGGGTTCGTTTTGAAAAAAAAATTTAAAAATAAAATTATATTCTAATCAATTTCAGAAAACTGTATAAGAAAATTCGCAATGCAACATTTAGAATGTGAGCGTACGGGTTCGGATATTATCAGTGACTGTCCCAAGAAGTGCGGCAATATTCTCATGATGTCCTAAATGTGCCAGGATTTTAATTTCAGACAGCAATGCTTTGAAATACGAAACTTCAACATTTGGTCTGACGGTCTTTACAGCCACTTCCCTATCTCGGGTACCACTTTCTTGGTTCCCCTTGAGAACTCCGTGGTAGACCAGTCCGAATTCACCTGATCCCAGTACACGATAACGATCTAACATATGATAATTAAATTTCTTGAAATTAGGCCGAAACGAATACTGTATAAGATACCTGGGCCAGCGCCACACAAATAAATCGTTCCCCGGGGGCGAAAAAGAAAACCAGCAAGGCCGGACGAAGGAATTCTTTTATTAGGCAGGAATTTATTTCCATACAAAAACAACCATTTTGATTTTTTTGATGGTTTTCATTGGTGAAGCAAAATTTTGTATTTACATGTTTTAGAAAATTGAAAAATGTTCTATTTAATTGATTCAGAAAAGTGTAAAATGTTCTATTTACACGTTTTTTAAAAAGAATTGAATATTTTATTTCCATGTTTTTGAAATGTGCAAAAATATTTGTTTTGCGTATTTTTGAACAATCAAAATGTTGCATTAGCATGCTTTTGAAAAGTGCAAACGGTTCCATTTACATGGTTTTTGAAAATTCAGGCAGCGGAGGCTGCCTGCGCTGGCCGCTTTATCCGGCCCTGCAGATAAGAGACCTTAAGGGACATTTTTTGGTGAGCCGTGTGGGGACAGGGGACGAATTATTCGTGTGGCGCAGCTATTTAATTGTTACGGTCGTCGTTTCGGCCACTCGATATTCGATGTGTAATATCGTAGTAATGACAGATCATCTTTTATAATCTCAGCCATTCGTACCCCATACCAATTTCGAGTCTTTCTTTAGCAAGTTCGAATCTGCTATCAAAAGGCTTTGAATAAATTGACGCATGAACTTGGTTCTGATCCACGTATATATTTCCATTTACAAATTCCTCCACCTCTTCAACAGTCAACTCTTCAGCGGAACTACTGTGACTGTGTATTTTCTTCTGCATTTTTCTTCGATAAATGCAAAAAATAATTCCAAACGCGAGCAGAGCCAGAGAAAATGTAATAAGACTTCCAGCTACAACAATGGCAATTGGATTTAAGCCTTCAGTTGTTTCTAAAAAAAATAAGTTACCAATACAACAAATTACTTACTAAATAATTTTCATTATGAAAGCCTTTTAACTTGTGAAACATTTAATCTTTGTTAAACAATTTTAGCAGCCAATAAAAACTTAGGAGTGAGTTTATATCGCCTGTGAAGAACCAAATTGACCCATATCCATTTTTAGCTAAAAACAATATCAACTATCTACAAAAATATTCAAATATGTCTTGAGTGCATTTAAATAGAGCATCTTGTACTTTTCACACATATGGAATTAGAACATTTTGCACCTTTTCAAAATCATAAAATTAGAACATTTTGCACCTTTTCAAAAACATGTAAATAGGACAGTTTACATTGTTATAAAACATGAAATTAGAACATTTTGCACCTTTTCAAAAACATCGAATTTAATTATAGCATTTTGTACATTTTCAAAAACATAGAATTAAAAAATTTTGCAGTTTTTCGAAAACATGTGAATATGACATGTTACGTTTTTCAAAAACTCCTAATTAGCATTTCCGCATGTTTCTCATTTTGTTTTTATGACATAGCTCATTTTGACTCTAGCTGTAATTGGATATGGGTCATTTTGGTTCTTCACAGACAATATTATGTTACTTGCCTTTACTAGCATGGGATATAATTTTGAACTCTTCACAGTTTTCACCTGCACAAAATAAAATTCACCGCAATTATTATAAGCTGTTTGAATGGAGTGCTTAGTAGCTCAATGGTTAAGCTGACGACGACGACATAGGGGGGCATAGTATCATAAAAAAATTGGGAATTTTTGATGCCATTATTTGTTGACAATCCCTTATAAGATGTATATAAACGTTAAATTAATTAACTTACAAGTGTAATTATTAAGGTCTGGATATTCTCTTCTAGCCTCATCAAATTGACCCTCATAAATTTTATTCCATCCCAGAGCGAGTCTTGCCAATGACTCGAGATTCTTCCCTGCTGCAGCACTCCAAAAATGAACGAACTCACCCATATTCATTTGCTTAACGTCATTCCCAAGATGTCTACCACCACTACCGTTTGATTGGTCAGTAGTGGAATTGTTGGGCCAGTAATTATTTAGCAAGGAAAGGAATCTAATAAGAACTGCGGAGTGACCATGCTGAAGATAAATATTAATGTACCACTGGTACCAATCCCGGAACCAAAATTTCCCATCATGAGGTACGGAAGCACTCTCCGCTCTTTTTCTCTGAATCCATCTTTCCGCATCTTCCGTCTCTCCCAAAGCAGAGTACACGTCGTAGATGAGGATAGATGTAATTGACCAACCAGAAATGTCCCGGGCCGGCCAGTCTGCACTTTTATCTGTCGTTCCTTCCCCTAGATTTAATTGCAATGCCAAATAGGTCATCTTTAAGACAGCCTCATCCAAAAAATTAGTTCTGTCCTCGACAGCATTTCCACCAATCGAGAGAGACTCATCACAGTCGATGACATTCAGAAATTCTGGGTCTTTATTTGTGTGGAGTTCATTGGGAGTGATGCAGCCGTTGAGGAGTGGCGTAGGGCCGTTGATGTGCAAGAATATGCTGAGAGGCTGTGACGAATGGTCCCGGATCCGGAAGGGACCGTAAGTATCTCTCACGTATTTCCAAGCTTCTGATATCGTCTCGTACAAAGAGCCCGGGTAGGGAGCATAGGTTTTAAAATACAACGTCACGTATGGCTTGCTGTACGTCACCTTCTGGCTGTTTACTGGAAATCAAAATAAATTTATTTGGTAAATTCATTATTTAATACCGTGGGGTTAGAATTGGAAATCATCAAAAATAAGGGCGCAATGCCTAAATGTGAACAGATGCCCAAGTGTGAACGATCATAGATCTTTGAAATTTTAGAAATTCGATATGGAGTTACCAGATCCCTGTTAGATTATAACTTCAGTAAAGGTAATTTCTTCAAATATTAGAATTTGACCCCCACATGTTGGGTCAAAGGTCAAAGGTCAAACGCAAAATTACAATTTAATCCCACTAAATAATCGTACATGGTGTGGAATTTGCTTCTCATTAACGTGGTGATCCTAATTTTGGGAGAAAACTTATTTTTGACCCTATTTTGGGGGTCAAATGGGGTTAAAGGTAAAAATACCCTATTAGGTAGGGTCAAAAATTTGATTTTACCCAGAAATAAAATTCGGTTTCTCGCACTAACTGTACTATGACCTTTAAGGTTTGAAAATGTTGAAAGTTTTTTATACAGATCGTCATCGTTCACACTTCGGCGCCCGTTCACATTTAGGCGCAGCGCGCTCCAAAAAAGGGGGGATACCTGTATTATTAAGGAAAGGGTAGAGCCGTCTAGCTTCACTCAGCTCTTTCTCGTGAACGATTGACCACTTGAATGTTTTTTCAGCCAGTGGAAGAAGCTCCACACCCGCCGCTCCACTCCAGAAATGGACAAACTCCCCAACGTTCAAAAATTCATAGCCACCCCCTCGTTTCGGCCAGTACAGCTTCGTCAAAGTGTAAAAGTTATTGAGAACTGTAGCCCCACCCTCCCCATCCCCGTAATTATTATAGATGGGGAGAAACCAGTCACGTATAAAATGGACTCCGTGAACAGATCTGTTCAATTTGTCAGATTTCCACGATGTAACTGCGTCCTCGTCGCCGTTGTCAAACTTGATACTGATATCCCCTTGTGAATTCAGGAACAAGTCGTAGAGAACAATCTGATTCATTTCCAAGTCACAGACTAGGCTGTCCGCATTATTTAAAATCCCTTTTCCAGCGTCTCGAATTATACCTACAATGTGGGATAAAATCAACTGCAAGTTGTCTAAGAGATCCGCAACGGACTCATGAGGCTTCTTGAAATGTGGGGTACAGTCAATTGTATTTTTGAAATTTGAAATTTTGCTTAGAAAAGAATGTATTTTGCAGGAGGATGATGGTCCTTGATCTGGAACCGGGACCGGAATCGGAACCGGGTGGTGTTTCTCGTTGCCAAGATTTTTATGGAGAAGGATGTAGAGACGAGGATTTTTCCCGAAAGATCCGTAAGTTTCCTTAACGTACTTCCAAGTCTGAGAGAGAGGGACAAAGCTCCAGGTGCTCAGCTCGAGGGTGGAGATGTCCGAGTAGACTGCGAGGTGGTCGTCTTGGAAGACACTTGAGAGATTCACATTGTTCTCTGTCCACAAGGCTGACGAAATTGCTTGGACGGGCACTGGAAGGAATGGATGGCTGATCAAAAGAAGAGCCACTGCCGTAAGGGGAAGATGACTTAGCAGAAAATTGTTACAGTTTCCGTAGGGAATCATTGCAGCAATTTTATTTTGTAATTTTTTATACAAACTTTATACAAAGTGATGACATTGACATTATCGGTACTTTAGGTACAGCAAAATTTTCACTATGCAATAAACACAATTTATTTGTCAAACCTTCGTATGCACTTATTAACTTGTTAACAGAAACAGTGTGGTCTACGTGACTCCAGCTCCAGTTCCAGGTGTCTACTTAATTTGATTGAGCGTAGCATTACAATGTTTACAGTTCAAAAATACAAACACTTGTGTGAACAATAATGGGAAATAGAACTACCTTGAATAGCGTTGACTTGCTTAACTTGCTTTACGCCAATTGTAATCAGGCTTGATGCTAATTTAGTTAAAGATTCTAAAACTTTGTATCTTTAAGTATTACTCCTATACTCTTATGTGTCACCTATGACAATACAAGATACATGTAGGCATTGAGTTATTATGGAATTGTTACTACTAATGTTACTAGTGTAGATGTGGTTAGAAAAATAGGACCTAAAATTTAACCACCATATATCAGCGATGCTACTACTTGGATATATATTGTCTGTGAAGAACCAAATTGACCCATTTCCAATTTAAGCTCGAATCAACAAAATGAGCTATATATGTCATAAAAACAAAATGAGAAACATGCGTAAAATGTTAATTAGAAGTTTTTGAAAAGTGAAAAATGTTGTAATTCCATGTTTTTGAAATGTGCAAAATGTTCTGTTTACATGTTTTCGAAAAGGTGAAAAATGTTCTAATTCATTGTTTTTGAAAAGTTCAAAATGTTCTATTTTCATGTTTTCGAAAAGTGCAAAGTATTCTATTTAAATGCTTTCAAGACATGTTTCAATATTTTTGTAGATAGTGGATATTGTTTTAGCTACAAATAATTATATAGGTCATTTTGGTTCTTCACAGACGATATGTTGCTATTAACTGGTATTACGTAGTATAACGTTTGTCTGTTGGTAGTACTTGACCACTCGACCATGCACTATATATACAGACAATAAATATAATTTGAGATTAAAAATTCTAATTCGAATATTATACACTAAAATTCATGAACTCATGTATAAAACTAACTATAGTAAGTATACACAACCATTTAAAAAAGAATAATTACGAGCAACCTTACAGAGTGACGAGTGAGAGTTCGCTGTGAACGTTAGCATATGAGAATTACATAACTATTTTCTAGTCATCGAGTCATCGGATAAATATTTAAGGGAAGACCAGAAAATCTTAATAATTGCGACCGTCCTCAAAAACTAACTGTTGCATTGACGACACAATATCGCCTGGCCCTATTTAATCAGTGCTGAGGGCTGAGTGGCGACTTTTGAGTCTAACGTATAATTAACTATTTTAGGTAAGTACGTTTACAATCAATTTCTTAAATTGAACACGAATATTTTACTGAATAAACAATCAACGTATTTTAATGGCATTTATGATTAATGGCAAACATGCGTCGTCATATACATATATCGTCTGTGAAGAACCAAAATTACCCATATCCATATCTAATTTAAGCTATGCAATCAAAATGAGCTATGTCATAAAAGCAAAATGAGAAAAATGCGTAAAATGTTAATTACGAGTTTTTGAAAAGCGTAAAATGTTTTAATTTACATGTTTTGGAAAAGGTGCCAAATTTTTTAATTTCATGTTTTTGAGAAGGTGAAAAATGTGCTAAATTCACGTTTTATGAAAGGTGCAAAAATGTCTAATTCCATGTTTTTGAGAAGGTGCAAAATGTTTTAATTTCATATTTTTGAAAAGTTCAAAATGTTGTATTTAAATGCTCTCAAGACATATTTAAATATTTGTGTAGATATTTGATATTGATTTTAGGTAAAAATGGATACGGGTCATTTTGGTTCTTTACAGACGATATTATGATAAACTAAAAAGATAAACAGTAATACCATAGCTATTAGATTAAACTATTAAAAGGCTATGGTAATACACACAGCATGCACAGCAGGCATTGCATTGAGTGAGTGAGTAGCGAGTAGTATAGGGTGACGTCGAGTCGTCGAGTGGTGACTAGTGAGGGACGGTCGAGTAACACGAGACACGGGATAAAAGAACAAGTACGTCTCAAAAAGTTTTGCGAGGGAAGTTCTACTCCCGTCGTCACCAATTTTCCGCTATTTTTTAACAGTTCATTTTCAATGCAACTTGTAAACTTATCTTTTCTGCCTGTATTGTATGTTCAGTTCAACTGACCACGGACCACGATGTCCACGATGATTGTCAGTCAGGGTCTATTATTTTGCTAGTCCTATCGGAGACCTGTAGGTCAATTCGTGTCATCCAGTCACTGTTCGATTCCATGAACAATTGCTAAGCTAAAATTTCGGATTGTGAAAATGTGGGATTTATAAGCAATTATTAAATACACTGAGATAAACCTTAAATAGGTTCAAACGTATTTGTTTAGAGCAACTCTCATCAATACTACGAACTAGGCTGTAGCATGTAGGCTGAAGCTGCAAACTGACCAGTCAAAACATAATTTAACGAAATTAATTAATTTGTTAATCCAAAGTTCTTGTGCCATGTGAGTGTGAAGTCAGTGAAATGACTAAATAGATACTTACAACTTATATAAGTAATATTTTTTAAATGTTATGTTACAAATTGTGAATTAAAGGGCAATGATAAATTGCTCTAAACATTAAAAGTGGACGGTTACTATAGTATGGCGAATTAATTAGGTATCTTTTCTGATTTGTTCAGTCTCCAACAATAACCAAGAACGGGTAGCCGATGAAAAGATTGTCAAGAGTTACACCTTCAACCTTTGTGAATGAGCATGGGTAATTAACCACAGTAAATAATGATACATACCCAATGTCCGCGGAGGAGGGAGAAGTTATAAACGAAAGAAACAACTCCAAATTAGTGTCTAGTTCGCAACAACGACGAAGTAATCAAAATCCAAGTCAAACAACTATTTCATTCAAGTCCAAGCACAGTGAAAGCTCGAATTATTGTGACCCTACAACAACAACGCAGAAATCTTTGGAGAACAGCAACAACGAGGACACTGATGAATTGTTACAGTCCTGGTCTGCTGAAGGGGATATTTGTGAACTAGGAGTTCAAGAAGTGGAAATCGAAGAAGAAAATATGAGTGGGAATAATCATTTTCTGGGGGAGGAGGGCGAGGTTGACATTTCCGGTGACGAAAGTGGCGAAGAAAGCCGTTACCAGTGCACTAGTCCGAATGCGAATCCAAATGTCAATGAGTCAAGTGAGGAAGATGACCTTTACGGAGATCTTGACGTTGCAGTATTTTCTTCTCCTAAAAAATCTAAATCTTTACCGGTAATTATTATTATTCAATGATATATTACTTTCTTGAGTTTTATCACAGTTTTGAAATTTCTGAATTTAATGTGTATTTTATGTATAGAGAGAGGTGCTAGAAAATCGCCTTGAAGAATCACTGAAAGAAATAGCGGATTTAAAGGAAAGAATTACAAGTATATCACGCGAAAATTTAAACCTTCTCAGTAATTTTTCGTCTCTCCTCAAAACAGCCCGAGAAGATAAGGAAAAGAATATTTTTACTCTGAGAGAACTTAGAAATCAGTAAGTTCATTAATTTATATAATACTTAATAATAATGCACTTATTTCATTTTGTGGAGCTGGCGCATGGCCTTTTAATCTTTTGATATTATTTACAAATTAATCTATTACTAAAGATAATAGTAATAGTGTTGTACTTACTGAAACGCAATAATTAGTTTATACTGTAATCAAAATTCACAATTTGAACACGGTTTTTATTTTTGTATCTTTTTCAATTGAAGAATATCTAAACGAAAAAGCTATAAATCACCAACATAATCTCAAAGGCATGTATAAAATAAAGCGTTATAATATTATTTTATTTTATTTTCTATTCCAGGCTGAAACACGTAACGACTGTGAACATGCAACGGTCGTCCCTTACTAAAGAAGAAATTGAAAAGATTTTTGCTTACTGTAATCAAGTGGAGAATCAGCTCCAGTCTCAGGTGTCTTTAAATGTTATCCGTGAAGCTTTAGATTCTGCTAAAACCGATGCAGAAAAAAAGAAGCAAGCGTACAAAAGAAAATGGTCAAAACAATTCAAATTTGAAAATATGAGCATGTACATGTGTAAAGAGCAAATGAATTTTAGTAGATTAGAGGAAGTCACATTCCCTCCGAGACAGCTGCCGGTACCGGTGCCGGTGTCGGTTCCTTCCCCATCAATCCCAGTCAGTGGTAGTGGTAGTGGTTCGAGTTCTAAAAAAATTAATAGCAGCAACGTCGGTACAAGGAATGAAGATAAAAACTCTGACTCGAAGTGTTCAAGTAAAGTTCCTAGTAATAATCCAAAATTTCCAAAAGGCGATGATAGGCGACATCGTCGGAGTGACCCAGTAGATGATTATCAAAATCATGAGGACAGCGACAGAGCTAAATTAAATCATCAAAGTGATAGGACTATACTACCACCGCCCCCACGTAGTTCAAATAGTACGAGTTCCAGCTGGCAAGGAGGAAACAAGAATGACCCAAGTCAGAGGAAATCTCGGGAAGATGGATATCAAGATCGGCGAAAAGTTTCGGATTCTGATCGTCATGATCATCATCAGTCTGCCGCCAACGCCAACCCTCCATCTCACAGCTCAAATCCTAATATGAATCGAAACCGTAATTTTTCAATTTCTAATAAGGGAAATGAAGGGAGAAGGTCACATTCAGGAAGAACCCGTTCGCGTTCCGGATCGCGGTCCCGGTCACACTCATCAGTATCTCAAACTCGCCCGGGTAATACACCTACAAGCCAGCAACAATTCAACAATATTATTGACACGGTTAAAGTTTCATCCGAATCCGATGCTGCCAACCATAATGGCAAAAATAGAAACTCCCGAAGAAGTCAAATTAGTTCAAGATCCAGCAGAACTCGGTCCAGGTCCCCTACTCAACGGCGTGGGAGTCGAATACGGAAGAGTACAACCTACCGTCGATAACCTTTTAATTATAAATATTTACATTTATCTAAGTACATTGCATTGCATAGTTATGGTCTAATAATCGCAAGAACAAGTACTTGCAGGTACGTATGAAATACTTTAAGTTTTGTACTGAAATAGGTTGGTATTGTTTATATTTATTATTAATGCTAAACTAATCTTCGTAGTAGTTTTTTACCTTTTCTAAACTGAATTCATTTTTGTACAAAATAATACAATATATATATCGTCTGTGAAGAATCAAAATGGCCCATATCCAATTTAAGCTAGAATGAAAATGAGCTGTCATAAAAACAAAATGATAAACATGCGTAAAATGTTCATTACGAGGTTTTGAAAGGTGTAAAATGTTCCATTTGCATGTTTTTGAAAAGTTCAAAAAGTTCTGTTTACATGCTTTTGAAAAGAGTAAAATGTTCTATTTACATGTTTTTGAAAATGGTAAAATGTTGTATTTAAATGCTCTCAAGACATATTTACTGATTACTTATTCAAGATTTACTGATTTCAATGAAATTATTAAAACTCAAATTTTGCGTCTTCCATTCCATGTAAAAGTACTTCTGTAATAGATGCAATTATTGCAAAAATTACTTCCCACCTATAATAAAATTACTACGATTGACGAATAGATTAGAATGAGTTAATTGCATACTTTTATGTGCGAGGTAACTTAGTGTATTAAATTAACGTTCTCTACACACAAATACTTTTAAAGAAACTACAAAACTGTTTGAATACTGTTTCAATGACTTTATTATCATTATCGAGTATGGATATTTTTTGATTTCTGTGGATGTGGACTTGGAATTATTGTAGATTAATTTATATCTTTAGAGTTCATACTACATAGTACACAGGTACAGGTACTTACAAACAAGTAAGTAGTCGTAGGTACTGAATGTGAGTCACAGCCATAAATTCGAAGTACATAATCTGAGTTAAGTACACATATTTTAAATTTTTAATTGTAAATTAATAATTTTTCTAAACTAAACAAACAACTTTATTTATTTAATGCGACTACTAATTGTTGATTCTTTTGTTCTTCTGTCTCTGTGGAGGATGCTGCTGTAGCTGTGATAGCGGGTACCGCTGCAGCATCAATATTCATTTGATAACGAATCCCTCTGACAACGGAATAGAGAGCTGTGAGGCCCACAAAAAAATTAACACTACACAAGGACCAATTCTTGGGAATTATGACAAGTGAGTAGCGTGACCAAATAAATCCTGTGGCTGCCAGAGCCGATGACTGTGGAATACTAATTTTCTCTGCTGGTCTTTGCAAATCGCCGATCCCAGCTACCACCAAGCCCTGTATATCGTACGATAAATATAATCCATTATTTTAATTTCATTGAGAGAAAATTTATTAGAATTTGATTTCTACAAGCTGATGAAATGACATAATCAGAGATAAATATAAGCATGCAAGATCTACAAGCGATTAAATAACTTATCCACAACTTAGTAAACTACTCGTAATCTTACCCATTTAAATAAAGGAGACCAGAAGAAAACAGTCTGAGGACCTAAGATCAAGAATAAAAAGTTGACATACTATTTAACACTATTATTAGTATTTAACTGAATGTACTGATGTCAAAAACTCAATATGTGGTAACATATCGTCTGTAATGAACCAAAATAACCCATATCCAAATTAAGCTAGAATCAAAAAGAGCTATGTCATAAAACAAAATGCGAAACATGCGTAGAATGGAAAATGTGAATTAAGTGTTTTTGAAAAGTGTAAAATTTTCTATTTGCATGTTTTTGAAAAGTGTAAAATGTTCTATTTACATGTTTTTTAACAGTGCAAAATATTCTATTTAAATGCTTTCAAGACATGTTTTAATATTTTTGTCGATAGTGGATTTTGTTTTTAGCTACAAATGGATATGGGTCATTTTGGTTTTTCACAGACGATATATTAATTTACTTATTACTTATTTACTTAAACAAGTGTAGCATTAATTGCAAAAATCACCTAATTTAGTGCTAAAATAAAGTGTGGAAGACAAAGTTGGCAGCAACTGAAGTAAAAACTAACCTGCAGGATGCTTCCAAAGTGGCATAAATTTCTGTGGCACAAATTTCTCAAAATATGCCATACTTCGTAAATACATGGCTGACGTCATTTTGAAATATTATATATAATTAGGTATATTATATATTTATTAAATATTGTATTTTTCCTTAAGCACGGTCAACGTGATTAAAAATAAATTATAGTTTCGATTTCGAAGCTTTCAAAGCCTTTTCTCCAAGAGGTACTTCAAGTTGATTCAATTATTATTACGTTTTTCGTTCGTTGGGTCTTGAACAAAAGTCAGCTGGAAATAACGAAATAAAACAGTTAACATAAAAGTTATAAAACATATATTATCAGCCATCGTCAAAGTTAAGCGTATTGCAAATTATATCATGTTATATACAATATATAAAAATGCCAACATCAATAAATTTATTTTTCCTTGAAGGTGATTGAGCTTTCTCAATTAAAAAATTTTCAAAATTCGAAAGGGATGTCGAAAAAAAGCATCGAAAGGTGAAAAGAATTTAATATTGTTCAAGAGGTGCAAATTGAACCTGAGATAGGTATTTACCTGGCACCTTTAACCAAAATTTTGGTTGATGATCAACGACACATCTAGTATACGAAATAACTATACAGCTAAAAAATTTCGAATTTTCAGTTCCACCACTCCGACTGTGCTTTGCAAAAATTTATAATACGGGCTTTAGTCAGCAGTATATACTTAAATAGCAATAAATTATCTCAATTCCGGAATACAATCCTCCCACTATTACTGGCAGAAGGAAAGTAACCAGCTGCTATTCCTGGTCTGGTAGTTGATAGTCAACCGTCAACCGTAGATTATCGATTAATATCGACACTAAAACAAAACAAAAATTAGACTACTGATCGATAGATCGAATTTATTCAATTATTTACCCTCAATCAAACCCAATACACACTCAGTTTAAGTACTGGTTATTTTTTATTTACCATGCACTCCACTCGGCTGCTGGTCGCTGTGAATTTTAATTTTTTAACGATAACGATCGGCAATCGGTCGTCATTTCCTCTATCTAATGTTAGTTTCTTGTTAAGTACATTAAGTAATTTTCTAGAATCAGGTCTACTTACCTACGCAGCTATACAAGTCACCAACAACACACAAGCCAGGAGTTAAATTAAATCAACAGATTAAGTACAGTCGACAGTCAACAGTACAGTGATGGTAGATTGATGGGATTTCTCCAGTAACCAGTAACTAGTATTATTGAGTATTACTTTAAATTAAATTATCTAATACTAAATGCGTGTGGTTAAAAAAATAATATGTAATTATTGAAGTTCAAATAAGTTAGTTATACCAGTTACTGGCTGACTGGGACTGGGTGATGGTTTAGAGTTGGAGTTGGATTTCGAAATGAAATAAAGGCAGGTACATGGGAAAAAACCTTGAGCTGATTATTTGCGAATTCAAGGTTGGAGGCACATGCACATCCAACTCCAAGGACTCGTCCACCACAACAACACGCAAGAACTAAAGCTGATCCTGAAACAGATCCAAAATTTTTGCAACGTGATCCACACACACATTCGCGAATAGCGAAAATCCTGAGAGAAGAGTTTATGACTGAAAACACTGCCGAAAGATGCAATAGTGCTTTCAACTTATTACCAAACACTGCTTCACTGCTTTAGCTTTGCTACTACAGCTATTCTTATTTCCTGCTCTGCAGTTCGAGCGAGCAAGTGACCGCGGTTCCCAGAGGACCCCGCAATTATTTGAACCTTGTGATAGGAAAAAACAAGTAAAATGTTGAAATGTTGAAATGTTCCCAGGAATAATATCCAATGGTGGCTTATCGTGGAAATGTTTTTGGCAATGTTTCTCAAATCTCTATTTTGGATTTTTATTGATTACACTTTCGTTTTCGTTTTTTGTTTAGTCTGTTGGTGTTGTTGGTGTTTTTGTTGGCGTTGGTCTATTGAACCATTTTAGCGTTGGCAGTTTTGCCCACTCTTTGGCAAATAACACTAAATATAGGACTTTGGCACAACCAGACCTATTAACGGTCCTTAAAGGGCCGGATAATGCGGCCAGCGCAGGCAGCCCCCGCTGCTTGAATTTGCAAAAAAACATGTAAATGGAACATTTTGCAGTTTTCAAAAATATGTAAAAAGAATATTTTGACTTTTCAAAAACATGCAAATAAAATTGTACATTTTAAAGTCATGCAAAATAATTTTTTTGTACATTTTAACAACATGGAAATAAAACATTTTCCACTTTTCTCAAAACATGTAGTAGTAGTGTGCGTATGTGTGATCACCCCTTATGTGTGATCAGTGGCCGCCGTTCAAATATTACCGCCTTTAAAAATCTGTCCATCTAATATTCATACAATCTATAGTCTCAACTATCTTCACTACTGATTTCAGCTTCTTTCCTTGAAAACTATGTAAAATTATGAAAGTTTTGAGTACTTTTTTGAATTGGTCACATTTAAGACCCTACTTTACCATTAACTTTAAATGTATTGATCACATTAAGGGCACTTGGGCCGTTGTAAGACTTTCCGCAGTTTTTTCGTACAATGACCTGTATCTCTTGCAACTTTTAATTTTCGACACTGATCATTTTTTTGTACATACAGTATTAATAGAGAAGTACAATGATAGCTTCTTCGTTATTGTACGTTGTCTGTGGAAAAAGATACAGATTTTCAAAGTTGATAAAAAATGAACCCGATCACACATACGCACTCCCCTACTAAATGGAACATTTTGCACTTTTCTGAGTCCAGTAAATCGAACATTTTGCAGTTTTCAAAAAAATGTAAATACAAAATTTTGAGGTACCAAAGAAAACCCTAAATAAAATCTAAATAGTTGGTTTTTGTATGGAAACATATTGCTGCCTAAAAGTAATTCCGTCGTCCGGCCCTGCTTAAGTCGTACTTAACTTTCAGGAGAATATCGAAAGCCCAAAGCTGTCACAATATTTTAGCAAATATCAAAAATGCCTACTTGTAAAATTGACGCTATTTTTTGAATGATTTTGCAAAGCTAAAATCGATGGAAGATGATGCTAATGCATATAGGACTATGGTGCAGTACGCAATTTCCTTTCTAAGAATTTACCAAAATTGACTAAAATTTCAACAACCGACAACCCGTAATTTCATGACTTATAATTTTAGGCGAGTTTTAAATTGAGACTACGGAGTGGCGTAAGTACATAGCACAGTATAATTAATAATAAATAACCATTTTTAATAACATATACTTAGTTGACAATTTATTACCTACTAAACTTTTACAAAAGCCAAAACTCAAGTCAAATATCGCCTCATTCCGCACTGCAACGTGTACAGTGTTTTGAGTTAGAGTTAAAATTCACTATATAACCTTATTTAAGGTTTATTGAAGTATTTATTTAAAAGCATTCGATTTACTTAGCATTATTTATTCAGTGCATGTTATATGAGTAGTCACTATAGGTAAAAGCATAAAGAAGGAGTACTCGTATACTCACTCAACTGAAACGCTCATCATAAGTTTGGTTAGTAGAAAGTAGAAAGGAAAGAAATACACGGCGGACGGACAGGTACACATTTCATTGCATTCACCTTGATACGTGCTATTATGTTTATGTTCCTGCCCCTCTCGAAATCGAAATCTACTGCCATAGTATTTCACATTTATTGTCTTCCACTTCTGACGTTCTGACATTTTTATTTTTAAAAAAACATTGTGAATTTCTTGAACATTGAAGGAGCGTTTCTTTCTGTATTATTAGTGTAAAATATACTGGCCCAATTAAAACATAAGTACTTAACAGCCACATGCTATTGGTTTTTAAACTAATTGAAAACACATGGAGAGATAATAACAGAGAATGAAATATTGAAAATACTGACGATACAAATTACAAATTGGAAAATGTAATATAAATGAAAACTTAAGCAAAAATATAATTGGTAATTAATTTTAATTTTTGAGCATTTTTATAATAATTTTTGTACACATACATATAGTTTGCCTCTTGCACTCGCTGGCAGTACATAATGCAGTATATCCGTCTCGTCGGTCTCGGTCTAATTCAGAAAATGGCTGCACGCATAAAAGTAAGTACATACATAGCTGTTTTGGATACAAAAGTAACAACAAAAACAAACCGCGATCGTCCCTGACCATTAAAAAAGCACAGTGTAAATGCAAAGAATGTCTATAACAGTCAACGTTAAATTAAAAAAATGCCAGACAATAAATTAATAATGAACCATTAGAATGTGATTTTGAACTTGAAAAATACAGAGTGTAAAGGAGAACTTGTACTACCCTCAATTTATGCAAATATTTAATAAGCTTCCATTCAAACACTGCAGTACAAAAGCATATTGAATTAAGTACACATATACATACATATATTATGTAAGAATAAATATGCATCACTAATACTATAATAGCGCTATAATTATGGAAATCATCATGTATGTGTTATTCAAAATAAAAAATATTTATGTTTGAACATGTATTATGCTAAAAGAAAAATTTAAGAATAATTACGTCATGACACGTACTATGTACCGTAAAGATTCTAATAACTGCCGGGTCCGTAGTAACTCCTAGGAGTCTCACAGAACTCCCGGGATCCCTAATAGCTCCAGGGGTCTTTGTCTTTAGCATTAAATCGAATGGAGAGAATTTTTTGTTTTTTACTCTGATTCTGGTTTCTAATAACTGACGTAACTCCCCCTGGGAATTATTAGAAGCTTTACGGTACCAATACCAACGGTACAGCGGGGCCGTCAGTTTTAAATTGAAAATTTATTTTAAAATTCAAATCGACATAATAATATGCAGTTGGTATTGCTACGGTCATCATAATCTATTTCTATTTTCTTCACGGTGTGGACATACAAATATAAATCGCGTCTTTTAAATTTAGTATGACTGCATGCAGACGCAAGGTCCATATGTACAAATTATATTTATCATATATAATAATCATAGAATTGTGAAAGGTATATTTTATTGTACATAAAAAGTGTATTTACAATTGGTTTAAAACGTAGTATGGGAACTCCTATGCTTTTGTGTTACTGTTGAAAACTCAAAATTAGCCATATCCAGTTTCAACTAGAATTAAAATTTAAAATGAGCTATGTCAAAAAACATTAAATGAGATAGATGCGTAGCATGTTCAATACGAGTTCTTGAAAAATGAACAAAATATTCTATTTACATGTTTTTGAAGTGTGGAAAATGCTCTATTTACATGTTTTTGAAAAGTGTAAAATGTTCTAATTACATGTTTTTGAAGTGTGGAAAATGCTCTATTTACATGTTTTTGAAAAGTGTAAAATGTTCTAATTACATGTTTTTGAAGTGTGGAAAATGCTCTATTTACATGTTTTTGAAAAGTGTAAAAATTTCTATTTACATGTTTTTGAAGTGTGGAAAATGTTCTATTTACATGTTTTTGAAAAGTGTCAAATATTCTATTTACATGTTTTTAAAATATATGCAACATTTTCTATTTACATGTTTTTGAAAAGTGTAAAAATTTCTATTTACATGTTTTTGAAGTGTGGAAAATGTTCTATTTACATGTTTTTGAAAAGTGTAAAAATTTCTATTTACATGTTTTTGAAGTGTGGAAAATGTTCTATTTACATGTTTTTGAAAAGTGTAAAAATTTCTATTTACATGTTTTTGAAGTGTGGAAAATGTTCTATTTACATGTTTTTGAAAAGTGTAAAAATTTCTATTTACATGTTTTTGAAGTGTGGAAAATGTTCTATTTACATGTTTTTGAAAAGTGTCAAATATTCTATTTACATGTTTTTAAAATATATGCAACATTTTCTATTTACACATTTTTGAAAAGTGCAAAGATATTATATTTAGGTAGGTACCTACATGTTTTTGACACGTTCCAAATATTTCATAAACGTGTTTCTAGGTTCACGATATTTTAATTTTGTTTGTAAATATTGAATTTTGTTTTTAGCTAAAAATGGATACGGACGATTATGAGTCTTCACCAGCGATAAGTTGACGACACAATGCTACAAACATCCTGTTTTCTTGCCTTCACCATGTTTCCTCACCGCAGTTACGCTGTCATTCGTATCACAATATTTGTAATTTTTTACTTTTGTTATTTCCGTACCTATTGATATTACTTTAGAAATCTTTTACGACGACACTTTTGACTAAAATCCGTAACTTATAATACCGTAAAACTCTAAATAAATGACCCAGAATTCTATCTAAAATACTAAGAGTTTGAACTGAAATTAATAGCTGTCTGTACCTTTTATGGGAAAGTCCCGGCATCTACAGGATACCCAGTTTATATTTAGAGCTTTACGGTAATTTTATACTAGGCGACCACAGAGTTTTAAGTTTTTAAGTTTAAGACTCGAGGCTGTACTGTTGTACCATATACGACCAAAAACATTTTTTTTGTTGATAGTTAATTTTGGTCTTAGCTAAAATTAGATATTGGTCATTTTGAATCTTGATTGACGAGTATGTAGTACAACTTTCGTTGGATGTTGAATCGTCAAACAGTACAACAAGGAAATGGTGATAGTAACACAAAGTTAAAAAACATACTATATACAATATCGATATATATACTGATATAGTTGCCGACAACGACAACTGAACCAATGTTAACATTAAATATCGTCAGTGAAGAACCAAAATGACCCATATCCAATTTAAGCTAGAACCAAAATGAGCTATGTCATAAAAACAAAATGAGAAACATGCGTAAAATGTTAATTAAGAGTTTTTTAAAAGTGTAATATGTTCTATTTACATGTTTTGAAAAGTTTAAAATGTTCTAATTTCATGTTTTTCAACAATGTAAAATGTCCTGTTTACATGTTTTTAAGGTGCAAAATTTTCTAATGTTATGTTTTCAAAAAGGTGCAAAATGTTCTAATTCTATGTTTTCGAAAAAGTGCAAAATGTGACATTTATGTATTTTTGAAAAGTGCAAAATGATCTAATTTAATGTATTAGAAAAGTGTAAAATGTTCTATTTAAGTGCTTTCAAGATATATTTGAATATTTTTGTAGATAGTTGATATTGTTTTTAGCTAAATATGGATATGGGTCATTTTGGTTCTTCACTGGCGATATGTCTATCATTTCACTTTGCCATTCTTAACTACCATCATCAGTCGTCATCGTCACTGACCTGCGCTGTCCTAAATTAGTGCGAACGAACGACACACTACTTATACATAATTTCATTGAAATGCACATAATGTAAATTGTCACTGTCAACATGGACTGTCGTAATCGTAAATAGGATCCCAAGTCCCAAGCAAACTCACACTCTTCGTGTCACCACGTGTCCGTATGGCTTCTCTCGTGATTAACAATTATTATTACTTCCATCTTCCATCTCCACCTACCTACATGTGTATTATACAGTTGACAGTTGTGCCTTCGATTAAATCTCGTTTTGGGGCCGTCCATAAATGACGTCATGGGTTGGGTCAGTATAGGTCTCATTGGTAACTTATGACATATGCCATGTTAAAGTGATGACAAATGACGCGGAACTGGGGTGGGTCCTAAATAGCAAATACTTTGGGTGACATCACTTATGGACGATCCCTTTTGGATTTTCTTCATTTTTGTGATTATTAAGTTTTAGATTCACTTTCCATGTCGATTGTCGATCATTCCGCATCAACTATGACTGAGAATTTACTCAATTTACCAGTCCCCGTTTGGCACTCGTATTAATTCAAAAATCAAACAGAGCAGACTGGCTCTTCCATGTATACTATAAAAGCTCACAGTACAGATGCCAGCATTGCTGATACGTGTAGTACATAATCCAATAAACAATTTGATATTAGTGAGTAGCCTCATATCTAATCGAGCCCTGCGCTTAAATAAATATCCGTACTTTCAACGTTAACTATCATAACGTCAACAGTCAACACGCTCTTGCTAAATTCACTGTGGTCAGAAGTAGACTCCATCAGTCCCAGTCCTGTTTTCCACAGGCTCACAATCCAAGCTCGCTCGCCCTTCCTTAGCTCAACATTAAACAAGAAATAAATTAATCTACAAAAAAAAAATTAAACACCAAACATCAACTGTGCTGAGTCAACACTGACAGAGCCACGCCATTTAGTTTTTAGTACTTGACGTCCTCGCCTGTGTACAGCTTCCCCGTAATTATTTAGCCACATACAAAGGACCCTATGCCTTGCTAATTATATCATCATTACAGTTTATTAGCATATGGTGCATAGTATATAGTCATGCACTGTCATAAACCTAAAACTGTCATTAGGGGTCGTCCATAAATGATGTCATCGAAATATCCCCATTTCTAGAACCGTAGCTGTAGGACTATCCCCTGTCATCGGTTTAACCATTTCCTAAATGGCTATATCCTTATAACTTGGGATGTCATCAATATCCAAGCAGACCCACTAACCCTACACGTGACATCATTTATGGACGGTTCCTTATTGTCAGACAAATAAGGTACAAGGAAGTTACCTATTTAATATGCGACATGCGTTTAATATTTGTAACATTATTTTACACAATGTTTGGTACAGTCTACTTGCCTGTTTAATTACTTACGCCTTATGGTCACAAAAAAGTAAAGGACAGGATTTTAGTAAAGTTTTTGTACGCAGAATATTTCAATTTCAAATTTCAATCCACGTGCCTATAAATATAGTAATTATGTAAGACAAAATAATAATGCATAAAAAAAGGTAGAAATTAATTAAATAGAATTATAATTTCATTTCAATTTTGTAATTTCTTGAATTGTATTTTTATTTCTGTATGTAGTTAAGTACATGGTGTGTAATTAAATATTCAAGGTATTTCAAAACTGCAACTGGTATCAATTATGAAAACAATACAATGTTTCTATTGTACCTTTGTTATGCAGGTGCTTAGACAATGTATGTCACGCGTATTATAAGTAGTGCAGCAATATGAACGTTGAATGCAATATGTACATTAGTATATATAGTATATGTAATATAGAATTTAAAATCGTCAGCGAAAGACTCAAAATGAGTCATTTCCATCTTGTGATTAAGCTAAAATGTACTATACCTACAATAAAAAAAATTAAATATGATATATTAAAAGCATGCATGTACATATATAATTAGAAAATTTTGCACTTTGCAGAAAATTTATAAATATATAGAATATTTTGCATGTTTCAAAAAAAGCGTAAATATAGAATATTGAGCTTTTATTTCCATAAAGCCATAAACATAATATACAAATAGAACATTTTGTACACTTTAGAATCATGTAAATGGAACATTTTGCAATTTTCAATATAACTGTACATAGAATATTTTGCACTTTTTAAAACATGAAAAAAAAACGTTTTGCGCGTTTCAAACAAACTCTAATGTAGAACATTTTGCAAGTTTCAAAACTCTGGAAATAGAACGTACTAAACTTTTCAAATAACGTGGAAATAAAACATTTTGCACTTAAAAAAAAATTATGGAACATTCTACATTTTTCAAGCAATTCGTAACATTTGAATCAACTTTTTTGACAAAACTTTAGTGTCTTTTCTTATAACATAGCTCATTTTAATTCCAGCTTAAATTGGACATGGCCCATTTTAATTCTTTACGCACGATACTATGCAGTAATATAATATTATGTACAATAACAAAGGCATTATTTTAAAAACGTGAAATGTCGTTTGTGATATATTTAGAAGCATATTGCATTGTTTTGTATTGTTTGTCGGCCATTTCATTGGGGACAGTGAGATATCTAAATAACGTTGAATTCGTATTACATTTCACTCTACAAATTCCATATAAATAGGTACGTACGAGGTAATTCTTATTATTACTACTATGCAGAATGTAGATTGTACGCAGATTGTAGTTTATTGCAATTGTTAATGCAACTATATTCTTTACTTTTTTTTCAAACTCACTTTGTTCTCGTTTCTTTCTTTCTTTCTTGCCGTTTCTTGTTATTATAGTCATACGTTCGGCATCGGCATCGGCATCGGCATCGGCATCGGCATCGCCCCATAATAAAAGTCACACACAATGTCCACCCTTAAGGGAGCGTGCATAAACTACATATTACAAAACTCGGAAATTTTTGAACACCTACCCTCCTCCACTTTTTGGTATGTACGCCCATGTAAAAGGGTAGGCAGCTGGAACCCCTACCCCGCGCCTTTCTTTTTGGTATATACGTCCATGTAAAAGGATAGGCAGCTGGAACCCCTACCCCGCACCTTTCTTTTTGGTATGTACGTCCATGTAAAAGGATAGACAGATTGAACCCCTACCCCACCACCCCTCAAGACGTACCACGTAATTTATGGACACTCCCCTATTGAAATTGAAAGTGAACGGACATTTTATATCACGTTGACAGTGGACGTGAGCTAATATTTGTTCATAATGATATTAAAATGTTGATTAAAAATAAGCCGAGTCAAAAAGGAAGGCAAAGCAGACAATACAGTAAGGGACTGTGCATAAATGATGTCAGGGGTAGGGTGGGTGGGTCTACTTGAATATGGATATGGATGACATCCCATGTTAAAGATAGCTATTTACGAAATAGTTTAGCTGGTGACAGGGCCATGTGGGTTATAGGGTCCAACTGATAGAAATGTGATTATTTGGACGACATAATGTATGGATGACCCCTAATATTACTATATATTGTAAAGTAAAAAGTAGTAAGAGTTCTGATAGTGATATGTTGTAGTGATGGTGATGGGGAATGGGTTTACTTTTGTACACATCTGAGATGACAAGGAGAGTAAAGTGATAATGTGAATGAGGTCATCTCTTCATTTTTTATTTGATTCTTTTATTCTTATCGTCAGTCAGAGTTGTATTAATTCCCTCGTCTTTATTTTACACACTCACACTACTCGCGCTATACTATATGGATAATATGCGGCTATATGCTGTATCAGCTATATCATGTACATGGAGCAATGTTGATATAGAATATAGATAGGTTACTTCGTTGTTATATCCTCAGACTGGTCTGCTGACCATTTTACAATTTGTTACTGATATAGTGTAGGTAATGGTAATACGTATTATTGTATTTAATGTTTGGACGATGTTGAATGTAGAATGTAGAAGTACATAATTCTTTTTACAGTGTGTAGAATTTAATCTAGTTCACATTTTTATTTTTATTCCTTTTATCAGCACTTTTGTTGTATTATTATTATGTACACTAAGGTAGGGTCATAAAATTGCTCATAATGTAGCAATAATGCCTAATCATAGAAACTAGATAGATATCGTGAGTGAAGAATCAAAATGGCTCGTATCTAATTTAAACTAAAAGCAAAATGAGCTATGGGAAACAAACTTAAAACGATATAGATATGTATCAAATGTTAGTTACAAGTATTTGAAAAATGTGCAATTTTTTTTATTACATGTTTTCGAAAGGTGCAAATTATTCTATATATATGTTTTTGAAAAGTGTAAAATGTTCTATTTACATGTTTTTGAAAGGTGCAAATTATTCTATATATATGTTTTTGAAAAGTGTAAAATGTTCTATTTACATGTTTTTGAAAGGTGCAAATTATTCTATATATATCTTTTTGAAAAGTGTAAAATGTTCTATTTACATGTTTTGAAAAGTGTAAAATGTTCTATTTACATGTTTTGAAAAAGTGAAAATGTTCTATTTACATGTTTTTGAAATGCGCAAAATGTTCCCAATATGTTTGTTTCTAAAAAGTGTAAAATGTTCTATTTACATGTTTTGAAGAAGTGAAAATGTTCTATTTACATGTTTTTTCATAGTGTAAAATGTTCTATTTACATGTTTTAAAAAAGTGAAAAAAAAGTTTTTGTATGTTTTTGTTTTTGAAATGCGCAAAATGTTCCCAATATGTTTGTTTTTGAAAGTGTAAAATGTTCTATTTACATGTTTTTGAAAGTGCAAAATATTCCATTTACATGCTTTGTTTGGATCTTGATACTTTTTTGCAGACCGTGAATTTTGTTTATAACTAAAAATGGATATGGGTCATTTTGAGTCTTCACTGGCGTTATGTACCATAACCATAGCTTCATGTCTGTCCTAAGTGCTGATATAGCAAATGCATTGCATTGCATTCTGAGGGAAAGGGAAGGGGAAGAGGAGAGGTGTATCATATCACTCCTCACCATTCACAACTTTTAGTTCAGTCAGGACAGACAACAGACAAGGAGAGAGCAGGTACGTACATACAAAAGGTAATGTGTTGTAATCTAATTGTAATTAATTGTTTGGGGCCATCATACAGCAGAAGAGTGGAGAGAATCAAAAACAATAAAACCATCCATCATTATTACTACAGAGCACATATTCAGGTCGTCTCATACTCCTTGTTATAGATCCACCCATCAGTATCCTTCTAATACAGTTGCAGTTTCCAGTTGTTGTATGTGTCAAAGGCTTAAAGGCAAAGGTGCAAAATGGATTATCTTTATCTTGTATTTCCCTATAAGAGTCGCGTAACTATTTAATACGTCATTGGAGCTTCTTTTAATTTCATTAAAAACCTATTAAGTACTTATGTAGTTAGAACATTAAGTGTCTTATCAAAAACGGGTGGTTATAATCATGAGTGCAAACAATGTATAGTTGATGGAGCAGTTGATACACTTTTTTAGCACACATTTAACTAACGAATATAGACACTGTGCAAGTTGTAAAAATGATTATTTTTTCAAATTGCATTTTGGATACAAATTTGCATTTTTAAATTGTTGATAAATTCTGAAATTTTGACATTTAATCTATTCTGAAAAACAGCAATTGAGTGAAACATTTTGCACTTTTTAATTCAGAACAATTTAAACTATCATATCAAACACTTTAATTAGAATATTTTGCAGCTTTTTAAAACAAAATGGAAATTAGATTTTTTGCGTTTAAAAAAAGCGTGTAACTGCAGAACTTTTTGCACTAAAAATACATGTAATTAGATGGTTTTTTTGTACTTAAAATATGTGTAAATAGAACTTTTTCCACTAAAAATATACTTGTAATTAGATTTTTTTGCACTTAAAAAATATGTAGTTACAACTTTTTGAACTAAAACTACTTGTAATTAGATTTTTTTGCATTTAAAAAACATGCAATTTGAACGTTTTGCACTAAACATACTTGTAATTAGATTTGTTTTGCATTTAAAAATATGCAACTAGAACGTGTTGCATTAAAAATACATGTAATTACATTTTTTTTGCACTTAAAAAATATGCAACTAGAACGTTTTGCATTAAAAATACATGTAATTAAATTTTTTTGCACTTAAAAAAACATAAATAAATCATTTTGCACTGAAAACATGTAATTACAGAAAAAATTTCTTATTTCCCAAAACACGCAGAAATATTGTTACTATTTTGAACATTCCACGTTCAACAAAATACAGTATCCTACCTAACACACAAAAACCCATAAATAGTTATAAGAAAATTCAACAAAATATTCTTATACACCCTATATGTAACCACCTATCCATTTTTACATTTTAAATTCATACCAACTAATATGTACACACAATCTTTGACTTTGTAACTTAACTTTTAAAGAACATAGTGACTAGTTGACAGTGAGAGTATTTGTTGAAGGTAAGTGTGCGTAAGGCGTAAAGTACTTATGTTTTAGTCATTGTAATTACGCATGTTTGAAAGAGGAAAATAACATTACGTGAGTGGGTCTCACAAGTACAAGCGAGTGAGGTAACTAAGTAGCTGCCTGCGTCGTGTGGTATTTGCTGTAAAAAAGTTGCTGTACAGTAGTAGTGGCAGTTCTTCTTGGTATGGGAAAAAACTTGCCGCTTCTCGTTCTGGTTCTTCATTTAATTTTCGAGCTCGTGCCGTGCTAGTGTAGCCGTATAGTGCTCGTGGCTCCTTCATTCCTATCACAATTTTCAGTATAGTGAGTGTCAATTTTATTATCAATGAAATGAGTCAGAATATCAGTCGTTTTTATTTATTACAGATACTACGCTTCAATTTGAGCTAAAAGGAAATTCCGCTGTACAGTGACATAATAAATTAGCCCCCTCCCCCCAAATACTGTCCTTTATATACACTCAAACTTCTAAAGTCTCCTTGCAAAAAATTAAATTGCATCTAATTAAAAACTAGTTCGTATATTAATTTCATTAATTTGTGTCCCATCGCATCGCCATCTGTGACCAACACCAAACCAGTTCCATCTCCAAACAAACTTGAATTTCAAACATAATAATAAATTATCCCAGTACAACTACACAGTGCAGTAAATTAGTGTGACATACCCTATACAAAAGACGCCGTACAAAACTGAAGAGGCATATAATTAAACCAATACCGGCACTAGAACTAGAACGGTTGACGGTGGCTTATGGCGTTATTTGAAATCGAAATCAAAATCGAAGCCTGGACCTGCACTTGAACCGGTACCGGTACCATATCCAGAAACCGAAACCGGACTATATAGCCATAAGTATACAACTTTGAAAAATCTGTGAGCATCAGCTGGTGACTGCGGTGATGGTAGAAATTGTCGCAGGAAGAAAAACAGATTACAGGAATTCAAATAAATATCTGCAGATTCTATAAATTCCAGTTCCAGGTTCCAGTTCCAGCAGAATTATACTGACAAGGTGGTTCCAGATTCCAGACTCCTATTCTAAAGAAAGGAATAAAAAAGTAAGTCAATTTAATCAGTGCAGTGCAGTGTCTTGACATATGTATGTAAAATTGTGGCAAACATTGTAACTTGGATAATACATGGGAGATATCTGTACAAAGCTAATTTAATTTTCCTGTAATTAATACAGCTTCTTACATTAAAGCAAAAACTAATGAAAAATATTCTTAATCAATTCTCCTATTTAATAATAATCATTTTTCGTAGCGTAGCGTAAAGTTCCTAGGCAAAAAAAAAGTGGGAAAAATTTTCGGGCTTCAGAGTTGAGTTTTCCAACAACAGCTGAACTGAAGCTCAAATTTTAATAAAGTTCCACAATCTGTATCTCTCTGCGTTTGCTCGCTATTTCGTTTTCGTTTGGGTGCTCGTGTCTGTCTGTACTGCACTGCAGTTGCAGTTGTTTGTACAAAAAGTTTTTATTTACATCTCACGTCTCCCATCGGTAACGGTAACGGTAGCGGTCCCGGCCCCAATCCTGGCTTCTATGCCATAACTCCGGTTCCGGTCCAAAAACAAAACAGCGTATCTACTCTATCCACACTAATACAGCTCTGACTTTTGATTAGTTTATTTTGCAATAATTATTACGGTAGAGCAAATTACCTATATAGGTACCTACATGTAGTTACAAAAGTATTTTCAAAATTCCACCACGCGTCTGTCTGGGTCTGGAGTTCTGGAATTCTGGAGTCTGAATACAAAGAAAAGAATTTTTTATAAGCAATTTACTAAAGTAATATCAGTTTTGGAAACAAAAATACCAAAAGTAATCTAAATTAAATTATAATAATAATTACGTCTTTCCTTTTGTAGGTACATTGAAAAGTAGTACGTTTTAATTTGAATCAAGTATGAAGTTCGCAGCTGCTATAAAATATATTTTTGATTTAAATACCACTATGTAAGATCGAGGAATAATATTTTACAGTTTAGGTAGCGGCTACCCAGTATGTATTTTGAGTGTTTATATACTGCATACCATATGCTTTTTGCATATTTATTCAACACAAACTTTAAACCAGCACCAGCCGAGCCCTTTTACATTACACTAAAAAACCGCATTTAGAAACAGATATATTCAGTTCCTGTGCCTGTATCAACTAAAAACGCAGAAAACTGCCTACCTAAAATTCAAAGCTATAAAGCCAAACTGTGGCCGTGGCGGTGGTCGTGTGGTTTGATGTTTGATCTGGTCCTGGTCTGTTGGTCCTGGTCCTCTCTGCCTATGGTCTCGTCTGTGGTTGTGTTTATTATTCTAGTGGACTTTTGTTTTAGTTTTTTTTCACCGGTACTGGTACCAGTACCGGTACCGGTGCGATAGTGGTCTGTGTGTGTGAAGTCCGTGTACATATTTTCCTATCTGGTTTTGGGTTTGGATTTCAAAGGGAACATAATATCTGGCTGTAGCTACCTACCTGCCTACCCACCCATAAGTAGATTATGTTTTGTATTTTGATTTTAGTTGATATCAAAGATAAAGGTTCTCGGTCGAAAGTCCAAACGTCTCAAGTCTCAGCGAACGAACTGAAATTTTTCTTTTTCTTGGAACTGTCTGTACTTCTCTGTACTTCTGTAGTCCGTATGTTGTTTGTAGCACAGTTCACGTTCAAAGAGCTGTCTCCATTTCTGTTCTGCCAGTGCTCACGAGGGAGACTTGTTATGCTGTTTTAAGCTACAATACAGCTACTTAAAATCAATGCTATTTAAATTCAAAGTCCCTCCCCCCCCATCTTCGTTATTGCCTTATTAATTTTACATAGAAATTTTGGAAGCTGACTTAAATGGGAGGGAAGGGGGGACCCCGTCCTCCTTTTAAAACAGCATGCTAAATCCGATAAGAAAATTTTTATGTTTTCAGTCAACGACAAAATTGAACTAATAGTATAGGAATTTTTCCAAGCCAAAGAAAAGCAGATTACTATTTAAAATGCAACGTTTTGGGGTAGTGGTGATGGCAATAGCAGAAAACGATAAAAAATCGCTTTTCCGACCAGCGCTTGAATTTTCAAAAAACATGTAAATGGAGCATTTTGCACTTTTCAAAGATACGTTAAAAGAGTATTTTGACTTTTCAAAAACATGCAAATAAATTTTTTTGTACATTTCAAAAACATGGAAATAAAACATTTTCCACTTTTCTCAAAACGTGTAAATAGAACATTTTAAACATTTCTAAAACATGGAAATACCACAATTTGCTTTACCATAGAAAACCATCAATAAAATCAAAATGGTGGTTTTTGTATAGAAACAAATTCCTGCCTAAAACCAATTCCTTCGTCCGGCCCTGGCTGCACCAATTTATCAGTAGCGGCTAATAACAAGCATAAGTGACCCTCGTCAGTAATCAGTGAGAATACGAATGGAAAATGGAAGGGCTATGAAAATTAAATCGGTATCGGTGCCGAGTAGTGAGTAGTGGTCTGCTGCTGCTGATTTAAGATTCTGTGTTTTCTATAGATATAATATGTATTTTCACAACGGTAGGGGAAGATGAAAGTCTGCTTTGTGTTTGAAGGCGAAGGCTCTCAAGATTCGAGAATAAGTTTCCATTTGACATTCCCTTTGTAAATAAAAGTTATACAACATACAACACATCCACACCGATACGGAACACAGCAGAAGGACTGAATGAATAGTGAGTACACACAGACGATGTCGAATACCATTGAATTCTGATTTTGAATTCAAATAAAGTTATAATTTAAAAGATTCTGATTCAGATTTTGACTCAGAGACTGGCACTGGCACTGGGCACCTGAGTATCTAGCATCTAGCATTGGATTGGATTGGAGCTCCATATGTGGTGTTGGTAGTTATTTGATTTTCCTGTTTTTGTTTTTCTCACCGTTTATAGAAGAGTTTCTAGAATTGGAAAGACAGACTACGTTTTTACTTTTTGTACAAGTATATAGGAAATTACTTTGAATTTTTTTACCTACTCAAAAGGCACGTCCACGTTTCTTTTCTTTTTTTTTATAGTTTCGGTTTTCCAATTTCCATGCATGCAAATTCCTCATTTCCTCAATCTTTCAAAAACATAGTTGCCGAGTGTGTTATTATTGTCCCCATATATTCGCCCATTATTCTTATTTCGTCCTTCTGTTCTCTGATATCACTGAGCAGAGCCAGAAGCCAGAGCGTCCGTCTCCGTGAGAGTCCCATAGTCCTAGTGCCAAAAAGGTTACCTATAAGAAATATCAAAGGCAAAGGTGTAGATCATCAGACATCACAGTATTTTATTCGTACACATGATTTCATATTTTTTCCTTTCATCTTTTCATCAATTTTGTTTCGTTTTTGTTCTTTATGGACATTTCCACTTTCCGCTCTTTCAAAAAAATTTGTTTTCCTTTTTCCCATGTCAACTTTACTATATATAGTCTTTGAATTTCTTATGCACACATTATATATTTTTCTCCCTTTTTTCCAGGACAGGAACCGAAACCGGGCTCTCAGTGGTAGTTCGAGTGCTATACAGGTCCTGGTCCCGGTACCGTTACCGTTACCGGCTCAAGAGGTAAACAAAGTAGAAAAAATCAAAAGAAAAATCGGATGTGCCTACTGCCTACCTATATAGGTACTTTACAAGGAAATATTAGGAGCAGTACCGTTGCCGCTCCCGTTGCCGTAGGGGTGAAGAAGCAATACTAGCTAATTGGGCGTGTTAAGAATTTACCAGGTAATACAGTTGACAGTTCTGCAGTTACTTACGTGCATTTAAAAATGGCTAAAAGTTGTAAAAAATTGTACTGAAAACTATAATAATCAGGAAAAAGAGCGTGACCTCCTAATTATTTAGAAGGGAAACATGCGGTCTACCATTAAAAATAGATACCATGAGTGAAGAGTCAAAATGAGCCATTTCCAATTTAAGCTAGAGTCAAAATGAGCTATGTCATAAAAAAATTAAATAAGAAAGATGCGTTAGATGTTAATTAAGTTAAGTGATTTTGAAAAGTGCAAAATTTTCTGTTTTTACATTTTTTTGAAACGTGCAAAATGTTCCATTTACATGTTTTTGAAATGTGCAAAATGTTCCATTTAAATGTTTTTTAAATGTGCAAAATGTTTTATTTCCATGTTTTTAAAAAGTACAAAATGTTCCATTTACATGTTTTTGAAAATTGCAAAGTGTTCCATTCACATGTTTTTGAAACGTGCAAATTATTCTATTTAGGTACATATTTTTAGGAATTTCAAAATGTTCAATTTAAACGCTTTCAAGATCATAAAATATTTGAATATTTTTGTAGATAGTGGATTTTGTTTTTAACTCAAAATGGATATGGGTCATTTTGGTTCTTCACCGACGAAACGTCGCTAGGACATTATTTAAATAATTTCCGATTTTTATTTGCACAAATTATATACTTGTTGTCTAGTATTACATCTTCAACCAGACCACACGACAGTATAACTCCCACTATCGCATCGACACGGAGAGAAGGGCAACCTTTCCTTTATTATTAGCGGCAACAACGGCGGCAAGTCCAGCAGAATTCATAGACCAACACCACGAACACGAAGCCCGAAGAACAGTTTGGCATTGGAGCTGGAACTGGAACTTTAGAAGATTGGAACTGCATGCCTCTCTGTACTGTTTACTGTGAAGGTGAAGAGTGTGTGAGTGAGTAGAAGAGCGGAGAAAAGCTATAAATTTAATAACCCCAGTCCCGGTATCGGTACCGGTACCGGTCCTGGCCCCGGTTTGGCGTCCGCTTCCTCAAGCTCTCTGCAGGTATGGAACACAAATATACAAAATATACAAATAACATAAAACACGGTTTAAGAGAACGACTCTAACCTACACATGTAATTATTCAGCTACCGGTACCGGTACCGGTTCCGATACCGGCACGGTCTGCATGCAGGTACCTGCCTACCTAGGTACATTTACTTGTGTTTTAGTATTTTACAGAATTTTATTATTATACACACACAGGTTTCGTTCCTTGGTCTTGGTCTTGGATTTGGTCTTGACTGCTAGCTGCTTCGTTCGTTTTTTGAGTTGCAAATTAAAATCCATACATGGTACAGTGAGAGTACCCGGACCAGTACCCGGAGCCGGAGCCGGGCCGGTCTTGGTTTTTGGTGTCGGTGCGGGCGTTAGTGCGGGTGCGAGTGTCAGTGCGATTAGAACATATTACTCCTGGTACAAGTCAAGTTCGGAGTGGAATTTGTTGGAATGCAGAAGAAGAAGTCCGGAGTTCATTCCATAGTATTGCACTCGAAGGAAGCATATACAGTGTCAAAAGTGGAGACTGGCTGACGGGAACGAAACTGTAAACTGAAACAGATATTTACGACGGACACATAGATTCCACTTTGAGCATTTATTATGTACCTACATTCTACATAAGTCGTGCCGTGCATACCTTTAACTCTGATTTGGACAGAAATTGAACTTATTGGCTCCACGTTCTACAAACTACAACTGCACACTGCTCAATAGTCAGGAAGGAGTCAGTAGTCAGTGCAAGAAATTCAAAGGTGGAATCCGAACCGAATGGCGAGTGAGAGGAAAAGTAGGAAAGTTTATCGTGAGAAAAGACGAGACCGTCTCTCGGGAATTGAAAACACTTGGCAGTCCACGTCGAAGAAAAGGTCAATTTCATAAAATATATAAAATTACAAGCTATTTTCTTTATATGCACTATAATACTGCTACGTTGGTTGGTACTTAAAATACTCATTTAACAGAATTAGAACGTTAGCATATTACTGTATAGTATATATTTGCTAGCACAGGATGGTGTATATACATACAACATAGTTGAAGTTGTATGCAATTTATATTTATAGCCGGCACTATAAAATTAAAATAATATTATGATCTATAAAAAAAATATAAAAGGTATGAAAAAGATCATTTATGATACTTTTGGAAAAGGGGAAAAGTGATGAGTGTACCTACAAGGCCGGACAAAGGAATTAATTTGAGGCAGCATTTTGTTTCTATGCAAACACCAACCATTTTGACGATTTTGATTTCATTGATGGCTCAATTGGCTCATGTGGTTTGAAAGTGCAAAATATTCAATTTGCTCGATTCTAAAAAGTGTAAAATATTCCATTTACATGTTTTTTGAAAGTTGTTAAATGTTTTATTTCCGTGTTTTTGAAATATGCAAAACTTTTTTATTTGCATGGTTTTGAAAAGTCAAAATGTTCTATTTACATAGTTTTGAAAAGTATCAAATGGTCCAATAATTATATCTTTTTGAAAATTTAGCCTGCGCTGGCCAAATTATACGGCCCTGTAGATGTAGAGCATAATAATTATTGTAGGCATCATACTGTGGACAGAATCTGCTATAGTTACTTCTGTTTCGGAAAAACGGAAAAAAAACCTTTGACCCCATCCATGACGTCATTTATGGATGACCCCTACCTAAATTAGGTATCTAATTTAATTGCATTATAGTTGGATGGGAAATGGGAACCATATCGATACATTTATTCATGTGCTATAAGTTTTTCCCCGTCTCAAAAATTCCCTACATTCTATAATATTAAACATGTAAAATGTAGAATATAATCCAGCCAAAAAATTCGTTGTAAAATCGAATGTTAAATATGTCCATTAGGTTAAGTGAACGAATGCATTCTGTCTGAAATAATGGGCAGTTTTATAAAAATTGGAATTATTATTTCTCTGGCTTTTCCGCATTCCGTCAAATTTTTATTTGTTATCAAGTTAATGCTTTAGAATAAAAACGTTTTATTTTCTATCGTCAGTCAATCTAAAAATCAATAAATCCAACCAGGGATATTTTAGTATAAAAAATATAATACTACGCTGGGACGCTTATTCGAATAAATACGGTATATTAGGCTTTTTACGACGACACGAACTTAATCTGAAACGACATATCATATTATATTTACAACTATATTCAAAATTATATAGCATAGGCTTTATTTTCTGTATATATGTAATTAAGGAACATAATGTACATAATGTACATACATTGACATTCTATAACTTTTAATAAAATTTTTATATGCTACCTGCACACTTTGCTTTTGTTTCGAGATTAAGATAGTCAAGGGAAAATAGTGTGGGAAAATTGGAGCATAAAGGAAACAAAAGGTCTGCCTTGTACTACGGTACCGGTACCTGTCTACACTCCCAATCCCAACTCCCAAGTTCTGCCACCAATTAATTTGCTAGTTAAGAGGAATGTGAAGCAAGCTTCAAACGAAACCGAAAGGGAATTTCTATATACAATTTTAAAGGGATTTTGCAAATTGAAAATAAAAGACTCATATTATTATTCACTCAAGTAAAATTTTCTTTGACACTGAAAAAAAGGAAGCTTCACTTTACTGCACTAGTCAGTATAGTCAGTTTTATTTCACAGAAACAGAAAACACATGGGAAGGACATTCGTTACTTTCGTTGAATATCTGTGGGAAATGTTGTTCTCTATACGTTTTTAGCTTTAGCTTAGCGAGAAGTTAAAACTTTGTAAAAAAAACAAGCAACAGCCAATCCGATAGTGCAATGTCAGTCAGTCGAATAGCTTTTTGTTTACTAGTTCGTTATAGTTGATAGTAACTTGATTTTTGTATCTATTCACAACTTTAAAAAACTTCAACTGACAACCCTTCACTTGTTTCTACTCGAATTCTGAATTCAATTTTTATTATTTCTCCAACGGATATGTAGACTTTTATTTTACATCTTCCGGGAAGCTGATAATTGTTGAATTTGGAAAAGTACCTACGTATTAAGAAGTAGCTAGTGAGAATATGGTATTATAAAAGGGCAATCGACGTAACGCCTACTCGACTACTCACACACAGCACACAACAACGTCTTGTTTTGCATATCAATAAAAAAAGTTCAAAGTTCACATGACAAATAAATAATACCGTGTAAATTCTGTCTTGATCATCTGCAGGCACAACATCTAACAACAATAATCAACAACTACTTGGGACTAGCACTGGCTGATAAACCGGATTCACATGCCGCGATGCGATCACGTGCACGCAAGTTAGCAGCTCTGAAACATATTAAAGAAACCGAACTATCAACAGTGAATCAACCATTAAAGAAGTTAAAATTGTTTAAGTGGATTAAGTAGCCAAGTATCCAGTTAAAATTTTGTGACTGTTATTAGTGAAAAAGCCTATGCCCCCAGTTAAAATACAAACCTAATTAATAATGAGCAAAAACCATCCTAATAATTGTCATCAGTATCATTACTATTACTTTTTTGAGCCGAATTTACTGCGTCTCCCCGAAACGGAGGCTGAGACTGGGACCGAAACCGAAACGGAAGAAATCGAGTCAAAGACTGTACAACAAGAATTCAAAGAATATCTAGTACTACCACAAATATCAATAATACAAAACCCAACGGAACAAAAGTATCGAAATAAAATTCAAAATATTACCAGTTATAAGAAGGAGGATCACCATGTCGAAGAACAAAGGTGGGAGGGGGATGATGGCTGTGACCGTGACGATGATAATTTTTTTCATGTGGGCCCTTTGGGTCTCGGTGAGTCAGCAAGATCATCATCGTCGTCGTCATGGACGAAATTACTACGAGGGTGACTACGGCGAGGGAGGGACTCCCTCAGACTTGAAAGAAATGGAGGAGATTGTGATTGGAAGTTCAAATAAAAGCGCGAAATTAAAAAAACCAAAACAAGGAGTAATTTATGATTTAAATAAACATTCAAATAAATTCCGAATTGAAGGTTTTCGCTACTACCGGAAAAGTCCCCTGAGGGATAAAAGACTCAAGAAAGCAGAGAGTGTCTGGCTCTTTGCAAATAAACAAGGAGAGGCCTCACACGGAAGTATTACACTTCGTGACTTACAAAAAGCATTTATTAGGAATAAACAACAACATGGGCCACGGAATAAAAGTAAATTGAAGGATGTCATCCTCGTTGTTAAGTATCATTTACATTGGACCGGGATTTCTGTGACTGTAATTGGGACGGATATTCCGGTGAGAGAGCAGATTGTCGAGACTTTACCTGTTCATGATGATGAGCACTACTGTACTGCAATTGTGAACCTGGGTCAAGTCAATCAGGTAATAAGGACTTCAATTAAATAATTCGCCACTCATCAAATACGATAATAATAGCTGTCAAAATTATTATGACTATTGATTTTAAAAGTTTCTGTGATTTCTATGTGATTTTCATAGGTGACACTAGATGTGGATGCGAAAGACAAAAAGACGCACTTCATCATAGACGAGCTTCAAGTTGGGGTTGGAAGTGAGATTTTTGATGACCTTGAAGAGGTCACGTGTCATTGACCCTGACCTTGACCACTTAGCCTGGAAATGCCATTTCAGATTCATTCATATCGAAAACATGACCTTCTAAACGCGCAGAAATATCGTTATAAATACTAATGTGTCTTCCACTTCCTTCACGTATAATTGATTCTGAAGGTTTATCTATTTTTAACCTGCGGTTAAAGTCTTGACAAGAATATGAGTAATGACTGCATTGTACCACTTCTAAGACAACTGGTTTAGCCGGAAGAAAATTAACCATTACTGAACATATTTCAATTTTTGTTATTTTTTAGAATGAACTCATGATTCAAAATTAGTTTTAAGAACGAATTACAATTTTTCGAATATCTTATAAGGAATGAATTAATTATGCCAAAATGAAACATTGTAATATAATAATTGTATGCAGTACTTCTCTATAAAGATTGTATACTTATCATTAGCTCTAACTCTGCATTATATTTTTTAATATGTAATTTATAAGTATTATCGGCATCGGCTGGATATTTGGACTTATTAGTCAGTTTTCCACCAGTTGAAGATATAGGGCGAGGGTGCCTAATCGCGGCCGGTATTATAATAAATACGGAAATTAACTTATTGTACAGTCGGCAACGAATAATTGAATGCTATTGTTAATTAAGACGAAATACTATTTTAGTGGCTTACATATTATGTAAATATAAATACGGATTAAATACTACCTATTCGTCTGTGAAGAACCAGAATGACCCATATCCAATTTAAGCTAGAATCAAAACCACCGAGCTATGGCTAAAAACAAAATGAGAAACATGCGTAAAATATTAATTAAGAGTTTTTGAAAAGTCCAAAATGTTCTATTTGCATAATTTTGAAAAGTGCAAAATTTTCCATTTATGTGATTTTTGAAAAGTGCAAAATGTTCCATTTAAACGTTTTGGAAAAGCGTAAACTGTTCTATTTACATGTTTTTGAAAAGCGTAAAATGTTCTATTTTAATGATTTCCAGACATATTTCAGTTTTTTTGTAGATAGTGGGTATTGTTTTTAGCTACAAATGGATATGGGTCAATTTGGTTCTTCACAGACGATATGCAATATATGTATCAACGTACCTACTTATATACATACATTTAATGATTCAACATATCCCAGTTCAATTTAAGTTCCAACCCCTTGATTCACGTTTGAACCAATTCTATCTGTGATACTACATCCGTACACTTAATTATACGTTGTTCTTTATTAAGTTATTCGTTTATTATGAATTACGGAATGAAATACTAAATATAAGGACATATAGTTATGCTGAATTTAACTAGTATTACTTTGTAACTTCAAAAAATCGTAGAGCCAAGTCGGTAATAATATGTCACGTTTGTGATTGTACAGTTTATATGCATAGGATAAAATCGTACTAGTAGTAGAGCCTTTACTTTTATGTAAAACTATTCTCCAACTCCGAACCCGAACCTATTAATAAAAAGTAATTTATTGCCACATGTCATATCCGTGTTGTTGTCCGTGCATCTGCTGTACTATAATATTAGTTTTCACACACGCAGGTATTTTTTTGTATTTAATTAACGCCAATTGAATTTTAAAATCTACAGCTTCCTCGATCTCGATCCGTGCAATTAATTGGCTTAAATTCTAATTTGCTCTCGCGCAAGGTTATTAAATTTGAATTTGTACACACATTATAATTTGTCAATTTGTAAATTGGTGTTAATTATATTCTCCCTACTATATCTTAATTATTTTTAATTCTCTGCGTCCTTGATGAAATACGTAACAAATTTTAACTTGGGTTCATTTATTTATTTTGCTTCGAATTTTAAATAGCCTAAGCATTTTATCAGTGTGATTCTAAAGTTTTTAATTGGTGAATCTTAAATTAAATATTTAACGAATGCATCATATAGTATATGTATAATTAGATATGCTTACAAATTAAACTTAAAAAAGGCACTTTATTCATTACGAATAGAATCCCATAGTCCCAGTCGAAATTACGTAACAAAAGAACAACGTGTACGTCACGTTACGTAACACATACAAGCAACAATAAAAATAACGGCAAAAACGGGATTAATAACAATATATAGTTTTATATACAAAGTACTGATTAAGTATTAGTAGGCAAAATTATTAAATTATTAGGGAACTGTTTTTTTGGTATATATTAGGTATATAAATGGACAGTTCCAAAACGTTAAAAATGTAGGATAATTTATTAATAAAGAATTAATATGGAAACCAGGAGAAAATCATGTGGTAGGCTTGCTCTGTATTTTCTTTTCTTCTTTGTAGATTCCGTATGTGAGGATTAGAACGAGTATAACGCCAATTGTAGCACAGCCTATTCAAAAAACCAAACCAATTAAAATAATTCATTTTTTATGCGAATCTTACTGCCCCGTTTCAAAAAATGAAAAACGTAAAGTAAAAGCAAATACTGACCTCCACACGCATAGCCTACAACGTCCCGGTAAAACATTAAAGCATGACTCTCCACGTAACTCCCGTCAGCACTGAAATAATACAAAAACAAAAATTGTAATTTTCATAAAAATTATGTGAACATTATTATAAAAAAGTATACCAAAAAATCTAAAAAATTTAAAAATATTCCAAAAATTATTACATATTTTTCTCAGGCAAAAGTGAGTTGATAAGAACGACGACGAGACCACAGCTCAATTTATCCGTAAAGCTCATGACCCCATAAACGAAAGCACTATTCTCCACATGTCTCCCAATTAAATCCGCAGTAATGCTCAAACTAGTCACTAAAATGGCAGAGGCTCCCCCTCCCAAAAGTGCGGCCACCCCGTAGATCCCATAATGTCGTAAAAACTCACTCGACTGCCAGTCCAACGTAATAATGAAGAGGGAGCCGAGGAGGGAGAGGGAGGCTCCCACCATATAAGAGAGCTGACGGCCCATGTACTTATTCAGAGGTTTGATAAAGAAAGCCATGATGAAGCCAGAGATGTACATTGTGAGGGGGATCGTGGCCACTGTTCCACAGGGTAGTCCCAAAGAATCTTGAAGGTAAATTGGGACGTAGACTTGGGTCAAATTGACACTGAGCCGAGTTGCCATGTAGATCCCGCCGACAACATAGAACTGAGGAAGTGCGAGCCAGTCATTCCATTGAAGTCTCCCATGAAAATTGAGGAGGACAGATCTGGTGCTTAAAATATTTGCGGGCCAATCATCATGGATTTTGTGCTTCTCGAGGTGCTCTAATTCTTTGGCCTTGGTGAATTCTACTTTAATTGGACCTGTCACATCCTGAATTTCCCGTTGACTCTCATTACATAAGCTCTGACGACGGACGGTGTGATTATGATTCTCCTTGATGATGACGTGGTAGAATACTACGAAGACTGTTCCAACAGTTACTGCAAAAAGGGCAAGATTCTGAAAAGAAAAACAAATTGTAAAATTGAAATTAAAAGCGCTTACTTTAAATACTACGAAGCAATTTCGGATTTTGTTAAAAAATGTACGTAGGTATAGCTATACTATAAAACTAATAACTAATTACACACCTTAAACTTGTAGTGATCATCCGGGTCAATCACACACTTCTCACTGAACCCAAAGGTCAACCAAGCAATGATGAAAACGGAGAGATTTGAGACAACGGTGAAGCCATATCTGTTAAGTAAATCAAGCAAAAAATATTCCACAGTCAATAATTAATTCAAACTAAAAGTGGCATCTAATGAAATCTAATTTCAAAATGTAATGCTTCTAAATACAATAAAAATGCTCTTTTAAAAAAAAATTAAATCATATTTGTAAAAATAACCTGATGGCTAAAAGTTCCGTCCTTAATAATTGGTTCGGCGTGATTTTGGGGAGAAGTGCTAAATGCGAGACTTGTGTGGAGGCCCATCCCACTTGAAAGACAGCAACGAACGGAGCATAGTATAAAAATTTCCCCCAGTCGCCCCACTCTTCCCAACCGTTAAGAATGACGGGAGAAAATATGAATGGGAAACTTAGTACGACAAAAATACAACCTGTTTTCACAAACAAATCACAAATTATGGAAAGTTCAATAAAAAACCACTACTAAAAAAATTATAGAAGAAAAAATTCCTTTATATTTTTGAAATTTTGAATGTTCAATAAAAGTTTAAAAATTAAACAAAATATTAGTGTCTTGCCTAATAAATGCCAAGACTTGCACTGGCCATAATTTGGTTTACAAAAGAAGCAATTCATTGTTAGCTGGTCTGCGGCATAGCCAATGAGTGGAGTTGCAACTGCGTCCACTACCTGTACAAAATGAAAAAATTCCAATCAATTCAAATTAATTAACTGTAACATTATTAATACAATTTTAAATGGTGTAATATACATTTAATTCACTGACCTGTCCCCAAAGTAAAAGTCCAGCTGCAGTGTCAGTCCCTAATTTAACAACATTTTGAAGATACAGTAGTAAATATGAGAACCAGAGTGAGGCACACAGATCATTGAGAACATGACCGCAGCCATCCCCGATTTTAACTAAAATCGGTAATTTCCAAGAGCCCCAACCCCCCACGTTCATCTCCTCTATTTCACGCTCTTTCTGATCCATGGAAATCTTAGGGCAAGAGCAATTATCACTGTCTTCTTTCCCAGAAGAAGAGCTCAAAGCCCCATTTGCCTTATTCAGTCCACCACCACCTTCTGATGATGACCCATGATTATTTTCCTTTCTTAGTAATTCTCCAGCCACTGGATCTGGATCCGGATCGGCGCCCATTTTAATTGTATTTAATTTAATTAAACAATAAATTATTTCACAAAAAATTTAATTCGATTATTGGATGGCAGGTACTTCGACTTCGGCAAGATATTTTGATTGAACGAAATTTAATTTAAGTCTCAGTCCCTTTTAACAACTGCCAACTGGGGGAATAACTACTGGGAAAAATACATCGCAAATGTCAATGCTATAATCCTATAATCCTACAGAAAATGTGAAGGCCAGGGTGATAAATTTTTTTTTTAAATTGTTGTTAATTGTTGTTAATTGGTGACATACAGCTACAACTACAACTACCGCTACAGCCTCGCTCCTGTGATCTTTTTTTCTTCTTTGTCTACTACAATTACAAACGGGGAAGATGATTGAGATCTCTTCACGGATGAATTTGTAGCAAACTAATTAAAAGCTCAGAACAGAAGTCGACACTGTAGACTGGTGGACGCTGGAGCGATGGAGCCCGACTGAATCAGAATCACTGCCGCACTTGACTAGATCCCTATACTTAGCACACTACTAAGTTTTCAGTCAACTTGACTCTCGCTCCCTATGGCTCTGAAATACGCGAATGTTGACTGCTGAATGGGAACTGAGATAAAAATCCTAGGCCAGTTCAATTTGTTTCGATTCGTTTAATGATGGGCGATGAGCTTTATGGCTGATGGTTGTGGTTGATGGGTACTTTGGTCCGTCTCCCTTATGTATCTGTCTACCGTCCCATGGCATCCTAATGGTAATCCTTATGGTTCAAAATAAATAAAAAATAATAAAAAGTAGATATGTAATTATCACATATTCTCATCTTTCAACGTCTCCAATCTAAACCCAGCAGCACACACACACGGACCAAGACCAAGACCGAGACCGATGCCGATTCCGATGCCGACCCACAGACACCACACCACACCACACCACACACACACACAAACACACCCCACAACCAAAATCATCACACAAATAAACAAACGTAAACAGAAAGTGAGACAAACAAATAAACATAGCTAATATTCTAATGTAGTATACGATAGAGCTTTATGAACTTCTCCATTTTTACTCTCACGCTTGTATTGGAATCTGGATCTAGAGGCACCCTCATGGCATTCGCATTCTCATCCCAGGAAAAGCATAACAGAGCAGAGTAGGAGATGGAGATCGCAGTCGAAGCACAAAGAACCCGTGCCGTGCTAAAATTATATGTCGTTCACCAGGAAGTAGTACAGGGCACAGGGTCTTCTCCATCAATTCCTTAAATCAGCATTATTTAGCCTTGCGACTCCATTGAAGTACCAAGAGGCCCAGGGCCGGACGAAGGAATTACCTTTAGGCAGCAATTTGTACCATGCAAAAACCACTATTTTGATTTTATTGAAGGTTTTCTTTCGTTAACAAAAATTTTCCATTTAAATATTTTTTAAAAGTGCAAAATATTCTATTTACATGTTTTAGAAAAGTATAAAATGTTCCATTTACATGTTTTTGAAAAGTGCAAAATGTTCCATTTAGGTACATGGTTATTTAAAGGTGTTAAATGTTTTATTTCCATGTTTTTAAAAAGTGCAAAAAAAATTATTTGCATGTGAAAAGGCAAAATATTGAAATTATATGCTGTTTGAAAATTCAGACAATGGGGACTGCCTAAAAAAATGCAATGAAATATTTTATGTTCAGCAAGTACAAAAAAAACTATTAGCTCCCCTGGCTCATGCAAAAAACAGAGAAATACTAAAAATTTAATAATTCTACCTAATTAGGAAACATTAGAAATAATAAAAATAATGGTAATAATTTATATTGTACTTTGGCTTATTTATTGAAGAATTTCTTATTTCGTTTGAGTATGTAATAATCTTATGAAAGAAATCTTATGGGGGAGTGATTCTGTTTCTGTCGTCATATTACATTCATCCCTATAATTGGCATGACATGGAAAAATGGTTGAACTCTGTGTGACATCCATAATGACAGAGTTATATATTTATATTTTAGCTGTAATTTTATTTCCGGGATATATAGTGCATATAAAAAAACGTTCTAAAGGTTCACGGTCCGGAAAAGGAATCCATGGCCACGAGGGGAAACAGAGAGACATAAATATACTACGTAGATGTTTTATTAATCACATTTAAAAATTTACAACTCATCTTACTAACAAAACCTTAACCTTTCAATACCCCAATCATTACAAGGCAAAATTGAAAGAATTAATAGTACGGTTTTACTGGCCGGAGCTAAACTTTGTGCACCGTATTGTGCATGAATTCTACAATAATTACAGAATACACCCAATAAAATAATTAAGTATCATACTTTTGCGACCTCAGAGCAGACAAGATTTTATTACGCATGCTGAATTTATTCACACGCATCAATTTTTTCCATAATTTGAAAATAATTTCCTCCATAAAATATGAAACAGTGAAACATATGTCTTTGTCATCATTTAGTAAATCCTGATAAAATAAATTCTTTGTGATATTTTAAGAGTCGCTCAAATCATAGCTACGACTTTAATAAATATTGGACTGACTGCAAAAAGTAAAATAAAAAAAGGGTATGATGAGTGAGTAGGTGCTTTGTTTCCTTTATCTGTAGAGACTACATAATGCATTGATTGACATGAAAACTCGTGAGCAGTATTCAAGTGCATTTCCCATTTCGAGATTTGCATAGACATGACAGCTACATATTGAGTATTGAGTCTGGACCTGCTGGTCAGGCTGGTTAGCAGATTATGAGACATATGACTAAAACTTTTACATTCACAGATATATTTCTCACTACTGATATCACACACTCATCAGGTAATAACCTTAACATTAAAACGAATGATACCCATGCTTAACAAAGGGACATACTGGACTGGAATAATGCGTATTATATATAATTATTTTTTGGAAATATAATTACGTAAAGCAATGGTTGAAATTTGGACACGAACACCAACGACCAGCACCAATTAATTTTGACCTTTTAGTAAAGTGATAAAAAGTTAAAAGTGTGTCACACACACACCGAAGTTAAGGTAGTGTCCGATTTTGACAGCACGTAATTTGCCTCAATTCAAATAACCAGGACTTACAGGTTATTATACCTTGTAGCTAATAGTAATAGTGAAACTGATTACCTGATAATAATATTTATTTATATTGTACACGAGAATTTATTATAGAGCACGCGGAAAAAACATGATCCTGAAGTTCATTGATTATGCATGTTAATACATATATAATGAAATCCATAATATTATGGGAAAACCGCTTGAATTCGCATAGTAATTGTCTAAACTATGAGATCTCTAACTTTTCTGCCACTTCAGACTTGAGGACACTCAACATTAACATTGTAGCCCTTCACAGATCATTTTAATCGCTTCAACTATCTTCTCTACCATCAATTGTAATTGTGCTCAAACTGCATGTAGAACGATTACATTTTTAACCTTAATATTTAATTAATTGAAACATGATCGTTTAATCGTTGAAATTGTCAGTAAAAAATTTACCGCTGTTTCAAGAAGTGAGATGATTATAAAATTAGCAGAGACAACAGACCGCAGCTCTTCACTGGCCTACAACATATAATTAGTTTCCCCTGCCTGCCATGCCATGCTCCAACCACATGCATGAAGAAATGCATTGAAGATTGAAGCATTGGCCTGACTAAAAACTTCACTCATCTCACAGGATCATCAATCTCATGTGCTCTTTTTATTTTTTTTATTTACTCTGAAGCTGAACTGTGAACGTATTATGATGCGGGCTCAAATGAAATTATAATAATCGTGATGCTAAATTTTATAATCTACTTTTAAAATCTTCTCTCTTTCACCCTTTTATGCGCCCTTTCCTCCGGATTACGAATCTCAATTTGAATCTATATAGAAATCTGGGCACGTTACGCTCAATCATTTATATACTTAATGTTCAATTATTATTATAGTTAGGGGTCGTCCATAAATGATGTGGCGGGTAGGGTCAGCAATGGGTCTACTTGGATATTGATAACATTCCATGTTACAGATAGCCATTTAAACAGGGCCGGATACTGCGACCAGCGCAGGCAGCCCCCGCTGCTTGAATTTTCAAAAAACATTTAAATAGAACATTTTACAGTTTCCAAAAATATGTAAATAAAAACTTTCGTACATTTCAAAAACACGCAAATGAAAATTCAAGTACATTTCAAAAACATGCCAATAAAACATTTCCCACTTTTCTCAAAACATGTAAATAGAACATTTTGTACTTTTCTGAATCAAGTAAATCGAACATTTTGCACTTTTCAAAAACATGTAAATGGAACATTTTGCACTTTTCTAAAACATGTAAATACAATATTTTGCTTTACAAAATAAAACCATCAATAAAATCAAAATTGTGGTTTTTGTATGGAAAAAAATTGCTGCCTAAAACCAATTCCTTCGGAATACCCGGCCCTGCATTTAAATAATGTAAAAGCTGATGCCAAGGGGTCCTATAGAGATGTAAATATTGTGATGACATCATTTATAGACGACCCTTTACTGCACTACAAAGGAGTATCATATGAGATTTAGCAGCTCTGCCGAAAGTGTGCTTATGTTACTACAAAAAAAGGCCGCATACATAAATATTTACGTTGCCATTAACAACTCGTCAGTTGTCATTGACATTGTCATCGCGTTACATTAGTTTTTTGAGTTGTCAGAAGATTTAAAAATAATTATGTCAAATGCAAATATACAGACGGAGATTTAACAGACAGGGAAAGGGAGTAAGTCAAACCACGAACTATATATTATGTATAGGAAGCCACAGATGCAGTATAATTACCAGCTGTTAAAAAGGCCGAGAATCAAGTGACATTTTTGTTGTAGGAAATAAAAATGTCCATAAATGGAAATGAGCGTCTGTAGACTGTTGACTGTAGAGATTGGATGGACGGAAATTCCACGAGAGAACGAACGTTATTATTTTATACTGTATAGTAAAAGTAATGTTATTTTTATTTGCATTTTTATCTTTTATATGCCACCTTTAAATGAGGCAGGCATGACACGGGAAGACATAATAATGCCCACATTATAGAACTAACGATCGTAAGTATACGCGATGCGATGCTTGCACAGGAAATGGAAGTGCACTTTTCCTGATTAGGCCGAGGAATTTCAATTACGAAACATCATTTTTATTAAATTAACTTCCGTTGTGGTACTCCACTGTAAGTACGTGTGTAGAAATAATTTAAATTAAATTAGAATTTAAAAAAGTCGTACGTTCGTTTCCGGGCAAATTGGGCATTCTAACGTTTTTTTGAAGGGCAAAATTCTATTTTTTTTTATGTACAGTGCAATCTACAAGATTTTTGAAAAAATATTAAACGCGTTAATTTTTGCATTTACATGAGATCGTTCTCTCATTTCAAAAAATTCATTACCAATATTTTACCCTACAACAACAGTATCACAAGAAATAAGCCCATCTCAACATTACAGTCAATTTTATTACTATACGTAGTATTTTTGTTTTTAATAAAATTACGTCAAAATTTAAATTATTGTTCCTCTTTCTTGTTTACCTCTTTTTTTCTAAAACTCCTACGCATTTCATCCTCATAATAAACTTTTTTTTCTAAGAAAATGAAAACGAAATTGAAATACTATGATAGCTCAATAAAAATGAAAAAAATTTCATTTCCTATTTCGACTTCATAATAAAAGTGAGAATAAAAATAAAGTTATATAAAATTAAAATATAGCTGTATATATAGAAAAGACTCCACACATTTTTACACATGAAACATAATAAGCAGAGGCAGAGATAGACATAATAAAGAATAAAGATGAGTATCGTATTATCGTTCTCGTAGAAGAATAACAGACACAGAACAGATACAGGAGTAGCATAAGGCATATAACATTTTAATAATAGAGTATGAAAAGGATGTTGCAGGATACGGCGGGCGGGCTGAGTCTGTAACTTTTGTCCTGTTCTATCAGATCATAATTTTAATGATTTAATCCCCACATTCCATATAATGTAGTATTACCATATGCGTAATAATACGTACATAATAAATTATATGGTAAATAATGTTGGACTGGGAATTTTAATTTTAATTGTGATTTCAAATTTAATGTTTCCACGCTATATAGCATATCAGCTGTAGTCTGTATGAAACTACATAGTTTATTTAGTACGTACATCATACGTCAATAGGGATCGTCCACAAAGGACGACATCGGTAGGATCCATGGATCAACTTGACTAATGATGACATTCCATGTTAAATATTGCCATGTAAGCAGTGGCTAAGCTGATGAAAAAATGAGGTTTTTTGATGTCGCCATTTACGGACGATCCCATACCGGAATAGCTGTTGTGAGTTGAACACGTGAACGTACATACTACATTAAAGAGAAAGATTACTATTAAATAATATCTGTATTTTCATATATTTTTATCACCAGGGAATGCAAGACCTATTTACTATTTAAACACATTCAGTACAGTGCCTCTCTCGTTAATAATGCAGTCATAACACAGTCCTTGAACTTGAATGTATTATACCATTATTCTATGCATCATTGTACTACATTTCTCACCGTTCAAAATTAACATAAATTCAAATTCTTAATCGCGTATATTCATCCCTCCGAATGGAACATTTAACTCAATAATAAACAAGTGAGAATAAAGGAGAGATTAAAATTTGTTGAATTCCAAATAGATTTTTTTAAATTGGAATTATTGGAATTTAAGTGCTATTACTTAACTATCTTTCCTTTATATTATACATTATCCGCGTTCACGTGCCACGTTTGATGATTGACGCTACTAACAATCATAAAATTTAATTTCGTCAAATAATAATAATTCATTTCCTTCCTACTGCACACAGTGCATATCACATCATATCATTATGAATGTGCATGCTATCAAAAATTCAAAACCGTAACTGCTACATTAGCCACTGCCCTATGCTACAGTATAATATGTTTAAAATGGAGCAATCTCTTGGAATTATCAAAGGCGTAAATTACAAAAAGTTCTATCAACCAAGTGGAAAAGACAGAAATAAATTCTTAATCATTTTTACTAATTATCATATTACATTTGGTAGCGTTGATCGATCCACACGGAATGAGCACTCTTCTCAACCATTTGAATTTGACCCTCAGTGACATTGAATCATTGAATGCAGTATTTTTATATAATTATTCAATTAAAATCCTTTAAATTATATTCACTTTTGAACTTTTTGATCCACATGAGTTGGCTATTAAAACTAAAAAATATAGTTCGTGGTAATGGTAATCATTATCACTCTTCGTAGTGTGCGATTATAGGACTACGAATTGTAGATTTGGAGCTGCATATATTTAACGTTATTAAATACACTTTTTTGATTTTTGGTTTGATATCATTTTCAGTGGGTGTGGGTGTAGTCGCAGTGGGCAATCCTTTTATCAGGATCAGTAGTCGTGGGATGTGGTGGTCAACGTCAGATATACTACCGCACGGTTGGCCTAATTTGATAATATCAAGACATTTGACATTATGAGCAATAAACTGATACAAACGAACATAAAGTAGGGCAATTAAATCTGTAGTTATTAGTTTAGATCCTGAATCCTGACATGTGATCTCCACTAAAACGACCGACCGCAGTGACCAGTACCAGTCTGCCTATCCACTGCACTGTCCAGAACTCCATGAATAATTAGTTGGGGTTGAGAGTAGGATATTCTGTTCCACACGAGCTACTTACAAAATATAAATAATTAATTTATGTAATTTCTTAAAAGCCATTTACCTTCCTTCAATCCTTCATGTATTTAACACTACACGCAACGCTAATATCGATATAATTAATTATGTGAGTGCTTACCGTATGTAATAATGAAAATTTAAAAAACCCATAACTGCTTTGACATTTTACATTAACAAATTAGCTCGATCTTACAATTCATTATTCGTTGCACTGTTCCCTAGTATAAACTGTTTCCATTTTTTAATTAAATCTATTAGCAGCAGCAACAAATGAATAGATTCAAATACTAAGGATACGACGATTTTCAGCTCTTTGTCACTGATTGCGAGTGACGACAATTTTATTACGATTTTACAGTTTATTTTACGATCATGATTACAACAAACTATTAATAGTATTGAATTCAAAATGCGTTGTAAATTATTGTTATAGGGAAATTGAAGTAGTGTAAATATTACTTCGCAGGAAATGAATGCACTAAATGCAGATAATAAAAATACATCCGCACTAGCTATTCAAATTAAATTATTGCTTTTGTTTTCCACCAGCTCACGTCACAACATCGTTAGGTTATAAGTTCTAGACACATGTCATCAGGCCTTATGTAAGTACATACACACACGCGATACATATTATAAAATCATAAAAAGTAAGTAAGTCGATACGTACCTGCATACAACTCGCTAATAGAAATAGAATTTTAAAACTAGAATTGAATGAATATTTAATTCTTGTCTTTAAAAAGTAAGGTAGCAACAGTAGTTTACTAGGTCTGGGTGTGCCGATGCCGATCAAGTGCAGATCACGTTAAGAAAATGCTCTTCTACATAAATATATCCCCATTATAAATAAATTATGCAGAGAGGAAGAAGATACTCCAAATCCAGATTATGCGACTCGAATCCTGAGACACCTCGCCTACCGTAACGATAACGATTACGACTGTTATTTATGTTACGGTACATAGTGTGGATGCAAGTTTTTTCCTTCTTTCGAGTAGGAACTTTGCCCGTTTCTGTGCTGCCTTGGTGAAAAGATCTTTCTTGAATCGAGCACCACTCAATGGAAGCCTGCAACAGACATAAAAATAGGAAATTAGCGTCCATCAACCATGAGTATCAATCAACTATATCAACTCATAAAAAGTTCAAAGTGAACTTTGAACTGTAAACATAAACTTTAAAAGTTCAATATTAAATTAATGCTCTTCGATTTGAAGCAAAAGTACAAAAGTACCACATAATTTACTGATTAGTATTAATGAGGGGTAAATAATCAACTAATGTCCGCATGTCCACTGTCAACGCAACTGACAAACTTAAACCTTAATGACTAATGGCACTAATGATTAAAAATTAATGATTTAACAAAATTAATCGCAATCGTAAATGTACTCCGCATTCAAAATTATTTTTATTATGCTACAATAATCATAAAAAAAATGAACCTCACTACTTCAAGAATATAAGAATGAGAAACAGCGCGAAACTAACGACGGTGGGACAATAATACTGAATTAATTGAAATTTGAAATATTAAAAATAAATTTACGAAGTTTTATAAACCTTATATAACACATAAATTATAAAACACCATAATAAAGTACTCAAAAATAAATTCTGACCCACAAGAAGAAATACTTAAGTTCAACAAATATGGTATAGGAGTCACTTCGTTAACTTTTAACTATTGAATCTTAATAACTATATCACTAACTATTAGAACATAGAAGCATCAAATTGTATAAAAGAACTGCTCTATCCTTTACAACATCCGTATAAATATGTATCCTGAAGTATTTTAATAAAAAAATGTAGTTTAATTATTAAGGTTGACTAATAAAACATCGTGAGTTCGTTACTTATAAATGATTATCACAATAAATAAATAGGAATTACTACACTTACGTATCAAATCCAGGTTTAATCTGAACTGTAAAGATTGCATAAACAGGCCGATGATCGGAGAGACGAATCCCAGGGACAGATTCATAGGCCAGACAAACTACTTCAGTGGTGGTTGGTAGATGCGAATGCGGATGATGACTGGGATGACATTCCTTCATGTGGTTCTGATTCTGATGATTATGTTTACTTGGCTTATCCTTCAATTTCGTCTTGGAATGTGAACTACTACTCACTCTGGATTTGCTTGTACATTTGTAAATTATTCGATCAGTGTAGGCTGGACAGCGTTTCTTACTTGATGTGTCAAACTCATCTGTGCCGATGTCATATTTGTATGTAGGTCTGTTAAATTTCAAATCAAAATGGATAATTAATAATTATTCCAAAACTATCAATTGAGTTGACAGGTTGAAATCCAAACCAAGCTGGTCTACATTTCACATTATTTATTAAGTAACATATAATAACAAGCTGAAAATTAGGAATTATAGTACTACTAACGAAGAGTACTGACACTCTGACTACTGACTGAAAATTCTAACGAAGACGAAATAACGAAATAAACTCAAATATTGACAAAAATAGAAAGCCTCGCCTGAAAGTAATCATAGCAGCTTCTTGAAATCCGACAAAACATTTAGGAAGTGAGTCCTTGTGTTTATTGAAATACATGTTTAATTCATCGTGCGCTAATATTTTCCCAATTTGATTTCCTCTCAAACTGTTGAACATGTCTTCACGAGTCATGCCAGAGATGCGAAAATTAAGATCACCGCAGAGAAATATGACGTCGGGACTCTCCATGCCGCTTCCCGTAAACTTCCCATACGACTCAATGATTTTCTTCAGTTCCTCAATCCGCTGCTTCTCCCGCTCCGGCTCGTGACCAGCGGAGAGGTGAGCGCTAATAAATAAAAACTTGGTTCCAAAAAAACCAAATTGGATCCCAGCTGAACCTTTTGTCTTGAAAAGGCGACCTGAACGAACGCTTAGGGTGTAGTCTGAAGGCTCTATAAAAAATAATAGGGATATTGCTGTTAAACTATAAAATTAAAAGTTTAGTTAAATCAATCAGTTAATTCAGTTATTGTATTTTTACTACAATCGCCACCACTTCGCCATCACTATAAACTATTTTTAACTGCTAATTTTATGTGTAGCATAGGCACTTAATCACGCCATATCGTCAGTAAAGAATCAAAATGACCCTTATAAATTCAGTTTTGCTGAAAACGAAAAGCACTATCTGCAAAATAAATTCCAAGATCCTAAAATGCACGTAAATGGAACATTTTTTACAATTCAAAAATGTGTAAATAGAACAATTTGCACTTTTCAAAATATTTAAATTGAGTTGGTGCTTTTCAAAAAACATTTAAATAGGACGTTTTGCACTATCAAAAACACGTGAAATAGAACAATTTGCAATTTCAAAAGCACTTAAATAGTGCATTATGCACTATTAAATAGAACATTTTGTACTTTTCAAAAACAACGCAAATAGAACATTTTGTACTTTTCAAAAAACACGCAAATAGAACATTTTGTACTTTCCAAAAAACACGCAAATAGAACATTTTATACTTTTCAAAAAATACGCAAATAGAACATTTTGTACTTTTCAGAAAACACGCAAATAGAACATTTTGTACTTTTCAAAAAACACGCAAATAGAGCATTTTGTACTTTTCAAAAAACACGCAAATAGAACATTTTGCACTTCGCAAAAACTCGTAATTAACACGTGACGCATCTTTCTCATTTAGTGTTTTTTATTTGACATAGCTTATTTATTTCGTACTTGAATTCCATATGTGGACCATTTTAAATCTTCACTGACGCGATGTTGATTTTATTCTTTCTATACTAAAATCACTAATCCTAAGTGTCAACCCTGTTTACTCCACTAGGTACCGTAACTATAGGTATGTACCTACCTATATGTGTAAATAATATTTATCTCTGAATTCTGAATTCGGAATCATACACGCATAATATAATTATTACCTGTGGTAAACCAAATCAAATCTCTTCGTAGGAAGATGGAGATGTGGAGGGTGCCAAAAGAAATGGAGTGAAAGAGTGCATAAGAGGGTCCGAGACAGATTTGAAGCTCCATTTCCCATGCATCCGCATCTGGCCAACATTCCTGTATCGATATCACATGCATATCAATTTTATTCTGACTTTCATCCAGCTGCTCGTGGTAAAATAATTTCTGAAGGTGGTACTCTTTGGGTGGGGGGAGTGAGCCCATGTTCCATGTCGTGACTTGAACTCTAGCCTTTCTCCCATTCAGATATTTTTCCAATTCTTCGGAACCTAAAAGCGGACCATTCCCATAGCCAGGCATTCCAAAATCCATTGAGCCTTCAGTTTCAGTCTCAGTAGTTGATTCGGATAATTCGGATAATTTTGAAGCTAGGGAAGAGGAGGTGGATGCTGGGGTCAACTTTGGACTCGGACCGGGACTTTCTTTCTCTTTTGGTTCGTTAATAACCTTAGTGACCTTATCTTTTTTTGTGAGTTCGTTCGAAACTTTTCCATGTGGTGAATTATATTGTTTTCCTTGTTGCATTTCTTGTTGATTCGTTTTAACAATATTATCAGGTTTCTGGATCTGCTGCTGGATTCTGTCTTTCTCATCATCTCCGAGTCGCCCGTTGATTTTCTTTCCAGTTTTTTTGTCGGATTCGGATTCGGATTTACACTGAACGTAGAATTCATTATGAATGGATTGTGGGAGGGCTGCAGCCACATGATTGTAATTTGGAGTATGATTGAATTGCTCACTTAATTTTATTTTTGCTTTAGACTTCTCAACAGGTACGTTCTGAACAGCTTTATTATCTTTAATCGCTACTATTTTATTCACATCACTCATTTTATGTTTGAATTATTAGTTTTCTAGTTGCTCACTTTCCTAATGTTCTGTGATGCTTCATTATTCCAAGTCCACAACAATAATTAATTATATTGTGAATTAAATGGTGTTAAAAATAAATACAGAAATAATTAATTTTTAACTTACTGTCATTATAGCTTTTTGATCAAATTTTAATTATTTTAAAAATCCTCCTTTTAAATTATTACAGTTATAAACAAATAAACGTCATTCTGGAGTGGAAAAAAGGCGAAATTCAAAACCTATAGCAAGACAGACGGAAATGTATTATCTGTGATACTAGTTGTTTTCTTCGCTTAGTTTTTGTGTCCAAGTCCAAATTAACTATGTGTACAACTTGTCGTTCACTGAATAATTATATGTATGTAGGCACTTTACTTACATATTGCTCAACTGCTGGCTCCGTTCCGGAATATCGTGGTCGTTGTCGCTCCGCATGTCCACGGGTTTGTTTGGATTGGGTAACCATGCCTATGGATGGATGAATGCGGTTCTGGTTCCCTATATTTCCAATATCCATAGTATCCAGGCCCAGGCTGCCTCCTTAAAGCGCTCGGTTTTGTTTTGGATATTAAGTACCTAGCATGAAGTGAAACACGAATGTCAACAGCTGTATTAATAGTAGTAAGTTTCTGTTCAAATATAACACGTACGATACCGCTACATAGTACGATATCGTCTGTGAAGAACCAAAATGACCCATATCCATTTTTACCTAAAAACAATATCAATTATCTGTAAAAGTATTCAAATAACATTTGCACCTTTTCAAAAACATGGAATTAGAACTTTTTGCACATCTTTCAAAAACATACAATTAGAACATTTTGCACCTTTTCAAATACATGTAAATAGAACAATGTACATTGTTGAAAAACATGAAAATAGAACATTTTACACTTTTCAAAAACTCGTAATTAACATTTTACGCAAGTGTCTCATTTTGCTTTTATGACATAGGTAGATCATTTTGATTGTAGCTTAAATTAGGTATGGGTCATTTTTAGCTAAAAACAATATCAATTATCTACAAAAGTATTCAAATATGTCTTGACAGCATTGAAATAGAAAATTTTGCACTGTTCAAATTTCAAATACAGGGAATTAGAACATTTGCACCTTTTCAAAAACATGGAATTAGAACTTTTTGCACATTTTTCAAAAACATGGAATTAGCTTGGGAATTAGAACTTTTTGCACATTTTTCAAAAACATGGAATTAGAACATTTTCCACCTTTTCAAAAACATATGGAATTAGAAATTCTTGCACCTTTTCAAAAACATGTACATAAATAGGACATTTTACATTGTTAAAAAACATGAAAATAGAACATTTTACACTTTTCAAAAACTCGTAATTAACATTTTACGCATGTTTCTCATTTTGATTGTAGTTTAAACTGGATATGGGTCATTTTGGTTCTTCACAGACCATATCGTACGATATATATATGCGTCAAGGAAAAACATTGTAATAGAGAAGGCACCTTATTTATTTGGCTCGACCTTAAGATTATGTTAGGTCAAAAATTCAAATTATTTAAACTATAACAGCACATCTATATGAAACTATTACTTTTACTTTGTATACACTGCCCAACGCCAAGTACAGTTCAACATAATATTATATAGATGTATGAAATCTGAAACCGAACCAGGGCCACTTAATGACGTGGCTACCTTGCAGGTGCGGGATATTGTGTTTTGGGTTTGTTTAATCAATTTAATGTGCTGGGGCTATTATCATGATTTATGAAGTATACATTCATCTTTATCCATTATGTAGGCAACACATTTCTATGTGTATTGAGAGGCTTGAGTGAAAAAAAATGAGTCCATGAAGCAATCAGTGAAGTGGAAGTGAATGTAAATGTTCAACATAATATGTATGCAAAGTTTTTAAGAGCTTTTATTAATAATTCACTACTTTATACACACAGTGTAAGATCAATAATAATAATTGCGTTACTACCTACGCTACGTCTTCCATGTTCCTTGTAGTTCACGGGATTAAACATATAGCTATCTCACAAAACTACAGACGTCCTGTGACACACGAATGCCGAATACCTCATGAGCTTTTTCGCTTCTAGTCCAACTGTAATTCACATCGTTGTGAGCTTGTGTAATTTATGTACCTAGGTAGGTACCTACCATTTTTATGCCACTTTTTTTTAAAGATTTGATATAGTAACTTGCGTTTTCCATACAAAATTGCTGCCGTCAATTATTATAATCGTATTTGTTTATTTTTCATAAATATTTAATGACTAATTGTTTTATTTTAGACTGCTCAAAGTGGTGCTTCAGCATACTCATTAGGCGTTGGGTGGAGGGCTATTCTATATTACGAGTTCGGAGGAGGGGGGGGGGGAATATCCAGAGGGGAATGTCGAACAACCGAAAATTCTTATGGCAATCTAGTTGAACGAGACTTTGTTTGTACTTTGCCGTAGTGCTTGGTATGCCGTCACGTTTTCTAAAGTAGAATAAAGTTTCGGCTCTGTCTGTAGTACTCGACACTTGCACATGGACGGGAACTAGAACAAATGTGACTTTTGAAATTAAATACATATGATTATTACAGTCCGCGCTTGTACTGCAAATGCTAAATCCCATTAGCAAACATTTCTGTAGGGTTCCTACTTTGCTGATAGGTATAGCAAATGTCCGGGTTGGAGTGGAGCTTTCCAGTTCCAAGTATTTTTGCAACTTTATGTAATTATGTCTCCACTCCAACTAGTACTGCAATTGTCTGATTTACAAGAATATTTATCCAAATTAATAGAGTTTCCTTCTCGACGTAGTATTGCTTCCCCATGCGGATCCGTATCATTGGACAAGACTCAATTGCACGCACACGAATTCGGCTTGATGCCAGACACGCATCCAAATCAAAATTAATGTACCCAGATGGACGGAACGCCAAGTATTTCTCCCAGGAATAACGGAAGTCCATGGAACTGGTCATGATCCCTGCAGCTGATGGGTAGACAACACTGTTGTAGAGAAGAATAACCAGGGCTGTGACAGGCATCATTGTGTACGGGAACCAATGCATCCGGTCGCTAAATCGAACCGCTGCAAAGGAGCAGGTCACAAACATTACCCCGGTCGTCAACGTGATGAGCGGTTGACAAATGTTCGCCAGAGCAATGTTGTACATTCGCGTGAGTATGTCAAGTTGGCGGTACTTCAAAACGACTCGTTTGGGCCACCGAAGTAAATCCCGCGTGGTCTTGACCTCAATATGAGACATGCTGAAACAAATTATTATTTTAGAATCAAAAGGTATCACGGGAGCTACTAAACTGTGTCCGAAATTGAAAAAGATCGATTGTAACTTCGAATAGTGCAGTGGTGTTACTATACCTGATTTGACTCATCCAATATTTTGCACACAACTGGAATGAGATACTAAATAGAATCAGAAAATACACAGATGACCAGCCTAAAAGGAATCCGGCAAGTTCCGGTAGGACCATAATGTATGAAACCAGTCCATATTTCTCTGTGCTCAGAAGTGAGTTAATGTAGTTGGGACTTTTTGGGTTGTAGAAATAGAGCCCAGCGTAGAGGAAATGATGAGATAGGGCAACTGCCGGATAAATAAAGCCGACGAGAAGAAAACAAATATCTTTGGGTGTACTTGTGTTTGTATGGTTTTGATACAACCCTAAAATAAGTTAAAGAAATATAACAGATTATAGCAGTCCAATGTCCGATACTTTTGTACTTCTTTACGTGATTAAATGTTCTAGATTTTACAAGCTACACCGTACACAGTTTTGTAAGAATTTAGGGAATAAAAGTTGAATGATTCTGTTTGATTTTTACTTGAACACCGCCCATCAAATTCCAGAAACGCATTCAAAACAGTGGCAAGCTCATGCCTCAAGAAGTGCATGCTCAACTGAATCGAGGAAGATAGTCCCCAACATCCTATGAAAAATATTTGAAGCACAAAATCCTCCATTCTGCTTTTTCCAGCAACAAAAAAATAAAGGATTCTGCCTGTAATGAACGCTGCATGGCTAAATAAAACGAATGATACAAACTTCCACTTTCTCTCTTCTCTCACTTCCACCCTTCGTTCACTTGGGTTGTACGTAAACGGATAAATGTGAATTAAATTTGTCCAAGTGAAATAAAACTTAAAAACTGAGTGAACTCCTCTCGTTAACATACTAAATCACGTTCTCTGATATTTACAATTTCCTTACAAAATTTGCAGTTTCAACTATAATATACTATTGGTGTCCTGTTCTATGACTATGATTTCACCAACGCCTCGCTGCTACTCACCTAATAAATTACTTTCCAGGGGTCTGCTATGTACTACATTTCCAAAATGGCACTTTATAGTTTAATTCTAACTATACACGGGTATTTTGAAAGTAAATTTGAGGAGGTGACCTTCCAATAACTTTCACGGTAATGGTATTAACCTCCTACAGACGTCAAGCCTCAGCTTTGGTTAAAAATAACGACATGATAATTTAATTCCTATCCAGGAAGTGAGTACAATTTAAAAAAAATAAGCGATCACAAACGGTAATAATCACAGACTTTAAATCAATATTTTGTAATACGAAACGATGATTGACATTTTCTGGATTTTCTAGAATGAATGTTACAGAAAACAACTAAATGGAACTCCCTGTGTAGGCCTTATAATTGATCAACAAGCATTAAAAATTGATATTGCAGAATACAGACAGGTCATTAAAAACAGCTAACAATCTAGTTAATAATCCTTTAAAGTGAAGTTATTTTTTTCTGATGGTCTCGTTTAGTAATTTCAAAATAGCTTTCAAGCTGAACGGCATAGTGTTTGCTGGCCAAATATGTACAATTTCCTATTAAAATACATAATCGCACGAAAATAAAAACCAACAAAAGGGGAAATGCCAGAAATAAATTGAACAGGGAATTCTTATTTTAAAATTACGTCCGTAACATTGTTCACATTTTCACATATGAGACTTCTCCGCTTCACACGTGATGTCAACAATTAAATAATTTGTTTTATTTCAAAATATTTAGGTTTGGTAAGTAGTAATACAAGAACAAGTATAAATAAGTACTTTGCAAGTATACATGGAAGGAAACAAAAAATATCGTAACTCACTCTTGAAATTAAAACCATATCGCGGTTATAACCACCCAAGTTTTTAAATCAAAAATTCCATTATTAGTGGTCCGCTATATACTTAATTACACTTCTATACGGGATTAAATATTTTGGTTTTTTAAGCTAGACCTTTTATGAGCTACACCTTCAAAAGTTTCATAAGGATTTGGAAAATAAAATTTAAATAATTCTTTTTGAATTTTACTTACACCGCTCATCAAATTCCAGAAACGCATTCAAAATTCAAAAGAGTGGCAAGCTGGAGCCTCAACAATTGCATGCTCAACTGGATCGACACTGCTGATGCCCAACAGCAAATCGCGGGCGAAGGATTAAATCCGTGTCCTTCCACTTTTAGCTGAAAGCGAATCCGCTTCCTTCCACTTTTATTGTAAATAAACGTTTTACCTGACCAATTTACAAAAGCATGGATACGAAAAAGGCAAATTGCTCTAATTCAATATCCTAAGCGCAAAACGTTTTTTTTCTTAGATTTTAAAACTGCAAATGATTCTAACTACGTGATTGCAAACGCGAATTGTTCTTACTACATAGTTTTAAGTTGCAAGCTGGTCTAACTACATGGCATGGCTTTAAGTTGCCAACTAGCCTAACAACATGATTAAAAAAGTGCAAAATGGTCTGAATTGGCAACATGGTTTTTTGAAAACTAAAAAACTAATCTAACTACATAATTTTAAAAAGTGCAAAATATTTTAACGACATGATATTCAAAAGAAATTTGTTGTAACTACGTGGTTTCAAGTGCAAACTGTTCTTACTAGATGGCTTTATAAATTGCAAAATGTTAATGTAATTGCATGTTTTGGTAAAAAATGTTCTAGTTACAAAATATTACAAATGCGAAATGCTCTAAATACAACTTTCCAGAACTGTCAATAGCTCTAACTACATATAATATTCAAAATCACGTAATAAGATCATTTTGCACTTTTCAAAATTATGTATTTATATTAATTTGCAGCTTAGAACCATGTAGTTAGACTAGTTGGCACCTTAAAACTATGTAGTTAGAACCATTTACAGTTTTAAAATCCATGTAGTTAGAACGTTTTGCGTTTTAGAATATGGAATGAGAGCAATTTTCACTTTTAATGAACAATGTTATTATGAATTGGTGAATTGGTCAGCTAAAACGCTTATTTACAATAAAATTGGAAGGACACAAATTTGATCCTTTGCTCGCGAAATGAAAAATACTTAAAGCACAAAATCCTCCATTATGCTTTTTCCAGAAATAAAAAAATAAATTATTATGCCCGTAATAAATGCTGCATGGCTACATAAAATTATACTTCTACGCCAACTAATATTGCAATTGTCTGATTCGCAAGGGTATTGATCCATATGAGTAATGTTTCCCTGTCCACGTAGTACTGCTGCCCCATGCGAATCCTTAACATTAGACATGACCTGATTGTACGCAAATGGATTCTGTTGAAAGACAACCCCGAACTCGTGTCAATGTCGATGTATTCAGATTGTTGAAACGCCAACGATGCTTTCTCCCACGAATGACGGAAATCAGTGGAGCTGGTCATGAACCCCGCTGCTGTGGGGTAGACCACACTGTTGTAAACTATAATCGCTACGGACGACATTGGCATCATCGTGTATGGAAACCAGTGCATCCGGTCGCTAAATCGAACTGCTTCAAAGGTGCACGCCACAAACAACGTACTGACACTGACTGTGAACGTAATTAGGGGTTGACAAATGTCCACCACAGCATTGTTGTACAGTTTTGTTAGAATTTGGAGTTGGCGGTACATGAAAAATGCTCGGCTTGGTTCCCGTAGGGAATGTCGTGTTGTCTTTGTAGCAATGTTATTCATGCTGAAAACATTTCACATGTTTAGAAATGTGATAATTTTAAGAACTACTGTAAATTTTTGATGAGGTTTATTTTGCTCCTAAACATTACCTGATTTGTTGTATCCAATATTTCACGCCTAGTTGGAAAGAAACCCCAAAGAGAAGAATAAAATACACAGATGACCAACCTAGAAGAAATCCAGCCAGTTCTGGTACGACCATAATGCATGAAATCCCGCCATATTCTTCCGAACCGAGAAGTGAGTTTATATAATTGGGACTTTTGGGATTGTAGAAATAGAGTCCCACGTACAGGATGTGTTGAGCTAGGACAACTCCCGGGAATAAAACCCAAACGAGAAGGAAACAAATATCAGTTGCTGAACCTGTATTGGTTCGGTCTTGATACAGCCCTACACATTGTCACAAGGTTCAAATTTATGTAGTAACACAAAAATTAAAGTTCAATGGTGCTTAATGTTCAGCGATAGTATATTTAGTACAATTTTTAACAAAAATAACTATAAATGAGTTCCGTATGCTAATTTTACTTGAACACCGCGCATCAAATTCAAGGAATGCATTTACAGCTGCCGCTAGCTCATGCCTCAAAAAGTTCAAGCTCAATGCTCAACAGCTCAACTGAATCGAAGCTGCTAATCCCCAACAACCTATGAAAAATATTTAAAGCACGAAATCCTCCATTCTGATTTTTCCAGCAACAAAAAAATAAACTATTCTGCCTGTAATGAATGCTGCATGGCTGAATAAAATAAACGATACAAACTTCCACTTTCTCTCATCTCTCACTTCCACCCTCCGTCCGCTTGAGTTGTATGTAAACGGAAAAATGTGAATTAAATTTGTCCAAGCGAAATAATACTTGAAAACTGAATGAACTCTTGTCGTTAACATACTAAATCTTGTACTGTGAGATTTACAATTTTCTGACAGAATATTCAAGCCCTGTGTTATGATTCCACAAACTTCTCGCTGAAACATAATAAAATACTGTTCAGAGGTCTGGTATCACTGCTACTGCTATATATGTATTAAATTTCCAAAATTATACTTTATAGTTTAGTCTTAATTATACAAAGATATTTCGAGAGTAAAGAGGAGGTTTAAGCTCCCAATAACTTCTATGAAAATGGTTACCTCATACCTCCTATAATTTAGGTTATAAGCGCCAAAGCCTCAGCCGTGGCCGTGGTTAAAAACAACGACAGGATAATTAAAATTCCTATCCAGGAAGTGGGTACAATTTAAAAAAAATAAGCAACTATAAACGGTGATAATCAAAAACTTCAATCAATAGTACCTAATACGAGCGATTATTGATATTTTATAGATTTTCTAGAACGAATGTTGACGGGAACAAGTGAATTAAACTTGCTGTACAGGCCTTATAATTGATCAGGGAACATTTAAAATTGAAGTCGCAGAATACAGACAGGTCATTGAAAAAAAGCAGACAATCTAGTTAATAATCCTCTAAAGTCAAGTTATTTTTTGTCTGTTGGTCTTGTTTATTTATTCTATACATAGCTTTCAAGCTGACATGGCATAGTTGCGAGCCAGATATTTACAATTTTTTAAATCATATTACATAATCGAATGAAAATAAAAATAAATAAGAGGACCTGTCAAAAATAAATTGGACCGGTTCATCTTTTAGAATTACGTTGGTAACATAGTTCATATATGTATGAGCCTTTGCTACGCTTCACACGTAGTGTCAACCAAATGTATATTATGTTTCTTCATAATAGATACAATTTCTTTATATATATTCCTATAGGATTCAGGATTCTTATATACCTACTTTGCTGATAGGTAGTGAGTGAGTTAATAAGCGTTTGGAATTTATTTAAACAGTTAGGGTATGTATGGAGTTGCCAGAGTATGTAGCAGATGTCCCGCTTCCAGTATATAGACAAGTATAATTAGGTCTCCACTCCAACTAATACTGCAATTGTCTGATTTACAAGAATATTTATCCAAATTAATAGAGTTTCCTTCTCGACGTAGTATTGCTTCCCCATGCGGATCCGTATCATTGGACAAGACTCAATTGCCCGCAAATGAATTAGGCTTGATGCCTGATCAACATTAATGTATTCAGATGGACGGAACGCCAAGTATTTCTCCCAGGAATAACGGAATTCCACGGAGCCGTTCATGATCCCTGCAGCGGATGGATAGATAACAGTGTTGAAAAAGACAATTATCACAGATGTGAGAGGCATGAGTGTGTACGGGTGCACGCATCCGGTCACTAAATCGAACCGCTGCAAAGGAGCATCTCACAAACATTACCCATTTCGTCAACGTGAGGAGAGGTTGACAAATGTCCGCCATCGCAATGTTGTAAATTCGTGTCAGTAGGTCAAGTTGGCGGTACATGAAAACAACTCGTTTAGGCTCACGAAGTAAATGACGCGTGGTCTTGGTGTCAATATGATACATGCTGAAACACAGATTAGAATCACATAGTATGATTGGCTACTAAACTGTAACTGAAATTTTAAGAAGCGATTTTGAATTTGAATAGTAGTGCTATATACACTATAATATACTTGATTTGATCCATCCAATATTTTGCACACAGCTGCTGGAATACGATACTGAAGAGAATCGGAAAATACACAGATGACCAGCCCAGGAGAAATACAGCGAGTTCCGGTAGGACCATCATGTAAGAAACCAGTCCATATTTATCTGTGCTCAGAAGTGAGTTAATGTAGTTGGGACTTTTTGGGTTGTAGAAATAGAGCCCAGCGTAGAGGAAATGATGAGATAGGGCAACTGCCGGATCAGGGTTCGGAGGTGGTATAACCACCCTTGGGTAAAACGATGGTTATACCATGGTATTAACATGTTAATACAGGTAAGGCAACAGATGGTTATAACATGGTAAAACTGGCAATCAGTAAAATATATTTTTTTAAATTCATAAACTACTTTCCCATAAACTCAAGCATCTGATACGACAGAATTTTTCTTCATACGTCACCAGATCCTATTTATTTAGCTATTTATATATTGTCTGGATACAAAGTCGAGATACCTGGGCAAGGTGTCCAAATAGTTTCATATCCATGCAATCGAATGGAAGCGGCAGGGTTTGGACACCTTGCCCAGGTATCTCGACTTTGTATCCCGACAATACATCATTTTGCTATCGTACACTTCGAAATCGAATTCACGAGTCTGCTGCCCGCGCAAAAAAGAATAAACTATTTAGTTTTTTTTACTACCTATACAATTTCAGTTTTAGCAAAATGTGTGCTTTATTCTATAGAATTATTGAAATTATTATATTTAAGTTCCCATAAGGAAGAATGTTTATTTAGTGCATCAGAGGAGGAGGTGAATCAGGGGCTGTAAGGTGATCATTATTGCTAAAGTGAGTTATACATATAAATAACTGTATTAGGTTTATAATATAACTACAGAATATTTGACTCTAGGTAAAGTATAACAATTATTTAGCTCGAATTCAGAAATTGTGGTCAAAACATTGCTAAAACTCGAAACCTTAATTTAATTTAATTTACCTTACATCTTATTAAAGTTATTTTGTTTTTTAAGTTGATATTTGTATTTTTAGTAATTTTTACAGACATACATATTACAACAAAATCATTTTAAATGCTAAGAAAGAAATAAATGCTAGAAATATAGCAAAAAATATTGGTTTTAGTCTATATACATATGAATACTTTTGCAATTTTGCCATGTCACATGTTTTACCATGTTAATACACCTTTTTCCATGTTATAACATGGTTTCTCCCGCTTGGCATGGCAAAACTCATTCTCCAGCAGTTTTAAATACTTTTATTTTGTATATCTTTCACAGCCCTGCTCCAGTTCGCTCTTGTTGCAATTATGTTTAATATGATAGTTTTAAATTCTGCTGTATTACAGGGCTACTGTGCAGCTGCTAAATAACACGTAGTGCTAGTACCTAATTTAATTCTTCAAAGTCACTTTCCTACATTTGTAGTAGCCACGTAATCCATACTGTTTCCGGATTGAACATATCAGATTATTTCCCAAACCTAAATTAACACGGGAACTACTAAACTATCAACATCAACTATAGGGAGGTTAAAATTGCCGTATCTGGATCTGAAGGTAAAATACTGCTGAGACTTTAATCCGACTTTGAAATTGTGGTGTACTATTTAAATTAATTACACAATAATAAACTGCAATTTTTTAAGAGCACTTCTAAATAGCTGTGCCTGCTGTCGTTTCATTGCATTGTGGATTGAAGCTTTACTGGGCGATTTTTTATGTACTTACTGGTTTTTTCCACTTGCTCAAATTTTTATTCCTCTAAATTTTACGACACTAAATTATACATTTCATACATTTTGCTTCATCTGTTTTTTAAGTGTTGAATAAATAATTCTATTTCCTTGTTTTATTGATCTCGCTATTATATTTCATTGACATCTGGTTTAGCATTAATGAAATGTGTGTGAGGCACTATGTCATTTATATATCCTAAAATCAGGATGCTGGTTGCATTGCGGCATACAGTGTTACATATTATAGACTGGTCCAGTTCCAGTAGAGTAGTCAATAAATTTCCTTTGATTTACATAACTGCAATATTTTTGTTTGGTAAATGTTTTTTACATAGTTTGCACTTGCAGGAGCCTTGAAAATAAAACCCAGAACCTTCCACAGTGCTAAATATTGTAAATAGTGACTACTTATGCACACGTCAAAACAATGGTGTAAATAAATTCAACAATTACAGTAAAATACAGTCTTGCAAAAGCATCACTTACACAGTAATTAATTAACTATTTAAAACTGTTTACATGTCTCTCCGCCGTTGCTTGGAGACTGACTGCTCATGAAAGTGGGAATTTTTTCGTGCCATAACCACATCAACCCTATGCTGATACATACTAACATACAAATTGAAAAGCATTGTTAGTCGTGAGACGTTTTGTTTTTGTAATAAATTCTTGAACTATGTTTTAATAAATTAATAGCTATGATTTAATTTTTAATTTCTGAATTCTTGTATTTCATGTTTGTAGCAATGATGCATCCAGATTTTCAGTACAGACCCCCGCCGCCCACTTATCAAGCCTCAAAGTAAGAGAATCGACTCCGACTTCTTCTCCTGGAACGATCTCATCCCACCATTGCTCCAGGTTCTTCTTCTTTCCCTTTACCCCCTTGTCTCGCCATGGCTGCGCCGCCTCCACCCTACCCGCCATATAATCCTACACTCAGGTTTGTAGAATAATCACACTTATTTGAATGATACACTTTAATCATCGGGTCACTTGTCGTATTTTAGCAGTACTGCTACATGGAAACGTTTACGCCGATTTCGTTCTATTAGAGGATTTACGGTATTTTGCATTTGTTAGTTTGCGATAGCAAGTTTAATAATTGACGTTTTTGTTTTGCTTTGGATTTAAAAAACAGACACGATGGAAATGCCCGTCACGATCCAGACTACAGTCGCCCACTAAGCTACACAAGTCGAACATCGTACGGTCACGGAGAGAGAGGTGGGCTGAGACGGACCCCATCATTGGATCCATCCGCGGGTCGTCACGGTCAGGATAACATGGAGCACAACGGGGTTCTCCTCGACTCCCCCGTCCCCGTCCACTCACGGGATCCTTCCCTCCTCAGCTACCTTTCGGAGCAGTCCATTCAGTCCATCGGGGACAATGTGTTTATAGTGTTGGCGCACGACATGACCGTGACGGTGGGGCGAAGTGGCCACGGAAATGGTCGGATGCTTCGGAGCCGGGCCTTGGGCAACTCCTCTACCCCCGTATGTCTCCATGTATCTCTCGAGTGCCATTGAGATTGACGACGACCCGGATGAGAACAAGCGGGGGAAGGATCACAGTGCGACGGACCATAAGGACTCCACCGGGGAACTGGGCTCCGACGGTAACGAGAAGGAGAAGGACGGCTCCGGTCACGGGAAGAAAGACAAAGAGAAGGAGGGGGTGGTGACGGGACGGTGAAGGATGGTAATTTAGTTCGTATTGTTCAAACGACAGACTCAAGTCAGGTGATTGGGCGGGATTCTGTGATAGTAACAGTGTCAGGGTCGAATCAAACTTCGTGGGACCAGTCACTCCAACATGCTAATATCTTAACACAGCACCCAAACAGCGGAAGTCACCAGCAACAATAACAGCACCAGCAGCCCTCAATTCATCGCAGTCATCTTATTATTCAGGGTTTATTTATCTACTTTTCTTTCCTTCGTCACACTAAATGTTTACATAGAGTACATACGCAAGAAATGGCACAATTAATGTATTACCATTCTTGAAGATAGCGCATGTAATGATAGAGAAATTTTGCTTAGTAACTATTTAAAACTATTAGCGAAAAGAAACCAAGACATAATTTAGCAAGGAAAAATCAAGAGGCCCAGGCGACAAATATCAAGCGCTGTTGATTAACAGAGTAAAATAAATGGAGTATAAGTACTCCTGTCTGATGCTTAAGTAATTTTGTAATAAGTTAGAGAGAAACATGATTTGACATCTTATTTGATTCCATTTCTTATAAGGGATGGAATTGTCGATTTCCTATATCTTAGAAATATAGAATAAAACATGTTTTAGAAAAGATTTTGCATGTAGGTAGTAGGTAAGCAAGTTGAAAATATAGAAAATCCCACTTCGGTCCAGTGTTTAAAAAAATGAAAAACATCTTTATTTGTTAACCAATTTTTAATCTTAAATTTTTGCTATACTCGCTATAAAATTCTCTTCAAAATTAACCGCTACGTAATTCTGCAGCCTTATTTTATGTGTTTTCGTTGTAGATTGGGTAGTAAAAGTTATGTCATAGGTGACATAAATGAAATTTAAAACAAATTCAAACATTTAATGTTCCACAGAATACATCAGACATCATGTACTGCTGCTATGGGCATAGGTACATTTAACAATAATTTTTTAAGTTGCTCATAAAGACAAACACGTATTGTGTGGATACAAAGTCGAGATAGTGGAAAAGGTTTTCCCGTCGATTAATAGTTCCCACCCATCGCATACAAATTACACTTGGTAGGCTCGGCCCACCAAAGGTAAGGACCACCTTTTCCAGTATCTCGACTTTGTATCCAGACAATAAACGTAATGCGTAAACACGTTCAAATTATTCAATCATCTCTCATTAAATATCTTCTGGGAAGAACCAAAATCGCCAAAATGACCCATTTCCAATTCAGGCTCGAATCAAATTGGTCAATGTCATAAAAACGAAATGATAAAAATGCGTAAAATGTTAATTAGGAGTTTTTTAAAAATGTAAAATGTTCTATCTACATGTTTTTTAAAAAGTTTAAAATGTTCTATTTACATATTTTTGAAAAGTTCAAAATGTTCTATTTACATATTTTTGAAAAGTGAAAAATGTTCTATTTACATATTTTTTAAAAGTGCAAAATGTTCTATTTACACGTTTTTGAAAAGTGAAAAATGTTCTATTTACATATTTTTGAAAAGTACAAAATGTTTTATTTACATATTTTTGAAAAGTGCAAAATGTTCTATTTACATGTTTTTTGAAAAGTGCAAAGTGTTAACTGTTAAGTGTGCTATGTAAATGCTTTTGAAAGGTCCAAAATGTTCTTTGTAATTTTTTTTTGAAAAGTGCAAAATGTTCCAGTTATATGTACTTGAAAAGTTCAAAATGTTCTATATAAATGCTTTAAAAATATGTTTTAATATTTGTGAAGATAGTGGATATTGCTACAAATGGATATGTGTCATTTTGGTTCTTCACAGACGAGATTATAGTTAATGGAATATTTAACTCACCAATATTGTTCCTTACGATGCAGAATTTATCTTCCCCATTTCCACTTTCCATTTGACCAGTAAATATTTTTTCTTGTTGTGTGAAATACTATATATAGCAGGCGCTAGGCGCTTCAATTTGTAATATTCAATAGTAAAGTTGAAAATCGGAATTTATTTTCGGTAATAATAATAACTAATTAAATATGAGTGAACTTGTTTCTTGTTCAGGGTCGTTAAACAAACTAATTATTGAATTGAATTAATTGACCTACTGTAGGTAGCCAATATACCAGCCATATACCACCGCCTATAGGCACTGTACAGCTCGACCGCTCTTATCTATTAAATGAAAACAAATTAAATGTAATATTATTTGTATTTGCCTTATTGCTTTATTCGGGACTAGTTACTTAATATAGATTTCGCACTGATTGTGATTGTGAGTCATACACGCAACTTGTCGTCAGCTCACTAGTCAGCTACAAGTTCTCTGCTTCATCCAAGAGCCACGCACAATTGTAACGTATTTTTACACTTGTAATAAACTTGCATTTTATTTTACGTTGGTTCCCACAACGACAATCTTGTTCTCTTTTATCAAGTTTGTCGTTTTGCATTATCTCTCCTGTGTCCATCTTCAGCCTTCCATTCATCTCCAAATGGCAAAGAAATAATTCAGGGAAAATATGGCGCACCAGTTTTAGTGAGTCATTGAGGAACTCAGCTCTTTATTTGCAACTTGTAAACGTTTCCAGTTATTTAGGATTTTACTGAAAGTTTTCACTAAAACGTCTTCCGAACGATTTATCTCATGAGTTACCACGTTACCAGTAACCTATGTAACACATTCCTTCTAGGAATAGAATTTGTGTCGTATTTCCTGTAATAGTGGATGGGTCAGGGAGGTCAAAGTTTGATTAGTAGACGGGTCAATTTAATACACTATTATACATTTGGCAGTAGACGGACCTGTAGTCCTACAACAGTGGACGGGTCTGGGCATGGGAGATCGGAATTTCAATAGTCGACGAGTCCACTATTTCAGGAAATACGGTTTACAGTTTACATACTTTACAGGCTATAGGAGTTGAAGAAAGTACTCATTGAAGAATTCTTCTATACTTGAGGATGTGGGCATATGAATTTGCATTCCTATAATAATAATGTGACTTGCTACTTAGGTTACCTAAAACGCCTATGAAGAATCAAAATGTCCTATATTCATTTTCAGCTAAAAACAATACGCCTTGTCTACAAAGAAAACTAAAATATCATGATGCTGAAAAGCATATGTATATAGAAAATTTTACATTTTCCAAAAATATGTAAATAGAACATTTTGCACTTTCCAAAAATATGTAAATAGAACATTTTACACTTTCCAAAAACATGTAAATAGAACATTTCACCTTTTTCGAAACCATGTAAATGGAACATTTTAAACTTTTCAAAAACAAGTAAATGGAACACTTTGAATGTTTTAGGAACTTGTAATAAATAGGACTGCTTCCAATTTTCTAAAACCACGCAAGTAAAACATTTTGCCCTTTTTAGAAGCTCCTAATTAAAAATCCCTTATGTACTTAATGCGCAAGTAATAAATTCGTCAACAAGTAAATTATGTATTTTATTACAAAATATAAACAAAGGTAGGTAGAGTTATTATACTTATGATTTTAATACGGGTTTAGGACATTTTCCTCCTAGACATTTTCGTCCCGAACATTTTCCTCTTATTAACTTCGCACCGAGGACATTTTTCTCCCACTATTAAAATGACATCACTTAAATAAACTAGTATTCTTTTCCAGAAAATTTATATTGTTGTTTGTAATAAACGTTAATACACTATATAATTAATTGCAATAAACTTTTGCCGTACTTCAGTTTACGATATTTAGATATATATTAAGATTGTACACGAATGCATAAATCACTTGAAAAGGAAGGCTACTTTATTTTAGTGTGAATTTGATACTGGGAGGAAAATGTTTTCGGTTCAAAGTTGGGAGGAAAATGTCCAGGAGAAAAGTGTCCGTGTACCTTTTAAAATATATTCACAGAATAGTATTAATAAGTTAGTATGCGATCCATGGTCCATAGTTATACGAGTAGTGGTTGTATTCTAAATTCTAAAGTAAAATTCATAAACTATAATACATAGAAAGAAAGAAATACAACTTTAATTAAAAAAATAAAACAAATACTGTCCTCCAAGTGAAACTAGGATACCGCTATAGAAGGAGTCAGTCAAATATATTATAGAGATAATTTTTATAATATTACGTATCAATAACCAAAGAATTGTCGCTCAGTGCGGACGCTTGCGACGAGTAAACCTGGTCCAATGTACGCACGAAGAAAGCCCATCGTTCCCCGATTCCCGATTGTACCATTGTAAAAAATGAATTTTGTACAAGGAAAGGTATTTAAATGAGCATTTGATTTCGTCCATTTTGAACATTTCGACTTTTTCAAGAATGATGTGAGCTGGCCCAATCTCATTTTTGGACTTAAGTTTAGTTGATCTACATGTGTTGCCTTAGAAATCCTCGTAGCCTCCTCCTTCAAAGCTTTGCTATCCTTTCCCTTAATTTTGAGCCAAACTCGATGTACGGGCCAGTACACAAAATCAATGTAGACTTGTTTCTTGAGTCGAGGGGTTGAAAAGTCCCGAAATCGTGAACACACTAATCTACAGCTAAGTAAGTCTTCCTTCTCTAATGAATCCATCACTTTATCAAGAACCTGAAAGTTAAGTTATTATTTATGGATGAGAATATAGAGGTTAATGATTAAAATGTAAAAGACGTAAGTAATTATTTAGGATAATTAATTCAAATTACATGGTCAATCGTAAATGCAAATTCTCCAATGCAAAAGTCATTACTAGATTCACATTTAGAGCTATCAGTATTTTCCATTTCCGTGCAAGTTAGTAGTTGCAATCGTTGTCGTTTTAATTTTGTAATGTCTGTGATTTGTTGAGGGATTTGGCGCTTTCGAGTTTTCTTGAAATGTGAGATTTTGGATTTGATTGCTGCCAGACATGGCTTGTTCCGAGTTTTAAGTTTTGAGAGTAACCCACGTGGGCCAAATATAGATTTGGGAGTCAGTACTTGTGGCGAAAACTAAATAAGTAATTAAACTTATTTTGAATAATTAACATAATTATACTGATAAAGATGGATTTTTGTTAATGAAAAATTTAACTCACCGATTGTTTTCCCTCTGAACTCGAAGTAGAATTTTTCTTCTCCATTTCCACTTTCCATTTTATTAATAAATATTTTTTCATGTTGTGGAAGTTGGTTGATTTAATTTGAGATGTTGATTAGTAATAACTTAATTGTTACTAATTACATCTTTCTTGCTCGGGAGCTTTATACTGCTTTACTGAATTTTTGAAATCACACTAATTGTAAGTATAGTAAATACTAGCAAACTGGGCCTTGGTGTAATTAATTAAATATCTTTTGTTTATTCTAGTGCTGCGCAATTATTGACAGATACTATTATCTGATGACGGCTGAACATGAAAGGATTTCGAAATTCCAATTAAACTGGTTTCTCCCAACGCCTTGTATTTTTCCAGCAGCATTGTATAAGATTTAATTTTTTGTTTCTGATTTACTGATTTTGTTTTTTCGTTTTCACATAATAGAAGAAATATATAGTGTCTACAATATTCACTGTACTGTAAACTTTTTGTGATTGCCTCTTGACCTGACATGCATAGGTTAAGGTCTGTATGTTACCGGTTGTAGTTTATTTATGTTTAAATCTATATAATATCGTCTGTGAAGAACCAAAATTACCCATTTCTAATTTAAGCTAGAATTAAAATGAGCTACTCAATAAAAAACACTAACTTAATTGGATGCGTAAAATGTGAATTATGAGTTTTAAAAAAGTGCAATATGTTCTATTTACACGTTTTTGAAAAGTGCCAAATGTTCTAGTTACACGTTTTTGAAAAGTTTAAAAATGCTCTATTTATATGCCTTAAGGATTACACGGCCCGGTATTCATAATATATTGTTTGTAGATAGTACATTTCGTAATTAGTTAAAAATGGATGTGGGTAATTTTGGTTCTTCATACAGGCGATATGGGTAAACTATACACACAAAAATTAATGGAAAAGTCTAAAGTATACATTTACATTAAAAGGTTCCTATACTTACTTAATAATTAATTTGTTCAATATTTCACTAGTGAATTCAATTGTGCTAATACTAACTATGAACTACAATAATAATAATTAATTATAGTCATACTGTACTAAAGTAGTAATTGTAGTAAGAATGAATTTTATTATACTTACTTAATTGTAAATTCGCTGTCATTTAGTGTTAAAATTGTATTGCTCATTAGTTTCACAAATAATTAGTTCAGTTTTCGCGCGCAATCTCATTGACTAGTGAGTACAATTAAACCCAATGGTGAGTAATCATAAATATTTTGATCACTTAACACATTGTAATTATATCTATAGAATTATACAAGGCTCAAAACCAAAACTGCTAACAAACCTCACAACAGGATACAACGGGAAAAACTTTTTCGGCCAGTTGTTTACAGTTGTTATAAGTTGTTGTTAAATTTGTTAGTTCTTTATTTGTATTTAAGTTGTAAGTTTCCAATTTTACTCTCTTAAATAAATAGTAGGTTAGGTGTTAGGTATATATCTATAATTGATGTAGGTATATGTGTATGAGTAAACAATAAATTATTATAGTTCAATTCTAATAATATATAGCTGTTTTCCATCCCTGATCGACTTCTGTATGTAAGTACATAATATGTACATCTAAATTAATATTAATGCTTATCTCCAATGTTGAAGTTATACAAAATTTTCCAATGTTAGAACTATAATATGCTATACTATACATTAGAAATATTAAACTTTTTGCATCCTCCTTCAACTGGTCAGTACTAGTCCAGAAATGATGATTTAAAAATAATTAATCAATTACTTACATAATTAAAAAATTATGCCATGGCAATTGACAACCTCCGATCTACTGACTGAAGTAATAAGGCCAGTGATGTCGCCTCTGTCTCTTTCTTTCTTCCTTTGCCTTTATTGCTGCTTCTTCTTCCTGTTGAATTTTTCGGAGTCCCACGCATGCCAAGCTAAGCCCGTAGCCAAGTAATGAGCGCGGAGCCAACTTTTCCAAATCTATTGAGAAAATTGTTTTTACAAAAGAAAATACAACTCGTCAACAAATTAACTCTTTTATGTTGTGCCGTATTGCTATTATTTCGCATTTAAAGCTGGACACATAATAAATTTTTTTTGGATACTTACCAAGTCCCAGTCCCTCCATGTTACTTTGTCTTCTAATCAAATCTCTAATGGATCTTCTTCCACTTGCTTCTTCCTTTGATCCGTCGTCGTCGCCGACAAATATTTCAGTCTCGCAAAATTTTGCCAGTAGTGCTTCTAGGTCATTGTAGATTGGATCGTTTTCTTCGTTATCAATTTCGTTCTCAGTATTAGTACCTTATATTTTAATCAAATTTAAATTTATAGATCTGTATAGTTGTATTTAAGAAAATTAGTATTGTTTTCACTATACAGAGTTAGAAGCTGTACATTTTGGTTGAGTTGAACTCACCTTCTGAGCTGCTATCTGCATGAACTGTTGCAATGTCTAGTAAAAGTGCAAAAAGTATAATAAAAACCAAAATGGGCTTCATATTATCGTTTTGCAAAATTTCTTTAAAATTTTAAATTTTACACTTTGTAAAATGCTAAAAATGCTAAATTTTATTTTAACTATGAGAGTTATATAGCAGAGCTTGAACAGTTCGTAGTTTATTTGTAAGCTTAAACCAAAGGTTCATCATCGGCTTACCGGTAATATTTATGCATTCTCCTGGTCAGACTGAGGTTGAGTCTCTCCTGGCTCACAAGAATCCAGGAACTTAACTCAATTTTGGTTTTGTGTTTTCCTGGTTACCGTGTGCCATGTTACTATCAGCAGTTTACTTCCTGGTATGTTCATCTGCATGGCAAAAGTATGTTGCTGTCTGCATCGGCTATACGTTGCGCTGTTTATGAATACACTTTATTATTGAATAATTATAAAACAAAATGTAAATCAACTGAGACACTTAAAAATCCTTGTCATCCGTTTTTTATTCCGGAGATAAAAATAATGAGCCAAGAATAAAAGGAAAGATATATAGGTATATTAATAAATTTTACTTCCCGTTTATTTTTAATAGTGTTTCGGTTAACCAAGTCGATGTCATATTATAAGTGTGATTACAAGGGTAAAATAAATGACGAAACGATACGTGTAGATAATTCTGATTATATAAGAATTAAAAGTAATAATAGTATCCGTTGTGTGAGAATTAATTAATCCCATAATAGACAGTTTATCAGAATTTGTTGCTGCTTAATTCGTGAACCTTTTTAGTCGTATCTAGAAATCTGTTAAATAGGAAATTGAAATGACTGCTTCCTAATAATTATTGTAATTAGTAATTCCTAATAAACTTGGTTGCATTTAAACCTACAAGACGTCGCCCAAAGCTACAAAGTATGCTACAAAGTACAAAGCAATGAATAAAACATAATAAAAATAATAATATTGTTTATGTAACGACCGCGATTTCGTACAATGAGAAACTGAACAGTAGTGATAGGTATTGTGTTTCTATTTCAACCGTAGTACACGTAGAAAACAAGTATAAGAATGAGCATTAATTATTTAATCAGCTATGTACTTATACTGTGCTCTACATAGTAAATATAGTACCTAAATGGATTTATGTTTTACAGAAACAGACATGATATAACCATATAACTAAGGTATATGTAAAGCTTATATTAGGTGGTGCCGCTTTTATTCCAAATGAGCACAAAAATGTTTACAATTACTTCCAAAAATAGTGTAATTAATGAAGCTAGGATCGTAAGCATTAAAATATGTATAATTGATTTTATGCAGGCTTTAGTGTAGGTGTGTATAGTAGGTACAAGTATATATGCTATGCACGATCCTGCTCTACTTCTGTTGTGCCACTAGAATACCTATTTAGCCTCTAAACCTAAACTCAATTTAAATTATGTGTGCTAAATTAAATTGTAGTTTTATTATAAGTTTTTATTTATGGGAGTATAAATCCGTATTATAATTAAAATTCCTTTTTCAATTAAATCACGGATATTGAGTAGTAATATATTAATAAATAAATTATTCAACAATTGACGAAAATAATAAAATTGAAATTATCATTAGCAGTTAGCTCTTACCATTAAAAATATAATCCCCACTTCCCCAGTTATAAGCACACCATGCCCCATGTAAAGACGGGAAGGTGGAAGCCTGTAGTAGGTTGTGGTAATTCGTACCCTCATAATCTTGGTCGTTTTCTATTTCACATTTTAGTCGCGTCATTATTTCTGGAGACTTTAGTCCAGTCACAAATTATTATTATTCCAAGAACTCAAGTTAAAGAACCTTTTAAAAATAATCCAAAATGGGAAGATTTTAAAACAGCACAATTTGATCGAATTAACGTGTTGGGGACGCTAGTTGCGAACGTTTGGTCATTTCTTGATGTAATTAATTTTCTACTTGGTTAACGTTATCACAATATTACTAAATAACACTATAAACTGAAAATTGCTTTTGGCATTTGTTATTTTAATTTGTGAGCTTCCACAATTTTCATACGATTTTGAAAAAATGGGAAACAATGGATCTTCTAATTACTACAACTGGTATCTATAAAATAATTTTTTGGTTTTTTGAAAATTCTAAATTTTTTTGATTTGGTCGAAAAAATACGACTTTAGATGATCTCTAAAAAATGGGCATTTTTAAATATTTTGAAAAAAATCAAACAATTTTGGATTTTTAAAAATCCAAAACTTTGATTGTATGTAGTAGTTTGAAGATCCAGTGCTTCAAATTTTATCAACATCGGAAGAAAACTTGAAGTTATAGGGCGGTAAAAATTGGAAATTTTCAACAAACGGCACATAACGCACCTGAATTATTAGTTTTTACTACGGTCGATTGATACTATTTTCATCAAATAAGCAAATATATTGTATAATTTTGAATTTCTAAATCAGAGTATTGAAAATCCAGACGTCTCCTATCCCCTGGACAAAACTTTCGTCCGCTACCATGTCCAAGCATTTGTCAACTTTTTTAAACAGAGTGAAGCCAGACTCTCGGATAGTAATCCATATGCCGTCATGGACCCAGCTGTTGGCATTCACACAGTGTAAGAGATTTTATTCTGTTAACATTGTAATGCCATAAATACTCAAGTTTAGTATAGTAATTAGGCAGTTTTGCATTTAAATTCAAGGATTTATTATAATCGAAACTACTAATACTAATATCACATCTCTTTATATTGTTTTTAGCGAATCACTGTTTAAACTATCAAATATGCCCCCAAATTCAATGATTGATCAACTACGGATAAAATGGATGGAACTAGATTCCATGGCACTCTCAATTCATGTTCAATTCAATGAAACAACCCGTCGTATTCTTGAAGGTCATCCGGGTATAGCCATGGAGGTACTTCAGGAAAAAACCAAAACATTCCCAACGTGGATTTCTCACATGTCTGGAGAACCCATTAATGGTATTTAAAAAATCGGCTATAAGAACTAAACAAAAAACATTTACAAACAAACTCATCTGTTAAATTAAATAAATGTTTATCAACTATTTAGGAACTGCAAAATCTTTGACACTGGACGACATCTCAGCGAACATAGACAAATACATTGATGACCTGGGAAAGGAAAATCATTTAATTCGTGGACTTGTCCAGCTACTAAGCTCAATGGTATTTGCTAAATTGCAGAAAAGTTTGTTACTGCTTGCTTCCTGCGTTATACATATGTTTGTATAGGGATCAGATCGGGTAACATTAACTAACACAGGGATTTTTTATTAAATTATTTTTAGACACAGACCAACGTAGACACGAGGGAAACGATGAATTTCTACTGCTATGGAAATAATGAGTTTGGTGTCTTTGAAGATATTTACGACGTCCTCACGGATGCTGCTCTCTATCTTTGCATGATGGACATGAAGAAACTTATTTTAGATGTCTACCAAATTACTTATGCCAAGTTTTTCCAGCGTAATTTCCCCATTTTCCAATATTTAACCACGCTACATAGTAAGCGGCTAAATGTAAAACTATGCGGATTTTTAACCTTGCTTTTGTTTTCGTATATGTCCCCATAGCTGGTGCCTTCCCAGACAGTCCAGAGGACAGAAAGAAACTATTTGACGACATGGTGGCCAGGATTAAACGTAAAATAGATTTTGAATATTTGGAAGGTTCAGATTTCTCAGAGTTGCCCCACCCTCCAATCTTTAGGTGTGACAAAGTTCCGGATGAGCGGGGTGGAGTGCCTAGTCAGTGGGGTAAAAATATAACCACTGGAATCTCACCTGCTGCTGGTGCCACCTACCCGTATGGTAAGCTATAGCTGGAATTTCAATTTAAATGGTTAATTTCTGTATTTTTTATAAACTTTGCACAAAAACAAACAAATTAAATACTTGAGTGACATTTTTAGAATTTTATTTTACAAATTACAGATCCGCAGGCGGGCCCTGAAAAGGATGATGGGAACGTAGGCTACATAGACGATAGGCAGCCAGCATTAGAATATGCCCAATTTGACAGAGCATACCACGTATGATTTCAAAGTTTGACATTTTCCACGCCCCTATGTTATTATTTGATAGCTGCGCCACACGAATAGCTCGTCCCCCGGGGACGAAAAAGAAAACCGCAGATTTGAAACCTTAAGGGACATTTTGTGGCGAGCCACGTGGGGACGATTTATTCTTGTGGCGCAGATATCTGTTACGGCCTTCGTTGTGGCTACATTAATATTTTAATATAAAGTTGACAACTTGAAAATTCTTAACAGGGCTACTTAGAATCTGAACTAGTTTTAAATCCGAATGGACTCTGTAAGGGAACTTGTCTTGACTACAAAAGAACAACTCCGACGTGTGAGGGAAAAGGTGAAATTTGTCAAGAAATGCGTGAAACTCATTGTGACCCACCCGGTTCAGGTTGTATGGAAAAAAATAAATGTCCAGAATTTGCCAGAAATGTAATCTAATGAAAATAATTAATTTTAATCTTACCACTCAAAAATATCCATTCCATACCATTAAGTACAATTAAAATTTCAATGAAAATGATGATTATTAAAACAGTGCAGGCGAACATCTTTCATAGTTGACATGTGCCTTTCTGACCAGCCGACAAGATACTACAGTCATTTCTCTATGCCGCCTGATCGCGTTTTGGGGCTTGGAGCGCGTAAGTGCAATTCCTACATTTTTTAAAAATATTCAACTCTACTATTGAAAAAGTTGTTGATTTTAAATTTTGACGACTTTCATCATCGAAAATCTTTACAGCTAATGACACCAGTGGAGTAACTTGTTCTGGAGGAATAATGCGGGCGAGGGAGCGATGGGAGATTGAATTCGGAGTTATTTTGAATAGTCCTCAGTACTGTGAACTCTGCCTTTGCACATGCTTAACACCGCAAGATCCCGCTGACCAGCACTTTGTGGACCTTCAACCAGGTCTGGCGGATGTGAGCGGTGGATTTGTTGTGTCCTCGGTTCGATTTATTCAGGAAAATAGAGTGCTTCGCCTTGCTGTAAGTGGGAATATTATTCTTTTCCGGTAGGTACTGAACTTTGTTTTTAAAAAAGGCTAAAAAATTAGGAAATTTTTGTATTTTGTATTTGGTAGATTGAGCAAGGAAAACCGGTTAAAAATGGAGAAATCGACCCCACCACAACTGCTTGGACTCCTTCAATACCCTCAGACAAAACAGACCCTTCAAAAACAATTCCCCTCGGAGTTAAAGGCTTCCTCCGAATGAACTTTGATATCGTCGTGGGAGAAGCAGACACGGTTGTGACTGGAGTTCGCTTTGTCCTCTCAGCCGCAGATCAATCCCTCTCTCTCCAGGTCCAAGTGACTCCCATCTCATGGCCATTGTCTGACCCGGCTCAGATCACACTTAACGGCGATCAAAGTAAATGGATTGAGTCCCAAGCATACCCCCCAGAGGTACAGAAGAAACCGCTCAGATTCTACAAACCTGATTCTCCTGCAGTTCAAAAGGGTCCTTCCATGCCGGATGTTGTCTACAATTCATTTGTAGAATTTACAACGACAGAATATGAAGAAGATGTGGCTCAGTCAACGATCCCATTTTTCGACACCCAACCCGTTCACTACTACGAGACGAAACGGTGGCTTCAAGGTGTAGGGATAATGCATAAAGGAAAGCCCAAGTCAGGTGGTTTTATTTCACCCATCATCGTTCCTTCCAAAGGGAAAAAATCTGCTGGTTAAAATGATTTGACTCGTATTTAATTTATTTATTCAATTTATTATTTATTTATTATTTTTGTATTACTTGTTATTTATATATCCCCATTATTTAGTAACCTTAATAAAAATAGGAAGATTTTTATAAATTGTGTGCATTTTAAACATTAAAAGAATGTACAGTAATTTATTTCATTGTAATGAACTTTAAAGCAAAGTTGCAAAGGCAACAGTTTGATATGTTAAAGTGTATTAAAGATCGTCTGTAAATGACGTCATCAGCATAGGGTCAATTGGTCTATTCCGGTTTCGATGACATACTATGTTATAGATACCCATTTACTATTTAAGTAACTTTAAATAGGCGGCATTGGGTTCGAGTGGTCCTATAAAAGTGACCATTGAGGGTAAATCATTTATGGACCATCCCTCACAAATTGATAAGCTTCTAAAATTATATAATATGTTCGTTCTGCGTTCAGTTCTGTTCTTAAATTAGTTTTTGTATTTTTACAAAACTGCGGAATCTACGAATCAGGTAATTAGTCACGAGTCATGAGTTTTATTTACGTGTTATTAATATAAAACGTCATTACCGTAATGCGTAGGCACATGCTTATTAATATTAAAGTCTAAATCTAGAATAATCCACCTGATAATTATTGAGAAATGCAAATATATATCAATACAGTCGGCACCACATATCGTCCGTAAAGAATCAAAATGACCCATATCCATTTGTAGCTGAAAACAATATCGACTATCTACAAAAATATTCAAATATGTATTGTAAGCATTTAAGTAGAACAATATGCAATTTTAAAAAACATGTGAATTGAACATTTTATACACTCTTCAATAACATGTAAATACAACATTTTGATCTTTTAAAAAAACATGTAAATAGAATGTTTTACACTTTTCAAAAACATGTAAATAGAACGTTTTACACTTTTCAAAAACATGTAAATAGAACGTTTTACACTTTTTAATATCATTTAAATAAGACATCTTACTCTTTTCAAGAACATGTAAATATATAAAATTTTACATTTGTTTTTAGCATTTAAATAGAACATTTTACGCTTTTCAAAAACACTTATTTAACATTTTACGTCTGTTTCTTATTTTGTTATTATGACATGGCTCATTTTGATTCCAGCTGAAATTGGATATGTGTCATTTTGGTTCTTCACACACAATATAATTTTGCACGATGAAAGTGTTGAATAATTATTAGATACGTAGTAATGCATATTGGATTACGATAAATTGCTTATCAGAAACCTATTCACAGTATTCACACAAGAAAAAGGGTTGAAAATTCAATTTGTGAATTTTATTTACTAGACTTTGTTAGGAGTGTGACAAAGCTTCAAAGTCGTATCACTTTACAAATAATGTAAATGCAATTACTCAGAGATATTATAGTGAATAGTATAGTTAACTAGTAAACAATATGTGGAACCTGCAGGAAACATAAAGTTAAGTATTTACCAAACTATGATTGCGCACTACATAGGGAATTAAATTAAACCCTGATAAAAACATTGCACCAGTAAAATAGATAACAATTTTTTATTTAGAACGTATAACCATTGATTCCAATCGTTGCTTTCCTATTCACTTCAAATATGCGAGCAAAGTGTAAGTTTAAATTTTCGTTTTGCTTCTCAACGGACAAAAAGTGCCTTTTTTGGACGACAATTTCCCCTAGTTTAATCCCTGTTTTTAACTGACACTCATTTGTTTCTAACTGAATTGAAAATGGAAGATTACGAAAACAAAGCAATAATGGCGTCCATGGAATTCATTTGTAGCCAAACAGTGAATACTGAAGAAATCATTTGCTTGCTATATAGCATAGACGTTCTCAACTCAGCTGAAGTGGATGAAGTGGTACGTTTTTATAAAAATAAAATTTCTTCATTTTTTGTAATACTTTTATAATAAAAAAAATCAAAAGTTAAAATAAATTTTGAAAATAACAGATTTCCGTCCCTGGATCACATGGGAGAATTTCCAAACTACTCCAAAAGTTAATGATGAAAAATGGAGCGATGAGAGAACTTCTCAGTGTTTTCCGACAAACAGGGAATTACCATATTAGAAGTCATTTGGAAATTAAGTTAAAAAAGAAGAAGGAGGAAGCAGAAAATGTAAAACTTTAATTTTTTATAAAATATGGTCCTCATTATTATTTGGTCGTATTAAATTACATACAGCAGTTATGTATTTTTGATTTTAACCGTGGCTTTTAAATTGTTACAGGAAGAAATCAAGACTATGGTGAGTGAGATATTCGAGAGGTTACTGGACTACCTATGTCAAAACACAAAGCATGTGGAGCGAATTACGGATCACCTAACATCCGATTCTTTACTTACCATGAACGATAAAGTTGAAATCGTATGTATTATTTTACAATCCTTCTTTAAATAAATTCTGTATACTTTTTGTAATGGACGCTAATGTGTGCTAATAATAATATCCTTTCTTGCAGAAAGTCACGCCTTCAAATTATTTCAAAAACTACGAGCTGTACAGCCACGTCCAGGGCAAGAACGTGCCCATAAAGGCATTTTTGAAAATCCTGAAAGAAACCGGAAACGAGGAAATTGCTGATTGTTTAGAGAAAGAGTTGAAGGGCAAAAATGAGCTTATGGAGTCTACGCTGAAAGAAAGCTTGGAAGGGAATCATAGAAAATCAGAATCTTTTAGGGTATAACATATTATGTGTAGTAGGAGTTTTCGTCCCTGGTCCTAGTCCTATGCCGAAAACCGAAATCGACCAACTGCAGCCCCAAGTACGCGTAAACTCAAGCCCGTAGCAGAGAACACAGAGGATACAGTTTTGGCATTGGTGTAAGTGGTCACGTTATGTTTAACATTATGCATTTCGCCTTATGAACACATGGTCGCATTCTGCGGAACTCACCCTGATGGCATGAACCAAGATCATGTTCAAGTATTTCTATCTCGCTTACATTCAATGCCCAAAGCGGCAGCAAAACCACTTGACCACTTGCCTAGTCACAAAAAATAGAGTTGATGATTGACATTGTAGTCATTTCTAAATAAATTTGATTACTACTTTTAATAATATAATCCTTTTCCACTTTTTTATTTCCAAGAAGCTCATTTCTAGATGTTGTCAATTTGATCTTACATAGTTAATACATAATACATTTTATTTTTTTTTACCAAAAATAATAGAAGCTTTCTATTGTATGTGTAATAGACTTAGATTTTGAACAAAATCATTTTATTCTGCTAATAGCATTTATCTCATTACATATCTCTTTTCAGGCATAATCCCTAATTTAGTGCAGAATTCCTTTGCTAGTTTCATTCGTCTAGCTTCCTTATCAACTTCATATGGGTTAATGGATTACCTAATGTAAATCCATAATTTATCTTTCCATCTATCTCAATTGTGACTAAAGTTTGGCATAAAATAGGGGCTGTTATTATTTAGTGTGACGGCGTGACTCTGACCGCCTGTAATCTATCAACTTTTGTATAAGCCGCTTGAATAGTTAAATACTAAAATCACGGATCTGCCTGTGTGTCATTTTTACCTTCAAACCCCAGCTCAAGCAGAATTTTAAGCACAGTGAACAACTCTTTTCTTTAATTAATTCGTCAAACTAACCAAGGTAATTTTTAAATATAATCTTAAATTTTTACAATTTTTTGCTATTTAAAATTATTTATATTTAAACGCAAACCGGCGCTTACTAAGCAATTATCCGCAAGTCAGTATATTATAGTTTAATTTTGATTTACATATTTACAGAATGGGAATGAAAAATTACGAGTTGAAAGCAATCAATGATTGCTTAGAGGAAGCTAGCACCCTTTTTAAAGCCGAGAAATTGATCTACTACAGCAAGCTAGTTAATGGAGGAGTTATGACGACGACCCAAGTGGAAAATGTAACTTAAAAAACATTTTACACATTATATTTCAATTTAATGGTTGACAAAATATTGTAATAGTAACGTAAAACAAGTATAACGTTTTTGTAATATCTGGTTTCTAATTCTTTTCTTGCACTCATACTTTCCACAGCTCAAAAATCGACAAAGTAATATTGTATACCATGAAATAGTCAAAGCGATTAAGGTAAATCAAGATACAGATTTCCCGTGGACAATGAGCTCCTTTTTGAAGTTTCTTCGAAAGACGGAAAATGAGGCTGTTTCTGCTGCTTTAGAAATGAGAATTAGAGGCGCCAAAGAAGAACAAATGCAGTTGGACAAGGACCTTGAAAATCATGGGAAACAAGAGCAAATAAAGAAGGACAAGGAAGCGAGTCACTTTAAAAAGCTTCTGATGTTCCTCGTATTTGTAATATCTGTTGCATATGTAATTTTATATTTAATTTTCTATGGAGGACTGTATTTTGTCAATGTTTTCATTGAGTTTCCGACAACGTTTCTAGGATTTCTAATTTCAACGGTGGTGAGTGAATTTGTAAAATATGGGTACAAATATTTTACAACACACCATTTAAGACAACAGCATGCGTCCAACAACAACAACAGAAACGTCAGTGTCGTAATAACTTAGCTGTGACAAATAATTAAAAAAACAAAATAATAAATTGAATAAAAAAAGGGTATAATACATATCTTGTTATTGTATAATAAATGTACCTAGGTACTTATTATATTATTTCATAATTATATCTGCCGTTAAGTTCTAATAAGCTAAAAACGTCGTTGAAATAATAGATTTCCGTGACAGGATCACTAGGGGAATTTCCAAACTACTGCAAAAGTTAATGATGAAAAGTGGGGCGACGAGAGAACTTCTTATATAGTGTTTTCCGACAACCAGGGAATTGCCACATTAGAAACAATAAGAAAGAGCAAGCAAAAGTTGTAAAATACAATTTAAAATAAAATCATCATTATTATTGTTTCGTTGTATTAAATTATATGGTTTACATCATATCTGCGTATCAGCTTTAAATTTTGCTATTAACATTTAAAAAAATATGCTTAACAATTTACATTATTCGAATAATTATTAGTTTTTAAATTATTGGAGGAAGAAATCAAAACCATCGTGAGTGAGATATTTGAAAAGTTACTGGACTACCTATGCCAAAACACAAAACATGCCACGGATCATTTAACATCGGAAACTTTATGCAAAAAATTATGCTTTTCGCCTTTTGAGCAAATGGTTCCATCCCACTGAATTGAACCCACCCTGATGGCATGGGCCGGGAGCATGTTCAAGTATTTCCATCTCGCTTGCAGTTACAGCCAATGCCCAAGGCGACAGCATTACCACTTAATCACTTTTTTGGTCCCAATTCTGATCAATACAATTATTAATCTTTTTCAACATTTTTTAAACATCAGCAGCTCATTTCTAGACGTTATTATTTTGATCGGTTTAGAGGAGCTACCATATTCAGCTTCATTGTGATATAATACATAATGAATGCATAATAAATTTTATTTTTTTTACCACAAATAATTCAAACACTTAAACTTCTTTTAAATGCGTAATAGACTTGGATTTTGAATGTAATCGTTTTTGTATTTTTATAGGGTGTATGCCATCACATATTTCTTTTTATTACGTATCATGATTAGTCATCCCTTTGTTAGTTTCATTTGTCAAATATTATGATGTTCCTTATTAAGTTCATACACGCTTAGAAAAATATTTGCGAATTTACCACGTTACTGTTAACGTTTGACTCATTTTGCTGTTAATCCGGCATCAGCAGCAGAAGCTGACCCGAATTTCAGTTAGGAATTTACAGACACTGCAGTTATGCTTACCGAAATCACGGTTAGATCACACAACAGCTTAATCCTGTTAAAAAATAACACCAAAAAAGTTGAATTCTAACCCGCAATCTTCCTCCTGAACCACTGGACTGACACAACACATTTAGTAGTGGACTTCTAATTTAGCATATATACATACAGTGACGTAAATGCTTCAACAGCTTTCCTGTAGATTTTAACAGATTTGCTGTTGGGTTGTTGTAACATCCAGCGCTTTACACGTGACTAACCATTTCCCCACTCTGAAATATTTTAAAATTTACTAATAAACCTGTTGAAGTTAACATGTAAACCTGTTAGCCCTGTCGTACAAGATTGTTGTTAAGATCTTTTCTAAGCGTGTATGGATTGATTATCTGATTACATAAAATGTAAATCCTTGATTTAACTTTCCACCTACCGTATTTCCTGTAATAGTAGACGGGTATGTAATAGTACATGTATCAAATTGTAGACTTCCTGTATATTTCCGGTAAAATTAGACGGGCCTGTAATAGTGGACTGGTCTAAGAGGTCCGAGTTTGAATAGTAGAAAGTCTATTTAACACACTATTATATATAGCAGTAGACGGACTGGCAATTGCAGACGGGTATGCAAGGTCGGAATTAGAATAGTAGACGGGGTCGGGGTCCACTATTACAGGAAATACGGTTTTTTTAACTTACTTTTGAAGCAATCAATAACTCTGACAATGAATAATAATAAAATGTAACTACTGTTATAACGACATAGCTTTACCTGATTCCTGTCTCCAGCTTTTCTTAGGATAATCGTGTAGGAAATTAAAGGTGCTGTGTTTTTTAAAATTATTTATAAATTTAAATTACAACTGGGTCTCGTGTTTTGCAATAATTATCTGCATTTTGATATATAACATAATACATAATTTTATATAATATGCATGTTGTATAATAATATCATATCTTAAATATTTACAGAATGGGAATGAAAAATTACGAGCTGAAAGCAATCGATGATTGCTTAGGCAGAGCTAGCAACCTTTTCAAAACTGAGAAATCGCTCTACTATAAGAAGCTAGTTAATGAAGGAGTAATGACTAAGGACCAAGCTGAAAATGTAAATCAAAAGCATTTTACACAATATATAATGTAATAGGAAATTAAGCCAAGTAAGTTATTTTATAACAGTAGAATTCCGTTATAACGTGTCTCGAGACTATACGGTTTTCCATTACACCAGTTTTTGTACTAACCCTTGAACGGAATACTACTTTGAATTTCTGCGCTTTTTGATTACTTTTGTTCCTTTTCTACTTTCCACAGCTCAAAAATCGGAAAAGTAATATTGCATACTATGAAATAGTTAAAGCTATTAAAGCAAATCAAGATACAGATTTCCCATGGAGAATGAGCTCCTTTTTGAAGTTTCTTCGAAAGACTGAAAATGGGGCTGTATCCACTCTTTTAGAAAAAGAAGTACGAATCACGAAAGGAGAACAAATGCAGTTAGACAAGGAACTGGAAGATCATTATGCACACCAGCAAATACAGAGGGAAAAGAAAGTGACTGACTTTAAAATGCACCTGATACTCGTTCTAATTGTTGTATCTGCTACATATTGTCTGGTATGTATAATTTACTACGAAGACATATCCTTTCTCAAAGTTTTCAAAGATTTTCCCGTGACGTTTCGAGGATTTTTAGTATCAACTTTTGTAAGTGAACTTGTCAAGTGTGTGTTCAAATATTTTACAACAGGGGATTTAACACAAGGGGTTACATCCAACAATAGCAACCTCAATGGCGTAGTAGCTTTGGGAAATAAGTGTATAGAAAAAAAATCATAAATAATATAAAAAATAGCTATAAAATATTGTTATTATATATTATTACCTATTTTATATTTGCCATTGTTATATATATCGTCTGTGAAGAACCAAACTAACTCATATGCATTTTTAGCTAAAAACAATATCAACTATCTACAAAAATATTCAAATATGTCTTGAGAGCATTTAAATAGAATATTTTGCAATTTTCAAAACCTTATACATAGAAAATTTTTCAAACACATGGAATTAAACAATATTGCACCTTTTTGAAAACATGGAATTAGAACATTTTGCACCTTTTCAAAAAACATGTACATAGGACATTTTACATTGTTGAAAAACATGAAAATAGAACATTTTACGTTTTTCATAAACTCCTAATCAAGATTTTATGCATATTTCTATATTTATTTTTATGACATAGTTCATTTTGATTCTAGCTTAAATTAGATATGGGTCATTTTAGTTCTTCAAAGATGATATCACAAGTTTTAGTGAGCAAGAAACAAAAGATACATATAAATGTCATGACAAGTCAAAATAAAAATGCTTGAATAAAATATCTAATCTAAGTAGGATTCATCGCCACTATTTATTAGTTAAATCTGTTCTGAACGCGTTTTTTAAATATATGTAATACATTATCAGTTGCATAATTTTTACAGGTGACATTTTCGCAGTGTCATTAGATCAAAATGTATGTATATTTAAATATTTTAAATAGCTGTTACTGCACAGTTATAATGTCCCCCAGCTAAATTCGTGGGTAATTGCATCAAACATGAAAATTAGAGAAAATCTGCAAAAAAGGACGAGCTCGAGAAGCGTATAGCAATCACCATAATTTGAAAGGCCAGAGAAATCATAAAAGGGAGTTGGCTTCCATGACTACGAAGTGTTGATATGGAACCTGAAACGACGACGCCTTGACTTTTAGTCACATCTGACGACGGTGACAACTTACCTCCTAATCCCAGCTGGCATTCTGCGTTTAAGTCTTTAGGGAAGATCAACTTTGTTATTTCCTTTAGGCGATTTAGATAGCACGGACCTCCTGTTTCATTTGTACACTCTGGTATTTCCACTAGGTATGCTTTTTTCAAAGTGTCATTCCGGTAATAAATCTGTCCGTGCGGGAATAAACAGGTTAAAAACTAATAATAACAAGATTTCTTGTGAATTTGATGGAATATAGATGTCTAAAGAACATCGTCTGTGAAGAACCAAAATTACCCATATCCAATTTAAGCTACAATCAAACAAAATGAGAAACATTCGTAAAATGTTAATTAAGAGTTTTTGAAATGTGTAAAATGTTCCATTTGCATGTTATTGAAAAGTGCAAAATGTTCTATTCACATGTTTTTGAAAAGTGTAAAATGTTCCATTTGCATGTTTTTGAAAAGTTGAAAATGTTCTATTTAGATGTTTTTGAAAAGTGTAAAATGTTCCATTTGCCTGTTTTTGAAAAGCGTAAAATGTTGTATTTACATGTTTCTGAAAAGTGTAAAATGTTCGATTTACATGTTTTTAAAAAATTCAAAATGTTCTATTTACAAGCTTTACAGACATATATATATATACATATATATATATATATCTTCACTATCTACAACAATATATATATATATATATATTGTTGTAGATAGTGAATGTTGGTTTTAGCTAAAAATGGATATGTGTCATTTTGGTTCTTCACAGACGATATGCTCTGTTCATCATTTTAAATCTAACTAACTTGAACGTAGTATTCCTTGCTCTCCGAATTTTGGTGTAGCTCAATAAGGACCGCAGCTGCGAAGGGCGGACGAATTTTATTGAATGCACCAAGAATATTAAGGAAAGTGATGATGGTTCTATCGTGACCTGAAAACAATACCAAGCTTCGCTGTTGACCTTTCCCCTTCACAACAAATTCATCTGTGGATTGCACTGAGTCTGCTAAATGGTCTCCGTCTGACTGTACTACAAATTCCTCCATATTTGAAACAACCCTTTCAACAATTCCTGATCTGAGTCTACGTAATAGTGGAGTGGCCGTTTCATCTTGTAATCTCTGCACCAACCAGGTGTATGCAAATGCTTCCATCTCGGGCGTGAACCATGATGGTAGCGTTTTATTTTGGAATTTCTGTAACCACAAGACACTGTACTGAGGCTCCCGGAATTTTCAAAAAGATAGATACAGATCTATTCCAATATAAATAAAAAAGTACACACTAAACTAAAGTAGGTACCTAATAATAAAAGAATTACTTGTATAAAAAGAGAGTCAATTATTAACCCAGCCGTGGTATCCAGTCTCCCGTCAGTAGGTACCCCTGTTTCTTTCCGAATCTTGCTAAAAACCCACTCACAATTTTTTTCCATTTCTTTAAACTCTTCGGATTCTGTCATGAACCGATTGTGCTCAGCTGTGTCTGCGTCACACTTTTGGCTGTAGTAGATGAACTGCGCATGCGCGAGCAAGTAAATTAAACCAGGCATTTTTAAATCCAATTTTCTCGATCATTCAAACTTTGCACTTTGATCTTTGATACTTTGGTACAATTGGTTCTTTACGAATTACGAATTTTTTATCCGTAAGTAAATTCCAAAATTATTTTTAAGTAAGCGTTAATTACTCAGTTAGTGTTTATGTTTACATGTAAATATCCCTAAGTATTGCAAACACAAATTTTAAACTAATTTTGCCAGTTTCTTTTTTAATCAAAATTGTTTATTTTCCTCACATTGTCGTCCTTCTTTGCCACAGTTCGAATGGGAACAATTTGGGATTCACGGCGCAAGCAGTCTTCGCCGCTATCTTTTACTGAAGACGTTTCCGTGAGAGTTCGATTAGAATGCTGGGGCTGCCCGATTCTTCTAGGATAGAGTCCCCTGAGAGCGGCATTAGCGCTCCGAATTGATCTCTCTGTGAATGAGCTCCAGGCCAACATGTCGTCCATGTGGTATTGGGCGGGAAGAAATCCGCCGTAGCGCCCGCGAAGGTAAGCGCCTAACTCGCAGGTTTGTTCCTCACCTTCCTGTTATTCATTAATCATAATTATGCTATATCGATAGTTACAATTTTGTTATGAATCAATAATAGAAGCATTCTAAAGATTGCTGTGTTTGTTAATAATATTTTTGGTTGTCAAAAATATTTCACATTAATTGTGAGTTTAAAAAAATTAGGTTTTATCTGCTTCGATCTATAATTACATGTGTGAGTTGTCCATAGCCACCAGGCCAATCCTTCTCAAGGTCAGTGTAAGGGTTAGTTGGGTAGTCTCTCACTGGATTTCGTGCCCCGTGACGCATAATCTAATATTTAAATAAATGACTCATATAATAGTAGGCGCAAACCGCAATTTACTAAATGAGAAAGTAAATTATTATTTGTTGTATGGGTAATGTAGCAACTGTTTTTTTAGCCAAAAGTTTAAAGTGAATACGTTACCACTTGTACGAACTTCAATGTATTCAGATACGCTTTATCACTCCCATAAGAAGTCAGTGATACTGCTGGTATTTTTGCCTTAGTTGTACTACTGGGGCTATGACCCATTTCCATAGTCTTGATGGCGCTGATTGTTGTCATGGTACTGCTCACAGTAATAATAAATAAAATGATCCAGGCTTTGTGTGGAATAGATCCAACGGAGAATAATCCAGATGGTAAAACGTTAGACGAAACCATGATATTATATGGGTAACAGCACTTGGGCCAATGACAACACTATGAAGAAATATTAGAATAATTCAAACGTCCACTTTTATAGGACAAACTATATCACGATATAATAATTATGAATTAAATCAGACAACTTCCCTTCTGTACGTGTTGTGTCGACCAATGCAGAATGATTGGCCTCACTTTTCGACGCCCATGGGTTTTTGTAGAGGTTCGCTGAAAAGAGTAGTATGTACAGTAAGGGGAACACAATACAAAAGCAACGAAGACTTAAAAGATGTTATCCATACGGTCCATTGTGGTAATTATGTGCACTTACCCTCACACGTCAGATCTTCCTGTTGAATAAAGACAGGTAAACATAGGCTATATCACCTGCTGAGATCCTTGTGTTTTTATTCATGGTAACTCATGGATGGTAGTGTTTCTATGTTTAAAAATGGAGACTGATTAAGTGATTGTATATTTATGTTGCTAACGTAAACTGTAAGGAATTGGGTAGCTAGTTTGGTCTGGAAAACATCAAGCTGCCTATAAAATATGTCAGTCAGTAAGTAAAAAGCTGAATTTGGGGTACAACAAAAAATTAAAATTAAGACTTCAAATTTATGGCCCATTATATAGGCTATGGCATATAGGTTATGTAATTGTACCATTCCGTACGATAAACCGGATAAACAGAGAAAGTTTAGCGTTACCACGCGGCATTTGACTATAATCATATAAAAAATTTATGATTCAATCAGTCGGGATGGAACCGGAACGTACCTAGTTGACGATGGCAGGAGTAATTTAACTTTAATTTCACAAAGTGAGACAGATGTGCATGGGTAAAAAACTATACAGCTATACACTAGAAAGGCTGAGGAGGCGATTTTATTTCAAGTATTAGAACATATTATATCCACCTTTAAAAATAAAAGAGATACGCAGGAGCAGAGGAAATCCTTAATTCAATCCAATACAAGCAGAAAATCAAGGACAAAATTAGAAAAGTGCAGACTGCAGATACAAATTCAATGCCATCAGGGCCGCAAAATGGGGTCAGCGCAGGCAGCCCCCGCTGCCTGAATTTTCAAAAAACGTGTAAACGGAACATTTTGTACTTTTCAAAAACATGCAAATAAATTTTGTCTCACACTTCAAAAGTATGCAAATAAAAAATTTAACAGTTTTTTCAAAACATGTAAATCCAACATTTTCCATTTTTCAGAATCAAGTAAATAGAATATTTCAAAACTATGTTTTTAGGAAAGTTTAATTTCCTAAAAAACATGTAAGTACGACGTTTTTGTTTGCGAAAGAAAAGCTTTAATAAAATCAAATGGTGGTTTTTGCTTGGGAACAAATTGTTGTCCAAAATCCATTCTTTCGTCCGGCCCTGAATTTCGTATCTTATTCAGAAGAATTGCATTTAAAGAGATGGATGGAATACTAATGGACAGTATATCTTCTAATACTAAGCGGGTGGGTATGTAATAGTAGGAAGCCGTTATGTGTGGCATTACATATCCCATTCAAGGAGCGATCATGGCCATTATAATTAACTTCATAACTTATATAATATGTAGTAGGTATGTATATTTATCTACGAGGAAAAACTTTTGTTCGGTAATACATCTGAATTTTTGGAGTTTCTCTGGAGTCTTCCTAATTTTAAAGAATATTTTAGAATGTAAATATTAATGCGCGGGTCTGGAAATTTTACGCGGAGATAAGATGCTTGAGTTTGAATAGTATACGGGGCGCGTAAAGTACTAAAAGATATACGGTATATACACCATAAATTTGTGCATAATTATACTTACAGTCAGAAAGCTCACATCCATTTGCTAATTAATTTATTCAGCAGTTAAAAATTCAGGGACTAGAATAGTGGCTACAAAATAAAGCATTTTAGCTAAAGCTTTAAATATTGTGATACTTTAGGAACACTTGAGACAAAGTTTACGCAGTTGTGAGTTGTGACTGCAGAACGACTCTTCTAAAGCACTATATAGACACTAATGATAATACATATGCAATAAAAATGCTGGAGAAAATGACATTAAAAATCTGGCTTCGCGATTTTTACCCTATCACGCGAAGAGGTTAACGTAGGTATCACTTTCTTCTTTCAATTAAACTGTATTAACAATAAAAGTTTTGCCCCTGCACATTGCACATGTACTATCAGTATACGGCCGTCAAAAAATAAAATTTGGTTATGGGCCGAAGGGTAAGTTGCAATGTTTGACGTCCATCATAATATATTAACCGCTGTAAGTAATAGCCGCAGTTGCAATAATGCATTTTGATGATATTATTAATGAAATAATAGAAGTTAAACAATAAATTGTAAGAGATGATGTATATTTTGTCTCAAAAAGTTTTTTGAAAATATTTTGCTTTTTGTTCCCGCATTTAAATGGAAGGCTGTTTAATAATTATTATTACTTGCAAATTACGTTTAAAAAAATCCATGAGCGAGACAAAGTTCAGTATTAAATAAGACAAAACGAACTTACATAATTGAAAATTTTCAGTTACAACTTATATTTATTTTGGATCTACGAGCGAATGTAAATTTGTATTTCTCCATTAAAGAGAAGCATCAGACCTTAAGCACATAAAAATGTAGTAATTAAATTAAAGACTAAACATTACACAAATATGTACAATTAGAATAACTGACTTAAACACTGGGAACTTAATTGAAAGTCTAAACTTGCAAACTATAAGCGTAATAATATTACAATTAAAATAACGGAACTGAAGCATCAATTGGTAATCACTCACCATTTATGAATATTGTGAAATTTCAAGATTGTACTACGAGACCCCTATCTTTTATAAAATCGACAAAAACTAACACCATATTCCTTGGCAACCATTACAGCGTGTTATTATGTAGAATACCTAACCTACTTTATTTAGTAGCATATTTACAAGTACACCACATTTTCTAGAAAGATTATTTAACGAACAACTTTTCAGTAAACCATTTTAATAGAATCAGTCGTCAGTCTTTTGCATGTTCTTGCTGTTATTTTGTTGAGTCTTTGCTTGCGTATTTTTATTTAATTAAGTATGAAAAATGAGTTCTGGGATTTGTCCATCTTCTACTGACGTTCCATTGTTGTTGTCAGATGAATACGAGAAAGAAAAGTTGACCGTTGTCCCATCTGGACACTCCACCCCAACCTTTCTCTGACCTTTGGCTCCATAGTGAGAGTCTGGACCCTGTAAGTAAGGCAATATCAAAGAATAAAATTACATATTTCGGACTTCTGGATTGAATACGTTCAATTTTAGCTAAAAAGATCGGCATACCCTTAAAGTGGCGGAAGCGGTGTACAGTAAATCCGGGAGAATTTCAATGGGTTCCTTAAACATGATTTTAAAAGTTGACTTGCTTCCATCACTAATGAAACTATCACTTGTGTGTCCTAAGACAAGGTTTGTGAGCGTATTGCTGATTTGAATATCCACGCGGTACTCCTTTGTTCCGTACAAGCCGCCGTACAGACCGAAACCCACTACGTAAATCCGACGATCAGTAGTAAATCTAAGCAAATAGAAAACACAAAATTACAGTCTACTCACTACACTACTCTGCAGTAAAATTTAGCCCTTAACTGTAGTAATTGCAGTAGCAACGCAAAATAACCATATCGCCTATGAAGAACCAAAATGACCCATATCTATGTTTAGCTTAAAAAAATATCACTATCTACAAAAATATTCAAATTTGTCTTGATAGCATTTAAATAGAAAATTTTGCACCTTTTCAAAAACATGGAATTATAAATTTTTGCACCCTTTCAAAAACATGTATATAGAACATTTTGCACCTTTTCGAAAACATGTAAATAAGACATTTTGCACCTTTTCGAACACATGGAATTAGAAAGTTTTTCACCTTTTCAAAAACATGGAATTAGAACATTTTTCATTGTTAAAAAACATTAAAATAGGACAATTTACACTTTTCAAAAACTACTTATTTACATCTTACGCAAATTTCTCATTTTGTTTTTATGACATAGCTAGCTCAATTTGATTCTAGCTTAAATTGGAGATGGGTCATTTTGGTTCTTCACAGACGATATTATAATTTCAATTATGTAAGTATTATTTTGTTTCATGACAATTTTAGCTTCTACCTGATTTGATCACTTAGGCCATTGTAGCCCCAACGTGTTTCAACCTGCTGAAAGCGATACACTGAAAGTTGCTTGCCGGTCATATAGCACCGCGGACGGTCAATGAACTCCATTTTTGGCCTGTGCTCTCTATAATCGAAACAAGAATAAATGAGGTTTTACTGTAAGATATATTTTTTAGTACCTGTACTAGTTCCGTCAAAAAATGTAAAAGAATGAAATTAGCGGAATTGTTTTATTTGAAGTTCAACTAAAGTTCTACAAGCTAAATAAATAGAAATATAAAATTACACATTGGTAGAGCTGATATTAAAATTAAGGAATAGTCGAACTAATTCCGTCTCAGACAACAGACCCAGTTGAGCTACTCCAATGGCAAATTCTTCGACAGGCATCAAAGGGAACCTAATGAGATTCAGTGTTCGTCCCAATGAATAGCGTTGATTCTCGGGAGTCACCTCCATCCCCCGTCGAGCACATTCTGCAGCAGCCCATCTAATAATTTTGAATAGCAAAATCAGATTAAACAATTCCCGATGAAATTCACACAATGTAATACAAGTTGTTGAAATATAGTGAATGAATTATAATATACAGAAAAAAGTGTGTACCTGAGTACCGCATGGAAAAGATTATATTCTCGAATCCGAAGCGTATCTCTCTCTAAAACAGCTGACAGAGTTGCAAGATCCACTTCAAGAAACCCATCAGCACTGATTGCAGCCCCCGTATTCCTGAAACCGAACCGTCAATCTCATCGTCAGTATTTCTTATTTCACAGTAACATTCATTCGCGCTTTCATTTTCACGACTCAAGGCTCAGCTGCTCTATTTTAATTCATTTAATTTTCACGTTTTCCCCTCGATACCCTCTATTTAAGTCATTATCATCAGCATAATGCAATTATTTATCAGGACTCACTTGTCAATACAGTCGAGACAGAGGGCAGCTAGCTGTGGTTCATCAAAGAGTCTCGCTTGACTAAGCAATAAAAAAGCATTCTCAGCGGTCAAATTGTCTTTAAGAAATGCGACGCAATGTTCCTCCAAAGTAGGGACAGCGTACTTCTTGGCTGTGTATAATACGGTTAGCACACTTTCTGCCGAAACGCTTACTTCGTCTGAGTAGAGAAACTATATCAACAAAAGTAAATCAAATCAAAATATGTTTTAAATTACGATTACAAGAATATTAAAAAAAATTAAAAGCAAGGACCAACCTTGAGCAATGCTAAGAAAGCCTCCGGTTCCACATCAGGCAACTCCACAGTTCTATTCGATTCTTGTAAAAGTCCATTAAACATAGCATCAAAAACCGGGGATCCAATGGCTAGGACAAATTTATGACCCGGGATCCTGACTCGTCCCCTCCCAACCAGGAAACTAACGTCACTAAGAGTATCATTGTTGAATAAAAATGAGATCCTTTCTTTGAGACATGATTTCGTAGACTGCCAAGCTTCACAAACATTTCCCCGACGAATTCGATTATGGGGTAAATCCTCCTGATCATGAAATTCATCACATTTTGCTTTTCCTGGACTTTCTGAATTATCCTTTGACTTAACATTTGGCGTGGCTCCAGTTCCAGGAGCTCCGGATGTGGACGCCACACTCACAGTTACACTCCCTGCCCCAGCTTCTCCGTCAATTTTATTTGCTTCCATATTTTTGGTTAGGCTAAAGCTACTTTTTGAAGGCGAGTCTTCGTTGTAGTAGGAATAATTTGTTGAGCTACTAGGTCGTTCAGCTGGTGCTCCTGGACCAGAACCAGAAGCTAAAGGCCCAGCTACCCACGCAGAAGATGAAGATGAAGAAGAAGAAGAAACACTGGGCTGGTGCGACACTGATGAAGTTTTTGATTTTTGTGGTGAGCTCCCTGCTCCACTCGTAGATGATTCTTCACAGTCCTTCGCTATTCCACAATTATTTCGGAGGTTACTACTACTGCTGCTACTACGGTTATTCCTACCATTTGGGAGGGGAAGCGATAACGTGGGCGTGGATGAGCTGGGCGGGGAGGAAGAGGATGTTGAGGCTATAGGAGTCGCTGGATCAGATTCCTGGGAACTTTGGCAAGGACTATTTCTTCGATCTTCCATTAATGTAATAATTATACTTGATCAATCAAACCCCATTTTCAACAAAAATAAATTCACTTCACTTTTTTCACAGCTGTAGACTTAAGATTTTCAACTTTCATTCGACTTGACGGCTGAAGCTTATTCCAGCGATGTCGCAGTTCCTTCGTTGCTTTTGTAATTTATTTACTCAGTTGAGTACACATCTGGAATTGAATACAAAGATAAATAAATTAAAAATTAGCACAGCAACGCACTCAAACTCAAACACATAATCTCAAAATTTTTCCAGTACAGCTGAATTATTTTCTCGCGATTCCAAAGCGTGAAAAAATCGTTGTTTTATCAATGAATAAATTCGAAGTTAAATGTAAATAGGTACTTATATATCCACGTAAGTACTAACAGTCAGCAGACAGTGTCGGCTATTGCTTACTTCAATAATGTTCGTACTCTTCGCAAGCGATTGAATGAGAGAACAACTATAATAACGAAGCTAAAGAACAACACACAAAAAATGTAAAGTTCTGCCAATTATAGCAGTGTCTGGCAATTAGCTAACAAAAACTCCACTTTGTATAGTTCTTTGCTCTGTGCTCACTGCGCACTGTCTGTTAACTCCGTTAACACTTCCACTTTATAGAATTACCAATAATATATTATGACTGATGATGAAGACGAAGATTTCACGTTCACCTTGAGCCTACATAGCTGCATACTTTTTTTCTTTTACATAAGGCCTTTAGTAGATTTATTTAAAGTCATTCAATTCAATCAACGTTCTCCATCGTCTTACATTTAAAATTCACAGTTTCGCAGTAACAGAAATTTTGCCGTCTTGGAAGTTATTCTGTAGAATTAGTATTGATATTATTGTTCTCCTATTTCCTACGTACTCGAAATAGTTTCACATCTGTATTCGGCTCCCTTTAATGCTACAATCTACGCAAATATCGTGCCGAGAGTCAAAAGTCAGTCCTGCATATTTATGTATGTAATGCGTATTTACTATCTTAATTTAGATAGCATACAGGAATGCACTAAAAAAGCTATGACCAATAATTAATATAAATCAGTATTTTATCAATATTATTACACACCTAATTATTACAGCGAAACTATATTATACAAATATGCTGCACATGTCAACGGCCTATTTATTCATACTTACTTAACCGCCTTGGAAATACATGACGTAATTACTATGAATACTAAATAGAATGATTTTGTTTTTTCTCTCGTATTAACCAACTCCTCACCTTAGACTTTAATGTACTGCAATACGAAAACGGCAACGGTATCCACACGCGTTTATAATGCCATATGGTATAAATATTTTCATTGTTCGATTAGTCGATTAATTTGTAATCAATGCTTGTCACAGTGCAACGGACTGACATTTCGATAAAGGATTGAAATTGCAATTTTATATGTATGTGTATCGATTATCGATGTCGATATCGACCGTCCCCCGTGCCCCGTAGTCCAGAAGTTTTATTCACGAAGCTGGTATACATGCAGTTTCAACTTTCAATAGGTTGCCTCACTCTCTCTCTGTTGGGTTTAAGTTCTGATCGCATTTATTTTTTCCTTTCAATACAATGTATGGTCAAGGAATTCAATTGTGTAAATTTCAAAACTCATACAAGTACTTATAGTAGAAACAAATGTAGGTAGCTAATATTAAATAATATTTTTTTTCCTTTTGTCTGACGTTAGTAAATCACAGAGGGTGTGAGCTATATTGTCGTTTAGTTTAGTAAGTATATATGTTTTATAAGTAATATACATGCTGAACAATTATAATTTAATTATAGAAGGTAGCAATTAAATATAGTACTTGGAAAAACTCGAATATAGATGTCGAGCAAGTGAGCATGGGTGATTCTTTTAGGCTTAAGGCACTTCTTAAATCATATAACGGAATATAAAAGGTAACCTTGTGACTCCTTTATGGTGTACTTTTAGGTTCACTTCCTACTACTACTTCCTCCTTTGGTTCCTGTCTACCTTTTTTATCCTTTTTATTCCCTGGAACAAATGACAACGTCATAGGTTAATTAATGCGAATGAAGACCATATAAGAAATTCCAAGTAGGAATTATTAGACACTATATCAACCATAAAAAAAATTCGACTTAAAAAATTGCAAAACTAAGACCCTATGCCCTATACAGCGAATACTGAAAGAGAAAACAAATATGTATAAGGACGGACGAAAGAATTAATTATAACTAAAAAAATCGATGAAGTCAAAATTGGAAACTCACATAAGAATAAAACTAAATAAATAACTGGTAAATGTTAAAACTGAATTCAAATTGGAGAGACAGTCCAGGTTGAATTCACTAAAATGCACTGTACAAATATGTATCTGTCTGTAGAAATTCATTAAATAATAGAAAGTCACACCAAAACAAGAGAATGAAATCATAAATTACGCACGTATTTAGATGGTCTAATGCGGAATAAATCAGGCATTTAAATTTACCTAATAACATCATGCATGTGAAGGACTGGGAAATTGAACAGTGAAGATGCAAAAGAGAAAGTTTTAGAGGTTCTAATAATGAATACGGAAACTGACTGATGCTTCAGTCAAACATCAAATGCACTATTAGCTCATAGTTGTCTTAATAATTATTACTGTTGAAAGTTCAGTTTCACGTAAGTTGATTTTAATGTAGGTAAGTAATTTTTTACTATATCATTTCACAGTTTCAAACGACAAGACACACACCCAATACCAAACAAACTGGCAACTGGCCACACACAAAATAAAGTTGCATCCTTTTTCAACCGTCTCCATTTCATTGACAATAATATTAATATATTATCAGTTATTATTCCCTATATTCCAACATTTCAGTCATAATTTTTAACTCACTCAAAAACTCGAAGTTGTAAGTTGTGCATATACATAGTGTCCCGTCTAATAATTGTTTTTATGTAATCACTAATCTATTTCAAATTATTTGATAGGATTACTGGATGTTCATTGGAATTACTCTTTGTCTGCGATTGGTAATAGTGCTAATCATTAATTAATAATCTATTAAGTTCTTTACCTGGTCAGAAGTTTGAAGAATTGGAGGCAAAAACTGTATAGTGTTTTAATTAACAATTAAGTGGTGTTACTAGCTACCTCCAACCTCCTCCAGGTCGAGACTAGATATCATGGCAACTGATGTATTAACAAAATAACATTTTAATTTGACTAAGGAACTTTCGATTTCGAATAAAATTATTATTTTGAGGAAAACTGATGTGGAGAACATACAACGCGCATGAAGTCACTGAATGGCAGCAACTGGAATTAGAGGAATAGTACTGTGCTGTTTGGTGAAGACTAAACAGGGAAACTGAAGGATGTGGCTAAAGAAACAAGTGACGACAACGAAAACGAAGGGCGAAGAGGAAGAAGAGCACTGACTGTGAATAAAACCAAACCAAAACAAAAATCGAGATGTGGAAAAAAGTTTGAAAGCGGGCGGATTGTGGACTGAAGAGAGGAAGGCCGGGATTCTTAAATTTTACGCATATTCATTCATGAGATCACTGTGTGAGATCAGTAAATGATCAGCAGTTTCATTCAGGTATTTTTATCACGACTGGTGAAGTGTAGAAGAGATTACTCAACAGCTGACTAGTGACAGAATAATACGAGTTTCTTCATCTGTAAGGCACAGAAAGGCTGACAAAATATATCAATTGGTCGCACAAAACTACTTCTGCTTACCAGTTTGTTGTTTGTGCAATTGTAGATTTTAGTTTTCTTACAGAAAGAGCATAAGAAACATTGACCTATCACTGATCACTATAGTCACAGTATTGACTTATAAAAGTAAGGAAACCTTTACATTTTATTTTTATAAATAATAACGGATTTAACGGATTGTTGTTGGCATTTTATCATCGGTAATCCTGTGTCATGTGTCGTGCTATTTGTCCCTATGACCAATATCTGTCAATTCAACATTGTGATGGGCTTTGATTGAAACATCTAATTATTTCAAAACTACAATCAACAATTTAATTACAACTAGGATAAATATAATTATAGAAATTACAAGTTACTGCGAATGTCGGCTGCAAGCCAACTATCTCGGCCCTTAATAATTATTGATTATCGTTCCTTGATTGTTGGATGCTTCTAACGTGGCTAATCTAATTTATATATATTTGTACTTAATGGTTTAAATTCAATATTATTTTCTAATGTAATTTAAGCAGCACCGTTTGCAGATTTTTCTTCCTCTAATTATTGTGATTTCAAATGACTCCACAATTTACAGTATAATACAGAGTACTTGCAAATCACATTACTATTTTTATACGTAACGTTCCAATATAAATTTTTTAAATAAAATCAAAGATAATTAAATAATACCCATACCCAATTTGTGTAGTTTGAAAGTGATAGTGATGTGGAGTTCATCATGTGATAAAATGGAATCGGCATTTGTTGTTCGTGGTCGGGCTTTATGAAAGTATGTAGTTTACTAACTGACAGTTATAATTAGGCACCGGGTGTTTTCATCAATTTAACTTCAATAGTTTTAACATTTTTTTTACAAAGTCCTCTGGATTTTTGTTATAAGATTTTTTAATGCATCTTGCCTGCAAAATGTACAGGCACTGGTAAGTTTGTCATTTTCTGTATTTACATTTATATAATTTGTAGACTTTTTTTTGGAAATTTCGACTGTTCGTTTGTTGCTTTTGTAGTAGTACAAACAGTTGTCAATTTTCATACAATTAGTTTGTAGAGTATATTTAAGGATTTTTCATGAACAGAAATGACAGAAGTGCTACTGTGGAGTATTAATTTTTGTTACGAAAAAGGCCCTTTAATTTCAGTCATATTATATCATGTCAATAGGGCTGTGCTTTAATACAGGCAATAATAAACTAGCTAACTGCAGTATGCATTACCGATTGTACTTGTTAGATGAATAATAAATCCGCACTGATCACTGATACTGATCTGATAGCTGCTGCAGTGCTGTTTGATATCTTGTAAAGCGTAATAATTCATTAATTTTGTCGCTTTGACATTAGCCTATGCAACATGATACTATGCGTATATTATGCATTTAACACCTAGGTAACTATACCTACGGATAAAAGTTCTAAGGTTGCAATACAAGATTAAATATTTTTTAACCAAGGTTAAACGCTCAGATTAGTATGTCAAAAAGATTGGTATTAAAAAATTATGTAAATCTTGTTAAGTTATAACAAAGTATTCACACGATAAAGATGCAAATTGCAAAGGATTGGTTAGTGCTCGCAAATTGTGCAGAATATAGTAATTAATCTTCGCTCCTCACGCTTAGTTCGCACACAGCAACTACAGCACGGATTTAAAGCATGCTACTACTTACAAAGTAGTGAGTGTATGTTTATTACCGAGTTACGTAATAAGCGTCTATACAGGCCAATACAGGGATACGAGATACAATGATAGCGATGCGATAATGTTCAACACATTTTTATTAAATTCAACAATAAATATGTGTATCTACCTATTTATTTGCCCATTCATTTCGATCCCACAGAGGTCAGAGCACGCAGTTAAAGTAAAACAGTTTGTATTCAAGTATATTTTACATTCGAAATTAATGCTACTTACGACTTACCATGCACTCGCCATTACCATTGTGCTATCAAATTGAATACTATTGTTATTGTGTGCTCTAACTATACGCTTTGATAGCATCATTTATATATATAATTACGTAATTATTAATTATAGTTATTTTGCCCTTGTAAATGCTTGAAAAAGCAGTGGGTCTTCAGTATGTTCTAAATTTGAAAAAATTGTATTTAAGTTTTAAAAAAAATATGAATGAACCGACCAACCGGCACAGTGCAATGCCTCAAATAAAAAAAGTATATTATGAATCATCAAAGTTTTATTTTTGAATAAATTCTAGTACTTAGCGTCTGCCGACTAGCGAACTGCTGTGACTCACACAAAATTAAAAATTCTTGTATCATAACTATGGATTTAATAGTAGGCAAACAATGTACATTATAATAATTACATAGTGTATATTTATATAATATCGTCTGTGAAGAGCCAAAATGACTCATATCCAATTTAAGCTAGACTCAAAATGTGCTATGTCATAAAAAAAAATAAGAAACAGGCGTAAAATATTAATTAAGAGTTTTTGAAAAGTGTAAAATGTTCTATTTACATGTTTTTGATAATTGTGTAAATTGTTCTGTTTACATGCTTTTTGAAAAGTGCAAAATGTTCTATTTAAATGTTTAAAAAAAGTATAAAATGTTATATTTGCATGTTTTGAAAAAGTGTAAAATGTTCTACACATTTCCATGTTTTGAAAGTATATTTTTGTAAATAGTGGATATTGGTTTTGGCTAGAAATGGATATAGGTTATTTTGACTCTTCACTGACGATATGTTTTGCACGCGAAAACATTCTGTATTTAAGAACAACAATAAATTGGCAAACCAACAAACGAACCATAACCATGCAGCTTATGACGAGAACGAGACCTTATAGGCGACTTAATACTAAACCAGCAACCAGCTGGCTACAAAGTATTAAACTTTTATACTTAAAAAAAACTCGTCCCTCGTGTGGGTTTATATATTAGTTGTTTGTAAACTATATCATTATTATTCATTACCATGATGGTCTATTCTAGCCATAATAAAGTGCCTATTTATAAGAGTGGGATATAACATCAGTAGATACGCGGAATATTATTATTACTAAAGATGAGACTTATAATCATATAGTGTTGGGAAACTGAGAACTGAAACTGGTGTGAGTAAGGCGTATTTTGTTTTCACTTTTTTTTCCTCCTTCATTTTTTGTATTTGGAAATTATTCACATAGTCAAGCGAGTGACAGTTGATCAATTTCACAATAAATTAATGCTATACGACTACGAGTCACAAATTAAGTTGCATAATTAAATTTTGAACGGAAACAGGATAATTTCCATGTTCACCAAATATAAAAACATCATTTGCGACTTGCGACGTAATTTGTTTTTAACAAAATAATTACATAGTGAGTAATTGAGGAATCATACACAAGAAAAACATAAGGAATACTTATCGTTAGTTTGCCAAGTGTTTTTGTACACGTAATTCTTTATCAAATATCTGTATTTGTTGGATTAAAATATTTTTATTTTATCCAATATTTTTATATTTGTTTTTGCTTAGATCAATTTCCTTGAAAACGTGCTGACTGAGTGACAGTGACTGGACTGGAATTTTTACCAAAGCCAAAGACTCTACTAAATTTCTTGATAGTTTATCAAGTCAAACTATGTGCCTCTATAGTTTTAACTATTTTAAATATTGAAAAAGGAAAAAAAGTTCTGCTGATATTGCTAAAGTTTTACTGCTATCAGCTCTTGTCTGTTGCTGCTTCTTTCCTGGTGTAAGTTTTTACCATTTAATTAAGTATATAATAAATAAAATATAGCTAATTCTTTTCTTCAATACTTTAACTATCCATTTAATTCGTTTTAAAAACATTATCGCATATTTTATCTGCGAATGCTTAGTTAAATTACAACTACACAGTATCTGAGATATTATTAGCTTGAAATATAACGAAATCCCTGGTGTATTTACTTAATGTGTTGCTGGATGTTTTAGTTATTTTAGTTGAATTATTTAATATCTGTAAACAGTGTTTTCCAATTACGAAATTTTAATCTAACCGTTATCTCTTTGTCTGAATGTAAATAGGTGAAATATTAATTATTGAAGATGTCTTCTAATTGTACTGGTTTAACACTAACCGATTAACTGTTAAATTCCCAATTGCGTAGTATGACCTGCTGATGACTGTTATTGATATATTTGATTAGAGAAGTTGCTGTGATAATAGATGACGCAATGCCCTTGCAATGCATTGGTCATTCATTTGGTATATTTATTTCGTAAAACATTTTGACTACTTACTAGACGAAATACTACATTAGATTAGAATATCATCCCACTTATATGGAATATCGTCTGTGAAGAGCCAAAATGACCCATATCCAATTTAAGCTAGAATCAAAATGAGCTATGTCATAAAAATAAAATGAAAAACATGCGTAAAATGTTAATTAGGAGTGTTTGAAAAGTGTAAAATGTTTTATTTACATGTTGTTGAAAAGGTGCAAAATGCTCTAATTCCATGTTTTTGAAAAGTGTAAAATGTTCCATTTGCATGTTTTTGAAATGTGCAAAATATTCTATTCACATGTTTTTAAAAAGTTATTATGTTTAAATGGTTATCAATACATGTTTAAATATTTTTGTAGATAGTGGATATTGTTTTTAAATGAATATGGGTCATTTTGGTTCTTCACAGACGATATCACACTTTCTCAGTGACTGTACCGTGACTATAGGATATTTTTTAATTAGGTACTTATAGTTGCAATGCATGAGCTAAAAGTCGACAAAATATGATTTCCATTCAAGTGCTATATAGTCCTTTCTACAACAGCAGTTTTATAAGCCGTAACTATAGACGTACGTAATTTTAATAATAATAATTATTACTTTGTACTTTACTGTATCTCTTGGGCAAGTATGATTGTGCACTAGTGGAAATTTACTTTTTAATTTCTTTCCTTTAAATTTAACTCCCTTTATCCTATTTGAAGTATTTATTCTTATACATTTGTATTACTATTTTGAACCTGGAACGTTTTACTTGTGTAATTGTGTATTTTCTTATGTACTTCCTAGTTTTGTGTCGTTGCGTGCTTCAACTGACTGAAATTGCTCAGTGTCAATGTGCTCCCAAATTATTTTCGTATTACTACTGCATCGTTTTTTTATATGCCAATAAATAGTATCAATCATCTCTATTAAACAGAGGCGCAATTTGTAGTTTCGTAATAGATCACTTAAGATATAGGAATTATTTAAAGTATTTATTAACTAGTACATATAATATTTTGGGGTGATGAAAGACCAGCTACGTATCCCTTATGCAATGGGACTGGGACACTGGGAATCGTATGCTCCTTATAAAAAGTGAACTGCAGTGCAAAATAAAAACAACTTTCAAGCCAAAACACCAAAATTTAAAAAACATTTCGAGTAATGATGACTATATCACTATATAGCCGATAGTGTATTATGTTATGTGTGTGTGATACACCTAAGTAATACGTAATCAAATTATTTAATAACCAAGCATAACGTTTTCGTTTTTTTGCAGAACTCTCTCTCTCTCTTCCTCGTCTTGCAGTTAGCGGTCTTTGCATTTGGAAATGTAATGTTAAAACGAGCAAATGTCAAATCGAATCGAGTCAAAAGATTGGAGTTCAAATAATTATGCAAAGTTGATCGCAAGTATTCATGAATGACGGGGATTTCACAATGAGTCAAGCTATAAAATTAATTAATATAATAAATAGTGCAATCAACCAAATACGTTAAATCGTATCGACGCCAGTTTAAGTTGCTGTTGTTTGTGTGTTGCCATGAATGTTGTGATAGTGTCTTCTTCGTTCAAAATGCTACGAAAGCTGACGAAATTAAAATCTGCTGTGTTCCAGCGATAAACAGAGTACGATCGACGTTTTTAAGTTTCGTTTTCATTTTCCTACTCCCATTATTTTTAAAGTTACTTCAAATACTAAATTACAAAAATGTCATTTCACACAAAATGGAATAATTCAGTGATAGTGGAGGAGTCTGAACAAAGTGCTAGTGATGGGGATCCATCAACACATCAACTTCCAACAACAAGTTCAAATATACTTCTAAATAGTGACAGTAATTCCCCCATTGACCTAGACGGAGTTTATTTTGCTGGAATTAGTCCAACTAGGAATCCAAACGGTGCCAGGATCGGGGGAATCCTCGCAAATGAGGATGAGCAGGACTTTAGCGACGGCATTACTATAAGGGGTTTAGACTTGTCAATAGCAAAGAGATTCGGTGTAGGCAGTGGTCACATTTTGAATGACCTTTGTGCCTCACTCTGGTTCTCATACCTTCTGCTGTACTTTGAAAATGTTGTCAGTCTGAGCAGTGACTATGCTGCGTACCTTATGCTTTTGGGTCAAGTAAGTTTTTAGGCATTGACATTTTAATTAGCTGCGGTAATGCTTATGGTTAATGTATATTTGTGCGGAATTACAAGGATTACAGTTTAATTTATTCCCTTCTTTTTTATTTGTTGTATTTCAGATAGTTGATGGAATCTCCACACCTTTAATAGGCTATGAAGCGGATCGCTCGAGTCACTGTATATTTTTCTGTAGAAATTATGGTCGGTGTAAATCCTGGCATCTCTTCGGGGTCATTCTAGTTGCCCTTAGTTTCCCATTTATTTTCACGCCTTGCATTGGATGTGATGGAGCAGAGGACTGGGCCAAGCTTATTTATTATGCACCTTTCATTGTTATCTTTCAAATTGGATGGGCTTCTACGCAGATCTCACATCTGGCACTCATTCCAAAAATGAATCCAGATGAACTAGTACGTACTGAGCTTCTTTCTATTAGGTAAATTGTGTGGAAGAATAAATTGTACTTTACAAATTTAATATTGTTATTTTTACAATGAACTAAATGAAAAATGAACTAATCAAAGTTGCAGTTAAAACATTTCAAATACTTTATTAATATGTAGTACTTCTTTGAATCTCAAATCTCAAGTACTTTTTTTAATACGTGTAATGAACTATGCTGTACTGATTTCAGGTATGGATTTACAGTAGCTTCCAATATTACAATTTTTATTCTGGCATGGCAAACTTTCGGTTTTAAGGCTGGCGAAACTATTGATAGTAGTGATGCCTTAGGTTTTCGAGTAAGTTTTTTTCAGTAATTCACAATATTTAATTTTCACAAAAGCGAATATCGACTGTGAAGAACCAAAATTACCCATATCCAATTTAAGCTAGAATCAGTCTGAGCTATGTCATAAAAACAAAATGAAAAACATGCTTAAAATGTTAATTAGGAGTTTTTGAAAAACGTAAAATCTTCTAGTTCCATGTTTTTAAAAAGTTGTGAAATGTTCTAATGCCATGTTTTTGAAAATTTGCAAAAATTTCTAATTCCATGTTTTTAAAAAGGTGCAAAATTCTCTAATTCTATGTTTTCGAAAAGTGTAAAATGTTCTATTTAAATGCTCTCGAGAAAGACATCTTTGAAATGTTTAAATATTTTTGTAGACAGTTGATATTGTTTTTAGCTAAAAATGGACATCGGTCATTTTGGTTCTTCACAGGCGATATACAACAGTTGTTCTAGTTATTATTTACTAATTTTGACATGAGTATTATTTATAATTTCAGAATGTAGCTTTCATGGCTGTCGGAATCGGCCTGGTCTTCACTGTATTATTTCATCTATCCGTGAGAGAGCATACAGATGATTACGTCAAGAGATGTGTGGCCCTTCGAGCCAAATCTGAAGCATCGCAGTCCGATTCGGGATTAAGCCAGAGCAGTGATCACTCATGGCAAAATCGAAATCAAGTTGCCAATGTCATCACACGAAATATTCCGTTAGAAAATGATGGTTTTGATCAGAGTGAAAGTCGCCGGTCATTGCTGTCTCCGGACTCGGATATATCTGAAGAAAGTGATGACACTGATCCGACTCAATCAAGTAACTCAAATGTGATTACGCGAGTAGTTCCAGCTCCTGGAGGAATTGCACCTGAGGAAATATACAGTTTGTCAACAAAATGCCTAAGTTTGGGAAGAGAGCACATGAGAATCAAAGACTGGTTGGGACTTCCACAATTTTACGTCGTTGCAATAATATACATGATGACCCGTCTAAGTGTAAATGTGACCCAAGTCTACGTTCCACTGTACCTTCAAAAATCCTTGAAGCTTGCAGCTGCAACCGTAGCCACGATTCCTCTCACAATGTATATTTTTGGCTTCATTGTGGCCATCTTTATGAAGACAATCAATCGGTTGCTAGGAAGGCAATTATCCTACATTTTGGGAGCAAGCTTAGCAGTTACTGGATCTGTTTGTATTTTAGTGCTGGAGTTAGAAGCGGGTGACACGAATGTAAGCAAGTATGGCATCTACGGGGTGGCTGCCCTTTTAGGTAAGTTCATCGAGTTTGTGTTTTTTTTCTTTGATTGAAATTGAAAGCCTATTTTTGAATACCCTGCATTTTTTATTATCTGTACAACAGGAAGTGGAGCTTCAATTCTTTTGATCACAAGTTTATCCATCACCGCTGATTTAATCGGAAACAATGTTGAGAGTGGTGCTTTCGTTTATGGGGCCATGAGTTTCACGGACAAACTGTCATGCGGTATGGCCGTTATGCTCATCAATTCCAAAGTTCCCTGCCAGTAAGTTTTAAGATTCAGAAAATAAAGCAGTAATTTAGATCTCTTTCGATAATAGATTTTGACTTCAATGTATGTTCATGATGTATGTAAATGTATAAATAGAAAAGACGACAGCATAGATTGCAGTGCAATTGCTGAAGACTCATTGGGTTCATTCTACAAGCGCGTTCTCGCTTATGCTTCTGGGGGTGAGTTTAAGTCCTGTATTTTGTAATTCAATGTTTCGCTCAAATAGATACGAATTAGAATATTAGAAATTTTCAATAGCAACTATACATAGCTAAATTTAATACTAAGCGTAGAAATTGAATATTAATTATTTGTTTCGATGAACACAGGCTGTGCCTTGGTTGGAGTTTTAGGCGTTATTCTGGTCACTTTTATTATTTTCATCAGGCGTACCTCGCAATCTCATCGAAGTCGGCGTTACTAACAGCTATATACTTCTCTCAGATTTCGATTTCAAATCATGGAAAAGCAATTCTGAGATTTCAATTTCTAGCATTAATTGTTTATTTTATTGTTAATTATATGCATAGGCAAGTTACTTCTTTGATTTTGATATTTTTGTAAAAAAATCCATTTTTGGGTAACAAATCAAAATCAGCGTAAGAATTACCTACATTTTTAATGCCTTTGTCAAGTGTATAACAAATAATTGTTTTAAAACAAAGTTAGGTTCGTGTGCAAATGTAAATTCAATTTTGAATAATTCGATAACTCAAATTATAAAATGCAACAAAAGACAGTCAAATAATTATGCTTTACAATCTGCCACAATTCCATCCAGTCATTCCAATCAAATTGTAAATACATACTGAATGGAGGTGATACTTATGTACCTACTTGCGTATTGGATATTACGACACAATACGTAATGTAATTCGGTGTTGCTCTGCTATTCAAGTTTTAAAACGCGTACATGAAATATGAGATTATTAAATTAGCAACTCATGTGCCTACCTACGTACTTACACCTACTTATAAATATTTAGGATTGTTTGTTGTAGGTACGTAGTTAGTTATAGGTTGACAGTTTTGTTAGTAATACTCGTGGGCTTAAAAATACAATAGCAGGTAATTTAATACTTGTGAGCATTGAAAGCTTTTGTTTTTGATCAGAGCTCATATTCTGGACATTTACGGATGCCAAATTTAAATATTTATGGTGCCTTATTTAAACCATGATGGCTTAATGTATGTTTACTATGTACATTTCGTAATTACTGTTTTATACCTAATTAATTAATATAGATATTTATATATAACAAATACATGGTAAGTATGTTGTGAAGTTTACAATCCAAAAATCCATATAATCTTGTGATACTATTTTCTTGAATGTAAAATAATTTTGTAATATTCTAATCATTGCCAAATGCAATAATCATCAATAAATGCTACCCTACTTATGAGCGGGTTAATCAATATGCGCATCGTCATCATTGTAGCAGACGTGTAACATTTAAATATTTGATTCTTATTGCAATCTTTGTAAAGCATACAAGTTAATAATAATTATGTAAGTTGATTGTCAACAGCAATATGTATCCTGATTAACTGCTTAGTCCCGTAGTTGGCAGTACTTGCTGCGTAAAACGATACCTTTCAAATAACAGAATGTATGCAGTTATGTTTGTAACTTCCATACTCCATACTTCATTGAAATTATCGTATGTAAAATTAAGAACTTTAAAACAGTAGTTTTAGATCTGGATGCTGGATTTTTTTGAGAATGACAAGTTGATAAGGTTTTGCATCAAACATATTTTTAATTACGAAGACTGTAGATTGCTATTTCTTCTAAGTAGTTCTAAGTGATAGCAAATTACATGAAATGAATTAAAAAATTAGAGGTCTTTATTTACAAGGACGAATGTGGAGGATTTATATATAGTTATAATATCATGCATAACATGGGCAATTAGCATTAAATCTACTAATTAACTGTAACTATAAAGTAATGACACTGACCTAAATTTTAATTTGAAATGTTCTGTCTTCCACCTTCTACTTACGACGGTAAGTAAAATTAATTATATAATTATATGATTTTATACTACTGCTATTCTTACTGTTCAAAATGAAATGTAATTTAAATCTATTAGAGATAAGTACAGTACGTTGGCTTTCCTACATGGTTTGTTGGTTTATTAAGTTTTGGGTAGCATGTAATAGATATTTTTCTATCCACTTTTATCTTGGAACTGTAATCTTGGAGCTTCTTAATTTTTCCCCTAAAAGATAAAGGCATTTACTTACTGAGGATGCGATAGAGTTATAGTATTGATTCTAATTCTAGTAGTTCTTAACTAGTTTAGTACTGGCGCTGCGATGTGCTGAGTGGTGATCACTTCATTGCCACATGAAAACTAATAATAGTACCTACATGTCAGTTGAGATTATACACCCAAAAAATTTAGATATTGAAGAAAACCCATTAGCTAGGAGTTTAGAAGAGTTTAAACTTTCCCAATTATTATTATTGCATTGGGGTCAGTGAAGATTAAGCAACACGAGAAGACAGCTCAAAGTCATTTTACGGAAAATTAGGAAGAGAATCTTTGAAGCTATAATCGTACAGATATGTACTAAACTTTTAATTCACGCTCGTGATTTAATTAATTCATAAGGATTTTAATTTTTATGTGTGTGCAGAATCTACGGGCAAAAATAATCAAACCACACTAACCAATTATTTGAAGTCATAATAAAGTGGAATGTCAAAGAAGATTTCAATGTCGATATAGGCACCACTACATAAGCATGTACCGCTGATGCTATATATGATGTCAGAATCATAATCGTTGATGAAGGAATTAAATAATTATCAAATAGTGGGATCAGTTAAATGTTAATTCTGGACATTACTTCATTACTCAGTTTTGTGCCATCATGCCTATAGTGAAGTGGTGTTCGAACGTGCTAAAAATTTGAAATGATTAAATTAAAATCCGCCCAGTTAAGAAAATATTAAGAATCGAATTAATTATTGTTATCATAATCCCACCCATCTAATCGTTCAACTTTAAATCTTTCAACCTACCAAATTAAAGTTTCAAATTCAATATTAAAGTTGAACCACCAATAAGAAATACACATTACTATGACGGGTTCAATAAGTAACGAAAGGTCACCGCTAAACGGCAATGTTGAAGATCCGGATACCAGTTCTGACACGGATGAGGAAGAAATTCATTTGAAAAGTTTAGACTTGTCATTTTGGGAAAAAATTGCCATCGCCAGTGGTCATATTTTGAATGACCTTTGTGCTGCGCTCTGGTACTCGTATGTTCTTCTATTTTTTGAAAATATTGTCGGACTGAGCAGTAACTATGCGGCGTATCTAGTCCTTTTGGGTCACGTAAGCTCCTCCTCCGTTGTGGTTTCTTTAAAATTTTAAATACAGATAAAAAATAGGCAATAATAATGAACACGTGTTAATGACTAAAACACTAAAACTTATACGGGTTTCCCCCTTTGTTTTTGTTTCAATGCTAATTTCAGATAGCTGATGGAATATGTACGACTCTAGTTGGCTATGAAGCAGATCACACGACGCATTTCGTACTATTTCGTAAAAGTTATGGCCGATGCAAAACGTGGCATCTTTTCGGAGTCATTTTGGTTGCGCTTAGTTTTCCATTCACATTCTCACCTTGTATTGGATGCGAAGAGACAGCAGACTGGGCCAAGCTTATTTATTATGCTCCTATTATTGCCTTCAGTCAAATCGGTTGGGCTTCCACACAGATCTCACACCTGGCACTCATCCCCAAAATGAATCCAGATGAATTGATAAGGACCGAGATTCTTGCTAAGAGGTAAATAAAATACACCCACCACGACTAAACCAATAAACACGTGCTTTCATGACACGTTGCAATCGCAACTTGTGATATAGTGGGAATTACAAATTGTCATAAGCAATTTTTGAAAATATAATATTTACTTACCTATGACTTTTATTATGCAACAAGGACGTCTTTAGTTTGATATTTCATGATTTTTGCTTAGATATGCATTTACTGTGATGTCTAATATAACAATTTTTGGTCTGGCATTTGCATTCTTTGGCATTAAAGATGGTCAAGTAATTGACAGCAGCTACGCATCAAGTTTCCAGGTGATTACTTATTCAATATTCCATTTAAAACTGTACTTTGATTTTCTATATAAGATAATGTGTAAAATAGAAGACATAATTTTCATGATTAAATCACTACATAATTATTAACTAAAAATTGTTACATTTTTCAGGCCATAGTTTTAATCGCGGTGGGAATCGGCCTTGTCTTCTCGTTGATATTTCACCTGGTAGTAAAAGAGCACACGGATGAGTACGTGAAGAGATGTCACGCCCTCTGCTTTAAATCAGACCGATCCCCTCCAGATTCTGGATTGACGAGTCTTATGCCCGAAAATGAAATCACAGCTTCTAATAGTCGAAGCCAAAATGTTAAAATACTCGTCCGAAATATTTCCAGGGAAAATGATGATTTTGATGACGCTGCCATCCCAAGATCTTTACCAGCCACGGCCGCTTCTGACTCAGACAAAGTCGAGGAAGACAACCATACTAGGAGCAACGATAAAAATTTTGTCCCGCATCCTGCCAGCCGAAGCAGTTTCTCAAATCGTCCCATTCGCCGACCTCGTACCCGAACTGTGAGCTTCGGCCTCAGTGTCAACAATTACCCGGCTGTCCAAGGTGAAGGAATTGTTGATTTGGATTTAACCCCCCCACCTGTGACTGGACCCAAAGCAAAATACAGTTTATCCACACGCTACCTCAGTTTAGGCCGAGAAAATATGAAATCCCAAGACTGGTTAGTTCTTCCACAATATTGGATCGTGACAGTGATTTACACCATGACCCGGCTGAGTGTGAATGTGACACAAGTCTACGTCCCACTCTACCTTCAAAATACATTAAAATTGGGAGTCGTGACCGTTGCGACGGTTCCACTCACAATGTATTTCTTTAGTTTTATTATGTCTTTCCTTATGAAGACAATCAATCGACTGGTGGGGAGGCAGTTCGCATACATTTTCGGCGCAGTACTAACACTTAGCGGCTCTATTTGCATTTTGACACTTGAACTGCAAGGGAGTGACAATTATGGGATTTACGGGGTCGCCGCACTAATAGGTAAGTTAAATTAAATTACAAATCCTTTCTTGTATGTTTTTGAGGTACTGATTTGTGTATCAAATTTCAAAAATATTGTATAATTTCCAAAGCATTGTAAAAATTACTTTTCACACCTCTACTAATAAAGTTAGTGCAGATTTCAATGACAAACTGTTTTGATTTTTAAGGAAGCGGAGCCTCGGTTCTCCTGGTGACAAGTTTGTCCATTACAGCTGATCTTATTGGAAATAATGTTGAGAGTGGAGCATTTGTTTACGGTACCATTAGTTTCTCCGACAAACTTTCATGTGGTCTGGCTGTTATGCTAATCAACTCCATGGTTCCTTGCCAGTAAGTTTCTGTTTAAAAAAGTATACAAATTTAATTACTACTAATTTAAACGTCCAAAAACCAAGAATGTGATTACGAATACTTACATTTTTAAATAGGAAAGACGACGACCTGAGCTGCAGTCCAAGTGCGAGAGAGTCCATGGCTCCATTTTACAAGTGGGCTCTCGCTCTTTCATCTGGGGGTAAGTGCAAGGAAATTAGTAAATTGTAGTTTTATTATATTATGTACATTTTAATTACATTCATTTAAAAAAATCAATTAACATATAATATAATTATTACAGGATGTGCTTGTGTCGGAGTTTTGTTTGTTATTGTGGCGACCTGCCTCATTTTCGTTCGTCGTCAATCGCAATCTCATCGACATCGCGATGACTATCAAGAGATCCCATCGTCAGATTAATTAAGTCAATTAGTAGCTTGAATGTTGTAATTAATTAAAATGTAATATGTGTGATTGTGCATTTTAATATATTTATATTTAAAAAATAAACAGGGGCAGCTATGCAGCCATATGATTACAATGTACATAATTATATTATGTGAAGACATGAACTAGATAGAATAATTATTAAAGAAACCGAAATTGGCTTTAATAATATTAAAGGGGTTTTCTGTTTATATTTTTAAAAAAATGTACCTTCATCTGCTGATTTAAAAAAAGAAGATTTCTTGTAAATTATATAAAGGCTTGTTTGTTTTGAAATGTTCCAATTTAACTTCTGCCTTGACTTTATTACTAAATAACTTGACGAAAATAAATTGGCATAGGTTTGTTGTCGTAAGTTATCCTGAACCCTACTTAACAATCGAGGCAATAAACTGTAAATATACATAAGTTATAATTATACATAATTCTAGGCTAGTCTTGTTAATGTTTGGAAGTATTTGTAAATAAATATTTATCATCATAACCTAACAAAATGTGGTGCATATATGTTTTCTGCATCGTCATTCATTGCATTCATCTATTATCTATACCCTCTCGAATTTAATTGCGGACGAAATATTTCTGTCCATGTGTTTTTTGTAATGTAATATTTTGCTGCTTTGATTAGTCATAGTCATGTAAAACCCAACAACTTTTTGGAATCAGGTTGATCAAGTCACAGCCAGCTAGTTCTTCTACAACTCCTACTTGCCCACCTTGCCTTCATTGCATTGTAATGACAAAGGAAAGAATATTTTGGGTCATACTGAGAAACATAATTATTACGCTCCAATAATTATTAATGTAAACTTATTACCAACCTCACTAGAGCTATAGTCACGCTGGATAGATTTTTCTCATATCTGATGGCATTGATTCCCAATCCCAATCCAAAACATATCCAGACAAATCTGAGAATCACAACTTCGTTCCAGCAGGTAAATTCGTAACTTAGAAGTGCGCACAGTCCTTCAATGCTGATGATTATGGGTTCATGCACCATGTCCCATCCCAGCCCCAGCACAGTTGATTTGATTTCAAAGGACGTCGGTTGTCATCTTGGGTCCAACAACTCCTTTATTTCAATTGCAATAGAAATAGAAATAGAAACAGCACAGATACTAAATTAAAGATTAAAAAAATCAAATCAAATTTAACATTTCCCTCAGGGCAACAACGTCCTTGTAGTATAGTATAGGTATCAATTTTAAATGTCCAAGTCTATATAATTAATTATGTAGATTCTGTGCGTTTAGTACTTTCGTGTATCTGACCTGCTGATAATTTGATTATGTTTTCCAGTATATCCAGCGGGCCTTGCTTTATATATCTACATACATAAAAAAACAAGTTGTTTTGATCATCATGAGTTACATAAATGAACAGGTTCTGCTAAGCTTGTACATATTATACTTCCACATACACAGCACAGGGCACAGGGTAAGGCGAAAGCAAAGCACAAGGTTAGTTATGTCTTACGTGAGATGCTAGTCAAGAGTCAAGGTATAATTTATATTTCCTTCTTTTTCATGCCAAATGCCCTTACCTAACATTTCCAACTGATCTTACATTACATCAGTATAGTGGTCTAAAAGTGGTCAGTGTGGATTTCGCGACAGGCGAAATCGGCACAGTGCAAACTCTATCTTCTTTGATAAGTCTATACATTAAGTCTTTAATTACAAGAAAAACTGGGCTCGTTATTTAATTAGTATATAGTTTTATACGTAAATATTTTTTTCACAATCTATATTCTATATATAGACAAAACCAAGCCATTCAGTCTGAGGATGGTAAGTTTCACATTAGTAATACTTAGATGTGGATTTAAATCTTAACATCGACACGGGTGAGATGATCTCATAGTCATAATAATCATCATCATTGATCGGCGAATTAAATTAATATCAATAAATATTGTGATTTGTTTAGATGTTTATCCCAGAAATTCTTCAGTCTTGTGCTATCATGCGTGGTAAAAGTGGTGCTCGTGCTCGATCGTGCTTAAAAAATAGAAATGATTAAATTTAAATTCAATCAATTAGTTCAATAATAATTTAAGATTTAAATAGTCTTCATCTCTATCCTGGTCGGAGTGATCTAATACTCTTTATAGCTCATGTTATTAAATTGAATTAAATTAAATTCAAAATCAAATAATTTGATTAAAGACTAGAAAAAAAGTGATTTAAAATCCACACAGAACAATGGCTAACGAAAAGTCTCCCTTAAACGGAAACGGTAAAGTTAAAGATCTGGACCGCTCCAGTGATGAGGAAGCAATAAATTTAAAAAGTTTAGACTTGTCCATTTGGCAAAAAATTGCAATTGCTAGTGGTCATATTTTGAATGACCTTTGTGCCGCACTGTCATACTCGTATGTTCTCCTTTTCTTTGAAAAGGCTGTCAATCTGAGCAGTAACTATGCGGCGTATCTTATGCTACTGGGCCAGGTACGTTTTCAAATACTGTAAATAATTACAAATTAATTATCAACATGGATTGAGCGGTGTTTCGTTCGGTTTCGGTGGTATTACAATTTTTGATTGCTTGCAATGTATTTCTTTCCTTTTTGAATTCCACATTGATAATTTTATACTGGTTTTTAATTTAAAAGGTAACTGATGGAATATTCACAACACTAGTGGGCTACGAAGCGGACCACACCACTCATTTCGTATTATTTCGTGAAAGTTATGGTCGGTGCAAAACGTGGCATCTTTTTGGTGTGATTTTGCTTGCAGTTAGTTTTCCATTTACTTTCGCATCATGTATCGGGTGCGAGGATACAGCAGACTGGGCCAAACTTATTTATTACGCACCTATAATTGCAGTCACTCAAATCGCTTGGGCTTCCACGCAGATCTCACATCTAGCACTCATTCCCAAAATGAATCCGAATGAATTAGTACGAACCGAAATTCTAGCTATGAGGTAATTAAACCCTAATCCGGTAAGCTTAATTCGGTAATTGATGAATACTATAATTTCCAAGCAATGCTTGCACTATTGCAGTCATAGTTTTTAATAATCTTTTCATATGATTGTGATTACGTATATAGTCTGTGAAGAACCAAAATTACCCATATCCATTTTTAGCTAAAATCAATATCAACTATTTACAAAAATATTCAAATATATCTGGAGAGTATTTAAATACAACATTTTACAATTTTCAAAAACATGGAATTAGAACATTTTCAACATTTTTAAAAACATGGAATTAGAAAATTCTGCACCTTTTCAAAAACATTTAAAAATAGGACATCTTACATTGTTAAAAAACATGAAAATAGAATATTTTACGTTTTTCAAAAACTTCTAATTAACATTTTACGCATGTTTCTCATTTTGTCTTTATGACATAGCTCATTTTGATTCTAGCCTACATTGGATATGGGTTATTCTGTTTCTTCACAGACGTTTTGTAAATCCTAAAGCAAGCTTATTTGAAATATTTTTTATGCGTATATTATCAGGCACCAACGCTTTCAAAAATTGAAAAGTAGCACCTCTAGTAGCTTCCATACCTAAACATCACTATTTATTTTTTGTTAAACTCTTTTAAATTACATTATTATATTCAATAAATAATATATTTTGAATTCTAATAGATACGGATTTACAGTTATGTCAAACATAACGATTTTTGGGCTAGCGTTTGCATTGTTTGGCGTCAAAGAAGGTCAAATGATTGACAGTACCTATGTATCAAGTTTCATGGTAAGTGATTTGATTGAGTTACAAGGTTTAAAGCGTAATACTGTTAAAAACTGCACTGTATATCCCAAATCTTGTAATGATGATTTAAAAAAATTTGTATTATTATCCTCTTTTCAGACAATAGCATTAATAGCTGTTGGAATTGGAGTATTTTTCTCGGTGATTTTTCACATGGTGGTCAAAGAGCACACGGATGAGTACGTCAAGAGATGTCATGCCCTCACTTTTAAATCAGAACAAAATGAATCCAACTCTCTTCTAGTTCCAAGTACTGATATTACGTCTTCCCAAAATCCAAGTCAAACTGTTGAAAGTGTTTCGTTGGCGGTTGAGGATGCGGACAACTTCCGTCCTGTTCGCCGACCCCGTACCCGAACTATAAGCTTTGGACTCGGTATCAATACTTATCCAGCTGTTCAAGGTGAAGGTGTTATAGATGTGGCGCCGCCCTCACCTCCTCCGATGAAGCCAAAAACAAAATACAGTTTATCCACGAGGCACTTGAGCTTAGGTAAAGAACATATGAAGTCTCAAGACTGGTTAGTTCTTCCACAATACTGGATCGTGACGGGTATTTACACGATGACCAGGGTGAGTGTGAATGTGACTCAAGTCTACGTCCCCCTCTACCTTCAAAATACATTGAAATTGGGGGTCGTGACCGTCGCCACGGTTCCTCTCACGATGTACCTCTTTAGTTTTCTTATGTCATTCCTTATGAAGTCCATCAATCGGCTTGTGGGACGACAGTTGGCATATGCTCTGGGCGCACTGTTGACAGTGGGTGGATCCATTTGCATTTTGACACTTGATCTAACTGGGAGTGACAATTATGCGATCTACGGAGTGGCAGCACTTTTAGGTAATTCCGCTATACCAATATGAAATTCCAGCGTGTAATTAGTCCTACATTTCCCTTTGTTAAATTAATTCCTTTTCTTTAATTCCTCAGGAAGCGGAGCATCTGTGATTTTAGTGACTAGTCTATCCATCACAGCAGATCTTATTGGGAATAATGTTGAGAGTGGAGCCTTTGTATACGGTACCATTAGCTTCTCGGATAAACTTGCTTGTGGTCTTGCTATTATGTTGATTAACTCGTTGGTTCCTTGCCAGTAAGTTTCTGAGTTAAAATGTATAATCGTTTAATTACTTTTTTCATTATCATAATTTGCCTTCGCTCAACAGCAGCCTTGGAAAATTTATTAAAACGTACTTACAATTAAACAGGAAAGACGACGACCTGAGCTGTACTCCTAGTGCGAGGGAGTCCATGGCTCCTTTTTACAAGTGGTCCATTGCGTTGGCGTCTGGAGGTATGTAATAATTCAATCACCTGCATAATCACATAAAATATTATAGTACTTAATTGTGATGCCTTTATCGAAATCGAATGTAAACGAATGGTAATTCTATTTTTCAGGGAGTGCTTTTGTCGGGACTTTGTTTGTTATTGTGGTAACGTTCCTCATTTTCATTCGCCGTCATTCACAATCTCATCGACGTCGGAATCAATACCAAGAAATACCATCTTCAACTTAACTAAGTTAATTAGTATAGTTTGACATTTGTTGCATCTTGTAATTATTCTTGAATATGTATATTTTACTACGAATTTATATTTATTTATAATATATTTTGGGACTTCTGAAACTATTAAAATACAGCTGCTCTTGTACTTGCATGAAATCATTAAATTTTAGGACAAATGATAGGTTAACTTCAATTTTCAATTAGTAGTTGAAATTTCATAAATCTTACGTATTATTCTTCTACATACTTAATTGTTTACAACTGCAATACGATAGAAACCAAAACTACAGGAGATTGCCTCGGTCTCCAATCAAGCAAGAAATTGTTGCCCACTTGTTTTTTAAGTCTTTACAGTTCCCATTGCCCCGGTGATTTTGAAAACCACAAAGAGCCAATAATTGCATGAATCAATGTTTAATTTATAATTACTATAAAGAAAAGACACTAATTTGTTATGAATTTTAGTTATATAATTTTGGAGTAACGCAGCGTCTTGTTCATTTTCGGAGGAATTTTGAAATAAAAAAGTCATCTTCAAGAAACCGTAGATAAGAACAACATAAGAATCCTGTATTTTTTGCATACTGTCTACTTATTTAATCTGTATATTAACATAAAAATATTTTAGCTTAAGAATATAACGCGCATGACATGGCAAGCCTCAAGACAATTACTACGTCTTAATTACACATTTAATTTTTGGCTAAACTTAAAATAGCTGCTGAATTTACATTTTTATCGTGAATGAAATAAATGTATAAATACAAATACAAAAAGTCAGATGGATCCCAAGTTTTGCATATCGTATGTGAAGAATCAAAATGAACCATTTCCAATTCAAGCTAAAACTAAAATAAGCTATCTTAAAAAAATACTAAACACGATATTGGTAAGTAAATTGTTAATTACAAGTTTTAGAAAAGTGCGAAATTTTTTTATTTACGTCTTTTTTAAAAGCGTAAAATGTTCTAATACATCTTTTCCAAAACTGTAAAATGTTCTATTTACATCTTTTCAAAAACTGTAAAATGTTCTATTTACATCTTTTTGAAAACTTTTAAATGTTCTATTAACACGTTTCAAAAGGTTCAAAAGTTTCTATTTGCAAGCTTTTATGATCCTATTATTATGCTAATTTTTTTTGTAGATAGTGAATTTGGTATTTAGCTAAAAATGGATTTGGGTCACTTTGACTCTTCGCTGTAGATATGCGATTAAAGTATAAATAGCCACACAAATTTAATAAATCATTTTGGAGTGCCTACTTTGCAATATTCAGTTTACATTTCTTTTTAGTTCGCAAATACTTTTGCTACTTAAGCAATATGCATTAAATATTAAACTTGGCTATGTAATGAACTCTTCATATCATAATTTAGTTGGTACCTAGGCCCTTTGCATAAAGTTCAGCACTACTAACCAAATGTAATAAGTTTACGTTTCTTTATGTTCTGCAGAAAAAAATAAATAGTCAATGACCCACTAAATTGAAACATAAATTAATTTTTGACTGTAATTTCCAATTACAGTATTTTTTGCATTTTAATACAAACCTACCTACGTACTCTTTTAGTGCCGCGACAGTAATCGTCATGACACTACAAAAATGACAAACTCATGATGTAATTACATGTACATATATGATTACTTACTGCGTATACTGCCACTGGCCTTGGAGAAGATACTCTGTAGACGCTGATGCCGCGATAACTGAGTAGTAGTTAAAACGCTAATGACATTGCTATCTCTCATTTTAATTACTATAGCCTCTTTTTTTATTTAGATTTAATGTTATCATGAAGCATTAACATTTATGAGGTCAGTCTAAGTCAGGATCGTTAAGTAGTGAGTCAAAAGCAATATAGCAAGAGTAGTATATATATTTCAGATATTACAAATATCTCAAGAAAACACTGACTTTTGATGTCGACCGTGTCAATTCCAATGCCAAGTTTTTAAGCCTTTGATTCCTATTAATAAATAAGTGTAGACGATCGACCAGAGCCAAATGAATATGATCAATTAGTCCCATTGATTAATTCATTTAAATATTTCTTTTCCCTCTTTTTTCCGAGTTTATCAACATTAATTAAAAATACAAAGTGTTCAGTCTTGTGTTGTCATTGTCATGCGGTGTCGCTGTTCTATGTGTCCCGTTCAAAATGATAAAAATTTCATAAATACAAATTCGAAATCTAAAAACTAGAAGAACAGCACAGGCTGATATAGTAGAGCTCTTATTTATTTTCACGTTTCAACTGTTTCTACTATCTTCAATCTGCAATTTTCTTAAAAACCTAAGTTAGGTCCTATAGAAAATACTTTACAGTTTTTAGATGCCAGACTCAAGAAGGAACAGTTTGCCACCGCTTCCCGAGATCGACGAGGATCAGGAGACTAACAGCAATGCGGATATTAGTATAAAAGGCTTAGACTTATCGTTTACAAAGCGAGTTGGGGTTGGCAGTGGTCATATTCTGAATGACCTTTGTGCCTCACTCTGGTTCTCGTATCTCCTCCTTTATTTTCAAAATGTTGTGGGACTTAGTAGTAATTATGCAGCGTATATTATGCTGCTCGGCCAGGTAAGCTAGACAATAATTATTGTTGGTGCCGGTAGGTAGCCAGCGTTCATTTTTTTAATATGATAAATTACTATCAGTTATTTATTGTTTTGAAATTATAAGTTTGTAGAACTTTTACCTATTTGTGTTTTTCAGATTGTGGATGGAGTATCCACACCGCTTATTGCATATGAAGTTGATCGCTCTAGCCACTGTGTATTCTTCTGCCGAAGTTATGGTAGATGCAAAACTTGGCATCTCTTTGGTGTCATTTTGGTTACGATCGGTTTCCCATTCGTTTTCTCACCCTGCTTCGATTGTGAGGAGACTAAGGACTGGGCCAAACTTGTTTACTACGCCCCTATTATTGTCATTAGTCAGATCGGATGGGCTTCGTCACAGATCTCACATCTTGCACTTATCCCCAAAATGAACCCGGATGAACTTGTTCGAACCGAGCTTCTGGCCATCAGGTAAAATCTGAAATTATACATTAAATCAAAATTAGGCAACGTAAATTTAAACTTCAATGTATTGTTAATTAATGCTGCTGCTACAGACGAATATTTCTAACATATAGTCGTAATTAACAATTATTACAATAGATGTGAAAACAAAAAATTGATAATTTTGTTCAAGTGTCTCATTTTCACCTTACTTCTTATTATGATATATCCCAGGTATGGATTTACAGTGGTTTCAAACATTACAATTTTTGTCCTCGCGTGGAAAGTTTTCGGTTTTAAAGCGGGGGAAACTATTGATATTAGTGATGCATTAAACTTTCGTGTAAGTACTTATATTTAACTGTGTTCTAGTTTAGTTACTTATTCCAATGAATTTTGTGCTAATTAAATCTGTTTTGTATTTCACTATTAAGAATGTAGCTTTTATGGCAGTCGGAATCGGCCTCTTCTTCTCGATAGTCTTTCACTTTTCGGTTACGGAGCACACCGACGAATATGTTCGAAAATGTGTCGCACTTCGCGCCAAGTTCAAAAAATCTCAATTGCAGAAACAACCGATTTATAGTGAAAGCAGTGAAATCACTTCCAGCAGCAGCTCCAGTGACAACTCTTTATCGGTTATTTCGGAGGAAATTGATAGTGGCCTTCATGCTCGGAATGAAACAACCGGGCTTATTACTGAGACCACCGGGGCTACTACAATTAAATACAGTAGTTTATCCACGAGATGTCTCACGATAAGTCTAGGAATAGAACCAAAGAGAATTAAAGACTGGCTCCGGCTTCCACAGTTTTACGTCGTCGCTCTAATTTACACGATGAGCCGGTTGAGTGTAAATGTGACCCAGGTCTACGTTCCACTCTACCTTCAAAAATCCTTGAAACTGGAGGCTGCTACTGTGGCCACGATCCCTCTCACCATGTACGTATTCGGTTTTATGGTAGCCATATTTATGAAGACAATCAACCGACTGCTTGGAAGACAATTTTCGTATTTTGTGGGAGCATTGTTGGCGTTGAGTGGGTCAGTTTGTATTTTAGTTTTGGATTTGGAAGGGGGACAAGGGTGGGTGAGCAAGTATGGCATTTATGGGGTTGCAGCTCTTTTAGGTTAGTTATTATTTGCGGAAACAAGTAACAATGATTTAATACCTACCTATGCGATTGACATGCCTCTGGATAATGGAAAATGCAATTTATTGCTTCTAAATTACCTATATATTTAGGGAGCAGCGCATCGGTTATTCTTGTGACAAGCTTGTCTATTACAGCTGATTTGATTGGGAACAACGTCGAAAGTGGGGCTTTTATATACGGGGCGATAAGTTTTTCGGATAAACTCTCATGCGGCCTGGCTGTTATGCTCATTAATTCTATGGTTCCTTGTCAGTAAGTACATATTAGAAAACGTTAAGTAAAATACTTAGTAGCAGTTGTTTGTTGACGACAATTATTTTATTATTTTTGATCACCTGTGAAATGCAATTTGGTTTATAAAATACTAAATTAATCAACAGGAAAGATGACAGCTTAAATTGCAGTGAAAGTGCAAGAACTTCACTGGGTTCTTTCTACAGATACGTCCTCGCTTATGCTTCTGGAGGTAAACAATCAGACTCTATGCCTATTCATTTAGTGATTTGCTGTTGACACGCAGTTTGCTGATAATATTATGCTAATACCACAATTATACTTACCTGAATTGTTGTTTCAGGCTGTGCTTTCGTTGGAGCATTGTGCGTTATTTTAGTTACATTCATCATTTTCCTCCGTCGTCCGCCGCAGTCGAATCCTCGACATCAACTAATTAAGTCGTCTTAAAGTTAAAATTTCTATGCGATTAATTATCACGCTTAATTGTTACTATTTAGATTTTTCCTTAAAATTCTATAAACATAAACTGTAATGTTGTGATTCAGAATATTTTATAACGTACGCAAATAAAATATATATCTTTTAATGTTTTTTGATTGTCTCAATTCTTATACAATAACTAAAGTGACTGTGATACAGTGTAAATTGGCAGTGGTTATGATAATGCTGTTTTGCGAAAAACTTTGTGTTTTGACTATTTGCCAAAGTAAATTTATAATTAAAGAAACTATTATAAGTTAGAAATTTTGAATTTGAAAATTTGCCTATCGGCTTTTTATTACTAAGCATCTTTCGTTTGGTTATTTATAAAATCAATCATTGCTCATATTAAAAATTAAATACATCGTCGTGTTAGCCTTGCTTTAATAGAAATCAATATATTTTAATTGTAAGATCAAAAACTAGCTTACTCAAGTATGCAAACCAATTGCATTGCAAATATACTAGCTTCCTTGTTTAGACGAGAGAGCCGTTATGCTTACATCCACATGCACATACTATGGCATTACACTGGGGTTAAATGGGATTGGATCACCGTAAGAGCATTCTTGTAAATGTAGCTACTGAAATTAGTTAAATTAAGCAAAATTATTAAAACTATGTTTCTTCTCTTTCTTGCAGGGGATTGAATATGACTCACTTGTCACTGACTGGTATTCTGACTCAGCATTACTTACTGGTGAATCCCATCTAAACTTCATCTACATATAATTACGTCCACAAGCAACAAGTCCACAACACAACTTTCATTGGTGTGCACAGTTTGCAGTCGGTATGGCATTTATATTTTAGACTGATTTGATGGGCATAAACATAAATTTTTGTAAATAACTAAATGGTTTTGTTGGTTCATATAGCGATGTTAACTAGAAATACTTTAGCTACTGCTGAAATTGCGAATATTAAAACTTTAATAAGCATCTAATGTCAGACCATTAAAACGATGTGAATAGTGTCCTAAACATCCTAGTCCATGATGAAAATGCAATGCCTACATATTAAATGTGTCATCTGCCAAATATTATCATTTTTTTAATTCTTCGGATCCATTTCACTCTAGTAAAATGTTTCAATTACCGTCTTTTATTAAAGATTTCATCGATCAAATTATTTACTTGATTGTGCAATGCACTTCTAACAACTATCTTGTGTGTAAATGCATATAATATATGTAAATATCCTTATTACATGTATATGGGTATACGAATATATATTTATATTCTTCGTCTTCCCTTCATAGCCCTTTTGCACTTTGCTTTTGATCTCATTATCCCAATTTCCAAAATTCAGGATTATTTTCTTATTTTGATTTTTTAATGTATTACTACATAAGTACAGTTCAGTATCACTGCACTATATTGTCGCTATCCTTGCCATATTTTTTCAATATCTAAGAATCGGTATAATGGGTGTGTGCCACATTAAGATGTGTGGTATATAATGCTTCATTAAATCCAAGAGTTTCAGATGGTAGTGATGCAATACCAATTTTGTTTGCAGCAAAAATATGATAACATATATGTAAATATTTATAATTGATAGTGAAGGAAAAGTTAATAACTTTGATGTTGCTGCAGGTCGCCTTCGTTTTGGCTGGTCAGTGGAGACGGCACGAAGAAGACGACTCTTCAAGAAAGAATAATATTTTCTTTAGTCTGTGAACTATTGATAGAGTCAGGAAGAAAACTGAGTTAATTTTAAATATAAAAGCTATATTATGGAAGAATTATTTAAATTAATTAACTTCTTTACCAAATAATGAAATATATCTGTATAAAATTTAAAAAACCAATTTTGTACGAAGCTCGGTCTGATCTTTCTAATATTGTGCTGCAGAGAATTGTAAACAGAATTATTTTTTCATAGATGCTTTTCAGTCGTGTGCTGTCGACCAGGCTTTAAATTGGTTGGTCTCCGTTGTGTGTGTGCGTGATGTGTTTGAATATTCCAAGAAATTACACAGTGCTAAAAAAGCATAGAATGTGTAATTAAAATCAAAATAATTTTATATTAATAAAACTCAACAGTGTCACTAGGCTCCAATTAAATACATACAGAAACTAGCTTATTCACCGTTGGGAAAGTAAAATCAAAATGATTGTGCCAAGTTCGAGTTCAAATTCTAATGACGCCGCGACACCATCGACAATCACAGATAGTGCCCCCGGTCCCGAAACCGAAACTGAAGATTCGCCTCGTACCGAAGACTATGACAGCGTCAACGTTTGTGGCAAAGTCACAATGCAAGGTCTGGACTTGACCCTCGCGAAGCGATTTGCGGTCGGTAGTGGTCACATTTTAAATGACCTTTGTGCCTCGCTCTGGTTTTCGTACCTCCTCTTTTATTTGGAAAAAGTAGCTGGACTTAGCAGTAATTATGCGGCTTACCTTATGCTTTTAGGACAGGTGAATAATTTTATCGAATTTTTCAGTGCTCTTCTTTTACCTATCTATAAATGATCACGTAGTTACCATAGTATTTACTGTTTGCTGATGTTGTTATTTCATTGATTTCATGCAGGTAGTAGACGCAATATTCACTCCTTTGGTTGGCTACGAAACTGATCACACGACACATTTTGTGTTCTTTCGCCGAAGTTATGGAAGATGTAAATCCTGGCATCTGTTTGGGGTTATTTTTGTTACTCTTAGTTTCCCATTTATTTTCACACCTTGTATTGGATGTGATGATGCAGCAGACTGGGCAAAACTTATTTATTATGGACCGTTTATTACCATTTGCCAAATTGGATGGGCTTCCACGCAGATTTCTCACTTGGCACTGCTCCCCAAAATGAATCCAAATGAGTTGGTTCGGACTGAGCTTCTTTCTATCAGGTAAGTTTCAAATTTGTATTCCGTATTTGCCAGTGATGCTTTCTAACTTTTCGGATGACAAATTATAAATTGCCGTTTTTGATTGTTAAGAAATTATTTTCATGCCAATCGGTGGTTAGGAGGATGAGAATTAGATGTTAACTATAATACAAATTGGCAGTATAGGCGTTTTAGTTTAGTAAGTGAAAGGTTAAGTGGCGGTCCCGTAGTCCCCGCTGTACTTTTTTTATTACTCACTTCTTTTTCTTACCGCCAATAGTTGCAAGTAAATGTTTCGTATATTTCTCTCATCCCCAAATAAGTAAATAACTGACTTAATTCATCGCTACCACCAATAAGCCTATTCCTACCGCTAATTCTATTTATGCCATTTGTATCGTTTTAATCCTGGATACTATAGACATGGATTTACTGTAGCTTCAAATGTGACTGTATTTCTTCTGGCGTGGAAATATTTTGGTTTCCAAGAAGGAGGATTAATTGACAGTAGTTATGCGTCTAGCTTTCGGGTAAAATTAATATACGTATGGTTTTATTTTTATTTAACATTCATGATTCGATATGGAATCGAGCATTCAGGCATTACTAATTGTTTTGTTTGAAACTATGGGACCAACACCAATGTAACTGCAATATTTGTTTTCTTAGGATGTGGCTTTTATTTCTGTTGGAATCGGTGTCTTCTTCTCGATACTGTTCCACGTCTACGTACACGAACATTCAGATGCATTTGTGAAGAAATGTGTCGCACTTAGCACTAAATCCGAAGAATCTGGCAAGTCGGACTCGGGCTTTACACGAAGTACTGAAAAAACAAGTTTGCTCCGAAATAAAAATGCTAATTTTAACGCATCGCTCTCTGAAGTTGGTACTACAGGGGCTGTGGGAGCTGGTGTAGGAGAGTGTGGCAATAACTACTACACTGGGGCTCGAGAGGGCACAATATCACCAGCAGGAGGTGCTGGTCCAGGCGCTAGGATAAAATACAGTTTATCAACGAGGTGTCTTAGCTTAGGACGTGAGCACATGCAAGTCACAGACTGGTTAAAACTGACACAATTCTACGCAGTTGCCCTCGTTTACATGATGACCCGTCTAAGTGTCAATGTGACACAAGTCTACCTTCCGCTGTACCTTCAAAATTCATTAAAACTGGCCGCAGGAGCTGTGGCTACGGTCCCTCTCACGATGTTCATTTTTGGTTTTATCATTGCAATCTTTATGCGAACAATCAATCGACTCGTGGGGCGTCAGTGCTCATATATTTTTGGGGCGTTCTTGGTCGTTAGTGGATCGGTGTGTATTCTAACTCTTGATATGGTAGGAGGGCAGACGGCTATGAGCAAGTATGGCATCTACGGCGTGGCTGCGCTATTAGGTAGGTTTGATTTTTCATTTTTGAATATTAATTACATTACTGCTTCTAAACATCTCAATGATTGAATAATTTTTAATTGTTACAATAATCATTATTTCGAATGTATCAAACGAATCAGGAAGCGGTGCCTCAGTTCTGCTGGTGACAAGTTTGTCCATTACAGCTGATCTAATTGGGAATAATGTTGAGAGTGGAGCTTTTGTATACGGTGCTATGAGCTTCACAGATAAACTTTCTTGTGGTCTTGCTATTATGCTGATTAATTCCATGGTTCCGTGTCAGTACGTCTGAACTATGAATACATGCTGGAATTTTCCGAATTTTAACTATATTTAGGATAATCTGCGACAGACTTTATCTTGTGTTTAATATAACGTCATTTTTGCAATTATTGTAATTAGGAAGCCCAGGAATAAAACGTGCAGTGATGATCCACAGGGCGAATTCTACAAGCATGCTCTTGCTTACACCTCTGGGGGTGAGACATTACGTTTTCAAGTCATATGTATTGTTATTCTGCACTTACAGTATGCTATGTCATGTCATTGAGCATGGTTTCAAAATGCAGTAATGTTGCTTGCACATTCCGGGCAGTGAACACTATGTATTTATTTTTAATAATCGAAGCATTGTTTGGCAAAACAACATAAGTCAATTGTTTTTCAAAAATGATATTATTTACATTACGTGTACTACTCAGCTAGATACGTTACCGTCTTGATGGTAAAGTTCAACGTTCAAGGCTTGAACTTCAAGCACATCCATTTTAAAAAGTAGCCGTTTTTCATTTTTTGGCAAAATGGGATAAACTCATGCATTTCTGACTTAAATTTGATTTTAGAATTCTTTCATAGTTTGCAGAAGACAATTCTCGTGCGAAAATTTAAAAATTTAAAAGTAGTTTGGTTTCATTCAAAACGATTAAAATTTCATCTCACGGTCTTTTAATTCCATGCTAAGCCATTAACAATTTAGAAATTTTGAAAATTTTCTTGAAAACTCCAGAGTCAGTCTAGATTTATAAAACTATGTGCAAAAGCGCTTAGTCAGTTACAGTACCTATAGACAAAAATTAGTACCAAACAGTAATTCTGTCACCGTTAATTCAATATTTGTTGTTCCTGTAAAATTGGCTTCGATGAACTAATACATTTTTGCCAAAAAGACTTCAGTTATCGCATGTAGAGTAACGAGTAACGTTTGTAGTTTAATGATTAAATTAAATGTAATGTAATGAAAAAAGGTTGTGCTGCTGGTGGAGTTGTGGGCGTGATTCTAATTACTTTCATCATTTTTCTTGCTCGAATGTCTCAAGCCCAACCTCGGCGTCGACTTCAATCGCCATCAAATTAACTACGTTTATAGTAAGATTAAAAATTAGTCATGTGAATATAATCTTATAAATAATATCTCATAATCTGTTTTAGTTTAACTGAGTGATCCCCACGTATGTCTGTAATTATCTACTCTATCTGTTTATTAAAATTTTGAAGCAATGCGCAACATTTGCTATATGCCAGTATAAAAATAAAAATAATATATTTATATTTTTTTCACTGATGGTCACTTGCATACTATAATAATTATGTCAATCGATGAGCCTAATTAAATAGTTAGTACTGGATCGGCAATTATTAGCTCATGTGTGCTCTCTCTCTCTCTCTCTCTCTCTTTGGTGACACTTTGGTTGCGATCGGTTTCCCATCCGTGTTCACCATGGTCCTTGCATGGGTTGTGAGGAGACAGAGGACTTGGTCAAACTTGTTTACTACGCCCCTATCAGTATCAACGTCATTAGTCAGATCGGATGAGCTTCAGCCCAGATATAAACAAAGATAACAGTTATAACAGTTTTTGTTTTAGCGTGGAAAGTTTTCAGTTCGGTTGTAAAGCGGGCAAAATTATTAATAGGTACGTTAAATTGTCGTGTAAGTTCTTATACTTAATTGTGTTCTGATTTAGTTATTTGTTTTCATTATTAAATTTGTGCTATTTAAATCTTTCGGATTTAACAATTTTAACCGTAGGTTTTATATTGCAGTCGTAATCGACCTTTTCTTCTATATGTATATTGTTTATAAGGCTATTTCCAAAAAATTCCTTGCCTGTATTATATACGTCTTAAAGTTTTCAAACCTTCATTATACCAATTTTATTACTTTTGCTATTTCGTAAAATGTTTTAATTATCATCTTTTCTTTAAGCTTAATAAGTTTTATGTTTTGTCCGTTCGTGTTCGTAGCATGTTTGGTATTTTCTTTTGATCTCAAAATCCCGGTTCCCAAAATTCGGGACTATTTACTTATTTTGATTTTTTCCTGCACTACTATATACAGTTCATAGGTCCCTATCACTGCACTATAAGTTCCTATCCTAATTCTTGTCATATCTTTTTATAAGAATCAGCATAAATGGTGTGTGCTACATTTAGATAATATGTTGTATATAATGCTTCATTAAATCCAATAGTTTCAGATACTAGTGATGCAATACTAAAATTATTTGCTGTAAAAATGTGATAACATACATGTAAACATGCTTAATTGATAGTGACGGAAAAGTTAAAAGCTTTGATGGTGTTGTAGGTCGTCTTCTTTTTGACTGGTCGATGAAGGGGGCACGAAGAAGACGACGCTTTTCAAGAAAAGTATTGTGCACACGCTTTCTTTACTTTTTCCTGACTGTCTACTATAAACAGAGTCAGGAAAAAAATTCAGCCAATTTTTAGTATAAAAGCTATTCCAAGAAAGAATTGTTTAAATTAATTAACTACTTCACTAAATAACGGAATTTTTTATGAAGCTCGGTCTGATCTTTCGAATATTGTGCTACAGAAAATTGTGAACAGAATTATTTATTCATAGATACTTCACAGTTGTGTGCTGTCAACCAAACTTTAAATTTGTGGTCTCCGTTGTGTGTGAAACTCGCGTATCTACCATAGGAAAAGTAAACTTAAAATGAATGTGCCAAGTTCGAGTTCAAATTCTAATGACGCCGCGACACCAACGACAATCACATATACTGCTCTCGGCCCCGAAACCGAAACGGAAGAGCCCCTCATTGTTGAAGACTATGACTGCGCCAACGTTTGTGGCAAAGTCACAATGCAAGGTCTGGACTTGAGCCTCGCGAAGCGATTTGCGGTCGGCGGTGGTCACATTTTAAATGATCTTAGTGCCTCGCTCTGGTTTACGTATCTCCTCTTTTATTTTGAAAAAGTTGTTGGTCTTAGCAGCAATTATGCGGCATGCCTTATGCTTGTGGGACAGGTAATTAATTACTTTGTATTGATAACCCTCCTAATATAAGTCTCCTACTAGATTCGGGTTTATTTCATTCTCTATTGTTGAACTAATTTTATTACAACTTTTTTTATTGTTTGTTGATGCTATTTTTCCATTGTTTTCGTTTTCGTGCAGGTAACAGATGCAATATTCACACCTTTGATTGGCTACGACATTGATCAGACGACACATTTTGTATTCTTTCGTCGAAGTTATGGACGATGCAAATCCTGGCATCTGTTTGGAGTTATTTTGGTTGCCATTACTTATCCATTTGTTTTCGCACCCTGTATTGGCTGTGATGGTGCAGCAGACTGGGCAAAATTTATATATTATGCACCGTTTATTGCCATTGACTCATTTGGTTGGTGTTGCACACAGATATCACACTTGGCACTTCTCCCCAAAATGAATCCAAATGAGTTAGTTCGCACTGAGCTTCTTTCCATCAGGTAAATTAACAAACTTGTACTACGTATTTGTATGTGGTGGTCTCAAATTACTAAATTCAAATGACAGATTTAAAATTGCCCAATTTCATGAACTTAATTGTTATTATTAATTGCATTCTGGAATCTGGACGTGATAACCTAGGTATGGATTTACTGTAGCTTCGAATGTGACAGTATTTCTTCTGGCGTGGAAATTTTTTGGTTTCCAAGAGGGAAGATTGATTGACAGTAGCTATGCATCTAGCTTTCAGGTAAAATTAATACTTCCGCAGTTCTAGTGTTTTGTTTTAAACTATTGAACCAATAATATTATTCAGAGGTGGCATTTGTATTTTTAGAATGTCGCTTTTATTTCTGTCGGAATCGGCCTGTTCTTCTCGATACTGTTTCACGTCTATGTACACGAGCACTCAGATGCATTCGTGAAGAAATGTATGGCACTTTGTGCTAAATCTGAAGAATCCTCCTCGTCGGACCCGGACTTTATAAGAAGTACTGAAAAAACAAGTTTGCTTCGAAATAAAAATGCTAATTTTAACGCATCGCCTAGGGCTGAGGGAGCTCGTGAGGGGGAGGGTGGCAATAATTATAACACTGGGACTCAAGAGGGTTCATTATCAACAGGATCTGGTCAAGTTCATGGGGTAAAATACAGTTTGTCAACGAGGTGTCTTAGCTTAGGACGCGAGCACATGCAAGTCACGGACTGGTTAAAAATGTCACAATTTTACGCAGTCTCCCTCGTTTACATGATGACCCGTCTCAGTGTCAATGTGACACAGGTCTACCTTCCGCTGTACCTTCAAAATTCATTAAAACTTGCCGCTGGGACTGTGGCAACGGTTCCCCTCACGATGTACATTTTTGGTTTTATCATTGCAATCTTTATGAGGACAATCAATCGGCTCGTGGGGCGTCAGTTTTCGTATATTTTTGGGGTATTATTGGTCATTAGTGGATCGGTGTGCATTCTAACTGTTGATATGGTAGGAGGGCAGACGAATGTGAGCAAGTACGGCATCTACGGAGTGGCTGCATTATTAGGCAAGTAGGTTTAATTCTTTATTTTTGAATATTGTTTTATTACAGCTTCTAAAGATCTCAATTTCAATAAGTTTAAGTTGTTACAACAATTATTGTTTTGAATGCTTTAAATGAATCAGGAAGCGGTGCCTCAGTTCTGATGGTGACGAGTTTGTCGATTACAGCTGATCTAATTGGGAATAATGTTGAAAGTGGAGCTTTTGTATACGGTGCTATGAGCTTCACAGATAAACTTTCTTGTGGTCTCGCTATTGTGCTCATTAATTCCATGGTTCCGTGTCAGTAAGTCTCAGTCTCAATTAGTATTACATACATATCGGCTGTGAAGAACCAAAATGACCCATATCCATTTTTAACTAAAAACAATATCCACTATCTACCAAAATATTCAAATATGTTTTGAGAGTATTTAAATAGAACATTGAACACTTTTCAAAAAAATGCAAATAAAACATTTTGCACTTTTCAAAAACATGCAAATAAAACATTTTGCAGTGTACAAAAACATGTAAATAAAGCATTTTGCACTTTTCAAAAACATGTAAATAAAATATTTTGCACTTTTCAAAAACATGTAAATAAAATATTTTGCACTTCTCAAAAACATGTAAATAAAACATTTTACACTTTTTAAAAACTCTTAAATTAACATTTTACGTATCTTCCTCATTTCGTATTTTTTATAACATAGCTTTTATTTTGATTCCAGCTTAAACTGGATATGTGTTATTTTGGTTCTTCACAGACGATATTGGTTTTTCTGATTACTTTAACTATATTTCAGCATAATCTGTAACAGACTTTATCTTGGTAATTAATATAACGTCATTTATTCAAATGTAAATAGAAAGCACGTGAATAATACGTGCAGCGATGATTCACAGGGCGATTTCTACAAGCGTGTTCTTGCTTACAGCTCTGGGGGTGAGGCATTACTTTTTTAAGTCTTACCATTATTATTATTTTATGTTTATATATTCTGTCTTTTGAAAGTACTATGTAATTTAGGTACTTTCAAACCGCTTGCTTGCATTTTTCGGGTTGTAAACGTTATTTAATTATTTTCAATAATAGGTATTTCATGTAGAATATCGGTAGTTTCATGATTTAATTAAATGTAATGCAATGAACAAAGGTTGTGCTGCTGGTGGAGTTGTGGGCGTGATTCTGGTTACTTTCATCATTTTTCTTGCTCGAATGTCTCAAGCCCAACCTCGGCGTCAACTTTAATCACCATCAAATTAATTGCGTTAATATAGTAAGATTAAAAATTGACCATATGAATTTAATCTCAGCTTGCTCATCAGTAATATCCCAACATATTATGTTTTGTAGTGCAACTGAGGGATCATGACGTGTAGGAATGTCGTTACCAACATTGTCGCAGTTTATTAAACTTTAGAAGCAACGTGTAACGTTTGCTGTACCAATATAAAAATGATAAATAATATATTTATATTTATTTATTTCACTGACGATGAGTATTTACGATAATTAAATGGATAAACCTAATTAAATCGAAAACTAGCTCATGTGCAAAACTTGGCATCTCGATCTTTTATGTAATTTTGAATACGATCAGTTTCCCATTCGTGTTCTCGCACTGCATGGATTATGAGGATGTGAGGATACTGATGACAGGAACAGATTTGTTTACTTCGGCCCTATCATCGTCATTAGTCAGATCGGATGAGCTTCGCCACAGATCTCACTTCCAGCACTGATTCTCAAAAACAATCCGGCTGAACTTGTGGCCATCAGGTAAAAACCCATAAACAGAGACAGACAAATAAATCAAAATTAGGCCACATAAATTTAGGATTATTTTCTTATTTTTATTTTTTAATGCATTACTACATACAGTTCAATATCACTGCTCTGTAATGTCGCTATACTTGCCATATGTTTGTATTATGTAAGAAAATCGGCATAATGGGTGTGTGCCACATTTAGATGTGTTGCATGCCATGCTTCATTCAGTCTTCAGTGCAAAAGTTTCAGATGGTAGTGATGCAATACCAATACTATTTGCTAATACTACTATGATAACATGTTTAATTGAGAAGGAAGGAAAAGCTAATCACTTTGATGGTGTTGTAGGTCGTCTTCGTCTTGGCTGGTCAGTGAAGACGGCAAGAAGAAGACGGCAAGAAGAAGACGGCTGTTTTACAGTTTTCAAAAATAATATTTTGTCCACACGCTCTTCTTACTTTTGCCTCACTGTCTTATGCTGTAGGCTGTAGAAAGAGTTTTTTGAATATAAAAGCTAAATTAGGAAAGAAATATTGATTTAGAATTTATTTATTTACATTAATAATTAATAATTAAGTAACATTGTGCCGTCGAGAAGTGTAAACTTAATTATTTAGTTATAGATACACGTTTTAGTGTTGTATGCCATCGACCAGTCTTTAAATTGGTGGAAACTATTGTGTGTGCGTGATGTATGCGAATTTCAACAGTGTCTGTATAGGCTCCAGTTAAATACAGACAGATATTCGCTTATTTACCATCAGAAAAGTAAAACCAAAATGTCTGTGCCAAGTTCGAGTTCAAATTCTAACGACGCAGTCACATCACGGACAATCACAGATATTGCTCCCGGTCCCGAAACCGAAACGGAGGAGTCCCCTCTTGTTGATGACTATGCCAGCGTCTGTGAAGTCGCAGTGCAAGGTCTAGACTTGACCCTCGCGAAACGATTTGCGGTCGGCGGTGGTCACATTTTGAATGACCTTTGTGCCTCGCTCTGGTTTTCGTATCTCCTTTTTTATCTTGAAAAAGTTGCTGGACTTAGCAGCAATTATGCGGCTTACCTTGTGCTTTTGGGACAGGTAATTACGTTTTATTTTATTTTATTCTCTATTATTGAACTAATTATGTACAACTGTATTTATTATTTGCTCGTGCTGTGTTATTTCATTGATTTTGCACAGGTGGTAGATGCATTAGTGACACCTTTGATTGGCTACGACATCGATCACACGACACATTTTGCATTCTTTCGTCGAAGTTATGGACGATGTAAATCCTGGCATCTGTTTGGGGTTATTTTTGTCACCCTTTGCTTTCCATTTATTTTCACACCCTGCAATGGATGTGATGGTTCAGCAGAATGGGTCAAACTTATTTACTATGCACCGTTTATTACCATTCACTCAATTGGATGGTGTTGCACACAGATCTCACACTTGGCACTTCTCCCTAAAATGAATCCAAATGAATTAGTTCGAACTGAACTTCTTTCCATCAGGTAAATTGACAATTTGTAAATGCCTACTCAGTATTTGTAAATAGTGTTTCCTAATTACTAATTTCAGATGACACAATTTAAATTTTCGATTTCAGTTGTAATGAACTTAATTATAATTATGAATTGAATTCTGGATTCTGGACTGCATAATATAGGTATGGATTTACTGTAGCTTCAAATGTGACAGTATTTCTTCTGGCGTGGAAATATTTGGGATTCCAAGAGGGAAGATTGATTGACAGTAGCTATGCGTCTAGCTTTCGGGTAAAATTACTACTTACGCCTTTTTTATAGTTCTTTCATGATATGAAGTGTTTGCTGACAAAAAAAAATGTTAAGTACATTTTTTTATACATTCTATCATTGGTACCTACATGCTGTCAAGTACGATAGTCAAGTTCGCCTATTTCCATTTCAAGCTAAAATCAAAACTGACTACCTCCATTTTACACTTTTCTTCTTCCAGCAGCACTGTTTAGCTGGAAGTGGAGATAAACACGATCCTTCGCCGACGAAATGCTCCTGCCCCATTCTCCTTTGACCCCGTATTATAATCAGTAATGTAATAGGAGGAGATCATTAGCTACCAATTACCGTGTTAACTTAGATATTCCACAGAAGGAAAGTGGTGCTAGTAGTTAAAAAAGAAATTCTTTATGAGAAGCGCACCCACACGCGACAATTTCATTTTTTAATACCACTTTATTATACTTGCACTTTAATGTTGTCCTTTTAAAAGCATGTACCGTTAGTCAGGTCTTGTGACAGGAGTAACAGTTTGCTTATTTAATAGTCATTAATTAATTTTTCATGTCCTTCGAAAATGCAGTGCTTGAAATTTTTTGCAACTGTAATATTTGTTTCCTTAGGATGTTGCTTTTATATCTGTCGGAATCGGTCTGTTCTTCTCGATACTGTTCCACGTCTTCGTACACGAGCACTCAGATGCATTCGTAAAGAAATGTATGGCACTTTGTGCTAAATCCGAAGAATCTGCAAGGCCGAAATCGGGCTTTACACGAAGTACTGAAAAAACAAGTCTGCTTCGAAATAAAAATGCAAATTTTAACGCATCCCTCTCTGGGGCTGGTACTACAGGGGCTGTGGGAGCTGGTCTTGGGGAGAGTGGCAGTAATTATTACACTGGGGCACGAGAGGGCACAATATCACCAGAGGTAAAATACAGTTTATCAACGAGGTTTCTCAGCTTAGGACGGGAGCACATGCAAGTCGCAGATTGGTTAAAATTGACACAATTCTACGCAGTTGCCCTCATTTATATGATGACCCGTCTTAGTGTCAATGTGACACAAGTCTACATTCCGCTATACCTTCAGAATTCATTAAAACTTGCCGCTGGAACTGTGGCAACGGTTCCTCTCACGATGTACATTTTTGGTTTTATCATTGCAATCTTTATGCGAACAATCAATAGGCTCGTGGGGCGTCAGTTCTCGTATATTTTTGGGGCGCTATTGGTCGTTGGTGGTTCGGTGTGTATTTTAACTCTGGATATGGAAGGAGGGCAGACGAATATGAGCAAGTACGGCGTTTACGGCGTTGCTGCATTATTAGGTGGGTGTGGGTTTGATCTCTCGTTTTTGAATATTGTTAAATTACTGCTTCTGATGATCTCAATGATTTTAAATTGTTACTGTATTTAAATTAATCAGGAAGCGGTGCCTCAGTTCTGATGGTGACGAGTTTGTCAATTACAGCTGATCTGATTGGGAATAATGTTGAGAGTTGAGCTTTTGTATACGGTTCTTTGAGCTTCAGTGATAAACTTTCATGCGGTCTCGCTATTTTGCTCATTAATTCCATGGTGCCATGTCAGTAAGTCTCAACTAAGAAATACATACATATTGGTTTTACTTACTACTTAACCTATATTTAACATAATTTGGATCAAACTTTATCTTTGCATTTAATAGAACGTCATTTATTCAAATGTAAATAGGGAGCACGTGAATAAAACGTGCAGTGATGATACACTGGGCGATTTCTACAAGCGTACTCTTGCTTACTCTTCTGGGGGTGAGGCTTTATACTTTTATAATTCATATATTATTATTATTTTATGCTTATATTATGCTAATGCTATGTCTTGTCATTGAGCATGATCAATTTCAAATTACGATATTGTTGCTTGCATTTTTCGAGCGGTAAACGTTAATTAAACATGTTCAAAAGTTATTTCATACATAATAACCGTAGTTTCGTGATTTAATTAAATGGAATGTAATGAACAAAGGTTGTGCTGCTGGTGGAGTTGTGGGCGTGATTCTCGTTACTTTCATCATTTTTCTTGCTCGAATGTCTCAACCTCGACGTCAACTTGTATCAAATTAACTACGTTAATAGTAAGATTACAAATTGGTCATGCGAAAATAAAATCTCGTAAATGATATCTTATTATCTGCTTACGTGTAACTGAGTGATCCCTACCTATGTCAGTTTATTAAACTTTTGACGCAACACGCAAACGTTTGCTATGCCAATGCCAATATAAAATGATAAATAATGTATTTATATTTATTTATTTAACCGATGGGTATATGCATAGCATAATTAAATAGATGAACTTAATATACATAAGTTATATGATCCAAAATTAGCTTTTGTGCACAATATGAAACATGTGATGATGCAAATAAAGTTAATAATGACACTGATTTTGTAATTTTATATTAATTTTTACGATTACGATTACATTGGCAGGAATTTACCAATTAAGTCTGCTGAAAGTGATCGATCGGTCGTTTAGTACTTGTGCTGTACATATGACATATATGCGCCACCATGAGTGAAGTAAAGCGCTACACAAAACGTGGCGACAAGCGAAACTAATTTAGAATGTCGATGACTATTAAACCTGAGATTTAACTCAACAATCTTTTCACTCACGTAAACAAATTAATATATAACGAGCCCTTAACTTATTGTTCGGCCGAATAGATTTGGACGTTTTGTACATGCGCAGTAGAACTTGACCTTACTTTTAACATTACATGTTATACAAATTTCTGAACAAAGATTAACGGTCAGGCTCAATGCTATTCGGCCGCACAATACATGTTTTATGCTTTAAGAATGTTTTCGTTAACATTGACCTTAACAGAGTCATTGACGAGCACGGTTCAGATAAATTATGTAATATTGCTGTCAGACTTCGAGGTCTGAGACTGGTGCGTGGAGTTTTTAGGTGTTGTTTGTTGATATTTCTTATTTTTAGTAGTAGGAGAAAAATATAACTTGCGAGAGCCTTATATTACGTATATGAGTAAAACTTTAAAAACCAAATATAATAGAAATTTCAAACGTGCTCAGTCCACGTAATTTTCACGTGTATTAAGCATAATGTCGTCATCAAGTTCCAATTCCAATATTAGCCGTAACGGAGCGGTTAGACCGACGGCAACCAGTTCCGGTTCCAGTAATGACACCGTTGAATCCCCCCGAAAGGCTGACTATGAATTCGACGCTTCCCAGTCCCCGGATATTCTTGGCATTATATTGGGCCATTTTATCATTTGTTGGTAAATTTTTCTCTCGGCATAATAGTGGAAACTAGACTTGGCATTTTAAAGGCCCTTTAAGGCTTCTTCGGGCATTGGTGAATTATTGGGTACATCATCGGTATTTTCTTGGCCCGTGTGTAGCTGATAAAGTCAAGAAATTACATTTTGCTGAAGCCTATAACCTGCTGGTAAATTAACGGGCCTTTCTTGGCCAAGTTTTATTATGCCTACCAATCCCAGACAACCTAAGCCGCACATGCGTGTTTGTATCAGCATAGAAGGAGAAGAAAGATTTGAAGGTGGAAAGTGGGAAAACTATACGCTAGATGGCTTTTGGGAGAGTTCACAAATGACTCCACCTCACAAGATCAATTTTCTGACTCACCCACCATGTGTCATCTATGTAATTGCCACTTTTCGCACCCACCTACCTAAGAGTTGCGCCATGTGTGCACCCCTTTAATTCTTGTTACCTTTGCCTGTGGGTGTGCTGCATAGTATTCAAAGTAATAGTTTAGTTCTAGTTCTTTTGATTTGTGTTGTGTGTGTTTGGCTACTACAGAATGGAGAATTTTCCAGGAAAATTTCAGAACTGTTTCCAAAATTTTTAGAATTTTTAAGAATTACAACTGATCATTGCAGCGCCATGCCGTGCACTAATTACTTAAATATTACTTCTAAGTTAGTTCATCGCGAATACATAATGTGAAGGCTAAAATTATCTATATTTGTGTCGTTACCTATTTATTTAAGTGTTATATGTGTTCCAGGAACGAATATTAGTGTTTTTACAACAAAACTTGCGTTTTTTAATTATATATATTGTGTAACACTTACACTACTTTAAAAGTTTACTTTACTCGCATTAGTTAGCGGAATTTATTTTTAACCTCAATCACATTTATAAAAGTAATGCTCTTACAATCTCGCCTTTAATGTGACTTAAATTGAATTAATTACCAAATAAGTTGAAGCATAAATAAATACTTTTGATGTGAAAAATGTTGTTTGGCTGAATGTGTATAATATTTAATTCCAAAAGCTCAGTGTTTTCTGTGATCACAGACCAACAAGTTGCATTATTGTATAAATACATATTAGTTAATTGAAATAATGCTTAGCATTATGGTAATCTTCTTCATTAAATTACTTCTGGCTTAGCCTGTAAGTGTGGTGTAGTTATGTCGTGTTTCATATCTAATTAGCAGTGATATAATTAAATTAATATCTTAGAAGTTTCATTTTTCATTTAACGGCATGGTTATACCTAATACTACCAATGGCGATCTGCAATGTATTAAATTATCAGCATCAGCATACAGTAGGGCTCATATGGAGTATTTACTATGGCGGAAAACTGGCAAAATATCAAATAATACTTGGCAAAAAATTGGCTTTTAGCTGGCATGCAAGCGGTGCACAATTGGCGAGTTCACGGAAAAACATCGGAAAAGTCGAGGTTTCCGTCGACGGGCCAATGATTTTCCGGAGGCACGGCCCAATGTCGCGCCAGCGGCCATCGCCAAGACTTTGCCGTCAAAAAATAACCAAGATTGGGCCAAGATGAAATTGGGGACTGGGTTGTGTCTGTGAGGAAGTTACTGCAGAAGGGATGAACTTGTCGTACTTCAAGCGATTCGATGTTGGTAGTGCTCACATTTTAAATGACCTTGGTTTCTCGTTATGGTTTATGTATCTTCTCCATTTCTCCACGGCCGGATAATGCAGCCAGCGCAGGCTGCCCCCGCTGCCGGAATTTTCAAAAAACATGTAAAAGGAACATTTTGCTCTTTTCAAAAATATGTAAAAAGAACATTTTGACTTTTCAAAAACATGCAAATAATTTTTGTTTACGCTTTTCAAAAACATGCAAATAAAACATTTAACACTTTTCAAAAAACATATAAATCGAACATTTTGCATTTTTCAAAAAGCATGTAGATACAACATTTTGATTTGGCAAAGAAAATCTTCAATAAAATCAACATGTGGTAATTTTTGTATGGTAACAAATTGCTGCCTAAAACCAATTCCTTTGTCCGGCCCTGGCCCTCATGTACTTTGAGAATGTTGTCGGACTATACAAGCGTGTTCTTGCTTATTCTTCTCGGGGTGAGACATTACGTTTTTAATTCACATTATTATTACATCATACTTCTATACTATGTCCTGTCATTAAGCATAAGTGGTTTCAAAGTACGATACATTTACTTGCATTTTTCGGGCGGTTAATGTTGTTTATTATTTTAAATAATTATTGCATAAGTTGCAAAAATATTGCATTAATTCAGATAGTTTAATTATTTAATTAGATACAATGTAATTTAATGATAAAAGGGTGTGCTGCTGGTGGAGTTGTGGGCTTGTTCCTGGTTATTTTCAGCATTTTTCTTGTTCGAATGTCTTAAGTACAACCTCGGCGTCAACTTCAATCGCCATCAAATTAATTACGTTAACTGTAAGAATACAAATTGGTCATATGTGACTATAATGTCATAAATAATGTCCCAGCTTCTCTGTGGCAGTGTAGCTGCTGAGAGATCCCTAGGTATGTCAGTTTATTAAACTTTCGAAGCAACGCGCGATGATTGCTGTACCAACATAAAAATGATAAAGAATATATATTAAATTGATATTTATTTATTTCACGGGTAGGTGCTTGCATTGCATGGTTAAATATTAAATATGTATCCAACATCCTATTATGCAAAATATACAGCATGTCATGTTGCAAATGTAGACACTGACTATATAATTTAATATTAAATTTTATGATTACGATTATATTGGCATTAATTTAATAATTAATTCTGCCGAAAGTGATCGATCGCCCATTTAGCCCTTATGCAGTACATATATGCGCCACCATTAGCTATATACGATTTATTATTTGACATACGACATTAACCTATAATGTCGATGACTTTTAAACTTGGGATTTTAGCTGGAAAACCTTTTCACTTACGTCGACAGACAAATAATAATGAGCCCTGAGCCCTGAACTTACTTATTTTATTTTTTAAGAATTTTAATGTCAACCTTGACCTTAACAGAGTCATTGCCAAGCTCGGCTCAGAGAAACTTTATAGTATTGCTCTCAGACTTCGAAACCGACTGCTGCGATGGAGTTGTCAGGTGTTGAGCTGATATAAATCTATCGTTAGCAGTAGGAGGAAGAAACAATTTACTTACGGGAGCCGGGGGAGCATTACATGAATCAAACTGTTAATCACGATAATCATATTGTAATATAAATTTCATAAGTGATCAGTGCAGGTAATTTTCACCAATATTAAGTGTAATGTCGTCATCAAGGAATAATTCAATTACTAACATTAACCGTAACGGAGCGGTTAGACCCACGGCAACGGGCTCCGGTTCCAGTAATGGCACCGTTGAATCCCCCCAAAAGGCTGACGATGAATTCGACGCTTGTGTCTGTGGGGAAGTTACTGCAGAAGGGTTGGACTTGTCGTACTTCAAGCGATTCGCTGTTGGTAGTGCTCACATTTTAAATGACCTTGGTTTCTCGTTATGGTTTATGTATCTTCTCCTATACTTTGAGAATGTTGTCGGACTAAGCACTAAGTATGCCGCTTACCTGATGCTTTTGGGTCAGGTGAGTTAATTAAATATCACTTTTTACTATAGCAAATTGTATTTTTGATTAGCGAACACTATACTTTTTGAACTTTGTATATTTGTATTGTATTTTATTCAGGTAACTAACGCAGTACTAACACCTCTAGTCGGCTACGAAGTGGATCAAACGACACATTTTGTATTTTTCCGTCGAAGTTATGGGCGATGTAAAACTTGGCATTTGTTTGGTGTCATCTTTGTGACGCTGAGCTACCCCTTTATTTTTACACCCTGTATTGGCTGTGGTGGGGCAGAGGACTGGGCCAAACTTATTTATTATGCACCCTTCATTGTAATTAGTCAAATTGGGGCTTGTGCATTACAGATTGCACATCTTGCACTCATTCCCAAAATGAGTCCAAATGATTTAATAAGAACAGAACTCCTTTCCATCAGGTTAATAAAAAATCTATGTATCTATATTGTGTAAATGCTTTGAAATAATCTGTAAATTATATATACACTCACGTACTAAGTATACCATTACGCTGTACAAAATGCCTTTTTTACTTTTTTGAAATAATAATATATTACCTTCTTGGTTTTTGGTATTACTATTAAATGACCGTTACAGAAATTCTGAATTTTTCAAAATACAGGTTTGGATTTGCTGTCCTTGCATTTATTACAATTTTTGTCCTGACGTGGCAATCATTCGGTTACATCAAAGGTAGTGGAAGTGGATTGATTGACAACAGTTATGCGTCAAGCTTTCGGGTGAGGTCCATATTTTTACTCTCTTGTTTAATTGATGATAAAACGTAAATACCTAAGTAGGTTAGCAACGGTTTTACAAGCGTTTATGTTGATTTCAAATTTTTTAACTCCGTGGTGTAGGCATGTAATGTAAGTTTACATATTAACATAATGGCTGGATAATATCGAGGTGCCGTCTAAAGTTTAATGTTATTCATCTTGGGTTGTTTCTCATTTTCAGGATGTCACATTTATGGGCATGGGAATCGGTCTTGTTTTCTCGATACTCTTCCACATTTTCGTGCACGAGCACACGGACGACTTTGTTAAGAAATGTGTGGCCCTTTCCGCTAAATCAAAAGATTCGTCCACATCGGATATTGAAGACGAACATCCTCCAAGTGATGAGAAAACGGGTTTGCTTCGTAACAGACGCACTGGTTCAATATCCGTAGGGGCTGTGGGGGCTGGTCTTGGGGAGAGTGGGAACAGTTATTATGACATGGAACGGGAGAGAAATACTGGAGATTCTGGAATAAAATACAGTTTATCAACAAAATGCTTGAGTATAGGCAGGGAGCATCTCCACATGAAGAGCACGGACTGGTTGAAACTGGGTCAATTCTACGGCGTGGCACTCATTTACATGATGTGTCGTCTCAGTGTCGGCTTGACCCACGTCTACATTGCACTCTACCTTCAACACTCACTCAAACTTCCACCTGGAGCCGTTGCCACTGTGCCCCTCACAATGTTTCTTGCCAGTTTTTTAGGGGCTTTTATCGTGAGACCTATCAACAGTTTGGTTGGGCGTCAGTTTTCGTATATTCTTGGAGCTTTGTTGATCATGAGTGCTTCAGTTTGTATTTTAGTGCTGGATCTGGAGGGCGGTGAGACGGATTTGAGCAAATATGGGACCTATGGTGTTGCTGTCCTATTAGGTTTGCTTCATTCACTGTGTTGTACACGTTTTAATTAATTATTCTGTTCGTTCTAAATTAATTCATGCGTATTTTATAATAAATTCATTAGGAGCCGGAGCACCTCTTGTTCTAATCACGAGTTCCGCTATAGCAGCCGATTTGATTGGGAGTAATGTGGAAAGCAGCGCTTTTGTTTTTAGTGTTATGAGTTTCATGGAAAAAATTTCATGTGGTCTGGCTGTTGTGCTTATTAACTTGTCAGTCCCTTGTCTGTAAGTTTGAATACATTAAAAGTTGTAAATTAATACTTTTTTTTAATGTTCTGAATTGTTTTCTGGTTACAAATATAAGCATGTTTTAATTCGTGTGAACGTATAATTTCTTGGGAATAGGAAGGGCGACAGTAGCATGAGCTGTACTGGAAGTAGCGGTGAAGATTTACTCGGAACTTACTACAAACTTATTATGGCATTTGCCTCTGCAGGTTAATCATTACTTAACCAAATTTTAAAATCAAATTTTTATACCTCTGTTGCAGGCATCATTATTAATAAAAATCAAACGGCTAAAGTTTTGGCTTATTGTGCTTTAACAAATATTTAAATATTTCTTTTTTAAATTAACACAGGATTTGCTCTTGGAGGAGTCGTGGGAGTTACTTTGATTACTTGTATAATTTTCCTGGATCGTTCCTCTCAGCCTCAACCTCAACCATATCAATTCACTCAGCGCCAACGCCAAATTTTATCACGTGCGAATTAGAAAGTCATTCCTACCTACTTGCATAATTTGAGAACTTTTGCCAATTCAGAACGGAAATTGACATGCAATATATATACATATATACGTACACCATTTTGAAGCTCCTTAAAAATAAAAATTTGAATTTGAAATGTATAATTGAAATTCTAGATGTCTTCGCAAACTCCTGACATATATGATTCTAATAATTGTTTCCGTCATTTTGATGTATAACTTGGCCATAATACCAATGAGTAACCGGCTGTTCAATGGTTAAAGTTTTCAATTTTTAAATACTGAAAATCGCCTGAAGGCATTTTCGCCTGAATCATTTTTTGATGAGATTATAAAAATGTTTGTGTATCAAAACCGCTACCTACTAATTTACATGCTGTAAATTTACCTCTATTTGGCCCCAAATTCAAACTTTACAATTTGTTGTATTGACATTTTACCGTGTGAGGAACCCAACATATGACCTATGCATGTAGTTGCGTTGCTGTTTAATGATTAAGATTAAAACGAAGGTGGCTTAATACGTTGAGCTTGAACATGAAGTAAAATTATGATCCTTTGTTGGATTATTTCCACTGCAGTCTGACCCTGACCAACACTACACACCTTTAAACTATTTTCCATGATTCACTATTAATTAGATAATAGAAAATAGGCAGCACGTCCAATTGCACTAAAACGGAATATTATGTCGAATGTCGAATGTATGAGTGCCTTATTATTATTCCATCATTCTGCTAATGCCCGATGAACAAAGATACGGCAAGTCGATTGTAGCAAATGGGAAGATCATCGTGACTAATAAATCAGCAGATTGCAAATCTTAATAAATTGCCGTCTACATTAGTGGCTGCATAGTGGCTGCTTGTCTTTCATGGTTTGTAGTTCTTCAGTTGTGAAGTAGATGGCGGATGGTTAGTTATAAGCAGACGCACTCTCACTTCCGCAGTAGCAGAAGAGAAAAGAGGAAAAGGAAAAGACTCCTATGTTCAGTTCAGGCATAGCTATTAGAGTATACAGGCTATGGTTCAGGCGATACACTTAGAGAAAACGGGAGATTTTCTTCGCTGTGCAGGTTCACGCTGAGTAAAACTTGTGAATTTCTTTAACTAATATTTTATGAAAACTTTAATATTTCATAGTAAATATTTTACAATTAAAACGTCGGAAAGTCAGTGTCCAAGATAGTATTTTCATAAACGGTGGGTTAGATTAGATTAGATTAGGCGTGCCTTATGTCATTCGTGGGAACTGAGACCTGAGAGAAAAGTCAGCAGTTGACAATAGTACCTGTAATTAGTCATACTTGCTTAACTTGACGGTGTTTTACCAGCTTTTACTATCGTTTTATTCCTGTGATGTAAGCTACCTACTTACCTCCGCATTGTGCTGTTCTGATATTGTCACAATTGCCAGTGATATAAAAATGCCTCCTGTGATCTATCTGTATAAACTTTTACTGTTTTAAATACCCATGTTCTCGAATCCGGTGAATGGCGAATGGTATTGAAGTTTTCTCCATTCATCTAGCGTTTGACTTTGGTAAAATAAGTATTAACACCAATCCAAGTGCACGACTCGACTCACCTAGTATATGCAACTAACATCAATTGGGAACCATCAAATATTGGATATATTCTATAGTGTAATTTGTATAACCTAAAAAATGGCCAACCAAGCTAAAAAATTGAACGCAGACTGTGCAAGCAAGATACGGAGAAGTCAAGTGATTACTTGCGTTTCTGATATAGTAAGGGAATTAGTTGATAATTCCATCGATTCGGGTGCCCGCAGCTTACAAGTTATGCTAGTAAGATATTTATTGCGTCATTCTCTATTTAATTAGTTAATTATATACACGTGTTCACGCTATCGGTGATGTGATTTACTGAATGATTAACAAATGCATTAAACCAATAGTTTGTATGGAGGCCGCAGGACCGAACGAAGGAATTGCAATTTGTTTCCACACGAAAACCACCATTTTGATTTCATTGATGGTTTTCATTGGTAAAGCAAAATGCCACGTTTACATGTTTTAAAAAAGTGAAATATGTTCTATATTTACACGTTTTAGAAAAGTGTAAAATGTTCTATTTACATGTTGTTCAAAAAAGTAAAATGTTCTAATTACACGTTTTTGAAAAGTACAAAATGTTTAATTTACATGCTTTTGAAAAGTGCAAAATGTTCTATTTACATGTTTTGAGAAAGGTGTTAAATGTTTTTTCCGTGCTTTTGAAATGTACAAAATTTTTGATTTTGCATGTTTTTGAAAAGTCAAAATATTCTTTTTACATATTTTTGAAAACTGCAAAATGTTCCATTTACATGTTTTTTGAAAATTCAAGCAGCGGGGGCTGCCTGCGCTGGCCGCATTATCCGGCCCTGGGGGACCGTTCAAGTATGTATTACGTAATGCAATCGTGAGGATTCGGTAGCTCCAAGTTATTCCATACGTCGTTACTTAACGTTTTGGGGTAGTGGGTGGGTCAAAATTTGACCATAAAGTAATACTCAATACTTAAACGGTCACTTTCAAGTTCTCTGACACCTGAGTTAGTGCTAATGCCTAGGTCGCGGTAAAAGTTTTTGATTGTTGTGATGTATTTGCCTTTTGAGAATTCAAAAGCCAAAAGTTTCTAGCGTCACCCTCTTGCCATTATCCATCCCATATTACCCCACATTTTGAATTTGTCTTCCTGTTGCACTATGCTTGTGGCTGGTATAAACTTGAGAAAATATTTCCGGGCTCAAAAGAAATGCTGACAGTAGTACAGTGAATTCTCACATAGTTTGTTATCTGATAATTATATTGACTGAGTCTCACTCAATACTTTTATTTAAGGACACCTTTGGATTAAAAAAAATTGAAGTTAAGGACTCCGGACATGGAATTGCTGCAGATGACGTTGCATCTATTTTCCAGGGTGGCTATACATCGAAGCTACACAATGAATCTCACTTAAGTAATTAGTTTTTGATTGTAATTTATTCCTTTCTGACGCCCAGAGACAATCGAGTTTCGGAAATTCAAAACCAATTGACCAATTTGTATATTATGTGCTGATTAGGTTGTGGGAACCAATATGGATTTCGTGGGGAAGCTCTTGCAGCAATTTGCTCATTTAATGGGATGACTGTCGTGACGAAGACTCCGGATGACCCAGTGGCAAACAGATACGTTTTAGACAAACGTGGTGAAATAGTTTCTACTACTGCTGTGCCCCTGCCTAATGGAACCGTCATGACAGTGCGGGATGTGTTCAGCGGTTTTCCTGTTCGTCATAAATATTTGTCAGAAATTCAAGTTGGTAAAAATGAATTAAAGGATATTGAGTCTTACTTGAAGTCAGTCAGCATCGCGAATCCAAGTGTTTATATGATCCTGTACCACAATGGTAGTATGATATGGTCAAAACCGTCCGTCAAAACTGCGGAGCAAGCTATAGCCCTTGTATTTGGAATAGCAGTATCTCAAAAACTTGCCAAGTGTCCAGTTGTTGAATTCGTTCCCGAACAAAATGAAAACAATGAAACCTCATGGACGGGCTGTTTGGAGCTGTTTGTACCGAAAGCTCCTGTTCAAATAGCATCTGTCGGTTTTACAAATAACAAAATGACTATGATTTTCGTAAATCGCTGCAGAGTCATTGTCGCCGAATATGAAAAAGTAAGTTTTTAAGTGAAATTTGAAACCCCTTGTATTATTATCTTTATAACATACAATGTATTTAAGAAACCACTAATTTACTCAGCATCCATATATAGCACTGTCATTCTAAAGTTTGAGAAATACTACCAGCAACATTTACATTCATTATTATTATGTATATAGTCTGTGAAGAACCAAAATGGCCCATATCCAATTTAAGCTACAATCAACATGAGCTATGTGATAAAAACAAAATGAGAAACATGCATAAAATGTTAATTAGGAGTTTTTGGAAGACTTAAAATGTTCTATTTTTATGTTTTTCAACAATTATAAAATGTCCTATTTACATGTTTTTGGAAAAGTGCAAAATGTGCTAATTCCATGTTTTCGAAAAGGTGCAAAATTTTCTAATTCCATGTTTTCTAAAAGATGCAAATTGTTCTGATTCCATGTTTTTGAAAAGGTGCAAAATGTTCTAACTCTACGTTTTCGAAAAGGTTCAAAATGTTCTAATTCCATGTTTTTGAAAAGGTGCAAAATGTTCTGATTCCATGTTTTTGAAAATTTGCGAAATGTTCTTAATGCCATATTTTTAAAAAGGTTCAAAATGTTCTATTTAAGTGCTCTCAAGAAATATTTTCATATTTTCGTAGATAAGGATATTGATTTTAGCTAAAAATGAATATATGTCATTTTGGTTTTTCATAGGCGATATGTAACTATTTGTCAATTTTTAGCTCATCAAACGTTACGTCATTGGGGCTACGGCAAACCCGACGCAAGCTGATCTACGGAAGTTTCCCGCAGCAGTGCTGTTAATAGATGTTCCTCCTACAGAGGTCGATTTTAACCGAGACATGAACAAATCCAAGATATTTTTAAGTTGTCATGTAAGTTTTTTCACGTTTCTTCAGTTCAGTAGTTATTGGCACATTTAAAAGTTGACGCCAATAAAGTGTTCATTTGATAACAGGATTTGGTACTACTTCGACTGGAGGAAATGCTTCAGTCTTACTATGGGATTGGTTCGGATGTTTTAAGTACCATGCAATGGTCATCATCAAGTGTAGGAACAGATTCAGGGACTGTTGAGGCGGCGGGGTTGAGCAATTCTGCTTTTAGTAAAACTGTTTCAAGTCTATCTGAAAGGAGCTTAATGAATGCTATTGGTGGGCCAGCTGTATTATTTAAATCAATTTTAAAACCTCCGGTAAGCTCCTCAGGACCAGGACAGCACCACAAAAGTGTAAAATTTGTGGGAAATATCACGTCAACTCATAAAAATGACAACAGCATTACAGGAATTCCCCCATCTACTCCCGTGTTGACTCTCTCGGGATTCTCCAAACTACCAAGGAGGGATGACGAGCCCTGGAGAGCTGCTGTTCTTCGCACGAATAACAATGCCAACATTTCCCCTACTGGCAGTACGGCATCATTCCGTACCCCCTTTCCTTCCACTGCATTCGCAAAGAAACCAAAGTTGTTTGAATTATTTGACTTGCCAGTCACGAATTATTCTGCTCAGCCAGGAGTTCCTGGGAGGAAACTTCATCATCGTCAAGCTACGCTGGAATCATTGAAGAACTGGGACTTTCCATCAAAATCAGTCGGTAGTCCTGCGGTGCGCTTGTCTGTCGTGCCCAAGCTAAAGTCCAAGTCCAACCCGGGTTTAAATGTTTCTTTTGAGAATACTGAAATTGACGAAGCTCTGATACCGAACACTTTGGCTCTCATGAGGAGTAAGGGACATAACTGGAATGGGTCTCGCAATTCGGACTATGGGGACACCCGTTCGGAAAATGAAGTATTGTCCCCATTGGGTTCACACGCTACAGTAAATTTAGCGTCATTGATATCAACGAAATCAGCTCCACCAGTTCAGATTCCGCACCAAACATCCAATGGGTATAATTCATTGTTGATCATTGCCTTGTTTTTTGTCTATTCCTCTTAAATCTGAACATTGTTTTTATTCTTTCTTGTTTATTTGTAGCCCTGAAATCAAAATCATTGCTCAGACGGAAAATCCAAGATACTACATAGTTAAATTGGACGGTCTGCTTGGAGCGTTTAACCCAAAGGAAGTATTAGCTTTGAGACCTCATCTGCTGAAACATGATCTCGGCTCGGATTATACTCATATGGGCAAGAATTCTGATGAATGTATCGGGTTTCTTCTACAGGAGTTCACAAAATTGGAAGTCTTACTAGACAGTGAATCTGCATCGCAAGTATTTAATGCTTTTTTTGATTTAAATGCTTGAAGTCAAGTGACTCCAAACGCAACGCAACTGCTGTAGCTAGTTTTCCTAATTCAACTAATTGTCATTGTTCAAATTATTATTTATTGAGTATTTTTCTTGTTTGTCCTGGATATTAGCAACATAAGGAAATAATTGCCTAAGTTTTATGTAAACGAATATCCTTTGAAGTCTGAGCTAACAAATCTCTGAAAAAAATGTTAAGTAGTCATATGTAATTTTGTAGATATTTTTTTGTTACTGGATATTTCTAAGTGATGTAATAATTATATTTATTTATATTACCTATATATATATATTTGGATAATATTATATGTGAGAATTTTTAGTATATATATAGGAGTATATAGGCCACTGAACTTTCACTTAGGTTTGTATCGATGTTCGTGTCCACAGGGATTTATAATTTTGAACATCAGTTTCAATTTTTGTGTAGCATAAAATGCATGTTGTATGAAAGCAAATTTTTGAACGACGAAAAATTAGAATATATTGACGATACTTTTGCTGTAGAAATAGTAAAGAAACAAATACGATTAGGATACGCTATGAATCTAGAGGGTATGGGAGTGTGGAGGTCAGTGCAACCTAAGTGAGTTTTGTAATGCAAAATGTTTAAAAATATTCGTAATTTAAAAAAAATAATTTTTTGCTAGAACTGCCAGATGAAAATTAAATGTATGTACGTATATTATGTGCTATAGTTTATTGAAATTTACATCAAACGAAGAAAATATTGGAAGCATAATTTATGCGGTAACGTACGCATACATAATTTAAAATATACATACTATACTTTTGTTTGTGCGTGTGTATATTTTTAATTTCATATTTGGCCTCATAAATAAGTACTTATTACTTTTTTTAATAAATTGTATATATTATCGCGTAAATAGCAAGCGCCCAAAAAAGCGCCTTCTTATTCTGTTATATCTAAACTTTTTACATGCGGCATTTCAGTTATACGTACAATTATTGCAAAATAGAGAGCAGTTCTGTAGAGATTAATTATTGTAATATTTCAAAATATCCAAAAAAGTTCAGCAATTAAAACATCAGTAATCAGGTGTTATGAACATAACGGTGCGGTATAGTTAGTAGTAATAAATTTATTGCAAAAATTCTTTCAACTCCTACATTTAAAATAAACATTAATTATTATTCACGTCTTATGATCTCAGTCTATACAAAATGTTAAGTCTTCTAATCTCAGCATGCTACTTATGGGTACTGATCTGATCAAGCTATAATATACTTCATACCCTAACAATTATGTTATTGCTGTTCTCTATACAATTAACAATATGTTTTTTGTTATAACATTATACAACTTGTAGGAACTAAACCACTGTGTATTAGTTAATTCTACTTACACAACATCGAATATTTAATTGTAAATTACAGCAGCAGCAGTATTTACCTGAAAACAATACGAATATAAATATTTTTGGATGTACTTACAACAAACCAAATTATTACATGTCGATATAATATTTAAACGTGTATCGTCTGTGAAGAACCAAAATGACCCGTATCCAGCTTAAGCTAGAATTAAAATGAGCTATATATTCCATATAAACAAAATGCGAAACATGCGTACAATGTTAATTAGGAGTTTTTGAAAATTCGATTTTCATGTTTTTGAAAACTGTAAATTGTTCAATTTACGTATTTTTGAAAAGTGGAAAACGTTCGATTTTCATGTTTTTGAAAATTGTAAAATGTTCTATATACATATTTTTGAAAAGCGTAAAATGTTCTATTTACATGTTTTTCAAAAGTGTAAAATGTACTATTTCAATAATTTTAGGACATATTTAACAATATTTAAATTTACGTAGATAGTGGATATTCCGTTTAGCTACAAATGGATATGGGTCATTTTGGTTTTTCACAGACGATGTATTTAACTGTTATTACTTTTTTTTCAACTTTCGTTTTCCATTATTAAATAACATAAATTCGAGATTTGAAAATGATAAACTTACATGCTTTCAAAAAGGGCAATAAATATATGGTTAGATGCCATATATCGTTGTTAAAAAAAATTCATTTACAAATTAAAAAACCTCTAAACAGTACACTTTTGCATGTTAATCGAATCATTAAAAGTTCACTTTTAGCTTTTATAAATTCTTGAACTATATACTAATCTTACGCTTTGATGAGTGCAAAAAATATCTTTTTAACTACGGAATACTTCATACACTTCAAATAAATAAAACGAATTAAATATTATAATTCCTTTAAACACATGACATCCCTATGAAGTATGAAGATTAATAAAATATTTTTTCTCACACCCTTCGTCCAAGTTGCTGACCGTTCGTTGACCTTATTTGACATTCAAATTTATTCTTCTAAATAAAACTCATCTTCATCTTCACTACCACTACTTTCTGAGGATTCGAGACTCAAAGCTAAGAGTAATAAAGCTTCCGCCTCTCTCATCTGTTGTCGTTCGTGATAAAACCGGACCCAGCGGAGACGGTCAAGTTTGAGGCTTCCATACTGGGCCAGTCGCATGTGCTTCCGTTTTCTCAAGACTGGGGAGGAATAATATGGACCTGGGCATCGGGCTGTGGCTTTGATAGTTGCCACTCGGCAGTGTTTCACATGGTAGCAACACATGTCCACGAGCTCCTTACAGGTGGGACAATCTCCGTCAAATTTCAAGGAACAAGTCTGTTTCACAGTAAAAGAACACAATTAAAATCAAAACCAGTCAGTGTCAGTCAAAGTTACTTTATGCGTTACGTAGTCATTTTTGTCAAAGAATAATAATCACATCGATCGTTTGTACTGATTATTAATTAGTATTAATGAGACATCAGGAGGTATATTATATCTTCTGTGAAGAACCAAAATGACCCATTTCCATTTTTAGCTACAAACAATATGTACTATCTACAAAAATATTGAAATATGCCTTGAAAGCATTTAAATAGAACATATTGCACTTTTAAGAGACATGTAATTAGACCATTTCCCACTTTTCAAAAACATGTAAATAGAACATTTCCCACTTTTCAAAATCATGTAAATAAAAAATTTTGCGCTTTTCAAAAGCATGTAAATGGAACATTTTACACTTTTCAAAAACATGTAAGTAGAAAAATTTGCAATTTTCAAAAACATTAAAGTAGAACAATTTACACTTTTCAAAAACTCCTAATTAACATTTTAAGCATGTGTCTCATTTTGTTTTTATGACATAGCTTATTTTGATTCGAGCTTAAATTGGATATGGGTCATTTTGGTTCTTCTCAGACGATATGTGATTAATCATTATAATTACCTTGGAGTGATCAATGATCCCTTTCAGTTTCCCACATTTGTACGTATGACATTTGGGCTCCTTTGACCGAACCACATTAAGGGCAACAAATTGCTGAAGAGAACGGACAGAGCGATCAATGGACTGCGGTTCAGCTGGCAGTTGAGGTTCCAGTTTGAATCCAAAGTTGAAATCCATTTTTGGTTTATTAATTTATAGTTCAATTAAGTTCCAACTTCTTTCCTCGCTCTCCTTTCCTCACTTATTGAAGTTACTGCGTCTATTAGCTTGAAACTTTGAACTACATATAAGATTTACCATTATTGAATTATTTACAGGTTGGGTTAATAAAGCTAGAGATTAAAACTCATTTTCAATATTTCAGTAAACCAAAAGTGTTTATAGTTTTTAAATTATAATATTCAATAGTGTCACTGTTACGCTTGACAGTAATGCAAATTAAATACATAAGTAAACTAAAAATAATTTATGTACTTAAAATTTTTCTTTACAAAAAGTTAAAAGTGTTGAATGATGAAATTTATATATGTCGTCGATTTTTCGCTAATTTCCTAGAATTTGTTATGAGCTTTATACTTTACTATATAGCGCACACGCAGAAGGCTCCATGTTTGCAAACTAATACAGATTACAGCTACAGATAATTACTTACGTACCTACTTGCTTTGTTATTTACGAATTTTCCATAGTTTATTTATAATTCTAAGGGGTAAGATTTTATTTTTGGCTTAAATATTGTATCAGTGTATATAATGGTATAAAATGTGGATATAATTTATTAGGTAACTTCCGCTACACTTATTAGTTAAGTACAGTTGTACTTTGTACTGTCGTCAACTGTCTGTAACAGTGTACACAAAACTGGACCCCTTCATAAAATTTTCAGCCAAGATCAAAAGTCCAACCCAAAAAATTCAAGGGAGATAGTACCTACTCCCACTACTCCTACACAATATATAATAGACGCCAGGAGGGTACAGGGCTGATCGACTGGCCTTCAGGCTTCAAGTATACCACAGTAACAGGAGTAACAGTATCCAAGTACTCTATAATAAAAATATAATTAATACAGTAAAACGGTGTCGCATCTTTTTTCACACTTTACGCACAATTCCAGAGATGCACGTACGCAGGAAAATCAGTACCTCAGATTTTATTTTTTCTCAATGCTCCGTCTCGAACAGGTATACCTAATTGGACGAAGACATAACTAACACTGACTCGCTCACTTAAAGTTCATTTTCTGCTCGTTGATAGAGAGGATTATTAAATATTGTATAAATTCTAAAAACTTTCCATAATGGATCACGATTGGAGACTAGTGTATAAGTATGAAAATACTTTGCACTTGTACCTTAATCCTCTAAAAGTAGGGGAAGACGGATATATACCTATACTTATTTCCTCACTTCAAAAAGAGGTTGACGAAAACGATAAGTTTGATTACATTTCAAATGATACTATGTACTTAACAATAGGAAAATTACATGTCGTTGTCGTTTAACATAACATCGCATTGATTGCAAACCCAGACATTATTATATAATAAATAAAAACAAGGGCTTTAGCCCTTGTTTTTTGGTAGCCTTAACAGTAATATGGGGTATTACTCTTTAATGCTAAAATCGGTATTAAAAAATTGCTATTTAAAAGTTAATTATAATTAAAAAAATTAAATGTAATAAATTTGCAATTTAAATAAATTTTTTGTTTTTAAGAGCTTCAAAATCATATATTGCATGTCAAATGTCATTGAGAAATGCAAAAATGAGATAAATTATGTAGACATGTGGAAATAAGGGGATATTTAAAATTTGAATTTCCCGCCAAACCTAAAATGTCAAATTTCGACCGGTTACTCTCTTCAAATATAAAGAAGTGATGTATCAAAATGACGAGAATGAGGAGAAGAACAATATGTATTGCGATTGGCGCGCGAATTATGAAAGCTTCAATTTAAAATTGGACATTTAAAGTTAATTATGATTAAAAGAAATAGTAAATTAAATAATTTTCGATTTTCAAAGAATTCCATATTTTTTATTTTAAAAGAGCTTCAAAATGACATATCGCATGTCTAATTCGGTTAAGAATTGCCAAAGATTGCTAAATTATGTAGATAGGTAGGAATAAAAGCTAAGCAAGTTTTAGCAGACACGAGCTATTTCACTACAGATTTATTTTACTATTGAAAAAGATACAACGCGTGGCATATTATATTATTACGTAAAATAATACCATATTTGTAGTAGTTATTACAATAGGCCTATTGATGTATGTTTAGACGGCCTCCTCTTATCAGGCTTAATTTTAAGAATTTTAAGAACAATAATTATTGCTATTTCCGAAAACCATTATACGTAGGCAAGCTTTTCCCTATAATGACCTATAAAGAAGCCTGCTGGTATATTGTACCGACTTTTTGGGTTAATATCATAGTACTAACTGAAATACATACCTGCCTATAGGCAACACATTTAATAAGCTGATATTCTCCCCGGAATTACATTTCTGTCATTAATTATATATGCATATTCTACGAGAAAGCTTCTAACGCTGTATTCAAAAGCTACATACTTAGGAAGCACCTGACAACAATAATAAATAATTAAATACATTAATAATTAATACAATTATCTCCACGATGATTTTTAAAGTAGGTAGCCGTGCTAAGGATAATTCCAGCTCTATTTTTTCACGAGCTACTTTTATTAGGCAGTATTCGAGTATTCCCTAAACATTCATAAAATATGTATAGGGCTACCATACGATACATCCGAAGAAAATTGTCAGGGCTAAAAAAGTCTCAAGGCGAAGGCCCCAAGGCTCTCCCCGTACAGTAAACCTGTTGAGAGAATCCTGAATTTGTTTGTTTGTGTGAGTCATCCAGTTTCTGTGCTTTGTTTTCTACTTAATTCGAAGAACTACAGAATACTACAGATATGTATTTATAACCGTATAGTTTTCTCGTTATCTACCGCTTCAGGTGATCTCATCCCATCTCATATGCATCCTACAATTGATGCTACAAATGAAAATATATATTAAGTACATGCACGTGGAGAAAACGTCTTAACTACAATCTTGTAAGATTGCCCTAACACGTTCAGTTGTTAGCTAAGTTCTTGTTGACTACTGTTAACTGATTGTACTGTCAATGTCGGAGTATAACAGCAAAATGAGTTACAAATTAATGGAAACGTGGTAAATTCTCCTATATTGTTCTAATCGGGCATGTGACATCAATAGCTAATGATTCAACTAAATCCCAAAGTAAATAGGTAGAAATCAATTGATACGAGAATTAATTTCAGAGTTTAAAAAAAAATTGAAACTTGAGCGCGAAAAATTCCAAACTTTCAACGAGTTTAAAATAATGGTCATTTTTTTGCTATAATTAATCGTCTTAGAATTTTAATTTCCCCTACATCTCGCCTGCAGAAGTAATTACATTATATTCCGCTCACATACTTCAATTAGAGTGAAACCGGATCCAAATAAAACAAGTTACAGTGCGAAGAACTATTATTACTGAGATCCGTAAACTTGTATGAAATTAATACAAAAGATTAAGTAGAGTGGTAATAGTGGTATAATTGAATAATTTGCCGTTTTACCTGCTACAAAGCAAGAAGATGTAGTAGCGCCGTACTTACACGATTTTGAATGTTAAGTAATGCAGATATAATAATTTGCTTCTGGTCTTCATCATGGCTGTTGAGCCGTTGAGTGCTTTTGCTTTTGCTGAGTCTCTGAGGCCTCTGCGTCACTCAACTACTGCTGACTATTAGTGAAACTTTCATAAACTCACGAGAGTAGTATGTGAAGATTTATCTTGTGTAGTGTAAAGAAATTCGAGTGCAGAGTGCGGCTGGAGATTCAAACTGCTTAATTATTGATTTTCTCCTTTTCCTTTTCCTTTTGTGTCCACACTTTCTAGAGCTTTAATGCATGCTCATCCTCGATATCTTTTTTACTCCACGAAAAACCAGGGAAGAAAACCCGATTCGGCTTCGGCTTCGGTTGTCGGTGTCTCTGTTTTCGGGTTCGGGCATAGCAGTCGTGCATAGTAATACAAAATAAAGAAGACGTCAAGTCCCATTCCAGGATTCCAGGCTATGTCAGACAGAACCTAGAACAGAAATTGCATTGGGATAAAATTGAAGAATATGTAGAGAATATCATCATGAAATGAAGTTCTTGGAAGTAGCAACCAGGGAATTACACTACATTTGTTTACTATAGAAAAGTGTCGAGAGAACCTGATGTATTTTTCATGTGTGTCTGTCGTGTGTGTGTGTTTGAACCGGGAGGAGTGAATAACAAAAACAAATACGCTGATAACTGACTGATAAAACGGGAGGAATAGTGATCGAAAAAAAAAACCAATTGAGCTAAAACTGAAGTTAACAAAATAACCTACCTCTACTATTTTAGCTCCCAACTGCTGACTGACTGCCAAATATACTGACAACCGAAAATTTGGAACTCGCGTTTTCACAATTACACATATCCAAACATCCATATAATTCAGTCTACTTTATTACGTACAATTTCAAAGGTATATTTTATTTGGTATTGCAAGTTTTGAGTGAGATGACTGTAGTAGAACAGTACAAATCCGAACCTTTGTATTAACCGACCGACAAACCCGACATTGGACATTGTAATCCGTTTCCGCTCTGCGTCCTGTCTTGCTCACTTCACTACAAACTGAAAACTGGACCCTCCAACTGATTTTGCACACACTGAAGCAAAGTTTTAGACATCGAATTTGAATACGCTTGCCTTACTAGTTAGATAGACGCCAGAAGTAAACCAGAACTCGCTTAGCCACTAACTAAGAGTTCAGCCGAGATTTGTTCTCGGATCGGGAATCGGGAGTCTTATTTTTATTCGAAATCAAATCCTAAGTAGCGCAACGGACTGACCACCGATGACCGAGACCGAGACCGAAGTACTTACAGGAAACGCAGAGCCTACAAGAAAGTCAGTTCAGAAATCAAGATCAGACAGGACAGCTCTGGTGCCACTGCTCACAGTTATTGACGTTACTACCTTATAAACTGCTCACAGTTATTGACGTTACTACCTTATAATAGTTGATCTTCTTCATTCATCAGTTTTTGTTTTGTATTTATTTTATTATTAAGTATTAAGTCTTTTTTATTCATTGATTTAGCATTTAAACCGACATTTTTAATGAATTTCGATTTATCGACACTTAAATAATTGCCAATGTAATTTGTGATTACCATTTATCCATTTTATATTTTTATTTTAATGTAATGTTATCCACGAAACCAATAACTTGCCAAGTCTTTAAATATGTCAGTTAGGCAGTCTATTTATAAAGCAATATAATTTAATTTATCATGGCTTGATCTATGATCTAACAGCTTTAAATTGTTTATGGTTGTGGCTCGTGGTTCGCTTTTGACAAAACTAAAATGTAACTTTAAAATCAAATTACTTAGAAGAGTGTATGGGTTCGGCGAGATTATTTTATATTTTAAACTTAAAGCGGAAGTGTAGGGTTGACACAAAGAGATAAATAGAGAAACAGATTAGGAATTAAATTGTAATCAAAAGACTGACTTGTATTTTGGACGTGATGGCCAGTTCTTCTTCAGCACCTTCTTCTTGGAGGTCATCCGCAACGTCTTCCAAAGGTTTGTGAACCATTCACACTTTTAATCATTAAACTTTTAATTTTTATTCTAGCATTTTAATTTAAAACTTTTAATTGCATTATTACCAACAGAATGATTGTTTTTAATACTTCGTGTTAGATCTATAGGAAAGGTACCTACCCACATATACCCTATTACTTAAATTTTAAAATTTTATTTCAAATTTTGACTGAACACTTATTACTGAGTCAGTTTTGATGACAGTCAACATTCAGTGTAAAATAATTTAAACTAAAATGCTAGATCCAAATTAAAGCTTGCATGAATATATCTATATGGAATCCATATTTTGTACTGCGTCGCTGTCTATTTTATTTTTCAGGAAACGATAAACGTAATTTCATCAGTTCAAATTCATGTTGTTTTTATAAATATTAAATTAGTATGTGAATGTCAAGTATTTAGAACTTAAAGCAGGGGAACTAAAACTTTCGGGTGTAATTTGTTATCAGTATTTATTTATGTATTTACGTATGTTCTGGTTTCTCTGTTTTGTTTTGCAGGAAGCGAATCACAAAGTTGTGAAGTAATATGTAATATGTTGGCAATGCTAAGCTGTAGTGAAAAGTTGGATGCGCATCGAACACTTTTGGCAATGACAAATAGCCCAGAGTCTTGTCAGAGCTTACGAAGAGCTGGTATGTTCCACATGATTCTCCTTTTCTCTCCAATTTCATTTCAAAATACATTAAGTATTCTTCTATTTTTCATAAGTCTGCAAACTGTCCTTATGTACTTACATCTTTTCCAGTTTCAACTCACGATGATAATTATTAACTCATCATCATATTGTATAAAACATAGTCATGTATAACTACATGTAGTTTTTGAAAATATAACTTTAAAATTTTAATAATAAACATCAGGCAAATTTTGTTTATCTACTTATATTATTACAAAGTTCAACTTTCAAAACTAACGGATATTATGGGTAGGCTAAGTAAATAGATCATTTCCGAAACAAAATTTTTCATTATCTAGAAACTCTACAAAATGCATACATGTATATACAATTTACGAAACTAGAACTTTAGCATGCCTAAGTATAGGTAGGTATCCGCGGTTGCAACTTGGAAGTACTTTGCCATGGATGTCGAAATAACGACTGATCTGTCAGTTTCAGCCAGATGGAGATTGTAGATTAATAGTATATATTCAGTTTTTAGGAGTAGCTTACGCTATGTTGTTGCTCTTGGCACACATACAATTTACAAAGTTGTAATTTGTACTTTGAAAACTTGTAAACGAAAATCCCATGTAAAACTGTGTACCTAAAAACGAAAACCAGGCCTTGTACCTACTTGAGAATTCGGTTCTCATATTCTGCATCCGTTGCTCGGATGTCGTTTACAAGGCACGTAACTAGTGTTAAGTATTTTTATTATATCCTCGCCAAAGGGAAAAGTCATATTCCATTAACACTAAATTCGCACAAAAGGTGCCAAACATGTTATTTAGTATCTTCGATAAATCGCCAAAAATCGTTGTTGGGTTACTCCCTTTAGTATTCAGCAAGGCATTTTCCGTATTTTGTTTTCACTAGAAATACTAAAAATCAATATTTATATTTATGTATAAAAAACTACACATTCTTTCTCATACATTTTTTTAAAACTGTGCTACTATTCTTAAAAATTTGCCTGGTCTTACTCAGAATTATTGTGTTCTCGCGCTTGTTGTTCCAGTTCTTCTGAATGATTACACATATTACATATATTATGTAAAAAAGAATGTTCACATTCATATGTCTGTATCCGTAATTGAATTATAGGATGTATTCCATTGCTCATCCAAATTCTTCATCCGGGCTCAGCAACTTCAGTTGAATCCCAGCCATCGGGCGAAACGAAACAGCGTGCTTCCAAAGCATTAAAAAATATCGTTCATTTTAATCGGGATGAGAAGATGAAGCGGAAAGAGTCGAGCGTTTTGAGACATTTAGAGACTGTTCGTGGATTTACATCCTCAACTAAATTACCTGAACGTTAGTTACCGATAAAACTCATTAAATTTTTGAAAATATGAGGATTATTAATAAAAGTAAATATGCTACGTGCTTGTGACTGTACTTGATTACGTGTAATAACTATATGTTTAACTTTTATTAAAATTTTTAGCTGAAAAACATCCAACGAGTAGCTCAACCTCGCTTATGAGACACTCGTTTGATGAAGACCATAAAAACATTATGTGTACACTTGGGGCCATTCACGCTTTAGCAGATTTAATTGTGGTAGGTGCTGCTTTAATGCAATAATTTTGAGTTAATTAGTAAGTATTGAATAATAGTAAATAAATAAAGTAAGAAATTCTAAATAATTTTTAATCAACTTTTTAGAGTGACCACAAGATTCACGGCTCTCAAACGACGGATACGGACTGCATTTTGACTCGGCGCTACTCCTGCATGACCCTCACAAATTTAACCTTTGGTGACGGCGTTAATAAAGCACTGCTCTGCTCCATGAATGATTTCCTCCAGTCTCTCGTTTCTCAATTAGAATTTGAAAATGAGGACATTGTTCAGGTGACGGCGAGTGTTCTTCGAAATCTCTCGTGGCATGCCGACTCCAATTCCAGAGCTGCACTGAGAGATTCTCATGCTGTGACTGCACTAATGAAAGCTGCTCTTCGGTCTACCAAAGAATCCACATTGAAAGCAACGCTTAGTGCACTCTGGAATCTTTCAGCACATTCCAATGTTAATAAGGTACCCAGTTTTTCATTATTTCGTTGACCAACCACAATGATTATTGGAGTTTATACCGTTCTCTTTTTCTCTTGTGTCATAAGAGTCAGGAACTATTAAATTGTCAGGGAAGAAGCAAAGCCAGTCCGAGTATTTTCTAAAATATCTAAAAATGCAAATCCACAGTTCTTTAATAAGGAAAGAATCGGTTTTGCTTTTAAAACATTTTGGAAAGATAACAATTTCCTTTCAACAAGCATCATTGGAAGCGAATTTGCTTCTTCACAGACCATAAACATTATTAAAAAGCTTATATAGCATTTCTATTATATTCGTTTATATATGTGTTTGTGTTTACCTATGTATATTTCCAATTTTTTATGCTATTATACTGTAACATTCTTTACTATGGATTCTAGTCCGCAATTTGCTCAACGCCAAATGCTCTCAAATTTTTGCTTTCCTTACTGCGACGCAGCAAATCAATGACGATAGTTGAGAATGCGGGTGGAATTTTGGGGAATATTTCATCTCATATTACGAGCGTGGAAGAGCATCGTATTACTCTACATGAGGGCCATTGTTTTGAGATTCTTTTAGAGCATTTGAAAAGCTCAAGCCTTACTGTCGTTTCCAATGCCTGCGGAACTCTATGGAATCTTAGTGGTCACCAGGAGGTACGCAGTACAATTTTAATTTGCTCATTATTACTACTTAATTAGATAACTGGAACACAATCGCTGAATTAAAGTCTTAATTATCGCGCTTGGAATTCGAAGTATAGCGATTAAATTCCTAGTGAGTTTCAAATTAAGTGCAGATTGTGTTACTTTATGGATGATTGTTTTCTTGTTTGTGTGTACAAAATAGGAGCAGCGTAAACTTCTAGAGCTGAAAGCTGTGCCAATGCTAAAAAGTCTAATATATTCTAAGCACGAGAGGATCAGTCAAGGGGCGAGTGCTGCCTTGAGAAATCTTCTCACGTACTATGAGCACACAAATGAACTGCAGCGTGGGCAACGTCAAAGCTACAGTGAGACAGATAGTGAGCAGCCCCTTGACTTGACAATTACAAGCTGCAAATCAAGCCCAGTTAGAAAACTGAACCCACCACCGTTCCTTAATCCACCTATTTACAATGGCAGTGTCTCCGCAACTCGAAGTTGCCCGGATATTCAAGTAAAGCAGCAGCAACAACACTCTTCGCAGCAACAACAACAGCACCAACAACATTCCTCACAAAAACAACAACAACAGCATTCCTCGCCATCACAACAGTCACAACAGCAGCAACATCAGTCCAAATCCCAACAAAAACAGCAGCATCAGCATCAGCCCCAGCCTCAGCAGAAAAAAATGGAGCCTTCCTCAGATGATACAACTTTTAATTACTCCCACTATGACGAAATGGAGGAGGAGGAAGAGGAGGAGAAACATCAACAGAAGGACACGGTCAAAACTTATTGTGACGAAGGAACACCTGGATTCTCTGGCTCAATGGTGGATTTATCCAGTCAAGCTGTGGATAGTTTAATTCAATTCCAAGTCGAGGACACACCCGCAATTTTCTCTCGAACGAGTAGTTTGAGTTCTATCGACGAGGGAAATCAGCATGGTGAAAATAGAGCAGAAAAAATTCAAGAGCATAACAATAAAAAACAAGCATCCTCCAGCCCTGGGCCAGGCTCGGGCTCTGTCAGTGGAAATGGCAATGGTGGTAGTAACGGGAATGGCATAGCTATGCCCATGGCGAACTCAACTTCAAGTTCCGGGCATAATTCAATACTTGTAACAAATCATCATTTGAATAATAGCTCGGTTGCCAATCCACCCGTTATTCCTAAAAGAGTGATGTTCAGTGCTGAGGAAACTCCACTCATGTTTAGCCGATGTTCGTCTGTAGCCAGCTTGGAAAGTTGTGGAGATTTGAATATAAATAATGGACGGGAATCGGATTGTGTGAGTGAGTTTAGGTAAGTATGATTTAATTCCATCCAAAATCAATACTTTCTTCATACATATTATATTGTAGGAACTCGCTTTTCACTTGTCATTGGCTTTTATTATGCATACTGATAACTTCTCATATGTTATTACATTGCCTCTTAAGGTACACTGTGTGCACCACTTTTAGAGTTTGCCTGTCTAGACAGGAAATTAAGCTGACAAATTTATTATAAATGGCCTAAGTTTGTGTAATTACACGTTTTTTAATCTTTTTTTGTTCCAGTCGACGAACTTCTGAAGTAGTTTCTCCGTCTGAGCTTCCTGACTCACCCCGAGCAACGGATCAAGACCCAGCTGTAAACCCCTCAGAGCCTTCTCAGGAGCAGCGTGATACGGATTTCCATGAGGTGTGTGTGTGTACTTACATTTTGTATTAAGTACAGGGCCGGACGAAGGAATTGCTTTTAGGCAGCAATTTCTTTCCATACAAAAAACCACCATTTGATTTAATTGATGGTTTCCTTTGTTAAAGCAAAATGTTGTATTGACACGTTTTAGAAAAGTTGAAAATACCCTTTTTACTTGATTCACAAAAGTGCAAAATGTGCTATTTACATGTTTTGAGAAAAGTGGAAAATGTTTTATTTACATGTTTTTGAAATTTACACAAAAAATTTATTTGTATGTTTTTAAAACGTCAAAATATTCATTTCACGTATTGTTTATAACTGCAAAATACTCCATTTATACTTTTTTTGAAAATTTAAGCAGCGAGGGCTGCCTGCGCTGGCCGCATTGTCCGGCCCTCATTATTAACAGTTCTTTATGCATTCTCAACATTCTGGGGTTTCTGAAAGGAGATTATGAAATTGGCATTGTATTTTGAATACATTTTGTATCCACCATTTTCTTAAAATTAATTTTGAAATAAGGTTTATATTCATTTTTATTAGGGTGATCAAAATTCTAATAACAAGAAAACATCATCAACCAACGACGAACTGAAAGTTTTCGCTCAAGAAGGAACACCATTTCTTATCAGCACAGCAACCTCTTTAAGTGACATTATCGGTGAGCTCGATAATCAACCTCCACCAAATATACCTATTTCAATTTCAATTCCAATTCCAATACAAGCACCAATACCATTACCCAGAAATAGTCTGAATCAAATCCATACACATTCTAATTCGGAGCAACGTGTCGTTCCTCCACTTCGACCACCGCCAAAGCCAATAACTGTTCAGCTCCAGCAACAACAACAACAACAACAGCAGCACCACGAACACAACCAAGAAAATCAAACAGAGGATCAACAACAGGAGCCAGGAAACCAGCACCAAAAAGTACCAGAATTTCGAGGAATACCAGTGGCTCCTCCAAGTGCACAAGAAACTGAGCCTGAAGAGCCCATTTATTCAGACGACCAACTTTTGCAAAAAGTCATAAAAGTTGGTAGGGCAGTCGGAATGGGGCTTCCAAAAAGGCCTCAACTTCATCTTCCTCTTGTTCCACACCACCAGTACCAAAGGCAATTGCAGCAACAGCAGCATCAGCAACGGCAACAACAGAAACAACAAATCGAACAACACTCTTCTTCCCAGTCTGTCGGTGGAGGGGAAGAGGACGAAGTTGACCTGTCCCATTTAATTCAACGTGGTCGGGCAAAGTTGATAATGACACGCTCAGAAGACAACTTAAAGCAATATGCATCGGATGTTAATAATATGAGGCCTTTAGGAGGCCGAGTTCCTTTAACTATTGCTGGGGGACACGCGGACACAGCTACAACAGCGAGTGATCCAGAATTATTGGATTACTCAGCTCAAGCACAACATGCAGCCTTACAGGAGCAAAACCTCCAGCATCACCCTTACCAACCACGGCAGTCAGAACAAACAGAAGCTGCAGTAACAATGCACAATAAATTTCTCAATGCAAACGGCAGTCTTCCATCCTACAATCACAATCAGAGAGTGCCAAACATTAACTTAAAAATCTCACAAGAAGCCAACAAACAAGCCAACAGCAACAGCACTAATGACACAAATATCGCTAATACTAATAGTCTCAAAGCAATAAGTTTAAATTCGCAATTATTAGTGACAAGCAAAAGTATCGATGGAATAACGACAGCTACCAATCACCTCAGCCTCGTCGGACCTTCTCTCCTCATCAATAATCCAGCTTACTCCCCCAACGAAAACATTCATTCCCAGGGTGACGATGGCTACGAAGAAATTGACGACGTCTACGTGTATGCGGATGGGGACTGTGACGAAGACGACGATCGCCGACAAACTGACACTCCAACAACTACAACGACGACAGCCACCACTGTCTCGGCCACCACACCGACAACTGCCAAGGAAAATCCCGAACTGTATTTCCGCGATGACGTCACAGATATTGATAACGACGACAATGATGATACCAATACTGATGACACTGACGACCATACACCATCCCAGTCTGACGATAGAACCTGGACGGACGAGACCCCCTCCTTCTCATCACCCATCCCAAGCATGTCCATAAATAAAGCGTTGAGGAAAGTTCAAGGGGAAATGGACGAAACTTTGTCGGAAATAGAACAACCTACGTTATATTCCCTAGGAACGACTCTTGACTCGGTAGGAGGTGGTCATATTCTGCAAGGGGGTCAACAGCAGCATCCTCATCCTATGCACAGGTCAATGCAAATGTCAATGTCAAGTTCAGGGATTCAAGGCGGACAGTTTCACAAGAACAATTTACATCTCCTTCAAAGTAGTTCGTCACAAGTGTCAAATCTTATGAACCAGAAACCCCCACAAGAATTCTTCGACCTAGACAGTAGCATGATTTCAGTGGCAAGTATTAAATCTGAGATTTTTGAAGACGGGATTTTACCCTGTGTGCCATCACCCCAATTACCCACACGCCAAAATCATAACAATAACCACCAGTCTGTATCCCCACCGGATATTGAAATAAAGACCGCCTCGCAGACAATAAATGAGCCATCATCGCCACCTACTACAGTGCCAACAGCAACAACCGCGACAACTCCTCCTTTAACAAAATATGACACGTACGTGATAAAACGCATAGAATCCCCTAAAGAACGCAGAAAAAATGATCCAGAGCGCTACATAACGCGTACTATTGACAAAACAGATTTAAAGATGAAACCACCTGTTCCACCAAAGCCTTTATCGTCATCTCTATCAAATTCAGCCTTGGTGGTGGCTCCTCCTGTACATGCTCCTCCCATTTCCACTTCGAAAACAATTGAGCATCTGCCTTCCACAACCACAACAACTTTGTCAACAACGGCGGTACGTCCAACACGGGCAAGTGAACTTCGTGCCTCTCGCTCCAGAGAGCATTCCCCCACTAATTCCACTGTTTCACTCCAAACAACCACAAGCAATAAAATCCCGCCTAAACCACCAGTGCGCTCCACGCCACCCCTCAATACAACTTTGCCAAGAAATGCCAAACTCATGGAAAACCTTCACAGCACTTCATCCGGGTCAATCAGTGGTTCCAGCTCCAGCAATATTGTGGTTGTTATGAACCCAGGCTCGAAATCCAGCTCAAACACGAATGCTTCCGAGCCATTTTTAAACAATCCTTGTAAAGATAAGGATTCACATCAAAGTGGTAAAGACAAACTAAATTTTGGTGGACGCATTGGGAATTTGTTCCGGAAGAGTTTCAGCAAACACAGTGGAAAGAACAAACAGCAGAAGAATCAAGACCACGGGAATAGCAACAGTGGTGGATGTGGGTCTGGCAATGTCACTTCTACAGGACATGGGTCCGGAACTGGCTCGGGAATTTGGGTGAAAAGGCGGGAAAAGGAAAAAGCGCTCGTGAGCCCCTTTAATTACAAACCACCAAATCCGAGTAATCCCATTTCTATCGAGAAAATGATTACATTCGGTAGTTCCGTTGAGAGTCCTGCTACTACTACTGTGCCAACAACGCCAACTCCTGCAACGGTCGTTAATAATAATATCGTTTGTTCTCAGAGTTCAAGTTCAGTGTCTTCCCTTCGAACCAATAATATGAATACAGGACTTTCTAGTAATTCGACAACTGTAACTAATCCATCAGCACCTGTTATCTCGACAACCCTCACCACTACAGCGCCAATCACATTAGTGCCAATTACAACTGACATTGAAAGCCCAAGTGAGACCGGATCTACATCCGGATCTGCAGCTAACACTGATACGGGAGCAGTAAATGACGGAACAGGAAAATCTTCATCTAAAATTACAACTGTTTAATTTAATACAGCTACTTAACTTATATAGGCTGTGCTAGTGCATTTTTACATAATTTTGACTTCGAATCAAGCAACTATTACTTAAGTAGTGACATTTCTTATTTATTTACTATATACATATAATTATTTATTATATATATTCTATTATACAAGGTATAATTATAGTGTTTAGTACATATTCGAATTTTTATATAATAGTATTGATACTGATTGATTATGCATTGTTATTATAAATCTCCGTTCCTTCACCTTATTCCAATTAAATAATAATAAAAATAATTTTTTAAAATAATTTTATTGTCAAGTTTCGTTAAAATTACTAACACATCAAAATCTTTAATAAATCTACGTAAGGCACTTCGTAATTCATATAATATATTATCATCTTTTGGCTCTCCCTGTTGAAGTCGCTTCACCTTGGAAAATATTCTTTGCGTTAGAACCAGCATCACCAGCTCTGCTAGTGATGATCTGCTGCAAGAAGACCTTCCAGTGTGGATAGTGTTTGACTAGATGAATTACATCCTGTTGATCCAATTCTAAAACCTCAACGACCGTCTCTGCCCTACAGGTTCGTAAGTACACCTGAAAAAACGAATAATTTACAAACAACGGTAGCTTGACAGATATAAATAAAAACCTGATATTAGTAACGTCAAACGTACCTACATGTACGCGAAGTATAATGTACTATAAACTTTCCTGTACGTTGCCTAATTCTACTACTGTTAATTAGGATATTTCTGTCAACGGCGTAGGCGTATAGCTCGCCAAAAATGAATAAGTTGTAAGTGGGAATTAGTTTGTGTACCATATCCTTGTAAAGACAACACACATGTCCAAAGCTGTCAAACTGTTCGTATTTGTGTTCAAATTGTGGGAGCCCAGTCTCATCATTAGCAATGTAGGAGCAGACCAAACCTTTAAAAACGATGTAAACACTCTGCCCACGCTCGGCTTGGTTCACAATATTTACTCCAGGCAGGTAGACATGATGCAATAGGCGGATAGCCACGTTTCGAATAAAGGAAACATCTGTCATTTTCCCGAAAAACATACACTGATATTTAGAGAAAACAAAACAAAACAAAACGATTTAGCACGTTCATTTATAAGCAAACCATATTTTATGTTGCTATGAAAAAAAAAGCATCAACGATAATCTATTCAGTGTCACAACAGGGATATAATTTTAGCATAAAATAAATCACAAAAAAATAACACTTGGGTACCTTCGTAATAGTTTCCCCAAACAAAATGCCACAGCAGTCAAACTGCATGGTGAGTGGAAGAATGGATGTGGACTGATGATGCGGCTTTCCTCGTCCAACTTCCCAAAGTAAAATGTAATGCGAAAGCAAGAGCTTACTCCGCTCCGTTGACAACCCCATGCTCTGCAGATGGTTCTGTAGAGTAAAAATTCATAGCAGTCACAAAACTGATAATAGTTTAGCCCATCATGTTTTTGCATATCGTCGGTGATGAACCAAAATGACCCATATCCATTTGTACCTAAAAACAATATCAGCTATCTACAAAAAAAATTGAAACATGTGTTGAAAGCATTTAAATAGAACATTTTGCACCTTTTCGAAAACATGTAAATAGAATATTTTGCACTTTTATAAAACATGTAAAAGGAAAATTTTACACTTTTCAAAAACATGTGAACAGAACATTTTGACACTTTTCAAAAACATGGAATTAGAACATTTTGCACCTTTTCAAAAACATGGAAATAAAACATTTTACACTTTTCAAAAACTCTGAATTAACATTTTACGCATTTTTTTGATTGTGTTTTTATGACATAGCTCATTTTGATTCTAGCGTAAATTGAAATGGGTGATTTTGGTTCTTCACAGACGATATCCGAATGATGTATGTATTTGTATTGTTTTACTTGCAGCCTTTAACTTATGGTGAATAGTATTATGTTATTATGTACTTACAACGTGTATCTTAATTTTGTAAAAATAATCCCGCTTTGCTTTCTCCATGGCAGCAATCCCCGTAGTCAGATTCGCTAGAACAATTGCAACCCCGACAGCCCCAAAGATCATCGTTACGGACACGACCACGTACTCTTCGAATGACTGGGGAAGATTATCCCCGAAGCCACAGCTTGTCATAATTGTGATCATGAAGTAGAGAGAGCGGAGATACCAGACGGAAGGGTAGTGGAGCTCCATGGCATCTTCTCTTGGTGTACTTTTAATCGTATCATTCACTGCAAATATAGGGAAGTTGATAATTTAAAATTCTTATAAAATTTACTACTAAAGATATAATAGAAAAATCGAAGCCCAATCATAATTTATTTAAGCAAATTCTATTCGCATAGAATATAACAGGTATATAATTATCTAAACAACGATAACCATAGTACCGTCTTTGGAGAACCAAAATGACCCATATCCAATTTAAACTACAATCAAAATGAGCTTTGTCATAAAAACAAAATGAGAAACATGCGTAAAATGTTAATTAAGAGTTTTTGAAAAACGTAAAATTTTCCATTTGAATGTTTTTGAAAAGCTTAAAATGGTCTATTTACATGTTTTTGAAAAGGTGCAAAATGTTCTAATTCCATATTTTCGAAAAGGTGCAAAATGTTCTATTTACATGTTTTTGAAAAGGGTAAATTGTTCTAGCTACATGCTTTCAAGACCTATTTCAATAATATTTAGATAGTGGATGTCGGTTTTAGCTAAAATTGGATATGGGTAATTTTGGTTCTTCACAGACAATATGCCCATGTGACATAATGTAACGTACATCGAGCAACCCAGCTGGGATCTTTAGCTTCCCCCATGGCATCTGGTACTGCAACCCAGAACAGAATGCACGCAAGTGTGTGACAAAGAAGAAGAAAAAATGCCCCTGAGACAGACATTTTGTACGAGAGCGTGCTCACGCCCAGTTTATTTTTCATTCTCTTAATTTCCTTGCGAAAATGTGACTAATAATAAATTAAATGCAAATTAGTTATTTTACATCTCAAGTTGAGTTTAAGCTTAGACAAAATGGTGAGAGATCGTCCCATAAATGGTGTCATGGAAATATCTCCATTTTAAGGAGTTAAGGACCCTATGACTCTATGCATAAATGTCATCATCAGTATTCAAGCAGGCCCATTGATCCTACCCATAACGTCATTAATGGACAATCCCTAAAGAATGAATAATATAATTAAATTACATCTGTAAAAATTGATTTGATGACACAAAAATGCTAATTACCAAGCGAACAAATTTAATGAAGGCTAAATATCTCTTTAATGAGAAGTCAGGTAGTGACTGACTGATTAAATTAACAGGAAGGGTCCCGATTACATCAAAAAGGAATTGTGTTGGATCTGACACGTAACTGTGCATTAAAAACACATCCAAAGTTTAAAGAATACGAAATTGTGGAATTAAAATAAAGAAACTGTAAGATATCCGCGAATTCTACAATATCGTCTGTGAAGAACTAAAATTACCCATATCCAATAATTTAAGCTAGAATCTAAATGAGCTATGTCATAAAAAACACGAAATAATGAAGATGCGTAAAATTTTAATTTAAGAGTTTTTGAAAAGTAGAAAATGTTCTATTTTCATGTTTTTGAAAAGTGCAAAATGTCCTATTTGCATGTTTTTAAAAAGTGCAAAATATTTTATTTGCATGTTTTGGAAAAGTGCAAATTGTTTTATTTGCATGTTTTGGAAAAGTGCAAATTGTTTAATTTTCATGTTTGAGAAAAGTGCAAAATGTTTTATTTGCATGCAGTTGTAAATATATTTCATTATTTTTGTAGATATCGCTATTGGCTAGAAACGGATATGGGTAATTTTAGTTCTTCTCTGACGATATGATTGTTCGCAAATTTCAAGATTATAATGCAATAATATTTAGGTAGTTAAAATTATTGCAAAAACATTTGTCAAGTAATTTGTAGTATTTTACAAATAACTTTCTGAGGTACTTTTAAATTTAAATGGGGTTTTTATCAAGTCAAAATTACTTTGCACCTTACCTGAAAACAATTCTACCCCAATGTTTGCAGTACGTATTGTAACTCACTTCAAATGGAACAATGAACCTAAGAAAAATGTACAAACAAACGATGATTTCTTCCCAATAGTTGGCCTCTTGCACAATCCTAGTTAGCAGGTCATTCTCCAAGAGCTCATCGTTAAAGTCTACATCGGCTGAGTCAAAGATTTGGAATTTGGTGAAGAAGGCGAGATAGAGGGTGAAGATGAGGCTTGTAAAGTAAATGTAGAAAATTAATCTCGATAATCCCATCCAAAACAAACAATTCGGGTGAATTAGAAGTTTGAATCTCCATTTGTCTTCGAACCTATGAGAGTCAGCAATACAAATAAATCACCACCAATATCACTATAACCAAAAGCACCAAACATCGACTCACATCGACTTAATTTTAACTAGAGAGAGAGAGTAAAATCTTTATTTATACTGCTGATACACAATCGTACTTGCCAACACGACACAGTAGAACATAATACATTTTTTTTAAATGATATTACAGGGTTTTATATGGTATATTTATGTTAATCGCTAATGAATTAGAAACATTCAAGTTGGAGAAATCGAATATAAGTGGTGGTGCGCGATTCTGTGCGACCCGCGAACCGCAGCCAGAATAACTTCTTTGACCATGGCGTATGGTAGTATAAATTGTTTCCTAAAGTCTTTAAAGACTTCTTCAAGGACTTCTTGCGATTTGCGATTATATTTCATCATTGACATTTTGAGCAATAAAACTTTTGTAAAATTTTAGCTGATAAATGTCCAGGGCCGGATAATGCGGCCAGCGCAAGAAGCCCCCGCTACTTGAATTCTCAAAAATATGTAAAAAGAATATTTTGAATGTTCAAATACATGCAAATAAAACATTTTAACACTTTTCAAAAAACATGTAAATACAACATTTTGACTTTTTAAAAATTTGTAAATACAACATTTTGACTTTTTAAAAATGTGTAAATACCACATTTTGACACTTTTCAAAAAACATGTAAATACAAGATTTAACACTTTTCAAAAATATGCAAATAAAATATTTTAACAATTTTCAAAAAAAATGTAAAAACAAAATTTTTTGAATTTTCAAAACCATGGAAATAAATCATTTTCCACTTTTCTCAAAACATGTACCGTATTTCCTCTGATATTACGCCCCGCGTACTATCCAAAATCGAGCTTCGACCCCCCACGTATAATTAGAGACCCTCGCATTAATAGAGACCAGGGCACTGCCATTTAATAGTGTGTTAAATAGACCCGCGTACTATCCAAACTGAGGCGGCTACAGCCCGCGTACTATTAGAAACCCGCGTATTATTAGAGACCCGCGTACTATTAGAGGAAATACGGTAAATATAACATTTCGCACTTTTCTGAATCAAGTAAAAAAACATTTTGCACTTTTCTAAAAAACCTGTGAATACAACGATTTGCTTTACCAAAGAAAACCATGAATAAAATCAAAATGGTGGTTTTTGCAAGGAAACAAATTGCTGCCTAAAACCAATTCCTTCGTCCGGCCCTGCTTATGTGTGAGTAAAAATGACAAAACTAAACCTACGAATTCGCAAAATACAGAAATGGTAGTCTAGTATCTTCAGTTCCATATCCAATGAATCGAGACCAGCATCGACGTCGACGTCCGGCCTCACTTGAATTGAGGTCTTCCTCGTGCTCATTACCTTCCAAAACCAATTCCCTCTTGGCAATGAGACGATTCATGATTTCATTTAAGGCTTTAGATTTCCTGAGCCATTTTGCTGGATCTTTACTCTTCTTCCGTAAATATTTATTCACAAACAGCTCACGACTATCATCCTTGACGACGAGAAGAATCTCTTCTCTCACTGCTGGATACTTTTCAATCAAATCCGCAAAGTCATCCGAATTTAAAACGAACACTTCCACCTTCGAAGCTGCAATGGCTGAGTGACATCTTGGCTTCCCGAACAACATCGAAGTCTCCCCGAAGAAACTATATACGACAGCAAAAATATAATAGAAAAACAGAACTATTCAAATACAAAAAACGTCTGTGAAAAACCAAAATGACCCATATCCATTTTTAGTTTCAAGCAAAATGCACTATTTACAGAAACAAAAATACAATTACATGTTCATCAAAGCACGTAAATAAAACCCTGTGTATTTTTCAAAAAACAATTAAGTAAAATATTTTTGACTTTTCAAAAACGTGTGAATATAAAATTTTGTAAATTTCGAAAACATGGAATTAGAAAATTTTGCACCTTTTCGAAAACAAGGAATTAGAACATTTTGCACCTTTTACAAAATACGGAATTAGAACATTTTGCACATTTTCAAAAACATGGAATTAGAAAATTTTGCACCTTTTCAAAAGCACTGAATTAGAACATTTTGCACCTTTTCGAAAACATGGAAATAAAACATTTTGCATCTTTTCAAAAACATGGAAATAGAACATTTTGCATCTTTTCAAAAACATGTAAATAGTACATTTTACATTGTTGAAAAACATGAAAATAGAACATTTTACGTTTTTCAAAAACTCCCAATTAACATTTGACGCATGTTTCTCATTTTGTTTTTATGACATAGCTCATTTTGATTCTAGTTTAAATTGGATATGGGTCATTTTGGTTCTTCACAGACGATATTTTTATGTATTATATAATTGAATTTTATTATAATCTTATTATAATTACATGCAAACAAGTCGTGTTAAGGTCTTACTTGTTCTTTTTCAAAGTCACCATATATCTATTATCTTTATCCGCCATGTAAACTCTCCCTAATTTTAATTTTCAAAACATATTTAGACTTTATGTAAATGGAATACATTAAACAACTACTTATATATTGTAATTTAATTTAACAGGGAATTGTCCGTAAATGGTGTCACGTATCACCCACATTACCACTATTTAAGGACCCAGCTATGCCATCACTTTAACATTACGTAAACGGTTATTTCTAACATAAAATGTCAACAATACCCGACTAGAACAAATCACCCTAGCGATGGCATCATTTATGGATGACCCCTTATATGTTTTCTTATGTAGTTATTTCATAGGTACAACTGACTACTGACTATCTGACATACTAATAGTAGATTAGTGGACTTTATAGAACAAGGAAAAATTTAATTACATACATGAAATTAAAATTTCTTGAACTGACCTTCTGCAATAACAAACATTTCAAATTCCAAATTTCCACACCGAGTCAGCCGCTCCCCTTTTAAAAAATATTGTTTTTTCAGCAGTTGACTTATAGTTCGAAGGACTTGTGCACTGAAGTTCCGAAATATAGGAACGTGCATGAGCGTGTCACCCACAAAATCTTGGAAAAGATCTGAAGCCAAAGCTGGGTGAAGATCTTCGAAGAACTCTCGCGGCTGAAGACCACGGGATGCTTCCCACTGCAAGTCTAAGTGTTCATCAATTGACCTAATAAATTAAGAAATGTATGTTATAGCTATAGCAGTCAATTAGAGCATTTTGCACTTTTCAAAAATATGTATTTAAAAAACAATTTTGCAGTTTTCAAAAGCATGCTGTAAACAAATTTTGAACTTTTCAAAAACACTAAATTAAAACAGTTTAAACTTTTCAAAAACACTCAACTAAAACATTTTGAAATTTTCAAAACACTAAATTAGAACATTTTGCATTTTTCAAAAACGTGTAAATAGACAATTTTGCGCTTTTCAAAAACGTGTAATTAGAAAATTTTGAACTTTTCAAAAACACTCAATTAAAACATTTTGAACTTTTCAAAAACAATAACTTAGAACATTTTTGATTCTTCAAAAACGTGTACTTAGAACATTTTGAACTTTTCAAAAACACTCAATTAGAACATTTTGCACTTTTCAAAAGCTCATAGTTAACATTTTACTCATTTATCTCATTTAAAGTTTTGACATAGCTCGTTTTACTTCTAGCTTAAACCGGATATATGAGTCAGTTTGATTCTTCACACACGATATACAGCTACTGTGTAACTATACAATTTTACAATGCGATAATAGAATACAAATATTAAAGTTTAATTACCTTATGATTTGGTGTGGTGCGGACTCTCGCTTAAGACAGGAAAGTAAACAGCGTCTGTCTTCCAAGAACCCTGCACGGGTCTCATCAATGTCCACCTGAGCAGCCTGGAAGAAAAAGTGAGCAAGTTGTAATAATTTATTATTATTTTAAGCTACTTTCATAAACAAAATTAATTTTATTCTTATAGAAAAAAAGGTGCACTTTATAATATTACAGTTCATAAAAAAATACAGTACTATCATATCCGCGATGACAATTTGCATGACCAAGTAGCCTGGATGAAAACAATAAACAATGGAAGGTGAAAATTTAAAAATACATTTTGCAAAATAATAATTATTGACAGCAATACTGTTAGCTTAGCATTAACAGAGGTATACTAATTCGTTAATTCGTTTCACACTCGTAATAACTTTAACATTATGGCAGCTCACCGAACACAGTGACGACAAACAAAAACATAATATGGTCTTCCTTCGGACTTGTATTGACATTAACTGTGTCCCCAAACCCCACAGTGAGCATAGCCTGGTACACGTAGTAAATGGACATGACCCATCTCTCTTTGAAGGATGAGATGTCAAACACTAACAATCAAATTTAAAATTGTATCAAATCTTTAGGAAATAACGATATACTTATTTAGTCTGTGAAGAACCAAAATTACCCATTTCCAATATACGCTAGAATCAAAATGAGCTATGTCATAAAAACAAAATACAAAACATGCGTAAAATGTTAAGAGTTTTTGAAAAACGCAAAATGTTCTATTCTCATGTTTTTGAAAAAGGGCAAAAATTATAATTCTGTTTTCGAAAAGGTGCAAAATGTTCTAATTCCATGTGTTTGAAAAGGTGCAAAATGTTCTGATTCCATGTATTTGAAAAGGTGCAAAATGTTCTAATTCAATGTTTTTGAAAAGGTGAAAAATGTTCTATATTTATTTATGTGCTCTTAAGACATATTTGAATATTTCTGCAGATAGCTGATATTGTTTTTAGCTAAAAATGAGTAAGGGTCATTTTTGGTTTTTCACAGACGATATGTAACTCACAATTAAGATGAGTAGCCAATTAACTAATTACGATTATAATTTTGCTAAAATTAGTAAAATAAAATTACTAAGATAATCCAAGTGAACCCATGTGTCTTTGTGACATGCAAGTAGTCGGTTTTCATCCCCTTCCTTCCACTCCCTTGGAAACCAGGGACATGCCAAGTAGATTGCTATAGATCCCAACATCGTTACCAAATTTGTTAATGCCACCACGTAAATGAAACATCTGTTTAGGAAATTCAATAAAAAAAATGATTATTATAAATTACATATCGTTTGGGAAGATCCAAAATAACCCATATCCAATTTAAGCTACATTCAAAATGAGCTTTGTCATAAAAACAAAATGAGAAACATGCGTGAAATGTTAATGAGGAGTTTTTAAAAAGTGTAAAATGTTCCATTTACATGTTTTTGAAAAGTTCAAAATGTTCTAATTCCATGTTTATAAAAAGTGTAAAATCTTGTATTTACGTATTTTTGAAAAGTGTAAAATGTTCTACTAAAATGATTTTAAGACAAATTTTAATATTTTTGTAGATAGTGGATATTGGTTTTAGCTAAAAATGGATATTGGTCATTTTGGTTCTTCACAGACGATACATCTAATATAACGTATTAAGAATATGAACTTTCATGAATTAACATAAAACTAATTTGAATTAAAAATGAATTTATACAAACAGCAAAGTTGTTCGTTTTTCAAAAACAGTATGAACGATTCTAAAAAGTTTAGGAAGGCGGTAAATTTGAAGGCAGCGGGACATCCTCACTTTGGTGTACCAGTTGGAGGCATCCCCGTAGCCGAATATATTGGTGAATCCAAACAATGGGATGACCAACTCAAATGGAGTCACAAAAGCGACGTCGTACGCAAAGTTCCCATGGTAAATGTACTGATATGCCGTTTTTGCTGGATGAGAGATGAGTAAGTTCCCCTTTTCAAGGTAGCACCAGTGAAACTTCAAGTATCTACATAATAAATTTATGGCAATATAAGTGCCAAGTAATATTTTACAATTTTGGTTGTAATTTTAGACGGTACGTTTGCGTTTTATTTATACAGAATTTGTTTAAAAAAAAACGGTAGCACGATATAATTGTAATTAATTATGAGATTCTAAATGAATTGCGTACATGTTCATCCAGCTAAAAACATCAAGGGCAAGTTGAAAAAAACGAAACTCCTGGAATCTAACTTGCATAAAGAATTCCGTCACGGCCGCCGTACATGTGAACAAACAGATGAGTGAAAAAAATACATCCCAGAGTTTTGCAAAGAATCCACATGGATGAATACTCAGCGGCATGAGACATCTAAACAGTAATGGATGCAAACATTATTAATTAGCCAAATTCCAATTCTAAGTTAAAATGCTTGCAGAATTCTTACGGAGCTTCCCTATATCGTGGGTGAAGAACCAAAATGACCCATTTCGATTTTTCTCAGAAAAACCAAAATGACCCATTTCCATTTTTCTGAGAAAAACCAAAACGACCCATTTCCATTTTTGTGAGAAAAACCAAAATGACCCATTTCCATTTTTGTGAGAAAAACCAAAATGACCCATTTCCATTTTTGTGAGAAAAACCAAAATGACCCATTTCCATTTTTAGCTAAAAACAATATGCACTATCTACAAAAAATATTGAAATAGGTATGTCTGGAAAGCATTTAAATAGAACATTTTGTACTTTTCAAAAATATGTAAATAGAACATTCTGGAATTTTTAAAAACATGCAGACTATTTTGCACGTTTTAAAATATTTAAATGGAACATTTTACACTTTTAAAAAACATGTAGGTAATTAGAACATTTTACACTTTTCAAAAACTCGTAATTAATATGATTTTACGCATGTTTTTCATTTCGTTTTTATGACATAGCTCATTTTTATTGGAACTTAAATTGGAAATGGGTCATTTTGGTTCTTCACAGGCGGTATGTTTAAATTCACTGTTAATTGTATAGTAATACGTTGAGTTTGCGTGATTTTCTCATTTTTTCTAAAATTACCTGAGAAGAGGAGCTGCCCATGAGATGTCTTTGAATACATGTCTGTACTCCGCATGTGTACAGTAGGGGAAACTCATACTTCTTCTCCAAGGCATCATAATGAATGATTTGATACAGAGAGGTTTTTCCTTGGACTTGTCGTACAGATGCGAATTAATTCCTCGAATGAACACCAGATCATTTACTCTTTCATGAATTCGTGTCTGCATTGTATATACATAGTGAAGTCAAAATTTATAAGTACGTCTATACTACAAGTGGCTTATTATCTCAGCAGCATGGGTAGCAACAACTTATTTGTGAATATATCACTAGTTAGATATCATCTGTGAAGAACGAAAATGACCCATTTCCATTTTTAGTGCAAAAACAAATGCACTATCTACAGAAAAAATTAAAATAACATGTCCAGGAAAGCATGTGCAGAGAACAGAACCTTGTGCACTTTTCAAAAAAACATGTAAATAGAATATTTTGCAATTTTCAAAAAGCATGTAAATAGAATATTGAGCACTTTTCAAAAAGCATGTAAATAGAATATTGAGCACTTTTCAAAAAGCATGTAAATAGAATATTTTACAATTTTCAAAAAGCATGTAAATAGAATATTGAGCACTTTTCAAAAAACATGTAAATAGAATAGTTTGCACTTTTGTAAAACACTTAAATAGAAAATTTTGACCTTTTCAGAAATATGTAAATATGACATTGTTGCGTTTTAAAAAACATGCAAATAGAAAATTTTACACTTTTCAAAAATATGTAAATAAAACATTTTACACTTTTCATTTTAGAAACTCGTGATTAGCATTAGCATTGTGAGCATGTGTATTATAGCTCATTTTAATTCTAGTATAAATTGGAAATGGGTCATTTTGGTTCTTTATAGACGGTATATAGTATATTGATTTGATTACAAAAATTGTTTACTTTCCATAATGATTAATTATCTGCACGGGAAATAATTTCAGATTTAAGTTTCTAATTTATTACCTTCTCTTCGTACAACACGTCCATCATTTTATCCTCGTAGCCCTCAAAGCTATCCAGAAACCCTTGGAAGTCAATGGCGTACAGAAGGCAGTAGCTTTTGGTCTTAATAAAAAATTCATGGGGCTCTCCAAAGAGAAGGTCACGAATTCCAAAGTGACCTGTAGCCTCCAAAATTGCTTTCTCTGTCCCGTCAAGTGTGCAACACTGGGAGTCGTCACGTGCATAAAAACGCATGCGTACACAAATATTTATTCAAAAATAATAAAAACAAACTTACAGGTAGGCACTTCAAAGTACTGTCTGGATACAAAGTCGAGATAGCTGCGCAAGGTGTCCAAACAGTTTCATATATCCATGCAATCAAATGGAAACGGCAGGGTTTGGACACCTTGCCCAGCTATCTCGACTTTGTATCCCGACAATATATCTTCTATAGTACGTACCGAAACTGACCCCTTAGCTATGATGTACATTGACCTTCGAACTTCCCCACGGTCCACAAAAGTGTAGTTAGGGGGAATAAGGTAGCGCTTCATGACTTTTGCGACCAAGATCATAATCTTGGAGTCACATTTCTGTAAAATATAATATGGTACGATATTACAGTTTTCAAGAGATATGCAAACAAAGCATATTGCACTTTTCAATATCATGTAAATAGAACATTTTGCACTTTTACAAAAACATGTAAGTGGAACATTTTGTCCTTTCCAATACCATGCGACTAAAACATTTTGCACTTTTCAAAAACATGTAAATAAAAAATTTTGCACTTTTTAAATAACATGTAAGTAAAACATTTTGTCCTTTCCAAAACCATGCGAATAGAGCATTTTGCACTTTTCAAAAGCATGTAAATAAAACATTCTGCACTTTTCAAAAGCATGTGAATAAAACATTCTGCACTTTTCAAAAGCATGTAAATAAAATATTTTGCACTTTTGAAACACATGCAAATAAAATAATTTGCACTCTTCAAAAATATGCAAAAACAACATTTTCGCTTTCCAAGATCATGTAAATATAACATTTTTAGCACTGTTCAAAAAAACATGTAAGCAAAGCCTTTTATCCTTTCCAAAACTATGCAAATAAAACATTCTGCACTTTTAAAGCACATCAAAATAAAACATTTTGCACTTTTTAAAATACACGTAAATTCATTAATGACATACATTTACGTTCCTGCATATTGCGTTTGATTTAGAGCAATAAATAATCTGCGTATTCCACCACACCATATAACTACCGCTTCAAAATATTTTGTTCTAGTACCGTAAAAATAGGAACACCTTCCAGGAAAACTTCTACCTCCCACAATAGTGAGTTGTCAATAAGTGCGGGAAGCCCATCGTAGAGGAGGTGTTGAGTGTAGGGCGGGAGGACGACGCCATCAATAAGCTCATTCTGAAGTATGTAATGCTCAATGACTCGATTTTGGACCGCTGTTGACAAATTGTGGTGCTCGAGGAACATTTTGATGGCCATGAGTCGCTGTTGAAACACGAGCCTGCGTGTACAATAAATCGCCCAAATTTAATTTCAGGTCCTTCGAATAAAATACTCTTGAAATACACACAGTATAGTTTTCTAATATAACACGTTTTCAACGAAAGCCTACTGGAACAGCACATAAAAATAAATTACTTGGGACGAATACCACAGCTGAGAGCAGCCGCAAGACCTCCAACGAAATATGACATAAGAAATACTCCAATAATCATGGCAATAATACATACAATGAATTCCATCATTTTTTGTGGGACAAAATCTCCAAAGCCCGCACTCGTGAGCGTTGCCGCTGCAAACCAGATCGAGAGGATGTACGGCATAGTTTGAGAGAGGACGCTATCCTGCAAGGAAGGATTCAGTCGAGGGATTTCCGGTTTACGGTAGTAACTATTCATCCAAGTCTCTGTATTACACGCTTTCTTAGCCCCAAACCGATCACAGACAAAGTGGAAATAAATACAAGCCAAAATGTGAACCGAGTACAGAATCAAAACAGAAGATTTAAAAAATCGTGTTTTGAAGATGTCCAGTGGATAAATGTTATCCAAGTTGTTAAAATATCGAAGAACTTTCGTACTCTTGAAGACAAATCGGAGGAAGGGCCCTATGTAGCCGGTCACATTCGTTTCACTAAAGAAAAGTCCATGGGGTAGACAGGCAAGGACGGCCATCCAAAAGTATGGCTTCCACCTACACACGTTCCAACCGTCTCGAAATCGATAGTAAAGTCCTGTAAAGCCATAATTTTTGTAAAAATAATAAAAGTTACTAATAATTATTATTTGCCAACCTGTTAAAGTAATTATATATAGGTATTTCCCACTATCGCTTAAAACCAATCCTTCTTACCTTTTGACGGAGTGGCCACGTACAGCTCAAAGAATACATCCAAGATAAGAATGATAAATGCGGCGTAGGATGATTTCACGACTGCGAAACAGTAGGAAAATTCATCATGGGTCTCATCATCAAAAGATGCACAGTATGGAACTGCACAGCACATCACCGAAGTGAATATCACCACAAATGTTTCCCAGCCCGACAACACTAAGCTTTTTGTTTCGAACAGACTCTCAAAATTACTATTCCTGTAGCACGCGTAATGATCCTGAAACACCAAAAATGTTAAAACATATATTAGGTTAGGTAAGTAATGCCTTTATTTTGAAATATGCGACTCATCTACTCATCTCCCCGATCGTGCTACACCCCCGTCAACCCAAATGCTTTTTTTTCAACTTCAACACTTCAACCCTCAATATTGTGTCTTACAAACTTTATAACTATACTAACTAGTAGTCTGGGCCAACACTATTTAGTTAATCGTTTGCTGGAAGACTAAATTAATACGCGAGGAGATTAAATGTATTATACTCATGAAGGTTAAATTTAGTTGTTTCAAGTTTAGAAAGCATTGCAAAAAAACGCAAAAAAAAATTGTAAATTCCGTTAAAAATAAATTGCACCACATGCATGGATCTACATATTGCGCGGTGGAAATGAAGAAAATATGATTTTCTCTGCTGTGTCACTATTTTTCGGGGTCAGTTCAACTTTCAGTGGGTCAAATGGACCAATGGTAAACGAGGTGGCAGAAGTAAATATATTTATGCGCCTAAAGGTTGAAAAGACTAAATTAACCCTCGATGATTTAATCGTGCCACGACTAAATAAATTGACTACATATTTAAAACAGTATAAAAGACTAACCTTCTGTTTGGTAGAATACACACTCCGCATTGTGACAATGTATTTCCCGACTGAGTCGTCCCTAATGTCCTCATGTACTTTTGGATTAAAACACCGACTACTGCTCAACATCATTGCAACATAATTCAGAAAAAAAGCACTGCATTATGAACAGATTTCAGCTGAATAAACTTATTGCAATATGCAGTGCCGGATAATCAGTCTGTGGACACGCTTTAGTTTTAATTCCCTCAGGAATTAAATTTAATTCCCTCAAGGGAATTAAAACTAAAGCTTTAGCAGAAAAGGGATTTAATTTTAAATGCCCAGGATTTAGAAATAATTCCCAATAAGTTCAAACCAGCGGACCAATCAGGGAACTGATTGACCGCGTTAACTTTGCATGAAAATAAAGTGACAACACCATCGTCGTTCATATGTAGATGTAACTTTTAAATCGTAGTTGGCCTAATTTGGGAATTAAAACTAAAGCTTGTCCACTGACTGATAATGCGGCCAGCGCAGGCAACCCCCGCTGCTTAAATTTTCAAAAAACATGTAGTACTAAATTAAACATTTTGCAGTTTTTCAAAAATGTGTAAAAATAATGTTTTGGCTTTTCTCAAAACATGTAAATAGAACATTTTGGAATTTACAAAATCAATTAAAAAGGACATTTTGCACTTTTCTGAAACATGCAAATACAACATTTTGCTTTACCAAAGAAAACCATCAATAAAATCAAAATTATGTTTTTTGTATGGAAACAAATTGCTGCCTAAAAGCAATTCCTTCGTCCGGTACTGGCAATAAGTAATATGTGGATTGATGGATTGTGGATGTGGATAATAATAATTTCATAATTTGCGGCGCAAACGCATCTTTCTCTATGCTCTTTTATAAGCAGGCGTGCTTGGGTGAGCGGTTAGGACTGCAGACTGTAACGAAATTTACAGTCTCAGACCCGGCTTCGATCCTCGGCCACTGCTAATCGCTTACGGCTCGGTGTTGTACGGTAAACGTCACTGGATGGTTGATTGAAACCCAATCTCCTTCGGTGCTCCTTAGTGACCACTACTTTACTGTAGGGGCCTAGGGAATGAGACTCCTTTACTGTGGAGGAGGGGACGGGGATAGGTGAAAGGGTACAAAGACCGAGACGATCTAACGCGGTATAGCCTCCTATTTCCTCACCCACATATAAATGGTTGAGTCTGGTTGTATGAACAGAGAGAGGCGAGGTAGTCCAGAGGTCTAAGGGCCGAGGCTCTCTTCCGATGGTCGTGGGTTCAATTCCCACTCGGGGGTCTACCGTGAGGTAGATTATCCTTAAACACCCGCCTCTCCTCGTGTATGGTGACTACGACCTTTAAAGCTTACTTGGCTCTGTGTCAGTACGGGGTAAGCTTGCCACACCTGTCTGTTCCTGGAAATCAGCGATTACGCTGAGGAGCTTGACAATAAAGCCATTACAATAAAGCCATTACATTACATTACATTACAACTTCGGTTAAATCGACCCAATGAATAAATTATTATACTATGCTCTTTTATGTTTTCGATTTCAATTCTTATACTTTGCTTTACTCTTATTTAATCAACTAAGAGGGCGTCCGTCACTGACGTCCTGGCTTAGAAGAGTGAGGGGGAAATTACCCATGTAAACTTTGTATGACGCTGCATCGTGAAAATACTAAAATATATGAGAGGGAGGGATTAGGAAATGTGTCTTTTTCCTATACATTATTTATGGACGACCCTTAAAGTTGCTTTGATCTCAAAGCTTTAAAATATTGGAAAAATATAAAAATATTTTCAAAATCAAGAAAATTTTGAACTTACTTGCGAAGAGTCATTGGGAAATTAAGTGGGTTTGGATCCATTCGAATTTCATAGGGTTCTTTTTTCTGAACCCAGCTCACGGACTTGTACCCCACAAGCTTATAGTTGGCGAGGAGAGAGTTGAACCGATCATCGAGTCTCTGACGCATAATAGCCATTTCAATAGGATGGCTCTCCATCACTTTACAAAACTCTGCCTTGTGTATCGTCAGAATCTGACAGACTGTCCTCGTCTCAATCCGGGTACTGTTCGGGAAGGGGAAGAGGAGGTTCACTTCCCCTAGGATCGAGCCGGGTCTTAGGATGAGAGCCGCATTATCCGGGTCAAATTTCCCTCTCACCCGGAGCTCCCCTTGAATGACGTAGTGCATGGCTGAGGAGTGCTCCCCCTCCCGACATATTAACATATCCGGGATGAACAGGTTAATCCGGGCGAGTCGAGAGATGGTCTGGAGGAAAGATTGGTCCAGATCACGAAACAACGTGGATTTAAAGAGCATCTCCTCACAGATGTCGTACATGAGCTCCTCCTGCATGGCGAGTGGGATGTCACTCAAATTGACTTCGTGGATCCCTTCCCGATAATTCCAGAGTGCCTTGTAGTACTCCTGGACCCGCTGGACGTAGATGGGCGGAGCTTTGATCTCACGCATGTACTTCACAATCCCTTTAAGACGGAAGAAAAGGTCGAAGCGGGCCTCGTCATGACTCAGGTGAAATTCCGCCATGGTGCTCCCCAACTTCGCCTCAATGACAAGTGCTCCAAAGGACATGATGAGGACGGTGACGACGATGTCAGTGTAGTCCAGGGGATAGATGTCCCCGTAGCCCACCGTCGTCACTATGGCCACGATGAACTCGAGAGTGAGAAGGTACAATATGGACGGATCTGGGAGCTCATCCAGGCCGGTGAACATACCATTATACATGCGAAGGGTGAGCCAATGAGCCGTTCTCAAGTCGTCAATCTCCAGTCCTGCCCGACCTAGCATCCAGTCAATGTATGTCTATGTTTAAACAATATTGGGCATGTAAGCATAATAATATGTAGATAGAACATTTTGCAATTTTTAAAAGCACGTGGGTAAATACAACTTTTTAGCACTTTTTGTAAACAAAATATTTTGAACTTTTCCAAAACTTGAAAATAAAACCTTTTAGCACTTTTGTAATCAAGTAAATTGAATATTTTACATATTTTAAATACAAGTAAATGGAACATTTTGCACATTTTAAAACAAGTAAATGGGACATTTTTACACATTTTGAAACAAGTAAATAGAACATTTTGAAAATTTTAAAAACAAGTATTACCATATTTTGCACTTTTTAAAAACAAGTAAATAGAACATTTTGCATATTTTAAAAACAAGTAAATAGAACATTTTGCACATTTTAAAAACAAGTAAATAGAACATATTGCACTTTTTTAAAAACAAGTAAATAAAACATTCTGCACGTTTGAAAAGCACATATTATTATACATAGAGCTTTTTGCACTTTTTAAAAACAAGTAAATAGAGCATTTTGCACTTTTTAATTTGGTAACAAAATTAAAATTTTAGGGATCGTCCGTAAATGACGTCACTTGTAGGGTCAATGGGTCTAACTACGACAGTGATAACATCCCATGGTGAAAATTAACCATTTACGCAACGGTTAAGCTGATGACAGGGGTGTCGGTGTCATCCAATAAATGGAGATATTTGGATGACATCATTTATGAATGATCCCTTACGCAGCCATCTCATTTGGCGGGTTTTTGACATTGCTGATTTTAATTCCAGCTTAAATTGGAAATGGGTCGTTCTGATACATTTGATTATTTACTACAGATATGCATGATTTAATATGAAATAAATATTGTAAAGCTTTAACTAACTCCTTGGCCCATGTAAACTCTTAGGCCCGTAGTAACTTATTAAGTAGATTTTATTAATTATTAACATGTGGGTAATTATTATTCAGTACTATTAGCAATTGAACGGATAACTTACAACATTATTGAGTGAGTACATGAGACAAGTGAAGAACTGAATCATGATGATGTATTCGTAGAGGAAAGTGACGAGGGTGAGCAGCTGTTCGTCTCCCCTTCTCTCTATTCGGCAACGCTCTAAAACCAAAACCAATTAAGCTTTATTATTATGTAGGTTGCAAAAGAAAAAAAGCATTTCTTGCAATTTGCTATGGCACAACACAACATGTAGCATATCGCCAGTAAAGAATCAAAATGACCCATATCCGTTTTTAGCTAAAATAAATGCACTATCTGGTAACAAAAAATAAACATGATTGTAAAGATAGGGCAGTTTGAAATTTTCAAAAATTGTCTAAGTAGAAAATTTTACACTTTTGAAATAGAAATAGTGTGAACATTGAACAATTTGAATTTTTAAAAAACTTGTAAATAGGAGCTATTTTGCACTTTTTAGAATCATGGAGATAGAAAATTTTACAATTTTTTAAAACGTTTAAATAGTAAAGTTTGCACTTTTCAAAAACTTTGAAATCAAAATTTTACAATTTTTTAAAACTTGTAAATAGTACGTTTTGCACTTTCCAAAAAGCATGTAAATAGAACATTTTGCTCTTTTTAGAATCATGTAAATCTAATATTTTACAATTTTTTAAAACTTGTAAAATTGACAATTATTGCCAACTGCCAATTACCAACTTCCAATTGCCAATTGCCACTGTCAACTGCCAATTGTCTATGCCAACTGCCAATTGCCACTGCCAACTGCCAATTGTCTATGCCAACTGCCAATTGCCACTGTCAACTGCCAATTGCCAACTGTTTCCTGCCAACTGCCAACTGCACAGAGACAAATAAAATTCACTTACCGAAAAACTGCTCTGCCCGCCCGAGTCTTATGAAAGAGCTGAACCTGGTGTAGAAGACCCAATTAAGATTCGTGAGAGAGTCTACCCCCCAAATCCAGACGAAGACAGGCGTGAAGGGGAAGATGGCGATGAGGTCGATAATGAACTGTCCCACTGTGTACTGGATCACAAATAGACGGCAGGGAGTGTGTGTGAGGCAACGCCAGATCTCAACGGCGAGTCGGAGGAAAACATCAAAGGCAAAGATGTAGTCGAGAATCTGAAGCGCCATCCAAGTTTCAGGTGAGTAGTACGCAAAGAAGGCGCAGTAGGTGAGGAGTAAATACATGCACATGGGAATGATGCACATTAGAACCTCCCACACGATGAACAGGTGACAGTCGTACATTTTGGTGATGAGCCATGGGATCTCAATCGGTCTCATCACTGTCCGCGTGACCAACTCTGCATCCGAGTCACTGGACTTACTATCCGAATCCGAGGAGGCATTTAATCCAACTCCTGGAGTTTTTCGGCCAAATCTCCGTTTACCTTTACCTTTACCTTTGGCGTAGCTGGACTTGGAGCCAAGGCCGAGGACGAGCCCGGAATTTGGTCCACCATCAGTGTACTGAAAATTATTTTTCGAGGGTCCAATTCGAACCATGGGCTGACCTCGACCCTCTTCACTGAATCTTCTCGCCTTCAAGAATTTACTCCCTGGACCCGGAGTGCTGGAACGCCGCCCTTTAGCAAGGGATGCTGTACTATTCCCACTCTCATCCTCCTCGTAGACTGTGTCCAAATCCGCTATCGCCACCTTCTTCTTTGCCTTTGCTGTCGGCTTATCTTTGTCTTGGTCATCGACCATTTTAAGCCAAAATATTTTTAATGTAAATTTTTAAATTCTAATCTGTTTTTTCTATTTCCAACTTGGTTTTTTAAAAAGCGTATTAATAAGCGTACGAAATAAATCACAACTAAGCAAAAACGTTTGATGTTCAGAACTGTGAGGTAATGATAAAATTAATTGCTTGGCTTTCTGATTTTCTGATAATTCTGGTTTTTGTTTTGAAATCGGAATCTCATCACTATAATATTTTAAAGATCGACTGGAGAAAAGTACTATTAAAAAGACCGACAGGATTGTCCCGTCGGTAGGCGTCCGATCAGCAGTTCCATTGTGGCAACATTATTAGCTAAAACAATGTAGGGTACACAAAATTGCATGGTATTCTGATTCCGATAACAAAATATTCAAAGTCAGAAGTTTTGATTAAAAACAACTTGAGCCATGCAACACCACAATTTCACAGTCACACTGATCTATGGCAACCATTAGATTTCACATAATCCAGCTCGGCTCGCACAAGAAATAAAGTGTGAGTCGGAGTTCGTTTATATGTTTACTCTTAATGTCTGCAATGTTAAAGCCATAGCAACCTCGACACTCCACTTCTCCACACACAAATGTTCAATTTACAATTTAGCGGATAATTTTAACAGATAACAGATACAAACAACCAGTCGAGGTTTGGTTTGGTATGGTTTGGTTTACGTTTTCACAGACACAACCGTAGACAAAAAAATAATAAAAATAATATGAAAAAGTCAGAAGTTGACAAAAAAAATTATTATAATGTGGAGAGTAAAAAAAATTGGTTACAAATTATTATCAACGACAAAGTTGAATCGAACACAGAATCCCAAAGTCACACTATGACAACGGCAACAATTAAATTAATACTCCAGTTCGCACTATTGCATTGGCAGTGTGAGTGGGAGTTTCAATGTCATCACGTTGATCCTCGAAGTAGGTGTTTTCTATGGCAACTTAATTTAGCTTCACAATTTAGCGGATAATTCTAACAGATAACAGATACAAACAACCAGTCGAGGTTTGGTTTGGTATGGTTTGGTTTACGTTTTCACAGACACAACACATCCTTTGGGGCCGGACACAAATGACGCCACCCATCATCATCAAGTTATGGGACCTACCCACCCCTATAGGTGACGCTTTTAACATTGCGTTAAATGGGGCGCTTTTTGCGACCCACCCACTTTAATGGGTGGCATTAGTGCTTCCAATTTTCCACTACGATTTGTTTACATGCAATAATCCGTAGTGGTTCCAATTTTGCACTTTGATTTTCTTCATCCGCATTTTATTCATACTTTTGATTACTGGAGTTTGCATTACACACTAAAGCTCACAGAAGGAAAACCGAAGCCGACAGCAAAAGACCAACTGCCTCCCGTATTTTCTTAATTGGCAATTATTATTTTGTTGAATAAGTAGTGCGTATGTGCCATTAAACTCACGCCACACTTAAGGCCTGCAGCTAATGACAAACTCTTAACCGTGAAAACTTTGATTTTCTACTTTTCATACCTGTTTTTTTTGCATTTTGGAGTTAATTTTGACGCTGGCTACACAGTACATATTAGTTTTCCGCCGTTTTCCACACTAAAGCCAACTCAAGCTGGCAGCCAGAGACCAACCGGCCCCTGTGTCGTCTCAATTGGTTAATAGTAAGTTATTATTTTGTTAAATATGTAGTAGTAGTAGTAGGTATGTTACTTGGCACATTGTCACTTTAAACTATGTGCTACTAATTCGCAGGTTTTACATAATTTAAAACATGTGATGAAATATGTGAATTTTCTCCTTTAATTCTCTTCGTTTCATACTTTTGTTTATTGTATTTTGTAGGTCATTCTTACGTTGGTTACATATAAGCTGATCCCCGTGTTACACAGTAAAGCATACACAAGACGAACAAACCGAAGCCGGCAGCAAAAGTCAAACTGGCCCCCGTATTGTCTTAATTGGAAATTCTATTCCACTACACACACTGAAGCCAATAGCAACAGAAAACAAGACGAGTGTATCATTAATAGTAAGTTATTATTTTGTTAAATACGTAGTCAGTATGTTTCTTGACATGGTCAGTTGAAACTGCATATCATCATACTACTATTCTAACTGTCGACAGGATTGTCCCGTCGTAGGCGTCAGATAAGCAGTTCCATTGTGGCAACATTATTAGCTAAAACAATGTAGCGTACACACAATTGCATAGTATTCTGATAGCGATGTGAAAATCATACTACTATTCTAACTGTCTTCAGAATTGTCCCGTCGTAGGTTGTGGCAACATTATTAGCTATAAATATCTCTGAACTACTACTTTATGTTTTTATATTTTATTTATAGGTGGCAATGGGCTACAATGGCGCAAAGAAGGATTGGGTTTTGAAGTTCGACTGTCCCGATGTCTCAACACACAAAGATCGGTACTGTTCATGCTGCGGTATGGCTGTTAAAACTCACTGGGTCAGATGTAACGATGAACTCTGTCATCAGTTACTGAAGAAAGACGTGCCTGTTCCTGCCCTTCCAGTAGGATGGGTGTTTTGTAGCAAATGTCAAGTGATTCCCATGGCAGAAGGTCAAGCGTTTTGTAGATACTGCGGCAATGCAGGACCCCGTGGCGTAGTATTCAGAGAAAAAGCCAAGCAATTTAAGAGGCAAAAAATGCTATTAACGGAGCAATTCAAAATTGACGCCCATGGTGCTATGAATCTATTTCCACCGCCTCCAGTTGCTCCTATTATACCTCCTCAAGTCGCTCCAAACAATGAAGCTCAAGTTTTGTTGGACGAAGATGATGATGATCTTGCTAACTTGGATGTTTTATAATGTTATTTTTGAAATAAGTTTGTCTCACTGGGCAAATTTCTGAGACAAACTTTAATAAAATTCGGCTTTTGTTTTAAAACATTAATACATGTATTCGTTTTTTACATATCCTATGCTTTTCATTACTTTCATGTCACCTCTTTTCAACTAGAATTAAGGCCAGTCGCCAGCGACTGCGTTCGTGTGTTGTAAGGGCTGGCTCGGTGGGTGGAACAAAATTTAGAATAACCCTGCGCAGTTCCACCCACCGAGCCAGCCCTTACAACACACGAACGCAGTCGCTGGCGACTGGCCTTAATTCTATGTTATAATAATTTAGTACTAGTTAGAAAGTGGTGACTAGTAGTGGATTTGTCAGTCTCTTATTGTAAGGAGTGGAGTAGATGATTTTATAATTTATTTAATTTATTCTTGATTTAAAACAATGTTAATAAATAAAATAAATTTAATAATAGTCATAATTTATTATACCTAAACTAATTTTCAAATTTCAAAAATTTTTGTATATTTCTTTAAAAAAAACTAAAGTAGGAAATGCCATAATATTTTCAGGAACATGTTTGAGTGTATCTATGGCTATGGCCGTAACTTTATAACTAGAAAATCTGACACTTTTCAGAAACGTATAATATAAAACATTTTACACTTTTCAAACACGTGTAATTAGAACATTTTACACTTTTCAAAAACATATAAGTAGAACATTTCACTGTTTTTCTGAAACGTGTAATTAGAACATTTTACACTGTTCAAACACGTGTAGTTAGAACATTTTACACTTTTCTAAAACGTGTGATTAGAAAATTTTAAACTTTTCAAAACGTGTTATTAGAACATTTTACACTTTTTCAAAAATGTGTAAATGCAACATTCTACACTTTTCAAAAAGGTGTAAATGCAACATATTGCAATTTTCAAAAACTCATAATTGTTAACATTTTAGCCATCCAATTAATTTAGTGTTTTTTACGACATAGCTCATTTTGATTGTAGCTTAAATTGGATATGGGTCATTTTGGTTCTTCACAGACGATTTGGTTCGTCTACATAATCAAATGCCGGTCGAACACTCAATTTAAAGATGACTTACTATTTTCATATACATAGCTTTCTATTTTAAAAGTCAGGAGGACATTTTTAATCATAATAATTTATAAATACAGTTATGTAATAAAACGAAACAAATGTTTAATATATAACTGTAGAAAACAACAACAATGCTGCAACGTTTGGCAGATAGGGTTTTTGCAACTTATTTTCAATTATCGCCCATTAGTTTGCAATTGCAAGAGAGGATTGTGAATTCTATCCAGTATCTATATTATTATCTATATTATTATTGTGTTATTCATTCTTGCTGAATTATTACACAAAGACTGTGTTGATTCATTGATTCATATCGTCGTGCCGGTATTGGTATCGGGGAGCGTGCATAAATTACGTGGTACGCCGAGGGAGGAGGGGGGTTAGAAGTTCAAGTTGTGTACCATTTTATATGGGCATACATACCTAAAAAGGGAGGGGGGTAGCGGTTTAAAATTTCTGAGTTTTGTACCACGTAATTTATGCACCTTTCCTCGGTAGAAAATTTATACATAATACTATTACCAATAAAATAAAATAAAAGAACTGCCCTTGTTCGGTTCGGAGTAAATACTAAATTATTTAATACGCATTACTACTGTTACCAACTGAACCAAGTGCAAAGGTTGTTGATATTATTTTTATAAATTCAATAATTTTTAAAAGTTTAAATTACTAAAATATTTATAATTTGAAAAGAATGTTATCTAAATTCTGTGGTACTATGAATAATACGAGGAAATATGAGGAATACGATGGAATGTGAAAAATATGACAGAACGATTTGAGCTTTTGAACGAAGCAGACGTTCACGACATTTTATCTTGAAATTGATTTGACTATGAGATTTGTAATGAAAAGTGTAATTTATTGAAATAAAGGAAATGTGAATATTTATGTAAAATATTATTACGAGAATAATATTTCATTGACAATTGAAACCGAATTTACTTCAGTGACGACACCGATAATTTATGGTCGTTAACATTGGGGGCTCAACAGCTGATTTGAATCTGATACCTTCTTGCACTAAATATTGGAATCTTGCCCATGGAATCTGGTGCTAGTTTCCCTGATCAACGTCGGAATGTGAGTGTCAACGCCGGACGTCCTCCTAGTCGCTACGGTTGTCCAGAGTCCCGTGATTCGGGTATGGAAGCGGGCGGGGGTTTGGGGGATGGGTCCACTGTTGCTCATTTATCCACGTTGGGTCCGAAGACCGCTGAGTTTTCTACTAATCCGTATCAAAATTTGAAGCTGCAAGATGCAATTACGTCAAGTGATCGTCGTACTGCGGACGCCGAGCGCGCATTTGATAACGAGATGTCTCGAATTGAAGAGGATTTATATATCGCTCAGCAGCTAGCACAATTTCGCCACGCCCGCGCTCAGCACAAACTCGAAGCTTCGCGCCGGGGCGTGAGCGCACATGCGTCTACTCAACGTTCATGGATTGATGATTTCGTTCCCACTGGGCAACGTGTTGATGTCAATCCTATAATTCGCCCGGAGCCAGCAACAGCGCCACCTCCGGCACCAATGCCGCCAACGGCACCGGTACCGGAGCTTGTACCGCTTACTTCAAGGGAAATACCCGCATTAATTTTTCCTGACCGTGGGGAGAAAATGTTGTCATCCGAATCTATTCTCAATCCGAATAATAAGTCAGGTCAAATTAATACATTAAAACTCCGGTATGATGATTTAAAGATAATAAAAACAGAAGATGCAGTTAATTGCAAATTAGAAACAGCAGAGAATGAAGAATTAGTGTCTACAGCACAAATTCAATTACCCGTAAATACTGAAGTCAAACAAATAGCAGATTTGTTTTCTGAGTCAACATCACCATATGGTAAATTGAATTTTGAATCAGAACTGGACCACACAGTTAGACAAGCAGTTGCACCATCAAATTTCTGTGACGGTGGTGAGAAATGTGAGCTGATTAATACCTTTACCAACAGATCGTCAAGAAACTTTCCTGATGTAACTATCACCACACGCAATCAGATTACATTAAACAAGACTGTTTTTCAAATTTTAGCCATAACTGAAGAAAATCGTAATCAGCGATTTACATTTCCGATGAACCGGCGCATACACGATCCTGGAGGAATTACATTAGGTTTCGTAGCGCAGATTATCGTGCTCTACCACAACAAGTTATTATTTCGTAACTTTGATTTATAAGGATGAGTCAAGCTCCTCTTATCAGGGGTAGAATGTTATGAACTGAAGCTAGTTGTTACGAAGAGATACGAATGAAGAATTATTCAAGATTTATTGTTTAATTTGAATAATTTAATATCAACAAATTATTGATAAAATTTATGACAAGTGGTAAATTTTGATGTGAAATCTGATGAACTGTAATGATGAAGCATAAGGAAGGAGGAAATATCAGTGAACGGTTGACTGAATGACCGATTGAACGACAGATCTCATTGATATTTGGAGGATGACGGATGTCACTGATATTCCTCCGACCTGAGATTCTCATGATATTGTGAAAATACGGTGAAAAGTGAAAATTATTGAATAAACGAATAGTTTATATTTTTATTTAAATATTACCACGAAGGTGTAATATTTATTGAACCGAAAATTACTTCAGTGGCGACAACGATAATTTATGGTCGCTAACATTGGGGGCTCAACCGGGAAAGAAAATCTGAATTCTGGTAAACTACGTTTACCTTTACCTTTCTCATGTTGTCTTGACATTTTTATTTTTGTGTAGGTGGCGTTCTAAATCAGGGATCGTCCATTAATGACGTCATAGGTGGGATCAATGCTTGGACACTGAAGACGAAGGGCATTCCACGTTAAAGATAATTATAGCCGTTTATGCAATAGTTAATCTGATAATAGGGGGCCCTAGTCTTAGTCCTCCAAATAGTGATATTTCGATAGCGTCATTTATGGACGATCCTTATTAAGCAAAGCCGCGCATTCTTATTTAAGAAAACGATTCGCCGATTTCCATCAACTCCATTCACATTAATAACGAAATTCCTTATTACACAACATGTTTGTTATGTACTAGAGTGGCATCATAATGTATTTTTGTTTTTCCTCGTTGATAAAGTTAACCCGCCCATGGACGTCTCTCTCGTATCTAACTGCATAGCAAGTCTGCAAGTTATCGTTTCAAAACATTTGACGAAAATATTTTCGCTATTCATTATTAATGGGTCATGTTAATAACAAAACAAATAAGGAAAAACAATTTTTTTTACTTGCGTACAAGTCAACAACTAATGCAATAATATAAGAATCATTTCGTCTGTGAAGAACTAAAATGATCCATATCCATTTGTAGCTAAATGTAAAAAGCACCTATTTACAAAGAAATAGGAATTCACCTTGATCTTTCAACAATGCAAATATAGGACATTTTGCAATTTCCAAAAACATGTAAATGGAAAGTTTTTAAACTTTTCAAAAACGTGTAAGTAGGACAGTTTACCTTTTTCAAAAACATGTAAATAGAAAGTTTTACACTTTTCAAAAATATGTAAATAGAAAGTTTTACACTTTTCAAAAATATGTAAATAGAAAGTTTTACACTTTTCAAAAATATGTAAATAGAACGTTTTACACTTTTCAAAAATATGTAAAAAGGACATTTTGCACTTTCGAACAACATGTAAATAGGACATTTTGCACTTTCAAAAAACATGTAAATATAACGTTTTACACTTTTCAAAAACATGTAAATAGAACGTTTTGGACTTTTCAAAAACATGTAAATAGAAAGTTTCACACTTTTCAAAAACGTGTAAATAGAACATTTTGCACTTGAAAAAAACATGTAAATAGAACATTTTGAACTTTCAAAAACATGTAAATATAAATTTTTTTGCAATTTTCAAAAACATGTAAATAAAAAATTTTGCGCCTTTTCAAAAAAAATGTAATAAAAAATGTTTACACTTTTCAAAAACGTGTAAATAGAACATTTTGCACTTGAAAAAAACATGTAAATAGAACATTTTGAACTTTCAAAAACATGTAAATATAAAATTTTTTGCAATTTTCAAAAACATGTAAATAAAAAATTTTGCGCCTTTTCAAAAAAAATGTAATAAAAAATGTTTACACTTTTCAAAAACGTCTAAATAGAACATGTTTTACAATTTTCAAAACACGTAAATAAATTAATTTGGAGTTTCGAAAAAAATTTAATAAAACATTTTGCACTTTTTCTAAAAACTTGTAACTAACATTTTCCTATGTATCTCATTCAGCGTTTTTTTTCACATACCTCATTTTGATTCTAGCTTAAAATGGATATGGGTCATTTTGACTCTTCACTCACGATTTCTATTCCTATTCTTACTATATATTGCAGACTGGCAACCTTTTTCGTTTTTCCTTCAATTATTTCATTACCGATTTGGGCTCTTAGCTGAAGCGTAACAAACTAAAACCGAAAGGAAATAAAAATTTCCAAATTCGAATCATCAAACTACAACGCACTCAATTTACATTACTACTATACGGATATTATTCTGCAGCATTAAATTGGTAAAAATACCAAATGGAAGCCTTAAGGACGCCACTTGCACTGGTAAAATACGTCCAACCTCAGAAACAAATCAGCGCTGAAAAAGCTGAAAGTACTAAAACTGAAACAACTCCGGTAAAAGATTCAATAAGCGACAGCGACAATAAATCACAGAAAAATAACAATGCTAATGAAGGACCTCCACCCAAAAGCAAAAGTCAACTTTTCACACGGGTCATGCGAGGCTACATAGCAAAATCTTTTGAAATGGGGCAGCCATTCCAGATGCACCCCTACACCTGGAACAAGACCACCGGTCTCCCGGAATATGTCCAGTCCAAAGGGCGTCTCTACCTGTGGTACTTCAACGTCGCCCTGACCTTTTCCTACTCGACCTTTGTTATTGCCCGGGCTATAGAAACTTACCTGGACGAGAGTAAATTCAAAGCTGACAAAGTTTACATGCAATTCGTAGCCATTTATTTCCTGAACCCATCCGTCCTCCAGATTGCAGCTTTTCTACATGGACATCGAATGCCTGTATTTATTCAGGGCTACGCTTCCCTTGTCCAAAACTTCCATGACAGGTTCATGGACAAGGGAGGGAGAAAGACGAGAATGATCTTTATTTGTGAGTTCTTTCTCACCAATTCCTACTGCATGATCAACAGCTTCACTGTTCTCATGGTCATTGGCTGCTACTTTCGTCCTGCATCACCTGAAAATCTATCGTCTCTCATGGAAGATCCGGAATCTCTCAGCTTTGTTCAAAAGCTCCCAGCACTTGCGTTCATCCTGTACATTGAGCTCATTTACCACAGTCACTCGCTCATTCTGTTTCTGATGGAAGTAGTCTTCACATTTTCTACGATTATCATGATTAGCGAGCTGAAGTAAGTTGAGATTTTGGTTTATTAAATTCTGTAATTATAATGCACCTAGTTTTTGTATGTTTTAAAACAGTTTTGCACTTTTTTAAATTATGTAAGTAAAACATTTTGCTTTTTTTTTAAATTATGTAAATAAAACATTTTGCACTTTCCAAAAACTCGTAAAAGCAAAAACGTTTGCAGTTTTTGAAAGTGTGTAAATAAAAAATTGTGTACTTTTCAAAAACACGTAAAAACAAAACAAAATGTAAATAAAAGGTTCCATCCTTATTCGCACCCGCGAAAATGTCGCACCCACGTAACTCGCACCCGAGGAACTCGGACCTGCCCAATTCGCACTCTGGTATAAATCACCCCTCCGGAGCATATCTAACGTCCTTTATGTTATCCCAGGATAACCTAAAAATTTCGTACCGGTACGACATTTTCGGGTGGGACTTATACACGAACCAAATATAACATTTTGCACTTTTCAAAAACACGTAAACAAATCATTTTGCACTTTTTAAAAACAAATAAATAGTTCGTGTATAAGTCTCACCCCAAAATGTTGCACCCACATAACTCGCACCCGAGTAACTCGCACCCGCGTACTTTGGTATGAATCGCCCCCTCACAAAAGTCAAACCCGAGTATATCTCGCTCCCATTATGCTATCCCAGGATTATCTGAGAAATTTTCACCAGTACGACATTTTCGGGTGCGACTTATACACGAACCAAGTACAACATTTTGCAATTTTTAAAAACACGTAAACAAATTATTCTGCACTTTAAAAAAAAATAAATGATTCGTTTATAATTCTCACCCAAAAATGTCGCAATCACAATAGTCGCACCCAAGTAACTCGCACCCGCCCGATTCGCACCCTGCGGTATAAAGTCGCCCCCTCGCAAATAAATTGAATATTTCCACTTTGTGTGGAATTATGTACTTAAGTGGAATATTTTGAAATTTTCAAATTGTTGTATGTCTACAATTTTTAAATTTCAATTTCGATTCTGCTTACAGCTCAAAAGAGTGCAAGCTGACGGAGGACTCACTTAGAAGTTCTGAGAATAAATTTCACATGTACAACTCGATCCAAATAATTGTGGACTATTTCAATGAAATATTTGCAACTTTCTTCATCCCCGCCACGAAGATCTACCTCATCGTTGTCATTGTCATGTGTATCTTTGGTGGGATTCGACTCCATGGATTTACTGGTCTCACATTGGGCTTCATGGGACTGTCCCTGTTCATCACTACGGTGGTCAGATTCATATTCCTGGCGGAGTTTCATGGGAGGTCATCTGCCGTGTTGGAGACGTGGAAGATAAGTCCGTCGAATCAATTCGAAGACTACGTTTGGGAGAGGAGAGTACTGAGGTCCTTGACCCCACTAGAGGTCAAAGTTGGCTCGTACTACAGCGTGGACAAGGAGATGGTTTTGAGTATGGTTCAGGCAATTTGTGAACAAACTGTCACGTTCTTGCTCACCAATTCATAATGTTTGAAAAATAATTAATAACGTAAAATAATTGAAATAAAATGTTTAGTCGAGTTTGTTAGAACGTAATTTAATGTATATTGCATTTATTTAGTGATGGAAAGCAAATCAAATATTCTATATTTACATGTTGTTGTTGTAAGTGCGTAAAATTTTCTGTTTCAATATTTTTGAAAAGTGCAAAATATTCTATTTACGTTTTTTGAAAGGTGCGTAAAATGTTCTATTTACATATTTCTGAAAGGGGGCAAAATATTCTATTTACATGTTTTAAAAAATGCGTAAAATGTTCTATTTACTTGTTTTTAAAAAGTGGGCAAAATTTTCTATTTACAATATTTTTGAAAGTTTCAATATGTTCTATTTGCATGTTTTCGAAAAGTGCGTAAAATATTTAATTTGCATGTTTTTGAAAAGTGCGTAAAATATTTAATTTGCATATTTTTGAAAGATGCAAAATATTCTATTTAAACATTTTTGAAAAATGTGTGTTCTTTACATTCTAGTATTTGAGAAATGCAAAATTGTTCTATTTACATACTTTAAAAGTCCTAATAATTTTTTATTTTTGTAGATAGTGCATTTTATTTTTAGTTAAAAATAAAAATATGGGTCAGTTATGTTCTTCACAGACAAAATAAATCTAAATTCTGCACCAATCGTATAGGCAAAAATAATTCAACTTAAATTAACAGAATTTTAATTAACTAATTAAAATTGTTTAATAAGGAAACCCCATAGGAATTAGATAACATTTTTCATTTCCAGGAAATTTGAAATCCTCTCCCTGCTGTGGATGCACTTGTATGGAACGTGGCGACAAATGGGTAATCGGAAGTAAAGGAGACTGGAGATGTCACATTTGTATTCCATCTAAAAAAATTAAATGTTAGCAATTTCAAATTTTTAAAATGCAAAGATTGCTATGTTTCGGAAAACAGTCAAAAATGTTTTTACAACAATATGTTTAAAAATTACAAAATACCCTACGCAATAATAAAGTTAAATTAGCAATTAGCTGTGTATTATATTTAAAGCTAATTAAATTAACTATTTTGAGCATCGTAAAAATCAAGAATTTATTTTTTAATAAATACCTTGAAAAAAAAGTAAAAGTAAATCGATAATATTCCATTAATTAATTACCTTCCAAGTCTTATGGGGCTATTTTTTGGAGGGATTTCGTACACATCTAATTTGTCAGACAAAATATTTCCACGCATGTTCTGAAATCCCATGTAGTTCACTGACAGAGTTGTCCTCAATCCCCTCATTAGCGGAGGGTTCACGACACACGAAAAGAAGTCAACGCGTGGGAAAGGACCGAAATTTCCAGCCCCTGGTGAAGTAGCGTAAACTACATTAGAGCCCGTCCCTTCCTGTCGGATGTCCAGGATATCGATTCGTACAAGAAATCCTGAACCAGTACCAGACACATGATCTTGAGCGATAAAGTTGATGAACAGTTTGTAGTCCCAGTCATTTGATGTGTAATCCTGGTTCTTTGCGCTAAGGACACACGTTTTTTCATTTACAGTGTAACATTGAGGGATCTTTATATTGTAATTACCTATACTTATAATTATGTATAGCGTCTATACGTAAACAATCAAAATTATCCATTTCCATTTTGAGGTAAAAAAATAAAAATTCACTATTTACAAAAGAAATTTTTTAGACATTCATAAACATTAAATATAAATATGTAAAACATTTTGCACTTTTCAAAAGCACACATAAATGGTAAATAGAACTTTTTCTAATGCTTTTTAAAACGAGTAAATAGGACATTTTGTACATTTTAAAACGAGTAAATAGGACATTTTGTACATTTTAAAAACGAGTAAGTAGAAAATTTTGAAAATTTTAAAAACACGTAAATAGAACATTTTGCACATTTTAAAAACTAGTAAACAGAACATTTTTCACATTTTAAAAACTAGTAAATAGGACATTTTGTCCATTTAAAAAACGAGTAATTAGAACATTTTGAACATTTTAAAAACGAGTAAATAGAACATTTTGCACATTTAAAAAACGATTACATAAATAGAATATTTTGCAAAAAATATTTCATAACATTGGTAATAAAATTAAAATTTTAGGAATCGTCCTTAAATGACGTCACGTGTAGGGTCAGTTGTTCTACAACAATACTGCTGACATCCCATGTTAAAGGTAGCCATTTACGCAATGGTTATGTTGATGACGATGACAATGACAGGGGGGTCATAGGCTCTTAGAAATGGGGATATTTGGATGACCTCTTACGCAGTTATCTTATTTAGCAGGTTTTTGACATTGTTGATTTTCATTCTAACCTTAAATTGGAAATGGGTAGTTTTGACTCTTTGCTGAAGATATGTCTGATTTATCATGAAATAAATACCGTAAATGCTCCAATACAACGACCCGCGTCGTTTTAAAACTCTGACCTGTACCCCCTGCGTTCTATTAGAGACCCGCGCTGTATTAGAGACCCGCGTTATATTAGAGCATATACGCTGTGTAGTAAAAGCTTGTAATAACTTCCTCGGTCATTAGCTTTGAATCAGATGTGGAGGTTTTTGTTTTTTCTTAACTCTTGCTTCTAATAACTCCCGTGTCTAACAAGGGAATGGTTTTACATGGTACGCGCCAATTTCAAAAAGTCATATCTACAAAAATCAGGCTACTTTTAAATAGTAGGGATCCAAAGTAACTCGATTGCATTTTGCTTTGTTTGGTCACAGTAGCCCGCCAAAGTTTAAAAAAATTCAAATTTTAATATTTTGCCGCCCTGTAACTTCTACAGTTCTCATCCGATTTTGACAAAATTTGATTTTTTCTAACGTTTAGACTCTTTTCTGAAAAGTAATTTCAGGATTTTTCAAAATTCGAAAATTTTCATTTTTTCGAAAAAACTGGGCCATAAAATGGGGCATTAAAAATAATGTTTTTTCAAAAATTTGTCGAAAAAATGAAAATTTTCGAATTTTGAAAAATCCTGAAATTACTTTTCAGAAAAGAGTCTAAACGTTAGAAAAAATCAAATTTTGTCAAAATCGGATGAGAACTGTAGAAGTTACAGGGCGGCAAAATATTAAAATTTGAATTTTTTTAAACTTTGGCGGGCTACTGTGACCAAACAAAGCAAAATGCAATCGAGTTACTTTGGATCCCTACTATTTAAAACTAGCCTGATTTTTGTAGATATGACTTTTTGAAATTGGCGCGTACCATGTAAAACCATTCCCTTGTAAGTCTAAAGCCAAGCTTGACGAAACTCCCGCCGGGAGATGTTAGACGCTTTAAACAGTACATAATGATACAAATACGTATAATAATTTTTACTCGAATTCATGACGAGACAGACGCCAATCTCTGCCATGACCCCGTCTGTACTTCATGTCAACGACTGATAGTGACCCGCCATTATCCAAAAAACCTTCACAAAGCAGCGTCACTTTCATTTTCAAATGGTACTGCTTCCCATCGTTCACGCTGTCCATCGTCCACAAGCAATTTTCTTTACTTTGGTAAGTCATGCTGGACCTGTAGTCCACAAGGAATGAAGTTCTAGACATGAGACCACTCATTGGAATTAAACCATTGCAACCTTAAAAGCAAAAATGCATACATATAATTAATATTCATTAACTTTTTTTTGCATAAAATATTTACGTTTTTCTAACTATTTTTTGATAAGAAATATCTGTAAAGGGTGATAATTACACTGACAAAACATATTTTTACAAAGCTGCCATAGCATATTATATCATCAGTAAAAAATCAAAATAATCTATTTCCAGTTTTTTCTGAAAACAAAATGAACTATCTACAAACTGATTAAAATATCAAGATCCTAAAGACACATGTAAATATTTGCACATTTCAAACGAACGTAGATAAAAATTTTTGCATACATATGTAAAAAAAAACATGTAAATAGAATATTTTGCACTATTCAAGCATCTGTAAATAAAACATTTTACACATTTCAAAAACATGTACATAAAGCAATTTGCACATTTAAAAAACAAGTATGACAAAACATTTTGCATATTTCAAAAACACTTAAATAAATCATTTTGCACATTTCAAAAACATGCAAATAAAACATTTTGCACATTTCAAAAACATGCAAATAAAACATTTTGCACATTTCAAAAACCTGCAAATAAAACATTTTGCACATTTGAAAAATAAGTAAGATAAAACATTTTGCACATTTCAAAAACATGCAAATAAAACAATTTAGACTTTCAAAAACTCGTAGCTGAAAATTTGAGAATCTATCTCGTTTACTGTTTTTTTGACATGCCCCATTTTATCCCTAATTTTAACGGTGTATGGTTCGTTTTAATTCTTTTCTGATGGTGTGCTAATTTGCTAATCACGTGATTACAATCGTAAGGCAATAAATGTATTTTTAACTTACTCACTGAGACGACTTCTAATTGGTCTCCCGACAAACTTTCAGCAGCTGGACAACTATTAACTATAGCAGATAATTCAAATGTTTGTATTTTATTACGATTTATTATTTTACATAAAAAATTACTTACCCCAACGAATGTTTAACACACGTTCTATTGCATTTTGAAATTTACACATGGCTGGAATTTAATATGACTTTAAATCCTATTATGTTATAAAAGGCACCTTGATTTTGGTGTTGACAATTGTCACCGCTAAATCCTTCATTGCATTGACAATACGTAGAACTATTTCTTCCCACTTCACAGCTCCCACCATTTAAACAGCCCTCAAATCGTGTACACCGCTCAGCATTAATTTCACAATGTGTTCCAACAAATCCCATGGGACAGGTACAGTAGGTTTGGCCATGGGAATTTGTGACAGTGCCTCCATTATTGCAAAATATGGTGTTAGATTCTGGAAATAAAATTGTAAAGTGTAATTTTTGTATTACTCAAAAATACCTATAGTCTAAGGTGAAACAAACGTTGAGTTAATCGTAAGAAGTAATGTTTTTAAAATTTTATAATTTCATGATTTTAATATGTTAATAGCAATTAGCGATAGTAGCAATGCCAACTTAAATTTAAATAATAATTAATAATAAAAATAAAATAATTTTCTAATACACTTTAAACAATACTAAATTATACTTACCTACGTAGAGCTCCTTGTAATTCACAATTTTTGCACTCGCATCCCGTCCCTTCTTCAATTTGCGCGCTAACATTCAAACGTTGATTCAAACCACTAACTTCCTGGATAATCTGGGTATTTTGAGACTTAAGGGATTCTGTTGGAAAAGATTTTTTGATTTATAATTTATAGCTAAGGCGACCGGAATGCACAAAATGCATAAAAAGCATAACAACGTGTTCAATATGCGGTCGCCGGTTTTTTAACAGTTTCGCAACCTATTAAATAGGAAATCGTCAAAACAAAAATTTTTTTTAGCATAAAAAGCATAAAAAACATAATGACCCTAAAAGCGAGCATAAAAAGCATAATGAGCAAAATCGACATTTAGTACCAGGTAAGTTTCAATATATTTTGAAAAAAAATTATAAAATAACATCACATGTATATGGGACAGGCTACTTGGAATAATGGAATACTTTTCAGACCGATACAGTTATGTACACGTAAGAAAATAATTGTTTGGTACCTGTCTTAGGACGTAAGTTTGAATTTTCAAAAATACATTTTTGCAACCAGATAAATTCTTGTTTTTTAAGACAATTAAAGGCTCATACTACACGCACGAATATATTTTTGAAAGAAAAGTCAATTTTGATGATTTTTTGACCTATTTTGGACACAATTTGCACAGAAAATAAAGATTTCAAAAAAGCATAAAAAGCATAATGGACTGGAAAAAAGATCATAATTAAGCATAATGAAATTTCCAAAAATGCATACTGAGCGAAAAAAATAAGCATAATTGCGGTCGCGTTATTTATAGCACACTAATCCCAGCAGATTTTTAACTAATATGCATTTCGTCTAAGAAGAACCAAAATGACCCATTTTCGATTTATGCTACAGTAAAAATGATATAGCTATATCAAACAACAAATAATCACGAGTTTCTAAAATGAGTGAATTGTTCTATTTACATATTTTTGAAAAGGTCTAAATGTTCTATTTACATATTTTTGAAAAGGTCTAATTGTTCTATTTGCATATTTTTGAAAAGGTCTAAATGTTCTATTTAAATATTTTTGAAAAGGTCTAAATGTTCTGTTTAAGTGTGTTTTAAAAGTGTGAAATGTCCTATTTACCTATTTTTAAAAAGTGCAAAACATTCTATTCACGTTTTTTGAAAAATGCACAAGGTTCTATTTACATACTTTCATGAACATCCTACTTTAATTTTGTCTGTAGATAGTGCATTTTGCTAGTAACTAAAAATGGACATGGGTCATTTTCGTTCTTCACAGACGATTTTTAACACAATTATATCAAACTAAAATACAATTAAAGTTTAAAAAAAAGCTTTTTAGTTTTAAATTGCAAAAGTTTTAGTGTATTTAAGTGCACTGTTAAAAAAATTATCATAAAGTAATTTTTTAAAAATAACATCAGTCAAATGCAGAATTCAAGATTAAATTGCTTGGGATGGTCCATAAATGATGTCCACCAAACATTCACTCTTTCAGAATTTTGGACCGCCTCCCTTTAACACTAATCAAATGGCTATCTTGAACATAGCCTGTCACCAATTTCCCACTCCCACCTATTCCGATGACATCATTTATGGACGACCCCTTAGAAATTGGTTCCCTTACGAATCATATTTTGAAGTAAAAGTATGTCTTGCTGACAGCTCCATACGGGGGCCTCCCTCTTCTGCGTCATACGTGTTGCATTCATTAAAGTCAGTTGGCCATTCTCATACTTCCCAACACTCAGCTCGGTCAAGTTAGAGCAGAAAGGCTGATGATTGAAATCACAGTCAACCAGGTAAAGCACAAACATTGGTTTGTACAGCGTGTCCACAATCATCCCAACCTTCTCAGCATACAAGTCTGGGTTCTTCTCAGCAAATTCAGTTTTCGTGAACAAAATGAAAACGGGTGTTTTCAGCTCATGGTGTTCAATGAAGCCAAGTTGAAACATTAAATCTCGGCGAGACCCATAATACGTAATGTTGGGAGCTGACCTCTCTAACTTCGTGCAAAATTTAAGTTTAGCCCGTGCATTGGTAAATTCCAAGTTCCCTGATGCAATTTCAATACTATTAGTTGTAAAATTTCCATTTTCGTATATTTGGGCGATGCGGGAGAGGTCCGTGGCTGGTTTTGAGCGAGAGCGGACGTCAACTAAGGCATATGTAAGTGTTAGTGTGAACATTGATTTGGATTCGTCGAGCCCTTCTTGCAAAATTTCGACTTTGTGCGTAGTTTCTTGAGGGACACAGTGCCAATCATTCTGATGTAGAAACTGCTGACGGAGTTGGTTAATTCGTTGATGTGACAGCGCAAAGTCATCGTAGATGTTAATCAACCGTTTAAGAGTGTAGTCATTCAATTTTTGAGGTGGGAGGCTGGAGCTGGAACTGCTCGTGTTTGAAACTGTCTCGTCCAGCTTTAAATAACTTCGAATGACACTGAGAGGCGTAAGAGTAAAATCCAGTGGAACACCTTTCCCATCATCAACACCCTCCACCACTTCTCGAACTTGATCCAACAATTTCTGTATACTTTTATGTGTCGCTGGTCCTGTGCTTGATAGGGAATTATTTGGAAGTGGAATATCACTTTTAATCGAAATTGACACATTTTCAAGTTTTCCCATTTCTTCGGATGCTTCTATTGTTGAATAGTGTGGGCCATACATTTTGAAACTTTGATATTCACCAAGAAATGTGTCAATAACTTGTTGGATTTTTGTTTGATTTTGTGTAGAAGCGTCTTCTAACGTTAAAGCTAGCGAAGAACCCCAAGTGATACCAGTCACCAGGTGAGTGGCCCCTTTATGACTTAGCACATCCATGTTGAAGGATGACTGAAGATCTTCGTCTTGATGAATTTGCAGATTTTGGACAATCGTCTGGAATTTGTAGAGCAGTGTCCCAGTTGTTGTAGTCATAGGTTCCCTATGCTTCAGAATACTTGCGGATCCTTTGACCTTTGTGAGACCTGCTAATATATTTATGCCAGTGTTTTTGTCGATGTCGAATAGATCAAAGGCGTCTGCAAAAGTATTTGTGATTCCTGTTTCGATGGTTTCGAGGGAAAGCTGGTTTTCAGTTATGGACTCGTTTGAGATGTCATGCTTAAATACGCTCACACTTCGAAATTGGTCGGTTCGTTCATCGTATAGAAAACCTAGCTGAGCGATTCTGCCGAGGGCTGGAATGTCCAGGTAGCGATCCTTGGAAGCGCCGCAGGATGGTGGGAAAGTTAAGGCTGCCATTGCAAGGAGGATATAGTAAAGCTTTTGGATACGTTTATTGCATCTTAAGCCCGGAACCGGGACCGGGACCGGATCTGTAATCGGAACCCAGCTTGTTAAGGTTATTGCCATGGTTGGTTTAGTAAGTAATAGGAATCTGTAATTTATGGAGAAAGGGTTTATTAACATAATTAATGAACACTGTGGTTACTATTATTAAGTAACAGGAACTACTTTTTTAGTGAGCCATTTGTTTCCATGCAAAAACCACCATTTTGATTTTATTGATGGTTTTTCTGGGTAAAGAAAAATGTTGTATTTACATGTTTTAGAAAAGTGAAAAATGTTCTTTTTACTTGATTCAGAAAAGTGCAAAATGTTCTATTTATTTGTTTTAGAAAAGCTTAAAATGTGCTTTTTACTTGATTCAGAAAAGTGCAAAATGTTCTATTTACATGTTTTAGAAAAGTGAAAAATGTTCTATTCACATGTTTTATAAAAGTGTAAAACGTTCTATTTACATGTTTTAGAAAAGTGTTAAATGTTTTATTTGCATGTTTTTGAAATGTAGAAAATAATTTATTTTGCATGTTTTTGAAAATCCAAAATATTCTTTTTACATATTTTTGAAAATTGCCAAATGTTCCATTCACATGTTTTTTTTAAATTCAAGCAGCGGGGGCTGCCTGCGCTGGCCGCATTATCGGGCCCTATCCGGCCTTATCCGGCCCGGCCCCCAACTTATTGATTTGTATGCGAATTTTTTAATATCACAAAATTTTTCTTACCTTTGATTTTCTGTATGTTTGAATCAAGGCTCCGGCTGCCAGGTGTCCGCTGTTCTGGTGTCACATTAAAAAGTGTGCAAATTATTCTCAAAATTTACAAAAGTTACACTCGAGAGCTGTGGGATTGCGTTGGCAGTGCAGTGTGTGGAAATGTCGGAGTGGCGATGGAAGATGTAATTGAATAATAATTAGTTTAAAGTATGCAAAAAAAGTTAATTCATTTTATCTGTTTAATTTATATACAGGAAGCAGAGATCAACTGTTGAGCCCGATCTTTGAGCCGCACAAAAAAAAAGAAGCTGAAAACTTAATGGTAGTACCTACGTGTCACGCGTAGTGCGTTTTTATGAGTGAATAAAGTTATGCATTAATATGTTGCTATGAATATTAATATGTGGGTAATTATGTCATGGGCAAAACTATATCAGACTTTAAAAATTTTAATACACAGTATATAATATGACATCACTGGATCAACTTGTTGGATGTTTTGGAAAATGAAGTAGAGCAATCAGGGTCACGTATTGACATAGAGTAAAACTACTTGTGTCTTTAAATTGGATATTATTTATAGCATATTTAATTTTATTTATTATATTAGTATTAAAATTACAGTACCGATACCAAAGTAGAACATTTTAGATAGTTGATCAGCTATGCTATTGCATTTGATCTTTTCACTAGTTCGCTATACCGACAAGGACGATATATCTAACCAGGGTCAGATAATGCGACCAGTGCAGGCAGCCCCCGCTGCTTGATTTTTCAAAAAATATGTAAATAGAACATTTTGCACGTTTCAGAAACATGTAAAAATAATATTTTGACTTTTCAAAAACATGAAAAATAATATTTTGTACATTTCAAAAACATGGAAATAAACATTGAGCACTTTTCTCAAAATATGTAAATAGAACATTTTGCACTTTTCTGAATCAAGTAAAAAGAACATTTTGCACGTTTTTAAAACAGTACAGCAGTTTGCTTTACCAAAGAAAACCATCACTAAAATCAAAATAGTAGTTTTTGTATGGAAACAAATTGCTGCCTAAAACCAATTTCTTCGTCCGGCTCTGTATGTAGCGAAGAAAAACTAAGAACCCAGCAATAGTTCGAGTTATAAATTCCAAAAACAGGGGTGATGACTCACACTGAAGTGGCGTTGTTTACGTGTCAGTCCATGACACTGACCACTCAGCTGGAGGAGCATCTGCATTTTGAACATTTGAATGTTTTCTGGGATTGCAATTGCCTTGTCGTACAGAGAGACGTAGAGTGTAACTGCGACGACAGGTGAAAGGGAAGACAAAATGCTTGTGACTAACTTTAAGTCGAGTTGTGGAAACTAATAAAATAAACGGCGCCAACAATATTGAAATTGTGATCAGTATATTTTTCAAGACAAAAATAATGTTCCAAGTACTCAGGTACTCAGGTTGAAGTAGTTAATGGGCAATTCGTCTGTGAAGAACCAAAATGAACCATATCCAATTTACGCTACAATCAAAATGAGCTATGTCATAAAAACAAAATGAGGAACATGAGTAAAATGTTAATTAGAGATTTTTGAAAAGTGTAAAATTTTCTACTTACATGCTTTTCAAAAGGTACAAAATGTTCTATTTACACGTTTTTGAAAAGGTAAAAAATTTTCTATAAATGTTTTTAAAAGTGTGAAATGTTCGAATTCCATGTTTTTCCAGGCATGTTTCAATATTTTTGTAGATGGTGGATATTGCTTTTAGCTACAAATGAGTACAGGTCATTTTGGTTCTTCACAGACGAATATTATCTTCCTGCACTTCTTGTACTAGCTCATCAATTTAAACTGCAATGGGAAGTATGCCGCAGATTTATTTGCCAAACTTGTAGTAGAGTATGACTTGTGTCGTCCTTGGTGCAGTGTCTGGAATCGGGAATCAATTTTCAACAAAAACAGAATTTGCTAAACAAAATTTAATATTGCGTTTCCAGCCCAGAAAAGAATACTGAAAAATTCCACAATGAAAAGCTTCATCTTGCTAAATTCACTCATGGATTTTCGTACCAAATGTTGATCTGTACGAACAATTAGACACCTCATGACCTCATTGCAGTAATACATTTATTGGCAAAAGTTTATGTAGGAATGCATGTAAAATCCTTTAATTAGCAATTATTTCAAAGTCAGTTATACAGTTTAACTCGTCTTACCCTTATTTTTTTTCATACAATTGGTTAACCCAACTGTCACTTCAGGCCAGCCTACAAAACTACAAACAGTGAGTGCGTTATGCAGAAAATCAAATTGAGTGATAATAATTATATCGTCGGTGAAGAATCATTCTGTCGCAAGTCCATTCATTTGGTAGCTACTGTCGAGGTCACTTCCTCGTTGTCCTTTTCATTAGGTGGGGGTGATATGTTGCTAACAGTATTGTACTCATGACGTACACTTAGGGGGCGTCCACAAAAGACGTAATAAATATTCCATTTCCAGATCATTTTGCGCTTTTCAAAAACATGCAAATAGAACATTTTACACGTTTGAGAAAATTGTAAATAGAACATTTTGCACTTTTCAAAAGCTTGTTAATAGAATATTTTACGGTTTCAAAAACATGTAAGTAGAACATTTTGCACTTTTGAAAAACATATAAATAGAACATTTTTCACTTTTGAAAAACATGCAAATAGAACATGTTAAAATAGCTTTTAAGTTAAAATAACGAAACCCATAATTTTTAAACTAATTTAATGCTAATAGTATAAAATTTAAAAAGTACCTAGGAAACTATAAAACATTAACACTTAAGTGATTCAGTGCGCCATTGTGACGAAACCCACTGACTAATAGAAAATAAAATTAAATTAAGAAAAAGACGAAAAACTTTGAGACTATATCTTTATGCAGGAGTTAAGTGCAAATGTTTACTGCTCGTAAAAGTTCACAAACAAAAAACTCAGAGACAGATAAAAGTGAAGTACTAGCGTGCAATAGTGCTCCACACCCATCAACACAAGTGCTAGCCAACGCTATAGCACCACACTGCTGCAGTCATCCAGATTATATTCGACTCGTACATCTACATTTTGGTGAGTACGTGTGCGAAGAGACAATATTAAGAACTGAGTGCGTTGAGCAATACCCGCTTTTACGGCTACCGTTACATCAACTCCCATCAACACCGAGACTTTCTAACTTCCCAACCCCTAGGCTACCAATTGCTGATACTCCAGTTAACCACGAGCGGAGTGTACAAAGACGATTTGAAAAACAATTAGACGACAATATACAAGTTTTAGACGACATCTTGAAAGACTGCACCGACGACACATTTTCCTCTGGAGCCGAGACAACCCTCACAACAGCTGGAGCCCTTTCACCAGAGCTCGTTGAGACTTCTATTATTCAAGAGGATTTCAACCCTGTACAACAACCAACTCGGAATCTCTACTCAGAGAAGTCATCACCAGACCAGGGTCAACCGGAGCCACAAATTGAGTACTCTGAAATATCACTGAGAGAGGAGCTCGACCTTGCCACCCAATCGGAACACCCACCTGTTGTAGACCCTAACCTACTACCTGACCTCACACTCTCGTCAAATACGGTATGTAAAAATTTTATTGCTAACTCCGAGCATCCGGTAGATGAAGCAATAGCAGTTAAAACACACGAGCTAGAAAAATTAGTAGACTCTGACACCGAAAATCCAAAAAAGAGGAAGCGAGCAGAATCATTTCCTAAATTAAATTTTGTCAGAACACGCAAAGTTAAACTAGCCCTATTACCCGAATTAAAGAAAGCAAGAATACGCAGAGCACAACAGGATTTACTAGCACAATTAGTTAAGAATTTGGAAGAGGACGAAGAGGGCCATTTTCGATTATTTGACGACGAATTTTTAATAGAAACAAGGCGGATTTTCCCTAGAAAAGTTAGAAAAATGGCATTCAAAAAACCCACCTTACCGATGCCCACGTATGATAAACCCGTATTGTACACCTGCAAATTCACTGATTTTCAAACCGAATATACTAGCTACGTAGCCGCCACAGAAATGTCATTAACTCTCAGTAAGCAACTTTCAAGAATAGCAATTAAAACTCCAGCTGTGCAAGATTGGCTAAGCCTGAACAAAGCAACTATTAACAACGACAATACAGAATTAGCAGCCATTTTTACGGCATTATTAGCTGTCTGCCCAACTGTCAGAGACCCAGCAGTATCATTCATTGAGCTCTTTAATCAGAAGCAGCAGTGCACAGAAACATCAAATGCGTTTTTATTACGACTTCAAAATGCTTTTGGGGAACATTGGGGAACCGTACCTGTAGCACAATTATTGCAGGTGATCATAACGAATTTACGCGAGAAAGTCAGCGAATTCATACGAGTGCAAGTTCAGCCTACTACGATCGAGCAATTGAGAGCATTACTCATACGGTATGACGCAACGGATCAGTATAAACCAGGAAGGACAAGCATAAAACAAGAAGTTGAAACCGTGACGTCAGACCCCAACATTGAAGCATTAAAACAGACTATTGTGACGTTGACAGCCAAAGTCAACCAACTGACAACACACCAACCACCACGTCAACAAAATACAAACCAGTCAAATCAACGGGGACATTCAAACTCATCGAGACGTCAACCCATAGATTGGAGCAACCGAAATTGCTATGTATGTCATCAACCAGGACATGGGCCAAGACGGTGCCCTCAGAACCAAAACCAACAACAAATTCAGTTGGCAAGAGGAAACAGCAACCAAAATAATTCCCAAAGAACGCAATACCAAAACCAACAATTTCGCCAAGGAAATCAAAACCAACAATTTCGTCAAGAAAATTTTAGCGCTAACCAAAACCAAAACCAGAGCGGAAACAACAACCCAAACAATTCTAACTATAAAGGACGGAATTTTATTCCTAACTTTGTTCATCCCAATGCTATTGCAAATCAAAATATCAACAGGAATTACTCATCTGTCCCACCACGCAATAACTCAAACCAGGGAAATCAACAACATTTAAACCACTGAGGCGGACGACTAGGCCGAACCGTTCGACGTTCAATATGAGGCCGCCGGAAACAAACAACAATACCTCAAGAAATTTAATTGCAACAGTAGTTCAAAAACAGGGAAGAGTGAGTCAACGCAAGTATTTTTCACGTAAACATGACATGCCTGCAACAAGAACTATTGAAGCAATTACGACACTAGGAGAGAATGAATTTTTCCCTCTTATTTTATTCCTTGATACAGCAGCGGATTGCTTAATAATTAGAGAAAATGTAGCAAGGAAATTGGGAGCAACAATTCGAATGACAAATGACATCAGCATCTGCGACCACGGCCAACACCCAATTTGTATTAAAGGGAAAGCAGTAGTTACAATACAAATAAATGGACATCCAATCACACATGAATACATAGTAGTAGAAGAATCAAAGCATCAAATACTAATTGGTGAAGATTGGTTTGCTAAGTTTGAAGTAATCCTGGATTATAGAGATTTTATTATGTCATCTAAATATTTTGGGATAGCAGCAATGACTAATGCAAGAAAGCCGGCCACACAGGACTTGGAGCAGTTCGAAATGCAACAGGTTCAGAATACGCGACCGACTAACTTACATACACAAAGTCAAACACCTCCAAGGAGCCAAGTGCGCACTAACTCCGAAGAGCATCAAAATACCGAAAATTTAGAAAGAAGGCGAAGCGCTGGTGACGATCACGCTAATTATACGCAACAACAAACCCAACCACAACAAACAACCCAACCCAAATTTCATCGAAAAACAATTACTTTGCGACAACACAGACCTACTCAAGTCGGAGCCCTCAAAACGAAGAAAAAGAAACGCACACAAGTAGTGCGACTACATGCCTCCGAGAGATCAACAGTGGAACCAAATTCAATGGCAGATATTCCCATCTATGTTATGTATGGGTTGCGAGAATTAAAACAGGTTCCTTTTACTGCGATTTCTATAGGCAACAAAGACTTTAAAGGGCTAGTCATACCTGAATATTTAGTCTCCAACAACACGGAATTTTTGCGTGTCATAAATTTTACTGAGGAGACTATTACTATTCCAGCCAAGGCTGTTGTCTCTACAGCAGAACTTACGGACTATCAGATACTTGACTTCCACCAAATAAATTTCATCCATGCAATTACAGAGGCAAATCCAAAAAATCATACACAGCCTTGAACAATACCTATTTATACAGGGGAAGAATTGGAAAGAGAAGTGGACAAAGTTTTGTTTGCACCAACATTAAGCCCAGAGGACTTGGAAAAATACCGAAATTTAGTGAAGACCCATCAGAAAACATTCATGTTCAGCCGTACTCCTATGGGCGCCTACTAGCATGCCAAATATAAGATTGAATTAAAAGACCCATACCATTTCAAATCAGAGGCTTCTCACAATCAGAAGCTCAGCATATAGAAATAGAAAGGCAGATACAGGAACAACTAAGAGACGGCACCATTCGGGAATCAACATCAGAATTTTCCAGTCCTTCATTTTTAGTAAAAAAGAAATCCCCTGACCCTACCAAACCCCAGTTCAGAGTGGTAAACGATTATCGGCAATTAAATTCTCAAACTAGATCCCAAATATTCCTGCTACCTTTAATAAACGACATCATTCACCGTTTCAAAGGAAAAAAAATATTCTCAGCACTGGATTTACAGAGTGGCTATAATCAAGTATTGCTAGACGATGAATCCATCCCACTTTCAGCGTTCAGCACACGCCAAGGACACTACGAATGTCTTAAATTAGGATTCGGCATGTCAAATGCACCGGGTTTTTTCAGCCGAATGATGATCCAGCTACAAGGTAACCTACAATATCAGGAAGTGCTTTATTATCTTGACGATATTATTGCACCCAGTGAGGACGTAGACTCCAACATAAGTACATTAGGCAAAGTCTTCCAGCGACTGACTGACAACAACCTACAACTGAAACCATCTAAGTGTAAACTCGGATTTAAAGAGATAGAAATATTAGGCTTTCTTATCGATGAGAACGGCAGAAGACCAATACCCAAATATGTGGATTCCATTAGAAAAATTAAACCACCCAAATCAATCAAATTGCTACAGTCGTTTCTAGGAAGCATTAACTTCTATACAACATTTGTCCCAAACCTAGCTAGCATTGCGAGACCACTCCACGCTCTACTAGTCAAAAACACACCATACATATGGAGCACTGAATGTCAGGAGGCATTTGAAAATCTAAAAGTTGCCCTAACTTCAGCACCGATTCAAGCTCATTTTGACCCAGCCTTACCCACCATCCTAAGGACCGATGCCTCCACCGGAGAACTTGGAGCTTGTCTTTTTCAAACCCATGTACTACCAAATGGACAACAAATGGAAAAAATTGTGGCGTGTATTTCAAAAGCCCTGACAAAAGAGATGAAGAATTACCAGGTTCCTATTCTGGAAATGAAAGCAATAGTATGGGCCCTCAAAAGATTTTCCCATTTTTTGAAAGGAATTTCATTCTCAATACAGACAGACAACAGCACACTTCCATCCTTACTTACATCTAAAAGGAAACCTATGACTCCTAAGCTGTTCCGCTAGGCAATGGTCCTTGCTGAATTTAACATAACAAATCTAAGTCATCTAGCAGGGAAGCTGAATTTTCTCCCAGACCTACTTTCCCGAGCAGCTGTGTCTAACATGGATCTTTCCATATGGAACATCACAACCAATCCAATGACTAAGCTAGATAAAAAATTCATGCAACAACAACGAGAGGATCCCGAGCTAGCATCCATCATCCATAAACTAGAGAATGGCCTGGCAAATTTTAACAATTACATATTAAATAATGGAGTTTTATTTTTTAAGTGTTCAGATCCGCAAGGACCCCACGCTGTTGTTGTCATGCTTAAATCTGGTCGGGCTCAGGCTCTGCATAATCTACACACGATGGAGCTTAGAGGCCACCTTGGAATTAAGAAAACCCTTCACAGAGTACACCAGCGAATATTCTGGCCAAAAATGAAGGATGATGTCACAGAGTATGTGAGGACTTGCCGCCAATGTCAACTCAACAAAACACCAAGGATCAAACCTGCCGGGCTTTTTCAGTTCATTGAGATTCCTACTCAGCCGTTTGAACGAGTTCAGATTGACTTTGCGGGACCAATTTCTACCCCAACATCTCAAAATCGTTACATACTGACTGCCGTGGATTATCTCACAAAATTTCACATCTGTAAAACTGTACCAAACTGTAATGCCAAAACTACTGCTAGATTTATTACGGACGAGATAGTCGCAAAATTTGGAACACCGAAATACCTGCAGTCAGATAATGGAAAATCGTTTTTAAACGAGACTATTCTGGAACTTAACCAAATTCTGGGCGTTACACACAAAACCTCGAGTCCCTACATCGCTCGGACCAACGTAGCCGTTGAGTCCACTCATGACGTGCTGATGAAAATGATTCGCTCATATGCTATGAAAACTAAGAGGAAATGGAACCAGGCAGTACCATCTTTAACATTTGCTTTAAATTCATCCATACACTCTACTACAGGCCAGACACCTTTCTTTGCTCTATTTGGCTGGAAGCCGAGACTTCCCATCGACTCTGAACTCCCGTTTCTGAAGGAGGAACAAACCATCGACTTTCATCAGCATAGCCGTGATGCGAGGGAAATGGCTAAGTTAGCAATTTAGCACGAACGAACTAAGTGGGCCAAAAGATTTAATGCTAGTTTACGAGAGGAAAAATTTGAAGTCGGAGACCTGGTATTGTTACGTAATAAGAAACGTGAAAAAGGCACATCTAAAAAATTACTTTCTATTTTTGTAGGCCCATATCTAATCATTAAAGATGTTGGACTTAATAACTATAAATTGGAAGGACGCCATAAGTCTAAGCTGGTCCATATCAACGTAAATATTGAGAGACTTCGACCGTATTATGTGAGGCGGGGAGAGATAATACCACCAAGGAGGCAGATGCAGCAGCTTCTGGGAAATGATGTATGTGAGGACAGACCTAAACCCACCAATGAGGAGGCTACCTTTGAAGGACCACCCCACACACTGGCAGATTTGGGCCCGTCCTCTTCCCAGGAACCGGAACCCCCTACTCTTGCTCCTCCGTCGCCTATACCAACAACGTCCTCCTACTACAACTCTCAACCACCACAACTTACACGGCAATCTACTTCAAGGTCTACAACTACAACGCCGAGCCAACAATTAGCTGCTCAACCGATTCTAAATTTAAATCAACCTAGACGTAAACCGGGAAGGCCGAAGGGCTCTAGAAATAATAATTTACTGGATACGATAAACGACAAGTATATAATGAATAAGGACAATATTCGTAGGCTAAGAAGTAACAATAGTGGCTAAGCCATAAAAATTTTAAATATATTTTGAAATTTTTAAATGATTATATTTATATATAGAACCAAACTATCAAGGTGGATACTGGTATCTTAACAGTGTTTCGCTACTCTTTGGTCTATTTATCCAACGCAGACACTCCAACCACTCCAGCTAGTACCAAACGGTTGCTGTGTCTCAGTGACTATTCACTGCAGAGCCGAATTTCACCCGCGATATAGCAAAAATCGTGACAATTAAAAAAAAAGTCGGCCCCATTAAACAGGGGGACAGAATAGTCGAGCTAGGTTGTGAGTGCGTTTGGAAGGTCAGTCCTGTTTTTGCACATACTGTGTTAGAACACGGATCGCTCTGAATTTAGTTGATTACTATATTTTTATTTTATTTTTATTTTATTGAAAGAGAAAGCTACAAAATTGTCTTTAACTAATACATACTTGACGTTAATGATTAGGTTGAAGTTTAAAATAGTTTTAAATTTTTTATTGTAAATAAATGACCACTTTTGACACCTCATAGAGGTGACCTCCTAGACTATATACTTTTAGTTTATTTTATTTTCGATTCAAGTTCTTTTAACTTCATGTTTTATTTAATTTCCACTAGATACGTTAATTTTCAATATTTCGGGACAAGTTACTACCCACCTAAGTATAACATAGTTAAGGAATGAAACCTCATTTTTAAGTTAAAATATACCTACCTAAGGCTCTAAGAGCATTGGAGATAAGTACCCAATAGGATTTTGTTTAAATTAAAGTCTTTATAGTTTTCAAGTGTGGCCTGGCAAACGTAGAACCCTTCTGAGGGGCCAGGCACAACAACCACCTGTATCGTTATATGTATAGGGGATAAAAAGAAAAGTCCGAATTAATTTGTTAGGATATTTTACATTCATACATACATATTTAGTACATAATCATAAATAATTAATTTTGAATGTATATAATGTTTATTATTGTTTTTTGTTTTACTCGCTTTTTGATGTTTTCGGTCCTGCCGAGCTGAAAAAGGCAAACAAAACCTCCAAAAGGGAAGATATGGATTAATTTAGGGTTTTTTAAATTTAATAAGAGTTAACTTTAATGATTATTCTATAAATGTAATTTTGATTTCAGTGTGCGCATTATAAAGAATTTGATTACAATAATTTTGAACATACGTACCTGTTAAATTGATTGGAAAATCCAAATGGTAACCCTGATGTCGGTTGTGTAAACTGGCCACTTACACCGCCGTCCTCTCGGGGCAGGTCCACTAAAACATTTAAATCAAAAAGTCACCACAACAGATTTTTATTAGTGACACGTTTTTGAATTTTTTGTATTTTTACTGATGACAAAATATTTTAATTATAATTCATTTTAATTATAGTTAGTTAATTGTAGTTCATAATTACGTTTAATGTACTTTAAAATAGCTTTTGAATGATATATTACATGTACCTATATGTCACTTAAAAAACTCCGCGGAAATCCATAGGGACCCGGGTGAGTCCGGGATACCCGGTATAGACCTGGCACAGATGTCACACTCCTAGATTGACCCATCACTACTCAAAACGCGGTCTAAAACTAACAAAATGCAGAAACACAAGCAATATATATTTTTAGGATTTAATTGTAGTTAAAAAATGTGTAATTTACTTAATTATCTTTAACACTTTAATTACGATCACCAAACTAATGTGAGTATCATGTAGAGTAAGTAATTGTGAAGTTTTTGGTATATCACTCACCTTGGTGTGATGACAATTTACTTCAAAATCGAAATTGGAACAGGAATAATCCAAAATGTATGTAGAATAGGAAAAGACGAACTTCAAATGAAAATTATGTATGGATTATATGCAGTCGTCCAAATCAATGTTAAACTGTACACTAGGATAATGGATGACAAATCGAGCAATTCTGCAGTTTTTATTTCCACGTCTTATAATAGGCATGTCTTTGTAATAATTAACTACTTACTAGTTACTTACTATATAGTTTAGCATTAATATTTAAGCAACAGTAGACAGTAGAGACTATATAGCGCTCCTTCCTATGAGGGGGGTGTGTCATGATACGGTACATACCATATCATGAGTTATGCATAGTATTAGTATGCAATGTTATGTAAACAACAAACAGCAAGACTAACTAGTGCAGTACCACCATCCAACGAACATTTGAAATCATATGGACAAAAGTGCTACAATTATAAAATTGTGAAAATATGGAACAACCTGCCAACTGAAATTCAGGAAATTAAAGAGTACTCAAAGTTCGTATTTCAGGCTAGGCAACATATTGTAAAGAGGAGGGTGGAAATTGATTTTGTGCAATAATAGTAGCAATTTTATTAGTAACAAATTATGTTTTAATGTAGTGGAGAAAATGGAGTATGTAATAATTACCTACTAGTTGTAGTAAGCTATAATAATAATAGTATTTTATGAATTTGATTTTTGTAGTTGACCTAGGGTGTCGGTATTGAAAAGAGCTAATGCTAATACTTTACACTTGAATAAATAATTGAATTGAATTGAATTGAATTGAATTGAATAAAAGCAGCTTAAAACAGAATAGTGAATGAGCAGCTGTGAAAAACGCCAAAAAATGACTTTACTAAAAGATGTTTCCAAAATGTGAAACTAGTGGCATTTATGTATGAAGCAAAACTTGGATTTATCCACAATGCTTCTTAGCAACGATTCTCCTGAAAGTGAAATGATATTTTTTGGTTCTGTACTACGCTACCTATTTTAAATTGAATTTTGAAAACTGACTCAATGGTAAATACCAGGAAACTTTAAGGGCACACTAAATCGATTCCTCAATTAAACTCTACGTGTAAGTATGTACAAATTAATTTTTATGGTAAATATCGTCTATGAGGCATGAGGAACCAAAATGACCCATATCCAATTACGGCTAGAATCAAAATGAGCTATTTTATAACACCAAAATGAGAAACGTGCGTAAAATGTTAATTAGGAGTTTTTGAAGGCGTAAAATATGTTCTATTTTCATGTTTTTCAACAATGTAAATTGACCTATTTACATGCTTTTGAAAAGGTGCAAAATGATACAATTCCATGTTTTTGTAAAGGTGCAAAATGCTTTAATTCCGTGTTTTTTAAAACGTGCAAAATGTTCTAATTCCGTGTTTTTCAACAATGTAAAATGTCCTTTTTACATGTTTTTGAAAAGATGCAAAATGCTCTAATTCCATGTTTTTGTAAAGGTGCAAAATGCTCTAATTCCGTGTTTTTAAAAAGATGCAAAATGCTCTAATTCCATGTTTTTAAAAAGATGCAAAATGATCTAATTCCGTGGTTTTGAAAAGATGCAAAATGTTATGATCTGAATAATTCCATGTGTTTGAAAAGTGTAAAAAAATTGGAAATCTTTTGCTTTTAACAAAACGTGGAAGTGGAAGGATACCGTTTTGATACTTCACCCTCGATAAGTGGTTTTGATTTCCTGAATCAATTCCATTGCACATCTATTTTTGCATTTTTGAATTTGAATACTATGACAGATAATAAAGGAGTGGCAAAAGACTTGTTGGACCGAAAGATGACTTTCGTCAAAATGTGGACGTTCGTCTTGAGTCGTCTTGACCGCTGTGAGCCACGGTCCACTGAAGGCGAAAGTCAACTCTACCCCATTTCTAAATCTGCACGCAAATGCACTAAAAAATAAGATTAGAGTAGAGTTGACTTTCTCCTTGAGTGGACCGTGGCTCAAAGCGGCCCAAAGACCACTCAAGACTAACGTCCAACTTTTGACGAAAGTCATCTCTTGGTCAAACAAATCTTTTGCCCCATCTCACATATAAATTGTTACTGGTTTTCCCGTGGATGAGGACTCAATTTAACTGATGCAAACAAAGGACGATAGAATTTGAAAAAAAGCATTCACCGTCTTGTCCTACTTACAAATAATGCTCAATGATCCATTCATCCACAGGGTATAATTTTATTTCATTATCTCATGCAGATTCCGTGTTGAGTAGTTGAATGATTGATTGAAATCAGAATAATTATGGAATCTAAATAGGCCTTTTGTAAATGAATCTTGACTATTGGCATTCAATAAGAATAACCATTCAATTCTAATTCTACTTCAGTTGCCATTCAATTAATAGGTTTTTAGGTAATTTAAAATTTTGAAGTGAGGGAAAATGAGCTATAGCTTCATGTACTTATGCTGAATAATAAAAACTTTCATTAGCTGGACTTTCTGTAGCCACGGGCGGACCCAGGATTGGGTCATGGGGGGGGGGCTAAAAATGTTAAAATATGAGGCGGCCATCTTGGAAAATGGCCGCTCCTATCTCCACCATGTTGAAAAATCTCCTCATGGAGGGGGCTAAAGCACCATAGCCCCCCCCCCTTGGATCCGCCCTTGTCTGTAGCTAACAAATTTACAGAAAATCTGGTAACGTATACAGTGCATCTGTTAAAACACTTCATTCACTATTTATGTATAGGCTTAATGAGTGATTTATGAATAAACGTGTTTCCTCAGCCCAGTGGTTAAAGAGGAAGTCACTAATCCCCGAGATTGCAAGTTCGAATCCAACGTTCCTTTTAGTTATTTTTCAATGAACTAAAAAGCGTTTAACAGGATCAATAGTTGCGTAATCTAACCGCGATTTTCGTAAACAACATATATCAACATTAGTGGTAAATCCCTAACCGATGTTCCTGTTCAACACAGTCAACCGATTGTACTATTGATGTCGGAGTAACAGGTAACATGAGGATGTGTTACAAAAATTAACATTTATGTGCTAAATTCGCCTAGATATTTGTCTCAGCTTGTACTCATGCATTTTTGTGGACATAAACTTAAACATGAATTTTACAACTAAATTTATTTCTGGATGGATTTTCATTAAGAGTGTCGAGTACAGAACTGGGCAGGAGGCTGGATGTGTCGAGTGCATCTTCTACAAACTTCTGTAGAAATTATTTTATTCAAATGTTGCCAAGATATTCAAATGTTTTTAAAACAATCTAGACATTAGTTTCCTTTATAATGATCAAAAGTAATGTTTTTAGGATGCTTTTGGAAAAACTCCTCCTTATTGCAAAGGTCGGTAAAGCAGATGCACTCAGTTTGATTGAAAGCTTTATTTATTTCGTGTTTGCAGACGTCTTTTCCAAATTTTCCAATATCGTAACGGCCAGTGCACTCGTGCTTCCTCTTGGTACTATGAGTCTCGCTTATTTCGCAGCCATTATTTGGTCCACACTCAGTAACTTGCGAAACATCCGTACAGTTTACTCCGTGGCAATGGTAGCATTTTAAGCTATCTGCAATTTAACATAGGACAATGTAATTAAAGGCATTAAAGCTCTGCAACGTAATAAATATTTACATAATATAACATTCCTGAATTGGTACATACGTTAGGCGCATTTGTGACATTTCATGCTGTCTCCAATTTACTATGGGACGATGTAACTAACGCTGAAGAAAGTATTAAATATTTAAAAATCAGTTAAAGAGTGGTCCACAAAAATGAGGAGCCTGTGTGATTAATATGCAGGGTGGCGCGAAGCTGCGAACTAAATCTGCATGTGTCTTATTGAATTACAACAACTGCATTGCAATCCACTACAAATACAGTTTTATAAATGTCTCAAAAACACTTTTTGACAAGTGCAAAAAGATCTTTTTACATGTTTTTCAAAATTGTAAAATGTTTTATTTACATTTTTTATAAAAGCGCAAAGTGTTCAGGAAGTGGAATTTCAATTACGTCTTTTGTGGACGACCCCAAAGTGTTTGTCGTGAGTGCAATACAGTCAGTAACATACCACCCCCACGTAATGCATAGGACAAGGCGGAAGCGACCTCGACGGCGGCTACCAATTGAATGGACTTGCGACAGAACGATTCTTTACCGACGATCGACGATACGTTATATGCTGTGCAACATGTACAAAAGATGCGGAGCGGACTCTAGTAATACTAAATGAATAATTTCACATTTATGTAGTGTGGTCAAATGATATAATTTGTATCCAATATGGAAATGCATAAAAAATACAAATATTTGGAATTAATTATCGTTGGTACTTACCCCCTCCTGCAGTAAAGTAAATAATCAGGACCATCGCGAGTGTAAAACCAACTTTGTAGCATTCCATGTTTCAGTTTGGGAAATTTTTAGACTTGTAAAATGTAGATATACTTCAAATTAATATAATTTCTTTCCTGTCAACTAAGCATACGACCGCAACAAGTTCAACTAAAGAATGTCAGTGTTTTCAAATTGAAATACTGATTATTGAAGAATTGGAACAAGTTGAATTGTTGGGTTCATTGAATGGCAACTGAACTAGAATTAATTGAATGGTTATTCTTACTGAATGCCAATAGTCGAGATTCATTTACAAAAAGCCTATTCAAATTCCATATTCTGATCTCAATCAATCATTCAATTACTCAACACGGAATCTGCATGAAATAATAAAATAAAATTATACCCTGTGAAAACAAGGGGCTTCGCCCCTTGTTTAAGGGCAGCCTTAACAGTAATATTGATCAGTAATGTGCAGTATATCGTCAGTGAAGAACCAAAATGACCTATATCCATTTTCCACTAAAAGCAAACTGAGCCATATCCAAAAAATTTTAAAAGCTAAATGACGCAAATCCATGTATTTTTTAGACCGAAGGGCTTCAAAATGAGCTATCACTCTACCAAATCGGTCAAGTATTTCAAAAGTGTTATAAATTATGTAAATAGGTAGAAATTAATTATATAATTAATTAATTCATTCATTTTTTTTTCTTCTACTTCATGATTAATACTATGAAACGCCAGACGGAAGGTTCAAATATACTGTACCTAGGTACATCAAAAGAATTGAAGAAAGGGGCCGGCCACAAATGGCGTCAGCCAACTTTATCATATTGTGGGACCCACCCGCCTATTGCGCCATCCTTTTAAACATAATAAAAAAATGATAATGCTTTTAATAGGATGTTATTTATTTGCAGCTGACTCACCGTCAAAGTGGGTAGCACCATTTATGTGCGACTCTTTGTCTGCCGTATAAAATGAAACAGTTTGAACGTCCCGCTAAAATTTTGTCGAAACTGAAAATTCGGTTTTTAGACCGGTCACTAACTGAAAATGGGTTCAAATAATACGCCATTCGAACGGCAATGATTAGAAGAATAAAACTGCATTCGAGTTCAGCGAGATATTCTAACAGTTTCAGAAATTTTAATAAAAAGCCAGTTTTTTTGTTGAAAATTTGGGCGAATTTTTGAAAATTCCGTCTAAAAAGTGTTGTATGGGCTCGAAGTGAAAAATGAATCCCTCAATGTTTCTATTTTTTCAAGGGCTTTAAAATGAGCTATCATTCGACCAAATCGGTCCAGCGTTTCAAAAGTGTTATAAATTATGTAAATAGGTAGAAATGAATGGATCATTAAGCATTATTTTTAAGTAGGAAAAGACGGTGAATGCTTATATCAAATTCTATCGTCGTTTGTTTTCATCAGTTGAATTGAGTTCTGATACACAGGAACAGGGCCGGATAATGCGGCCAGCGCAGGCAGCCCTCGCTGCCTGAATTTTCTCCAAACATGTAAATGGAACATTTTTCTTTTTTCAAAAATATGTAAAAAGAATATTGAGACTTTTTAGAAACATGCAAAATAATTTCTTTCGTACATTTCAAAAACATGGAAATAAAACATTTTTCACTTTTCTAAAAGATGCAAATACATTATTTTGCAGTACCAAAGAAAACCATCCATAAAATCAAAATGGTGGTTTTTGTATCGAAACAAATTGCTACCTAAAACAATTCCTTCGTCCGGCTCTGCACGGGAAAACCAATAACAATTTATATGAAACTGTTCAAAACTTAAAGCTTACTTAAACCTATGAGAATAAATACCTGCAGTCTGCCATAGTATTTAAATTAGAAAATGCAAAAATGGATATGTGCCGCGGGATTGATTGAGGAATTCAAAACTTAAACTAGGTAAATGTATGCAACTATTTTAAAATTCAAAAAATGATACAACATTTATGTATATTCCTTCATACGGAAGCCATTAAATTGGTTTCAGAAATAAATCATAAATCCAGTATGATGCTGCATATATCTTACTATGCTAAGAAGATTCAGTTACAAACGAAACGCCGTATGGGTTTATCTATAAAAATTACGTTCTAGTTGTAAAAAACTGACAAGGCAACCTGATGCACTCATAATTCAAAGAGACCGATTTCAAAAAATAGGGCTACTTTGTTTTAGCACAGAGCGAAAGCAACGAGTGCATTTTGTGTTGCAGAGTCACAGTGACCCACCAAACTTTAAAAAATTCAAATTCTGATACTTTGCCGCCCTATAACATCTACTTTTGAGCCGATTTTGATGAAATTTGATTTTTAGTAATTTTCAGTCTGTTTTCTAAAAAAGTAATTGCAAGATTTTATAAAATTTGAAATTTTTTATTTTAAATTTATTGTTTTTTAAAAATTGGGCCTCAGAAATATACATTTCTTTGTATTGAGTTTCTTTTGACTTTATTTTGATTTTTTGAACTTTGGCAGGTTACCTTGAGCAAACAACGCAAAAAGCACTCACACATGTTGGTTAAGCTTTTGATAGGGTGTCTTCGGGTGCCTAAAATTGGGATATTTCCACGAAATTATTTTTGGACGACCCCTAATTTGCGAGAAGTTATTTATGTATCATCCCAACTAATCAGCGCAATTAGTCTCATGTTTCTTCATTCTGTGCCAACGCCTGTATACAGGCTGTCTACAGCTCATAATGGAAGGACAACGTTTTGCCTTTAAGAAAAAATGGAAAGAAACCAATTTGATACTTCACCCTCGACGTGCTTTATATATCCTCTGTAAATAACCAAAATGACTAAATGACCCAAAGCCATTTCAGTTTTAGCTAAAAACAAATATCAACTATCTACAAAAATATTCAAACATGTCTATGTCTTGAGGGCATTTAAATATAAAATTTTGCACGGTTTAAACATATGGAATTAGATCATTTTGCACCTTTGACCTTTATAAAAACATTAAATTAGAACGTTTCGTACCTTTTTAAAAACATCGAATTAGAAAATTTTGCACCTTTTTAAAAACATGGAATTAGAACGTTTCGCACCTTTTCAAAAACATTGAATCAGAAAATTTTGCACCTTTAAAAAAAATTGGAATAGGACATTTTTGGCACCTTTCAAGAACATGAAAATAAAACATTTTATTGTTTTTTTCCAAAAAACTCCTAATTAACATTTTACGCATCCTTCTCCTTTGGTTTTTATGATATAACATTTTTTGATTGTAGCTTAAATTGGATATGGGTCATTTTGGTTCTTCACAGGCGGTAGAGCTTTTAGAAATTAGAATAAGCTATGTACATATTAGGCATTCGTACTGTTCACTTTGAAAATCAATAGAGTTTAGGAATCTCCCATAAATTATTCAGGAATGACTAACCCACTGCACGCGTGCAAAAGCTTGCACGCGCAAGGTTGAAAATTTGCACGCGGAGGATCATTCGATATGATGATATTTTCTTTAGAAAACATGTTTTAAATTTTATTTTGTAAAAGTTTAAGTTCTTATTCACCCAGTACCCAGTGATCTTATTGTTGCTTACAATGTAAAAGTAAAAAATCATAGAGCGAAGAAATCGCTATTGCCTAATTTTATCACAGTTCTTCCATTTCGTGTGTTGTAACAAACCGATGGTAAAAGCGCCAAATTTAATTCATAGCAAAGATACGAGAAATCAAAGATACTTGTATACTTGTATTTCCAGTTGTCTAGCACGTGTACTGGCTGAATTAAATTGCTAAAGTTAATTAAATCTAGTTATTTTAACAGACACGTTTAAAGAATTGTAGAAGTTTCAATATGCCGTTCTTAAATCAAACGGCAAAGCTGTTCTAATAGCGATGTCTGTCGTAAATCTAATGTTGACCGTAATTTTACCACAAACCACAAAAATTTTACCACGCTCACACCAGTTGAACTGAAAGAGTTTATAAAATAAAAACTATAAATATAATAATCAGTCAAAATATGTTTACATGTAATGAAGTAAACCACCTTTCAGCTGCGCGTTTTAATGTTGCATATAGTGTTGCCGGAAACAAAATCAGTTTAGCGAATCTAAAAAGCGTTTACTGGTGGCAAATTATTTATAAAATCTACATGGCTTAAAAGTGCAGATACATTTTTTAAAGATATTCTAAATAGAAATTCATATTTAAATCAAATAAAAGACAACTGCAAGTTAGCTAGTTGTGATAAACCGAGTGTCTCGAATTTGTTTGTGAATCAACAGCAGTCGAAGTTTTTAGAATCAAGAGACGTTCTGTAGTTGTTTGATTTCATGTTCTTTGCTGATGTTAGTCAGCACTTCAATAGTTTGAATTTAATTTTTAAAAAATTATTAGCTGTTGTTTAAAAGTCATGCATTCTATTCTAAGAACGCGTTAATCAATTTTCTGGTTTAGAAAAAACATTTCAGTTAATTTGATATGCACATTGATCTCATTTTCAAGATTTGCAGACTGCATACTTATAGTGGATAGATATTCAGAATCTAGAATCGGAAACGGCAGATTTGGAAGCAAATGTATCTCAATCGTCTAAATTTGACGAGCTTTATTAGCAGTGAGACATAATTTAGGCTAGAAAGGACAATAGCCATGCGCAAAAATTATTGCTCAACGTATGAAACGTTTACTAGACGGCGTTCAATGCCATAATAGACTTGCTAAGTCGCTTCTTACTGTGCTTAGTGCTTCATATATATGTGAACTACTTTTCATCAATAAACTTGATGTTGTCTAAAAACAGTCGCCGGCTCACAGAAGATATTATTGAACGTTCTATACAACTAAAGGTTACAAATTATGAGCCTCGGATTGATTTGCTATCTTATTCAATGCAAAATCACAATATTAATTATTTTTCTGAACTTGCGTTATACGTGTATATTCGCGCATTAAAAAATTGTTAACTAAAAACGACTTGCACGCGAGATAATTTTTTTTTTGGGATTTGCACGTCACACTAAAAAGGTTAGTCATCCCTGAATTATGTCATCATCTATGTAGTTGGGAGGTTCAAAATGACTTATTGCATGTCAAATCTCAAATTCAAATGAATAATTCGAAAGTAACGTAAAGTACCGTATATTGTATAATAATGCGCGGGTCTGTAATAGTACGCAAGCCTGAGAGGTCTCAGTTTAAATAGTACGCTGGTCTATTTAGCACAGTTTTAAATGACAGTACGCGGGTCTGTAATAAAACGCGGGTCTGAGAGGTCCAAATTAAGTAAATTACGCAGTAGAGTGAGTACGTGGGGCGTAATATTATAGAATATACGGTAGGTATGCAGATATTAAAATGAAAAAAATTTTAATTTTAATAATTTATAGTTTATGAATTTTAAAAATGTATAGGTACATAACATCAATTCTCGTTTTAAAAGGTACCATACTTAATATGTAACATGTGGGTATTTGTTTTCAAAAATTTAATTATTTAAAATAATAAAAAACGATGAAAATTTCAGTGAGGAAAGTGTGCTTCCCCAACCTGTAGAAATTAGAGACTTATATTTAAAACTGACAAACTCAGAACAACTGTACTAGCTTGTCTTCCAGCTTCCTTTTCGATTTGGGTTCGATGATTGATGATATATAAATGGGTTCCGTAGGAAGGTGAATAATTGAATAATTATTATATCAAGGTTTGCATTTTAAAAAAGTGGCATGCATACTCAAAGGTTTAGTTTCCTTAGTCAATCCCACGGCACATATCCGTTTTAGCATTTCCCCATTTAAATACTATGACAGATTGGAGATGCTAATTCCGTGCGTTTAAGTAATGGATCAGATTTGTTTACAATTTCGTGTATAAATTGTTGCATTTTTGGCTGCATGAGAACTCAATTCAACTGATCCAAACAAAGGACGATAGAATTTGGCAAAATCATTTACCTTCTTGACACACTTACACATAATGCCTCATGATCCATTCATTCGCAGGGCATTTTATATAATTATTATCCCATGAAGATTGAGTGATGATTATTCAGATGACTGATTGAAATCAGAATACGAGATTTAAATAGGCCATTTGTGAATGATTCTTTACTATACTGATATTCTATATAATTAACAATTTAACTGAAATTAGTTCAGCAACTTTTCAAATTAGTGCAACTATAGAAAAATAGGAACCTGCAAAATCGTCTTTACAATGACACTCGCAATGATTTTGATTTTCTACTTTACTGCAGCTGGTGGTAAGTTGCGTAGATGATTTAGAGATGATATTTGTATTTTACCTGTTGTGTGATCTTACAGTCATTTCCGTAAACTTAATCATATATCAACAGTATTGGTAAATTCCTAACCGAAGTTCCTATTGACGGTTAACCGACTGTACTATTCATGTCGGAGTAACAGCAAGATGGGTTACACAAATTAACAGCTACGTGGTAAATTTGCCCCGATATTTTTGTAAGCCTATACTGGTCCATTAATGTGGACATAAACTTAAATATGTATTTTACAACTAAGTTTACTGTAACGATTGGATGGATTTTCTTTGAGCATGTCAATTTCTATGACGTCATTAACGGACGACCTTATTGCAGTTACAGTGATTTTAGTATGTTCAGTTGCAGAAAGATGATAATTATCAGCAAACATAGTTTTAACACTACATTTACTAACAGTCAAAATTTACCCGTTTTCACGAAAGTATGGAAGGGAGCTTTTACTAAAATTTTCCACTGTTATTCAAACTAAATTTTCTTGACTTTTTATTTCAAGAAAATTTCAAAAATTCGAATTTGAATAAAATAGAGATAAGCCATTCTGCACCTGACCGACTATATTAGCAGCTGTTACTAGCCACAGTAGAAGACGATATGATACAATTCGTTTGAATCCATGTGTTCAAGCAGGGTAGGTTGCCATGTAAGATGATATAACCCTCAACCCATGCAACATATGGATAACAGTCGATCATGTACCTTTCTAGGGACTCATATCGTCGGTGAAGAGTAATTCTGTCGTAAGTCTATTCAATTGGTAGCTGCTGTCGAGGTCGCTTCCGCGTTGTTCTTTGCATTTGGTGGGGGTGGTATGTTACTGACTGTATTGTTGTCATGACGTACACTTAGGGGTCGTCCACAAAAGACGTAATTAAATTTCATTTCCAGAACATTTTGCACTTTTCAAAAACACTTTTTGACAAGTGCAAAATGTTCTATTTCCTTGTTTTTGAAAAGTGCAGAATGTTCTCTTTATATGTTTTTTAAAAGTGCAAAATGTTCTATTTCCTTGTTTTTCAAAAGTGTGAAATGTTCTATAACATGTTTTTTAAAAAGTGCAAAATGTTCTATTTAAATGTTTTTCAAAAGTACAAAATGTTCTTTTTACATGTTTCTCAAAAATGTTAAATGTTCTAATTAACCTAACCTAACCTAACCTAACCTAACCAATAATCTGTAGTGTGTCTAGCCGACGGACGTGTTTTTTCTGTGCTCGTGATTAACCATTAAATTCTGTTAGTTCTAGTGATAATCTACCATTAGGTGATATATTATACGCTGCTCTGTCAATTCATCTTTCAAATAAGGCTAACTGTATGTTAAAATTAACTAGAATATAAGTTTAATATCCATTTAAACATTTTGTAAATTCTTCTCGACCGCGTGGTGATTTCGACGGAAAATGGAGCGGAGTGACGCCACGCCCCACCGCGAAACATCGTGCAATTCAAAACCGAAGACCGAACCGACCGACGACGTCAACATCAGCCTCCTCAACAATAACAATAATTGTAACTTTGCTAGCAGCTTCAAATTGTGTGTCAACCTAAATTCAAACTTGATTCATTCATACTTTCAACTTAACTTAACATAACTGATCGGAATAATTAAATCACGTAATATTAAACACCACACGACGTCGGTTTAATTATAGACACACTACAGATTGCAGACCATACCCTCTTAAACCTGTGAATGATAAACTGTGCTGTAATATTTGTGTAAATATTGGAGAGCTGTATAGGGTGCTCAAAATCCCTTGCCCAGTTTATTTTAGTCTGGGGTATTAAAACTAAAATACACAAAAATAGCATAGTTTGCCATATAAAAGGTGGGTCCATATCTCATAATATATAAGTTATTTTTTTCCCCTTTAAAAGGGTTTTTTTAAATCTGATATTTCATTAGACTACTTTTATACGTTTTTTTTATATAAAAATTCAAAACATAGGTTACAAAGTAAGTACTTAGTCTATTACATTGTGCAAATGTCAATTAGTTAATCTTTTAACCGCAGCGCTGTTTTTCTGACGCGCGGGCTCCTTCATCTTTCCCAACCTAAATTACTTTAGACTAAACTTACTTTTAGTATATTATACGTTTAAGTTAAGTACAAAATTGTCTATCACAACGCACTATCTTCGATAGTGACAATACATTTATTTGTGTCATGTTCGTGTATGTGCTATTTAATTGGATTCTTGAAATAAAACCCAGCATAATAATAATAATAATAATAATAATAATAATAATAATTACTCGTTTCTCAAAAGTGTAAAACGTTCTATTTACATTTTGTTGAAAAGCGCAAAATGTTCTTAAAGTGGAATTTTTATAACGTCTTTTGTGGACGACGCCTAAGTGTTCGTCATATGAGTGCCATACAGACAGTAACGTACTCTCCTCCATCTAATGCATCGGACAACGACAACGCGGAAGCGACCTCGACAGTATAACTACCAATTGAATGGACTTGCGACTTACGACAAAATGATTCTTCACCGACGATACGTTATCATATGTTGTACAACATGTTTAAAAGATGCGGAGCGGACTGCAGTAATACTGAATGAACAATTCTACATTTATGTAGTGGGGTTAAATGATTTGATTTGTGACCACTAATGAAATGCATAAAAATACAAATAATTGAAATAATTTGACTAAAATAACTAAGGAACTTACCTCCTGCTGGAATAAAGTAGGCGACGAGAATCGTTGCAATCGTCAACAGGATTTTGCTTGTCTTCATTTTTCTGCTCGGAATACGTAATAATGTTTGACTTGTAAGACGTGTGTATAATTGAAATATGAAACTCCACTGCTGTCAAGGTACCACGAGGAGTTCTACTCAAGAGTGCCAGTGTTTTCAAATTGAAATATTAATTATTAAAGAATTGGAACAAGTTGAATTGTTGGGTTCATTGAATGGCAACTGAACTAGAATTAATTGAATGCTTATTCTTACTGAATATCAGCAGCCGAGATTCATTTACAAAAGGCCTATTCAAATTCCATATTCTGATCTCAATCAATCATTCAATTACTCAACACGGAAGCTGCATGAGATAATTAAATTAAATTACAGCCTGTGATTGAATGGATCATTAGGCATTATTTGTAAGTATGTCAAGAAGGTAAATGCTTTTTTCAAATTCTATCATCGTTTGTTTGCATCATTTGAATTGAGTTCTCATCCAAACAAACAGGGCCGGATAATGCTGCCAGCGCAGGCAGCTCCCGCTTCCTATTTTCAAAAAACATGTAAATGGAACATTTTGCACTTTTAAAAAATATATAAATGGAAGATTTTGCACTTTTGAAAAATGTGTAAGTGGAACATTTTGCACTTTTCAAAAATATGTAAATGGAAAATTTTGCACTTCTGAAAATATGTAAAGAGAATATTGAGACTTTTTAAAAACATGCAAAATAAATTATTTTCGACATTTCAAAAACTTAAAAAGAAAACATTTTTCACTTTTCTCAAAACATGTTATTACAACAGTTTGAACTTTTTTTAATCAAGTTAAAAGAAAATTTTGCAATTTTCTAAAACATGCAAATACATTATTTTGCTTTGCCAAAAAAACCCATCACAATAAAATCAAAACGGTGGTTTTTGTATGGAAACTAATGGCTGAGTAAAAAAATTCCTTCGTCTGGCCATGTACAGGAAAAGCAGTAACATTTTATACATGAAACTGTTCAAAATTTAAACCTTACTCAATTTTTTAAAAATAAATACCAGTAAATACCTGCAGTCTGCCATAGTATTTAAATTAGAAAATGTAAAAATAAATATGTGCTGTAGGATTGACTGAGAAAATCAAAACTACTTATGTGTATGCGACTTAATATTTTCAAATTCAAAACATGATTAAAAATTTATTTATATGCCTTCCTTCGGCTAAGTTAAATTAGGCTTTAGTTAAATTGGAAATGTTGCATCTTTTAGAAATAGGTAAATAGAACATTTTTTACCTTTTAAAAATAGGGGAATAGAACACTTAATACATCTTAGAAATGGGTAAATAGAACATTTTGCGCCTTTAAGAAATATATAAAAACAATATTTCGACTTTTCAAAAACAAGCAAAATAAATTTTTTCTGTATTTCAAAAGCATGCTAATTAAACATTTTGAACTTTTCTAAAACATGTGAATACAACGTTTTGCTTTACCAACGGAAACCATCACTAAAATCAAAATTGTGGTTTTTCTATCGAAACAAATTGCCGCCTAAAACCAATTTTTTCGTCCTGCCCTGTATCTAGCGAAGGAAAACTAAGAACCCCGCATTATTTCGAGTTATGAAATCCAAAAACAGGGGCGATGGCTCTCATTCCAGACTTCGTAACTCTTCCTGTCTCACCCCAACATCTCTCACCGATCTAAATATCAACCGAAAAAAGAAGTGACGTTGTTGACGTGTCAGCCCATGACACTGCCCACTCAGCTGGAGCATCTGCCTTTTGAAAATTTTAATGCTTTTTGGGATTGCAATTGCCTTGTCGTACAGAGAGATGTAGAGTGTAACATCGACGACAGGTGAATGGGAAGACAAAATGCTTGTGACTAACAAGGGAATGCCGCCGCATGTACTCTCTAGATTTTAAAAACAATACCTATACTAAATTTAGTTGCACTTGGTTACTACAGATCCAAAGTAACTCGACTGCATTTTGCGCCGTTCGCTCACAATCATGCGCCAAAGTTCAAAAAAATCGATTTTTTGCAACTTTGCAACCCTGTAGCTCTTACAATTTTTGTTGGATTTTCAAAAAATTTGTAGTTTTGTGATCGATATAATAATAATAATAATTTTATTCATTGAGTCGATTTGGCGTCAGCCCATACAACATTGTTAAGTTTTTACAAAGTGGTTATTTACAATTTGATCAAGGATCAAATGATCCTTAGTAATTTAAATTTAAATATATTTTCGGTAAAGGTTTCTTGTGATGCTTTCTTGGTTGTGCTGTAAAAATAAATAGTAGAACTACGTTTCTTATAGAAGTCGTGTAATTATAGTGTCAAGTAGTATTGAGTTTACAGAGCATATATTTCATTTCATTTCTATAATAAATAAAATAACAAGTGAATGGATAAATAGTGTGTAATGTAATAAGTGTTATGGTTGTTCAGTTATGCTGGGTGGGGGACGGAATTATGTTTCCTCGATACAGCTTAGGTAGAATTTTCGGATTCTTAGAGCTTCATCCCAGAAATTGAAGAGTTGCTGAAAGCCCTCTGCGTCAGGGTAGCTCTTGAAGATTGCTGAGATGAGGTTCTCCCTCGTCGGTCTCCTAGTAGATAGCTTCCTGAGGAATTTTGTCCGGGGTGGTTTGTAATGCGGACAGTCAAGCATTATATGAAAAACGTCTTCCACTTCTTTGCCACACAGATCACAGTCAGTACCTTCTCGTTTCCATATTTTGTTCATGCCGTTGAGGTTGGTTGTTTTTCCTCTAAGTACTATCCTAGGAAGTCCTGTTCTTAGGTTTAATACAAATTTAGCCGTGTTCCATTTTATGTTCATCTCAAAGTATTCTGATTTTAATGCATGGGTCTTTATTGTAGCATAGAATTTCATTGCATTGCAGTTCTGCATTCTAAGAACGTCATTGTTAATACAGCTTAGTCGGTATTTCTCAATGATTTTATTTCTGTGTTTTGTGAGGTATTCACCGTTAAGGTTTTCAAAAACTTCCTCAAGTGAGGCGTCCGCCAGAAGCTTTTTGATTTGAAGTATCCAGTTATAACGGGTATCTGAGACTTTAAGCTTCAGCGTTTCTTCATAGCAGTTTTTGATGATGCTGTCTTCCTTGGCATTCAGTGTTTTCTGCAAGAATTTAAGCAATGCCTTAAATAATAATAGCTTGATGTTCTGTGCTCCTGTTTCGAGGCGCAGAAAAAATCCAGGGGTGGAGTTGGTAGTGCCTGTGAGCCGTCGAAGAAATGCAGTCTGAAAAGTCTCAAAATCCTCGCAGTAGCGAAGGCCCCATATTGGTGCTGCGTACATAAGTACTGAGCTGACCAGCGATTGAAAGAGTTTCAGGTGTATTTCTATGTCTGTTATTTTGGCACGATAAAAGAGCTCAAAAAGCTTTGACTGCGCCGCCTTGGCCTTGCTAAAGAAATGCGTTTTGGCTTCATTAAAAATTCCGCTTTGGGTAAAAGGGACTCCTAAGTAGACGTATTTATTTACTATTTCAAGTGGTTGGCTCTCCCAGTAAAATCTTGTTGAGTTACGTAATTTGTTCCCTTTCCTAAAGATCAAGACTTTAGTCTTGCCTAGGTTGACTTTTAGGTCATTCTCTTTGAAGAAATTGCTGAGGGTGTTGATCTGTTTTTGTAGATCTAATTCGTTGGATGAGAGTAGTATTATATCGTCCGCATAGAGTAAAATAAGCAACTGAATCGTAAACATATGAATCCCTTGTATTCCGCTATTTTGGAGAATCTCAGTTATTTTGTCAATAAATATGCTGAACAGAGTTGGAGACAAAGTTTCTCCTTGCAACACACCACCCATTACTTTGATCAAGTCAGTAAAGCCTTCCTTACAGCGAACCTTGGTTTTTGCTTGGTCGTACAGTTCTTTGACTTTTGTCACAAAATGGTCACTAAGTCCCGCTTCTCTCAGCCTGGTCCATAGCTTGTTTCTTTTGATTGAATCAAAAGCTTGGCTAAGATCTACAAAAAGAGCAAAGAGCTTGCCTTTCTTTTGCAGAGCCGGTCTGTTAAATTGCTTAAGAATACATGTATACAGTGCAAATAAGTGATCTGTGCATCCTCTGCCTTTTCTGTACGCCGCCTGATTCTCTGATAAAATGTTGTTTGTAGAGCAGTATAAGTTTAGTCTGTCCGACATGATGCAGGTGTAGAGCTTAGTTATGGTGTTAATAAGAGCGATGGGCCTGTAATTACTTGGAAGGCAGTCGTCACCTTTCTTGTAGATTGGTGCTGTAATGATTTCCCCCCACTCTTCTGGTATCTGTTCATGTTGGGCTTTATTGAGGATTTGAAGTAAGTAATCATAAGAAGTGCTGTCTAGGGTTTTCCATACCTCGTTAGGTATGCCATCCGCGCCTGGAGATTTGTTGTTCGCTAGTTTGCTGGTGGCTCTTAGCAACTCCGTTATAGTAATCTCTCCGTCGAGTGTAGGTGAATCGTTTGCAGTCAGTTTTGGGTCTTGGCCGACCAATTCTACTTCATTTGCGTTCACGCTTTCAAATACAGATCTAAAGTGTACGTCCCAAGTTTCTTTTGCAATATGATTTGTTCTAAAACAGTATTTCTTGTCTCTGAAAATATTTATGGCTTTCCAGTACCCTGCCGAGTCCTTGCTGTGATGGATTTCTTCTTGGATTTTACTGTAGAAAGTTTGCTTTTTGTCACAGCAAAGACTGCGGTATTTCTTCTTGGCTTGTAAAAAGCGGTCTAGATTGTCGGTGTCAGGGTATTTTAAACATTTGGTTTCTCTATATTTATGGAGGCAAGAAAGTGTTTTCCTTTTAGCTTCACTACATTCCTTGTCAAACCACTTCGGACCAAAGTTTTTTCTGTTATTGTCACGTTTTGGGCCCATTTCTGATTCCTTGGCAGTCTGATGTATTAGCTTCTGTAGTTGAGTGTAGCTGCAATTGCTAAAGTCAAGCTCTGTACTGTTAATTTCTATATTTTGTCGGAACATCAGGGCCTTGTCTTTGCACCATCTTATGTTTTTTGTAGGTATGATTACAATCTGTCGTTCATCTTTGTTATTTGTTTGAGAACTTAAAAGTATAGGAAGGTGGTCAGATTCTATACACTCAATTACTTTTAAGTCTTCAAACTCGTCAATAATATTGCTGCTGCTTATGCATAAGTCGATTAGACTGTGTCCGTTATGCCCTATGTATGTTGGTTTCCCAGATCTGTCAGAAGTACTTCTGCCGTTCAAGATTGCTAGCTGATATGTTAGAACTAGATCAATCAGTTTTTTGCCACGTTTGTTCACGCTGCCGTCAGTTGTGTTTCGTATTTGGTTGAAGGTTAGCGTGTTAATAGTTGGATTCTGGAATATTCCTACTCTGCTGTTAATATCACCCATTAGGATGTACTTTAAATTGTTTGTGGCTATAATTACTTCAAACAAATCGTCCAGTTGTTCGTCATATTGTGCTGCAGGCGGTATGTAAGTGAAGCAAAGTATAACTTTTTTCCCATTTAGCATAACTTCTATCAGGCTCTTGAATCTGTCAATGTGGATAATTTTGCATTGTTTAATAATGCTGTTTTGAATTCCAATAATCATTCCACCACTCTTTCTTCCTCTTTCTCCTACTGCTGGGATTACATTTAATTTAAAGTTGTGGAAAGTGTTTTTCAAGTCGTCAGTTAGTTCACTAGTCCATGTTTCAGATAGACAGAAGATATCCACGTCAAGTTTTAAAACAGTATTTGCTTTGTCATTTGTACAGTTTTTAATTCCGTTTATGTTCCAGTATAAGATTTTATTTACATTTTTTACAGTTTGTTGTATGCGCTTGCCACTATCCTATTGTCCATTGTTTGTGTCCATTGTTTCCGTCTTCTCCTTCCTCCTATTTTCTCTTTCCTCAAATCTCTTTTTACTTAATTCTGGAGGTAGATCCGCATTTATGAATATCGGGCCTCCGCTTCTGTCTTTAAGCTGTTGCTTGGCCTTAAGGACTGCTGTTCTGTCTTGCCTTTTTAGAAAGGTGACTAAAATAGTACGGCTCTTTCCTTCTTCATACTTTCCCAGGCGTCTTATTACTTCGATGTCCGCTTGTAACTTAAGTTCGGTATGTATTAATTTGGTTATTGCCTGGTTAAGATCTTCCTTTGATTCCGTACCTGAATCAGCTATTCCCTTAATAAGTACGTTGTATTGTCTGGCGTCATTCGAGATTCTCTCAATTTGCTTTTTGCATTTGGCCAGTTCAGCCTCGAGAAAGGTGTTAGTGGTCGTGAGGTGGGTGACAGACTCCTCTAGTGTTTTCGTCCGTGCTAACAGCTCCTCGTAAAGTTGGTGTTGCTCCTCTAGTTTAGCACGTATCTCTTGGACATTTTCAAGGATAGAATTTGTGGAGACCTCCAGACGTTTGCTTTGTGCTACAGACTGCGCATCCATCTTGCTGTTTAACTGTGCAAATAATGTCCTCATTTCGTCCCTCATTTCATTCCCCATTTCTTCGCTTTTGTTCTTCTTTATGTTTTCTGCAGTTATGGGGGATGAGTCTGCGCTTTCTCTTCCTCTTTTGTTGCCTACTTTTTCAGTTGGGGGTGTTTCTTCTGTTGTTTGGTCGTTTTGTGCTGAGAGCACTGGTCGTTGTGGGGATCTTTGTATCCCCATTAGCTGTTTCAGGTTACGTTGTTACAATGTTTTAAACTCCTGAAGGTGGTTAGGTGTGCTTCGCATCAACCTTTGCCCCTTTGCTCGTCGGGTCTGCTGCCGCAGAATGTGGTGATTCGTGAAGGTGTTTAGATGTGCTTCGCATCAACTTTTACTTTATTCCCGTCGAGTTAATATTTTATCCACACCCGTTGTACATATGCCCTACTGTAGTTTACGAGTTATTCGTGTCGTACTATGGTAGCTGTATTATCTGGGTCTTACTGTAGTATTAGTTAAGTAAGGAAATTACTTGAGACTCCGTGCTTGCTCTTTCCCCGTCTAGTCAATTTATTATCTGCGTCCGTTTTATCTGTATCCTACTGTAGTGAACTAGTTATTTATGTTGCTCTATGGTGGCCGTATTATCTGGGTCTCACTGTAGTATTAGTGAATAAGGAAATCACTTAAGAATCCGTGTTATCGGTGTTCCACTGTAGAGGTCCGTCTTAAATCGCGTCCCACTGTATATTACAATTCATGAAAAACTCAAGCCAACAGACCTACACAGTGACAGTATCCATGGCATCGCCTTCGATAACTGTCATGCATATGGCTGGTAGGGAGAATTCGTGAAGAATTTTGGCGTGACCCGTATACTGGGAGGCGACTCTCATTACTTAGGGTAATCTTCGATCTTAAACTTTTCATAAATGTATGTTAAATTGCTATTAATTACCAGTTCCTAATTTTGTTGCGCTTTTTTGACATCCAGCATTGTAGTAGATAAATAAATAATGAGAATCAGGAACTGCTTTTGTCGAAATTGATTTCCAAAGAGGTTTTCGAGATGAATTTATTTTACAGTTTTTCCTTTTTCGGGTATGTGGTTAATGTTAATGTTGTTGCTTGTAATTTTGAAGTGAATAGTTAGGTGGTACTTTGTAATTTGTAATTCTTTTGTAACTTCTCTGGAGAACTTTAAAGTAAACTTCTCGGGGAACACAAAAGGGTGTAGTCACTGTAGGCAGGGAGCTCCACTTGTTGGTATCTGTAAGTGTTGTCTGGTTTGGTGCAACTGTCTTTTGGGGTTTTGGGTAGTTTCAGGTTTTGTCAGGTTTTAACTCTTCCTGTCTCACCCCAACATCTCTCACCGATCTAAATATCAACCGAAAAAAGAAGTGACGTTGTTGACGTGTCAGCCCATGACACTGCCCACTCAGCTGGAGCATCTGCCTTTTGAAAATTTTAATGCTTTTTGGGATTGCAATTGCCTTGTCGTACAGAGAGATGTAGAGTGTAACATCGACGACAGGTGAATGGGAAGACAAAATGCTTGTGACTAACAAGGGAATGCCGCCGCATGTACTCTCTAGATTTTAAAAACAATACCTATACTAAATTTAGTTGCACTTGGTTACTACAGATCCAAAGTAACTCGACTGCATTTTGCGCCGTTCGCTCACAATCATGCGCCAAAGTTCAAAAAAATCGATTTTTTGCAACTTTGCAACCCTGTAGCTCTTACAATTTTTGTTGGATTTTCAAAAAATTTGTAGTTTTGTGATCGATATAACATTATCTAAAAAGTTAAATAAAATTTAAAAAATGTTCATTTTTGTAATAAAATGAGGGTATTTTGAGTGCCTTCAAAAAAATTGGTTTTTTAAAGAATTTCAGAAAAAAATAAAAAAATTTAAAATCATAAAATTTTAATTTTTAATTTTAAAACAATGTACAAGAGATCACAAAACTTCAAATTTTTTGAAAATCCGACCAAAATTGTAGGAGCTACAGGGTGGCAAAGTTGCAAAAAATCGATTTTTTTTTAACTTTGGCGCATGATTGTGAGCGAACGGCGCAAAATGCAGTCGAGTTACTTTAGATATGTAGTAACTAGGTGCCGCCAAATACATTGTGGGCATTGTTTTTAAAATCAAGAGAGTACATGCGGCGGCCTTCCCTTGTAACATGGGAACCTTCCTTACTTGAAACTACAAAATGAAGCGAAACTACACGGAACGTATATGTAAATATAACTATATGAAACGTATTTTGAAAAAATTAGTTGAACCCTCTGGGCCTCAGATATTTTATATATATATATTATTATATATATTTTTTCGAAAAAAATTAAAATTTTCGAATTTTCAAAAATCCGGAAATCACTTTTTAGATAAAGATACAAAGATGTCGTATTTTGAATTTTATGAAAATTGGACAAAACAATTAGAGCTAGAGCGCTTTGAAATTCAAAAAAATCGATATTATTGAAATTGCGCGCGCGCTTGCGGCCGAACAACGAATTTTGCAGTCGAACGACTATACGACCAGAGGTCACTCACATGGGTAGTATACTTTCCGGGTAGTTTTGCTTCATTCTATAGTTTCAAGTAAGGAAGGTTCCCATGTAATAAGTCGAGTTGCGGATACTAATAAAATAAACAGCGCCAACAATTGAAATTGTGATCTGTATATTTTCCAAGACAAAAATAATGTTCCAAGTACTCAGGTTGAAGTAGTTAATGAACAATTCGTCTGTGAAGAACCAAAATGACCCATATCTAATTCATGCTACAATCAAACCGAGCTATGTCATAAAAACAAAATGAGTAACATATATTAAATAAGGCATATCTTCAGTGAAAAATCAAAACGAGCCATTTCTAATTTAAGCTATAGAATTAAAATCAGCAATGTCAAAAACACGCTAAATGAGATAACTGCGTAAGACGTCATCCACAAATGATGACATCCAAATATTTCGATTTTTAGGAGCATAAAGTATGACCCCCTTTCCTCAGCTTAACCATTGCGTAAATGGCAATCTTGAAAATGGGATGTCAGCAGTATCGTAGTATAGACCCATTGACACTACACGTGACGTCATTTATGGACGATCCCAAAAATTGTCAATTTATTGCTAGTTTCTTGAACAGTGCAAAATGTTATATTTACTTGTTTTTAAAAAGAGCAAAATGTTCTATTTTCTTGATTTTAAAAAGTGCAAAATATTCTATTTACTTAATTTAAAAACATGTGCAATATGTTCTACTTACTTGCTTTAAAAAGTGCTAAAAACTTCAATGTACCTATGTGGTTTTAAAAACTGCAAAATGATCCATTTATTGCTTCCTAGGATTAAGATTTTTATTTTTAATACCTTTTGTGTATCATAGGAGATTTTGATTTTTACCTCAAATTGGATATTATTGATAACAATTTGATTCTAATTGCTCACGTATAGAAGATACAACAAACATAAACAAATAGTTACAAAATTTTTGAATTTAATTGAAATATGAAGATGCTTCATTGTTGTACTGTAAATAAAAACTTGTCTACTTAGCGCAACGAACCGGAGTTACACATCAAATGTCTGCGACTGTTTATCAACTTCATCTCCGAAGATAAAGTGTCTCGTTCCGGATTTCTTCTTCGAATCGATGTCCTGGACTTCCGACAGAAAGGGACGTGGTCCGATGTGGTTCACGCTACTTCACCAGGAGCTGGACTTTTTGGTATAATATGTCCCTGTTCATCACTACCGTGGTCAGATTCATATTCAAGGCCGAGTTTCATGGGAGGTCATCTACCTGGAAGATAAGTCCTTTAAGCCAATTCCAGGACTACGTTTGGGAGAGCAAAGTCCTGAGGTCCTTGACCCCGCTAGAGGTCAAAGTTGGCTCCTATTACAGCGTGGGCAGATAGATGGTTTTGTTTTGAGGATGGTTCAGGCGATCTGTGAACAAACTGTCACCTTTTTGCTGGCCAATTCATAATTAACTAAAGCAGAGACAAAATGTGTAGTTAAGTTTAAGTTAGTCAGAATGTACTTCAACGCAAATTGCATTTATTTAATAATGAAAATCAAATCAAATATTCCATATTCACATGTTTTTGAAAAGTACGAATTGTTCTATTTGCATGTTTTGGAAAAGTGCAAAATTTTGTATTTACATATTTTTGAAAAAATATTTTATTTAGATATTTTTGAATGATGCAAAATGTTCTTTTTATATGTTTTGAAAGGTGCAAAAGATTCTGCATTTTTAAAGAAGTGAGTAAAATGTTTCTATATATTTTTTGGTTTTTGAGAGGTGCAAAATTGAATATGTTTCAATATTCAAATATTTTTTTAGATAGCAGTGCATTTTATTTTTAGTTAAACGTGAAAATGGCTCATTTTGGTTCTTCACAGACGATGTATGAAACTCAAATAGATTTAAATATCGCACTAATTGTACTGGAAAATATAATTTAAATTAAATTAAAAGAATTTTTAATAACTAATTGAGAATGTTTAATAGGGAAATTCCAAAAGAATTGAAAACATTTTTTTATTTCCATGAAATTTAAAATCCCCTCCCTGCTGTAGATGCACTAGTATGACATGTTGCTACAAATGGGTTTCCGAAGTAAAGGAGACTGGAGATGTCACATTTGTGCTCCACCACATAAGAAACACAAGCAATATGTTTGAAAATTACAAAAATGGCCTAAATTAGCATAGCTGCACGTGTTATATTTAAATATATCTAAAATTACTTTTTTTGAGCATGGTAGAAATCAGTATCGTCTGTGAAGAACCAAAACGACCAATATCTAATTAAAGCTACAGTCAAAATGAGCTATGTCAAAAAAAAACAAATAAGAAACGTGAGTACAATGTTAATTGGGAGTTTTTGAAAAAAGTAAAATGTGCTATTTACATGTTTCTGAAAAGGTGCAAAATGTTCCAATTCCATGTTTTTGAAAAGGTGCAAAAAGTTCTAATTTTATGTTTTCGAAAAGGAGCAAAAGCTTCTAATTCCATGAATCATTCTATGCCAAGAATTTTTTCATATTTTGAGTCACATGAGATTCTGTAACAGATGGAAAAAAATAATTTTAGTTTTTTTTAACATTTTGCACTTTTTAAAATCATGTAAATAGAAAATTTCATACTTTTAAAAAACACTTAGATAGTACATTTTGCACTCTTGAAAAACATGTAAGTAGAACATTTCATACTTTTTAAAAACATGTAAATGAACTGATATGCTGTTTTTGCTGAACAAGAGATGAGTGCCGTATATTCTCTAATAGTACGCGGGTCTGTAATAGTACGCGGGTCTGAGAGGTCAGAATTTGGATAGTACGCGGGGCGTACTATTATAGAATATACGGTAAGTTGTCCATTCTATGTACATAGCACCAATGAAACTTCAAGCATCTACATAATATTAGAGGAATATAAGAACCGAGTAATATTTTAAAAATTTGATAGTTTTGGACGGTCCGCTTGTTTTTTGAAGAATGTTTTGTAAAAAAAGTAGCTTATAAATTATATTCGACTTCCATAAATATTTACTATTATGTCCTTCAAAAATAAAATATGAGATTCTATATGAATTACGCACATGTTCATCCAGCCAAAGTATCAAGGGCAAGTTGAAAAAAACGAAACTCCTGGAATCTAACTTGCATAAAGAATTCCGTCACGGCCGCCGTACAAGTGAACAAACAAATGCGTGAAAAAAATACATCCCAGAATTTTGCAAAGAATCCACGTCACATGGATGAATGCCCAGCGGCATGAGACATCTACACAATGCAATGAAAACATTATTAATTTTTATTGAGCTTTCCTATATCGTCTGTGAAGAACCAAAATGACCCATTTTCATTTTGAGCTAAAAACAATATGTGCTATCAACAAAAAATATGGAAATATGTCTTAATAGCATTTGAATAGACTACTTGGCACTTTTGAAAAACACTGAAATAAAAAATTTTGACCTTTCCAAAAATATGTAAATAGACCATTTTGCTCTTTTTAAGAACTTCTAATGAACATTTTACGCATGTTTCTCATTACGTTTTTATGACATAGCTCATTTTGATTCTAGTTTAAATGGGAAATGGGTCATTTTGGTTCTTCACGGACGACATGTATTTAAATTCACTGTTAATTGTATAATAGTAATGCAGAGTTTGAGTGATGTTTTTTTTATATTTTCTAAAATTACCTGAAAAGAAGTTGAAAGATCCAGGAGATGACTTTAAATACATTTTCGTACTCGGTATGTGTACAGTAGGGGAAACTCATATTTCTTTCTAAGGCATCATAATACAATGAAGGATTTGATACAGAGAGGTTTTTCCTTGGACTTGTTATACAGATGCGAATTAATTTTCCGAATGAACATCAGGTGTTGAAGTTGACAGGTTTTAGGTAATTTGAAATTTTGGAGTGAGGGAAAATGAGCTATAGCTTCATGTACCAGCGCTGAATGCTAAAATGTTCATTAGCTGGACGTTCTGTAGGTAACACTTTTACAGAAAATCTGGTAACGTATACAGTACATCTGTTATGCATCCACTAATTATGTATAGGCCAAATGAGTAATTCAGTAATAAACGTGTTTACCCAGCCCAGTGGTTAAAGAGGAAGTCACCAATGCCCGAGATCGCGAGTTCGAATCCGATGTTCTTATTAGTTATTTTTTAATAATCTAAAAAGCGTTTAACAGGAGTACCAGTTGCGTAATCTAACCGCGATTTCCGTAAACTAAATATACCAGCATTACTGGTAAATCCCTAACCCAAGTCCCTGTTGACCACAGTTAACCGATTGTATGCACTATTGATGTCGGAGTAAGATGAAACACGAAGATGTGATACAAAAATTAACATCCATGTGCTAAATTCGCCTAGATATTTGTCTCAGCTTGTACTCATGCATTATTGTAGACATGCAGTTAAAAATGATTTTACAACTAAAAATTTACTTCTAGATGGATTTTTTTTTGAGCGTGTCAAGTACAGTGCTGGGCAGGAGGCTGGGTTGGTCGAGTGCATCTTCTACAAACCTCTGTAGAAATTATTTTATTCAAATGTTGCCAACATATTCAAATATTTTTAGAAAAATCTATACATTATTTTCATTCATGGGGAAGGTACAAATTCATGATTTATTTTGCTTTAACTCTTTCATATTTTAAAGCTCGGTTTCACAGATTTAGCGTGCTTTTTGAGAAATTCCTCCGTATTACAAAGATCGGAAAAGCAGTAGCAATAAATGGGATTGCTTGGATGTGAGTGCTCACAGGTCTCAACAGGTTTTACTTTCCATCCAAAACCGCAACGGTAAGTCATCCCGCCCCAATCAGGATATATGGACATTTGGCAATCCTTATTACATTCTCGAACTGTCGTACAATTTTTCTCGCTAATGTTGCAGTCGTAGCATTTGATGCTATCTGCAATTTAACATAGGACAATGTAATTAAAGGCATTAAAGCTGTGCAACGTAATACATATTTGCATAATATAAAATTCCTGAATTGGTGCATAAGTTAGGCGCATTTGTGGTACTTGATGCTGTTTGCAATTTACTGTAGGACGATGTGATTAAGGCTGCAGAAAGTATAAAATATTTGAAAATTATTTGAAGAGTGGTATATAAAAATGAGGAGCCTGTGTGATTAATACGGAGTGTGGCGCGAAGCTGCGTACTGAATTTGAATGTGTCTTATTTAAATACAACATCTGCATTGCAATCCACTACAAGTACAGTTTTATCAATGCCTGGTTTTAACCAACGATTCCACGCGTCAGTCCCCCACACGTTTGATTAACTGATACGGGCCACTCATCAAAAATAAAGAAAATATTAAAAAAAAATGTTGCCTGGAATTCAACTCTGTACAGGGACATGGTGGACGAATCACTACAAAACAATTGTCAGTTCTAGTGTTAGTAAAGGGGAAATAGTTGGAAATAATAACTACCTAAAATACATATGTACAACAAGGATGCCTTATAGCGAATGGAGTGGGCCAAATGATCACAGGACAATATTGCAAACAATAATGTGATACTGCTTCTTCCACTAATATTAAGCTAATATATGTAACCCATGCAACATATGGATAACAGTCTATTATGCAACTTTCTAGGGAGTTATATCGTCGGTGAAGAGTCATGCTGTCGCAAGTCCATTCAATTAGCAGCTGCTGTCGAGGTCGCTTCCGCGTTGTCCTCTGCCTTTGGTGGGGGTGGTATGTTACTGACTGTATTGTTGTCATGACGTGCACTTAGGGGTCGTCCACGAAAAACGTAATTAAATTTCATTTCCAGAACATTTTGCACTTTTCAAAACACATTTTGAAAAGTGCAAAATGTTCTCTTTACATGTTTTTTGAAAGTTTAAAATGTTCTATTATATGTTTATTGAAAAGTGCAAAATGTTCTATTTAAATGTTTTTCAAAAGTGCAAAATATTCTATTTAAATGTTTTTCAAAATTATAAAATGTTCTCTTTACTTGTTTTTCAAAAGTGTAAAGCGTTCTATATACATTTAATTCAACAGCGCAAAATGTTCTATTACGTCTTTTGTAGACGACCTCGCTCAACTGACACTGACCACTTATCAAAAATAAATAAAAATATGCAATCAAAACTCGACAAGAATGGTGGCAGGGATTCAACTTTACACTGGGGCATGGTGGACCAATCACTACAAACAAATTAACAGTTCTGGTGTCAATACAGGAAAAATAGTTGGAAATGTTAACTACCTAAAATACTTACAACAAGGATGCCTAAAAAAAGGGAATGGAGTCTAGGCTAAATGAGCACAGAATAAAACTGCCAAAAATAATATAATATTGATTCTTTAATTGGGCCGATATAACCCTCAACCCATGCAACAAATGATAACAGTGTATGTAACTTACAATATGTCATATGCTGTACAACATGTATAAACGATGCGGAGCGGACCGTTGTGACACCCAATGAATAATTCCACATTTATGTAGTGGGGTTAAATGATACGATTTGTGTCCAATAATAAAATGCATAAAAATACAAATAATTTGAATTATTTATCTTTGGTACTTACCCCCTTCTGCAGTAAAGTAAATAATCAGGACCATCGCGAGTGTAAAACCAACTTTAAAGCATCCCATTTTTCAGTTTGAAAAATTGTTAGACTTGCAAAATGTAGATATAATTCAAATTAATACAATTTCTCTGCTGTCAACTAAGGATATGACCACAACAAGTTCAACTAAAGAATGTCAGTGTTATCAAATTGAAATATTGATTATTAAAGAATTGAAACAAGTTGAATTGTTGGGTTCATTGAATGGCAACTGAACTAGAATTATTTAAATGGTTATTCTTTTTGAATATCAGCAGCCGAGATTCATTTACAAAAGGCCTATTCAAATTCCATATTCTGATCTCCATCAATCATTCAAAAACTCAACACGGAATCTGCATGAGATAATGAAATAAAATTATACCCTGTGAATGAATGGATCATCAGGCATTATTTGTAAGTAGGACAAGACGGTGAATGCTTTTATCAGATTCTATCGTCCTTTGTATGCATCAGTGGAATTGAGTTCTCATCCACAGGAACAGGGCCGGAAATTTGGCCAGCGCAGGCAGCCCCCGCTGCCTGAACTTTATCAAAACTTGTAAATGGAACATGTTGCACTTTTCAAAAATATTTAAATGAAACATTTTGCGATTTTTAAAAATATGTAAAAAATGTATTGAGACTTTTTAAAAACATGCAAAATAAATTCTTTTCGACATTTCAAAAACATGAAAATAAAACATTTTCCACTTTTCTCAAAGCTTGTAATTTGCAACATTTTGCACTTTTTTTAAGCAAGTAAAAAGAACATTTTGCAATTTTCTAAAAAATGCAAATACATTTTTTGCTTTACAAAAGAAAACCAACTACAAATTTAAAATGTTGGTTTTTGTATGGACACAGATTGCTGCCTAAAACAATTCCTTCGTCTGGCCCTGCACAGTAAAAGCCGTAACATTTTATGTACAAAACTTGAAAATTTAAACCTTACTTAAACCTGAAAATAAATATCTGCAATCTGCAATAGTATTTAAATAGGAAGATGTAAAAATGCATAGGTGATGTGCTGTAGAATTGCCTGAGAAAATTAAAACCTTTTATGTTTATGCGACTTAATATTTTCAAATTCAAAACACCATAAAACATTTACATATTCATATGCCTTCCTACAGCTAACATGGGAACCTTCCATCCTTGAAACTACAGAATGAAGCGAAACTACCCGGAACAATGTTATATATATACCTATATGATTGACCTCTAGTCGTATAGTCGTTCGACTGCAAAATTCGTTGTTCGGCCGCAATCGCGCGCGCAATTTCAAAAATATCGATTTTTTCGAATTTCACCGCGTTCTAGCTCCCGGCTCCCACAGTTTCTGTCAGATTTTCATAAAATTCGAAATTCAACATCTTTGTATGGTTATCTAAAAAGTTATTTTAGGATTTTTAAAAACTAGAAAATTTTAATTATTTTTGAAAAATTGTTAAAAATGAGTATTTTTAAAGCCCAGAGTTTAAAATTTTTTTCTTTAAAAAATTTAATTTTCCAATTTTTAAAAATCCTGAAATTCTTTTCAGATTAACATACAAAGATGTTGAATTTCAAATATTATGAAAATTAGACAAAAACTGTGGGAGCTACAGCGCGGTGAAATTCGAAAAAATCAATATTTTTGAAATTTCGCGCGCTTTTGTGTCCGAACAACGAATTTTGCAGTCAAACGACTATACGACCTTAGGTCAATTATATAGGTAGTATATGTTCCGGGTAGTTTCGCTTCATTCTGTAGTTTCAAGTATGGAAGGTTCCCATGTAAGTTAAATTAGGCTTTCGTTAAATAGAAGATTTTGTCAGTCCCCCACACATTTGATTAACTGACACTGGCCAATTATCAAAAATAAAGAAAATATTCAATCAAACAGAAATAGTGGCGGAGATTCAACACTATACTGGGGCATGGTGGACCAATCACCACAAAGGAATTTTCAGTTCTAGTGTCAGTAAAGGGAAAATAGTTGGAAATGTTAACTACCTAAAATACATACAACAAGGATGCCTAAAAGCGAATGGAGTGGGCCAAATGAGCACATGAAAATATTGCAAATAATAATGTAATACTGATTCTTCCACTAACACATAAGCTGATATAACAGTCTATTATGCAACTTTCTAGGGAGTCATATCGTCGGTGAAGAGTAATTCTGTCGCAAGTCCATTCAATTGGTAGCTGCTGTCGAGGTCGGTTCCGCGTTGTTCTTTGCATTCGGTGGGGGTGGTATGTTACTGACTGTATTGTTGTCATGACGTACACTTAGGGGTCGTCCACAAAAGATGTAATTAAATTTCATTTCCAGCACATTTTGCACTTTTCAAAAACACTTTTTGACAAGTGCAACATGTTCTATTTCCTTGTTTTTGAATTGCAAGATTTTACAAAATTCGAAAATTTTCAAACTTTAAAAAATAGGTCTTAAAAATTGGGCCTCAAAAATACCCGTTTTTTTGTATTGAGTTTCTTTTAATTTTCTTTTGATTTTTTGAATTTTAGCGGGTCACCTTGACCAAACAACGCAAAAAGCACTCGAGTTTCTTAGAACCTGTGCAATTTAAAAGTAGCCTGATTTTTTAAAATGTGTCTTTTTGAAATCCAGTGTATTATCTCGCGTCATTCTCTTGTTAGCACGCAGGTCTGAATACAGTTACAATAATTACCTATATTTTGATTTTTATTAAAATTTGCGTGAGATGTGTCGCGAGATTGTAAATGTCGGTTTTTGAAATTTTAATAAAAACTGGCTTGGAATTATTTATATGACTTTAATTGTGTTATCCCCGCTTACGTAGTGCTAAATTATTTGCTTAAAAAAAGTTGGCGGGATACAGGCTGTTCGAATTACAAAAATAATTTGCGAGCAGTCTTAAAAATAATTGATAAGTAATTAAAAAAAAAGTTGAAGCAATGCTATGGGTTCTAATAGAGTGTTAAGGGATCGTCCATAAATGACATTACGAGTAGGGTGTATAGGTACACTTGAATATCGAAAACCCTATGTTGAAGATGAAGATAGCCATTACCATAATGGTTAAGCTTCTGATAGGGGTGTCCTAGGGTTCCTAAAATTAGGATATTTCCATCACATCATTTGTGGACGACCCCTAATTTGCGTGACGTCATTTATGTATCATCCTAATGAAACAGCGCAATAAGTCTCATATCGAGGGTGAAGTATCAAAATGGTTCGCTTCCACTTTTTGCTAAAAGCAAATTGGTTTCCTTTCATTTTTTGTTCAAGGCAAAATGGTGTCCTTCCAAAAGGCTGTCTGCAACTGAAAATGGAAGGACACCATTTTGCCTTTAACAAAAAATGGAAGGAAACCAATTTGCTTTTAGCAAAAAGTGGAAGCAAATCATTTTGATACTTCACCCTCGATATGTGTCTTCCCTCTGTGTCCACGGCTGTATAAAGGCTGTCTACAGTTCATAGTGGAAGGACACCGTTTTGCCTTTAAGAAAAAATGGAAGGAAACTAATTTGATACTTCACCCTCAATGTGCTTTATGTATTGTCTGTAGACAACTAAAATGACTAAATGGCCCATGCTCATTTCAGTTTTAGCTAAAAACAAATATCAACTATCTACAAAAATATTCAAACATGTCTATGTCTTGAGGTCATTTAAATAGAACATTTTGCACCTTTCCAAAAGTTTGGAATTGGAACATTTTGCACCGTTTCAAAAAAATTGAATCAGAAATTTTTGCACCTTTTCAAGAACATGAAAATAGAACATTTTATGGTTTGTTCCAAAAAATTCCTAATTAACACTTTACGCATGGTTCTCATTTGGTTTTTATGGTATAACATATTTTGATTGTAGCTTAAATTGGATATGGGTCATTTTGGTTCTTCACAGACGATAGAGCTTTTAGGAATTAGAATTAGCTATGTATATATTAGGCATTCGTACTTGTCACATGGAAAATCAATAGAGTTTAGGAATCTCCCATAAATTATGTCATCATCTATGTAGTTGAGAGGTTCACAATGACTTATTGCATGTCAAATGTCAAATTCAAATGAATAATTCGAAAGTAACGTAAAGTACCGTATATTCTATAATAATGCGCGGGTCTGTAATAGTACGCAAGCCTGAAAGGTCTCAGTTTGAATAGTACGCTGGTCTATTTAGCACAGTTTTAAATGACAGTACGCGGGTCTGTAATAGTACGCGGGTCTGAGAGGTCCAAATTAAGTAAAGTACGCAGTAGAGTACGCGGGGCGTACTATTATAGAATAAACGGTAGGTATGTAGATAACGGAATAAAAAAAAATAATTTTGATAATTTATAGTTTATGAATTTTAAAAATATATACATAACATCAATACTCTTTTTAAAAGGTACCATACTTAATATGTAACATGTAGGTATTTGTTTTTAAAAATTTTATTTTTTTCAAATAAGAGAGAAAACAATGAAAATTTCAGTGAGGGAAGTGTGCTTTCCCAACCTATAGAAATTAGAGACTCTAATATTTAAAACTGACAAACTTAAAATAACTCCACTTGCTTCCCTTCCAGCTTCCTTCTGGATTTAATAATAATAATAATTTATTCATTTTGTCGATTTGGCCGCAGCCCATACAACATTGTTTAGATATATACAATTAGAGATTTACAAAATTATTGTTGGTCCTTGGTTAGACCATGTCGGTTAAAGGTAAAATATGTTAATATGATAAGCAGTTATTTTTAGTTTATGTAATGCCTAAAAAGTAGGTCATGATTTAAGATATATTAAATACAACCATGGCAATCATGTATCCTTAAATTGTTAAAAATATTCGCAATAATAAAGTATGCACAGTTGAAAGTGTTAAGCTTCGGACGACGATTCAGCTTCTCTTGGCCAGAACCACTCGAACAAAACCGCTTTCCATCAAGATCATTTGCCTTTTTGGTCATCAATTACTGAAGTGAAGAATATGTTATATGAAACCACCAGTGCTAAGTTTTAGTAAAACACCCATTGAGGACGCTACGGATCTGAGCCAAGGGTACAAAGGGACAATTCTGAAGCACAAGCGCGGAGCAGAGCGAATTACGGGGGCAGGACAGAAGCATAGGCACTGAGCAGAGAGTTACGGGGGCAATACGGGGGCAATACGGGGGCAATACTGGAGCACTGAGCAGAGAGAGTTACGGGGGCAATACGGGGGCAATACGGGGGCAATACTGGAGCACTGAGCAGAGAGAGTTACGGGGGCAATACTGGAGCACTGAGTAGAGATAGTTACGGGGGCACTACTGAAGCACTGAGCAGAAAGAGAGCCACGGGGGCAATACTGAGACACAAGTACCGAGTATAGCTAATTATAGATTAAATACTGAAGCACACCCACAGCAGAACTAGTTACGGAGGCAATACTGAATCACAAGCACTAAGCAGAGCAAGATACGGAGGCAATACTAGAGTACAATCGCTGAGCAGAGGAAATTGTCATATACTTACTGAAGCACAGCCATCGATGATGTTTGCATATTGAATTGCGTAATAGTTAGTTGCAGACTCAGACTTGAGACTTGGAGGGTTTACTCTTCATCAATACAGTTGTAGAAGAAGTTCCGAATTCTTATAGCTTCGTCCCAGAAGTTAAAGATCAGTCCAAATCCTTCAGTGTCATGGTATCTTTTGAATATGTCAGGCACTAGGCTATCTCTTGTCGGTTTGGAGTTTGAGAGTCTTTTCAAGAATTTGGTCCTTGGCGGTATATAGTGCGGGCAGTTGAGCATTATGTGAAAGACATCGTCTACCTCCCTTCCACATAGGTCACAGTCAGTTGCTTCTGTACGCTTCCATACTTTGTTCATGCCATTAAGGTTGCTCACTTTTCCTCTAATTACTATCCTAGGTAGGCCTGTTCTTAGGTTTAGCACAAATTTTGTTAGGTTCCAGGGCAAGTCTAAGTCAAAATATTCGGATCTAAGAGCTTTTGTCTTTATGCAGGCAAAGTGTTTTAGTGTGTTGCTGCTTTGCATTCTGCAGACATCATTGTTAATACAGCTAAGTTTATATTTTTTAATCATTTCAGACTTGTGCTTTGTTAGGTATTTCGTACTTACATTCTCGAGATCGATTTCAAGTGATGCTTCAGCAAACAGATTATGAACTTGCAGCTTCCAGTTGTAACGGGGGTCTGTTGTTTTTGTCTTCAGAGCTTCAAGATAGCAATTCTTTGTAATGCTGCTGTCTTCTGCATTAGTGGCTTTTTCTAGAAATCCCATCAAAGCTTTAAACAGTTGCAGCTTAATGTTATCAGCTCCTGTTTCTAGGCGAAGAAAAAATCCTGGTGTCAAGTTTGAGCTCCCTGTTAGGCGTCGGAGGAACATGGTTTGAAAAGTTTCAAGTTCTTCACAGTAACGGAGCCCCCATATAGGGGCCGCATACATCAGTATCGAGGTAACCAGGGACTGGAAAAGCCTGAGGTGTATGTTGATGTCCTTTATTTTGGCTCGGTAGAAAAGTTCAAACAATTTTTCCTGTGCGGCTCTTGCTTTGTTAAAGAAGTGGTTTTTGGCTTCATTAAAAATGCCGCTTTGAGTGAATGGGACTCCCAGATAAACATATTTGTTGACTATTTCCAGCGGCTGACTCTCCCACTTAAATTTTGTTGAGTTACTTAGCTTATTACCTTTTCGAAAAATCATCACTTTTGTCTTTGATAGGTTCACTGTGAGGTCGTTGTCTTTAAAAAAAGTGCTAAGAGTGTTGATTTGCCTCTGTAAGTCTAGTTCATTGGATGCAAGAAGAATGATATCATCAGCATATAGTAGGATCAGAATTTCTAGTGTGAACATCTGTGTTCCTTGGATGCCGCTTTTTTGGAGTATTTCCGTTATTTTGTCAATGTAAATGGTAAAGAGAGTTGGGGACAGTGTTTCTCCTTGCAGAACTCCTCCCATTACTTTGATCATGTCTGTAAAACCTTCCTTGCACCTGATTTTTGTTTTTGCTAGATCATACAGCTCTTTTATTTTTTCTACAAAGTGATCACTTAGTCCCGCTTCTTTGAGTCTTGTCCATAGCTTACTTCGTTTGATTGAGTCAAATGCCTGACTAAGGTCTACAAACAGAGCGAAGAGTTTTCCTTTTTTTCTTAACGCTGGCTTGTTTAGTTGTTTAAGTATACAGGTATAGAGTGCGAATATATGATCTGTACATCCTCGTCCTTTCCTGTATGCCGCTTGATTCTCTGAGATAGTGTTGTATTTCTGGCAGAATAGGTTAAGTCTATTGGACATTATGCATGTAAGCAGCTTTGTTATGGTGTTGATAAGAGCGATTGGTCTGTAATTTGCAGGCAGGTTTGAGTCACCTTTTTTGTATATTGGAGCTGTTATAATTTCGCCCCAGCTCTCCGGCACTTGTTCCTTCCACACTTTGTTGAGCAGAATAAGCAGGTAGTCGTTGGTTGTTGTGTCTAGTGCTTTCCTTCTGGATTTGGGTTCGATGATTGATGATATATAAATGGGTTCCGTAGGAAGGCGAATACTTGAATATTTTTATCAAGTTTTGCATTTTAAAATAGTGGCATGCATACGCAAAGTATTAATTTCCTTAGTCAATCCTACTGTACATATCCGTTTTAGCATTTCATCATTTAAATACTATGACAGATAAGAGATGCTAATTCCAAGAGCTGAAGTAATGGTTCAGATTTGTTTACAGTTTCACGTATGAATTGTTGCATTTTCGGCTGCATGAGAACTCAATTCAACTGATCCAAAGAAAGAACGATAGAATTCTGAAAAATCATTTACCTTCTTGACACACTCACACATAATGCCTCATGATCCATTCATTCGCAGGGCATTTTATATAATTAATTATCCAATGCAGATCGAGTGGTGACTATTTAAATGACTGATTGAAATCAGAATACGAGATTTAAATAGGCCATTTGTGAATGATTCTTTACTATACTGATATTCTATATAATTAACAATTTAACTAAAATTAGTTTAGCAACTTTTCAAATTAGTGCAACTATAGAAAAATAGGAACCTGCAAAATCGTCTTTACAATGAAACTCGCAATGATTTTGATTTTCTACTTTACTGCAGCTGGTGGTAAGTTACGAAGATGATTGAGAGATAATATTTGTATTTTACCTGTTGCGTGATCTAACAGTCGTTTCCGTTAACCTAATATATCAACAGTGTTGGTAAATCCCTAACCGAAGTTCTTATTGACGACGGTTAACTGACTGTACTATTGATGTCGGAGTAACAGCAAGATGGGTTACACAAATTAACAGCTACGTGGTAAATTTGCCCTGATATTTTTCTAAGCCTATACAAGTTCAAAAATGTGGACATAAACTAAAATATGTATTTTACAACTAATTTTACTGCAACGATTAGATAAATTTTCTTTGAGCATGTCAATTTCTATGACGTCATTATTGGACGACCTTATTGCAGTTACAGTGGTTTTAGTATGTTCAGTTGCAGAAAGATGATAATTATCAGCAAACATAGTTTTAACACTACATTTACTAAAAGTCAAAATTTACCCGTTTTCACGAAAGTATGGAAGGGAGCCTTTACTAAAGTTTTCCACTGTTATTCAAACTAAATTTTCTTGACTTTCTATTTCAAGAAAATATCAAAAATTCGAATTCGAATAAAATCAAGATAAGCCAGTTTGCACCCGAACGACTATACTAGCAGCTGTTGCTAGCCACAGTACAAGACGATATGATACAATTCGTTTGAATCCATGTGTTCAAGCAGGGTTGGTTCCCACGTAAGCTGATGCTGATGTAACCCTCAACCCATGCAACATATGGATAACAGTCGATCATGTACCTTTCTAGGGACTCATATCGTCGGTGAAGAGTAATTCTGTCGTAAGTCTATTCAATTGGTAGCTGCTGTCGAGGTCGGTTCCGCGTTGTTCTTTGCATTCGGTGGGGGTGGTATGTTACTGACTGTATTGTTGTCATGACGTACACTTAGGGGTCGTCCACAAAAGACGTAATTAAATTTCATTTCCAGAACATTTTGCACTTTTCAAAAACACTTTTTGACAAGTGCAAAATGTTCTATTTCCTTGTTTTTGAAAAGTGCAGAATGTTCTCTTTACATGTTTTTTAAAAGTGCAAAATGTTCTATTTCCTTATTTTTCAAAAGTGCAGAATGTTCTCTTTACATGTTTTTTAAAAGTGCAAAATGTTCTATTTCCTTATTTTTCAAAAGTGTGAAATGTTCTATAACATGTTTTTTAAAAGTACAAAATTTACTATTTACATGTTTCTCAAAAATGTTAAATGTTCTAATTACTCGTTTCTCAAAAGTGTAAAACGTTCTATTTACATTTTGTTGAAAAGCGCAAAATGTTCTTAAAGTGGAATTTTTATAACGTCTTTTGTGGACGACCCCTAAGTGCTCGTCATATGAGTGCCATACAGACAGTAACGTACCTCTCCTCCATCTAATGCATCGGACAACGACAACGCGGAAACGACCTCGACAGTATAACTACCAATTGAATGGACTTGCGACTTGCGACAGAATGAATTTAGGAATCGTTTCGACTTACGACAAAATGATTCTTCACTGACGATACGATATCGTATGTTGTACAACATGTTTAAAAGATGCGGAGCTGACTGCAGTTATACTGAATGAACAATTCTACATTAATGTAGTGGGGTTAAATGATATGATTTGTGACCAATAATGAAATGCATAAAAATACAAATAATTTGACTAAAATAACTACGGAACTTACCTCCTGCTGGAATAAAGTAGGCGACGAGAATCATTGCAATTGTCAACAGGATTTTGCTTGTCTTCATTTTTCTGCTCGGAATACGTAATAATGTTTGACTTGTAAGACGAGTGTGTAATTGAAATATGAAAATTCCACTGCTGTCAAAGTACGACGAAGAGTTCTACTCAAGAGTGCCAGTGTTTCAAATTGAGATATTGATAATTAAATAATTGGAACAAGTTGAATTGTTGGGTTCATTGAATGGCATCTGAACTAGCATTATTAAATGCTTATTCTTACTGAATATCAGCAGCCGAGATTCATTTACAAAAGGCCTATTCAAAGTTCATATTCTGATCTCTATCAATCATTCAATTACTCAACACGGAAGCTGCATTAGATAATGAAATAAAATTATACTCTGTAAATGAATGGATCATTAGGCATTTTCTGTAAGTAGGTGAATACAGTGAATGATTTTATCAAATTCTATCGTCCTATGTTTGCATCAGTGGAATTGAGTTCTCCTCCACAGGAACAGGGCCGGAAATTTGGCCATCGCAGGCAACCCCCGCTGCCTTTTTCTCAAAAACTGTAAATGAAACGTTTTGCACTTTTTAAAAATATGTAAAATAAATTATTTTCGACTTTTTAAAAACTTAAAAAGAAAACATTTTCCACTTTTCTCAAAACATGTAATTACAACATTTTGCACTTTTTTTAATCAAGTTAAAAGGAAATTTTGCAATTTTCTAAAACATGCAAATACATTATTTTGCTTTGCCAAAAAAACCCATTACAATAAAATCTAAATGGTGGTTTTTTTATGGAAACTAATGGCCGAGTAAAAAAATTCCTTCGTCTGGCCGTGAACAGGAAAAGCAGTAACATTTAATATATGAGACTGTTTAAAATTTAAACCTTACTTAAACCTAGGAGAATAAATACCTGCAATCTGCTATAGCATTTAAATTATAAAATGCAAAAATGGATATGTGCCGTGGGATTGATTGAGGAAATCAAAACTACTTGTGTGCATGCGACCTAATATTTTCAAAATACAAAACATGATAAAGCATTAATTTATATGCCTTCCTACCGCTAAGTTAAATTAGGATTTAGTTAAATAGAAAATTTTGCACCTTTAAGAAATAGGTAAATAGAACATTCTGCACCCTTTAGAAAAAGTGAATTGAACATTTTGAACGTTTTAAAAATAGGTTAATAGAACACTTTGCACCTCTTAGAAATGGCTAAATGGAACATTTTGCTCTTTTAAGAAATATGGAAAAACACTATTTTGAATTTTTAAAAACAAGCAAAATAAATTTTTCTACATTTCAAAAACATGCAAATAAAACATTTTCCACTTTTCTCAAAACATGCAAATAGAAAATTTTACGATTTTCTGAATCAAGTAAAAAGAACATTTTGCACTTTTCAAAAACATGTAAATACAACATTTTGCTTGACAAAAGGAAACCATCAATAAAATCAAAATAGTAGTCTTCGTATGGAAACAAATTGCTGCCTAAAACCAATTTCTTCGTCCGGCCCTAGGAAGGAAAACTAACAACCCAACAATATTTCGAGTTATAAAATCCAAAAACAGGGGCGATGAGTCACGTTCCATCCTTCGAAACTCTCCCTGTCTCACCCCAACATCTCTCACGCATCTAAATATCAACCGAAAGAAGTGACGTTGCTTACGTGTCAGTCCATGACACTGACCACTCAGCTGGAGGAGCATCTGCCTTTCGAACATTTAAATGTTTTCTGGAATTGCAATTGCCCTGTCGTACGGAGAGACGTAGAAAGTAACTGCGACGACAGGGAAATGGGAAGACAAAATGCTTGTGACTAACTTTAAGTCGAGTTGTGGAAACTAATAAAATAAACAGCGCCAACAATTGAAATTGTGATCAGTATATTTTTTAAGACAAAAATAATGTTCCAAGTACTCAGGTTGAAGTAGTTAATGGGCAATTCGTCTATGAAGAACCAAAATGACCCATATCTAATTCACGCTACAATCAAAATGAGCTATGTCATAAAAACAAAATGAGGAACATATATTAAATCAGGCATATCTGTTGTGAAAAATAAAAACAAGCCATTTCCAATTTAAGCTACAGAACTAAAATCATGTCAAATGTCAAAAACCTGCTAAATGAGATAACTGCGTAAGAGGTCATCCACAAATGACGACATCCAAATATCTCGATTTTTAAGAGCATAAAGTATGACCCCCTTGTCATCAGCTTAACTATTGCGTAAGTGAAAATCTTCACCATGAGATGTCAGCAGTATCGTAGTATGTACCCATTGAACCTAAACGTGACGTCATTTATGGACGATCCCAAAAATTGTTACTTTATTGCCAATTTCTTGAACAGTGCAAAATGCTGTACTTACTTGTTTTTAAAAAGTGCAAAATGTTCTATTCACATGTTTTTAAAAGGTGCAAAATATCCTATTTACTTGTTTTATAACATGTGAAATATTGTGAAATATGTTCTACTTACTCGTTTTTAAAAGTGCTAAAAACTGTTATTTACCTATGTGGTTTTAAAAACTGCAAAATGATCCATTTATTGCTTCCTAGGATTAAGATTTTTATTTTTAATACCTTTTGTGTATCATAGGAGATTTTGATTTTTACCTCAAATTGGATATTATTGATAACCATTTGATTCTGACTGTTCACATACAGAAGATACAATATACATATGCAAATAGTTACACATTTTTTGAATTTAATTGAAATATGAAGATGCTTCATTGTTGTGGTGTAAATAAAAACTTGTCTACTTAGCGCAACGAACCGGAGTTACACATCAAAGGCTGAGACTGTTTATCAACTTCATCTCCGAAGATAAAGCGTCTCGCTTTGGATTTCTTCTTCGAATCGATGTCCTGGACTTCCGACAGAAAGGGACGTCGTTCATTGTAAGTAGTAGGTTTTGGTTACTTTTGGATCATTTGAGTCGAAAAAAGTGCATGCCTGCGCCATCTAGCGGATTTTTTTGGAACTACTAACCTAAGCTTTAGTTGCGTAAGTTGCCGCTAGATGTCGCTAGTGTCGCTTTAACCTAACCTTAGTTCCGTTGTTTACCGTAAGATGGCGCTAATGTCGCTATAACCTAACCCAAGTCCTTAACCTAACCCACTAACCTAACCTAGTCCAACTCCTTAACCTAACCTAACCCAACTCCTTAACCTAACCTAACCCAAGTGGCGCTAGTGTCGCATGGTTCTGGTATGACAATGGTCGTGTGGCGCTAGCATCGCATGGTCCTGTGGCGCTAGTGTCGCATGGTGTTGGTTCCGGTATGTTATCGATCGGGCGCTCCGGACTGGTGTTGGTTCCGGTATGTTATTGATCGGGCGCTCCGGACTGGTGTTGGTTCCGGTATGATATTGATTGTTTGGCGTTAGTTTCGCAGTCCAGTTGACAGTCTGTGTTGTCTAGTTGGCGGTAAAGTTTAAATTCAATAAAAAATCAATAAAAATTTAGGTTTTTTCTGGAAATCAATACAACATTATGCATTTTCTTTAACAATCAATGGTAAATGTAGGTTTTATCTGGGAATCAATACAACATTATGCATTTTCTACGATAATTATTACAAAATTCTTGCATTTTCTCTAAAAATCAATAAAAAATTTAGGTTTTATCTGGAAATCATTACAACATTATGCATTTTCTGCAAAAATTAATACAAAATTCGCTGTAGCTGCAGGCGATGGGGCGTGCCGCAGCCCTCACCCCGCCGCTCGGGGCTCTACCGCTGTCCGGAACCTGCCGCTCGGGGGTCTGCCGCTGCCCTGGTCCCGCCGTCGGTCTGAGAGGAGTCTGCCCCTACCCTAGGTGGAGCTCGCTGCTGCCCTAGGGGGGTCTGTCGCGCATGTCAATGCTTTGGAGATTTGTTTGTTTTTGCATGCTTTATATATGAAATTTGTGTGAGCAATGAAAATGTTTTTTTAAATAAACCATCATTTAATGTTAAAAAAAATGCCAATTGTTTTTTATTACAGTTTTAAAATTTTGTTTACAATTTATAAATGTTTACAAATTATTTTCATACAACTTATTATTTTAACTAAATAATTTTTACTTGGTTTTAAAAAGTTATTATGTTTTACAAACTTAAATATTTTTTTTACAAATGTTTACAAATTATTTTTTTTACAAACTAAATAATTTTTACTTTGTTTCAAAAAGTTATTATGTTTTACAAACCTAAATATTTTTTTACAAACTAAATTTTTTTTGTTTACTTGTATACTTTTTTGTTAACAAAATGTTTTACTATATTATTTGTTTACAAACTATTTTGTTTTACAAACTATGTTTTTGTTTAAACTTTGTTCAAACTTAATTATATTTAAATTGTTTTGATACTTCTTTAATTTGACAAAGTGTTTTTAAAAAAACGTTTTATTTGTCTTATGTGTAAAGGGTAAACTAAAGTTTAGGTTATTGTTGTTTGTATAGTATGTGTTTACATCTAATCCATGGAATGCTCGAAATGTATTTGTTTGTGGCTATCCAGTTCAAACACTCCTTGGTACAAGCAATAGACGAGTACGGTTATGGCTTTGTCCAATGGTTTTTTGAATTTCAATCCAATTTTTACTTGACCTTTCTGATTTACAGACAAGTTTGGCAAAAGTTCCACAGCAGTGAATACATTACCTGTAAAGTAAAAACACATAAATTATATAGCTATGCTATACTAGCTATGCTAAGCTATACTAGCTATGCTAGCTATGCTAGGCTACGGCTACGCTGCGGGTGCGCTAGCTATGCTATTAAGTATCAAATGTGTTTGTTATACTTTACCTTTGAGATAATTATCTCTCGAGATTCCATTTCCCAACGTTTTAAATGAGACTGTCTTCCGCAACGTTCTTAAAGCAAGTAAAAAGTTTTCACCAGCTGTCGCGTCATCACCTTTAAAACTGTATGGAATAACACGATTTTCTCCATTCCAAGTGACATTCAGCTCACTCATATTGAAATCGTCAAAATTAAATGCTGATTTTGTCATATTTCCATTGAAAGCTTCAGTATCCAACATGCATTACTTTTAGTATTTTTCCAATAACAATTCCGCCAGAAGTTACTGATGTCATTTCTTTTGCTACTGAAATGGCTTTTATTTGAACTTCGTTTGTTACATATTTAAATGTCTCATCGTCTAAAAACTGTTCTCGATGTAAATCCACAACATCTTGCGAAATTGTCTTCTGAGCAGCATAAAAAACAGCGTTTATAATTTCTGCTTTATACGGACATCCAGAAAATCCAGCTTTATCGTTTTGTGCGCAATCCAAATACAAGTATGGATCGCTTCGTTTCAAGACAATCCGACACTCTGTCCCACTTGGAATATATCTGTTCTGATGGAAAAAGTTTCCAAGCAGAGATCCAAGCAAATAGAACTGTGTGGAGTTTTGTGTCAATTGATATCTTGCATTGAACCTAGCGTCAGTGACTGCAAACGTATTAGGCATAGTATTTGGATACCACATCTCATCTTTTAAGTTTCCATCTTTTTCAAGTTGACTTGTTCCCAAAGCTCTTTGCAAGTAGGCTGTCCATGGATAAAAATTAGATGTATCCAGTACCAGCTTTTAATTCAAATACAATTGTAGATTTGAAAACAGTGCATGGAAAAACAAGTTGGTTGGAGCCACGACGTCAGTTGCTTCGCATTGGGTACCGTCCTGCTTGACAATTCTTACGTCTAAACCTAGCATAGATTCTTGTAGCGATATGTAGTTGTCATATATCCATCTAAACTCAAGAGGGTTGTAGCTATCCTTAGTATTTAGTAAGGTTAAGCATTCGATATAGTCTGTACTTGCAAGTTCACTTATATTAGTAGGCGGTAGCTCTACTAAATTCTAGTTTGAACTCACTGACTGTTCAGACGAGTCGTAAACGGTTGGTTCTTCCTCAAAAATATTGTTGACATCCATGATGAGAGATGTGTTCACCTTGAAGGTTGGTCTTCAAATGAGCAGCGTGGGTACACACAAGCTCTATTTATACTATATTATGTTTCACACATGACAATTGTGTACCTAATGTGCACGACAAAGCTTCGATCTCTGCCCACTGCAGCAGCGAGCTCCACCTAGGGTAGGGGCAGACTCCCCTCAGACCGACGGCGGGCCCAGGGCAGCGGCAGACCCCCGAGCGGCAGGTTCCGGACAGCGGTAGAGCCCTGAGCGGCGGGGTGAGGGCTGCGGCACGCCCCATCGCCTGCAGCTACAGCGAATTTTGTATTAATTTTCGCAGAAAATGCATAATGTTGTATTGATTTTCAGATAAAACCTAAATTTTTTATTGATTTTTAGAAAAAATGCAAGAATTCTGTATTGAGTTTCAGAAAAAAACTAAATTTACTATTGATTTCTAGATAAAATGCAAGAATTTTGTAATAATTATCGTAGAAAATGCATAATGTTGTATTGATTTTTAGAAAAAACCTACATTTACTATGGATTTTTAAAGAAAATGCACGAATTTTGTATTGATTTCCAGAAAAACCTAAATTTTTATTGATTTTTTATTGAATTCAAACTTTACCGCCAACTAGACAACACAGACTGTCAACTGGACTGCGAAACTAACGCCAAACAATCAATATCATACCGAAACCAACACCAGTCCGGAGCGCCCGATCGATATTATACCGGAACCAACACCAGGCGCCCGATCGATAACATACTGGAACCAACACCATGCCACACTAGCGCCATTAGGTTAGGTTAGTGGGTTAGGTTAGGTTAAGAGGTGAGGTTAGGTTAAGGAGTTAGGTTAGGTTGGGCGGTGGCGCCACCTTACAGCAACTTTTGGAACTGTGGGTTAGGTTAAAGCGACACCAGCGCCACCTTACGGCAACCAACGGAACTAGAGGTTAGGTTAACACGCCACTTTACGGTAACTTTTGAAAACTTTAGTTCCAAAAAAATCCGCTAGATGGCGCAGGCATGCACTTTTTTCGACTCAAATGATCCAAAAGTAACCAAAACCAACTACTATTGTAGTTCACGCTACTTTACTAGGGGCTGGACATTTTGGTATAATATGTCCCTGTTCATCACTACCGTGGTCAGATTCATATTCCTGGCCGAGTTTCATGGGAGGTCATCTGCCGTGTTGGAGACCTGGAAGACAATTCCTTTAAGCCAGTTCCAGGACTACGTTTGGGAGAGCAAAGTCCTGAGGTCCTTAGTAGAGGGGAGAAGCGGTATTAAGGCCGTTTTAGGCCCTTAGGGGCCAATTAACCCCCCCTAATTAGCATATCCCCCCTCCCCCCCCCAAAGTCAAAACTCAAAAATGGGAGCCGAGACCGAGCGCGAGTGGCAAATCGTGGTTTGACGGTATTTGGTTACGCTCAGCCAAGTTTCCATGGGCTTTGGACTTGAGTCAATGTAAACAGCAGACAGGCTGGATTCCAAGAAAAAAAACATTGCAATGAAAAATAAAAGTTGAATCCAGCCGTTTGTCTGCTGTTATGATTTTTCGATGCGCTCACTCCAATCCACTATTTTTTTTGGTCTATCAAACCAAAACCAACACCAGTCATGGAAGGTAAGTTTTTTTTCTTTTTATAAATATTTTTCGACTTACCATTTCATCTTGTGGTATGTATTACATATACAATGTACGTTATAGCTTGCAATCATGAAAAATGTGTGGAGTGCATGCAGAGTGGATGTCTGTGGGCTAGAATAATGGAAGGAGCAAAGAAATGTTACTCTTTGGAAACCGAGCTCCGCAGAGTCTCGTGGTACGCTGGTGGAGTAGAAGAATGTGAAGTCGAGTCTAAAAGTGCAGGTACGTGTGGTTATGCACCTAATATGTATATATGCAGTTTATATACATTATTATGAGATGTTAATGTCATGTGTACATGTATGTATATGACATGTGTTTATATGCTACAGTGGTTCTGTATGCGGGTGCTGGTCTGACTGCTACGGTTGGGATTGCTTTTCTGGCTGTTTTTTTATACCAAAAGTGGAAAGGAAGGGCAAATCATGAGGAACTGATAGAGGAGAATCTCGAGATGAGCGAGTTAGCACCCCCGCAGGTAAACAATGATCATGAGCGTGATAATGCTATTGTAGCCGAACCCGAGTTGGAGATAATCAGAGAAATAAGAGCAAATCCACGACTCCCATCGTTTCTAAAAAAACACAATACCCGTTCATGTTCCCGTACAGATTTAGTTTAGTTTGCTTGCTTTAATAAAACATGATTTGATTTCAAATATTTACAATATTTATACAAATGCCAATTGCTAGCTTCTAATAAAAACTAACTTATTTCAAAACAAGCCATTTTAAATAAAATATTTTTTTAATTTATTCTACAAATTTAATAAATTATTGATTAATAGTATTATTAAATAACTCGATAGAGTTATTTAATGTGTCTCAGAGTGTGGAAATCAGATCTTCGAAACGAACATCTGATTTCCACACTATTTTGAGTTACGAAATAACTCTAATTTAAAAATTTAGATAATGCCGACTGTGGTAAATTCTAAAAATTTTAGATTTTAATAAATTATTGATTATTAGTATTATTAAATAACTCGATAGAGTTATTTAATGCGTCTCAGAGTGTGGAAATCAGATCTTCGAAACGAACATCTGATTTCCACACTATTTTAAGTTACGAAATAACTCTAATTTAAAAATTTAGATAATGGCGACTGTGGTAAATTCTAAAAATTTTAGATTTAATAAATTATTGATTAATATTATTATTAAATAACTCGATAGAGTTATTTAATGTGTCAAAGAGTGTGGAAATCAGATCTTCGAAACGAACATCTGATTTCCACACTATTTTGAGTAACGAAATAACTCTAATTTAAAAATTTAGATAATGGCGACTGTGGTTAATTCTAAAAATTTTAGATTTTAATAAATTATTGATTAATCGTATTATTAAATAACTTGATAGAGTTATTTAATGTTTCTCAGAGTGTGAAAATCAGATCTTCGAAACGAACATTTGATTTCCACACTATTTTGAGTACCGAAATAACTCTAATTTAAAAGTTTAGATAATGGCGACTGTGGTAAATTCTAAAAATTTTAGATTTTAATAAATTATTGAATAATCGTATTATTAAATAACTTGATAGAGTTATTTAATGTGTCTCAGAGTGCGGAAATCAGATCTTCGAAACGAACATTTGATTTCCACACTATTTTGAGTAACGAAATAACTCTAATTTAAAAATTTAGATAATGGCGACTGTGGTAAATTCTAAAAATTTTAGATTTTAATAAATTATTGATTATTAGTATTATTAAATAACTCGATAGAGTTATTTAATGTGTCTCAGAGTGTAGAAATCAGATCTTCGAAACGAACATTTGATTTCCACACTATTTTGAGTTACGAAATAACTCTAATTTAAAAATTTAGATAACGGTGACTGTGGTTAATTCTAAAAATTTTAGATTTAATAAATTATTGATTAATAGTATTATTAAATAACTCGATAGAGTTATTTAATGTGTCTCAGAGTGTGGAAATCAGATCTTTGAAAGGAACATTGGATTTCCAAGCGTTATTGAACTATAAATGAACCTAACACTGGTCTTTTAACATAAGATAGCTTTGCTCAATTTGAGATAAAAGTTTTTAATATTAAAAACTTTTATTTCAAATAACGGTTAATAAATAACTTAACAGCGGGAATATTGGATTTCCACACATGATACAGCGCGCATGCGCTAAACTTGCTACTCATAATAGGTCACGTTGTTGAAATATGTGTTCAGTCTTGAACTAGCATTCCATGCGCAAGCATGGACTTGTCTAAGAAAAGAAAATATAGCGATATTTCAACGCAAGGTGAGCATAAAATCTTAACAAATATTACCCCGAAAGATTTAAAATGTGAAAATTGTGACTACTGCTGGATAAGTTGCGAACCTCCTCAAATTTGGATGTTTATTTATAAAGATAAACAATACTGTTATTTGTGCGAGTGTTTAGAGAAAGAAAAAGACATTTTTGTTGTAAAAAATTGCAAAAGTGTTAAGGAAATTTCCATTGAAGCTTTAAATAATACTGATGACTGGTGTGAAATCAGAAGATCTCCTACAAAATCCAAGTGTTTCTACTGTACAGGAAATTTTAATTCTAGTGAAGAAACCACTAGAGATCGAATGAGTTTGTACGAAGGATGGCAGTGTGGTATCACATCATACGTTTATACACCATATTCAAATGTTGAGTTATGCGAACAGTGCTACCTGTACCAAGATAGCATTTGTTTTGAACAAATCGCACATCATTTATCATGAGAAAAATTGACATTCAGTGCTATGACTGTGGGTTTGCATGGCTTCAAATTTCTGTTTGCAGCAAAATAAAATTGTATAAATACAAACACCGTTGTTATTGTTTAAGGTGTCTCAAGTTGCAAAAGCTCCGTTCAGTTTTAAATAAAAAACTTGCGTCTGCAGACAAGACTAGCATTGCCAGCTTTTTACAAGACTCAAACTTTTCAATTCATTACCAGTCGTATAATACATTTTACTGCGAATATTGCGATTATAAACATAACAATGTTCAGTCAAGTATAAAAACCAAAATAGACGAAGTTAAACGATTTTCAGAACACTCAACAGGTATACTGTCGTTCAATTACGTATTATTACCGTGGGTGTGGCTTTGCAAGGAATGCTTTGGGAATAACGAGTTCAGACTTGCTTGCGGTGAAAAAGTTCTTGCAGTGTACACTCAAAATCTAAACCCTGACGGTTCAGAGAAAGCAAATGTTTTATACGGTGTTAGACCTTGCTGCTATTAGTAATTTCAGAAATGCTAACAATTATTGAATTTAAATATAAAGATAAGCATATCAAACAGTTAACATTTAAAACAAAAGAGGGGACTAGATACTACAAATGCATTTGTTCATATTCAAGATGGCCTGTTTTAGAATCTTGTCTGTTGCGTATACTACTTCAATTTCGCGAGAAAGCACCTAAAACTGTTTTTACTATTACAGAAGAATGTGCTAGCGTGCTACAGTCTGTATGGACATGCAAGGATGTTATTTCAGTGCAGAGTGTACTTAATGAATTTTCAGATTTTCTGTTAAGCTATGGAAAAGTTTAAATGCTATTACTGCCAGTACAGCTGGATCACAGATAACGTTATAACAAACATGTACGTAAACCAAGATGCACAAACATGCTGCTACTATTGCTACACAGAAGAAAAGCAGAAACTGGAAATAATGAAATTAGACCTCGACAAATCATGGTATAACGAAAACCAATGGTTTATGGAAGGAGTATTGCTTGAGAACTTTAATTGCTGCGGATGCCATATGCTGTCTATGAAACATATTGATTTAAATAAATTTACCGGAAAAATATATATTTATACTTTTTTACCGGTGTCTTCACATCAATTTTGTATACCGTGTAAATCCTCTAAACCATTAAATCCAACACAGTGTGTGTACATTGAATGCAAATCTAAGTATAATGAATGTAAACCTTTAAAATCTTATGACGAAGTCGACATTAAATAAAAACAAAATTTGTTAATTTCAAATGACAATTTTATTAAGCATCAATAATTTTAAGTAAACATTTTAATAAGCAATAATAATTTTTTGCAATAAACAATTTTATTATGGGGTATAGGATACATTATTGTGCTTGTCTATCGCAAGCACACTTTCAAATATTCCATAAAGTAAACAGGTGTAAGTTTCAGTGATAGCATCAGTAAATGTAGCTTTAAATTTAACTTGTCCAAAACGCAATGGGTTAAAAGAATCCGCCTGTCCATGTGCTTGCAGTTGGAATGCAAATATTGCTAATCCATTTTTAAAACTGTTATAATTTACAATCCCATCTGATGGCAGACCCGTAATTTTCAAAAACTGTGAAAATGCCTCCATGTGCTGATTCTCTTTAAAGTTGCAATTGATAGATCCATAAAAAGATTCATTTTGATCAGTAGAAAGTTTTATTCTGTTTATATTAACATGATCAAAAACATAGGGAGCAGCGCTATATTTCCCGTTAATTCGTGCTGTTTTTACAAACGCTACAAGAATTGTTGAAGGTAAAGCTCCAGTAAATACGCTTTCGTTTGTTATTCCAAAACTGTTTGCTGGTACAGATATTGATTTAATATCGGTACGAAAACCTGGAAGCTCTGCAAGTTTTCCTTGGTTAAGCATGTGCCTGTATTCTTGTAAAACAGAATCTGAAGGCGATATTTGAGTAATTTTCAGATATATATCTTCAATAAATATTTCGTAGTCTGTAGTATCAACGTTAGCATTTATAACAAATGCAGGATTTGACCTCTCCAGTTTTATAGTTACATCAAGCTCGGGTGGAAGGTAGCGATGTAAATGAGATTCACTAAAATTCAATGGACCTTCAAGCTCCAATAATTTTGACAAAGATGTGTATTCGGACATTTTTAAAGAAGTTGAGTTGGCGTTAAATGAAGTATCACTAGGGTCAGCGTTGTTGAGAAATAGAATAGGTCTGCATTCTTCGTGAGTTGTAGCAAGCTTTTCCAAAATAGACTTGTAAGGAAGCAAGTTATCGTCGTTAGAAACTAGTTTACTGCCAATGTACAATGATGAGTTGCTGAACAGTCCTCCAAGAAAATTATTAGAAGGTGCAACCTTTTCATTTGCAGTTAAGCAGTTCCAGCTTTTCGTTTAATTTTTAATGCAGTGTAGATACGAGCACTTTTTAAATCGTAATATTTAAACTTATTTGATTTTAGTCTAAATTCTATCGGTACGCGTGGGTCAGAAAATGCATTAATAGGTCTATGAATTTCTTCAAGAGAAGAAGTAGAGCTCAAATCAGTTGGCTTAGCCGTAAAATGATCAAATTCTGATCGTTTTACAGCCGGAGATGAGCCTATAGTTTCCATTTTAACGTCTTTTCCTCTTGAGTGCTTTCTTGACACTAACCTTGCGAACCGTCTTTTTAACGTTTTTAGATTTGCGCTTGACCTTGTTTAAACGTTTTTTTAACGTTTTTTGTTTGACCCCCATCGGAACGTTGTACGATTCGCTACTAGGTATTACACTTTTTCCGCTTTTACCCATTTCTTTTAAACCACACCCCTTTTCAGAACAGACAACCTCTCGCATTCCTGGATGACGTAAGTGAAGAACTAACTTAACGCTCTCGTTTCCAAATGCGTACTGCTTACCGTGAACGTTTTCTAAACGAATATATACGTTTTCTAGAAGCTTCGATGAAAGGCTTGTGTAGTAAACGGGGTTAAACGTTTTGGTTTGATTAACGTTATAGGGTTCCGACTGGTTAAAAATACGTAATGCATTTCTTAAGGAGGAACCATAGTTTTGACCTTGAACAATGTTGGTTATTACAAACAACTCGTTGGTCTCAGGAGGTTTAAAAATAGAACAAGGCACTGTCTCTGTTTGAGTTATAGTAAACTCATCCGGGAGTCCTAGCAGGTGTTTAATTCTGGACGATAGTTTAACAGTTACAGGAACTCTTTCAGACACAGTTATATTAAGCTCGTCACTGTCTTTTACAATGGTCACTAAAACGTTTTGACTTGCAAACTCAAAGTTCAGATCTGTAACCAGCTCATCAATACTTTCAGGTTCGGGGATTGTATACTCTAGTACAGGAGGATTTGTCTTTAAAACAAAACTAAAGTCAGCGTCTTTCGGTATTAAATTGTAAGAATCTTGAGACGCCGGTCTAATTTGACGAAATTCACCCTGGTCATATTCTCTTGTTTCAAACCCTAAGGTATCTAGCAATATATTTGAAATTTTAATAATTTTTTCTGTTCCGTTGTACAAACTGAGACTCACTTGTCTTTGAAAGAATGAAAAATAGAACTGAATTTGGATATTGTCTTTTTCAAATTTTGAATTTACGCTTTCAATGAATTTTCTTATTTCTCCCTCTTGTTTTTGAACTAAAATAATCTGTGAGACAGGTTCACCTTTTTGAACATAAATTTTTGAATCGTCGGTTTTTTCAAAAATTTGAAATTTTGATTTTGTAGGTGTATACGTTATTTCGCTTAATCCAACTTCCCACTCACCGTCACATTTAATCGGAACTGCTAGCTTATTTTTAAAGTCAGAAGAAGTATTTTCTGGAAAATACTCTAACGAGCTATCGGAAATCAGTGTGATATACATTTCACTCAAGCAGTAGATACATACTGTAGTTCTTCAGTTAAAAAGCTTCCTATTATAGGCTCTTTGTCTAGGTCAATCAGATAATATGTCACAGGATGAGATAACCTGATTTTATCAATTATAAACAATTCATCAGAAAAAGACTGATTATAAGATTTTTAAAATATATTGATCCTTTTTAGTGAGATGCGCACATGGTCTCCAACGCTGTATTTTGGTTTTTTTGTTTGTGCGGTAATTAAATTATGATACAGTTTTCTAAATATATCAGCACTGTTATCCTTTTTGACATCTCGAGGAGCGATTCCAATAGCTGAATGTATTGACGAATTATAGGATGAAGCAATACCAGAAATTTGATGCAAATATTTATGATTATTATTTAAATACCACATTCTTGCAAGCCTTCGCTTTATTGTGAGAATGCATCTTTCTGCAATTGAAGCTTTATTTATTGTATGTGTGTAATAATGGTTGACATTATATTTCACAAACACAGTTTTACAATTACTGTTAAAAAATTCTCCACCTGCGTCTGTTTGAAGATTTAACGGTGCCAGTTTTTTAAATATTTTTTCAAATTCTACGGCTACGGTTTTTCCAGTTTTATTTTTAATTGGCACAAGTCTTACAAACTTTGAAAACCCGTCAATAATTAACAAAATGTATTTAAATCCTTTATTTTCTCTGCTATATTTTTGCATATCAAGTAAATCAGCCTGCCATAGGTGGTTTAGAAATAACGCTAGTGTACGCCTAGTCTTGTAACGCTTTCTAGCAGGTTTAAAAAGCGAATACGAGTTGATTTTAGAAAGCTCTCTGGCAATGGCGTTACGGTTTTTAAATTTTCTGTTTGCAAAAAAGTGACTTACACCTCCTAAAGATCCGCTGAAGGTGTAATTATTGTATTGTTTTTTTATATTCATATTAAACAGAATGAACGAAAAAGGCGTTTTTGATTTTCGTTTGGAGAAGGATTTTACTATGCTCTTGGCTGGACCAAGCAGAGCAGGAAAAACAACAGACACAATTGAAATAATTAAACGTAGACGCGAAGTAATAAAAGGAACTGTTAAGAAAGTTGTTTATGTTTACACCTACCCTCCGCAAGAGCTACTGGAGCTCTGTAAAACAGACACTGAAATATATCATACCGATTCATTAGACGATGGTATTTCTCAGCTGGAATCTGGTACAATAATAATAATTGACGACAAACTTAAAGAATTAAGTAACGCTGAATACGCACGTAAAGTAACCGCGTTATTCACAAGAACAAGTCACTATGTTAAAGTGTGTGTGCTTTTACTAGTTCAAAACCTGTACAACAAAGCGCTTGTAGAGCTTGCCCGTTCAGCTACGTATTTAGTTTATTACAAAAACCCTAAAGACAATTTTAATATAGACTTTGTCGGTAGGCAAAGCTTTCCTGAACACAAGGGATTTGTACGAGAAGCTTATAATATTTCAACTAGGGATATACCTCACGGTTTGGTTTGCTTTGACTGGAGTCAAACGACACCTGATAGGTTCAGAGTTAGAAACACTATTATAATAAAACCAGAAACCATTTTGTTTACTCCATCATTGTAATGGAGCACGTGCACGAATCAACACCGTTTTTAGAACGTGTGACTAACTGCACTACTTTTTAAAGAAAAAAGTTAATTAAAAACGCAACCAGTGAAGAACTCGAAATTTTGGCAGAGTTATTTCTAAACATAGAAAGTTTATCAAAAAATAAAAAAGAGGATAAATGTCTTCTTAAAATAAAACGTCAAATACTATTTTTTAAAAAACATCCAAAGTTGGAATCTATAAGGGTGTATTTATTAAAACATCATAAAATACTAAAAATTGTATCTGCTGCAGTGTTATCCAAGTTGATTGAAGGATCTCTAAACCATCTGTTTACATGCAATGTCTAATTCAAAAGTTAAACTTTGGAAAGTTATAAGACTCGAAGAGTATGAATCCCTTATGAATCGAAGCGCTAAATCAGAAGAAGAAAAAGTCACAGATCTTAGCTCTATTACAGACATGCTAATGGAATATCAAAAGCTTAAAGCAAACAAAATTTTGCAGATTCTTTCTTTGTGCAAAAGTTTCAAATGGGCGCCAAACGGCGACATTATTAATAATGGTGTAAAAATACAATATTCTCACATTGCAGATTTAGTTTCATTTGCCACAAAAAAATTCAAGGTGAAGCGGAACAATATGCCTGGTCTTAATGAATTTGTAAACGCTGTAAAAGAATGTAATATCCCGCGAGATCTTTTAAGCGTTCAAATGCAAGAAATGATCAGTAATAAAACAACCATGATCGAAGATCCTGTGTATGAATGGAAGCGGTACTCAAACAAATATACAATAAAATAAATTTTGTTAAACATTTTAAAAATTGAATAAATTTGTTTTTTTATTTACATTCTTTGCGTTTCATTTACATACAGCATTTCATTATATACATACGCATTTTACGGCTATTACAAAATTTTAACTTTGATTTTATATTAACCCTTGGTTTTGGGTGTACAATGAATTTGCATAAGGGCGAATGCAACGAGTGTGCTAGTAACGGTATATCGTCAATCTTCCAATTATAAAGTTCCACTTTACAAAAAGCACAAATTACCTTCAAATTATAAAATACATTATTGTACATGTATAACTTTTAACTGTTTAACATAAAAATAATCTGATAAGGTATAAAATTAAAAATTTACTTTGTCGTTTTTGCCGCTGTATATAAACCCTGCATCAGCGATGCTTGCCTTGCTAATATAATCTACAGGCCAGGTTTTAAATGTGGCAAGACGTAGATCACAATCGCTAAACATTGCGTAATCCATTTATATCGCGTTTTTTAAGCAGTACAGACCACAAGAAAATGAGCACAGCGTATAACACAATACCACAAGCTACGAGCACTAGCACATTACTACTCAAAATTTTATTTATTTCGTACATTTTAACCAAAATATGAATTTTCTTGCAATCTTTAATATTTGAAACAGAACTTACGACGGTACAAGCCAATGGAATTTTTATTATGAGATACACATATATATTTATATATATATTCTTGATAAAATACACATTAAGACAAAAACATGTTACTACTTACACAATTTGGGAAAAAATTAGAAAATATTCGCTAAAATTAGTTTTTTGACAATAAGTACATTTAATAAAAAATAATTAAAGTATTTGTTCGAACACGACATTTCTTATGGCTTTATTTCCAAAAGCCAGTGAGTGTATACCTAAAGGTGGAAGTAAATACCTTTTAGAGGCAAAATTATGAAACCCTATTCTAGAAAAACGCAAATTTAATATCTTTTGATTTTTTATTCTTAAAACGTTCATTTGAATTGATTCGGGCTTGCAGTTAAACAGTGCTTTCTCATAGGTTTTAAAATTTACTGATTGTAAACAAGCTCTTGTAACGCCTTTAGCGCGTAATTTAAATGATTCATCGTAAAATTCTAAAGCATAGCACTTGACCGCTAGAGCTATAAATCTGTAAATACGTTTAGAGCCTGTATCTATTTTAAGCAACCCCGCTACACCCTTGTTTTTATTTGAATACAAAGCGTCAGTTGGAGACAAGTTTGAAAAATCAAATAAATCTTCTAAATTTTGAAAATCTTCATCTAGCGACGTCTGACCTTCCTTCCAAATAATCAAAAGTAACTTTGAATCGGTATCACCATACAAATAGTGTATACGCTCTAAAAAATACGGTTTTAATTTGAACCAGTAAAGTAGAAACATTATTAATTTACTCATTGCTAATATATAATGCCCTATGTAATATGCTGTATCAAATTCTACACTCACTCGTTCCATATGGCAGACTGAAGTTTCGTCGTCTATAGCATATCTATCTTTAAATAAAAACGAATTGTGCAATTCCTGAGCTTTACTTCTAGTTTTGGCTATTTTGCATTCTGTGTATTTAGCAGGGTTAATTAGAAATTTTCCGAATACTTGATTGTTTGAATTTTTAGCTGCAGTTTTTACTGTTTCATTGTCAGAGTTTTTCCTAGTTTCTATGTTCCCTTCAATATAAGATTTGAAGACTGCCTCCTCGTTAAACGAATATCCACGTGTTATTTGTGTAATCTGAGCTCCTAACTTAACGTACAATTGTAAAAGTTTAATAGGGCATACATAATTGAATTTTGGAAAAAGACTGTTAACAAGTTTCTCTAAAGCGCCGGGGTTTGAAATAATACCTTTGTATTTCTCTAATAATTCTTGTTGAAAATCTGACAGGTAAGCTGATGTTATTTTTAATTTATCAGGCATCGGGCAAAACTCATCAAAATAGTCATGTAAATGATCAGGAATGTGAATATCTACCTCAAGCATCAACGAATAACCTGCATCGCTTGGATATTCTTTAAATTTTCGTAAATCGTCTATAAACAAATCATTTATTTCCTGACTACTTAACCACTTAAATTCTCCTACTGGTACAGGCATAGTTAGACAATATGAATATAAAGCATTTACGTCCAGAAAAACTAAAGACTGTTTTGGTCTTGTTTCGTCATACCCTTTCATTCCAGGTTCATTGGATTCTGCATATCTGGTATTTAAAATGGTCATTCCACCATAAGCTGAGCTAAGCAGCATGTGAACCATACCTATATCATCCATCAATTCGATCTTTGCTTTTGTAGATTTTAAGCAAGCACTGTAGCTAAAACTAGGTCCTGACACAAAATGATAGATATCAAGCCCATATAGCTGGTATTGTTTTTCTCTATAGTTTTCCAATACATCAGCCATTAAAAAAACATCAAATTTTAGGTAAATCATAAGATACTCTTGTATATTTCTACATTTAAAAAGCTTAAATGTTTCTAGAGCGTGCTCGTATTCTTCCTGACTCACGCCTTTTTGTTTTAAAGAACTATAAAATTCCTCGATCCCTGGAAGGTTTTTTTCTTTCAATCTTTCAGGGCGATCAAGGTATTCATACGGGAATACCTGCTTAGATAAAAGTTTATTAAAATAAGGCACATAATTCTTAAACTCCTGCCGTGTATATTTAAAATTTTTTAGTCCTGTGCTTCGTAATAAGTTAACCTGCTCTTGTAAAGGACTCATTAGATATTTGCAAGGATCTAAAAATAAAACTTTTCTAATAATTTTTATAGAGTGAAAACGTTGTGAATTCTGAGATAGTATATCAATATCATTAATAAAAGGCTCTTTAAAACCCTGAGCTAATAATGCGAAATCAAAGCCGCTGCCATGGTATAAGTGTACAGGTATATAGTTCCTAGGTTTTAAAAAAAGATTACATTTTGTACAACATGCGTAAATTTTAACCCGTTTAGCCGTATTTGTTGTATGAAAATGATGCCTGCATTTTAAATTGAGCTTTGTGAAAGGATTCTCGCAAAATTCACACACTGTTTTTTCATCAAAAATTATTTGCTCTTCTCTAGTTAAATCTGGCAAACCTAAATCAAGACTCTGTAATTCTATGCACCTGTCTGCTAACTGCAAACACTTTTTTAAAAATCTCGAGATGCAATCTTTACCGCAGTAGCTATAATACTCATATAGCCCATCGGGGCCTATTAAAAGCATACCATAGGCGACCGCTTCTAAATTTCTAACGTCTGCATTTTCTGTTTTCTCTACTAGGCATTCAAAATCAGCAAAAATTACGTAATTGTGGGGAAACATTTTATACCAGTCTTTAAATTTTATAATTTTCGGAACGCCGTCCATATCTTTTTGCGGGCATTTTATATTTTTTATGCCTAGAGATAAACATAATCTCGCATGCCTGTCAAACGACGCTTGTGTTCTAAAACTATTTAAGCACACCCTGCAATGTTTATAAACATCACTAAACGATGAAGATAAAAACTGGTCAAAATTTAAAATTGAAATATAGTGGTAATTTGATTCACGGTCTCCAATTATTAACAAGTCGACTTTTTTTAAAAAATCCTGAAATTTGCTAACTCTTACAGGGTAAATTTGAGAACCTTCATGAGAAAACACACTAACTGCTATCTGATTGTTAAGTTCAAATTGAGTAATCTTATTCACCTCTACAGGTAACTGCAATCCTGACCAGTCGTAATGGTGAAAATATTTTGTGTAGGATTGATATCTAGTTAGACTTCTACCCGCATCGCTGTGATGTAGGCTAGCAAGCACAGCATAGACGAAGCATTCTTTGTTTTCCGCTTTTACATTTAACAAACCTCGCCTGCCTTTAAAAATGAGAGGGGTTGGAAGATATCCAGACCCTCTAATCGGGGTGTATTTGATTACATTAAAATGCAGTTTTGCAAGCCCTAATACTTTCCAAGCCGAGCCATTCTCGTTATACACTGAAAGAGTATTAACTATATACGATACAGCGTTTTCTAGAACGTCGTTTATATAATTTTCATGATATAATATTAAATACGGAGAGTTAATAATCGGGCTAGCTATATTTTTGGAATTCAGATCCTCTAGATCCGCTTCGATTACAAACTGGGTTCTAATACCCTTATAAAAACTAATACATTGTTTCAAAATAATTACAATGTCATTTTTTAACTCGTTAAAGACATCAGGAACGGAATACCTTGGTTCTTTAAATACGTAGGTAAACATCTTAACTATACCTCTATGATCACTTCTAGTGATGTGGAAACGACCTAAAACGGCAATAAAAACCCCATTGGACATACCAGTTTCATTATTCTGCTTCGTGCAATTGTGATCTTGTATTCGTATAAAGTTTCCGCAGCCCTGCTTGCAAATGTGTTTTTCATCACGGTGCTCATCCAGTTTGCGGTATCTACTGCATTCAAAACCACACTCTGGATAACCGCACGCAAACTGAAAATTTTAAAAAAATTGATTAAATTGTGCACACATTTAATAATACCCGCTCTATTTATTTTTTGCTAAAAATGTATTTTTTTAAGAAAACGCTGCTCGCCTTTGGAACAACCATTGTCCTTGTTAGGTTCTAGGTGTCAGCTTTAAAATCAAATAATTAATCCTTGGTTTCTGTAAAAAAATTAAAACAACACATTTAATAATCTGATGCTGGACCAGCGCAATTATTATCAAAAGTGTACACCCGTACTTTATAATATATAAAAAAAATATTACACACCTCATGAAATCCACTAAAACGAAAAGCTCGCTTCATCCGAGTAGTCTAGACCTAGACTGGACTCGTCAGAAGAAATTCCAAAATTAAAGTCAGCAATTGGGGTTGAGTGCACAGAAGGTGAACCAAAATCTGGGCTTGATAAAGGTGAAACTGAATATACACAACCGTTGTTATGCTTTTGAATTCTTGGTTTAACTTGACACGTCGGTTTAGCAGTAAATCCTTCTGCTGAGCGTGTAGAAGGTTCTCTTCTTGCTGTGAACACCCACAGTAGCTTCCAAGGCAAGCACATGACTGATGGCTGAACATGAAAATAGTGAGCCTTTTATACAAATCTCTCGAGGTGTTGTAAATACTGTACACTGTTTTTTACAAGGTTGGTGGGTGGTGACGAGAGCAGCAATAAGCTTATAATCAACCTATCAGGTCAAACTTTCAAAGTTGTTTTTTCCAGGTCAAATTTCTACAAGGGAGGGGGAATAGCATGTCGGGTCTACACATCAGAGTGGACATGCTTTAAAAAGTTGTTTTTTAAAGCTGAACATCCGTCTTCTACTAGAACCAGGAAGTCTGACTAAGTGGACTTGCCTACTTTGAAAAGTTGTTTTCGAGACCAAAGTTCCGTCTTCTGCAAGTAGTAAGATTCACATCAGAACTCTGAACAAGCTGGCACACTTTAAAAGCTGTCTGAAGATCCGACCTCTGTCTTCTGCAGGGGGTGAGATTTACGTCAGAAATCTGAACAAGCTGACACATTTTGAAAGCTGTCTGAAGATCTGACCTCTGTCTTCTGCAGGGAGGGTGAGATTTACGTCAGAAATCTGAACAAGCTGGCACATTTTGAAAGTTGTTTTTCCAGACCAAAGTTCCGTCTTCTGCAAGTAGTAAGATTCACATCAGAACTCTGAACAAGCTGGCACACTTTAAAAGCTGTCTGAAGATCCGACCTCTGTCTTCTGCAGGGGGTGAGAGTGACGAGAGAAATCCGGCCATTAGCTATGAATTGGGACACAAAGCTATATGAGAGGAGTTAGCTTCTTTCTAGCAAGAGGGTTGAGAGTGTCTTATCTCCAGTATTGAAATTCATCTCGAAAAAACTGTATAAATACAAAATGTTTTTAAAGCAACAGCATCACTTACACTTGTCTTCAAGTCAAATCATCATCTCTCTGAATTATCTAACTTTGTTTTCAAAGAAACTTACAAGCCATGGCTGCAGCAGCAAGAAAAGGAACAGCGAGCAGGGTTATTTTGAAAGACTCGAATGTAATTAAATCCTGTGCTCCGAAAAGCGTCTTCAACAAGAAACTAGGTAAGTTTTTAAGTGAAGAGAAAGAAAATTTGAACCCGTATTTAATTGAGTGTCTTCAATTTGCAACAGGAGAACTGAACTTGGGTTTCTCTGAACCGGTTACATCCACTCCCGTTGATTAACCTGTAGAACTGATCTATGAGGATGAAGACGAGAGAGAGGAGCGCCGAGAAGAAATGGACGAAGAGCTGGAACGAAGTCTTGCTGAAGACCCGCTTCTGCAAATGATGAAACGGTCCAAGAAGCCAGCTTCGAAGCAGCCTTATTCGAATGAGCTCGGCAGCTTCTCGTTGACCCCTCCGAATCCACGATGCGTTGGAATTGATTACCAAGCAAATGACCCGACTTCCGAAATGTTTTTCCATGGAAACTTCTGCTATTCAGCCACCGATTTACGGATCCGAAGATCGTATCTACCATCAATTGGTAAACAAATTAAAAATTATACTTTTTAAGTTTAAAATTATTTAATTGTAAGCTAAGTACATCTTAATGATTCAGTTACTCGAAATACTTTTTAAAAAACGTTTTTATAGTTTTGTTTTGCTCTAAAAAAGTTTAAATTACAAGCTATGTTTATCTTGCAAGTTTATATCCTTTAAATATTTTTTTTTAATTGGCTTGTATTGTTACTATACTATTTTTTTAATAACAAGCTCAGTATTTTCCTTTAGCTTATAGATTTTTTATTAATTTTTTTAGACGTTTTTTTTCTATATGACCGATTTTGTTACTTCAATGAACTTTTTGGTTCAGATTTTGTAAGCCATAAATTATAGTGCCTGCTAGTTACATCATATACCCAAAAACAAAAAACAGTTATCAGAGCTAGTTTAAAAGATATTAAAATTAAACCGATAATACATTGTACCGCCCGGGTTTTACTGTTTGGACTGTACTCATATTTTTTATAAAATACCCCTTGACTTTTTCTATTTTTAGACGAAAACCGCTTCCCTTTACGAGTTTTACTTTTTACACTATGAATTTTTAAAAAATTTTGCTTTTAGGGTTCGTCCATAATAACTTCCCAAAAAATGTTTTAAAAAAGTGACACCCACCCTATACCTTAACCAAAGTCCACCCCCACCCACCCTAGTTTTGAAAGCGTGACATTTATTATGCACGACCCCTGCATATGTTTATCAGGGCCGGCGTGACGGATGGTTCAGGTGGGCCGCTGAACCAGGGCTCGGGCCCATAAGGGGTACGGCTCAGGCTGACTAACAAAATAGCAGTGTTAAAACGTATACAATTTACAAACAGTAAGAACCGTAACCAGGAGCTAGACTATGGCAGGGCTACATGTCGCGCAGGACCTGATGTTTATATAGATTTACAGTATGTCTTCTAATAGCGCCCTCATGCTATAAAAATGTTTGAGTAAGCAATGATAATCGATACATGCAAATTTCACAAGGTCTAATAGCGGAAACATATTTACGTTACTTGACAGGTCATTTTTGCCATCTGCTTGAAGTAAAGCGTGGATCCAAAGGTGAACCCAAGCCAGGGTCTCGGATTTCGTTTCCAGCCAGATCTTTGGCTTCTGTTATATCAGCCCTTCAGCACTTGTACGGTGAAATGGAAGCTTACAGTTCAGGGCAGAACTAATCTGACCAGAGCAGGAGAGCTAGCGGGGAAATATATATATATATATATATATATATATATATATATATATATATATATATATATATATAAACATATATTTATATTACTAAGCAAATTTTAAAATTGTACCAATTCAATGACTCTATCCTATATAAATTTTACTTGTGAAAATTAATAGTATATTTGACTATCAGGTGTTACTAAATTCAAATGCTATATCTATGTAAATTTCAAGTTAATAAAAATCAGGCCCCATTGGCAAAAAATCCTTTTTTACCATCTGCTGTTTATTTGAGGTACAAAAATCTGAACTTCTTCTTTTTCTGTCAGTTCAAAGAATTGCAATGAGTGACGACGACTGGGATCGACCTCGCAATCCACGGGTACAAGTGGACGTTGTGTCTTCCTCTTTCAGTGGAAGACAAAAAAAAGTTCTAGGTCCATTTGTATATCACAATATTTTTGCTACAAATTACAGTGATTTTTTTAGAGAATTCACTCTGTCTGGCGAATATTTTTTTCGTAATTCTTTTCGTGAGTGCAGATACCTTGTAAATATGTTCGTTGTGTTTAGCTATTGCGACTCCGGAATTAATAATTTAATATATCGTATTTACCGTGCGAATATCGATATAAATCCTCGCGGTACACATTTGCAGTGTATGGAAGCACTTGATTGCGAGTGTGAAAAAATATCTGTGAGTACAATGACTAATTGTAAAATTAAAGTGTTTCTTTCAACACACGTTGAGTTTTTTGCAAAAGGAGAGACTCAATGCACCCTTCAAGAAGCACTGTAAGTTAAATTTAAAGTTGAATTTAGGTAAAAGTATTGATGTGCTGTGTATATAAAGCTAACTTGTGTAATGATAAATTGAAAAAAGAATTTTGTTTCTATTAACAGAGCTCTGAATCCTGATTATGAGGACACAGACGATGAGTGTGAAGATTACTTCTGATAAAAAACATACTGAGCTTATGCATTTTATACTGAAATTTATTTTAAAAATGAGTTCATTAAAGTTATAAGTTCAATTATTAGAATATAAAATTAAAAACTGGCAGGTTTTAAATCCGCTTCATTTTTCTAAGTTCATCGCATAAAAAACAAATGTTGTAATTTACCTCTATTCGCATCCGTGAGACATATTACTATCGTCTATTATAGTACAGGCATTGTAAATTGAGTATAAGTTGTTTTTGATTTCACGAGCACAAGTTCATTCTCGCATTTGCACTGTAGAAATAAAAAAAGTAGAACTGGGGCTATGGTATAGCTATACTGGCACTCTAATATTAAACTCAGCATATAAAAGAAGTTGTTTTGGTATCATGAGCACACGTTCATTCTCTCATTAGCATTTAAGAAATGAAAAAAGTAGAACTGGAGCTATGGTATAGCTATACTGGCACTCTAATATTAAACTCAGCGTATAAAAGAAGTTGTTTTGGTATCATGAGCACACGTTCATTCTCTCATTAGCATTTAAGAAATGAAAAAAGTAGAACTGGGGATATAGCGTAGCTATACTGCAGCACTAATATTAAGCTTTGCATATAAAAAAGTTGTTTTGGTTCAATCTGCATACGCATATATTGACAGGATCTGAGCATCTCGGTCATCTAGCACCAGTCCAAAAGCATCCTTTGATCAGACTCATAAAACAGCATGCAACGAGACTTGGGTATGCGTGTAAATACGGATGCATGCATATAGGTAAATAGTACTCTGCTGTAGTATGAAACAACGGATGGTATTATGCTAATATTTGAATATATAGACAAGAAGGATACCAGACTAGTGGTTAGACCCACGAATCTGGTGTGCCTCTGGACTTTGAGTCTATCCACTTTTTTATTAAGTTGTTTTGAACAGTCTGCTGTGGTAACGTGAAACTCTCACTCGCGCTCGGTCTCGGCTCCCATTTTTGAGTTTTGACTTTGGGGGGGAGGGGGGATATGCTAATTAGGGGGGGTTAATTGGCCCCTAAGGGCCTAAAACGGCCTTAATACCGCTTCTCCCCTCTACTGTCCTTGACCCCGCTAGAGGTCAAAGTTGGCTTCTATTACTGTGTGGACAGGGAGATGGTTTTGAAGATGGTTCTTCAGGCGATCTGTGAACAAACTGCCACGTTCTTGCTGGCCAATTCATAATTAACTAAAGCTAAGAGATAAAAAGTGTAGTTAAGTTGAAGTTAGTCAGAACGTAATTCAACGCATATTGCATTTATTTAATAATGAAAATCAAATCAAATATTTCATATTCACATGTTTTTGAAAAGTACGAATTGTTCTATTTGCATGTTTTGGAAAAGTGCAAAATTTTGTATTTACATATTTTTGAAAAAATATTTTATTTAGATATTTTTGAATGATGCAAAATGTTCTTTTTATATGTTTTGAAAGGTTCAAAAGATTCTATTTGCATTTTTAAAAAAGTGAGTAATGTTTCTATTTATTTTTTGGTTTTTGAGAGGTGCAAAATTGAGTATGTTTTAATATTCAAATATTTTTTTAAATAGCAGTGCATTTTATTTTTAGTTAAAAGTGAAAATGGCTCATTTTGGTTCTTCACAGACGCTATAATATGACACTCAAAATAAAACAAGGGCTTTAGCTTTTAAAGAACACTTAAATAGTACATTTTACACTTTTCAAAAACATGTAAATGTACTGATATGCCGTTTTTGCTAGATGAGAAATGAGTAAGTTCCCTTTTTCAAGGTAGCACCGATGAAACCTTAAGCATCTACATAATATTAGAGGAATATAAGAACCGAGAAATATTTTAAAATTTTGGTAATTTTGTACGGTCCACTTGTTTTTTGAAGAATTTTTTGTGAAGAATAGTAGCTTATAAATTATATTCGACTTTCTATATAATAAATATTTACTATTATGTCCTTCAAAAATAAAATATGAGATTCTAAATGAATTACGTACATGTTCATCCAGCCAAAGTATCAAGGGCAAGTTGAAAAAAACGAAACTCCTGGAATCTAACTTTCATAAAGAATTCCGTCACGGCCGCCGTACAAGTGAACAAACAAATGAGTGAAAAAAATACATCCCAGAGTTTTGCAAAGAATCCACATGGATGAATACTCAGCGGCATGAGACATCTAAACAATGCAATGAAAACATTATTAATTTGTCAAATTCCAATTTTAAACTTAAATGCTTGTAGAATTTTTATTGAGCTTTCCTATATCGTCTGTGAAGAACCAAAATGACCCATTTTCATTTTGAGCTAAAAACAATATGTGCTATCAACAAAAAATATGGAAATATGTCTTAATAGCATTTGAATAGACTACTTTGCACTTTTCAAAAACACTGCAATAAAAAATTTTGACCTTTTAAAAATGTGTAAATGGACCATTCTGCGCTTTTTTAAACATTTAAAACAGTTTACATATTTCAAAAACTCCTACTGAAGATTTTACGCATGTTTCTCACTACGTTTTTATGATATAGCTCGTTTTGATTCTAGCTTAAATGAGAAATGGGTCATTTTGGTTCTTCACAGACGAAATGTATTTAAATTCACTGTTAATTGTATAATAGTAATGCAGAGTTTGCGTGGTGTTTTTTTTATATTTTCTAAAATTACCTGAAAAGAAGTTGAAAGATCCAGGAGATGACTTTAAATACATTTTCGTACTCGGTATGTGTACAGTAGGGGAAACTCATATTTCTTCTCTTAGGCATCATAATACAATGAAGGATTTGATACAGAGAGGTTTTTCCTTGGACTTGTTGTACAGATGCGAATTAATTCTCCGAATGAACATCCGGTGTTGAAGTTGACAGGTTTTAGGTAATTTGAAATTTTGGAGTGAGGTAAAATGAGCTATAGCTTCATGTACCAGCGCTGAATGCTAAAATGTTCATTAGCTGGACGTTCTGTAGGCAATACATTTACAGACAATCTGGTAACGTATACAGTACATCTGTTAAAACACTTTATCCACTATTTATGTATAGGCCAAATGAGTAATTCAGTAATAAACGTGTTTACCCAGCCCAGTGGTTAAAGAGGAAGTCACCAATGTCCGAGATCGCGAGTTCGAATCCGATGTTCTTTTTAGTTATTTTTTAATAATCTAAACAGCGTTTAACAGGAGCACCAGTTGCGTAATCTAACCGCGATTTCCGTAAACTAAATATACCAGCATTACTGGTAAATCCCTAACCCAAGTTCCTGTTGACCACAGTTAACCGATTGTATGTACTATTGATGTCGGAATAAGAGGTAACAGGAAGATGTGTTACAAAAATTAACATCTATGTGATAAATTCGCCTAGACATTTGTCTCAGCTTGTACTCATGCATTATTGTAGACATGCAGTTAAAAATGATTTTACAACTAAAAATTTACTTCTAGATGGATTTTTTTTTGAGCGTGTCAAGTACAGTGCTGGGCAGGAGGCTGGGTTGGTCGAGTGCATCTTCTACAAACCTCTGTAGAAATTATTTTATTCAAATGTTGCCAACATATTCAAATATTTTTAGAAAAATCTATACATTATTTTCATTCATGGGGAAGGTACAAATTCATGATTTATTTTGCTTTAACTCTTTCATATTTTAAAGCTCGGTTTCACAGATTTAGCGTGCTTTTTGAGAAATTCCTCCGTATTACAAAGATCGGAAAAGCAGTAGCAATAAATGGGATTGCTTGGATGTGAGTGCTCACAGGTCTCAACAGGTTTTACTTTCCATCCAAAACCGCAACGGTAAGTCATCCCGCCCCAATCAGGATATATGGACATTTGGCAATCCTTATTACATTCTCGAACTGTCGTACAATTTTTCTCGCTAATGTTGCAGTCGTAGCATTTGATGCTATCTGCAATTTAACATAGGACAATGTAATTTAAGGCATTAAAGCTCTGCAACGTAATAAATATTTACATCATATATTATTCCTGAATTGGTGCATAAGTTAGGCGCATTTGTGACATTTCATGCTGTCTCCAATTTACTATGGGACGATGTAACTAACGCTGTAGAAAGTATTAAATATTTAAAATCAATAAAAGAGTGGTCCACAAAAATGAGGAGCCTGTGTGATTAATATACAGGGTGGCGCGAAGCTGCATACTAAATCTGCATGTGTCTTATTGAATTACAACAACTGCATTGCAATTTGCAATCCACTACAAATACAGTTTTAAAATGTCTGGTTTTAGCCAACGATTCAACGCGTCAGTCCCCCACACGTTCTGGAAGTGGAAGTGGACCTTGCCTAACTGACACTGACCACTTATCAAAAATAAAGCAAAATATGCAATCAAAACTCGACAAGAATGGTGGCAGGGATTCAACTTTACACTGGGGCATGGTGGACCAATCACTACAAACAAATTAACAGTTCTGGTGTCAATACAGGGAAAATAGTTGGAAATGTTAACTACCTAAAATACTAACAACAAGGATGCCTAAAAAATGCGAATGGAGTAGGCTAAATGAGCTCAGGATAGTACTGCCAAAAATATTATAATAATTATTCTTTAATTGGGCCGATATAACCCTCAACCCATGCAACATATGATAACAGTGTATGTAACTTACAATATGTCATATGCTGTACAACATGTATAAACGATGCGGAGCGGACCGTTGTGACACCCAATGAATAATTCCACATTTATGTAGTGGGGTAAAATGATGCGATTTGTGTCCAATAATAAAATGCATAAACAAATACAAATATTTTGAATTATTTATCTTTGGTACTTACCCCCTTCTGCAGTAAAGTAAATAATCAGGACCATCGCGAAAACCAACTTTAAAGCATCCCATTTTTCAGTTTGAAAAATTGTTAGACTTGCAAAATGTTGATATAATTCAAATTAATATAATTTCTCTGCTGTCAACTAAGGATAGAACAAGACCGCAACAAGTTCCACTAAAGAATGTCAGTGTTTTCAAATTAAAATACTGATTATTAAAGAATCGGAACAAGTTGAATTGTTGGGTTCATTGAATGGTTATTCTTACTGATTATCAGTAGCCGAGATTCATTTACAAAAGGCCTATTCAAATTCCATATTCTGATTTCAATCAATTATTCAATTACTCAACGCGGAAACTGCATGAGATAATGAAATAGAATTACACCCTGTGAATGAATGGATCATTAGACATTATTTGTAAGTAGGTCAATACGGTGAATGATTTTGCCAAATTCTATCGTCATTTGTTTGTATCAGCTGAATTGAGTACTTATATGCAGCAAAACAATAACAATTCATAATTTTGATACTTTGCCGCCCTATAACATAATAACATCTAGTTTTGATCCGATTTTGATAAAATTTGATTTTTTGTAATCCTCATGTCTGTTTTCTAAAAAGAAATTGCAAGATTTTACAAAATTCGAAAATTTTCAAATTTTAAAAAATAGGTCTTAAAAATTGGGCCTCAAAAATAACAATTTTTTTGTATTGAGTTTCTTTTGATTTGCTTTTGATTTTTTGAATTTTGGAGGGTCACCTTGACCAAACAACGCAAAAAGCACTCGAGTTTCTTAGGATCTGTGCAATTTAAAAGTAGCCTGATTTTTAAAAATGTGTCTTTTTAATAAGTTGAAGCTATTGCATGGGTTCGAATAGAGTGGTAAGGGATCGTCCATCAATGACATCACGAGTAGCGGGGTAAATAGGTACACTTGAATATCGACAACCCCATGTTGAAGATGAAGCTAGCCATTACCATAATGGTTAAGCTTCTGATAGAGTGTCTTCGGGTGCCTAGAATTAGGATATTTCCATCACATCATTTGTGGACGACCCCTAAGTTGCGTGACGTCATTTATGTATCATCCTAATGAAACAGCGCAATAAGTCTCATATCGAGGGTGAAGTATCAAAATGGTTCGCTTCCACTTTTTGCTAAAAGCAAATTGGTTTCCTTTCATTTTTTGTTCAAGGCAAAATGGTGTCCTTCCAAAAGGCTGTCTGCAACTGAAAATGGAAGGACACCATTTTGCCTTTAACAAAAAATGGAAGGAAACCAATTTGCTTTTAGCAAAAAGTGGAAGCAAACCATTTTGATACTTCACCCTCGATATGTGTCTTCCCTCTGTGTCCACGGCTGTATAAAGGCTGTCTACAGTTCATAGTGGAAGGACACCGTTTTGCCTTTAAGAAAAAATGGAAGGAAACTAATTTGATACTTCACCGTCGATGTGCTTTATGTATCGTCTGTAAAGAACCAAAACAACTAAATGACCCATGCCCATTTCAGTTTTAGCTAAAACCAAATATCAACTATCTACAAAAATATTCAAACATGTCTATGTCTTGAGGGCATTTAAATAGAACATTTTGCACCTTTTCAAAAGCTTCGAATTGGAACATTTTGCACCGTTTTAAAAACATTGAATCAGAAATTTTTGCACCTTTTCAAGAACACGAAAATAGAACATTTTATGGTTTGTTCCAAAAAATTCCTAATTAACACTTTACGCATGGTTCTCATTTGGTTTTTATGGTATAACATATTTTGATTCTACATAGCTTAAATTGGATATGGGTCATTTTGGTTCTTCACAGACGATAGAGCTTTTAGGAATTAGAATTAGCTATGTATATATTAGGCATTCGTACTTGTCACATGGAAAATCAATAGAGTTTAGGAATCTCCCATAAATTATGTCATCATCTGTGTAATTGAGAGGTTCACAATGACTTATTGCTTGTCAAATGTAAAATTCAAATGAATAATTCGAAAGTAACGTAAAGTACCGTATATTCTATAACAATGCGCGGGTCTGTAATAGTACGCAAGCCTGAAAGGTCTCAGTTTGAATAGTACGCTGGTCTATTTAGCACAGTTTTAAATGACAGTACGCGGGTCTGTAATAGTACGCGGGTCTGAGAGGTCCAAATTAAGTAAAGTACGCAGTAGAGTACGCGGGGCGTACTATTATAGAAGATACGGTAGGTATGTAGATAACGGAATAAAAAATTTTAAATTTTAATAATTTATTGCTTATGAATTTTAAAAATATATACATTACATCAATACTCTTTTTAAAAGATACCATACTTATTATGTAACATGTAGGTATTTGTTTTCAAAAATTTAATTTTTTTCAATAAGAGAGAAAACGACGAAAATTTCAGGGAGGGAAGTGTGCTTGCCCCACGTATAATAATTAGAGACTCTAATATTCAAAACTGACTAACTTAAAATAACTCAACTAGCTTCCCTTCAATATCTTTTCGATTTGGGTTCGATGATTGATGATATATAAATGGGTTCCGTAGGAAGGCGAATACTTGAATATTTTTATCAAGTTTTGCATTTTAAAATAGTGGCATGCATACGCAAAGTTTTAATTTCCTTACTTAATCCCACACGGCACAAATCCGTTTTAGCATTTCATCATTTAAATACTATGACAGATTGGAGATGCTAATTCCATGGGTTTAAGTAAAGGTTTAGACTTGTTTACAGTTTCATGTATAATTGTTGCATTTTTGGCTGCATGAGAACTCAATTAACTGATCCAAACAAAGGACGATAGAATTTGGAAAAATCATTTACCTTCTTGACACACTTACACATAATGCCTCACGATCCATTCATTCATTTCGTTCGCAGGGCATTTTATATAATTAATTATCCCATGCAAATTGAGTGGTGATTATTGAAATGACTGATTGAAATCAGAATACGAGATTTGAATAGGGCATTTGTAAATGATCGTTGGCTACACTAATATTCAATAACAATAACTATTTACCTAAAATTAGTTCAGCTACTATTCAAATAAATGCAACTATTGAAAAATGGGAACATGCAAAATGTTCTTCACGTTTATACTTGCAATGATTTTGGTTGTTTACTTTACTACAGCTGGTGGTAAGTTACGTAGATGATTTAGAGATGACATTTGTATTTTACCTGTTGCGTGATTTAACAGTAATTTCCGTAAACCTATTATATCAACAGTGTTGGTAAATCCCTAACCAATGTTCTTATTGACGACGGTTAACCGACTGTACTATTGATGTCGGAGTAACAGCAAGATGGGTTACACAAATTAACAGCTACGTGGTAAATTTGCCCCGATATTTTTCTAAGCCTATACTGGTCCATTAATGTGGACAAAAACTTAAATATGTATTTTAAAACTAATTTTACTCTAACAATTAGATAAATTTTCTTTGAGCGTGTAAATTGTAGTTCTGGGCAGAAGGTTTGTATACGCGTCAGTCGCAGTCCCCCACACCTTTGATAAGCTGATACTGGCCAGTGATCAAAAATAAAGAAAATATTCAATCAAAGCTCAACAAAAATGGTGCCTGGAATTTAACTCTATACTAGGGCATGTTGAACCAATCACTACAAAGGAATATTCAGTTCTAGTGTCAATAAAGGGAAAATAGTTAGAAATGTTAACTACCTAAAATACATACAACAAGGATGCTCTAAAAGCGAATGAAGTGGGCCAAATGAGCACGGGATAATATTGCAAATATTAATGTAATACTGATTCAATACCAATTGTTAAACTATCAATGGTTAGTGCGATTTTACTACATAAATTGACAATTGTTAGCCATAGTGCCCGCTAAAATTCAAAATGTTGAAGTTTAACAACTGTTAACGTGATTTCACTACATAAAATTAACAATTGTTAGTTGTAGATCCCGGGAAATTTAAAATTTTAAAGTTTAACAATTGTTAGTGCGATTTCACAGGTTAAGTTATCAATTGTTAACGCTAATTATCGATTTTAACAATTGATAAAAGTTAATCATTGTTAACAGTTTAACAATTGTTAGTTTGCATTTTACGTAAAAATGAGTGATTAGCTAACTGTTGTTAAAGTTAACAATTGTTAAAGTCGCTAGTGAAATCAAGGTCTAATATGTGAGCTGATATAACCCTCAACCCATACAACATATGGATAACAGTCTATGCAACTTTCTAGGGAGTCATATCGTCGGTGAAGAGCAATTCTGTCGCAAGTCCATTCAATTGGTAGCTGCTGTCGAGGTCGCTTCCGCGTTGTCCTTTGCATTTGGTGGATGTGGTATGTTCCTGACTGTATTGTGTCATGACGTACACATGGGGGTCGTCCACAAAAGACGTAATTAAATTTCATTTCCAGAACATTTTGCACTTTTCAAAAACACTTTTTGGCAAGTGCAAAATGTTCTATTTACATGATTTTAAAATGTGTAAAATTTTCTAATTACTTGTTTTTCAATAGTGTAAAATGCTCTTATAATTACTTGTTTTTTAAAAGTGTAAAATAAAATGTTCTATTTACATGTTTTTTAAAAAAGTTAAATGTTCTAATCACTTGTTTTTAAAAAGTGTAAAATAAAATGCTCCATTTACATGTTTTTCAACGGTGCAAAATGCTCTATCGACATGTTTTTCAAAGGTTTAAAATAAAATGTTCTATTTACATGTTTTTCAACGGTGCAAAATGCTCTATCGACATGTTTTTCAAAGGTTTAAAATAAAATGTTCTATTTACATGTTTTTCAACGGTGCAAAATGCTCTATCGACATGTTTTTCAAAGGTTTAAAATAAAATGTTCTATTTACATGTTTTTCAACGGTGCAAAATGCTCTATCGACATGTTTTTCAAAGGTTTAAAATAAAATGTTCTATTTACATGTTTTTCAACGGTGCAAAATGCTCTATCGACATGTTTTTCAAAAGTTTAAAATAAAATGTTCTATTCACATGTTTTTCAAAAGTGCAAAATACAATGTTATATTTACATGTTTCTCAAAAGTGTAAAATAAAATGTTCTAATTATTTGATTTTCAAAAGTGTCTAATAAAATGTTCCATTTACATGTTTTTCAAAAGTGTAAAATGTTCTATTCACATGTTCATGAAAAGCGCAAAATGTTCTGGTAGGTAATGGAATTTTTATTACGTCTAAGTGTGCGTTATGAGTACAATACAGTGAATAACATACCACTCCCCCCCAATGCATAGGACAACTAGGAAGCGACCTCGAAAGTAGCAACCAATTATATGGACTTGCGACAGAATGGCTTTAAGATTTGTAATGACTTACGACAGAATGATTCTTCACCGACGATACGTTATCGTATGCTGTACTTTTGATCAATTTTTGATCAATCTGTAAATAAACTATTTTGTAAAAACTCAATGTTGTATGGGCTGACGCCAAATCGACTGAATGAATAAATTATTATTATTATTATTATATGCTGTACAACATGCATAAAAGATGCGGAGCGGACTGCAGTAATACTAAATGAATAATTCTAGATTTATGTAGTGGGGTTAAACGATACGATTTGTGACCAATAATAAAATGCATAAAAATACAAATAATTTGACTAAAATAACTAAGTTACTTACCCCCTGTTCCAGTAAAGTAGATCACAAGAATCATTGCGATCGTACACAGAAACTTGCAGGTCTTCATTTTTCTGCTCGGAATACGTAATAATGTTGGACTTGTAAGACGCGTGTTTAATTGAAATATGGAAATGCCACTGCTGTCAAAGTACGACGAAGAGTTCTACTCAAAAGTACCAGTGTTTTCAAATTGAAATACTGATTATTAAAGAATTGAAACAAGTTGAATTGTTGGGTTCAATGAATGGCAACTGAACTAGAATTAATTGAATGCTCATTCTAACTAAAAATCAGCAGCCGAGATTCATTTACAAATGGCCTATTCAAATTCAATATTCTGATCTCAATCAGTCATTCAATTACTCAACACGGAAGCTGCATGAGATAATGAAAAAAAATTATACCCTGTGAATAAATGGATCATTAGGCATTATTTGTAAGTAGGTGAATACGGTGAATGATTATCAAATTCTATCGTCCTTTGTTTGCATCATTTGAATTGAGTTCTTATTCACAAGAACAGGGCCGGATAATGCGGCCAGCGCAGGCAGTCCCCGCTGCCTAAATTTTTTAAAAACATGTAGATGGAATATTTTGCAATTTAAAAAAATATGTAAATAGAATATTGAGACTTTTTCAAAACATGCTAAATAAATTCTTTTGTACATTTCAAAAACTTGAAAATAAAACATTTTCCACTTTTCTCAAAACATGTAATTACAACATTTTGCACTTTTTAAATAAAGTAAAAATAACATTTTGCAATTTTCTAAAACATGCAAATACATTATTTTGCTTCACCAAAGAAATCCAACTATAAAATTAAAATGTTGGTTTTTGTATGGAAACAAATTGCTGCCTAAAACAATAGCTGCGTCTGGCCCTGCACAGGAAAAGCAGTAACATCTTATATATGAAACTGTTTAAAATTTAAACCTTACTTAAACCTATGAGAATAAATACCTGCAATTGCAATCTGCCATAGTATATAAATAAGAAGATGTAAAAAAAGATATGTGCTGTGGGATTGACTAAGAAAATCAAAAATACTTATTATGTGTATGCGACTTAATATTTTCAAATTCAAAACATAATAAAACATTTTTATGCCTTCCTACGGCTAAGTTAAATTGGACTTTCGTTGAACAGAAGATTTTGCACCTTTTAGAAATAGGTAAAACGAACATTTTGAACCTTCTAAAAACAGGTATATAGAACACTTTGCACCTTTTAGAAATAGGTAAAACGAACATTTTGAACCTTCTAAAAACAGGTATATAGAACACTTTGCACCTTTTAGAAATAGGTAAAACGAACATTTTGAACCTTCTAAAAACAGGTATATAGAACACTTTGCACCTTTTAGAAATAGGTAGAAAGAACATTTTGAACCTTCTTAAACTAGGTAAATAGAACACTTTGCACCTCTTAGAAATGGGTAAATAGAACATTTTGCACTTTTAAGAAATTTGCAAAAACAATATTTTGAATTTTCAAAAACAAGCAAAATATATTTTTTCTACATTTCAAAAACAGGAAAATAAAACATTTAGGACTTTTCCCAAAACGTGAAGGTAAATTAGAACATTTTCCGATTTTCTGAATCAAGTAAATCGAACATTTTGCACTTTTGTAAAACATGTAAATACAACATTTTTCTTTACCAAAGAGAACCATCTTTAAAATCAAAATGTTGGTTTTTGTATGGAAGCAAATTGCTGCCTTAAACCAATTTCTTCGTCCGGAAGTGTATGTAGCTAAAAAAAACTAGGAACCCCGCAATATTTTGATTTATAAAATTCGAAAACAGGGGCGATGACTTTCGTTCCATCCTTCGTTCCCTGTCTCACCCCAACATCTCTCACGCATCTAAATATCACCTGAAAGAAGGGACGTTGTTTACGTGTCAGCCCAATACACTGCCCACTTAGCTGGCAAAGCATCTGCCTATTGAACATTTGAATATTTTTTGGGATTTTGAATGCCCTGTCGTACAGAGAGATGTAGAGTGTAACGGCGACGACAGGTGAATAGGTAGACAAAATGCTTACGACCTAATGTTAGTCGAGTTGCAGAAACTAATAAAATAAACAGCGCCAACAATTGAAATTGTGATCTGTATATTTTTCAAGACAAAAATAATGTTCCATGTACTCAGGTTGTAGTACTCAATAGACAATTCGTCTGTGAAGATTCAAAATGACCCTTATTTAATTCACGCTACAATCAAAATGAGCTATGTCATAAAAACAAAATGAGGAACATATATTAAATGAGGCATATCTTAAGTGAAAAATCTAAACGAGCCATTTCCAATTAAAGCTATAGAATTAAAATCAACAATGTCAAAAACCTGCTAAATGAGATAACTGCGTAAGAGGTCATCCACAAATGAAGACATCCAAATATCTCGATTTTTAAGATGATGATGGGCTGATGACCCCCCTGTCATCAGCCTAACTATTGCGTAAATAGCAATCTTTAAAACATAGGACGTGGTCCTAGGGAAGATTGCTTGCCCAACCTATACAAATTAGAGACTCTGATATTTACAACTAAATAAATTAAAATAACTCCACTAGCTTCCCTTCCTGCTTCCTTTTGTGTTTGGGCTCGTTATTTGATGATACATGAGTGGGTTCCGTAGGAAGGTGAATACTTGAATAATTTTATCAAGTTTTGCATTTTAAAATAGTGGCATGCATACGCAAAGTTTTAATTTCCTTAGTCAATCCTACTGCATATATTCGTTTTAGAATTTCATCATTTAAATACTATGACAGATTGGAGATGCTACTTCCGTGGGTTGAAGAAAAGATTTAGATATGTTTACAATTTCGTGCATAAAGTTTTAAATTTTTGGCTGCATGAGAACTCCATTGAACTGATCCAAACAAAGAACGATAGAATTTGGCAAAATCATTTACCTTCTTGACACACTTACACATAATGCCTCATGATCCATTCATTCGCAGTGCATTTTATATAATTAATTATCCCATGCATATTGAGTGTTGATTATTCAGATGACTGATTGAAATCGGAATACGAGATTTAAATAGGCCATTTGTGAATGATTCTTTACTAACCTGATATTCAATAAGAATAACCATGTAACTGAAATCTGTTCAGCTTCTTTTCAAATAAATGCAACTATTGAAAAATGGGAACCTGCAAAATCGTCTTTACACTCGCAATGATTTTGATTTTCTACTTTACTGCAGCTGGTGGTGAGTTACGTGGATGATTTAGAGATGATATTTGTATTTTACATGTTGAGTGATCCAACAGTAATTTCCGTAAACTTGTTATATCAACAGTGTTGGTAAATCCCTAACCAAAGTTCTTATTGACGACGGTTAACCGACTGTACTATTGATGTCGGAGTAACAGCAAGATGGGTTACACAAATTAACAGCTACGTGGTAAATTTGCCCCGATATTTTTTAAAGTCTATACTGGTCCATTAATGTCGACATAAACTAAAATTTGCATTTTACAACTAATTTTACTCTAACGATTAGATGGATTTTCTTTGAGCGTGTCAATTTCTATGACGTAATTTATGGACGACTTTATTGCAGTTATAGTGGTTTTAGTATGTTCAGTTGTAGAAAGATGATAATTATCAGCAAACATAGTTTTAACACTACATTTACTCAAAGTCAAAATTTATCCGTTTTCACGAAAGTATGGATGGGGGAACCCTGCCTTTACTAAAATTTTCCAGTGTTATTCCAACTGAATTTTCTTGATTTTTTATTTCAAGAAAATTTCGAAAATGCAAATTCAAATAAAATCGAGATAAGCCATTCTGCACGTGACCGACTATACTAGCAGCTGTTACTAGCCACAGTAGAAGACGATATGATACAATTCGTTTGAATCCATGTGTTCAAGCATGGTAGGTTCCCATGTAAGCTGATATAACCCTCAACCCATGCAACATATGGATAACAGTCTATTATGCAACTTTCTAGGGAGTCATATCGTCGGTGAAGAGTAAGTCGTAAGTCTATTCAATTGGTAGCTGATGTCGAGGTCGCTTCCGCGTTGTCGTTTGCATTTGGTGGATGTGGTATGTTACTATTTTTGTCATGACGTACAGTTAGAGTCGTCCACAAATAACGAAATAAAAATTTTATTTCCAGAACATTTTGTTCTTTTCAAAAACACTTTTTGACAAGTGCAAAATTTTCTATTTCCTTGTTTTTGAAAAGTGCAAAATGTTCTATTACATGTTTTATAAAAGTGTTAAATGTTCTCTTTACATGTTTCTCAAAAGTGTTAAATGTTTTAATTACTTGTTTCTCAAAATTGTAAAACGTTCTATTTACATTTTGTTCAAAAGCGCAAAATGTTCTTAAAGTGGAATTTTTATTACGTCTTTTGTGGACGACCCCTAAGTGTTCGTTATATGAGTGCAATACAAACAGTAACGTACCCCTCCTCCACCTAGTGCATCGGACAACGCGAAGTGACCTTGACAGTATAACTACCAATTGAATGGACTTGCGACTTGCGACAGAATGATTCTTCACCGACGATATGTTATCATATGCTGTACAACAAGCACAAAAGATGCTGAGCGGACTGCAGTAATACTGAATGAATAATTCTACATTTATGTAGTGGGGTTACATGATATGATTTGTGACCACTAATGAAATGCATACAAATATCAGTATTTTGACTAAAATAACTACGGAACTTACCTCCTGCTGGAATAAAGTAGGCGACGAGAATCGTTGCAATCGTCAACAGGATTTTGCTTGTCCTCATTTTTCTGCTCGGAATACGTAATAATGTTTGACTTGTAAGACGTGTGTTTAATTGAAATATGGAAATTCCACTGCTGTCAAGCTACGACGAAGAGTTCTACTCAAGAGTGCCAGTGTTTTCAAGTTGAAATATTGATTATTAAAGAATTGGAACAAGTTGAATTGTTGGGTTCATTGAATGGCAACTGAACTAGAATTAATTGAATGCTTATTCTTACTGAATATCAGCAGCCGAGATTCAATTACAAATGACCTATTCAAATTCCATATTCTGATTTCAATCAATTATTCAATTACTCAACACGGAAGCTGCATGAGATAATGAAATAAAATTACACCTTGTTAATGAATGGATCATTAAGCATTATTTGTAAGTAGGTGAATACTGTGAATGATTTTATCAAATTCTATCGTCCTTTGTTTGCATCAGTGGATTTGAGTTCTCATCCACAGAAACAGGGCCGGAAATTTGGCCAGCACAGGCAGCCCCCGCTGCCTTAATTTTCTCAAAACATGTAAGTGGAACGTTTTGCACGTTTTAAAAATATGTAAAAAGAATATTGAGACTTTTTAAAAACATGCTGAAAAAATTCTTTACTACATTTCAAAAACTTGGAAATAAAAAATTTTCCACTTTTCTCAAAACATGCAATTACAACATATTGTACTTTTTTTAATCAAGTAAAAATAACATTTTGCAATTTTCTAAAACATGCAAATACATTATTTTGCTTTACCAAAGAAATCCAACCATAAAATTAAAATGTTGGTTTTTGTCTTTTGTATGGAAACAAACTGCTGCCTAAAACAATTCCTTTGTCTTGCCTTGCACAGGAAAACTAGCAGCATTTAATGTCAGAAACTGTTAAAATTTGAACCTTGCTTAAACCCATGAGAATGAATACGTGCAATCTGCCATATTATTCGAATTTGAAAATGTAAAAATAAACATGTGTTGTAGGATCGACTGAGAAAATCAAAACTTCTTATCTAGTATGCGACTTAATATTTTAAAATTCAAAACATAATAAAACATTTATTTATATGCCTTCCTACGGCTACGTTAAATTAGGATGTAGTTAAATAGAAGATTTTGCACCTTTTAGAAATAGGTAAATAGAACACTTTGCATCTCTTAAAAATGGGTAAATGGAACATCTTGCACTTTTAAGAAATATGCAAAATCAATGCTTTGACTTTTCAAAAACAAGCAAAATAAATTTTTTCTACATTTTTAAAACATGTAAAACACAACATTTTGCTTAACCAAAGAGAAAGCCATCACTAAAATCAAAATGTTGGCTTTTGTATATGAAAACAATTGCTGCCTAAAACCAATTTCTTCGTCCGGCCCTGTATCTAACGAACGAAAACTAACAACCGAGCAATATTTCGAGTTATAAAATCCAAAAACAGGGGAGATGACTCTCGTTCCATCCTCCCTGTCTCACCCCAACATCTCTCACCCATCTAAATAACCTAAAGAAGTGACGTTGCTTACGTGTCAGTCCATGACACTGACCACTCAGCTGGAGGAGAATCTGCCTTTTTTACATTTGAATGTTTTCTGGGATTGCAATTGCCTTGCCGTACGGAGAGACGTAGAGTGTAACGGCGACGACAGGTGAAAGAGATGAAAAAATGCTTGTGACTGAGTCGAGTTGTGGAAACTAATAAAATAAACAGCGCCAACAATTGACATTGTGATCAGTATATGCTTCAAGAAAAAATATTGTTCCAAGTACTCAGGTTGAAGTAGTTAATGAACAATTCGTCTGTCAAGAACCAAAATGACCCATATCCAATTCACGCTACAATCAAAATGAGCTATGTCATAAAAACAAAATGAGGAAAATATATTAAATCAGGCATATCTGTAGTGAAAAATAAAAACAAGTCATTTCCAATTTAAGCTAAAGAACTAAAATCACCAATTTCAAAAACCTGCTAAATGGGATAACTGTGTAAGAGGTCATCCACAAATGATGACATCCAAATATTTCGATTTTTAGGAGCATAAAGTATGACCCCCTGTCATCAGCTTAACTATTGCGTAAATGGCAATCTTTAACATAGGACGTGGTCCAATATAGTTTACGCTACTTCACCAGGGGCTAGACATTTTGGTTTAATATGTCCCTGTTCATCACTACCGTGGTCAGATTCATATTCATGGCCGAGTTTCATGGGAGGTTATCTGCCGTCCGTGTTGGAAACGTGGACAATAATTCCTTCAAGCCAATTCCAGGACCGCGTTTGGGAGAGCAAAGTATTGAGGTCCTTGACCCCACTTGAGGTCAAAGTTGGCTCGTACTACAGTGTGGACAGGGAGATGGTTTTGAGGATGGTTCTTTAGGCAATCTGTGAACAAACTGCTACGTTCTTGCTGGCCAATTCATAATTAACTAAAGCAGAGATAAAAAGTGTAGTTAAGTTTAAGTTAGTCAGGTCAGAATGTACTTCAACGCAAATTGCATTTATTTAATAATGAAAATCAAATCAAATATTCCATATTCACATGTTTTTGAAAAGTACGAATTGTTCTATTTGCATGTTTTGAGTTTTGGAAAAGTGCAAAATTTTGTAATTACATATTTTTGAAAGATGCAAAATATTTTATTTAGATATTTTTGAATGATGCAAAATGTTCAATTTATATGTTTTGAAAGGTGCAAAAGATTCTATTTGCATTTTTAAAACAGTGAGTAAAATGTTTTCATATATTTTTTGGTTTTTGAGAGGTGCAAAATTGAATATGATTGAATATTCAAATATTTTTTTAGATAAAAGTGCATTTTATCTTTAGTTAAAAGTGAAAATGGCTCATTTTGGTTCTTCACAGACGATATATGACACTCAAATAAATGTAAATTCTGCACTAATCGTACTTGAAAATATAATTCAAATTAAATAAAAAGAATTTTTAGTAACTAATTGAGAATGTTTAATAAGGAAATTTCATAAGAATTGAAAATTGTTTTTTATTTCCATGAAATTTGAAATCCTCTCCCTGCGGTAGATGCACTTGTATGACATGTTGCTACAAATGGGTATTCCGAAGTAAAGGAGACTGGAGATGTCACATTTGTACTCCACCTGAAAAAAACCACAAGCAATATGTTTAAAAACTACAAAAATGGCCTACATTAGCATAGCCTATATTAGGTAAATTAGCATGGCTGCACGTGTTACATTTAAAGATTTTTAAAATTACTGTTTTGGAGCATAGTAGAAATCAGTATCGTCTGTGAAGAACCAAAACGACCCATATCCAATTTAAGCCACAATCAAAATGAGCTATGTCAAAAAAACAAAATGAGAAACGTGAGTACAATGTTAATTCGTATTTTTTAAAAGCGTCAAATGTTCTATTTACATGTTTTTGGAAAGGTGCAAAATGTTCTAATTCCATGTTTTTGAAAACGTGCAAAATGTTCCAATTCCATGTTTTTGGAAAGGTGCAAAATGTTCCAATTCCATGTTTTTGGAAAGGTGCAAAATGTTCTAATTCCATGTTTTCGAAAAGGTTCAATAGCTTCTAATTTCATGACCCATTCTATGCCAAAAAACTCTTTATATTTTAAACACAAGAAATTCTGTAACAGATGGGAAAAATTAATTTTACTATATTTTAGCATTTAGCACTTTTTAAAATCATGTTAATAGAAAATTTCATACTTTTAAAGAACACTTAAATAGTACATTTTGCACTTCTCAAAAACATGTAAATAGAACATTTTACACTTTTCAAAAACATGTAAATGTACTGATATGCCGTTTTTGCTGGATGAGAAATGAGTAAGTTCCCTTTTTCAAGGTAGCACCGATGAAACATTAAGCATCTACATAATATTAGAGGAATATAAGAACCGAGTAATATTTTAAAATTTTGGTAATTTTGGACGGTCCACTTGTTTTTTAAAGAATGTTTTGTAAAGAAAAGTAGCTTATAAATTATATTCGACTTTCTAATAAATATTTACTATTATGTCCTTCAAAAATAAAATATGAGATTCTAAATGAATTACGCACATGTTCATCCAGCTAAAAGTATCATGGGCAAGTTGAAAGAAACGAAACTCGTGGAATCTTAATTGCATAAAGAATTCCGTCACGGCCGCCGCACATGTGAACAAACAAATGCTTAAAAAAATAGATCCCAGATTTTTGCGAAGAATCCACATTGACGAATGCTCAGCGGCATAAGAAATCTAAGCAACAATCGATGAAAACATTATTAATTAGTCAAATTCCAATTTTAAATACTAGAATTTTTATTGAGCTTTCCTAAATCGTCTGTAAAGAACCAAAATGACCCATTTCCATTTTAAACTAAAAATAATATGTGCTATCAACAAAAAACATTGAAATATGTCTTTATAGCATTTAAATAGACTATTTTACACTTTTCAAAAACACTCAAATAAAAAATTTTGACTTTTCCAAAAATATGTAAATAGACCATTTTGCGCTTTTTAAAAACTCCTATTGAACATTTTACGCATGTTTCTCATTACGTTTTTATGACATAGCTCATTTTGATTCTAGTTTAAATGGGAAATGGGTCATTTTGGTTCTTCACAGACGACATGTATTTAAATTCACTGTTAATTGTATAATAGTAATGCAGAGTTTGCGTGATGCTTTTTTAATATTTTCTAAAATTACCTGAAAAGAAGTTGAAAGATCCAGGAGATGACTTTAAATACATTTTCGTACTCGGTATGTGTACAGTAGGGGAAACTCATATTTCTTTCTAAGGCATCATAATACAATGAAGGATTTGATACAGAGAGGTTTTTCCTTGGACTTGTTGTACAGATGCGAATTAACTCTCCGAATGAACATCAGGTGTTGAAGTTGACAGGTTTTAGGTAATTTGAGATTTTAGAATGAGGGAAAATGAGCTATAGCTTCATGTACCAGCGCTGAATGCTAAAATGTTCATTAGCTGGACGTTCTGTAGGAAACACATTTACAGAAAATCTGGTAACGTATACAGTACATCTGTTAAAACACATTTATGTATAGGCCAAATGAGTAATTCAGTAATAAACGTGTTTACCCAGCCCAGTGGTTAAAGAGGAAGTCACCAATGCCCGAGATCGCGAGTTCGAATCCGATGTTCTTATTAGTTATTTTTTAATGAACTAAACAGCGTTTAACAGCAGCACCAGTTGCGTAATCTAACCGCGATTTCCGTAAACTAAATATACCAACATTACTGGTAAATCCCTAACCCAAGTTCCTGTTGACCACAGTTTATTGATTGTATGTACTATTGATGTCGGAGCAAGACGTAACAGAAAGAGGTGATACAAAAATTAACATCTATGTGCTAAATTCGCCTAGAAATTTGTCTCAGCTTGTACTCATGCATTATTGTGGACATGCAGTTAAAAATGAATTTTACAACTAAATTTACTTCTGGGTGGATTTTCTGTGAGTTTGTCAAGTACAGTGCTGGGCAGGAGGCTGGATAATTGGTCGAGTGCATCTTTTACAAATCTCTGTAGAAATTATTTTATTCAAATGTTGCCAACATATTCAAATATTTTGAAAACAATCTAGACATTAGTTTGCTGAAAAATGATCAAAAATAATTCTTTTAGTTTGCTTTTCGAAAAACTCCTCCGTATTACAAAGGTCAGTAAAGCAGAAGCACTCAGTTATATTGAAAGCTTTATGTATTTCGTGTCTGCAGTCGACTACTCCATATTTATCCATATCGAAAGTGATACTGCACATGTGCTTCCTCGTTTTACTGGCACCCTTGCTTATTTCGCAGCCCATTTTTGGTTGACACTCAGAAACTTGTGAAACTTTCGTACAGTTTACTCCGAAGCACTCGTAGCATTTTAAGCTATCTGCAATTTAACATATGACAATGAAATTAAAGGCAATAAAGCTGTGCAACGTAATAAATATTTACATAGTAATAGGTTCGTGAATTGGAAGTTTTGGCGCATTTGTGGCATTCGATGCTGTTTCCAATTTACTATGGGACAATGTCATTAAGGCTGTAGAAAGTATTAAATATTTAAACATTATTTAAAGAGTGCTCCACAAAATAAGGAGCCTGTGTGATTAATACGGAGTGTGGCGCGAAGCTGCGTACTAAATCTGAATGTGTCTTATTTAATGTGGAGACGGAACTCCACCTCTGTCCATTTCTATTATAAATACTCTATAATTAGAAATCCCGCCCGTCCCATAGCACAAAGGCTATGGCATAGTCAGACTGGCGAGCGAGAAAAAGTAGCACACAGGTAGTTAGACAAAAGAACATTCCAATGCCACCGCTTTCAGCGATGGGATATTTATATCTAGCTAGACAGTAGAAGTATTTCCATTGACCATAGCTTGGAACAATGGGAATCCTTTGAAGATACATACTTAACTAGTAGAAAGGAAAGAAGTTGAATTCGAAGCAGTAGAAATAATAAGTCATTCATTCCATTTTGGAGAGCCTTAGCCTACACTTGTATTCTCTTCCTTGCCTTTGAAACTAGAAGAAGTGGAAAAGAGAAGTTAGCGACGATTTAGTTTTTCACAGCGGAATATAAAGAAAACATTCTCAGAAAATCGTCTCGAGACGCAAGTGATTCTGTTGCTTAATATTAAAAGTCATTAGATCTACGACTCGATTTGACAGTTTAGCTTTTCTTTTCTTGAAAGACTTAATAAACTTAACCGGTCATCTTCTCTTGACCCGGAGTTAGAAAGTTAGACGGAAATTGGGGATTGAAGTCATAACGCTCGAATAAGGACTTAGGATTCTATTGACGTGCTGCCAAGGACACTGAGGTCTTGGAATACCATCGGGCATTGCCGTGGGAAAATAATAGATACTTCCTATCTCACCGGTAACTACGCGCAATTAATACTTACCTACCTCTTCTCGTTCTTTGTGTTTCTTTTCCTCACTCGTCTCCGTCCGTGAACATATTATGTAATATAAAAACGTGTATGTAATTGAAGTGATTAATCGAGGTTATAAAAGTATTAAACAATCTTCCTCATAGATATTAATCACAAGAAATATTCCCTTTTTGTTTATCGTCGTTTCACTTTATTTACAGATACATATATATACTTATACAGATACTTCCATATAAATCCTATTACGACATCTTAGAGCTTAAACGAAATCTTCTACTTCTATGAGATTTTGAGCTTCGGATCCGCTCCGTTCCCTCAAAAATCATAGGTGCGGGGTAGAATTTTCGTTTTTGTCCCTATTTTTATGAAAATTTTGAAAAATTTGACCCAGAATTACGAAATTTCGAAAACTTTTGAAAATTTTTATTTTTGTTTTATAGCATTATTCCACGTTAATTTTGTTAATATAGACTATATTTTGGTGATATTTCGACAATTGTGAACGAGTAAAAATTCACGAGAGACCAGAGAGAAACGGAATAGCAAAATCTTTACTATTTTCTGTTTTCCTGTCATTTGGCATCTTTGCATCGAAGGATCACATTAAAAGGTATTGACTGACTTTTCATGAGTATGTACCCATTTAAATCGTGAATTGTGAAACGTGATTGGTGACAGTTGTGAGAAAGGGACCCGTAACTCACTTGCCAAGAGTAAAAACCCACCCCACCCAAAGTAGGTATATACTTATGATAGTTGGAATCCTAAGTTTCCTAATTTTTATAATTATTATCGCTCGTTTGGAATTACGCCGCATCGATTTACCAATTATAGAGTTAATCATACTTGTTCAGCTCTTACGTGATCTCACCCGATTTTTAATTTTATACTAAATGCTCCAAATTATATTTTTACTATTAATACTTTCTATTTTTCTCCAATTCTGTGAAAACTTGTGGATAAATCATATACCTGTACAAGCCATTGTCATTCTTTTAGGTAACATTATCGACATAGTTAAGTACCTAATTAGCAGCTAATAATTCTTGCTCATTACTTAACTGATTTTAAAGCCATATTTTAACCATATTTATGAATAATTCCGAGCTTGAAACATTTTTTATTCTGACCTAATTTTTACACTCAGAGTTAACGGAGTCAACTCTTAGTGTGGAGGGAAAAATATCGCATATTTTAATATTTTATAGAGTGACAAAAGCTCATTTTAGTTATTTTAACTTTTAACAAAGTCGAACAGTCAAAAATTAGTGTGGAGGCCAAACCTCCAAATTCTTGACATTATTTTTTTCTCACAACTAATTTTTTGAATAATGGCTCGTTTAAATAGGGAAGAACAGGAATTATTTGGTTTGGATGCACCCATGAATGTAGACTTATTAGAATCTGACGATGACGATTTGACTCAGGAGGAACAGAGGGAAAGGGATGCATACATAGCTAGGCGCACCGCGGCACAAGCCGAAGACAAACGCATTTATGAACAAAAGCTCAAGGACCTTCAAAATAAAGAAGCATTAGACAGGATAGCTAGAGGCCCGAGTGCCGAGAGTAGCCAGTCCCAAGGTAATCCTCCAGCTTCAATTTCCTCAGCTCCTCAACCTCGTATTTATTTTAATAAAACACAACCTTCAGCCAAATTACCTCCAAATCCTTTCGATTACCAAAAGACGAATCCTCTCCCTAATTTGACTAGAGCTCCTGAACATAGTGCATTTGCATCTAGCAGAAGTCTCCTAGGTAGATCAGCCGAGGATATAGCAGCACTTAGGGAAGTTTTTGCTCCACCAAGACCAACTAGTAAGGAAGCTGAGTTAGCTCGTACTATACGCAATAATGAGCTTATTAAAGATTGGGCGAAGTATGCTGGAGATAGTGAGGTAGACGCATTCCTATACCAATTTAATCAGGACGCTGCCTATATCGACATGACAGAATATGACAAATTCGACGCTCTCGATCGGGTACTGGACGGACAGGCCCTTGAATGGTGGAAATCAGAAAGGTCTTCATGGAGACCAGCTCTCAAAAGACAGACACCAGGTATTAATAGAGATTTATGGAAAAAGCTCGAGACGGCTTTGGCAGTCAGATTTGATAATGACTCATTAATTAGTAAGGCCAAGGCAGACTTACCCAAAACAGCTTATAATAGAATCATGGGCAGTTCAGAGTACATTTCAGGTAGACTCAGCGTACTGAGACGCATCGACCCCAAAATGAGTGCAAATGACTTGGTAGTTGGACTTTTGAAAGGTGTACCTAAAAGAATGCGTAGCAATATGATGGGCTGTACAACCATTGACCATTTTCGGACTACATTAGATAAAGCCATAAGTACGGGCGTAATTCATGATTGGTTGGATCCCGTTCCAACTGAACAAGTCACATATTCCGGTCCGAAAGTTGAAGGACGTACATACGCGCGGGCACTCCATGCCCATACGCCATACCAGCATAAACAAAATGCTGGGATTCGGGTAGAACCACAGCGCGAACCCATAGTCCAGGATGCCCAAGGTGCCCCTGTAAACCAAATAGCTCCTAGATACCCTCCTAATCCTGTTAATGGAGCTCCCTATGAAGCTCCTCCTGATCCTAATGTCCCACGTGGGGCCAATGAGGACCCTGCGGTGGTGAAATATCCGTATTACAATGAGCGTCGTCGTGCATATTGTGTAGCTGCAGAAGGAGCTAGGTCAGCATGTTGGCAATGCGGTAGAATGACACATAATTTCCGCACTTGTCATGAATTGTATCGAGCTCAGGGAATTCCAATTCCACTTAGACAGCCCAGGCAACCAAGACAGCAGGATGCACCCCAGGTAGGACAGGCAGCACAGGGAAATGGTAATTTAAACTAGAAGGGGTGGATATAGTCACTATATCCAGACCCGAGCCTCCTGCATCAGAGCATTCATTCAAATCTGTATCTATTAAATATACGAAAGTCTATTTTAAGTCACCTAAACCGGCAAGAGTATATAAAACTATAGCAAAGGCCGATGCCGCTTTGCGAAGCCTGGGAACCAGGCAGAACAAAGTGACTGACGTTTTGGGTCATAAACCAGGTCATCCACTACTTCAAGTAGGGCAGGAGCTTGACGATTTCGATTTTGAGAAACCCATAGGTATTCTTTTTGATTTTCCTTCTGAAAATGAAATCCATTATGCACGGAAATTCAGTAATGAGTCCACGGAAATAAAACGTGAGATGAAGTTCCGTACGAGTGTACATAATATAAATATGTTAGAAGTTCTTGTGGACACTGGAGCCACTGTGTGTACAGTAAGTCTAAAAACTTTGAAGGATCTAAAAATAGAAAAACAAATAAAAAGGTGCAAACCACTCACTGTATATTTATCCATAGATGATAATAATGCACATACTATCGATAAGATTATTTATTTACAATTTTTCGTGAATGAGTACAAGGAATGGATTCAATGGGGATTTTTTGTGGTCGAGAAAGCTCAAGATCCTATCGTATTTGGTTGTGATTTACTTAAAACTTATAATGTAAACATAGAATGCGGATTAGGCACGATTATTTTTAGACCAGCCCAAGAAAGGACTCATAAATCCATGAGGTCAGACGCAGAACGATTATGTAGACTAAAGGCTTTCCCAAGTAAAGGTGCACTTAGACGCATGAAATCGCAATCTGCATATTTAAGGAAACAAAAGGCACTTCAACTCAGTATGGTCACCGCATGTAATCCTCTACGTAAGGATGATTTAAACAAGGTATTGGATGGGATACAGGAAGACGACGATTTACAGGTTGAAGGTAACATTGACATTAGTCAAAATGAGGTCACAATCGACGACATTGAGTCTATAGGTACTACCACTATCAGACGAGTCCACAGTACAACTTCATCCTTATTGGAGGAGGTTCGATCTGTACAATCTAGCGAAGCATCCAGCCGAGCTGTCGAATATTACAAACAGTACAAATTACGACTTTTTACAGTTCGGCCCTCCCTCATTAAGGATGACACGGCAACGGAGGTCCCCTTTTATACAGAGGACCCCGAATATTCAGGTCAAATAGCGATTTATCCTAATTATAATTTATTTGAGACAATGGGTCTCATGGTATTACAAGACACAGTCAGAGTCATAAAAGGTAAAGGTATACTGCATGTTGCAAATTCTCAACAGTCAGGCGACGTAATTTTACCACCACAACCGACCCTTTCCAATTATGAAACAATGCCAACGGACTATCTCCGTGCTACTAGGATAGATAAAGACAATTCCCCTACTATGCATGTGAATGACCAAGACTATAATGATGCAGTTGACACTGCACCGGTACCAGAGAGTGTAGAAGGTAGTCAACCATTAACTAATGATGAATTTTCTCAATTCAAGATTTTTAAAGGTCTCACAGGACCTCAAAAGATTAAGGTTAGGGAACTTTTAAGTAAATACTACAAAGCTTTTGGTTGGACCGAGAATGACTTTCTGGAACCGATGCGTGACCCTAGGACTGGTAAGACATTACAAGCAACAGTGGAGTTATTGGATAAGTCAGCTCAAATTGTAAGTCCCCGTTCCGTGAGTTTAGAGTTACAGGAAATTACCCGTAAGTATACTGACAAACAACGAGAATTAGGCCTGATACAGAATTCACATAGTCAATATGTATCCCAGGTACAAATGTTATCCTCCGGAAATACCTGGAAACCCACTGTAGATTACAGGAAAATTAATTTAAAAGTGAAACCTGAACCTATGCCCATCCCACCTTTACACACTGCTTTCAAATCTCTTTCGAATTCCAAATATTTTTGTAATTTAGGTCTTCGTGATCCTTACCAACAGATAGAATTAGACAGTGACAGCAGAGACATATTGGCATTTATGACTTCAGACGGTCAGTTTCGTCCCACTCGTACTCCTTTCGGTTTCGTCAATTCGAGTGCAATTTTACAGAAAACTTTAGATGTTATATGGTCTCCATATAGAAATTCCTTTTTAAATAATTACTCCGAAGATAATTGCTTCGGAGGTCAAAATTTCACTGAATTGATGGAACGTTTTGAGAAAATACTATGGCTCTGCATACAAGCGAATGTCAGATTACTACCCAAAAAGTGTTATGTAGGTCACCCAAAAATCGTCTTTCTAGGTCATAAAGTCACTTCTAAAGGCGTCGAAATAGATCCTGATCGCACTAATGTATTGATGAATTTTCCAGATCCTCAGGATACCACCGACGTACGTCGATGGCTAGGGTTAAGCGGTTTCTTTAGAAGATTAATTTTCGGCTATTCAAAATTTGCTAGGCCACTATATGATTTATTAAAGAAAGACGCAGTTTTTGTTTTCAATGCCGCATGTCAAAGAGCGGTGAGAGAGATGAAAACAGCCATATGTACCGCTCCAGCATTAGCATTCCCGGATCCCACTGCCATTTTGGAATTATGGGCTGACGCCAGCGATTATCAAGTCGCTGCTGCCCTTATCCAGGTAATTACGCATGGGAATAATAAAGATCGACAACCCTTGGGTTTCGATTCTCATACACTATCACATACTGAGAGTAAGTGGACAGTCACGGAGAAAGAGTGTTACGCTATAGTTCATGCCTTTCAAAAATTTCATAATCTACTATTTGGAAGGGAAGTCTTAGTTTACACTGATCACCAAGCACTCGTCAACATTCTTCGAACACCTCAGGTCACCGGTAAATTAGTGCGATGGAGTCTCAAGTTGAGTTCATACCGCCTAAAAATTATGTATGTACTAGGAAAATCTAATGCCATGGCTGACTGTTTAAGTCGACCTCCACGAGCGGATAATCTTCCTGTAGCCATTCTTAGAGGCATGACGGCGAAGACTGAACATCCTAGGCAACCTGAGGACGAGGAATATATAGTACATTGCGCAGATACAGATAAATCTATAGTTAATCTACAAGGTATGCAGGCACAAGACAAAGATTTAGCTGAAATAAATAAGTCACTGCAGGTAGATGAGGAAAATAATTGTCGAGGGAAAAATAAATTTCGCAATGATTTCCGCCTCAACACAGACGGTATTCTCCAGCATGTCAACTATGAGCCTTTGGGACCATTGTGGGTAAATGTTCTACCAGTAACTGAGGAAAAATGCATAGCACGTGAACTGCACAATAAGTCACATTTTGGTTTTAGAAAAATTTATTACTCTATGGTCGATAAATACTGGTTCTTGCAGATGTGGGATAACGTCACTAAGGCATGTCGAGCATGTGACACTTGCCAAAGATTTAATGTCCCACGTGTCAAGAAATCAGGTCCTATGCATGCAATGATTACTCCTACCACTCCTTATGCTAAAGTTTCAGTGGACTACCTTGGTCCACTGAATACTACTTCTAGTAATAAAACTTATATCTTGGCCGTGATAGACCAATGCACCCGCTTCCTGCATCTCATCCCAACTACAGGCACAACTGTGGCTGAAACGGTTAAAGTGTTAGAACCATTAATAGCAAAACATAAAATTAAAGGGATCGTATCTGATAATGGTCCAGCTTTTACAGGTCACAAGTTCAATGAGATGTGCACTCGACATAATGTTATCTCCATCCATAGCTCTCCACACCATCCTAGTAGTAACGCATACGTAGAGAGAGTCAATTCAACATTTGGCAGCATAATGAAGAAATTAAAGTACGATAATAATAATATTGAATGGGATATTATGTTACCTCATATAGAAAATGAATATAACGCAGTTAAGCATGTTAGTACCGGCTATAGCCCATATTTCTTAATGTTCGGTAGAAGTCTTCATTTTTGCTATGTTACAGGAAAACCCCTCGATGATGATCATGATCCAAATGACCCAGAAATGACCCAGGTTAGATTTCATGAACTTCACAAAGCACGTATCTTGGCGCATGAAAATTCATGTCATAATCAGTTGAAACGTAAAATGGCTTTTGATAAGACTCACCCCACAGTTCTATATAAGGAAGGTGATTTAGTACTAAAGAAAAATTACTATAAGGCACCAGGCACAGCAGCAAAATTTACAGTTAAGTATACAGGTCCATATAAAGTATATAGTACAGCAACAAATCAACATATGTATCTCCTCTGTGATAGAAATACTGACCTTTCGAAGTATATTGATGAAACTGTCCTTGAGATTGTGCATGGCCACAACCTAAAACCTTACCTATTAGACGACATTCCTGTCCTTAATAATAATATGGAACCTGCATTAGGTGATCAAAATTGGTTAAATAATTTTACTTATACTCCCGACGATGCAGCATTTTACACCGAACCATGGGCAGACCCAGACCTTAAAGATTTCGATGGGGATACCGCGGCACAAATCAACGTAGTCCCCCGCGGAATATTTAACCAAGAATACTCTTTCGATCCAAATAACGAATTGAAACTACGCAACCGTACAATTCAGCGAAACCCAACTTCACAGAATTATAGGCATCTTACAAATAATTATTCCAATCACGCCATCACTCATATTCCAGAGTTAGATACACCTCTGGGAAATTCCGCAATTCCAGTAGCAAACGTTGTAGACACTAATCCTAACCTACCTGTAGATTTACCTGTACCACTAATACCGTCGGTCGCGGAACAGATTCCCACGCCGGCGGAAACCAATAATATTTCTATTTCAAATAGGGTAAATTCTGATAACTCTCCTACAGCTAGAAGATACTTTGATGTAGACACGATAGATAGGTATCCTGCACGCATGACCACCACTATTGCTGATGATCCGTTTGCGAGAGAATCCCGTTGTAATAGTCATAACATGAACCACTTAGGTTCGGATGGTTCTTTTATTCACAAGGACGATTGGAATTTAATTCAGGGCATTGATATTAATACTGGAAAACGGTATTCAGATTTTGATTATGACAAAACCAAAACTTATTTTAATTCTTTTCGTAACCCATCAAAAGACATACCTATGTCTCAGATTTCTAATATAGCACAACCAACTGAAGCTCCAACTTATAGAGCAGATTCTATCGATACTTCGAATCACTCAATTTATAGTTGTCACGTAAACATTAGGAAAGGATGCTCCGAATTAGGTGATATTTCCCAAAATAAACGCGATAATCCCGTAGAAATTCCTATAGCACCAAAAAGCTGGAATGGAGAGCGGAATACAGAATCCGCCCTTCAGCCCAAAATACAGACCAAATTAGTCGTTACTGAATTCACAAATAAAAAAGTAGTTAAGATGGTCAACATAGATGATGAAACACAAGTACTCGGAGAAATCGAAATCGACACAGCACCAAAAGAATCAATCACTGAAACTCAACAAATTGATCCAGCTGAAAGCGATCTTGAATTCTTGGAAGAAAATATACTTGAAACTCCCACAGTTCCAACCATAGAGTCTACAGCGGTCATTGAAAATGATACTGTCAAAATAGCACCTGCAAAGGGAAATAATAGTAAGGTCATACTGAAAAGTAAAAAGTCAGAGTCAATTACTGAAAATACTGAATTACGAAGGTCAAATAGACCAAGAAAAACAGTCATACCTTGGGATCCTTCCGATGTTGAGGTCCCAAAGACACGAAAGCGCAAGGAGGTAGGCTCAGTACATAAGAAACGAAAGAAAAAGAAAGTAGCAAAGTTAAAAAGATGTCACGTAAAACCTACGGATGCCATGGCGGAATTGGTTAAGGCCATGGGAAACATAGGGCAAATGATGGCATGTCAATACCAGAAACCAGTTTCTTACTCTTCTTCCGACTCTGATACCTCAGACTCTGATTCTGAGGACTCTAGTTAGATTGCACGAAAAATTTCTGCATGCACACTATTCTATTTAGAATTTCTAAATTTTAGATAGAAAAATTTTTTTAAATTTTGGGAAAAAGCACTATCCCATCACCTACTTAAGTAGTGATGGAAATTTTCTTTCTTTTTCGGGTAAAGACTAGACATCCTCAAAATGGCCAATCCTTCACCCAATCCGAATCCTAACAAACTCCCTCATGGACCACCGCGAATTCCCGAAGGACAATTAGATCCAGAAAACGAATTTGCCAACGCCGGAATCGAATCAGATGATGAAGATTGGGATCACAAATATGTCTACAACCAAGACCGGTCCCGTAGAGTTATGCTACATCAATTGCGAAACAGGATCCCCGGACAACCCGAAGCACACCGTTATGTCATGCGAATGACCAGCGATAGTACTCCACATCCTAATGACATCCAGGCCAGACAACCGGACGGAACTTATACACACATGGTTCCTCAGCCTGTAGATCCCCGCCCGATTACGCAGAACACTCCACCAGCTTCCCCACGTCGACAGCAATTTATCCAACAAATTCCTACACCAGCTAGAAACCCTCCGAGATCTCCAATCATAAATCAAGCAGTTGCACTGGATAACGATTCAGAAGATGAACCTGCTGATAATATGGACATCGAAGATCCCATTCCTTATGACCATGAGACTTTTGAACCCCTCGAAGGACTTCCTGCTCAAAACATCAAGCGCTCCACGAGCACTGCAGATTTCAAATCTGAAAATATCCGAAAAAAGCAGAAGAGCGGATCTCCTCCGAAAATTCCAGAACCTCAGCCAGGAACTTCACAGCAATAAGAGCCTATCCCCGATGAAATTCGACAACTCCAACAGCAGCAGATTGAAGCAAATCGCAGATCGGCTGAGATAGAACAGCAACTACAGCGCTGGAGATTAACTTCCAGCACTCCTTCATCGACACCACCAAGAACTAATGGTATTCTTAGTCCTCCAAATCAACCTACGGGAAATTTATTATTAGGCCCAGCTCCACCACGTATTGCTGTCGGCCTCCCGAGATTTACTATGAGAGGAAGAGCACCCACCAGAGTTCCTCCCACCATCCAAGTTAGTCCGAATACAGCTCAGCCCCTGGACACAATCACTCCAGCTCCGGCTCCAATTTCGATAGAACAAGTTCCAGCTCCAGTTCAAAGAGCACCTTCACCAACTCCACCAGCACCAGATGTGAATGCTCCCACTGTCGATTTACTCCCGGACTTAGGCACTACAGCTCCTCGATATGCTATATATACACCGAAACCTCGAGCTCCTATTGAAGCCACTCCACCATCTCAACAAAGTTCGGCTCCGAGACCATCACCACAGCAAACACTGAGATTACCGCGACCATTGGACCGTCAGGATAGATACAGTAACCGACCACGGGCTCCGGCCCCACCGAGAAACACTCCTCCAACACCACGAGCATCGTTTCGCCCACCGCTCCGCTTTGGACCGAGACAAATTCCTCAACAATGGAGACCCCGAGCACAACCACCAAGCTCGAATTTCTCAAAGAACAGACAGTCGGATCAAAACTCGAAAGACCAGAATATAGATGACATTCGAGGATACTCATGGCCAAAAGGCCGTCCATGGAGAACTCAGGCCCCACCACAACATCGTCGGTCGCGATCTCCAACCCCTCCCCGAAGATCATCCAGATCCAGAGAATCTTCGAAGCATCACGACGGATACCGAGCCTCATCCAGATCTCGATCAGATGCGCCACAGCACCATCAAGCTCGAAATGCTCCAGATCCACCAGCCCCACAACAACAGCAACCTCAGAATAATATCCAACAACCAGCTGCTGTTCCGAATGGATTTTATTATCAAGCCCCAGGACTTCCTCAGCTCATTCCACTCTTCAACGCACCGATTCAGCAACCACAGATAGTACATATTCCCATTCCTCCAGTCCAACCATTTCCTCCTTTACCAGAAGTTGAGAACCACTTCGTTGGAACACCATGGGACTGTGAACTCTGTCGTCGTAGACACCAACAAGGGAATATTCGACACTACTGGCAACGATGCCCTCATCGCCGAATCAGCTACGCGAAATTTGCCCGAATCATGGAATTAGCTCAGCGTTGTTTCTTCTGCGGCGGACACCACCCAACCTATGCCTGTCCCCACTTCCAAGACTTCCATGGCCACGGCTATTAGACCAGTTTAATTCTTTTACTATTCTGGATATGGATACATGGCATGATTATGTAGATAAAATTTTTTTAAGTTCCTTCAGCAACTTCCTGCAAGGAAAATTTTCAATTTTTTTAACTCTATATTTAATAATTTTTGACACTACGTAGATTTTAAGTTTTGATTTCCTTACTATGCATAATTAGATATTTGGTTTCTTAAGCACCATGAACTCACTTCCATCTTTCATTACCAATATTATACCCATATTTTCTCGGGATTTCTTAAATAATTGGTTATTATTAAAACAAGTAATTAATGAAAGACACAAACTCTGTTTTTGCATGCTTTCGAGAACATTATTTTCATTTGCACAGTAAGGGATAAATAATTAGAATTTAAAAAGCCTCATAACTCCACTTCAAAGGAGGAAAGGAGCACATACTAATAATAAAGATAAGGTTAGGTAGGGACATAATTTTTTTTTCCATGGATTATATCCATGGGATAGAAATACCAGGTCAATTAAACGGCCTGGGACCATACTTAATCTTAATTAATTTAGATACCACCATCAAGAGACCTACCACTGCATTGGTACGGTTAAAGTACAATAACTTGGAAAAGGGTGTTTTTGTTCCTTGACTATGATTAGACTTACCATCATGAACGGAGACCACGCCAGAGACATTCCGGAGGAACCAACTCTTCCACCAACAATAGAGATTGCACCCCAACTACCGATCCAAGTGGACACAGACAGCGAGGATGACGAACCTATAGATCTCCTCGAGCCAGATGACTATCAACCTTACGACCCATCCGATTACTATATGGACGATCCACTTCATTCTCCTATGGAGGCTGAACAAGCCGGAGAGGAGGAAGATGATGAAGATGACGAAATGGATCCTCCAGATATGACTACCGATGATGACACTACTGATAATGACGACGAAGATCCTCCAGCCCCCGATGCCAACATGATACAATCCGAGGACTCGGAGGATCCTTTCGAGACAGCCCACACACACTTTGACGAGACAACAACTCCACCACCAGCACCATCAGAACGTGAGAGGAGGCCGGATCCGACGCTAAACGTCCGTGGGTTTGCTCCAGCATCGGAAGATGAAATACTGGACACACAGCAACGCCTGGGAAAGTGGATCGAAAGATTTCCGCCTCACACAGTTGTCCAAGGTAAAGAAAACTGGACTCCAACAGTACTATTACTGGAGAATGATTCTGAGAGCGATATGCCACCACTGATGGAAGAAAGAGCGATTCGCGAGGATAATTTGGAGATCCTACAAATTCAGCGGCAACGAGACGACCTGATTTTTGACCTTCGCCGTTGCCACGGTCAGACTATACCAACACCCGAGAAGGAGATTGACACTGAGGAGGAGAGTAGACCTGAGACACCACTTTCAAACTCTGAGATGGAGTCTACTCCAAATACCACCACCATCCCTCCTATCCTTACTCCTGAAACTTTCAATAAAACCTCCCGTAAACGTTCCCGTGACGATACTCCCTGTACCCTCCATCCCCCTTACACCCACCACAATTTCGATTACCGTCGTGGTAGCTTATCCACCACCCAACTGCGAGATGTGATGGAAGAGCGAAGGAATCGCCAATACCGGAGCCCTTCACCAAAACACATTCCCCAGATTCCTACCCGAGAGAGATCTGCGAATTCCCTCCTGGAACAGCTTCGTCAACGTCGCGAAACCCACCACGAGATGCGCTTGGCACGATGGCGTGCCGAACAGATGATTTTTGACCCACGTTATCGCCCTAGCCCCGACGAACCCCAAATCCCACCGACACAATCCTCCAAGGACTTCACCGACCAACTCCCTCGCGACAGAGTCATCAAATCCCCTCCCAGCTCCGACACTAGTGATGGGGACTGCAGCTACATCGACACTCGAAACTCCACATATTTAGCCCACCAAGACCCTCCCACCACCGAGGATTCTGAAGAAGATTCCTTCACCTTCAACTAACCTCGTCACGGAACACAACACTACATATACATACATACATATGATAAATGATGATGATGATGATGAATATTTATGTTTGTGAATATTTGAGCTGGTGATATCCAGTGATATGTTTATAGTTATTATTAATTGTTAATATTTTATACGATTATAATTGTTAATATTTGAGCTGTTGATATCCATTGCTAGTTTTTAATATTTGTAAATATTTCTGCTGTTGATATCCATCGCTAGTTTTACTAAAATGTAATGTACAAGTACAAACATGTATTTACTCCTACATCTTGTAAATATGTTGGAAAACATAATAGTTTCTGTTCACGAATTTGATTTATCCTCCATTTCAGAGTCTCAATTAAGATCCCTAGATTAATTTTTAACCTAAGTCAAAAATTAGTGTGGAGGCAGAACCTCCAAATCTTTGGAAACTTAATTTTTCTGGACCAACGGTGAAAACACAGTAATATTTTATTCGAAGACACAGATGAATTTTTTTTCATATGAAGGATTTCTCAGAAACTTGAAGCATCAGAAATGTTAGTTTGCTTTTACCAACTATTTTGTAGATTACACAATTTCCACATTTTAATTTTTTTGAATTTTTACATTTTTCGTAAAAACTCCCACCGTAGATATTTAATTTTCTGGGACACCAAAAACACTACTAAAATTTCAAAAACACTAAAAACACTGTTGCACAACCTGTAGATATTAAGACGTAATTTTGATTTCAATTTTTTATTTTTTATTTTTGAGCACTCAGGTGATTCATAAAAATCACCATCGTAACATTTTTTTGAGACCACACCAAGTACCTATATAGGTACATATACCAGCATATACCCACCATACCATCATCACCGAATGGTGGATGAATACAGATATAATTCAAAATACTATGCATTTTATTAAAGACTTACCATGCTTTTGAATATTGATTATGACGTAATTAGTACATCCTTTCTCAATGAGACTGGAATTGGAATGTGTCCATGTGGACAAAATACTATATTATTATGAATGTCTGTCAAACTTAGATATTAAGTACAACAAACTCTGTACACGGTAGACGAGACATATGCTAGACATGTAATGTACATCCTGGAACGGATAGCTTTTGAATGAAAATACCTCATGTAACTAGACTCCTTTCTCGCACACTTCCCGCACGCTAACCTAGACCGCCGATGGGTCTCGGCTGATAGCGTGTGGAGGGATTTTGTGGAGACGGAACTCCACCTCTGTCCATTTCTATTATAAATACTCTATAATTAGAAATCCCGCCCGTCCCATAGCACAAAGGCTATGGCATAGTCAGACTGGCGAGCGAGAAAAAGTAGCACACAGGTAGTTAGACAAAAGAACATTCCAATGCCACCGCTTTCAGCGATGGGATATTTATATCTAGCTAGACAGTAGAAGTATTTCCATTGACCATAGCTTGGAACAATGGGAATCCTTTGAAGATACATACTTAACTAGTAGAAAGGAAAGAAGTTGAATTCGAAGCAGTAGAAATAATAAGTCATTCATTCCATTTTGGAGAGCCTTAGCCTACACTTGTATTCTCTTCCTTGCCTTTGAAACTAGAAGAAGTGGAAAAGAGAAGTTAGCGACGATTTAGTTTTTCACAGCGGAATATAAAGAAAACATTCTCAGAAAATCGTCTCGAGACGCAAGTGATTCTGTTGCTTAATATTAAAAGTCATTAGATCTACGACTCGATTTGACAGTTTAGCTTTTCTTTTCTTGAAAGACTTAATAAACTTAACCGGTCATCTTCTCTTGACCCGGAGTTAGAAAGTTAGACGGAAATTGGGGATTGAAGTCATAACGCTCGAATAAGGACTTAGGATTCTATTGACGTGCTGCCAAGGACACTGAGGTCTTGGAATACCATCGGGCATTGCCGTGGGAAAATAATAGATACTTCCTATCTCACCGGTAACTACGCGCAATTAATACTTACCTACCTCTTCTCGTTCTTTGTGTTTCTTTTCCTCACTCGTCTCCGTCCGTGAACATATTATGTAATATAAAAACGTGTATGTAATTGAAGTGATTAATCGAGGTTATAAAAGTATTAAACAATCTTCCTCATAGATATTAATCACAAGAAATATTCCCTTTTTGTTTATCGTCGTTTCACTTTATTTACAGATACATATATATACTTATACAGATACTTCCATATAAATCCTATTACGACATCTTAGAGCTTAAACGAAATCTTCTACTTCTATGAGATTTTGAGCTTCGGATCCGCTCCGTTCCCTCATTAATTACACCAACTGCATTGCAATTTGCAATCCACTACAAATACAGTTTTAAAATGTCTGGTTTTAGCCAACGATTCAACGCGTCAGTCCCCCACACGTTCTGAAAGTGGAAGTGGACCTTGCCTAACTGACACTGACCACTTATCAAAAATAAAGAAAAATATTCAATCAAAACTCGACAAGAATGGTGGCAGGGATTCAACTTTATACTGGGGCATGGTGGACCAATCACCGAAACAAATCAACAGTTCTGGTGTCAATACAGGAAAAATAGTTGGAAATGTTAACTACCTAAAATACTAACAACAAGGATGCCTACAAAATGCGAATGGAGTAGGCTAAATGAGCTCAGGATAATACTGCCAAAAATAATATAATATTGATTCTTTAATTGGGCCGATATAACCCTCAACCCATGCAACATATGATAACAGTGTATGTAACTTACAATATGTCATATGCTGTACAACATGTATAGAAGATGCGGAGCGGACCGTTGTGACACCCAATGAATAATTCCACATTTATGTAGTGGGGTAAAATGATACGATTTGTGTCCAAAGTCCAATAATAAAATGCATTAAAAAATACTAATATTTTGAATTATTTATCTTTGGTACTTACCCCCTTCTGCAGTAAAGTAAATAATGAGGACCATCGTGAGTGTAAAACCAACTTTGAAGCATCCCATTTTTCAGTTTGAAAAATTGTTAGACTTGCAAAATGTAGATATAATTCAAATCAATACAATTTCTCTGCTGTCAACTAAGGATAGAACAAGACCGCAACAATTTCCACTAAAGAATGTCAGTGTCTTCAAATTGAAATATTGATTATTAAAGAATTGGAACAAGTTGAATTGTTGGGTTCATTGAATGGCAACTGCACTAGAATTAATTGAATGGTTATTCTAATTAAGTATCAGCAGCCGAGATTCATTTACAAAAGGCCTATTCAAATTCCATATTCTGATCTCAATCAATCATTCAATTACTCAATACGGAAGCTGCATGAGATAATGCAAAAAAATTATACCCTGTGAATAAATGGATCATTAGGCATTATTTGTAAGTATGTCAAGACGGTGAATGCTTTTATCAGATTCTATCGTCCTTTGTATGCATCAGTGGAATTGAGTTCTCATCCACAGGAACAGGGCCGGAAATTTGGCCAGCGCAGGCAGCCCCCGCTGCCTGAACTTTATCAAAACTTGTAAATGGAACATGTTGCACTTTTCAAAAATATTTAAATGAAACATTTTGCGATTTTTAAAAATATGTAAAAAATGTATTGAGACTTTTTAAAAACATGCAAAATAAATTCTTTTCGACATTTCAAAAACATGAAAATAAAACATTTTCCACTTTTCTCAAAGCTTGTAATTTGCAACATTTTGCACTTTTTTTAAGCAAGTAAAAAGAACATTTTGCAATTTTCTAAAAAATGCAAATACATTTTTTTGCTTTACAAAAGAAAACCAACTACAAATTTAAAATGTTGGTTTTTGTATGGACACAGATTGCTGCCTAAAACAATTCCTTCGTCTGGCCCTGCATAGTAAAAGCAGTAACATTTTATATACAAAACTTGAAAATTTAAACCTTACTTAAACCTGAAAATAAATATCTGCAATCTGCAATAGTATTTAAATAAGAAGATGTAAAAATGAATAGGTGCTGTGCTGTAGAATTGCCTGAGGAAATCAAAACCTTTTATGTTTATGCGACTTAATATTTTCAAATTCAAAACACCATAAAACATTTACATATTCATATGCCTTCCTACAGCTAACATGGGAACCTTCCATCCTTGAAACTACAGAATGAAGCGAAACTACCCGGAACATATACTACCTATATGATTGACCTCTAGTCGTATAGTCGTTCGACTGCAAAATTCGTTGTTCGGCCGCAATCGCGCGCGCAATTTCAAAAATATCGATTTTTTCGAATTTCACCGCGTTCTAGCTCCCACAGTTTCTGTCAAATTTTCATAAAATTCGAAATTCAACATCTTTGTATGTTTATCTAAAAAGTTATTTTAGGATTTTTAAAAACTAGAAAATTTTAATTATTTTTGAAAAATTGTTAAAAATGAGTATTTTTAAAGCCCATAGAGTTTAAAATTTTTTTCTTTAAAAAATTTAATTTTCCAATTTTTAAAAATCCTGAAATTCTTTTCAGATTAACATACAAAGATGTTGAATTTCAAATATTATGAAAATTAGACAAAAACTGTGGGAGCTACAGCGCGGTGAAATTCGAAAAAATCAATATTTTTGAAATTTCGCGCGCTATTGTGGCCGAACAACGAATTTTGCAGTCGAACGACTATACGACCTGAGGTCAATCATATAGGTAGTATATGTTCCGGGTAGTTTCGCTTCATTCTGTAGTTTCAAGTATGGAAGGTTCCCATGTAAGTTAAATTAGGCTTTCGTTAAATAGAAGATTTTGCACCTTTTGAGAATAGGTAAATAGAACACTTTGCACCTTTTAGAAATAGGTAGAAAGAACATTTTGAACCTTTTGAAAATAGGTGAATAAAACACTTTGCATCTCTTAGAAATAGGTAAATAGAACATTTTGCACTTTTAAGAAATATGGAAAAACAATATTTCGACTTTTCAAAAACAAGCAAAATAAATTTTTTCTACATTTTAAAAACATGCAAATTAAATATTTTTCACTTTTCTAAAACATGTAAATAGAACATTCTCCGATGTTCTGAATCAAGTAAATCGAACATTTTGCACTTTTGTAAAACATGTAAATACAACATTTTGATTTACCAAAGAAAACCATCAATATAATCAAAATGTTGGCTTTCGTATATGGAAACTAATTGCTGCCTAAAACCAATTGTTTCGCCCCGGCCCTGTATCTGTATCTAACGAAGGAAAACTAACAACCCAGCAATGTTTTGAGTTATAAAATCCGAAAACAGGGGCGATTACTCTCGTTCCATCCTTGGAAACTCTCCCTGTCTCACCCCAACATCTCTCACGCATCTGAATATCAACTAAAAGAAGTGACGTTGTTTACGTGTCAGCCCATGACACTGCCCACTCAGCTGTCAGCTGGAGGACATCTGCCTTTTTTACATTTGAATTTTTTCTGGGATTGCAATTGCATTGTCGTACAAAGAAACAGAGAGTGTAACTGCCCCCACAGGTGAATTGATGAAAAAATGCTTGTGACTGAGTCGAGTTGCGGAAAATAATAAAATAAACAGCGCCAACAATTGACATTGTGATCAGTATATGCTTCAAGAAAAAATATTGTTCCAAGTACTCAGGTTGAAGTAGTTAATGAACAATTCGTCTGTCAAGAACCAAAATGACCCATATCCAATTCACGCTACAATCAAAATGAGCTATGTCATAAAAACAAAATGAGGAAAATATATTAAATCAGGCATATCTGTAGTGAAAAATAAAAACAAGTCATTTCCAATTTAAGCTAAAGAACTAAAATCACCAATTTCAAAAACCTGCTAAATGGGATAACTGTGTAAGAGGTCATCCACAAATGATGACATCCAAATATCTCGATTTTTAGGAGCATAAAGTATGGCCCCCCTGTCATCAGCTTAACTATTGCGTAAATGGCAATCTTTAAAATAGGACGTGGTCCAATATAGTTCACGCTACTTTACCAGGGGCTGGACATTTTGGTATAATATGTCCCTGTTCATCACTACCGTGGTCAGATTCATATTCATGGCCGAGTTTCATGGGAGGTCATCTGTCGTGTCAGAGACGTGGACAAGGAATCCTTCGAGTCAGCTCCAGGACTACGTTTAGGAGAGCAAAGTATTGAGGTCCTTGACCCTGGTAGAGGTCAAAGTTGGCTTCTATTACAGTGTGGACAGGGAGATGGTAGATGGTTTTGACGAGGGATCAGTCGATCCGTGAACAAACTGCCACGTTCTTGCTGGCCAATTCATAATTAAGTAAAATAGAAATAAAAAATGTAGTTCAGTTTAAGGTAGTCAGAACGTAACTTAACGCATATTGCATTTATTTAATAATGAAAAGCAAATCAAATATTCCATATTTACATGTTTTTGAAAAGTACGAATTGTTCTATTTGCATGGCACATAAGGAATATTTCAATGAATTACGGCAGTGGGATATGTTTTAAGAAAATACAGAAAGTGTACTAAAATTCTTCAAATTTTTTTTGGCAAGTACTTATACATACATGAGCTGCAGTGAACATTTTGGGAACAACCGAACAAACCGTTTCCACGCCAAATAATTTAATGTTCAAATGCTCAGCATGGAGTAAATGGGGAAAAATTTGTTTTTCATTTTAAATGGAGTACGATTGTTTGTAACATACAAGTGTAAATCTAGGTTCATTATACTCAGAATTATATGGGCTTTCACTCCCATATGCGAACGAAGGTCAATTTTTTTGAAATCGGTCGCGCGCGAATTTTCAAAAAACCACATTTTAAAAGAAATTAACTTTTTTATTTTTTTTTTAAATCTTTGCTGACCTGCAGCCCCTACAATTTCTGTCGGATTTTCAAAATATTTAAAGTTTTGTGATCTCCAGATTGCACTTTCTAGAAAGCAATTTCGAAGTCTTGGAAAATTCGAAAAATTTTGAACTTCAAAATATAAGATATTTTTGCTTGTCTTTTATAATAGGAATTTTTCCAAAATTTATATTTAAACATAAAGTTTATCAAATTTTCACAAACGTAGAAATTATTGTTTGATATTGTTTTGGAGATCACAAAACTTTAAATATTTTGAAAATCCGACAGAAATTGTAGGAGCTGCAGGTCAACAAAGATTAAAAAAAATAAAAACGTTAATTTCTTTTAAAATGTGTTTTTTTGAAATTTCGCTCGCGACCGATTTTGAACAAATTGACCTTCGTTCGCATATGGGGGTGAAAGCCCATATCATTCTAAATATAATGAACCTAGATTTACACTTGTATGTTACAAACAGTCGTACTCCATTCGAAATGAAAAACACATTTTTCCCTATTTACTGCATGCTAAGCATTTGAACATTAAATTATTTGGCGTGGAAACGGTTTGTTTGATTGTTCCCAAAATTTGCAATGCAGTAGATCTATGCATAGGTACTTGTCAAAAAAATTATTAAGAAGTTTGGTGCACTTTCAATATTTTGCCCAATCTACCCACCCTGCCGCATTGTATAAGGATATTTCTTATGTGCATGGTTTGGAAAAGTGCAAAATTTTCTATTTACAGATTTTTGAAAGATGCAAATTATTCTATTTACATATTTTGGAATGATGCAAAATGTTCTATTTATGTTTTTAAAAGGTGCGAAAGATTCAATACGCATTTTTAAAAAAGTAATAAGTAAAATTTTTCTTTATTTTTTTTGGTTTTTGAGAAGTGCAAAATTGAATATTTTTGAATATTCAAATATTTTTGTAGATAGTGCATTTTGTTTAGTTAAAAGTGAAAATGGCTCATTTTGGTTCTTCACAGACGATATATGTATGAAACTCAAATAAATGTAAATTCTGCACTAATTGTACTAGGAAAAATAATTTAAATTAAATACAAGAATTTTTAAAAACTAATAATTAAGAATGTATAATAAGGAAATTTCATATGAATTTAAAAACATTTTTTATTTCCATGAAATTTTAAATCATCTCCCTGCTGTAGATGCACTTGTATGACATGTTGCTACAAATAGGTATTCGGAAGTAAAGGAGACTGGAGATGTCACATTTTTGCTCCACCTAAATAAGAAACACAAGCAATATGTTTAAAAATTACAAAGATGACCTATATTAGCATAGCTGCACGCGTTGTATTTAAAGATTTTTAAAATTACTTTTTTGAGCATGGTAGAAATCAGTATCGTCTGTGACTACTTTGCACTTTTCAAAAACACTGCAATAAAAAATTTTGACCTTTTAAAAAATGTGTAAATGGACCATTCTGCGCTTTTTTAAACATTTAAAACAGTTTACATATTTCAAAAACTCCTACTGAAGATTTTACGCATGTTTCTCATTACGTTTTTATGACATAGCTCATTTTGATTCTAGTTTAAATGGGAAATGGGTCATTTTGGTTCTTCACAGACGAAATGTATTTAAATTCACTGTTAATTGTATAATAGTAATGCAGAGTTTGCGTGCTGTTTTTTTATATTTTCTAAAATTACCTGAAAAGAAGTTGAAAGATCCAGGAAATGACTTTAAATACATTTTCGTACTCAGTATGTGTACAGTAGGGGAAACTCATATTTCTTCTCTAAGGCATCATAATACAATGAAGAATTTGATACAGAGAGGTTTTTCCTTGGACTTGTTATACAGATGCGAATTAATTTTCCGAATGAACATCAGGTGTTGAAGTTGACAGGTTTTAGGTAATTTGAGATTTTAGAATGAGGGAAAATGAGCTATAGCTTCATGTACCAGCGCTGAATGCTAAAATGTTCATTAGCTGGACGTTCTGTAGGAAACACATTTACAGAAAATCTGGTAACGTATACAGTACATCTGTTAAAACACATTTATGTATAGGCCAAATGAGTAATTCAGTAATAAACGTGTTTACCCAGCCCAGTGGTTAAAGAGGAAGTCACCAATGCCCGAGATCGCGAGTTCGAATCCGATGTTCTTATTAGTTATTTTTTAATAATCTAAACAGCGTTTAACAGGAGTACCAGTTGCGTAATCTAACCGCGATTTCCGTAAACTAAATATACCAGCATTACTGGTAAATCCCTAACCCAAGTTCCTGTTGACCACAGTTAACCGATTGTATGTACTATTGATGTCGGAATAAGAGAAGAGGTAAGAGCAAGATGTGTTACAAAAATTAACATCTATGTGCTAAATTCGCCTAGATATTTGTCTCAGCTTGTACTCATGCAATATTGTGGACATAAACTTAAAAATGAATTTTACAACTAAAAATGTACTTCTAGATGGATTTTTTTTTGAGCGTGTCAAGTACAGTGCTGGGCAGGAGGCTGGGTTGGTCGAGTGCATCTTCTACAAACCTCTGTAGAAATTATTTTATTCAAATGTTGCCAACATACTAAAATATTTTTAGAAAAATCTATACATTATTTTCATTCATGGGGAAGGTACAAATTCATGATTTATTTTGCTTTAACTCTTTCATATTTTAAAGCTCGGTTTCACAGATTTAGCGTGCTTTTTGAGAAACTCCTCCGTATTACAAAGCTCGGCAAAGCAGTAGCAAAAAATGGGATTGCCTGGATGTGTGTGCTCACAGGTCTCAACAGGTTTTACTTTCCATCCCAGACCGCAACGGAAAGCCATCCCGCCCCAATCAGGAAACAGCTCCATTAGGCAATCCTTATTACATTCTCGAACTGTCGTACAATTTTTCTCGCTAATGTTGCAGTCGTAGCATTTGATGCTATCTGCAATTTAACATATGACAATGTAATTTAAGGCATTAAAGCTCTGCAACGTAATACATATTTGCATAATATAAAATTCCTGAATTGGTGCATAAGTTAGGCGCATTTGTGGTACTTGATGCTGTTTGCAATTTACTGTAGGACGATGTGATTAAGGCTGTAGAAAGTATAAAATATTTGAAAATTATTTGAAGAGTGGTATATAAAAATGAGGAGCCTGTGTGATTAATACGGAGTGTGGCGCGAAGCTGCGTACTGAATTTGAATGTGTCTTATTTAAATACAACATCTGCTTGCAATCCACTACAAGTACAGTTTTATAAATGCCTGGTTTTAACCAACGATTCCACGCGTCAGTCCCCCACACGTTTGATTAACTGATACGGGCCACTCATCAAAAATAAAGAAAATATTTAAAAAAAATGTTGCCTGGAATTCAACTCTGTACAGGGACATGGTGGACTAATCACTACAAAACAATTGTCAGTTCTAGTGTCAGTAAAGGGGAAATAGTTGGAAATAATAACTACCTAAAATACATATGTATTTTAGGTAGTTATTGTTATTGTACATATGTACAACAAGGATGCCTTAAAGCGAATGGAGTGGGCCAAATGATCACAGGACAATATTGCAAACAATAATGTAATACTGATTGTTCCACTAACATTAAGCTGATATAATCCATGCAACATATGGATAACAGTCTATTATGCAACTTTCTAGGGAGTCATATCGTCGGTGAAGAGTCATGCTGTCGCAAGTCCATTCAATTAGCAGCTGCTGTCGAGGTCGCTTCCGCGTTGTCCTCTGCCTTTGGTGGGGGTGGTATGTTACTGACTGTATTGTTGTCATGACGTGCACTTAGGGGTCGTCCACGAAAAACGTAATTAAATTTCATTTCCAGAACATTTTGCACTTTTCAAAACACATTTTGAAAAGTGCAAAATGTTCTCTTTACATGTTTTTTGAAAGTTTAAAATGTTCTATTATATGTTTATTGAAAAGTGCAAAATGTTCTATTTAAATGTTTTTCAAAAATGTTTTTCAAAATTATAAAATGTTCTCTTTACTTGTTTTTCAAAAGTGTAAAGCGTTCTATATACATTTAATTCAACAGCGCAAAATGTTCTATTACGTCTTTTGTGGACGACCTCGCTCAACTGACACTGACCACTTATCAAAAATAAATAAAAATATGCAATCAAAACTCGACAAGAATGGTGGCAGGGATTCAACTTTATACTGGGGCATGGTGGACCAATCACTACAAACAAATTAACAGTTCTGGTGTCAATACAGGAAAAATAGTTGGAAATGTTAACTACCTAAAATACTTACAACAAGGATGCCTAAAAAAAGGGAATGGAGTCTAGGCTAAATGAGCACAGAATAAAACTGCCAAAAATAATATAATATTGATTCTTTAATTGGGCCGATATAACCCTCAACCCATGCAACAAATGATAACAGTGTATGTAACTTACAATATGTCATATGCTGTACAACATGTATAAACGATGCGGAGCGGACCGTTGTGACACCCAATGAATAATTCCACATTTATGTAGTGGGGTTAAATGATACGATTTGTGTACAATAATAAAATGCATTAAAAAATACAAATATTTTGAATTATTTATCTTTGGTACTTACCCCCTTCTGCAGTAAAGTAAATAATCAGGACCATCGCGAGTGTAAAACCAACTTTGAAGCATCCCATTTTTCAGTTTGAAAAATTGTTAGACTTGCAAAATGTAGATATAATTCAAATCAATACAATTTCTCTGCTGTCAACTAAGGATAGAACAAGACCGCAACAATTTCCACTAAAGAATGTCAGTGTCTTCAAATTGAAATATTGATTATTAAAGAATTGGAACAAGTTGAATTGTTGGGTTCATTGAATGGCAACTGAACTAGAATTATTTAAATGGTTATTCTTTTTGAATATCAGCAGCCGAGATTCATTTACAAAAGGCCTATTCAAATTCCATATTCTGATCTCATTTAATCATTCAATTACTCAACACGGAAGCTGCATGAGATAATGAAATAAAATTATACCCTGTGAATGAATGGATCATTAGGCATTATTTGTAAGTAGGTGAATACGGTGAATGATTTTTCCAAATTCTGTCGTCCTTTGTTTGGATCAGTTGAATTGAGTTCTTATGCAGCAAAACAATAACAATTCATAATTTTGATACTTTGCCGCCCTATCACATCTAGTTCTGATCCGATTTTGATGAAATTTAATTTTTTGTAATCCTCATGTCTGTTTTCTAAAAAGAAATTGCAAGATTTTACAAAATTCGAAAATTTTCAAATTTTAAAAAATAGGTCTTAAAAATTGGGCCTCAAAAATAACAATTTTTTTGTATTGAGTTTCTTTTAATTTTCTTTTGATTTTTTGAACTTTGGCGGGTCACCTTGACCAAACAACGCAAAAAGCACTCGAGTTTCTTAGGATCGGTGCAATTTAAAAGTAGCCTGATTTTTAAAAATGTGTCTTTTTAAAAAGTTGAAGCTATTGCATGGGTTCGAATAGAGTGGTAAGGGATCGTCCATCAATGACATCACGAGTAGCGGGGTAAATAGGTACACTTGAATATCGACAACCCCATGTTGAAGATGAAGATAGCCATTACCATAATGGTTAAGCTTCTGATAGGGTGTCTTCGGGTGCCTAAAATTAGGATATTTCCATCACATCATTTGTGGACGACCCCTAATTTGCGTGACGTCATTTATGTATCATCCTAATGAAACAGCGCAATAAGTGTCATATCGAGGGTGAAGTATCAAAATGGTTCGCTTCCACTTTTTGCTAAAAGCAAATTGGTTTCCTTTCATTTTTTGTTCAAGGCAAAATGGTGTCCTTCCAAAAGGCTGTCTGCAACTGAAAATGGAAGGACACCATTTTGCCTTTAACAAAAAATGGAAGGAAACCAATTTGATACTTCACGCTCGATATGTGTCTTCCCTCTGTGTCCACGGCTGTATAAAGGCTGTCTACAGTTCATAGTGGAAGGACACTGTTTTGCCTTTAAGAAAAAATGGAAGGAAACTAATTTGATACTTCACCCTCGATGTGCTTTATGTATTGTCTGTAGACAACTAAAATGACTAAATGACCCAAAGCCATTTCAGTTTTAGCTAAAAACAAATATCAACTATCTACAAAAATATTCAAACATGTCTATGTCTTGAGGGCATTTAAATAGAACATCTTGCACCTTTTCAAAAGCTTGGAATTGGAACATTTTGCAAGTTTTCAAATGCATGAAGTTAGAACAGTTTGGCACCGTTTCAAAAACATTGAATCAGAAATTTTTGCACCTTTTCAAGAACATGAAAATAGAACATTTTATGGTTTGTTCCAAAAAATTCCTAATTAACACTTTACGCATGGTTCTCATATGGTTTTTATGGTATAACATATTTTGATTGTAGCTTAAATTGGATATGGGTCATTTTGGTTCTTCACAGACGATAGAGCTTTTAGGAATTAGAATTAGCTATGTATATATTAGGCATTCGTACTTGTCACATGGAAAATCAATAGAGTTTAGGAATCTCCCATAAATTATGCCATCATCTGTGTAGTTGAGAGGTTCAAAATGACTTATTGCATGTCAAATCTCAAATTCAAATGAATAATTCGAAAGTAACGTAAAGTACCGTATATTCTATAATAATGCGCGGGTCTGTAATAGTACGCAAGCCTGAGAGGTCTCAGTTTGAATAGTACGCTGGTCTATTTAGCACAGTTTTAAATGACAGTACGCGGGTCTGTAATAGTACGCGGGTCTGAGAGGTCCAAATTAAGTAAAGTACGCAGTAGAGTACACGGGGCGTACTATTATAGAATATACGGTAGGTATGTAGATATCGGAATAAAAAATTTTAAATTTTAATAATTTATAGTTTATGAATTTTAAAAATATATACATTACATCAATACTATTTTTAAAAGATACCATACTTATTATGTAACATGTGGGTATTTGTTTTCAAAAATTTAATTATTTAAAATAGGAAAAAACGATGAAAATTTCAGTGAGGGAAGTGTGCTTCCCCAACCTGTAGAAATTAGAGCTCTACTATTCAAAACTGACAGACTTAAAATAACTCAACTAGCTTCCCTTCCATTTCTTTTCGATTTGGGTTCGATGATTGATGATATATAAATGGGTTCCGTAGGAAGGTGAATACTTAAATAATTATATCAAGTTTTGCATTTTAAAATAGTGGCATGCATACGCAAAGTATTAATTTCCTTAGTCAATCCCACTGCACATATCCGTTTTAGCATTTCCCCATTTAAATTCTATGACAGATTGGAGATGCTAATTCCGTGGGTTTAAGTAATGGTTCAGATTTGTTTACAGTTTCATGTATAAATTGTTACATTTTTGGCTGCATGAGAACTCAATTAACTGATCCAAACAAAGGACGATAGAATTTGGAAAACTCATTTACCTTCTTGACACACTGTCACATAATGCCTCATGATCCATTCATTCGCAGGGCATTTTATATAATTAATTATCCCATGCAGATTGAGTGATGATTATTCAGATGACTGATTGAAATCGGAATACAAGATTTAAATACGCCATTTGTGAATGATTGTTGACTAACCTGATATTCAGCATGAATAACCGTTTAACTAAAATTAGTTAAGTTATTGTTCAAATAAATGCAACTATAGAAAAATGGGAACCTGCAAAATCGTCTTTACGTTTACACTCGCAATGATTTTGATCGTTTACTTTGCTGCAGGTGGTGGTAAGTTACGTAGATGATTGAGAGATAATATTTGTATTTTACCTGTTGCGTGATCTAACACTCATTTCCGTAAACTTAATGTATCAACAATATTGGTAAATCCCTAACCGAAGTTCTTATTGACGACGGTTAACCGACTGTAGTATTGATGTCGGAGTAACAGCAAGATGGGTTACACAAATTAACAGCTACGTGGTAAATTTGCCCCGATATTTTTCTAAGCCTATACTGGTCCATTAATGTGGACATAAACTTAAATATGCATTTTACAACTAATTTTACTGTAACGATTAGATGGATTTTCTTTGAGCGTGTCAATTTCTATGACGTCATTAATGGACGACCTTATTGCAGTTACAGTGGTTTTAGTATGTTTAGTTGCAGAAAGATATCAGCAAACACAGTTTTAACACTACATTTACTCAAAGTCATAATTTATCCGTTTTCACTAAAGTATGGAAGAGGGGACCCTGCCTTTACTAAAATTTTCCACTGTTATTCAAACTGAATTTTCTTGACTTTTTATTTCATGAAAATTTTAAAAATGCGAATTTGAATAAAATAGAGATAAGCCATTCTGCACCTGACCGACTATACTAGCAGCTGTTACTAGCCAGAGTAGAAGACGATATGATACAATTCGTTTGAATCCATGTGTTCAAGCAGGGTAGGTTGCCATGTAAGCTGATATAACCCTCAACCCATGCAACATATGGATAACAGTTTATTATGTAGGTAACTTTCTAGGGAGTCATATCGTCGGTGAAGAGTCATTCTGTCGCAAGTCCATTCAATTGGTAGCTGCTGTCGAGGTCGGTTCCGCGTTGTCCTTTGCATTTGGTGGATGTGGTATGGTATGTTACTGACTGTATTGTTTTGTCATGACGTATACTTAGGGGTCGTCCACAAATAACGTAATAAAAATTTCATTTCCAGAACATTTTGCACTTTTCATAAACACTTTTTGAAAAGTGCAAAATGCTCTATTTCCTTGTTTTTGAAAAGTGCAAAATGTTCTCTTTACATGTTTTTTAAAAGTGTAAAATGTTCTATTTACATGTTTTTCAAAAGTGTTAAATGTTTAATGACGTTTTTTTCAAAAGTGTAAAACGTTCTATTTACATTTTGTTCAAAAGCGCAAAATGTTCTTGACGTGGAATTTCTAATACGTCTTTACTGGACGACCCTTAATAAGTGTTCGTCATTTGAGTGCAATACAGAGAGTAACATACCCCCCCTCCCCCACCTAATGCATCGGACAACGCGGAAACGTCCTCGACAGCAGCTACCAATTGAATGGACTTGAATGGACAGAATGAATTTAAGAATCGTATGGACTTACGACAGAATGATTCTTCACCGACGATACGCTATATGCCTTACAACATGTTTAAAAGATGCGGAGCGGACTGCGACTGCAGTAATACTGAATGTATAATTCTACATTTATGCAGTGGGGTTAAATAATACGGTTTGTGGCCATTAACGAAGTGCATGAACTACAAATAATTTGACTAAAATAACTACGGAACTTACCTCCTGCTGGAATAAAGTAGGCGACGAGAATCATTGCAATTGTCAACAGGATTTTGCTTGTCTTCATTTTTCTGCTCGGAATACGTAATAATGTTTGACTTGTAAGACGAGTGTGTAATTGAAATATGAAAATTCCACTGCTGTCAAAGTACGACGAAGAGTTCTACTCAAGAGTGCCAGTGTTTTCAAATTGAAATATCGATTATTAAATAATTGGAACAAGTTGAATTGTTGGGTTCATTGAATGGCATCTGAACTAGAATTATTGAATGCTTATTCTTACTGAATATCAGCAGCCGAGATTCATATACAAAAGGCCCATTCAAATTCCATATTCTGATCTCAATCAGTCATTCAATTACTCAACACGAAAGCTGCATGAGATAATTGAATTAAAATACACCCTGTGGATGAATGGATCATTAATCATTAGGCATTATTTGTAAGTACGGTGAATGATTTTATCAAATTCTATCGTCCTTTATTTGCATCAGTGGAATTGATTTCTCATCCACAGGAACAGGGCCGGAAATTTGGCCAGCGCAGGCGGCCGCCGCTGCCTGAATTTTATCAAAACATGTAAATGGAACATTTTGCAATTTTCAAAAATATGTAAAAAGAATATTGAGACTTTTTAAAAACATGCAAAATTAATTATTTTCGACATTTCAAAAACTTGGAAATAAAACATTTTCCACTTTTCTCAAAACATTTTGCACTTTTTTTAATCAAGTAAATAGATCATTTTACAATTTTCTAAAACTTACAAATACATTATTTTGCTTTACCAAAAAAACCAACCATAAAATCAAAATGTTTGTTTTTGGGTAGAAACAAATTGCTGCGTAAAACAATTTTTAATTTCAACAATGTGAAATATCTGCTAAATGAGATAACTGCGTAAGAGGTCATCCACAAATGATGACATCCAAATATCTCGATTTTTAAGAGCATAAAGTATGACCCCCCTGTCATAAGCTTAACTATTGCGTAAATGGCAATCTTTAACACGGGATGTCAGCAGTATCGTAGTATAGACGCATTGTACCTACACGTGACGTTATTTATGGACGATCCTAAAAATTGTGGCTTTATTGCCAATTTCTTGAATAGTGCATAATCTTGTATTTACTTGTTTTTAAAAGGAGCAAAATTTCCTATTTTCTTGATTTTAAAAAGTGCAAAATGTTCTATTTACATGTTTTTAAAAGATGCAAAATGTTCTATTCACATGTTTTTAAAAGTTGCAAAATATTCTATTTACTTGTTTTGTAACACGTGCAATATGTTCTGCCTATTTGTTCTTAAAAGTTGATAGAAACTTCTATTTACCTGTGTGGTTTTAAAAACTGCAAAACGATCCATTTATTGCTTCAAGGATTAAGATTTTTATTTTTAATACCTTTTGTGTATTATAGGAGATTTTGGTTTTTACCTCAAATTCGATATCATTTATAATCATTTGATTTTGATTGTTCCCGTATAGAAGATGCAATATACATAAGTAAATAGTTACACATTTTTTGAATTTAATTGAAATATGAAGATGCTTAATTGTTGTACTGTAAATAAAAACTTGTCTATTTAGCGCAACGGACCAGAGTTACACATCAAATGTCTGGGACTGTTTATCAACTTCATCTCCGAAGATAAAGTGTCTCGTGTCTCGTTCCGGATTTCTTCGTCGAATTGAGGTCCTGGACTTCCGACAGAAAGGGACGTGGTCCAATGTGGTTCACGCTACTTCACCAGGGGCTGGACATTTTGGTATAATAATAATATGTCCCTGTTCATCACTACCGTGGTCAGATTCATATTCATGGCCGAGTTTCATGGGAGGTCATCTGCCGTGTTGGAGACCTGGAAGATAAGTCCTTTAAGCCAATTCCAGGACTACGTTTGGGAGAGCAAAGTCCTGAGGTCCTTGAACCCGCTAGAGGTCAAAGTTGGCTCCTATTACAGCGTGGGCAGGGAGATGGTTTTGAGGATGGTTCAGGCGATTTGTGAACAAACTGTCACCTTCTTGCTGGCCAATTGATAATTAAGTAAAGCAGAGATAAAAAGTGTAGTTAAGTTTAAGTTAGTCAGAATGTAATTCAAAGCAAATTGCATTTATTTAATAATGAAAATCAAATCAAATATTTCATATTTACATGTTTTTGAAAAGTACGAATTGTTCTATTTGCATGTTTTGGAAAAGTGCAAAATTTTGTATTTAGATATTTTTGAATGATGCAAGATGTTCTTTTTATATGTTTTTGAAAGGTGCAAAAGATTCTACTCGCATTTTTTGAAAAGTGAGTAAAATGTTTCAAGATATTTTTGGTTTTTGAGAAGTGCAAAATTGAATATTTGTGAATATTCAAATATTTTTGTAGATTAATGTAGATAGTGCATTTGTTTTTTAGTTAAAAGTGAAAATGGCTCATTTTGGTTCTTCACAGACGATATATGACACTCAAATAGATTTAAATATCGCACTAATTGTACTGGGAAAAATAATTTAAATTAAATAATAGAATTTTTAAAAACTAATAATTAAGAATGTATAATAAGGAAATTTCATATGAATTTAAAAACATTTTTTATTTCCATGAAATTTTAAATCCTCTCCCTGCTGTAGATGCACTTGTATCCTTGTATGACATGTTGCTACAAATGGGTTTTCCGAAGTAAAGGAGACTGGAGATGTCACATTTGTACTCCACTAGAAAAAAACACTATCAATATGTTGGAAAATTACAAAGATGACCTATACTAGCATAGCTGCACGTGTTCTATTTAAAGATTTTTAAAATAACTTTTTTTGAGTATGGTGGAAATCAGTATCGTCTGTGAAGAACCAAAACGACCCATATCCAATTTAAACTACAATAAAAATGATCTATGTCAAAAAAAAGTAAAATGAGAAACGTGAGTACAAAGTTAATTGGGAGTTTTTGAATAAAGTAAAATGTGCTATTTACATGTTTCCGAAAAGGTGCAAAATTTTCCAATTCCATCTTTTTAAAAAGATGCAAAAAGTTCTAATTTCATGTTTTCGAAAAAGTGCAAAAGCTTCTAATTTCATGACTCATTCTATGCCAAAACACTCTCCATATTTTGAGACACAAGAGATTCTGTAACAGATGGAAAAAAATAATTTTAGTTTTTTTTAACATTTTGCACTTTTTAAAATCATGTAAATAGAAAATTTCATACTTTTAAAAAACACTTAGATAGTACATTTTGCACTTTCGAAAAACATGTAAATGAACTGATATGCTGTTTTTGCTGAACAAGAGATGAGTAAGTTGTCCATTCTATGTACATAGCACCAATGAAACTTCAAGCATTTACATAATATTAGGGGAATATAAGAACCGAGTAATATTTTAAAAGTTTGGTAATTTTGGACGGTCCACTTCTTTTTTGAAGAGTTTGTTGTAAAGAAAAGTAGCTTATAAATTATATTGGACTTTCATAAATATTTACTATTATGTCCTTCAAAAATAAAATATGAGATTCTAATGAATTACGCACATGTTCATCTAGCTAAAAATGTCAAGGGCAAGTTGAAAGAAACGAAACTTCTTGAATCTAACTTGCATAAAGAATTCCGTCACGGCCGCCGCACATGTGAACAAACAAATGCCTAAAAAAATAGATCCCAGATTTTTTCGAAGAATCCACATTGACGAATGCTCAGCGGCATAAGAATTCTAAGCAACAATCGATGAAAACATTATTAATTAGTCAAATTCCAATTTTAAATACTAGAATTTTTATTGAGCTTTCCTAAATCGTCTGTAAAGAACCAAAATGACCCATTTCCATTTTTAACTAAAAACAATATGTGCTATCAACAAAAACTATTGAAATATGTCTTGATAGCATTTAAAAAGACTATTTTGCACGTTTTAAAAACACTGAAATAAAAAATTTTGATCTTTTCAAAAATGTGTAAATAGACCATTTTTTTTAAAATATTTAAAAGGAACTGTTTTTCACTTTTCAAAAACTCCTAATGAACATTTTACGGATATTTCTCATTTCTTTTTTATGACATAGCTCATTTTGATTCTAGCTTAAATGGCAAATGGGTCATGGATCTCGTAACGTATACAGTACGTCTGTTAAAACACTTTACCCACTATTTATGTATATGCTAAATGAGTTATTCACGAATAAACGTGTTTCCTTAGCCCAGTGGTAAAAGAGGAAGTCACCAATGCCCGAGATCGCGAGTTCGAATCCGATGTTCTTATTAGTTATTGTTCTATGAACTAAAAAGCGTTTAACAGGAGCACTAGTTGCGTAATCTAACTGCGATTTCTGTGAACTAAATATACCAACATTACTGGTAAATCCCTAACCGATGTTCTTGTTGACCACAGTTAACCGATTGTATGTACTCTTGATGTCGGGGTAAGAGGTAACAGGAAGATGTGTTACAGAAATTAACATCTATGTGCTAAATTAGCCTAGATATTTTTCCAAGCTTGTACCCATGCATTATTGTGGACATACACTTGAAAATGAATTTTACAACTGAATTTACTTCTGGATGGATTTTCTATGAGCTTGTCAAGTACAGCGTGCGGCATTGGTCTAATGTTTCTTTTTCTTGCATAAACCTCTTTAGAAGTTATTTTATTCAAATGTTGTCAACATATTACAATATTTAAAACAAAATCTTTGTTAGTTTTTGTCTTTATAATTAATTAAGGATAAGTAACTATTCTAGGTTGCTTTTGGAAAAACTCCTCCGTATTGCAAAGGTCTGTCTTGCAGAAGCACTCAGTTCTATTGTACCCCTTTCCTATTAGTTCCAATGTGCAGTGGGAAACTGAAAATGATCTAAATCCAGGGTCAGTTATTTCAATTCCATCCCAGGAACTGCACCTTTGAGTTTTGAATTTACCTGTACTCTTGTTTATTTCGCAGCCATGCTGACCCTTACAATCAGAAACTTTCGTACACTTTACTTTATTACTGTAGCCACTGAGGCAGTCGTAGCATTTGATGCTATCTGCAATTCAACATAGGGCAATATAATTAAAGGCATTAAAGCTGTGCAACGTAATACATATCTACATATAATTAGGTTGCAGAATTGGTGCACAGGGTTTCGCGCATTTGTGGCATTTAAGGCTGTCTCCAATTTAATTTGGGAAGATGTGACTAAGGTTGTGATAAGTATTAAAGACTCAACGCGTCAGTCCCCCACACATTTGATTAACTGACACTGACCACTTATCAAAAATAAAGAAAATATTCAATCAAAACTCAACAAGAATAGTGCCTGGAATTCAACTCTATACTGGGGCATGGTGGGCCAATCACTACAAAATCACTATCAGTTTTAGTGTCAATACAGGAAAAATGGTTGGAAATGTTAACTATACCTAAAATACGTATAAAAAGTATGCCTAAACGGGAATGGAGTTAATGTCTGGTTAAATAAATCTAGATTCATGTAATGGGGTCAAATGATACGATTTGTGACCAATAATAAAATGGATAAAAATACAAATATTTTGAATAAAATAACTACGTGTGTAACTTACCTCCAGCTGCCGTGAAGTAAACGACGAGAATCATTGCGAGCGTACAGACGATTTTGAAGGTCTCCATGTTTCTGCTGTGAATATGTTATAATGTATGACTTGTAAAATGTGTGTTTAGTTAAAACACGAAAATTCCACTGCAGTCGACAAAGATTTTACTCATGAATGCTCCTGTTTTTATGCTGAAATATTAGACTAATAAACAATGGGCAGTAATTGGCACACGTGTCAAAGAATAGTTAGATTTATGGAATAATTATTCCTATTGAATGCCAATAGTCAAGATTCATTCAAAAAAGGCCAATTTAAATTGCATACTTTGATTTCAATCAACCATTAAATTTTTCAACACGCAAATGTCTGCATGAGATAATGAAATAAAATTATACCCTGTGAAGGAATGGCAACAATTAAATTTTATTAATTTGTGAGTCAGTAAAGACGGTGAATGCGTTTAGTTAATTTTATTTTCGTTTGTTTGGACCATTTGAATTGAGTTCTCATCCACAGGAAAGCCTATTAAAACATACATACACACTCGCGCACACACTCATTGCAGCAACGTGTGGTGTACGTCATTCATGTTTCCACTTCGTAGTGTATAAATAATTAAGTTCTGAATGTCACCCATCTGCGTCATCTGCGATGAGGACAGTCACGGGAGTCATTAATTAGTTTGCTTTGTTTTGCATTTTGAATGATGGCGCGTGATAAAGTTTTGTTTATGTTCGACAGCAGTCTAGACTCTCATTAATTTGCAAGTTCAAATTCATGTATCTCACCAACAACAACATTTTCTTTCTAGGATTCTATTCTTCAAATGCACACAATACATATTTATTTTTATAATTCTTCATGTAAGAATTAATCATGTAGCACTTGAAAAATCTACAAATAATTTAATGTGATATTTTCATTAGTTTTCTTGTCCATGATCAGTGTTTTTCGGCATTAAATGAGTTCAACAGCACATGTGTTAGCATGTTTTGCATTTTCAAAAAAAGGCAAATACAATATCGTTTAGCTTCAAAAAAGGGCAAATAGCATGTTTTGCATTAAAAAAAAGGCAAATACAAAATGTTTACTTTCAAATAAATACTATCAAATAGAACATTGTGCATTTTTTTAAAATAGGTACATAGAACATTTTGCGGTCTTTAGGAGTAGAAAAATAGAACACTTTGCACTTTTTAGAAATAGGTAAATAGTACATTTTTAACTCCTTAAAAATAGGTAAATAGAACATATTGCATTCTTTAAAAATAGTTAATTAGAACATTTTGCACCTTTTAGAAATATGTAAATAGAATATTTTGCACTCTTTAAAAATAGGTACATAGAACATGTTTCGCTCTTTAGGAGTAGGAAAATAGAACACTTTGCACCTTTTAAAAAGGCACATATAATACTTTGCACATTTTGGAAATAGGTAATTATAAAATTTTGCACTCTTTAAAAATAGGTGAATAGAACACTTTGCACCTATTAAAAAATTGGTAAATAGAACAGTTTGCACACTTGAAAACAAATAAATTGAACAGTTCCAATTTTTGAAATTATGTGTACTTAAATGGAATATTTTATAATGTTCAAATAGGTTTATTTCCACTACGTGTATTAACGGATTATTATTTCATTGTAAATTAGCATACTTTTGAAATTCCAAACGAAATAGGAAATAGAACACATGTCATTCATGATTTTCAAATTTTTAAAAGTTACAATCACTCTTTTAAAATTATTAAAAATCATTTTTGAGAGGTTCTTGGAAAATTATTTCATTTACATATTTTTTTACAACTCGTACAAGTTGATTATCAATTTGTAAAATATTCAGTTTCTATTACTAATTCTTGTTTTTAAATGCTGTCCATAAGTTGGAGACACTTGAAAATTAAGGGATTGGTAGATATTTGAAGTTCTTTAGGTTTGGCGGGAAATTCAAATGGGTCAATCTTCAAAACGCAGGATATAAAACAAAATTCGCTGCAGAATTTGTTTGTTTGCCGTCTGGCCAGAGCCGTAGTAAAAAAGTTAAATTAATTTCTAAAAAGAAATTTATTTCGGTTCAATTTACACAGCTCAAAAGAGTGCAAGCTCATCAATATCCAAGTAGATTTACTGACCCTGCCCATGACGTCATTTATGGACGGCCCCTAAAGTAAAATAGAGATAAAATGTGTAGTTGCACGTTAGTTAGAACATATATTGCATTTATTGAGTAATGGAAATCAAATGAAATATAATTGACATGTGTGATGCGTCAACGCTTAGGGACCGTCCACAAATGACGTTATCAAAAAATCACCATGTTTAGGACCATACATTATGACCTCCCTGCCACCAGCTTATATAACCATTGCGTAAATGCCTATCTTTAAAATTTGATGTCATGAGTTGCCGTTGCCAAGTAGGTCCAATGATCCTACCAATGACGTCAGTGTAGACCATCTCTTACCTAAATTAATTAATTTTATCACACTTTTATCATTTCCTTCGAATTTTGTTTTAAAAAACGCTCAAATTATAAATTCCACCACCAATCGTAGCCAAAAATAATTCAACTTATAAATTAAACGAATAAGTACTAATTAAGAATATATAATAAGGAAATTCCATAGAATTCTCCCTGCTGTGGATGCACTTGTATGAAATGTGACTCTAAAGGTAAACTACATTAGAGCCTGTCCCTTACTGTCGGATGTCCAGGACATCGACTCGAACAAGAAATCCTGAACCAGTACCAGACATCTTGAACGATACTTATTATATCAACAGTATTGGTAAATCCCTAACCGAAGGTCTTGTTCACCACAGATAACCGATGGTACTATACTATCCTGAACTTCCGCACAAGAATTTCCCGAGCAGCATTTGACGCTATCTGCAATTTATCAAACGAAAATGTAATTTTCAGATGAAATGATACGATTTGTGACCAATAATAAAATGCATAAAAATACAAAAATTATGTCTAAATTATGTACGTAACTTACCCCCTACTGCGGTAAAGTAGACGACGAGAATCATTGCGAGTGTCAAGACGATTTTACAGGTCTCCATTTTTCAAACAAATGGAATTAGAAAATTTTGCACTTTTCAAACAAATGGAATTAGAATATTTTGCACCTTTTCAAACAAATGGAATTAGAATATTTTGCACCTTTTCAAAATCATTGAATTAGAACTTTTTGCACCTTTTCAAAATCATCGAATTAGAAAAGTTTGCACCATTTCAAGAACATGAAAATAGAACATTTTAATGGTTTGTTTTTCAAAAATCTCCTAATTAACATTTTAAGCATGGTTCTCATTTGGTTTTTATGGTATAGCTTATTTTGATTATAGCTAAAATTGGATATGGGTCATTTTGGTTCTTCACAGAAGATATAGCTTTATGAATTAGAATCAGCTATGTAGGTCTGTTCATATTTTCATTATTTTCATATTAGGTATTGGTATTGATTACATTGAAAATCAATTTGTATTTTTTAGGAATCTCCCATAAATTTTTATAATCTATGTAGTTGAGGGATTCAAAATGATGCATTGCATTTCAAATTCCATTATTCCATAGAAAATTCAAAAGTAAAGTAAATTAGGTATGCAGATATAGGTAGGACAAAAATTCAATTTTAATAATTTACATCTCATGAATTTACAAAAATGAATATAACACCAAAATTCTTTTTGAAAGGTACGATACGTACTATGTAACATATAGGTTCTTTTTTCAAAAATTTTAATTTTTTAAAATAAGAAAATTGACAGTGAGAGAGAAAACGATGGAAAGTACAGTGAGGGAAGTGTGCTTGCCCAACGTATAGAAATTAGAGACTCTAATATTTAAAACTGACTGACTCCGAACAACTCTGCTAACTTGTATTCCACCTTTCGTTTGGGTTTGATGATGATGTAGTAGCACGCTTTCGAAATGCTTCAAAGAGGCAATAAAGTTGACTGATTCCTCGTGAATTTTCCCTATCACAGGGTATAACAGAAATTCGATTGCTAGGTGAAGACCTACAGTGAGGGCAAAAGCAGTGAAAAACGGGGGTTCCAAATAGACGTGAAGTGTGACTAGGACGTAGTTAGCAATCACGTGATTTGAAATATTGAAAACTTTGACAGCAGGGAAGTAAAATTGCGAACAAGCTTCATTTAAATGAGCTGTCAAAACTTGAAAGAGTCTGTACTGTTTAATGGCATTTTCAAATTTTGATACATTTAGCTGCCGCCTTTGAAATGGTGTGATGAAGTTTTCTGGATCTGGGTCTGGATTCTCAGTTGATACCATTCTGCGAAATTATTGAAAAATAAAAAACCTTTTAGCTAAATGTATCATAATTTCATAATTAAATTGACTAGACATATAGTTTTGGCAAATAAATTCGTTTGTACTGATTGCGAGTATAGAGACAGGGCCGGATAATGTGGTCAGCGCAGGCAGCTTGAAGATTCTTAAAACATGTAAATGGAACATTTTAAAGTTTTCAAAAATATGTAAAAACAATATTTAGACTTTTAAAAAACATGTAAATAGAACATTTTGCACTTTTCTCAAAACATGTAAATAGAACATTTTGCACTTTTCTCAAAACACGTAAATAGAACATTTTGCACTTTTCTCAAAACATGTAAATAGAACATTTTGCACTTTTCTCAAAACATGTAAATTGAACATTTTGCACTTTTCTCAAAACACGTAAATAGAACATTTTGCACTTTTCTCAAAACATGTAAATAGAACATTTTGCACTTTTCTCAAAACACGTAAATAGAACATTTTACTCTTTTTAAAAAAACGTAAAAACACGAATTTTTTTCTTTTAAGCGTACAGAAATATTAAGACAAGCTTGTACATGGCCGGATAATGCGGCCAGCGCAGGCAGTCCCTGCTCCTTGAATTTTTAAAAAACATGTAAATAGAACATTTTGCAGTTTTCAAAAATATGTAAAAACAATATTTTGACTTTTCAAAAGCATGCAAAATAAATTTTTGTGTACATTTCAAAAACATGCAAATAAAACATTTTCCAATTTTCTCAAAACAAGTAAATAGAAAAGTTTGCACTTTTCTGAATCTAGTGAAAGGAATATTTTAAATTTTTCTGAAAACATGTAATTACAACATTTTGTATTACCAAAGAAAACAAATAATAAATTCTAAAAAGTTGTTTTTGTATGAAAATAAATTGCTGCCTAACTAAAAGCGATGCCTTCGTCCGGCCCTGCCTAGAGAGGTAAGAACTTACGATTTCGAAATAAGTTCCAGCTGCTCACTTATAACTTGACTGAACAAAACTATAAAATTAAACAAAAATGCAGACACTATCCAACCTGACATTAAAATAAAATTTTCAAAAATATAAAAAACAAATAATAACGTAGTACACTTGACATTGTCTGGTAGTACACTATACAAATTTATAAGTTCATTTGGATTAAGTAGGAGAAGAAATGCAAATCCTCCAGCCCCTGGAATAATGGAGTAGTTTAAAAAATTCATAATTACAATACAAATTTTAAACTTCCCACCATTTTTTTCAATAGGCTCGACCCCTACCTTTGTTTCATTATTTTGAGAGTTTTCATTTTGGAATTCTCCTTCTACTTTGCCTTCAGTTTCTGCACATATCGGTATTTTAGCAGATGCTACATTTCTAATTTTGATTTCTTGTCTGGATTTTGTTTTATTCGAATCCTCTAGGAAATTAATATAATTGCTAGAACTTTCCAAATCTAAAACCATGTTAAAAATTTCAAGTAGAGAAGTCGTATTGAATTGAATTGTGAGAAAGAAAAAAAAGTATGGGAGGTAATATGAGACATAGCAGAGTTTGATAGGATCTATAGAAATGGACTGGAGCGACGAGTCATCGCTCGTAAATGTGAACTCGACTCCTAAAAGAACACCACGAGTTGTAAAAATTGACATGGAAAAATAATAAAAAGTTAGAAAAGAAAATACTCCATTTCGAAATTTTGAATTTGTTTTCCTGTATTTGTTTTGAATTCGGTCCCAGTCGTATGGTAAGCATTGGAAAAGGGATATAAATTTTGAGTGATATTTTAGCTGCCTCAGAACTCCAGTAGATATCATTTTCTTCAATTTTCGGATAATAGTGCTCCTTCCTTAGAAGTTACAATGGAAATGACTGCAGTTCAGCTAGAATCGTATTTACTCTGTAGCTATTATAGTGACGTAGTTAGTAGTAGATAAATAAATATTAATTTACAGGTTCTGTAATTGAACTTCATATAAATGCTCAGTTATTGTTATTAATGACAGTTCCGCCTTATTGCTGTCAACCATTTTAGGTTTGTGAAACTCACTTAGCTGCAATAAATCTAGCCAGTTATGTACCTTTCTATAACTAATACCCATATGCAAGTTTCTACACGCTTAGAAAAAATCTTAACAAGAATCTTGTACGATAGAGCTAACAGGTTTAGATTTTAACTTTAACAGGTTGATCAGTAAATTTTAAAATATTTGAGAGTGGGGAAATCGGTTAGTCACCGCTGTAACGCTGTGCTTTGTAACAGCGCTGCATGTTACAAAACCCAACAGTAAATCTGTTGAAATCTACAGTAAACATGTTAATGCATTTATATCACTGTATGTATATACAAAAGACAAAACTACTGGTCCGTTACTAAATGTGGTGTGTCAGTCCAGTTGTAGTGGTTACCCAGCAAACCACGGAAGGCAAATAATAGTACGTTTTTGGTCAGATTATGAGTGGCTGGTCGGAATACAGTTGGCCATGAATAAAAGTCGGACTTTAAAGTCAGAAAACTAGAGGACCGACTTTACAAGCCGTCGGTTGGTCCTGGGGAGACTTCTTATGCTGGCCCATAGTCCATTTATTGTCCGTTAAAAGGCGAGATTTTCCACTCTTAATCTGCCAATACACCACTGGAGTTTTCTAGTAGGGAAATAACGAGTTGTTTTTAGTTGGGTGGCTGCTGATGGCCCGAATGTAGCTTTACCGCTACAATGACTCACTAGTCAGTGCTTACAGATGCAGTAGCGCGGGGATTCAGTATTCAGTTTAGTTGCAAAGTAGAATTGTTACCTCGCAACGCAACGGAAACTGTAACCGACAAAACAAATTCTGAAATCCAGTAAGTTAGTTTGTTAATGTTGGTGACGAATTTAGTTATTCCTAACTACAATCCTGAGTTAATCATTACTCATATTACAGACCTTTGTGTGATTTTCACGACTTATTGACTGTGACATCCGTAAAAATAAGTGAATAATTGTTCTGTTATCCTCATTTTCACATTTAGCGTAATGTGTTAGTAATCTGTGAACAGGCTGTTCTTTATTTTATGGGATTTAACATTGAAAAATAGTCTGAAATCAAACTGTGCAGTTCATAATATCTGTGAATCATATTTTCTAGTGTTAAATAATAGAAATCGAACAATAGTTATAAGCGTAGAATATTACTACGCTACCTTAAAATGTCGCCACTTAAACTTCTGAGATTTTGATAGCATAATTATTAGCATAGAATATTCCAATATTCAGCAAAACTTGTGACCTACTTTTAAGGTAGTGTAGTAATATTCAACGCATGGCTTTATTTTGTTCGATTTCTGGTATTTAACACTAGAAAATGTTGTTCACAATTATGAACTGCACAGTTTGATTTCATACTATTCTACAACGTTAAATCCTATAAGATAACGAACTGTATGTGCACAGATTACTACTACACTACGCTTTATGTTAAAATACGGATAACAAAACAATTATTCGCTTATTTTTCCGGATGCAATAGTCAATAAGTCGTAAAAATCACACGAAAAGCTGTAATATAAATAATGACAAGTTTTGCTGAACACTCTATGCTAATAATTCCAATATTAGAAGTTAATATTTCAATCATCCAAACCACAATCAACGTATTTTGTAATAACCAGGGGCGTCGGAACCTATTTTTGTGAGGGGGGGCAAACACTGTGGTCAATTTTTACCATTGGGGGGCAGGCCTATGCTTTAACACGGGGCATCCGTTTGTCAGGGGGGGCACTCTGCCCCCCCTGCCCCCCTGGTTCCGACGCCACTGGTAATAACGCTTTTTATGCTTCAAAATTCGGCGACTTGTATAGTGTTTTATTACGTGTGGGGCATCGGTCTAGTAAATTGTAATGAGATTCAATTGAAAATAATTATTTATGTGCGCCAATAACGATACTCGCCGAACTTTGTGCTAAACGGATATGTTTAACTGGTTTCCCAGTTCCTAATTATTGATTCTCCTGCTGCTGCTTTAATTGCCGAAATGCATTTGCCTTTGTTACGGTTTATATGATTGGAGAGTTATTAGACTGAAAAGGTTAATCTAAAGGTACGTAAAACTCCACTAAATAAAACCCTCTAGCTCAGCGTTTATAATTAAGATACTTAATTATAAATAATTAGTTAATTTACTTACGAATTACAGTGAATATGAAAGTTGATGGTGCTTCTCTTCGGTCAGTGTTGGAGTTAGTACTTTCTGGTGATTCGCAACATGTAATATTATGCAGCATAGAATTTGAGTACTAATGTGATTAAAAGAAGTCAGGACAAAACTGGTATTGAGACTTAGGGACTGTTTCAAACGAGATTGAATCTTTGTGTGCAATTTGTAATATTTGTTTTATTGAAATAATTTGCAAAACCAATTACTGTTTATAATTAACAAATAAATTTACAGAAACAATAAGATTTAATAAGAAACTATTTTTATATTTCTAATTCAAGTCGTTAGTGACTAGTTTAATTTAACTAGTTCGTCAGAATAAATACAAGTTAAAACAATACTGCTGATTTAGAACTAACAACCTCCACACTAAAGATTCTCTACCTACCACCGCTTACGTTGACAAGAACAAGGAAGCAGAGGAGTCCGGCGAGAGCCCTTCACCTAAAGGCCCTCCGACGAAGACTGCCGAGTATCCCCCTCTCCTTACTTTAATTATTACTTAAGATCTGAAGCAAGCAAGTTGTGTTGACCAATCATGAAACAATAGAACCACGCTAAGGGATGTTCTTTCTCTAATTCAACTTTGTTAGCCTTTCAGCACACAGTAGTAACAACAGTTATACGTACAACTTCCTTTTAGCTTAAGTATATACATTACATGTACAAGTAACAATATAGTATTTGTAGCTACTTAAGAAAACCGCTCTGTGTACAGTTACACTTGTTGTTGTAAAGGCAAAGCCTGCATGTACAGATATCTAATATTAAAGTACGTGCTTGGACTTTGAGTTGGTTGCAAGAAATGAACGTTGAAAGGATTCTCTAGAAAATCACAGGCTTTTTCCTTTTGAAAGGCTGAATTAAAATCTAAGCAGTAGTACCGTGTATTCTATTTAGTACAATTTGTATTTCTAGATTTTATAATATTACTGTACAATAGGCTTACATGAAATTGTGTACTAACAATTATCCCCCACCTTAGATAAATGCCGTCCCGGCATTCAAAAACCTAATTACGAAGTTACTGTCTCAATTTAAGGTAATAAAATACGTTTAGAGTACTTTACTTTAATAGCCAATAAATCAATGTTGATCGCAACTAAGTAAAGCTAAGTTGTTGTTTTTATAATATATAAACACTGACAATATAACAAGGACTAGTGGTGAAGTTGCGCTGATTTAATATGTTAGTTAGGACATTTTAAAACATATCATTGAATATTGGCAAGTAATTGAAAACGTAACTAAAGTATACACAAATATATGTACGTTTGAAGACGAAATTGAGTACGCATAATTTTACAGTACTGCAAAGTTACAATTATGCCCAATATCACAAAATGTAGGGTTATTGGTGGACAACTTGGTAAAGCGAATAATACTTTTATATTAGTTTTTTAAAAACAATATTAGAAAACTCTTGTTTACCGATACACACTAAAACCTTATTGTAAGCCTTGACTTTAATTAGGGTTGATATATTGTTGCCTAAGTTACTTCATACACAAAGTTTAAACGATATTATTATAGGTTTCTTATTAAACTAGATTTCACTGAAGCACTTAAATAGTTATTGTGCTATTATGTTTAAATGTTTAATGGGTTAACAAAAAATTAACATTATTGCAAAACATAACGTAAAAAAACAAAATTATCCTAATTTATTATTTCAATTTTAATTCTAGAATTTTAATTTATTGCTTCTATAATTTGATGTAAAGATAAGTTATTGAATTGTTCTGTAAATAATTTGGGCTGATAAAGTTGATTTAAAATTCATAGTTTTACTTCAATTTTGAAGTTTACAAACTGAATGACATATTAAAACATTATTTTGATCCAGGTTGATGGTTCTGTTGAGGTTAAAGGTGTTTAGAGGGTCTTGGTGGCATTTGAGGATAGAAGCTGGTGTTTGAATTCGAATTCAATACTGAACTTGTCTTCATATAATATAATTGTATTAAATTATTTTACATATTAAAGTTGAGATTGTTTTAAAATTTACGTAGTCTAAACTATAATAATTTGTATTATAAAAATGTAACAGAAGTTGTAATCATAGCAATAAATAGCAGCTAATATATAATATTCTATAATATTTATTTAGATAAATGTTATTGGATGTTTGTAATTTTTGCACTTATAAGGATACCAATATATATAACTAAATGATGTCATGAATAGCAACAAGGTTTCACGCTTGCAGGCTTACATAATTGCATTTAAGTGGTCGTGCAAAACTAAAAGCATTCTACATTTACATACAAGCAGTTAATTCAGCCTATATACGGAATCGACGCAGAAGCCAAAAGCAAAATCTTGAATTATTGTCTGTCAGTTTTTAAGCATGAACTCCGGCAGCTATTCATAACATCTGAACAATTTGTTTAAATCTATATAAAATTACGCGCATGCCCGGGCAATAATATTTAGCATTCTTGCTGCTACGTGTAAGCAAGATAACGTTTTAAAGATATCTTGCTTTATTATAGCCATTGCAATTTGCTTAATATTGTTTGTAAACACTAGTTTTATTCAAATTAATTACTGCCGTCTAATAAATTAATTACAACCACCTCAGGTTGAAATGCATTCTATTTGATTACTCACTTCATTTTCATTTACTTTTTTGTCTCTTTTATACTTTGATTCCTTTCCTATAACAAACTCTGTGCATTACATGCAGCCAAACACATTTTATTTTATTCCTTATATCTCGTTTGTCGAACACATTTACTTAATAAACCACAAAACAATCTTGCTTATCCTTCTGCAATTGCAACTCAATAAATCTTTCATAAATGGACTCGTATACGTTTACGATCTCAGTCCTGTCATTTTGTTTCTTATATTCATCCTTTTTTTCATATAACGCTTTTTCTTTTTGTTTAGCTTATTTTAATACTCGTGATTATATACTAATACATTCCAGGGCCTACGCCTATCAATTCTTACTTTTTTTTCAACTTTAACCGTAGCGTTTGAATGCGTAAACTTTCTGCAATATATATACTTACTCAATTATTATTATCTCTTTTATTGTAGCGTCCTACTGTTGTGTGTATTTCTATGAATTCACACTTTTTATTCCAAACAATTTTTTAAAAATGTTCTATATTTGCTTTTTATTTATTACCTTTAGGGTATCATGCTCACATGTTTTTTAGCACATAAAGCTACTTTATTGATTTCTTATCTTTTAATTAGGCCTTAGTGAAACAACATATTGTTGTTAGTATTCCAAAAGTGTTTTTTTTAACATTATACTTTTCATATCTTCCATTATGCTTAAAGCGTTTGCATGCGCGCGTTTCTGTAAAAACATATGTTATTTAGTATTAATTTTTTTCAGGCTAGCAATAAAAACACATTTTGCCTTACTAATATCTAGTCAACCTCCATTCTAATAAGTTTAGTGATTTCACCAGTTAAACACTTCGTCGTATAATCTAATCGCAACTGTTTATGTTAGTTATAATGTTATAGGATAATTCCTTGAAATCGTTTTCTTAAAGATTACCAAATATTGTAGATACTTATCGTGTACGTACACTTCTAGATTGGGTAACTTCAGTAATCAGTTTCAATAATCCATATAGTGTCCTTAAAGCATTTTATTCTGAAATTCAACTAAGCACGTACATATTCATTTAGAACCAAAAATAAAATGTGCATTAAACAAAACAAAACATGTTGTAACCTCGTACTTAGTACTTTGCGTAGAAACTTGTTTAACTTCTTCGTTTGTGTTTTGTTCTGCTTTAATTGTTCTTGCAATTTAAACTTCTTAGCAGTGACACGAGCATAGTCCTTTATTTAGGTACGTTCTAAATTCAAACTCACATAAAGGTTATTATTATATTTTTTTATAGTTTTAATTTCTTTCATCTTGCTTAACATAAACACAATTGCGGTTTTAAAATTTATTGAAAAAGCAAGCAACCCAAATAAATGGGAATCATAGCTGAGCTACATTACACGCCGTTTTTGTCATAGTTGCGACCACAGTTACGTCACCATTCGAGACCCTGTAACTGTATGTTTTCTGTATCTCGTCTCCTTATATTTACCACAAATCCCAAACAACATTTGTTTTTGGAACAAAACAAAACATAACACATCATCAGAAACAAAAATAATAATTAAAAGGATTATTATAAATATTACGTTGATTACATATAATCGCCTGATTTATATCTCTTTTTGATTCCATAAATTGCAGATCGAAGTCACAATTGCTAAATGGCTTAGAGTATCGATACTTTCCTAACCGTCGGCATCAATATCAGATATGTCGAAGCAACGTGAAGCATATTTACCGTAATGGTTTCGACAAAGTTTTATTATTATCCCTTTAATAACAATATGCCTATTCTTTTCTTTACTTGTATTTAAATTGCAAATTCGTTAAATCCTTTTTTTTTAGCGCGTAAATACATAAAATAATTCTTGCTCTTAATTTTAGTAGTTTTATTTATTGCTAATGATACTAACGTTCTGTATCTTGATTTTAAAATTTTTCATTATAAATAAATTTCACAACAAATCTAAAATAAGTTTCGCTATATGCAAATGTAATAAATATTCAGAGTTTTAAACATTATCCGCTAGGTGTTTTTAATATCGTATTATTATGAGTCAGAGTTGTACGGTACCTTCTATTTTTCTTTAATTTGTGTAATGTAAAAATACATCCCTTATTAGGTACCTTATACATGAATAGTGAGCTGTAAAAACTAATCACCCTGACCAAACTGACGAAACTTATTAGTTAAAACTAGTTTTTTTACCAGTAAAGATGAATCTATAGCGTCATTCTATGAAACAGAACAGGTGTGAGAAATTTATTCTATCTGTAATATGTTTAACATTAGCAGGAATGAGTGGGTAGATCAGAAAATAGATCAATTGTGCTGACATCATTTACAAACGCTCTCCAGCATTATTGTTCGTATGTTACTTCCTAGCTACTCATGTGCATGCTACTTCCCTTCACTTTTCTACTGTCCGGTTCCAGAGCTCAAGCATACAAGCTGAAGCTTTCCGTGGCAGTTGTAGGGGAACAATAAGACGTTTTAGGTAGAATCCAAAGTAGCAGACACGATAGCGAGATTACCGCGGCTACCTTCCGTACAGTGTATGGAGAAACCGCTTGTAATCAAATGGATAATATAATTACATATGTATTGCTACGCACGCGACCCGCAGCACGCAGCACTCACATATACAAAAATCTAGCTGGTGACACATATTTATTTTATGTTTTCAGTAGTCATTATACAGTGTAATTCTTGAACACGACGTAAATATACGCGTACTTACTTTTTTTTAAAAAAAACTAGTATCAATTCTCCCCCTAGTTTCGAATGACCTACACAATTATTGCATTATTAATTATACACTTACGTAGTCTACCATTAATGAAATCAATTGTTAATGTTGCCAACAGTATTTTTTACGCATAAAAGAAAATGCAATGAGTTGCATAAAAATAACTAATATACTTAAAATATAAAAGAATTAGTTATTGCAGATTTTTACTGAATAGTTAAAAAAAAACACTAATAACTCATGTAAAGGAGCATTACTATTTTAGCTTGCAACGAATTTAGCCTAGGTCAATTGCTTACAATTCAATAATCTATCCTTATTATTTGATTTAATACTTTTAAATTTTATCACTGATTTTTGTTTATTGTTTTGAATAACTAATTATAAAATAATCTGTAAAACAATGTAATATTAAAAGTGCAACTTGTACCATCTTGTTAGTTATATAGCTAATTTTCTAATATAACTCACAGTCGCTGTCCTCTTTTCTCTCACCTTTTTTTCTCATGAATATTTTAAAAATCTAATTTATCATTTGATAAAAGCGAATTATAAATCCTTTTATCAAAATTAAAGTTTTTATCTGTTTGAATGTAAAATAATTATTACTAGTACAATACTTAGATATAATTACATATTATTATACTAACAACAGAAATCTGAGGCTTATCTGTTGAAAGTAATTCAATCCCCTCGTTGTATTAGAGGTTCATGTAATACCAGAGCATTTGCAGTACATTGCATGTTTACATATAGTAGCTATGTACGGGCAACAATTCTAGTACATGGGACGCTGGTCAACGTTGTGTCTCAACAATATTCCGTGTGCATACCTATAAATAATTTATGATTTCTCACGTTTTCACAGTCACATGGAAAAAAAAATTTTTGAAGTCATTTTGAAATGCGGAGGATTTCTAATTGTTGCCAAACAACAATAGCCGAGATTTTTACATGCATTTTTCAGAAAAAAAAACTCTCTAACTAAACTGTAATACCAGCCTTCTGCGCTAGTCATTCTTTTAATAACAGTAATACCATTTCCAAAAAAAATATTAATTAGCGTAGTAGTTTTGCAAGGGTTTTAAAAATTCCATCTTTATATAGAAAATACAATGACACTGGTAAATGCTGGTTTAGACTTACCGATATGAAGTGGTAAATACTGATGTATACATTTGTGAAGCGTAAAGTATTTAAAATAGGTTCTAATATAATTCTAAATCTAGTAAAAACTCAACACCACATAATAAAAAAAATATCTGCTATGCTTAATACACAAAATGTTATTGCTTTAAATGGTGGAACTTAATTGGGTAGTTGTTACATAACTACATTTATTTAGCACATGCCACAATGAACGAGTTCTGTCTTCGGCCAAGATGTAGCAAACCATTTTGCATTGTTGTGGGTAAATACTGTCATTCTAAAGTTATTTGTCGGTGTAATCTCAAAAATTGGGTTTGTTCTGTGACTTGATTAATCGGAAACAAAACGTTAGCTTTGTCATCATAATGAAGACTTCCTGAAGTCAGTGATGGGCACTTGATTTGCCCACCTAGTTTTTCCCTATTTCCTACCTATTTTTAAAGCAAAAAAAAATCATCCTTTTTAATTCCTATCTATTTTGTGTAAGCTGTCTAAAATCCTTCCTATTTTCCTAAAATAATAATGCAGGTTCCTCTAGATAGGATATCTCTGCTATTTTTTTATAGTTAAAATTAATAATGAGTTTGAAAGTTATTAAAAACTAAAAAAATTATTGTCAGTGTCTCTACTTTTCATTAAAAAAGTAACAACTGATGAAAAGCTGCCTTGTCCGTATCAGTTTAGTTGTTGTCGCATAATTATGTGCAGTTGTACTGTCTGAAGTTACGAGTATATATTGCGGTATTTTACTTTTTACCCTGTTACAGGTTTCTAGTTTCTTTAAGTACAGTGCAGTCGCGCTACAACGGCCTGGGCTACAACGGTCACTTCGATACACCGGCCAAATGTTTGTTTTAGTCTCGGCAACAACGCTATGCTGTGTATTGTTAAAGTATAGTCTTACAACGGTCGCCTTGATACACCGGTCAAAATCTTTGGCCCTTACAGCACTGTTACTATTAGAATGATATTTGTTACAACGGTCCTTGGTTTCACTTTTCCTAACAATATCTTTATCTTTAACTCGAATAGAACATTGTTTCAAGAAATAAATAGGCAGGTGAATACTAAAGACACAAATTAGAAATAATCTAACACGAGGAGTAACACTAGGTTAGGGGCGGACTGGTTTCTCTATGGGGCCCAGGATTTTTAATGACGAGGGTTGGCGATGAAGGGGCCCACGACGAGCCAAGGGGCCCAAAGCTCCCGTTCACGTAATGTATAATAAACTGGGGGCCCATCCGGCATTGCCGGAGTTTGCTTATGGCCAGTCCGTCCCTGAGTTTGTAGAAGTCAGAAGTTAGTACTTTTGCCAGCTTCAAAATATTTTTTTGGAATTTTAACTTAGGCGAATCGTAAGCAAATAACTATGGCTCCAGCCACGAACAAAAAAAATCGCAAGCAAATGACAATGAGCAAAAATTATCAATCGTTCACGAACTTGAAAGTGGAACAATTAGCCCATGGTAGCAAAGAAGCATCTCTGCACATATCAACATAACAGTACATACGATTTGGTCAGGTAGAGATTAGATTTTAAATATTTACCTAAAGATTGCACCCACATGTAAGCGTGTTCGAACTATATGATACGCTCGTTCACATTTAGTTGAATTTAAAACATGGATATTGCACAATGGCGAAGATGAGTCAGTTTTTGAAGCTGCGAGCGAAATTAAGAAGTTATCGTTAAAATATAAACTTCAGAATCTACAATAATTACAACCAATTTTTTTTTTTAGTTTTCTAACGTCTAATTACGATTTCCTATTATAATAATGTACAAACAAATACTTAATTACACATTCTGTTAAATTTAAATTTTTGTCGAAATAAAAGTAATGCAATAATCATATGTTACTATACAACGGCCAAAGACCGTTGTAACTTTACATCGGACCTTTGATACACCGGTCAAAACCCAACACCCCCTTGAAAGACCGTTGTAACGAAGTTTTACTGCATCTCTTTAACACATTTATTTATCGGATACTTATTTTTCAAAAACAAAATAATTCTGTTTAAGTAGTTCTGAGATGACAATATTTTAATAAATTTTATCGAATGTTGAATATGTCAAAGTATTTGTATATCTAGCAATCACATTAAAATTCATTTTTAGATTCTTGCTAACAGTTTATTGGACAAAATTAGAGACCAATCAATTTACTTCTTACTATACATTTATAGGATATTTCTGCCTATTGTTATTTTAAAGTTTTAATTTTCACCTTCCCATTTCCCCCCTTTTTTTTTGTAGGCAATAAAAGGGCAAAACAACTTGCCTTCCCATATAGTAGTACTGTGCGTAAATGTGGTCAGTGTCTGCTGTTCAACTATTATCGCCTTTAAAACCAGCTAGTATTCATACAGCCTATAGTCTTAACAATCTTTACTATTGATTTCAGCTTCGTTCCTTAAAAGCTCTGGCCATGTAAAATCATGAAAGTTTAGTGTACGTTTTTGAATTTGTCACATTTAAGTCCCTACTTTACCATTAACTTTAAATGTATTGATCACATTAAGGACACTTAGGTCGTTGTAAGACTTTCCGCAGTTTGTTTTCGTACAATGACTTATATCTTTTGCGACTTTTAATTTTCGTCACTGAGTATTTGTTTGTACATACGAAATTAAACGAGAAGTATAATCATAGCTTCTCCTTTATTGTACGTTGGCTGGGGAAAAAGATACAGATTTTCAAAGTTAAAAAATAATGTACCCGATCACACATACGCACTCTACTACTACTATAAACATAATAGTGGAGACACTGGGCTGGAGGCAGTAAGTTAAGCTAACTGAACGATGAGGCGCTCCGTTTTAGATGTTCCGTATCACTGTGTTCAGACGCGTATTACATTATTATTGCTTTGTAAAATCAACCTTAAAACTAAAATAGTTTCTACAATTGTAAAAACTATATATCTTCAGTATGTTTTAGTGACATCGTAAGAAAATTTTTGACACTAAGAATTATTCTGAACTTTATATAGTTTACCGCTTAAGCTTTTCAATTAAAATATGTGATCAATTCAATTCGCTAGAATTTTTATTAAAAATTAAAATAATAAAATCTTCTCATAGCCGTAAATATTCATTTTAATATTTATAATTACTCATTACTCGTAGTATCTTTCCCTCCTTTTTGGATCTTGAGAGCATAATATTTTATGAAGAATAAGATTTCATTATAAATTCTTACTAATATGCTCTGGCCTTAATTCCAAATGAATTTAGGCCACAAATAAAATGATAAAATTAAAAACATTGCCGAAAAAAAATAAAAGATTGCATTGCTGAAAAGAAGATCATAGATTATTTAGACTGAACAAAACAATAAATTACTTTCTGCTTGTTTGTAATTGCCTTTTTGATTTTTTTAAAAGTTGTATTACTCACTAAACAATTACGTTATTATGTTGGTGTACACTACTGGTAATTATTACCTATAGTTTTGTATTTTTTTCTTTTTGTCTACTCCATAATAATTATTATTACACAAGTATCAATACAGCCACAGTTTATACAATTTTATCTATATATTCAATTTCAATTGACGAATTGGCTCTCTTATGTTGCTTTGTTTTTTGCATTGTCAGTTATAAATAATTATTACACTTATGATGACGAACTGACATTTTGGTCATTTGGCTTTTAGATTATTACACTAAAACTCAAAAATATGCTAAAAGAGAATTTCAGCTTGAAATTAATTCTAGATCCCCTTTATGACACAAGTTCGTAGTCAACTTTATCTATACAGATACAATAAAATAATTTATTACAGCACTCTAATTCGTTAATTATTTAATTTTTGATATCCTCATTTAAAACAAAATTAGCTGCCTAAAACGAAATATCTGATTGTATATTTTTTTTTAAATTCTACTAAAAATAACAGTGCCATTTTTCCCTTTCAGAGATAAGGTACTCTTCACCCCCAATCATACATATAGGTATTTTTCACATAATCCAAACTTGACGTGGCGACCCTACGTTCTAAATTGTATCTAGATTTGTAGTAGTAATTCCAAATTTATATTCATATATTAATAATGCTAGAGATATTCCCATATTTATTCATACTATTTTATTACTAACCAATAATTTTGCTCATTACTAATCCAAATGGTTTCCAATCGATGAAATGAAACATACATCTTGTTGCAGGGTAATTATTTAAAAAAAATGATGTGGTGAACCTCTAATACTTGTATTGAATTGTTTGTATTTTTTTTTAATTATATTATTCATATTTCTATATATGGTTGCTGTTCTCTTGTTGTTGTTGATGTTATTATCTCGTGGCCCTCCTATATTTGTGATGACTTCTTAAATCCACCTTCACGTTTCTAATTATGAATTCCCAGCAACAACTCAGCCTCGCTTAAGATTATCCCGTTTTTGGTGTTATTTTTCAATTATTAAAATAATTCAACAGAATTTACTGTAAATGTCGGAGTAACGAGAAAGCAGCTACAAGTTAACAGTAAAGTAGTCAATTCAGTTCTATTTTTTATAGGTGTGCATGTTATTAGACTGGCAGGGGAAAGTCTTAAAGATAATGTCTGAAGAAAGGCGGGTGGTAAATTTCTATTTTCCGTTGCGTTTGTCCAGTTAGATCAACTTAACTGTATTTTTACATGACAACAAACACGGGCACTTTTATTTGACGGATTATGAGCAAGTGAGATAATTCTCACACTTTCTATTTGTTGAAATACTACCCAAAGATTTTCTAATTTAGTTATAAGCTATATGGGAAAACTAAGTGTTCTATGATGTAGTTCTTTTAAGAAAATTCAAATCTAAAAGTTTCACTATATTTAGGAAATCACGGGATATTAATTCATTTCTTACTCCTTGAACTGTACAGCACACTTCGTTCCTCTGCTTATCGTTTTCCGAGTCTATCTCTTACCTTTTTAATTAATGTCTGTGCTCCCGCGTGCATTGTAATAAATCATAGAAATATTTGTCACTCCCATTAGAGTTGAGAAGAAGGACGGAACAAGCTGTAATGTGCCATGGCAGTAGTAATGTATTCCTTATATTATTTTAAAAGATCAATATCAGTACTTAATCAGTTTGAATCATGATAGTGAGAAAGAGTAACTTTATAAATACTACATTTCACATATGTATAAATGCGTATGGATTTCTTTTTGCCGGTTAGCTTACACTGTTATAGCACTTAAACATTACTTTTAGGTACAAGAGGAATAACAACTGCTTGCTTTCGCTTTGTTTTGGTTGCACGTAATTATTATTATCCCAAACTTGATTTGAATTAATTATACATAGTATACATTTATTTCATAATTCGTTCAAATATTACCCATATCATGCATTTTTTTAATACAGGTAATCGCATTACTTTTGTTTTAGAATACACCGAATACTAGCCGTATAATTATACATACAGTCCCACTCATAAGTTCACACAAAGTTTCTTATAAAAAAAATCATGTCTTCATCACAGTATTAAACTTGGAGATAGAATTTTTTTGTAAAACAATTTTCAAAGCTAGCGAAGTTTCCTAGTATTTTACCCCTACCATATTCTTCGCAAACGCGTGTGACCAGGACTTTCCAGTCAATAATCTATATAGTATTCAGTGTATAAAAAGACGGCGGCGTTGTGTAGTAAGTACTTGAATATTTTATTCCTAATACTTTGACAATGACGACACAAAGTTAAAGTAGAAACCCTACATTTAAATAGAAATGGTTAGCTTCTTACTTCTTATCAGTCTCACATCTCTACGTGGTTTTTAATCGCTTAATGTGGTAAAGTTTAATTAAGTAATTTTACAGAGCAGAAATCATACAATATATATAGTAATATATAGTAATAGTTTAAATATACTATGGTTGTGTACAGAGTGGCATGAAATATGGAACATAATATTGTATTAATATTCTACCGTGACAGTCGCAGTACAATTTGAATGGTATCGTGTTTTTACTTGGTGTATCACCAAAAGTACTTTTCTTTCTAAGTTATCATAATAATCTTATGTAAAAATTGTCATGCAAATAGTTCAACTGGGCTAGCCAACTTGTTCTATAGAGGACAGTGACACTACTTCCAGGTCTAAATAATAATAAATAATAATAAATTTATAGTAGTGAAGACACAGAAAAGGGCAAGTCAAGACACAAAACAAAGGGAAGACTAAAAAGGAACCATGATGATATACTCTGGTTACGTACATACTTCTACCTTTCTTGTCTATGAAGTCTCGCCGTTTCAGCCTCCACTGTACCCTCACCGCACAACTAGCGAGCCAGTTCCAGCATGGTTCTGGCTAAAATTTTACCTGAATGAAGTAAAATATATATGTATACGTGTATAATGCCTTTGAGCCCTAGACTCCCACACAGATGTGCGGCATCGAAGGTAGCATGAGTCTCGCAGATCATTCTAGGGCCAAGCCTAGTATATGTATATATATATTTAATGATAACCTACTCTTGGTTATAGATTGCCGGCTTAAAACAAAATCACATTTTGAAGCTTACAATTTATTGACATCACTATCATTACACAGATTTAATTGCATCAGATTTAAAACATACACGTCATAATTCTGATAGACTAATCTATGAGATAGAGAGGAGAAAGACTCATACACATTACAGTGAAATGGCATCCACGACCCCTTTGATTCCATATAGCAAAAGATAAAATCATCATCCTCATCAAGTTTCCCCAAAACTTGATGCAGTCAGTCAGAATGGAAATAAATTGGGGTTGTATGTACTTTACAGAGTCCTTTAATAAATGCCAATCCTTCAGGTATAGGTATTTCATGGAATCTGGGTGGTCCTGCTTGATATAATCTTACAATACTGACGGTTTTTTTTTAATCATTAATAATTTCAAGAAATTTAAAATTAATCTTTAAAAAAGTAGGTTATTTGTCAATTTAGTCAATTTTAGAACTCTACTGATCGTTATCGAGCTAATAAATAGGCATGGACGGTTTGAAATTAGAAACTGCTCGTAGAATGAACCGTAATTTATGTCATTCCAGTCAAGGACAGGAAATATTTCCGTTATCATTCAATTCGTGACTATTCTTTTCCTTTGCTCTTTAAATCTAAGAAAAACATAATTTCTTATTTTATTAGAGGCAAATGTTGTTCTGCCATACGTTTTTGTGGTTTAGACACGCGGCTCAATGTCCCAAGTCACACTATCCCACATCTGTCCACTTATAACTATGAACGTGGAACAATAAATCGAACAACTATTGTATATTGGCAATTCCCTACTACATTGGAGCTGAGGATGTCTACCTGCAGATTTATACGCATGTGTGCCGCTGTGTTATCATGAAATCCCCATAAGCAAAAAGCAACAAACTTTGGGCAGTGTATTTACATAACCTACAAGTATGTACCTACACCAAAATTTAAATGAAATTTATTTGTGACCTTCTCATTTTAATATAGTGTAATGGAGATGCTTGAAGTAAATAAAACAAAGAAAAGGAAAGATAACAAAAAGGTTCATGGCAAGTACCTATATGCCTTTTATTAAAGTTTTTAGTTCCAGCTCCAGTTTCCATTCCCATTCCACGCACAACTGGCAAGCCAGTTCCAGCACATGTTCGGCTGACTTTTGCCTTCCAGGAAGGCAAATGCATATGCATTCAGTTATAACGTCATAGCATTCTAAGTTTCCACGGTAATACGCTGTTTTAAAGATAGCCTGCGTCTCGCATTAAATTAAGGGCGTAAGAATGATATATTTATATGCCGAATAACGTAAGTAAGTTATTTCAAATTTTTGAATTGTAGCATTGCGTAGCATAAGTGAGTTTGTAAATGATGACGGACAGCAACAAAATTTGGCACTATACCATTGTTTTACAACTATGACTTTACTCTCACAAAAGCTTATATTTAAAAAAAAACGTGCCTATGAAGTTCTGTTTCATATTTCCAATAACGTTAATAATACTGTGATTTTATTTTGCCGATTTTTATCTGCAAGCCGAGATATTATTGAAATTTAAGTAACCCGTATAAGAATTCTTTAAAATATCTTGTAAGCACGAAATCTACTCGAATAACTGGCTACCGAAAAACATGAAATTTAATTGGAACGTTGATTAATAACGCAAATATCTTAATTTATTATTAGCAATATAAAAGTATTCCGTTATATGCTAGATCATTTGCATATAACTAATTAAATAATTTTAACGAGCTATTTGTATTTGTTTTACTTACTTAGTGCACATATACTTAAATATGCCTGAGCTGTTTTTTTTTAAACTTGATATGTAAAACATTAATTTATCACGTAATATATTATGAAAGGATATAAAAAAAATAAAATTGTTTAGTCAACAATTTTAAGTTTCTGATTATTTAAAATTCAACAATATTGCAGTTTTTTTCTAAAGTTTGGATTACATTTTTATGGACTACTTTGGTTACATGTTGTATCTACAGTTTTTGTGCAAAGTTTGCATAGTATTTTGACCCTCAACATGTGTAATAAATGAACTTTTGTTTTCTGATTGTAATATTAACTGTCTGCTTTTATCTTTTAAATTTATGTATTTTAAACTGATCATGTTATATAAAACTAAAAGGCATAAACTGTGTGTACATTACGCGTGTTATACCTAAAAATGAAAACAGCTAGTTAGTACTTGTATATATGTATGCACTATATATATATACAAACTACACACTGTAAAATTGTACGAACAACAAAGACAAAGAAAAGAATTTAGGTACCTCAAAAACGAAAATATTTGGTTACTTTTTATCGTGTACCTGTGATACTTTGTTAGACGTTTAGGTTTCTTATCTGAATTTAACTTGTTTGCATTCTTAAGTGTCTAACCCATGTAGATACTAACCTTGACCCTTTATTTCAACAAGTAAATATTTACTATATATATACTATTCCTAATAAATTTTGTGTGCACAGTAACATATATATTAACTTTCTTTAAATATTAAAAACTGTTTTTATAATTTTCTGTCTACCTTAACGTTACAGTACAATAAAATAAAAGACAGGACAAAAAACGTCGTATGTTGTCTATTGGTCTTATGTTTCTATCTTGTTATTGTTATCTTATTCTATACACTAAGCTCACTGTCTAATTTTATATTATCCTATCTATATTGATGTCTAACGTTTTCTTACGTGCATTATATTAAAGTTGTCTACCTAGAGTGCCTAGTGTTTGTATTTTATTTCAGCTGCAGTTATATATTATTTGACGTTTCAAATATCCGAGACAAAGACTCTCAAACAAAGATGCAAGGGTATTTTTAGGTACTGTTCCAATAAATGCTTTTTTTCCCACTACCCTGCTGTTAAGCTTTTACGATACAAAAAAAATGCAGTCGGTTTTAGTTTATAGTGGAAAATCCTATCTTGAACCACTAACATATATTATTCAGAGATAAACATAAAAATGAAATAAAAAGAAACCATGTTGCTGTCCTTGGAATTGTTGTTTCTTGTTTAGATCTGAAACCTAGATTTTCTCATGCCTGTTTACTTTATATCCGTACTCTTGATCTTACTCTCGGCAAAGACTTCCAGCTCATTCTATTTTAAACGTTAAGCAGATGTTTCTCAACTAAACGTGCCTGTTTGATATAACGAGTACTTAAAAAAATAAACGGACGCATATATATACTTTATATATATTGTAGTTGAATATATACATTTAAAACTAACAAGATCTCACAGTGTTTTTAAATTTTATGTTCGGGAACCAGAGATATCACGAATGATTTAAAGCCTTAAAAAATTTTTTTTTTTACCTATCAGTTGCCAGTCATACTGCTACCTTTGCCTGAACTGAACAAAGGATACTCAATATTTCCTAAAACGACAACATTAAATACATACTAGCTACACGCTGTGCAGCCCTTTGTTTAGTTTAAGGTTGCCTAAATTATTTATAGCCTATTCATTTACAAATACCGTTAGATGTGTAAGGTTTTTGTGTCTTCTACGTGTCAACGTAAACACCGCTTGAGTCTTCTACTTCAAATTAACGGCTTCAAATAAATTCTGAAAGTAACTCCATAAATGCCAACCACACCAATGCCATTAAACTAACAAGTTGAAAAAGGGTTCTGTGAGTCTTCTTAACGAATATACCTATGCATTTATTCTTTTCTGTAACTTGATGAAGCCAAATAAACCTATACTCTTATTTCTAAATATGCATGAAGGCATTTACCGCCAGTGCTAAGTATACGATTACAATAGAATGCAACTAACTAACATATATTGTATGAAAATATTCTAAGGTCAATTTAAAAACATAATGTATATTTAATTGCAACAAAAGTGCCCTCCTAATAATATTTGCTATGTTTGCGCGATTTTAATTGGATAGTATTTATTTGTTTATAGTTGCTTTACCATTTAATTCATAATAATATATCATTTAGTAACTCAATGCATACTGCACATGAGATATAAACTATATATCAAGCGTTCTATTCCTATGTACTACTTTATAAAAAAGGAATAAAAAAAGAAACCACATACTGTAAAGCGCTATTTAATTTTAAATTCAGTTGACGTAATTTGCTATTATCAGTAATCTGATTATCTATTTTCAGTGCAACAAAAATAAATAATTATTACCACTTGTTTAATTTAGCAGAGTTAAACCCCTTGGTATGCACAATATTGTATTGCAGCCTGAATAAAATGAGAATCGAAGCGTTCCCGGGTTTTGTAGCAACAGTCTGTTTAACTGGTTTCCCAGTTCCTAATTATTGATTCTCCTGCTGCTGCTTTAATTGCCGAAATGCATTTGCCTTTGTTACGGTTTATATGATTGGAGAGTTATTAGACTGAAAAGGTTAATCTAAAGGTACGTAAAACTCCACTAAATAAAACCCTCTAGCTCAGCGTTTATAATTAAGATACTTAATTATAAATAATTAGTTAATTTACTTACGAATTACAGTGAATATGAAAGTTGATGGTGCTTCTCTTCGGTCAGTGTTGGAGTTAGTACTTTCTGGTGATTCGCAACATGTAATATTATGCAGCATAGAATTTGAGTACTAATGTGATTAAAAGAAGTCAGGACAAAACTGGTATTGAGACTTAGGGACTGTTTCAAACGAGATTGAATCTTTGTGTGCAATTTGTAATATTTGTTTTATTGAAATAATTTGCAAAACCAATTACTGTTTATAATTAACAAATAAATTTACAGAAACAATAAGATTTAATAAGAAACTATTTTTATATTTCTAATTCAAGTCGTTAGTGACTAGTTTAATTTAACTAGTTCGTCAGAATAAATACAAGTTAAAACAATACTGCTGATTTAGAACTAACAACCTCCACACTAAAGATTCTCTACCTACCACCGCTTACGTTGACAAGAACAAGGAAGCAGAGGAGTCCGGCGAGAGCCCTTCACCTAAAGGCCCTCCGACGAAGACTGCCGAGTATCCCCCTCTCCTTACTTTAATTATTACTTAAGATCTGAAGCAAGCAAGTTGTGTTGACCAATCATGAAACAATAGAACCACGCTAAGGGATGTTCTTTCTCTAATTCAACTTTGTTAGCCTTTCAGCACACAGTAGTAACAACAGTTATACGTACAACTTCCTTTTAGCTTAAGTATATACATTACATGTACAAGTAACAATATAGTATTTGTAGCTACTTAAGAAAACCGCTCTGTGTACAGTTACACTTGTTGTTGTAAAGGCAAAGCCTGCATGTACAGATATCTAATATTAAAGTACGTGCTTGGACTTTGAGTTGGTTGCAAGAAATGAACGTTGAAAGGATTCTCTAGAAAATCACAGGCTTTTTCCTTTTGAAAGGCTGAATTAAAATCTAAGCAGTAGTACCGTGTATTCTATTTAGTACAATTTGTATTTCTAGATTTTATAATATTACTGTACAATAGGCTTACATGAAATTGTGTACTAACAGATATTTTAGGGCTTGGTGGAATGTCAATGGATGAAATTATGATTTTTGATGCCATTTAGGAAGGGCAAAAGGGGAAATGGGTAGATATCAGTCCGGTAAAACTATGTATTTGAGTGGATGAAAGTATGATGTAGGGTGGCTAGTGGGTGGGTAGCGGTCGTTAATGTAGGAGATAAGTTGGCAAAGGAATCAAACGCAGTAGGATAATAAGCGGCCCATTGGCGTTATATAGTCGTTCCACCGTTGGGCCGCTGTTATTGTATGGTATTCCGGCCACTAGTGTTCGCGGCGACATTTCCAACTTTCTGCCGCCTCAAATTGGGACCAGTGGTCCAACCGTTATCTGACTATTATTTGCCTAACGTGGTTTGCTGGGTAAGGCTGGAATGTACCTATGAGGAAGGTTGCGGGTTCGAATTCAACTTTTTGTGTTATTTTTAACTAATTAACTCATTCAACAGGATTATCTGTTGGGTGATTTCGATGAACAGTGATTTCGGTAAGCCTATAATATAACTGCATTAACGGTAAATCTCTAACTGATATTCCTGTTGACCGCGGTTGACAGCTTTTACTGTGGTTGTCCGAGTAACAGTGAAAGCAGTTACAAATTAACAGTAAAAGTAGTAAATTCATCCATATTTTTCTAAGCGTGTAAGTATAGAATGAAGAACTGTGAAAAGTTTGCAAAGCCAAAAAAAACAATCAAACTTATATGTATAATTGTATACGTAATTTCAATATGCGAAAATATCTAAACCATTACGCAAAGCTGCAAGTTACCGACCAATGTACGAATACTGGAAACTACCAATTCTAACATACCATGTCAGTTTCTGTTTATGAAACATATGCATTATACATACTGCCAATATTTTTAAAGATTTCTACAAAACTACCGATTCCCAGATCCAGCCTTCTGATTGCAATATTAGCGAAAACAAAAACAATTTTTGATTGGCAGCTTTAACTTTATTAGTTGCAATAATTATTAACGCCCTTGCCCTTAGTTTCAGTTTCAGTTGCAAAATAAGATTGGGAATTTTTTTTACTTAGTACGTACTGCTATAAAATTGCATGTTCATTCTTGCTTAATGATTATGTATTGAGATACACAGACACAACGTGCTATGATTCATACCGGGATCGGTAGAAATCGTATTACCAATAAAATACAAAACCACCCTTGTTTGGAGTAAATACTAAATTATTAGCATTACCACACAGCCTTTTTCATGTTGCCTTAAACGATTTATTTTTTTGTGGGTATGTAACCAATGCAATATTCTATTTCTATTAAGATAATAAAACAAGCATCAATCGCCGGTTTAACTAAACTGTAAACATAACATCATGGCCACGGTTATGGAAATTTCATGGGATTATTGATAAGACCAGAAGCTCGGGATTTACGATCAGTTTTGCAATATCGTCTGTGAAGAACAAAATGACCCATATCCATTTGTAGCTAAAAACAATATCCACTATCTACAAAAATATTGAAGCATGGCTTGAAAGCATTTAAATAAAATATTTTGCACTTTTCAAAACCTCTTCAATAGAACATTTTACACTTTTTAAAAACATGTAAATAGAACATTTGACACTTTTCAAAAACATGTAAATAGAACATTTGACACTTTTCAAAAACATGTAAATAGAACATTTGACACTTTTCAAAAACATGTAAATAGAACATTTGACACTTTTCAAAAACATGTAAATAGAACATTTTACACTTTTTTAAAACTAAAAGCATGTAAATAGGACATTCTACACTTTTCAAAAACATGTAAATAGAACATTTTATAATTTTGTGCAACATGTAAATAGGACATTTTACTTTGTTGAAAAACATGAAAATAGAACATTTTACACTTTTCAAAAACTCTTAACTAACATTTTACGCATGTTTCTCATTCTGTTTTTATGACATAGCTCATCTCATTTTGATTGTAGCTTAAATTGGATACGGGTCAGTTTGGTTCTTCACAGACGATATTCCTATTTTTATTATGCAATTATGTATGACCGTAAAACAAAAAGGAGGACTATTTTTATCCAGACATTTGCTTGCGGTCGGGTAGTCAGGTACTGTTCGATTAGTGCTTGATATTCGATGCCCTGAAAAACAAGTTTCAGAAAACGTTGTTAAACAATTAGTGACACAGTGCAATAGAATACAAAAATTCAAAAATATTAAATCTAAAATATTAAAAAACCACAAACGCCGTCCTTTGTCCAAATTTTTTCAAATAAATAATTATCTCAAAATGGACACAAAAGCGGCAATTTTCCGTGCAGTGAAGAAAATTCACGATATGAAAGTCAAAGTTTCAGCGGAGAGCAAACTCTTCACTCCCCCCATGCGCTCCTATTTGCAAAACTCGTTTGAAATGGGTCAACGCTTCTGCATGCATCCTTACCATTGGAATCGGAAGCGTGGACTTCCGGAGTTTGTCTCTTCAAAATGGCGCCTATTGGCTTGGTATTTAAATCTAGGGATTACTTTTGCCTACGCGTCATTCATCAGTGTCCGCTGCTTTCAAACGAATCAAGATGAGAGGAAGAGCAAGTCCGAGAAGGTGTACATGCAGTTCATTACAATCTACTTTTGGAACCCCTTCTTCCTCCAGATCACATCCCTTGTACATGGACGTGAGCTCCCTGGCTTCATCCACGCGCATTTCCTCCTTATCAAATCCTTTGAGGATAGATACATGGACAGGAAGGGCAAGAAGAAAACAATGATCTTGCTCTGCGAATTCTTTATGATGAATATGTACTGGCTTATCCACAGTTTCACAGCCCTCATGACACTAGGCTGCTACTTTAGACCTGCTTCGCCCGAGAATCTGTCATCGTTAATGGAGAACCCGGACTCATTGAATTTCTTCCAAAAATTGCCATCCGTCCTCGTTTTGTTCCATGTTCAGCGGATCTACCAAGTTCACTCCACATTTCTTTTTTTGATCGAGATTTCATTTTCTTTTTCAACACTCATTATGATTGATGAGCTCAAGTAAGTTATTGTGTGTAGTTTTATTTGAATTTTTTAATAATTCTGTCACCTTTTATTCATTATTTTTGTTGTTCGTGTAAAATTTATTGCTTTAAAGAATTTGACCCGTTTTTTCAAACAAAGAATTCTTTATATCGTCGGTGAAGAACTAAAATGACCCATATCTATTTCGAGTTACAAATAAAATCCACTATCTACAAATATATTTGAATATTAGAATGATATTGAAAGGTTTTAAATAAAACGTTTTTCATTTTTTAAAAGATGTAAATAGCAGATCTTGCCATTTTTAAAAGATGTAAATAGGACGTTTTGCATTTTTTAAAAGATGTAATTGGAACATTTTGCATTTTTTTTAAAGGTGTAATTGTAACATTTTGCACTTTTAAAAATATGTAAATAAAACTTTTTGTACTTTTAAAAAAAGATGTAAATTGTTCATTTTGAACTTTTTTAAAAGATTAAAATAGAACGTTTTTCATTTTTAAAAGATGCAAATAGAACATTTTTGAATTTTTTAAAAGATGCAAATAGAACATTTTTGAATTTTTTAAAAGATGTGAATTGAACGTTTTGCCTTTTTTTAAAGATGTGAATTGAACGTTTTGCCTTTTTTAAAAGATGTAATTGGAGCATTTTGCACTTTCAAAAAAGATGTAATTCGAACATTTTTCACTTTTTAAAAGATGTAATTGAAACATTTTGCACTTTTCAAAAACAAGCGATTAGAATCATTTGCACTCTTCAAAAATGTGTAAATATATAATTTTGCAATTTAAAAAAACTATAATTATATTTTGAAAATATATTTTGCGCATCATTTATCTAAATTAGAGACTTTTTTTAATAACATACTTCATTTTGACTCCAGTTTAAATTGTACATGGGCAATTTTGATTCTTCACTCACGAATTATGTATGTTGTACAATTGAAAATTTGCATATCAGGAATTGCATATAACTTTACCTTGTTGTATTTATTGTAGCCCCGACAAGTGTAACATCACAAAGGATGAGTTGCAAATTCCCCGAAATAGGTTTCACATGTACAGCTTCATCAAACTAATGATGGTCTTCTTCAATGAAATATTTTCCAAATTTTTCATTCCGACCACAAAAATATACATGATCGTCACTATTGTGATGTGTACCTATGCTGGGATACGACTCGAAGGACTGACTGCTGCCACATTGGGCTTCATGGGACTCTCCATGTTCATCACCATTGTGATCCGTTTCTCATTTCTGGCAGAATTTCATCAGAGGTCATCAGCAATATTGCAAATTTGGAAAAATCCCATCACGAGATCTCAAGGGTATGCTACAGAGCGAAGGATCGTCAAGTCATTGACGCCTTTGGAGGTTCGAATTGGTTCCTGCTACTGTGCGGACAGGGAAATGGTTCTTACGATGATTGAGGAGATCTGTGAACAGACCGTTACTTTTCTTCTGGCTAATTCATAAATTATTTGGACATTTTAATTTTAGTTTGTTACACAATATTGTTTTTAAATTACAGATTAATATTTATTTTTATCTAATGTGTGTCTGCCATAAAATTATTTATACACTATTTAATTATTACACATCTTACCTAATTTTACTAACTGAAATAGTTGATCAAATCATTTTAAAATCTCGAAGGTTTTACTAGGGAAGTGATACTACAAATTGATGCATTTCGTCTGTGAAGAACCAAAATAACCCATATCCATTTTTAGCTAAAAATAATATACATTATCTACAAAAATATTGAAGTATGTATTAAAAGCGTTCAAATAGAACATTTTACACTTTTTCAAAAACATACAAGTAGAACATTTTGCACTTATTCAAAAACAAGGCAGATAGAAAATTTTAAGCTTTTCAAAAAAATGTAATAAGAACATTTTACACTTTTTAAAAGTATGTAAATAGAACATTTTACACTTTTCGAAAACATGGAATTACAACATTTTACACTTTTCAAAAACATGTAAATAGAACATTTTACACCTTTAAAAAACTTGTAATTAAAATTTTACCCATGTTTCTAATTTTGTTTTTATGACAGCTCATTTTGCTAGCTTAAATTGGCTATGGGTCATTTTGATTTAATTTTACATGTAGTACTATCTGTAATGCTAATTAATTAAATTAATATCATTTAATATGGTAATCTATTGCAATAAAAAGTGGGTGCAGGACATCTCACGGTGTTGAATCAGAACATTTGCATTGTCACGTGTTTCGGTGTATTAAAATTATTAACTATTAGTTTGAGCTGATTGAGAGCCGATATTTTTATTATTTTTTTGCCAGCTCACTATTTTACATAATCAACTATTGTTCCATTCAGCAAAAAGCTGAAAGCACTCACACACAAAATACATGACAAGATCCACTCCACACAAAAAATTAGTATGGGATCACCCACAAATGGCGTCATCGGTATAGGGTCAATGTTACAAATAGCCATTCACGCAATGGCAATGGTAAAGCTGATGATGACAGGGTAATCAATATTATGATTTTTTGATGACGCCATTTGTGGACGATATCTATGCGTGCATACTAGGAGTTATTACTAGTAAAAAAAGATTAGCTGGTTCATGCTGTTTTAATGTGTTGTGCGGTACTGCGGTATGGTTAGAGTAGATTATATAACTTGTATGTACGCAGTAATGCACATTACTTTAAACTTGCGATATCGATATCAGTCAGTTGGGTTCTATGATTTCAAAAGTCAAGTTTAGTGAATCATTACGGCGTGTGATTCAAGCAACCTGCGTGAAGAATTATAATTTGATCAGTCCGTACATTAAGCACTCTGCATGCTAAAGTTTTAATCCTTTACTTCCTTTGACTTGGTGATTTTTTCTGCAATAATCTACGTAATGTGTTAAGGTTAAATGTTAAAATATTTATTGCTGCTTTAATTCATAGAAAAGGCTTCACTTCATCAGTCAGTTATTCAATTGCAGATTACTGCGCTACTAAGGTAGTTTCTATCAAAACGGTATATGTTACCATTTACCGTGTGTGTTAAAAATTAATTGTTGCATATCGTCTGTGAAGAACAAAAATGACCCATATCCATTTTTAGCTAAAAAAAATAACCACTATCTAGAAAAATATTGAAACATGTCTTGAAAGGATTTAAATAGAATATTTTCCACTTTTAAAAAATACCTAAATAGAATATTTTACACTTCTAAAAAACATGTACTTAGAGAATTTTACACTTTTCAAAAACATGGAATCAGAACATTTCAAGCTTTGCAAAAACATGTAAATAGAACGTTTTACATTTTTCAAAAACATGTAAATTGAAAATTATTCATTTTTCAAAAACATGTAAATAGAATATTTTACATTTTTCTAAAGCATGTAAATAGAACATTCTGCACTTTTCAAAACCATGTAAATAGAACATTTTACATTTTTCTAAAACATGTAAATAGAACATTTCGCACTTTTCAAAACTATGTAAATAGAAAATTTTACACTTTTCGAATACATGGAATTAAAACATTTTGCACCTTTTCAAAAATATGTAAATACATAGAACATTTTACGGTTTTAAAAACTCTTAAAAACTAAATTTGGTAATTATCATTTTACTCATGTTTCTCATTTTTTTTATGACATAGCTCATTTTGATTCTACATTAAATTAAAAATGGGTCAGTTTGGTTCTTCACAGACGATATAATTATAATTACTACAACAAGTTTTTCAAGTTCAACTATTTAACAGTTTTTTTTTGTTTTGTGTTTTTCTTTGCAGATTTAAGTTGAACATACATTTAGTGATAGTAGTTGTATGTATTGAGCAAAATGGAAGCTGCACGAGTAAAATTGGAGCCCATACGTCCACTGAACGATTTCCTTTTCGGAGCTCGTTTTCAAATTCCAGACTTGAAGGATAGAAAACGGTTACTTCATCGAATTACGCAGAATTTACTCTACTACCAAACTAACTACATTCTTCTGTTCAACATTATCACTGTTTGTATTGGGCTGACCAAACCTAGTCAAATGTTATTAGGAGCCACAGCTGTACTTGTTATTCTTTGGTTGAGTCAATATTTAGAACGCATTCGAAGTGGCTCTGAATTGATTGGTAGGAATGGGAGGAAAATACCAAAATTCGCTTCTTTGACGATTATCATTTTGGGAGGCTACCTCATCGTGTATCTTCTCACTTCAGCTGGAGTTTTTGTTTTTGGGGCCTTAATTTCTATTTTGATTTGCCTTCTTCATGCCTCAGCTCGGCTTCGAAATCTAAAGAATAAGATTGATAATATGGATAAGGAAAGACTACGAAGTACGCCGATTGGAATGTTCCTGGAAGGCTTGAGCTACTCGTTTGACAGTGATAGTGATCAGGATAAGGATAACTAAAGATTAAATGTGTGCTAGCTGAAAAAATATGTATGTACAGTATATGCTTATATATTGTAATATTTTTGTTGTTGATTAATTTGGTTTTTATTTTATATCTGTAAAGATTCTGGTTAATTACATTATAAGTGAATTAAAAAAATACATACATATTGTCTGGGAAGAATCAAAATGACCCATATCCAGTTTTAGTTTCAAACAAAATGCACTGTCTACAGAAAAAATAAAAATCACATGTTCGGAAAATCATGTGTAAGTAAATAGAACTTTAACCTTATGCATTTTTTGTAAAACAAGTCAATAAAATATTTTGCACTTATTAAAAAGCATGTAAATGAAACATTTTGCACTTTTCAAAGAACGAGTAAATAAAATATTTTGCACTTATCAAAAAGCATGTAAATGGAACATTTTGCACTTTTCAAAAAACAAGTAAATAAAATATTTGCACTTTTCAAAAAAAAAGTAAATAAAATATTTTGCACTTTTCAAAAAGCATGTAAATGGAGCATTTTGCAATTTTCAAAAAGCATGTAAATGGAACATTTTGCACTTTTCAAAAAACAAGTAAATAAAATATTTTGCACTTTTTAAAAAGCATGTAAATGGAACATTTTGCAATTTTGAAAACATGTAAATAGAAAATTTTGATCTTTTTAAAAACATGCACCTATAAATTGAATATTTTACACTTTAAAAAAACACTTAAATAGAACATTTTGACCTTTTCGAAAATATGTAAATAGGACAATTTGCTCATTTTAAAATTTCGTGATTAGCATTGTAAGCATGTATATTATTTAATGCCTTTTGTTGGCATATCTCATTTTAATTCTAGGATAAATTGGAAATAGGTCATTTTGGTTCTTCATAGACGATATATTTTTAGTTGCCTGATGGTTTAAATATATTTTATCTATCAAATACTGTAATAGTTAAATTGTTTTTATTTAATAAATTCTTCAAGCTATGTGCGTATTTATAGCCGAACCCAATAATTATTACGTAATGGTAGTATATGATCAATAAAAGTTTTACGTAGAGGTGATTACTATAGAAAATAGAAAATCTTTATAACATGCATTGCTATAAGTAAATATGCTATAAAAATAAAAACAAGGGCTAAAGCCCTTGTTTTATGGCAGCCTTAACAGCAAAATTAAGCATTTTGAATTTGCCGCCAAATTTTAGCTTCAATTTACATGTTTTAAATGAAAAGAAGCAATTAGGCCGCACAATGTGTTTTTGGTTATTTTATCAACTTGTGTAATACAATCAAAAGTTCAAAATTCCAATTTTTGAATTTCCCGCTAAAACATTAAATATTGCGTTAACTAAAGATTTCGACCGGATACTCAATAAAGGAACCCTAAAGTGATATATTTTTGGAACGGTAACAATTAGGCAAAGATAATGAACATGGTGTGGAAGCACGATCGTTATTAGTTTTTAAATGGTTTTTAAATAACATAATTGCAAATTAAAAAAAGTTAACGGATTGTGTCGACTGATATAATATTTGAAAGCTCTTCAAAAATAAGCAGACACCATTTTTTTGTTTTTTGATTGTGACCCATACAACACATTTTTGGCGGCATTTAAAAATTAATTGACCGTTATTTTGAAAACGTTTTGTTATAATGGAGGCCTATTCCGTTATTTGAATTCTACTGGTGATTAGCTTTCCAATGATATATGGCTCGATGAAATTGGTCCAGTATTGCAAAATTTTCAAAATTCCGGTAAATTATGTAGAATGGTAGGAATAATAGGAACCTTCCCAAGGGTATATAAAGCTCTACATAGTTGATTCATTTCATTTCACAGTAGCATATTATTAGCAACCGCAATAAAAGGATAATTACTCAGTTACCTTAACAGTTTAAAACTTGAATAATTATAATATATGGTCATGACATTTTAAAATCCAATTTATAGAGCATAAAAACTTGTAAATACCTACGAAAGGCATTAATTTTTTCCTGCGCTGTCTTATTGTAGGTCCCTGTTTATAGTTACGTAATTATATTTTAGATTTTATGTGATTTCTCGTATACATGTTAGTTTAGCCATTCGGTATTCGGTTTGATCAATTTAATTAAAGCTGAATACTGAATACCTAAAATTTAAGTACATATTGGCCATAATGAAATGTGCCGTTGACTAGACAGTTCGCCAGCGGTGCTGGTGCGCACACAATTATTATATTGGACTAGCTGACGCGACTTTCAAAATATTTTAAATTGCGATTCTGACTATGTGATTTGTATGCATACATATATGTATAAACTGGAACTGTACCACTATACTATATGCTAAGTAGTATGAAAATTATTTTCATAATAATTCATATAATAATTACTACGTATACGGCTCTAATATAATTACAGTCTTATAACTGATATTTGATTAGGGTCTTTGTGTAAACGCTCCAATTAAATATAATATATGTACCTATATTGTTTTAGCAATAATTATTTTTGTCTCCATAAATACTTTAACTTAGGTACCTACGTGAAATACAGTTTTAAAAATGCTTTTAAATTATTATTGGCAAAAGAAAGAGATACATTAATAAAAAGCTCTGCGTGGACATCGGCATCGGTATTTAGGTAGCGTATTTTCTGTAATAGTATACATATGGGTCTGAGAGGTTGGAGTTGGGATAGTAAATAGGTCTACACGGATCAAACCAAAAATCCCAAAAATATCAGCAACTCTGTGTTTTTTTTATTAAATTGCTAGAAAACCAATAAATTCTTATAAATTCCATTATATCCAATTAAATTTTATTCCTTTCACAAGTAAGTGTCTCTTTATTTAAACGCAACTGCATATTTATTTTATTTTGAATACTTGGAGAATAAAATTTAAAAAGAAATGCCTACCTTATTCAACACGAAGTATAATAAAATAGCCGCCTCTATGGCAACTGTCGTCAACAAAATCCAGACAGTTCAAAAGGCATTCAAACCAAAAACTAACAAACTGTATACACCAGTAGTACGGTCCTTTGTGATGCAAGCCATTTCCATGGGTCAAACCTTCCAGATGCACCCTTACACTTGGAACGCAAAAGAGAAAATTCCAGAGTACGTCCAAACAAAATGGTGCCTTTGCCTCTGGTATTTCAACATACTGCTCACATTTGCCCACACGACCTTTGTCATTGTAAGATGCATACAGACGAAACTGGACGAGAATGAGCCTATGTCTAAGAAAATCTATATGCAATTCATTGCAGTCTACTTCGTTTATCCGTCCCTTATGCAGATCACATCGCTTTTGCATGGGGACGAAATGCCTGTCTTCATCCAAGGGTTCGCAGAATTCTTTGAAATGTTTGAAAAGACATATTTTGCGAAGGGTTCAAAGAAACCGAAATTGATCTGGATTTGCGAGTTTCTTATGGGGAACTCGTTTGCCTCAGTGAACAATTTCACTTTGCTGATGGTCATCGGCTCTTATTTCAGACCTGGATCACCGGAGCATCTGTCTTCCCTGGTGGATGATCCAGAGTCTCTGAGTTTCATTCAAATGGTCCCGTGCCTCTTGTTCACATTCTACATTGAGCTTCTCTACCACAGCAATTTGTTCATACTTGTTTTTGTGGAATTTGCATTTATATTTCCATGCATTATTATCGCTAATGAGCTCAGGTGAGGTTTTGTTTAAGTTTTATTTAGATAAATATTAGAACTTTGTAAGTACATACCCTTGTTTAAACAAACTATTTCAGTTCTGAACTGTGCAAATTGACATCGAGCTCCCTGAGAGAATCTGAAAACAAGTTTCGAGTGTGCAACGCACTCAAGTTGCTGATTGGGAATTTCAACGACATCTACTCCACGTTCCTTCTCCCGGTCACGAAAGCCTTCCTCATTGCCATCATTGTCCTGAGTACATACGGAGGAATTCGACTTCAAGGATTGGCTGGCGTCACTTTGGGAATTATCGGCTTTTCGTGCTTTATTTCCATTATCATACGCTTCAAGTTGCTTGCGGAAATTCATGAAAGATCGAATGCAAATTTGAGAAAATGGAAGAAACCTTGGTTACGGGGCCAGAGCTATGTGTGGGAAAAGAAAGTCTTGAGGTCCTTGACCCCTCTCACGGTTCGGATGAGCTCCTTTTATTTCGTGGACAGAAGTATGGTGGTCACCATGACGGAGAGGATCATTCAAGAGACTGTCAACTTTCTCTTAGCTAATTCATAAGTTACCACTGGCGCATGGTTATCGTTGTCGTCAATAACTCTGCTGATTCTTGTATTAATTGGTATGATAATATCTCTAAAAATGAGGCAGTAATGAATAGTACCAGACATGTTATATATATTCGTTGTTCATTTAGCTTTATATTTAATTTTGTTGTAGCACATTGTTAGTAACTGCAATAAAATTATAATCACTCATTGTTAGTTAACTTTACAGTTTCTACCTCAAATAATTACACGGCAATGAAAGTTTTAAATCCAATTTAAAGAATGTAAAAAAAAATCAACATAAACGTTACAGCACACATAAAGTACAAGGCAGTATACGGGCATTTGCTACGCGGTAATTATCTACTCAGTCTTTTGCTACCCGGAAATATGTTTCCTGGACTTTTGCAACCTGGAAATTTGCTACTTAGATATTGCTACCTGCACATTTGCTACCGAGTAACATTTAATGAAAACGAAGAGTTCAGGGCGGGTCATAGTTCAAAAGTGAACAAGGTATTTTTTTTCGGGTGCGCCATCCCCTAATTAGTAAGAATCAACGATTTTAGTTGAATACATGCATATGGTGTCCTGTAATACCCGGGTACATTCTAAACGGTTTTTATTTTTTAAAACGGCTTGTAATTGAATTATAAAAATTCTGCTTGTCTCATAATTTTCTAAAGAGTATTTAGCACACACCTGATTTTTTTGAACTCGAAATTCGTAAAGAATCGTGATTAACCCGATTTTACCTGTGTTATTTGGTTTTCGGTTATTTACGATTATCTCCGGTGGCCAAGCTAACTCTACTATTTTTCAAAGCTCAAAAAATTGGGAAATAAATTAGCTCCATGTATGATTTGGAATTTTGCCAGAGTTTGTTTGGCCAAAAAAGTTATACCCAATTAAACTTTAATTATTTTTAACGTTATTGGCCTATGTTGAACTATCCTTGGCATTCCTTGGGCCAGGCTTGCTACAGGTCTGGAGTTCAAATCTCGGTGACGGCGACACCTTTTTTTGATTTTTTGCTTTCTTACTTGACTAAATTAAAAACTGATTCGACAGATGGAATCAGCTCGCCATAATAGGGAGGTTGTGCAAACCTAAAACTGGCACTTTAACTTTAGCAATTGCAAAAGAATCGCGACGCCATGTTTTTACTATTTTCTGTTTTGAGAAACCTATCCGCCACTTTCGCGTTATCCCTGCCCATACTGCACATGTACTTAAGCGATACGCTCCAGCTCGTGCTTGATTTGTAATGTTTTTACATATGCATGTAGCACTAAACAGAAAATAGAAAAAACATGGCGTCGCGATTCTTTTGCAATTGCTAAAGTTAAAGTGCCAGTTTTACGTTTGCACAACCTCCCTAATGTATCGGATAAGTATGTTCGTTTATTTTTTTTGAATAATTTTGCTTGCGGCCTTGTGTCTCCTTTTTGACTAAGACTCCGTCACCCGGACATTTACTATCTGAGCTTTTGCTACTCATCAGCAAATCTATATGACATTTGCTACCCAAGCACAAAATAAAAATTAACTAAACATTGCATTGCACCCTGTTTTCCCTTACCCCTATACCGCTCACGAGTACAAATTTCAAATACCAATCAACATTAGCGAAATATCATATTTTTTTTTCTAACACTACATGATCTGGAAATAACGTGGGCAAAATTTTTTCAAAATATGCGCATAATTTTGAATTTTCAATTTTAGCATAGGCTAAACGAGAAAATGGCACATAATCACATAAAAAGATGTATGTCAATTTTTTTCGAAATTTCGAAATTTATTTTTTTTATGTAGTCTAAGATATGCCATTTTACAGACATGCTCGGTTTTTTTGGTACGATCAAAATTTGGTACGATATGAATTTTCAAATATTTGCCTTAAAAGTAGGCTAAATTCAATATAAATGCGGTTTTTAACGGCGTTAAAAATATGACAACGTTGCATTTAGCACAAATTCTCTGAATCTTCAGCAATAAGCGTAACCATGTCTTCCTGACGATGTATAGTAGGGGCAACCGAGAGTGAGGTCTGGCAAGGATAAATTTTGCATGCAAATGAACGACAGCTTTATCCTTGCTAGACCTCACTCTCGGTTGCCCCTACAGTACCAAACAATCCAGATCTTCGTTTTCAAAGGAAACTGAAGAATCGCCTTCCACACCATCACTACTAAAACTTATTGCAGATAACTGGGAGGAATCTGGCGACGACAGTAGTGTACTAGATGAAGCTTGTTAAAAAATACTACTTCAGCTGGAAAAGGTGTTGAGTTTTTCAACTTTCTCCGCGCACACTTTACCGACCAGTAAAGGTGGAATTCTTAATAAAATAGTAGAAAAAAATATTATTGTGGAGGGGGGGGGGGAGGAAGGGTTGAAAGGAGAGTGATTTAAAAGGTTTAAGCATAATAACGTTAGTGTTAATCAGGGGTGGGGTCTCCGAGTTTAGAAACTGTTGGCACATAAAGTATGGAATGCCCCGGAATCAAGGAATAAGTATAACAGGTAATTAACATTTTTCACGAAAGTATCTTTTAAATATTAACCTGCTTGTTCCGCTTATTCTGCGAGATTCCTAGAGGTTTATCGTATGAAAATATTGCTATAAATAAACAGTCCGTGTTAAAAACTATTAAATAATTTAAAATTTACAGAAGTGACAGAGTCCACCTCGCAAGAAAAAATAGTAGAGAAAATAACCTTAGGGATATTTTTATCAGAGCTTTTGAAACTTCCGATCCCTTAATTTCTTCTTTCTCCACTTGTGCGCGGAGAAAGTTGAAAAACTCAACACCTTTTCCAGCTGAAGTAGTATTTTTTAACAAGCTTCATCTAGTACACTACTGTCGTCGCCAGATTCCTCCCAGTTATCTGCAATAAGTTTTAGTAGTGATGGTGTGGAAGGCGATTCTTCAGTTTCCTTTGAAAACGATGTTCTGGATTGTTTGGTACATCGTCAGGAAGACATGGTTACGCTTATTGCTAAAGATTCAGAGAATTTGTGCTAAATGCAACGTTGTCATATTTTTAACGCCGTTAAAAACCGCATTTATATTGAATTTAGCCTACTTTTAAGGCAAATATTTGAAAATTCATATCGTACCAAATTTTGATCGTACCAAAAAAACCGAGCATGTCTGTATAATAGCATATCTTAGACTACATAAAAAAAATAAATTTCGAAATTTCGAAAAAAATTGACATACATCTTTTTATGTGATTATGTGCCATTTTCTCGTTTAGCCTATGCTAAAATTGAAAATTCAAAAATTTTTTGGCGCCAAAATTATGCGCATATTTTGAAAAAATTTTGCCCACGTTATTTCCAGATCATGTAGTGTTAGAAAAAAAATATCATGATATTTCGCCAATGTTGATTGGTATTTGAAATTTGTACTCGTGAGCGGTATAGGGGTAAGGGGAAACAGGGTGCATTGGTACAAAAGATACTCCCATCATGCCTATTTAACGGCTCATAGGTAGACGATTGAAAATTTCTCATAAACACGGTTGACCGTGTATAACCGCGGTTGAAGATTTCCGCGGTAGGCACCGACTCGTTTTCTTGAACCCGTGTATCGTATCATGTGAAATTTTTTGTTACAATTGCTTCTACTTTTGCATATACTAGAGCATTGCTGAGTGAAATATCGTCAGCCAAGAATCAAATCTGACTATCTTTATTTTTCATAAATTACTACTAATGTGATATGGCAATGATTACTTAAGAGGTTAAGCATTCAAATCTGAGTACGATTAGGGGCATCCATACATAATGTCGTCGAAACATCTTCAGCTTAGGACTCTAATGACCCTATAATTCCTCTTTCACCATCTTCACCATTTCGAAAATGTTTAAATTTAGCAAGTACTGACATCACCACCCTAAGAAACTGCCTTACTTAACACGTAACGTGATTTATGGACATTAAAAAAATATTTCATAAATGACATCAATGATCGCTGTAAAACTTAAAGAGGTCGTCCATAAATGACGTCTACGGACGACCCGTTTAATATTTGGAACGACCATACAAGTGATTTATTGACGACCCTTTCAACGAGTGCAACGATCCTTGACATCATTTACGGATGACCCTTTCAAAGATTTCAACGACTCTTCGACGATTCGCTTATTTATTTCGATTCGAACTGTATACCTGTTTATTCCATAGAAATGTAGAAAACACCTACGAAGCTCAGAAAAGTGCCTAACGAGCGGAAAACTGCGACATCTAAATAAGTGTGGAACAAAAAAAAAGTGTGCAACAAAGCCTGTTTGCGCATGCCACTTAATTCAGAGGAGCTGTTGAAAGTAGTTCTGCCCTAGAACTGAAGGGGCGCTGCTGGCGTGCAAAATCTGTATGTAAATGTAATACTAAGGAGCAGCGTGTTTCCACATGACTTCAAAGAGCGCGAGTGTAGGAAATGAGTTTTGAGATGTCACCCAACCCCAGCCATTTTGTAGCCTAGTAATCAGTCATTGATTTTTCCGAAAATGAAAGTCATTTGGATGTTTCACTTAACACTTCATTTAATTTAGATGCATATTAGATCAATTTAAATATCTGTATTTAAAAAAACCATTCAGCTCTAAACTGTGTAAATTGACATAACTATTATATTGCATCCATCACCTAAAAATAAATTTTAAATTAAAAATATTTCATATTATATATTGCTGCAAAAGTAATGCAATTTCAAATAAAATAGCAAAACGTGAAAAAAACGTCAAATTGAATTATATCAACAGTATAAACGGTATTTCTAGCATAAAAATGGGATGACCTTTAAAAGCGGACACCTATTTGCGAAACCATACGTATTACTGACTTTCGTATTACTCGGTTTGTTTTTCAGAGTAGTTTATGCCATGCATTAATATTTTACCTACACAAAATTTTTACATGCATACATACGGAACTCGTTTATAACACATTACATACATTGGTAAATAAAGTTGGTGTTGAACGTTGATATTTAAATTAGGTAAAAGATTTTATAGGAAATATTGTAAGCCTTTTTTATGCGATTTAATATTTTATTATGTTTTTTACTAACTTACTAAAGCAATGAGTAAGCATTTCAAATTTCAGGTAACGTAAACTAGAAGTATTTTTTTTGAAATTCTCAAAATTGTTTTCTTACTATAGACAAAATCCTGTGGAAACAGTGATGTATTCCTTACAAACAGGCTCAACCTAGTAAACTATCTATGCGCAGTTTTAGTCAAATGTTGAAAATATTTAAACATAAAAAAAATCGATTGAATTCAAAGTCTAAAAATACTCGTTCTCCCATTTTTAAAAGAGATGACGACTATAGCTGCGATAAGTAAAGTCGAAAAAGAATTCGCTCTCGCTCCTAGCAACAAAATGATGGTTGCTAATAAATATTATTGGCAAGTATGGACTGTTTAAGTTGCGTAAATACAACTCCAGTTATAAAATATCGCTTACCTTTAGATAGCCAGCTGAAGCACTTTTCATAAAGTAAGTTGAGAACGCCAAAGTATACATCCTTAATATTACATACTATGAGTTCCAACATAGGCATGCCGAGTCAGCCTAAATTGTGTTATGAATTCGCAACTTATACAACACACCACACGGTATATAAAATATTCATTGACTTATCCAAAATATACCAACTCCTAATGGAATAAATTGATTAAAAAAACTCGAACCAACCAAAAGGTAGTTTGGTTTCATTTCAGTTTACAACCTCCTATATTTTCTGGTATGTATATTCGACTTCAGCAGTTATTAAATGCGTCACAAAAATAAAAACTTTTCTCCAGTTCTCAGCCAGACTTTATCCTACAAAGTATTTCCTTTAATATTTCTAGAAAACTATATCAATATATTCAGTTAATAGTATTCAAACCAAAATTCTCAATAATATCAGCAATTCTGTGTTTGTTTACTAAATAACTACAAAACCAATAAATTATTATATAATATTCCATTAATTCAGATAATATTTTATACTTTCACACACGTCTCTTTGTTAAGAAAAAAACTGTATTTTATATATAATTTTATAATTTTTTTGTGTTGATTTTAATTTCTGTGAGAATAAAATTTAAAACAAAAATGCATACTTCATTCCAGACCAGATCCAATCAGATAGCTGCCTCCATGGCAACTGTCGTAAACAAAATCCAGACAGTTCAAAAGGCATTCAGGCCAAGATACAAACTATATACACCAGTTGTGCGGTCCATGGTGATGCAAGCCATTTTAATGGGCCAAAAGTTCCAGGTCCACCCCTACACTTGGAACGCAAAAGAAAAGATCCCAGAGTACGTCAAATCAAAATGGCGCCTCGGTCTCTGGTATTTTAACATATTGCTCACATTTGCCCACACAATCTTCGTCATAGTTAGATGCATACAGACGAATCAGGACGAGAATGAACCCGAGTCCAAGAAAATCTACATGCAGTTCATTGCAGTCTACTTCGTGTATCCTTCCGTATTGCAGATCACCTCGTTTTTATATGGGCACAAATTACCTGTCTTTATTCAAGGGTTTGCAAAGGTTTTTAAAATGTTTGAAAAGTCGTATTTTGAGAAGAGTTCAAAGAAGCCGAAATTGATCTGGATTTGCGAGTTTCTTATGGCGAACACGTTTGCCTCAGTGAACCATTTCACTTTGCTCATGGTCATTGGCTCTTATTTCAGACCTGGATCTCCGGAGCATCTGTCATCACTGGTGGCGGATCCAGATTCTTTGAGTTTCATTCAAATGGTCCCGTGCCTCTTGTTCACATTCTACATTGAGCTTCTCTACCACAGCAATTTGTTCATACTTGTTTTTGTGGAATTTGCATTTATATTCCCATGCATTATCATCGCCAACGAGCTCAGGTGAGTTTTTATTGTAGTCTTGTAGTTAGTAGATCAGTAACAAAAACTGACCTTATTGCTTATAAAAATTCTTTTCTATAAAGTGAATATATTTAAAATTCAAAGCGTTACGAGGAAATAAACCAACGGCAAATACATTTTATTTGTTAAAAACCAAAATGACCTATATCCATTTTTAGTCTAAAACAAAATGCACTATCTACAGAAACAATTAAAATAACATGTTAATCAAAGCATGTTAATAGAACCTTGTGCATTTAAAAAAAAGAAAATAGAATATTGAGCACTTTTTAAACAACATGTAAATATAAAATTTTACACTTTTAAAAAACACTGAAATAGAACATTTTCACTTTTTCAAAAATATGTAAATACAATATTTTTTGCACTTTAAAAAAAACTAAATTAGAACATTTTTACCTTTTAAACATGTAAATAGGACATTTCATACTTTTACAAAAGATATAAATAGAACATTATAACCTTTTCCAAAACATGTAAATAGAATAGTTTGCTCATTTTAGAAACTCGTAATTAGTATTGTAAGCATATTATGTACCTTAAGTACTGTCTTTTTTTGACATAGCTCATTTTAATTGTAGCATAAATTGGAAATGGGTCGTTTTGGTTCTTCACAGACGATATATCACTACTAAAGCAGCAAAATTGGGGATCTCCATGTTTAATTGTAAATAGTGTATAACGTCGGTTAAGAAAGCAATTTAGGCAATAAAACACACTTTTTGTTGATTTCGCTGTAAAAAATATCCAATTTTATAAATACATTGAAAAATAAATGTCGGCAATTTTGCAGTAGCGATATTTTTACTTTGTTTGGGTCCTTACGTGTTAAGTGGCCAGATTTTGTACAAAATTCATCAGTTGTTGATTTTTCCAAAAATACAAGTCATGTTGATGATTTATTTAACTTGAATTTAGATGAATATTACAACAATGTTAATACCCATGTTTAAACTATTTCAGTTCTGAACTGTGCAAATTGACATCAAGCTCCCTGAGAGAATCTGAAAACAAGTTTCGAGTGCACAACGCACTCAAGTTGCTGGTTGGGAATTTCAACGACATCTACTCCACGTTCCTTCTCCCGGTCACGAAAGCCTTCCTCATTGCTATCATTGTCCTGAGTACATACGGAGGAATTCGACTTCAAGGATTGGCTAGCGTCACTTTGGGAATTATCGGCTTCTCGTGCTTCATTTCCATTATCATCCACTTTAAGCTGCTCGCAGAACTCCATGAAAGATCGAATGCAAATTTGAGAAAATGGAAGAAACCTTGGTTACGGGACCAGAACTATGTTTGGGAAAAGAAAGTCGTGAGGTCCTTGACCCCTCTAACGGTCCGAATGAGCTCGTTTTATTTCGTGGACAGAAGTATGGTGGTCACCATGACGGAGCAAATCGTTCAAGAGACAGTCAATTTCCTCTTGGCTAACTCATAACCTTATACCATATCCATGATTTAAAAATAGCTTGTAAATTTAAAATATTGCACATCGATCTTATATAAATTAAACTACTAATTTTCTAATTAACTGTCAATTACAACATAATGTTCAAAATTATTAAAGTTTCGCGCTTGATTTAAATTAGTGTCATTCTGTACCAATAATAGCTTAGGTAACTACTGAATTTATGGCTTCACACCAACTAGTACTGCAATTTTCTGATTTACAAGAATGTTTATCCAAACTAATATGCATGTACACATATACTAATATTTGCGTTTGGCAAGTGTGATTGTGAACAGACGTAAATAAAGCTTTCACTTCAATACTGAAACCGAAATCGTTCCGACTAAACTTAAGGTACTTCCTAATAAGTTCCTATATGCAAATACCTAGATAGAAATCAATAGCAAAAACGTATTGCAAAATAGCACTAAACTAGTTCGCAACAGTTCTTGTAGTACTGTCGTGAGCAGCTTTATAAAAGTTCTAAATACGGAGTAAACTAAAAACCACTATGCTTAAACATACATACCTACATAAAAAATAAATTGGATTTCTCAATCAATTTAGTTTTAGCCAAGGTTATTAACAGCTAAAATATTTTAGTTTATTAAAATATTGGACATGGTGATGCCAGCATTGACAGTAGTTAAATGAAAAGAAGTCAAAAACTCACAAGTCAGAACTTCAACAGTTTCACATGCAATTCAAATTATTGATTTAAACATTGATGAAAAAGTCGAAGAGATGCAAATTATTGCTTTACGTTGGCAAAATTGCTTAAAATGTGGGCATAAACAAACTATTTTTACAACCGCCAATAGTCATAAACTAATTCTTTTTAGAATTAACAATTAACATATTTTCATATTCGCCAATTAATTTATACATAATTAACAACCAATTGTTGATCCCCTACAGCTAATTGGATTTATGAGACCGCTGATTGGCTTTTAGCCTTTTTGAAAAGCGTAAAATGTTCCACTTACACATTTTTGAGAAATGCAAAATGTTCTAATTCCATGTTTTCGAAAGGCGTAAAATGTTCCATTTACATAGTTTTGAAAATTGCGAAATGTTCTATTTTCATGTTTTTGAAAAGTTGCAAAATGTTGCATTTACATAGTTTTGAAAAGGTGCAAAAGTTTCTAATTCCATGTTTTCGAAAAGCGTAAAATGTTCCATTTACACATTTTTGAAAATTGCGAAATGTTCTATTTTCATGTTTTTGAAAAGTTGCAAAATGTTGTATTTACATAGTTTTGAAAAGGTGCAAACTGTTCTAATTCCATGTTTTCGAAAAGCGTGAAATGTTCTATTTACATATTTTTGAAAATTGCGAAATGTTCTATTTTCATGTTTTTGAAAAGTGTAAAATGTTCTATTTACAAGTGCAAAATTTTATATTTAAATTCTTTCAAGCCATGTTTCAATATTTTTGTAGATACATAGTGGATATTGTTTTAACCTTTAAATGGATATGGGTCAATTAGGTTCTTCACAGACGACATTACTCGCTTTCAGCTTTTGCCTAATTTAAATTGTACTCTTCCAATTTTGAATATTTTCAATTTTTAAATTTGTTAGTCAATTTTCAAAAACGTCATGTAAATTCTCTGATGCCACGACTATGACTTCTTTTCTTTCGTCTTGACTATCGTCATAAGAAATTACAAACCAAGCTTGTACTAATTCCATAACCAGCCCCAGCAGTCCAAGTCCCATTCCAATGAGGTAGCAGTAAAACGCAGAGGAAATAAGTGAGTCGTCCAGGGCAAGACGTTCCACATCACTCGCAATACCGTCCCCTCTACTTCCTTTGTAATTGAAATTATTCCTGTAAATAGTTTTTAAGAAAATCTCCTTTTGCCACAATTCAGCAGCAACACTCATATCAGTCCAGATCTTCACTATTCCGGAGCTATGGAGACGAACAAGGGCTTGAAAAGCCACATCTACGTTTCCCATACAGAACTCCCACCCAAAGGGAGTGTCAAAATAGGTTTCGTTAGACACAAAAGAGGATTTTTGATGAACTTGCCACATTAGTTGTGAGTACAGTGGAATATATTCCTTCTTAATTAAAATACTAAATCGATCCGTGTCATACACTTTTCGGAACAGCGTAGCATCCTTTAATTCGGAAATATGAGTAAGTTGAGCTTGAATCAACTTAAGCCTGTTTATTTCAGAGGCCAAAGCATCTCTGTCTTGTAATATAAGTATTCCCTCATTAATAAATTTCTTTGTTTGCCACGTAAAAATACTGTAATTTGAATTAATCAATTCCTCCAGGCTCTTCTTCACATTGATGGGAGGAGCGACAAGGCGGTAACTTTGCCAGAAAGAGCTAAACAGTGTGCTGATAATAAAGCATAGCGCCAAAGACCCAAAACGTGTACATACGAATGTGCTCTGTGTTCACCCGCCCTACAAAAACGGATGTTTGAAGAGCAAATGGGGCCAGGATGAGTTGAGCCGCATTTAGAAGGCTAATTTCTTCCAGAGTTAGTTTTAAAAGCAGAATAAATACTAAAACTCCAACCCAGAAAATAATCCAGACTGGAACTTGAAATGGCTGGACAAGAAAATACAAGCATGACCGGGTCCTTCCTGTCTCGTCCGATTGAGAGCTGATTCGAGTTGCGTAGAATAACACATAAGATTCTCTTGCAACAATTTTTGAAAATGCATATTTAGTATAGTCATTGATATCGTCGAATGAAATTAATCCAAATCTGCAATGGTCGTTAAGTGTTGGCCCTAATACTGTCCCTATAAGAGTGAAATTTAGGCGATTAGCAATGATCTGGGGAATTTGAATGAGTGGAAAATCAGTATGGTGTGACAAATACGTTTGAAAGATTCTCACATGTTTGCGCGCAAAATATATACTGTCACTGCCTAATCTATCAACATAGACTGGAACAGGAGTTTCAAAAAAATTGGATCGAAGCTCCTGTAGCTTCTTCACAATTTGCTTGTAAGAAGATACCGTCAACCGTGTAGCTTCGGATGTCCTGGAAGACGGATTGAAGACAAGGTCTTCTTGTCTTTGCGCAGTAAAACCTAATTCTCAAAATGCTTGTCTTTCCGTACATTTTATTTTTTGAATAAGGCACGATTAAAAAGAAATTGAACGGAATGACGCAAACATGGCTGAGATGAAGATTTTTAGTTTAAACCAAGTTTGAGAAAATTACAATTACGATATCATCGTATTGCAGAATATTTTCCTGTACTGCGTTTCCTAAAATAGAACGCGATAGACCAAACCAATGTAGATACCTTATTTCGGTACCTGTTAGCGGAATAGAGGGAATAATAACGTTTACGTAACAAATCGCCTCATAATGCCTCAAATACTGACCCCATCTTTTGAAACGTTTGAGGCTGCTGCTGTAAATTTGAACCACTATCCCGATGCGACGCCCAATTTCACTTAGGATGCGTTGAAGAGAAGAGCCAAATTCTTCATGAGGATTTTCAGTTATAAAAACTAACTGACAGTCACGTAGCGGATACAATGCCTTATGCAAAATCAGGCGCTGCTCAGTTTCAATGGGAATTTTTTGCAATTCTGGATAGCATGATAATTCTAGCAGGAAGGGAATAAGTACAACAAGGGTCGTTGAAAGATAATAAGTCATTGTTGGCGAGGACTAGATTTTTAATAAATTCTTGTTTTTGGTAAATAGGTGCTTCAATAGCGTTGATAACGAGCACGGCAATGCTGCTGTATGCTATATGACGGCCTTAAAATACTGTGGATAGCTCACAGAATTAAAGTTTACACTTGATTACAATCTTAGAAATGCTAAGTTGAAAACTTGGCTCATTTGAAATATTTTACAGTAGTCAAATTTAATCTGCAATAAACTACATACGTGTCACATTTCATAGGAGTGCTTAACCCCTTATGAAAACTATCATACCTACATAGTTTAATGTACCTAATCAGAATTGAGAAAACTAGTGCAAACACGTCAGATATTAACCTCATAGAAAATCCCAAGTGGCCCACATTTCTTTAATCCATTGCATTTAATTATATCCAGGTCTTCAATCAGTAAAAGTACCTTTAATATTATTACCTATCACGACATTTGTAATAGTAACTAAATCAATTCATATTAAAAACTAAAAGCTTTATAAATTATTAGAGCAGAAAAGACATTTAAATAAAAGAAAGTGAATAATGGGTCGCTAATTAAGCTGACCGAATTAATTACTACATCGCTTATTATTTCAATTGGCTGATAATTTATTAACAGTCGAATACTTTTAGTTTCAATCTTTATTAGTTTTTGAATTGGACTGAATTTTAGATGTGACATGTAACCTATGTGTTGTCACTCAGTTTAGTTTTCGCTCAATTTTGTGATTACGTTTCTAGGATTAAGTTTGATAAAAATGTAGCAATTATTATATCTTTGAGTTTGATAATTGTTTGTAGTGGTAATATTGCTTACATAAATACAGCCATTAGAAAGACAATAATTATTAGGAGTTACTTTCATCTTTAATACAGCGTTTCATATTGTAAAAGGCTGCAGCTGGGTTCACCTAAAATAGTGACTGAAACTGACTAAAAGAAACTGAAAGAACCTGAACTGAATTGCCAAAAATGGGCTTATTTTGATATTTCAGTTCATAAGTTCCATTTAACGCCTATAACATACGTTTTTAGAGTCACAGTTAACAGATAAACAGTTTAATAGCCAGTTTAATAGCCACTAATTTGAATTCTTGTAAGTGCGAATTTGCTATTAGTAAATGAATTTATTTCTCTGCCTTAAGGGTAATAAAAATCATGAATCTTGACGAGGGACGCAAAGTCAAGTACAATGCGAGGAAAATATTTTAATATTTGAACATTTTGGTCAGGATTTGAAGTTGGTGGTACATGAAAAGAGCTCGTGTCGGTTCACGCAGTAACTGCCGTGTCATCTTCTGATCTGAACTGCACAAGCTGAAACACACACAAAACGGATAAACAGGATATATGCATAATATGTTGGATCACCAAACGTTTTAAAAACTGTCATCTATGTACCTGATTTGTTTCATCCAATATTTTGTAGACAACTGAAAGGAAATTCTAAAAAGAATATTCAAATAAAGCGATGACCAGCCTAGAAGAAATCCTGCGAGTTCTGGTAGGACCATCATGTATGAAACCACTCCATATTTCTCTGAATTTAAAAATGAGTTGATGTAGTTAGGGCTTTTTGGATTGTAGAAATAGAGCCTAGCAAAGAGCAAATGATGGGATATGACAACTGTCAGGAAAATGAGACCGACGAGGATAAAACCAATACTGGTTATTGCACTTGTCCTCTTTCGGCTTCGGTACAATCCTGAAATAAAATTCGTAGAAAAGTTCAAAATTAAAACAGCGAATAAAAGGTCTGATGTCTAGAATACGGATAATATGTTTTTGGAAATGAAACCACAAGGAATGACTGCCAATGCTTTTATTCTGTGCATGTTACATAACCTTGTAAAACAATGTACAGCTACATAACTATACAGCCAATACGCTTACGCATAATTAAATGCCAGGTTACTGCGAATAGCCTTTTTGGGACTTTATGCTTATACTTAAAAGAAACTAACATGTTTAGCAATACAACCACACACAGAATTTTTTTGCAAATAAGGTCAAGTTTACTTTTTTTAACAATTGCGACAACTATTCGCGAAATCAAAATTCAAATCTAAATTGGACTTTCTGACTCTCAATCTCAGCCTCAAACTACATCCGCCAGCAGTCACCTACGTCTACAACTAAAACCAGCCTCCGCTTACAATATCCAACAATCGTCTCCGTCAGTGTAGTGCATTATACAATTAAATTATACCGTATAAAGTATTTTAATTCCAAACAGTAAATTTTGAAAGTTAATTTATAGTAACCATACACCTCATTCAACTATAATTTATACATACTCCAGTGCACGTAACCTACACTCACTTATGGGCATACTAGTGAACATTTTTGACAACCCTGTAACGTTGTAAATATCTAACTGTGCTGTTAATTTTCGTGATATTTGGAGGGCAGCAAGGGTGCCCGAAATCCCTCACCCAGTTGACTTCAGTCTGGGGTATCAAAACTGATTTTATTCACTAGTGCAGCATAGTTGGACATATAAAAAGGGTTTTTTTAAATATTTTTTTATATTAATATACACGGAAAGCTTACTACTTTTTTCCTTATTAAGGTTTTTTTTGGTTCTTCCAAAACATTGGCTGTATGATTACAAATAGTTTTACTTTAAATTCAAAATTTTAGGATATCAATTACTAGTAACACAGTCCTGAATCAAATGATTCCACTGGTAAATTCTGTTATCCTCGGCGCTTGATATATGTCGCGAGGGCTTCTTCGTTTTTCTTTAAGAAAATTATGTACTGTTTTAGTTACTGTAATATGTTAAGTAGAAATTAAGCAAAATTCTCTATCTACATGTACTGTTTTCAGGATTGATTAAACATTTTTATGTGTCTCTTTTGTGTATGTACAAGTTAAATACGAAACAAAGAAATAAAAACCCCAAATAATATTCAAATTGTTTATTTTATGTGCTAAATGGTACAGGTCAAAGCAGTTTTTAAAAATAGCCATATAGTTTTATTGTTTTAGAGTTCATAGGTTCAGCTAAAGCATGCATTACTGACTCAGCTTTAGTTTTTGAGTATTTTTCTTCTTACAAGAAAATGACGCGACATGACCGACCCAAATTCTAAAGAGACTTATCCAAAAAACCAGGAAAAGCTTGAAGTTAGCCGACAGCTGACAACTGTCGCTACAAGTTAGCCGACGAGTGTCGGCCAAGCCTTCAAGTTGGCCGACAAAATCTACCTCCAAGTTAGCCGACAGCCGACAAAATTCATTTTTTTAGGACGTTTGGGATCGTTCATAAATAATGTCATCGGTAGGGTGGGTTCTAGATGGGTATTAATAACATTTTAAATATAGCCGTCCACGTAATGCTAAAGTGACGACATTGGTGTAAGTGGATCTGTGACACCCACTTTTTACTTAAGTATTAAACATATGATGTAACTATCCTCTAAAGCTAAATAGACGACTCTTGCAAGTCGTCGCAAAGGAAAATAGAAGATAAATATTTCAGGGACAAGGATTTAGGAGAATATTATTTGCAGGTGGTTTTCCCAATTTTATTTCACTGTGGGGGGATATGGATGGGGATGATAGTGGCTCTCTTCTTGCCGTTTTCGCTCCCTAGGGTTGACACTGCCTCCTGTGGGTTAAATCAGTCTACTGGTTGTGTAAACTCCTTTTACACACACTTACGCCTGTCTCCGTCTGGTTCGCTATGTTCTTCTGTACAAAACTCGTAAAATGGTGTCTCTATGATTTTCGCACTCTCTTTTTCCTCTCACTGTGTATATACGCCAATCTCTATTGTACTACTGTGGAACAGATGGTCTCTCCTCCAAATTCTAGAATTTCCAATTCTTTCCTCTCTTGTCCGTGCTCGGTTTTCTCGGTTGTCTCCGTGATTCTCCTACGACCCGGGATATTTCCCTTTACACGTGCTTTCCTAGCTTACCCAGTATTTCCCTGGACTGTGGTGCTTCCTACTAATATGGACTGTTAATTGTGAGCAATTGTAACTAGTATTTCAGTAATTTCCAGTAATAAATGAGCAAAGTCTCCGACTACAGTTTGTGATCTCAAAATCCAGAGTAATCCTGGAGTGGCTTGAGCCACAGTTTTATTCATTTACCTAATACACATGTATATTCATATCTTCTATCCCTTTACCTTATTATTACCTACCTACGTATTTCCCTGTACCTGTTGTAATATTTTACTGTGACTTTTCCTTAAAGGAAAGTCATTCATAAACTGCGACTTTGGGACTCGCAAGTTACCTATGTACTGCTTGAAGTTTATAGTATTACGTAATTATATCCATCACCACGATTATCCCTTTTTTCCTTATTGTTACTATGTTAAACATGAGTGTGATAGATCCAAAATGAGTGGTAATTTGGGTGACATCATTTGTGGACCATTACTAAATTATTCATTTTAAACCACACATAGGGCTACACGGCAAATCATATTACCTCGCTTTATTTTTTTCAAAAAGTAAATTGGTAATAACAACTGTCTTCTGCGTTTTATCCTGTACTACTTCATTGGAACTTGGTTATTATGTAGCGGTAAAGTTTTACGACATCCGATACTGTTCAGTATCATTGAGTTGAGTACGCAATATTTAATATTGCATTTGGCTTTTCCTGTCCTTCCGGGCAAAAAAACTGCGGAAAAATCTTAAAATAATAATGGATGTCAAAAAATTATCAGTGATATATTTCAAGGAGATAGTGATGGATAATTCCGAGACCCAGCGTATGCCACAGCAAAAATTCCTTGCCTCCCTCAAAATTCACAGTTTTGCCTATTTATTCGTCCTGGATATTATTCCTTGAAATTTAACTTTTCGGAGGACACTGATTTTCTGAGGCGTCACTTTGAGAATTATTGGCCTCTCCTGCTTTATTACCACTATCCAGTTGCTTGCTGAACTCCATGAAAGATTGCATGCAAATTGGAGAAAATGGAAGGTACCTTGGTTACGGAACCAGAGCTATGTTTGGGAAAAGAAAGTCGTGAGGTCCTTGACCCCTATTACGATCCGGATGAGTTCCTTTTATTTCGTGGATATGGTGGTCACCATGACGGAGCAAATCGTTCAAGAGGCAGTCAACTTTTTCTTGGATAATTCATAACTTACTGTATTTATGAAGTATTAAAAAATATCTTTTAAATTGAAAATATTACACATTGAATTACTGTTAAAGTAGCACAATTTCAAATAGCGTTTGATTTCAATTCTGTTTTGAATTTGGCTTACGTCTATCTCACAGCATGACTAAGATAAACCTAACATCCCTCAAAATGTGGATGTGAATATCCAAATAGACCCATAATCAGTATACGTTTGCACATGTCTTGTCTACTGGATTAAGGATTAATTACAAAAAAGCTTTTCAGATCCCAGAACTTGTCAAGAAATACAAAAGTGCAATATTGATTTCAAATGATTTCGCTCAAGATGTCAGAGAGCCTCCACCCCAAACTTCGTTGGGGAAAACGAATTATGGTTCAGAAAGACCCGTTTACTTTTAAAATGGACCGCGAAATTAGATCAATTCCAATTCCAAATATTGGGATCCAAGTGCACACTGTGTCCGTTGGCCCCTACGTCGCTCAGCAGTGGAAAGTCTATGGGGATACTAACTTTAGTGAAAATTTGTGATATATTTTTTGTGTAGCAATATATGACCTAAAGATAACGTAGATAAAATTATTTCAAAATATGTGTACGAAATTGGCGCGAAAATAATTTTTGAATTTGCAACTTTAACATTAGTTAAACGAGAAAAAGCTTCCTTTTCATGTCAAAAGATGTATGTCAGATTTTTTCGAAATTTCGAAAATTATTTTTTTTTATGTAGTCTAGGTTGTGCCATTTCATGGACATCGTCCACATTTGCGGTACGTTGAAAATTGCGCATGTTATGAATTTTGAAAGTTTCAGTTTTTATAAAAATAAACTGAAAAGTAATAACTGTTGGCCAGTGAACGTGCGCTATGCCGACTTTACCCAAACTCGCCAGGGAAAATTCAAATTTTTAAAGGGCCATGCAAAGGTTGCGTCCAAATTTGAGAAAGGGGATGAAGCGTTTGTTTTACGGTATATCACAACGACGAAGAGTGTGTTAAACTTGAGGAACGGGGCATTTAAATTTCAAAGCTGAGCGTACGTTACTGCTGAACTGCCCCTTACTGTTGGAGCGGTTTTGGCTTATGTGTAGTTTAGGTATGTTGACTGAGTAGAGATAAAATCAAAAATACTTTTTGTTTCGTTTTTGATAGGCTAAACGTGTTTCTATTCAACCAATTTAGGAGTCGTCCGTAAATAATGTCATAAAAATATCCCCAATTCAATAGCCATAGAACCCTCGTTTCATCAGCCTAATCATGGTGCTTAACCAGCTATTTTACGTTGTGATATACCGTAAAACAAACGCTTCATCCCCTTTCTCAAATTTGGACGCAACTTATGCATGGCCCCTTAAAAATTTGAATTTTCCCTGGCGAGTTTCGTTAAAGTCGGCATAGCGCACGTTCACTGGCCAACAGTTATTACTTTTCAGTTTATGTTTTTCAAAACTGAAACTTTCAAAATTCATAACATGCGCAATTTTCAACGTACCGCAAATGTGGACGATGTCCATGAAATGGCACAACCTAGACTACATAAAAAAAATAATTTTTGAAATTTCGAAAAAAACTGACATACATCTTTTGAAATGAAAAGGAAGCTTTTTCTCGTTTAACTAATGTTAAAGTTGCAAATTCAAAAATTATTTTCGCGCCAATTTTGTACACATATTTTGAAATAATTTTATCTACGTTATCTTTAGGTCATATATTGCTACAAAAACAATATATCAGAAATTTTCACTAAAGTTAGTATCCCCATAGACTTTCCACTGCTGAGCGACGTGGGGCCAACGGACACAGTGTGAAGTGGGGCGATGTAACAAAATGGAGAAAATGTCTACATTGATTTTCTTGGATTTTATGGCCCAACGTGTAACAAGCTTGCTTATAACATTTAAATAATTTTCACTGGATTTTATTTACAGTTTTAAGTTATGTTTGTAGTAGTGGCGTCAGCACTGTAAATGCAAACCCACCTTTTTCTTTATTATCGTTCATTACTATAGTGATTTCATAATTCTACAAACTGTTTTTGTCCGCTATGTGAATGCTCACATTAAATTTTGCTTTCATTTTTGCCACTTCATTTAAATAGAATATTTTGCACTGTTTAAGAATATGCAAATAAGACAGTCTGCACTGTATAAAAAACATGTAAATAGAGTTTGATTTTTTTAATTTTAGACACATGAAAATAGAATACCCTGCACATTTTAAAACACGTCAATAGCACATTTTGCACATAACGATTAAATTTGAATGTTAGTATTATTATTTATAGTTTTATCATTTTGCAACTGTGTTGTTAATTTGATGTTGCATTACTAAGCTTCATAAGCCCTGCATGAACTGTTACACTATAGCGTTTAAGTTTCTCCCCCTGGACTAGTCCAAGAGAAACGAAGGCTTGTATACTGACCTTCTGGGCTAGGCCAGGAGATCGCGGCTTGGGGCCTAGTCCTTTGGTCTAATAAACAAATCTTCTTCTGGACTACGACATATATAGCTACCTATAGAATACACATTTGAAATAAAGTTATGGTTGTGTATGCGCATAAATAGAACAGTGTGGATTGGATACAAAATAGTTCATTGCAAATAGTCAAATAGTGTTATGTGGAACGTCTTTAAAATTAGGCTTCTACGCCAACTAATACAGCAATTGTCTGATTCGCAAGAATATTGATCCATATTGGTAATGTTTCCCTGTTTACGTAGTACTGCTGCCCTATGCGAATCCTTAACATTAGACATGACCTGATTGTACGCAAATGGATTCTGTTGAAAGGCAACCCCGAACTCGTGCCATTGTCGATGTATTTGGATTGTTGAAACGCCAGTGATTTCTCCCACGAATTCCGGAAATCAATGGAGCTGGTCATGAACCCCGCTGCTGTGGGGTAGACCACACTGTTGTAAACAATCAGTGCTACAGCGGACATTGGCATCATCGTGTACGGAAACCAGTGCATCCGGTCGCTAAATCGAACTGCTGCGAAGGAGCACGCCACAAACAGTGTACTGAGAGTGAACGTAATGAGCGGTTGACAAATGTCTGCCAAAGCATTGTTGTACAGTTTTGCCAGAATTTGGAGTTGGCGGTACATGAAAAATGCTTGATTTGGTTCGCGTAGGAAATGCCGTGTTGCCTTAGTGGCAATGTTATTCATGCTGAAAAAATTCAACATGTTTAGAAATGAGCTAATTTTAAGAACTACTGTACATTTTTGATAGAGTTTGTTTTACAGCTAAACATTACCTGATTTGTTGTATCCAATATTTCCCACTTAGTTGGAAGGAAACCCCAAAGAGAAGAATAAAATACACTGATGACCAACCTAGAAGAAATCCAGCCAGTTCTGGTAGGACCATTAAGCAGGAAATCAGGCCATATTCTTCCAAACCGAGAAGTGAGTTTATGTAATTGGGACTTTTTGGATTGTAGAAATAGAGTCCCACGTACAGGATGTGTTGGGCTAGGACAATTCCCGGGTATATGACGCCAACGAGAAGGAAACAAATATCAGTTGTTGAACTTGTGTTTGTTCGGTTTTGATACAGCCCTGTCAAAAGGTTCATATTATGTACTCAAAAAAAATTTAAGTTCAATGGTGTTTAATTTACAGCGATTGATAATATATTTAGTACAATTGTTTTAACAAAAATTACTATAAATGAGTTCCATATTAAATTTTACTTGAACACCGCTCATCAAATTCAAGGAATGCATTAACAGCTGCCGCTAGATCATGCCTCAAAAAGTGCAAGCTCAACTGAATCGAGGCTGCTAATCCCCAACAGCCTATGAAAAATATTTGAAGCACAAAATCCTCCTTTCGGCTTATTCCAACAACAAAAAAATAAAAAATTCTGCTTGTAATGAATGCTGCATGGCTGAATAAAATAAACGACACAAACTTCCATTTCGTCTCTTCTGTCACTTCCACTCTCCAATCTCTTGAGGTGTACGTAAACGGATAAATATGAATTAAATTTGTCCAAGCTAAATAATACTTAAAAACCAAATGAACTCGGCTTGTTAACATGTTTGTTAATTGTGTGATAATTGGATGGTAAAATGTGCTACAAGAAAAACGAATGATATACACCGCCAATTGGTTTTTGAACCCAAGCTGTATATATTACTGGTGTATACCCAATATCTTGTCGACGATATTGTTTTTAAGTCGTAAGAATAGCGTTTGTTCTAAGTTCTAATCTGCAAAGGAATTCTTTTACCTTTAAGAAGGAAGTTTTAACTTTAAAAATAATTACTACTTATGTTATATATTATATTTTAGTAAGTAAGAGTAGAAAACTCACCAATTTTGTAACTAATTTTAAATATTGACTTTTTGAAAAACGTAATTTTATATTGAGAGTTTGTTTGTAGGTACCTATATATTATATGTGTCTTCCTATCCTATCCTAAGTCTTGAAAACTAGCCAGTTTTTATGTCAATGACTATTTGAAAATAACAATTATTAATAATGATGTAGAAAATAAATCAAGCGAGTGGAAAATAATTTAATCAAAGGCAATAATTGGTGTAAATATGCTTTATTTGTGCTTAAAGTAAACAGTTAGGTAATTACAGATACATAATGACTATAGCTCCAAACAAGGTATAGGGTCCACACAGCCGCTCATTAGAGGCAGAGGTTCCTACTGACTAGTAACCCATTATTAGTGCCATAAGTATATACATTGTATAATTTTTATATATACATTAAGACGTTTAAGACATTAAGACTAAAATCTAGGACATATTATATTTGTAATTAGTGTATAGTTGCTTCAATTAAATAGGATGCCCATTATGGTACAATTAAGCCACATGAGTTGATACTATGCATTTAATAAAATTTGGAAAATCATATAATATTTTTAAATTATACAGTAAGTATTACTCACTGTGAGTTGTAGGACATTTTCCCCCGGGACATTTCCCCCCCCAGGACACTATCCACCCAGACAATTTTCTCCCAAAGCGTACCGAGGACATTTTCCTCCCAGTATCAAAATCACTACCACTACAAGAACAGATATTTCATCAATTGTTTCTTTCCACAAAATTTAGGAATTTGAAGAGTTTCCGAAAAATGCACTAATAAATAATATCTAACTGAAGAACTAAAATATTTCTTCTCCCAGTTGTATAAAATAATGATTACTTAAATATTTATTTATCAAGAGCAACGAATGTCAGTTAAGTATTAAGTATATTTCCTATGTAAGGATATATCTTTGTGCTTTATAATTATACAAGTATCCCTCGAACGCTAACTTTTTTCCACCTCTGGAAGTTTGTATTATTTCTAGAGCCATTTCAATGATAACTTTAACCACAAATTTAACATATCACGAAAAAAATGCTATTTATTTTGCGAACTGCTGGGTGACTGATAAAATAATAGTTTGACAAAAACTGTTTACCGTTAACCTTCAAACCTTCGGCAGAAATACGGTAAATTAATGTAAGCAAATTATTGTATATTAGTGGATTAGTTGATTGTTAAATTTGCATAGTTTACATTTTGAATTATTACTTGGGAACGTTAATACGACTAAACGCACTTTAGCTAACGAATTTTGCATACATATTATTGAGAGCGGATACGAATACATAGATTTCAGATTTTGTAGTTGGATACACTCGTTTGTTTTTACTAAAGTGATTTTGATACTGGAAGGGAAATGTCCGGGAGGAAATTGTCCGGGGGAGGGGGGAAATGTCCGTGAGGAAAATGCCCAGGAGGAAAGTTTCCGTTTACCATTACTGTCCCCCCCCCTTATTGTACACTGCCACGCTGTGTGACAGTCAGACCAGCTAACCAAAAAGAAAGACTGACTTTATACAGGACAGTGGATTCCAACCCCTATGCCACAGATTAGGGTTTTTTAATTGAATAATATCAACATATTTAAGCTTTTGATTTCTTGCATCTTCAGGATTGAGAGAGATTTTGGTTTTCGTGCTACGATTAGGATCATCTAAAAATACCTTCAGACGCGAAAAATTATAATGCTAAAACAGTTTAAAGCTTATAATCTCTTCTGAATGCTGAACAGGAATTCTATACTTGTATTTTTAGACTTTTCATTAAACATGTTTCCAATCACGCAAAAAATACCTAATAAAGCATCCGGAGGGCATTTCAATACAAAGCACACACAGCGCAATAACATTAATATGACTACTAGTATATTGGCTATGAGTCTATGAGGCTGTGGTACAATGAAGGCTAGGGGCTTCAGTAGTTTTGTAAAGCAATTTTGTTATTGTTCTATCACAAACACAAACTACTACAATGGGACTGTACACAATCACAATAATATGCATCACAATCACAATCCGACAGGAACAAACAATAAATAACCTGATTTTCCAGTCGTCTCTAACGAACGCTTTGGGAACAATCACAATCACAACCTGGGGCTATTAAAATTAAAATGCATTGTGCACACCTTACTGGTTAGTTTGGGTACAATCTTGTACCTGGAAATCCCAATCTTCACAAACAATTGTGAATTACAGCACTAGGAGGGACGAAGTAGTGTTATAATTTGTTTACAATTGTTTGCCAATATTGTGATTTTCAGGTCCAAGATTGTGCACAAACTGAATGGTTAACAATGCATTTTAATAGTCTTGGTTTGTGTTGGCGAAAGTGTGTGATTGTTTACAAGACGCTTGTTAAAAACGACTGGAAAATCAGGTTAGTTTTTGCATGTTCGTGTGTGAATGTGATGCATATTGTGATTGTGCACAATTCAATTTTAGTAGTTTGAGATTGTGACAGAACAATTACCTACTAAAAACAATTGTTCTTTGTGCAGAAATTACAACACCAAGAGGAAGAATTCTCACAGCTTCTTTCTACTACTATTCACACTTTTTCCCCAGCCCTAAAGCATAGACACTGACTAAAGAAAAGAGAGAAGTTATTAGCGTGTTATTTCCGGACCAGCCCTACCATCATGCAACTTTTAATGGCTTCTGTTTGACTTTTAATGGTTGCTGTCAGAAGGCAGGAACTGTTAAACGCATTTAAGAATTGATTTTTTGTGTTGTGAAAAGTAATAAAGTAAGTGTAACGTACCTACACCTACTTAATATTAGTAATTGTAATTACGTACTTCTTACTTTTAGAAACCATTTTTTTGTGTGACCTCAGTCATTAAATAGGTTGGGTTGGCAGAGACAGCCCAGGCTAATTTCAAATTTTCGCACGCTTTTGCCTTAGTGTTGCGTAATCCGCAAATCTATTTTTGGATTCCAAAGAACCAATGCAATTTCCACTTACCTTTATGCCGTTAACAGAACCTTGTATTGAATATATTTCATTGATTATTATTATTTTATTATTATTGATTGATTATTTTTTTTTTATATTATTGATTGATTATTATTATTTTATTATTATTGATTGATTATATTTATATTTCAACTAAGTTTACGAAATTGTTTTAACCGGCAAATTAAAATGGCATCCAAGCGGATTTCCACCATTAACAATTTTAGGCAATGACAGGCATAAACGGCATAAGTGGACCAATAGAAATTTAACTATGTAAGATGGGAACCATCAAACAAGAATTTTCTCTAATAAATTTTGTTTTCGTTTTAAATTTAAACTATCTAAGTTTAACTGCTTGACCTTTAATGTCATTAATTAAATATTAGCGGCATGATATATACTTTAGAGGTGCTAAAAGATAATACTATTGTTTGATGGTTTTTTGACAAACCTGATTTGACCGTAATCGCTGATTATTACTTTCACTGGAAGTATCGACGGTAAACAGAGAACTTCATATGCACTCAAATACCTCACAATTCGACCATAGCTAACAATGCAAACAGTATTTGAACTTTATTGTTTCATTTAAGCTCCTAACAGAAGAATACACTAAAGAACGACAATTATTCCATACACTTTAATACGATTTGAAACACTTAATTTTCAAAACAACACCAGTAAAGAGTTAATGAGTTACTTATTAATTCTTCACAATTAGGGAAAATTCACCACACTCCACAGCTGAATCGTACCATTAAGTAAAGTTTACAATAATTTTAAATATAATTAAGAATTTGTTAGTAAATTAACACTTATATCTCAGTTTAAAACTTTTCAAAATAATCGTCACTATAAATTTTGCTTCTCTTTTCCTTGATATACTTTAACTAGTACATAGAAACCAAGAATTAGATAAAGGTTTCTTTGGGTTTTGTTGAAGAAAAGTACCTATGTGTCGGCTCCTTAGAGAAAATGAGAGAATCCTCACAGAGTACTCTCCGCAATGCATGCTATTCTAGAAATAAGTGCATTCACTGCAATATGAATGTTCTACGCAACTCAACTGGAGCACACAGTAGTAATAAGAGAGAAGAAGATATACTGACCTATAATCCACTAGTGTCTTGAAAATTGCTCAAATCGGATTTCGTACGTACCATCGCACTCAGTCAGTTATGCTCTCTATAAATTTTCCAATTGTAGAGAATACCTATTAGGATCGAGATGTTTCCTCAGAGGTAGAAAGAAGGAGGAAGATAACGAGAAGTGCACCAGGGGCCGGCCACAAATTGCGTCACAGGAATTCAAGTTTAATAAACAACAGCTTGTATTATTATATGTTGCGGTTCGAGAACAAATACTCTTTTTTTAAATCTTTTTTTATAACTATCGTCAAACCTTCGTACTCTCGAGATGACTTTAATTCTGCCCCTCAATTCTAACTAACATCACAAGAATACTTTTCCTGAGTTTTCGACTCGCGCATTGTAGTAGCACAGTAAGTATGTTGCTGTGAATAATACAATAGTCTTCTTCAACCCGATGGTAATGCTCATCTACAAGGGTCAGAAAATTCCTCCTCGACAATCATAAGAACTATTGTACCACACCAGCTTTGCTGTTTAACTTATAATTTCTTTATGTGAAAACACTTACGCACATTATGCACAATCCTTTAAAAGTCAGCGCCAGCTTATGCACGTTACGAGCCAGTAAGTCTTTACCATGTTAGCAACATTTTCCGATAGATGCCCAAGCATTTTTTGACACTAAAGGCGTAGTTTTCAACTCATACAAATGAATGTAAGAAGTAAAAAAAATAAAACCTTGTATTATTCTACCAAAAATATTTCCCTACACTAGCAAATGCTAAAACCAAACCCCATGCAAAATTTATATCTGATCGATTCTGGAAATCAAAACCTTAAGTTGAACAGTGCAAAGTTCAGTTCTGTGCTACCTACCTGCATGTTATACACAATACAACACAATAAAATTGTTTCAAGCAAAATCAGCTTACAGTTGTTTATTTTAGTTTTACTTTCTAAATTAGTTTAAGACGTTGCGCGTCTTGTACTACGTAAATTACTGACGACTCACGGCCAGTGAAACCTATAGGAACTATATAAGTATTTAAGAAAAATCAAAATTTCAGTTCCTTTATTACTAATATGGATACAGACTGGGACGTAAACGAAATACTTGGACATATTAAACACAACGGACTTACTTACTACTTAGTAAAATGGGGGTACGTTTTCAAAACATTTAAGTTAGTGCCATTAAATTACATTACTTTTAAATAAATACTATGCAGTATACTTTTATGTAAATCAGAGCTTCCGAAGAACCCGAGCACATGCTAATTCATTGTCCAGAAAAACTTAAGCAATACTGGGACAATTTATTACGAGATTCGTTTGTATCCTCAAGTTCCAAAACAGCTGAAACAATTGAAATTGCTGAGAGTCAAAACTTTTCAACCTTGCAAAGTGCAATACCGATAGCAGAAAGTAAACTAGTTAGTGTGCAATCACAAACAGGTTAATAAAACTAAAATAAAATAAAATATTAAATTCTTATTCTAGAGCTTAAAACTAAATTTTACAATTACTATTTTGTATGTCAGTGCTATTCAATGTATACTTAATTGAAATATTAGATACAAATCAAACAAAAGTCACAAATACGAATTTGCCAAAGAAGCTAAAGAAGAAACAATCAAAGCTGTTTCAAGGGCAGGATAAAAATTTTTGCCAGCATTGCAGCAAAACCTTTTTCAATGCTGGAAGCCTTAAACGACATGAAAGAGAAATTCATAAGATTAATACTAAATTCAAATGTACACTCTGTCACACAGAATTCAGTCGAAAAAAGACGTTGGAAACTCACGAGTTTAGGTGTAATTTTAAGTTTAAGAATCTGCTTTATTTGAAATGGTAAACTGTAATATGATACACCAACACTACATTCTGCAACTAAAACAGAAAACCTTTGAGATTAATAAATCCAAGAGTTACAAATAGGTAATAAGTAACTTACAACAGTGATCACTTAAATAAATGATAATTATGAAAGAATGGTTGTATTTTTTTCTTTTTCAATGCATCTATTTATTACTACGTAATTATTGCACCAACTGTACAGCATATAATTTAATGTTCACATAGTTTTTTTTGATTATATCATAAGCTATTACAGTGATACTACCACTACGCAAATTATTGCTGAGGCATTATTTCTGTATTTACAACTATATGCAAACAAAATCAATTAAATTATGTCCTCGTATCGCTTTTCAAAGATTGTTTTATATCGTAAACCTTTTTTGTCATATTCATCACCAATAGTAGTTACTCCTGGTTGTTTTCTTCCAACTTCATCTGCTTTGCAGAATTTTTGAATAAATTGCCGAGCAAAAGAAACAGAGTTAACTCGCTGAATGTTTTTTTCCCCATTAATTTTTACGCGTAAGATTTTGTCCACTTGCTCAGTTGCTAAATTGTATCTCCCAGTAGTCTTTGTGGCAGTTACCATACTAAAAGTTCTTTCAGCATCCGCTGAACTTGGACTGATTGTAAGCGCATATCTTATCATATTTTTCAATTCAAAAGTCCACTGAACATTTTCATCGCCCAAGTAATAATGCCAAAATCTCTCTGGCACTAATTTCTTTTTTTGCAAAAATTCATTATGCGAGACAATACTGTGCACCAATTGAACAAACGCGGTATGCAATACACGCTGTAAAGGGTGCCATGAAAAGTATTTATTGAGCTTTTCAAGTTGAGGTTGTCCATAGTTATAGTTTGTATTATCTTCAAGGTCAATGGGAAAGTTTTCAGGGTCAAAAACATCAAAGTTATTACTAAAATCATCTGGTTTAAAGTACTTGTCTAGTTGGGCTAAAAAATCTTTGTTGTAGGCATCCCAGTTTGTAAACAAAGTTCGATTTTCGTTTTTCTTCTGAGGTTCCAAATCAACTTCCTTAAACTCAGAAATTTGTATCTCAATTAATTCAATCTTTTCTTTTATGGTATCTGGTAGAATATTTGCTTCATCGACATTGAATATTTCATGGATTACTTCCACAAGTTTTGTTCCCCCGTTGGCTGCTATAATGGTGAGTTTTTCTTTCAGCTTTTGTATGAGGCGGAACTTGCCAATTAATGACGAATTAGCTCGCTGGAAGTCGAGAGAAACTGGTGTGTGCTCGTTTGTTATATCAATTAAAAACGCGACGTGTAAGATGAAGGTCGGATCAGTAAGATCATCTTTTAATTATATCGAATGTTTTCTGTCGTCTGGAGTAAACTCTTTTGGACTTTCCAGTATATCTTCAAGTGTACTTACTACCAGTTTCCAATGTTTCAATATTCGGGTGTACGCACGGTTGCGAGTAGCTACCCACCGTTCATCGAAAATGCGACCTAATGCAAATTCCTTCACATTAGCTTCTTTCATGTTCTTGCGTAAAATGAGACGTTTTTTAGAGGATTTTTTCCCAAAAAATGAATGCAACTTATTAATTTTTGTGTCTATGTATTTGAAATATTCAAACTTTGAGGAAGTTGTTTTTAAGGCTAAATTTAGCCTGTGTGCTACACAGTGAGAGTACAATAGCTTGTTAGGGTGATTAACAAACGTCTTCATGTTCTGGACAAAGGTGAATTTTATACTACTTGCTCCGTCAGCTGTGATTGACACTGTGTTTTCTTTGACAAACGAAGTCAACTTGTCTTTCTCTAATTGTTCTATAAACACGTTGAAGTATCCAATGCCTTTTTCACCATACTTAAGATGGGCTAAAATATAGTGATATGTTGTTAATCTTGGGGGTTCATTCGAATCCCACGTTTGAAACAGTACAGCAACATTGCTGTACCCAGCTTTATCTGTACTTCCGTCTAGAATTATACCTATTTTGTGGTTTTTAGAAAGCAAGTGATGCAGTAATTGCATCTTATATGAGTCACTAAAAACTTGCAACATGTTTGCCATTCCTTCTTTGTTATGATGTATATACCCATAGGTATCTTGTTGGACGTATCTTAGGGTTCTCATTAGCTCTCCAAATTGATTAAATGGTATACCCATTTTAACTGCTGTGTGTACCACGAGCGCTAAGTTGTTAGTAGCTTCAAAAAACTTGTAAAATGGTTCATCTTTTTGCATCATTTGCTGAAAAAGTGCTTCTCCCTTTTTCCCGTTTTCAATATTCGCAAAGTACTAAGTAGAAATTTGATGATACTTTGATTCAAGGTGATGTTGAATAAGGTTTTTATTATACCTTCGTTTGCGATCTTTATCACTTGACCAGTCACCTTTAGTTACAAATTTTGAGTTTTCTTTAGATTTTGGTCTATCGACAAGGAGACCTTCAGAATGGAGTTTGTGACATAGTTTGCATGTTGCTTTAGCTGAATGTGTTGCTGTCTGTAGCTGATAATCTACCCACCAGCAGATACTATTATTGTTGACAATAAATAATGTATCTATATCGTCATTTGGGATTTTTGAATGCTGTGGCATGTAAATTGCACAGTCTTCATCCATATGCTTTTTGTTAAAATCAATAGTTGAAATATCAAACTTGTAATCATAATTATCAATCACTTTAGAAAATTGCGCATCCACATTGTCTTTGTCGCAGTTTGTTACTATTTCCAGTTCCTCACCTTCTATTGTAATGTCTTCATAATCTTCATTTTCAAGCTCTATTTCTACTTCATATTCAATGTTGGAATTAAAATCGTCCTCTAGTTCTTGTGCAGTCAAAGGTATTGGATTGCTTTTTGCATCAAAAGTGGCAGGACTAGCACATCCAAAAATGCCTGCCATTTGAACAAACTTAGGGTTCTGAGTCCTAGGTAGAAGTGCACTGAAGTCTAGTATAGTTGCAAATTCACAACGATTACGTTCGCCTGCCAATAGAACAATTAACCGTTAACTATTTTAAAAACGCATATGCTTAGATTAAATAAAAGTGTAATAAATAAATTGGCTATTACCTGGCGATGGGATAGTAAATTTGTAGCTTTCAGGATTTAAAGGTAACATTGAAGAACCACACCGTCTGAGAGACTTTCCCAGGTCATTCTCTAGTGTCCAATCGCGTAGTACATACTGTGGTTGGTGAGTGTACTTCTCATACAATTTTTCAAAAAAATTACATGTTGTATACGGGGTTACAGTTCCAACTATTACAAAGTCCTGCATATATTTTACAATTGTTTGTTTTCTTCTGGAATCAATATAGTTGTTATCGCTGCCAGAGTTTAAAAGACATCCTTTTGGTGCCATTTGCAATGCATCTAATGTCAGTTCATCCTTACTATATAATAATATGTATGCGACGGGGTATTCTTGACTGACTGGAAAGTCTCCTTTATAAACTGATGCTATTTGACACTCTTTGATGTTCATGTTCATATTCTTTGTTTCGCTCCTCCCAAGCACATAAAACCAATGACTTTTTCTATGTTGGCTTCCACTTGTAGGCCGAAAAGCCATTGTATCTTTAAGTTTGCAATTGGCAACAATTTGACTTATGTGATTAACTGCAATTATTTTAAATCGTTTCATTTCAAAGGTAGTTGACCGTGCAGATGAAACGCAGTATTTTCCAAGCTCTATAAATTTAGAGTTTTTTGATGCCGTTGAAAGATCCCATTCGTTATATAACACCCTACAATGAGCAAAGGGTGGTTCAATGACTTCAAGTTCCCTTTCAGTATTTGCAGTGTCTGATGAAGGTGGAGGATTTTGGTTGCAATTTGCAATATGGTATACTGACACCAAGGTTATGCTGAAAATTATTTATTATTTGTTTATTGCTGTCTTTTAAAACATAGTCATAAAAAAGAAAATATTCTAACGATAGCAAAAATTTCTTACCAAATCCAAGAAACTAAACACGTCCCCATTTTTTTTATTAAAGGGTGTGGTCCATTAATTATAGCCAGCAGCTGTAAGTATCACCTCTGTAGTTGTTGCTTTGCTACGTACAACTGATGTGATATTGAGTAGTTCAACTGAAATATACACTGATTGCCGCCTGCGTCGACTCATAGACAGAGGATGAACAGAAGGACGATTTCTACATTTATAGATGGTTAGTTCATATATTAAGAGGCTATACTTGATTGTAGTTTACGTGTTTTAGCCTATAACAAATTATCTTTATTATACATATATGTTGCTTTTTACGGACTCTTTAGTGCACTTTAATGAACGTTCATGTAATCACATCTTCTTTTTTAACATAGTCTCAAGCATTTGTAGTACACTGTATGGGGATAGTACTGAGTTCCATTGACTTCATGGTTTTCTCATAAAATTTAATTCTTTTACATTTTAGAGAAACAAATGTGATAGTTTTTATTAAATTTATTTATATAAAATGTACGGCGCAATTAATTTGTAAACTAATCGCTCTTTTTAAAATAGGATCAACACACTGTTGCACACAGAATATATATACAACGTTCTTAACTATTCAATTTCCAAGTAAATTCAAGGGAGCTGCGAGGCATTTGTTTTGGGGTTTTGTAAACCATTATTACCATCACAGCCATCTCCTAACCATCATCTAGCTAACCCCACAGTGCATAACCATTAACCATCATCTGTCCTTTGTCACAATTCACAACCATCAACCATGACCTCGTCACACTTAACAATGTAAAAGGTTCATGGACAATCATGGATGGACAGAGGATGATTAGATAATGGTTGATGGTTATGCATTCTGGAGATAGTTAAATGATGATGGCTGTGTCGTTCGACACAGCTCTCCATACCATTCAATCCCTTCTTTCTATCCGTTTCTTTTTTTATCGTTTTTCTTGAAAATTCCCTTATAAGTGGAATTAAGTATCACAAAAAGGTCTAAAATTTGTCTCTTATACCCGGATTTTCCCTTATATTGGTTCCCTTATATCCAGATATTTTTAGCATTGAAACATAGGCTGGCCAACCAAATATTTTAAAATTGTCCCTTTAGGCCAGATTTACCTTATATCGGGATCCCTTATAACCAGAGTGTACGCAATATAGCTAGATGATGGACAGGATGGTTAGATGCTGGTTGATGGTTATGCATTGTAGGGATAGCTAGATGATGGTTGTGATGGTTTATATAGGAAGTCCCCATTTATTCTTTGAATTTTATCCCTTTTGAATGAGATCAAATTTTTTGTTTTAAAAATGTCTTTGGTAATGTTGTTAGGCATGCAATTTTCTACATTGTGTGTGATTTTCAACAAATTCTGATAGAAATAAAAATAATTACGCCTAAAATCTTTAGAGAAACAGTTGCGAGCTAGAAGTGGAACTGAAACTACATTACACTACATGTGTTTGCTAGTAGTACCATCTTAGTATTAGTCATGTACATACGAAAGCTGCCCCGGACGATTCCGACCAGCAGCCTCTGTTTAGTAGAACGCGATAGACCAAACCAATGGAGATACCTTATTTCGGTACGTTTTAGCGGAATAGAGGGAATAATAACGTTGACGTAACAAATCGTCTCATAATGCCTCAAATACTGACCCCATCTTTTGAAACGTTTGAGGCTGCTGCTGTAAATTTGAACCACCATCCCGATGGGACGCCCAATTTCACTAAGGATGCGTTGAAGAGAAGAGCCAAATTCTTCATGAGGATTTTCAGTAATAAAAACTAACTGACAGTCACGTAGCGGATGCAATGCCTTATGCAAAATCAGGCGCTGCTCAGTTTCAATGGGAATTTTTTGAAATTTTGGATAGCATGATAATTCTAGCAGGAAGGGAATAAGTACAACAAGAATCGTTGAAAGATAATAAGTCATTGTTGGCGAGGACTGGATTTTTAATAAAGTCTTGTATTTGGTAAATAGGTGCTTCATTAGCGTTGATAACGAGCACGGCAATGCTGCTATATGCTATATGACGGCCTCAAAATACTGTAGATATAGCTTACAGAAATAAAGTTTACACTTGATTACAATCTTACAAATGCTAAGTTAAAAACTTGGCTCATTTGAAATATTTTAAAGTAGTCAAACTTAAACTGCATTAAACTACATACGTGTCACATTTCATTGGAGTGCTTAACCCCTTATGAAAAATATCAGCTACATAGTTTAATGTAATCAGAATTGAGAAAACTAGTGCATATGCAGACACGTCAGATATTAACTTCATAGGAAATCGCAAGTGTCAAGTGGCCCACATTTCTTTAATCGATTGCATTAAATTATATCCAGGTCTTCAATCAGTAAAAGTACCTTTAATATTATTACCTATCCCGACATTTGTAATAATAACTAAATCAATTCATATTTAAAACTAAAAGCTTCATAAATGATTAGAGCAGAAAACACATTTAAATAAAAGAGCGTAAATAATGGGTTGACCGAATTAATTATTACATCGCTTATTATTTCAATTTGCTGATTTATTAACAGTCGAATACTTTTAGTTTCAATCTTTATTAGTTTTTGAATTTGACTGAATTTTAGGTGTGACATGTGACCTATGTGTTGTCACTCAGTTTAGTTTTCGCTCAATTTTGTGATTACGTTTTTAGGATTAAGTTTGATAAAAATGTAACAATTATTATATCTTTGAGTTTGATAATTGTTTGTAGTGGTAATATTGCTTACATAAACACAGCCATTAGAAAGACAATAATTATTAGGAGTTACTTTCATCTTTAATACAGCGTTTCATAATGTAAAAGGCTGCAGCTGGGTTCACCTAAAATAGTGACTGAAACTGACTAAAAGGAACTGAAAGAACCTGAACTGACCTGCCGAAAATGGGCTTATTTTGACAATTCAGTTCATAAGTAATAGGTTTTTAGAGTCACAGTTAACAGATAAACAGTTTAATAGCCAGTTTAATAGCCACTAATTTGAATTCTTGTAAGTGCGAATTTGCTATTAGTAAATGAATTTATTTTTAAGGGTAATAAAAATCATAAATCTTGACGCGGGACGCAGAGTCAAGTAATTACAACGCGAGGAAAATATTTTAATATTTTTTAAATTGCGCAGCCAATAAAGGCCAACTAACGAAAGAACAATAGCTATTCACTTTAACCTTTAAGACTCACGTAAACGTAATATTTAATTATGCATTGTGTAATATTATTACATGTAACTAAATATATTAATTAATAATAAACATAAATTTTCAAGTTAAGTGTAGTAATTTGCAATATTAAATATTTGTTTTTGTATTGCGAACTGAGTATTTCCAAAACTCTGTTCATGGAACCACTCCAACAAGTACCGTAATTGTCTGACTGACAACAATATTAATCCATATGAGTAAAGTTTCTCTGTCCACGTAGTACTGCCGCCCCATGCGAATCCTTAACTGAGGACATGACCTGAGCATACTCGTATGGATTCGGTTTGAGCCAGTACCCGGATCAGTGTCAATAGGAATGGCTCCAGATTTCTTGAATGCAAAGGCTTTCTCCCACGAATCAGGGAAACCTATTGAGCTGGTCATGATCCCAGCGGCTGCCCGGTAGACCACAGTATGGTACAAGACAATGACAACCGCTGTCATCGGCATCATTGCGTACGGAAACCAATGCATTCGATCACTAAATCGAACTGTTGCAAAGGCGCACGAAACAAAGAAGACACTACCAATGGACGTGACGAGAGTTTGACAAATGTCCGCCATAGCAGCGTTGAAAATTTTGGTCAGGATTTGAAGTTGGTGGTACATGAAAAAAGCTCGTGTCGGTTCACGCAGTAACTGCCGTGTCATCTTCTGATCTGTACTGCACAAGCTGAAATACACACAAAACGGATAAATATATAGGATATATGCATATGTTGGATCACCAAACGATTTAAAAACTGTCATCTATGTACCTGATTTGTTTCATCCAATATTTTGCAGACAACTGAAAGGAAATGCTAAAAAGAATATTCAAATAAAGCGATGAGCAGCCTAGAAGAAATCCTGCCAGTTCTGGTAGGACCATCATGCATGAAACCACTCCATATTTCTCTGAATTTAAAAGTGAATTGATGTAGTTAGGGCTTTTTGGATTGTAGAAATAGAGCCCAGCAAAGAGAAAATGATGGGATATGACATTACTGTCGGGAAAATGAGACCGACGAGGATAAAACCAATACTGGTTATTGCACTTGTCCTCTTTCGGTTTCGGTACAATCCTGAAATAAAATTCGTAGAAAAGTTCAAAATTAAAACAGCGAATAAAAGGTCTGATCTCTGATGTCTAGAATACGGATAATATGTTTTTGGAAATAAAACCACAAGAAATAACTGCCAATGCTTTTATTCTGTGCATGTTACATAACCTTGTAAAACAATGTACAGCTATATAACTATACTGCCAATACGCTTACGCATAATTAAATGCCAGGTTACTGCGAATAGCCTTTTTGGGACTTTATGCTTATACTTAAAAGAAACTAACATGTTTAGCAATACATCCACACACAGAATTTTTTTGCAAAGTTTACTTCTTTTAACAATTGCGACAACTATTCAAATTGTTAATTTTATGTGCTAAATGGTACAGGTCAAAGCAGTTTTTAAAAATAGCCATATAGTTTTATTGTTTTAGAGTTCATAGGTTCAGCTAAAGCATGCATTACTGACTCAGCTTTTGTTTTTGAGTATTTTTCTTCTTACAAGGAAATGACGCGACATGACCGACCCAAATTTTAAAGAGACTTATCCAAAAAACCAGGAAAAGCTTGAAGTTAGCCGACAGCTGACAATTGTCGCTACAAGTTAGCCGACAGCCGACAAAATTCATTTTTTAATGACGTTTGGGATCGTTCATAAATGATGTCATCGGTAGGGTGGGTTCTAGATGGGTATTAATAACATTTTAAATATAGCCGTTCACGTAATGCTAAAGTGACGACATGGGTGTAAGTGGATCCAAAATGAGTGGTAATTTGGGTGACATCATTTGTGGACCATTACTAAATTATTCATTTTAAACCACACATAGGGCTACACGGCAAATCATATCACCTCGCTTTATTTTATTCAAAAAGTAAATTGGTAATAATAACTGTCTTCCGCGTTTTATCCTGTACTACTTCATTGGAACTTGGTTATTATGCAGCGGTAAAGTTTTACGACATCAGATACTGCTCAGTATCATTGAGTTGAGTACGCAATATTTAATATTGCATTTGGCTTTTCCTGTCCTTCCGGGCAAAAAAACTGCGGAAAAACCTTGGAATAATAATGGATGTCAAAAAAGTATCAGTGACATATTTCAAGGAGATAGTGATGGATAATTCCGAGACCCAGCGTATGCCACAGCAAAAATTCCTTGCCTCCCTCAAAATTCACAGTTTTGCCTATTTATTCGTCCTGGATATTATTCCTTGAAATTTAACTTTTCGGAGGACACTAGTAGTTGTTTCTGAACAGATTGAACATTTTTGAGTGAAAAAAAGTGCATGCCTGCGCCATCTAGCGGATTTTTTTAGAACTAAAGTTTTCAAAAGTTGCCGTAAGGTGGCGTCTTAACCTAACCTCTGGCCGTAAGGTGGCGCCAGCGCCTAACCTAACCTAACCTAACCCACTAACCTAACCTAACCTCACCTCTTAACCTAACCTAACCTAACCTAACCTATCTCCTCAACCTAATGGCGCTACTGTCGCTTGACATTGGTCTCGGTCCTGTGGCGCTAGTGTCGCATGGCGGCTCTGCCTGCTCGTGGTCCTGGACTCCTAACCTAACCTAAGTGGCGCTAGTGTCGCACTTGGTTGGCATTGGTTCCGGTTAAGTGGCGCTAGTGTCGTGTGGTGTTGGCTGGTGTTGGTCCACGGTTGACGTTGCATGTATGGCGTCAGTGTTGAGTCAGTCTGTGGTTGCCCTGAGTCCACCATTGCCTCTGTCCCCTGAGTCCGTCATTGTCTCTGTCTCCTGTGTCCGCCATGACACCCTGCCTGCCAAGGGTTCAGATTGCTGTCCTGGAAGCTGTCATGGTGCCCTTGGGTTGTCCTTGGTCTGATATAATGTTCTGGGGGTCGCCATTATCTATAGCCTGGCGTCAGTCCGCCATGACACCCTGTCCGCCATGACTATGTCCGTCGTTTTGCTTTGTTTGCCATTGGTAATTCCCTAATGGGAAGCTCGGCGTAGTTCTTAGCCCGCTGTCATTGCTGTGGAGAAAGACCATTCAAATGCCCTCTGCAGTCTGTTGCAGCTATGGGGGGGGGGGGGGGGTAGCGAAAGACCTTTCGAATGCCCTCTGCAGCCGTAAGGGGTGGGGTCTGCTGTACCTTGAGCCCGCCGCTGCCCTGGGCCCGCCACTGCCCTGGACCCGGCACTGCCCTGGACCCGGCGCTGCTCTGTAGGTCTGCCACTGGGTAGGGCTCTACCGCTGTCATGGTGACTGTATACTATGTATGGGATCTTGCACAAGCTATGTCGCATGCATTATAGGCTACGTAACACTTAAATGGTCTGTATGGAGATCTATTTGCCTTTTGCATGCGTTTTATATGAAATTTTTTCGTAAGCAATGCCTGAAATTTGCGCAATTGTATGAAGTATAACGAGCGTAAAATATAGAAAGCTAATAATAAACTCATCAACACATGTTTTAAATGCCAATGGTTTTTTTTATTACAGTTTTTAAAATTTTGTTTACAAGTTTTTAAAATTTTGTTTACAAGTTTTTTTTTGAACTTGAACTCTTTACAGACTAAATAATTTTTTTTATAAATGTTTACAAATTTTGTTTACAAACTAAATTGATTTTTTAAATTATGTGTAAATTATTTTTTACACTAACTTATTTCTCAAAGTTAATTTTTTTTAAAAATTACATTTCATATATTTTGTGCTTCACTATACATAACTTAACTTTATATATATTATTTGTAGACGTAACGTACGTAACGTAATTATTTTTACATACATGTTCCTATGTCCTATATTCATCTTGTTTGTATTTGCAAATATATTTTTGAACAATTTCTAAAATTTTATAGGTTCGCCAAAACATACAATGTCCGCACATTTTTATTCTCGGCTCGTACTTGTACATGAAAATTCTTTCACCGTATAGGGTTATTTTCCGAATATAGTCTAAACTAGGGTTTTCAGTCCAGGCTTTGACATTGCTTGGGTTGTTTTCACACACAAAGCATCCGTTGTTTTCCACTTGTCTTGTTACTTTACACCAGTTCTCAATATTTGTAAACTTCTTTAATTGAATCCATACATCGTATGGTGTATTTAAGCTGTAAGCAATTCTTAATTCTTTCAGCTTTTCTTGTTCTTCACAATCTTTACAGTACCGTTTGTTGTTATACATTACGGTATGTAAACTTTTCGGTTTGAAGTTTAACCAGCAAAACCGACACGACTCACACATCAAACTTTGTGGAGTATTCATTTTGTTTTCAACATGGATACCATCTGTTTTATTGCCATTGACAACTGCAATGCTAAATATTCATCTTTTTTGTTTTCGCAAATGTATTTTTGTACAACTTCCATGTCTGTCACAATCATGCAGTATTCACACAATTTGATTTCAGGCATGTACTTGTATACGTATACTGTTTCTCCGTATAGCGAAACCATGCGAATATATTTTGAATTAGGATCTTTTGTAGTGCCTTTTATACAAAGGTTTTTCTTGCATACAAAACAATCGATGTTTGACAAACTTCTTGTTACTTCACACCAATTTTTAATGTTTTCGAATCTACGAAAGTCAATCCATTTATCGTATGGTGTATTTAAATATTTTGTAACTCTTTCGTCTTTCTCTTTTTCGCAAGTTTTACATCTTGCACAGTACTGTTTGTTGTTATACTCGACGGTTTGCAAACTTGTCATACAGTTTCTGCTTTGCAAATGTGACGGTATATAGTTCAACCAGCAGAACTGGCACGTCTCGCACAACAAACTCTGCCGTGTATTCATATTGTTTTAAACATGAATTACACTTGTTCCATAGACAATTGCAACGCTTTATATTCGTCTTCTTTGTACTTGCAAATATATTCGTGAGCATTCTTTAAAACTTTTGCAGAGCTTCGGCACAACATACAATAACCGCATACTTTAATTTCCGGCATGTACTTGTATATGAACACAATCTCGCCATACAGAGACACGCCGTGAACAAATTCTGCATCCGGGCCTTCTGTAGATGATGGTTTATCATACGGATCGTATTCGCACACAAAACAATCCGTTTTCTCGAAACGTCTGGTTCCTTCACACCAATTGTTAATATTGTCAAACTTATCAAAGTCAATCCATTCGTCATACGGTGTATTTAGACATTCAGCCACTTTTTCATCTTTTTTCTTTTCTTGCACTTTGCATTGCGCACAGTATTGTTTGTTTTTATACTCCACTGTTTGCAAACTTGACGGCATATAGTTCAACCAGCAAAACTGGCACGCCTCACACAACAAACTTTGCCGTGTATTCATATTGTTTTCAACACAAATTACACTTGTACCATTGACAATTGCATTGCTTTATATTCGTCTTCTTTGTTGTTGCGAATATATTCTTGAACATTCTCTAAAACTCTCGAGCTTCGCCAAAACATACAATAGTTACACACTTTAATTTTCGGCATGTACTTGTATATGTATACAGTTTCCCCATACAGAGATACACTATGAATATATTCTACATCAGGTTCTCCTGTGGATGATACGATATTATGAGGATCGTATTCACACACAAAACAATCTGTTTTGTCCAAACTTCTGGTTACTTCACACCAATTGTCAACAGAATCGAACTTCTCAAAGTCAATCCATTCATCGTACGGTGTATTTAGACATTCAGCCACTTTTTCATCTTTTTTCTTCTCTTGCACTTCACATTGCGTACAGTTTTGTTCGTTTTTATACTCAATTAATTGCAAACTTGACGTCATATAGTTTATGCTTTGCAAATTTGACGGCATATCGTTTAACCAGCAGAACTGGCATGCGTCACACCACAAACTTTCCAGAGTTATTGTATTCATGTTTTTCGCACAACAAACTTTACAATTTGCAATCTTGGGTTAAGAACAACACAAGGTTTTTATTTTCATCGTAGTTCAATTCAATTTGCGGACCCAACCATTCTCCGTATTTCACAGACGTTTTTTTCTGAAACCGGGCAGTGCAAAACAAGTTTTGAATACTTTCCGTCGTTAAAGTATGTGAGATTGAGGTTTTCAATGTTATTCTCTGGCGTTTGAATGTAAACGTTGTGATCATAGACACCTCGAATGAACTTCAGTAACAACTTGCCGGTGACAAGTGAGAATTCAACTGTTGTGGATTCAGTTTCGTTTCGCAATCGACCAACGTAAATGTAGTTGCACTGCTCATATTTGTTACATGTTTTTCGTGCCAAAAGTCGATCACCAATCTAAAATTAAAAACATTATTATAAAATATTGATTATTGATTATTAGGGATCGAAAATTGAGCTTGATTTCTTAGCTCAAAACAAAATTTAAGCTCGCAAAAAGTGAGCCAAATGTATAGCTTATTTCAACTCGAAAAAATGAGCGCTATTCGTTTGCTCAATTGAGCGAATAAATAATAACTTACAATTTTTGAATTTGGGTTTTTGAAAAAATCCACTTTGTTCGTTTTTTTAATTATTGGTTTATCCCAATTTTTACACAATATAGGATCGTAAGATTCAAGGTGTTCCATGGTAGATGTTTACTGCCCGACTGTCAAATCGTGACTAAGGACGCACATAAACGTTACGATGTTATATTAACGAACAGAGTCTGTAATTCCGAGAATTTCAGCAGGGTACTCTGGAAATAAATTGACGCAGTATGTTCTGTTTTCAGTATGTGATGCTTTTTCAATTTTATTATTAATTCGACAAACTTGTGGGAAACTGAGATCCCATTTTTCCCATTTATTTTCCCATTTCACACGTGGTTTGACTGTAGGTTGTTCTAAAATGCTGGTCTTTATAACAGCTATCTGTCCGTAAATATAAATAGTAAAATCAACAGTGTACAATCCGTCCGCCATAGCTCAGCCTTGAACAGCGACTGAATGTATAAATACAGAAAACAGTTAGTTTTACTTTCATTTCACTTAAAATGGCTGACCAAAGTGTACGTCGATCCTATCTAAATCACAAATTAGCTGGAAGTTTTTCTGGTTTGAGCGGATTTTTGGCAAACAGAAAAAAGTGGACTGATAAAAAACTAGTAAAAAAAGAACTTTCAAAGCTGATTGCTTACTCTTTGCATAAAGATATACGACGCAAATTTTCTAGAAGGAAAGTGTTTTTTAATTTTATTAATCAAAACTATGCGTCGGATCTCAAGGACATTAGCAACATTGCAGAATAAATAGGATAGGATATTTAAAAATTCGCTGCAAAACCAGACTTCAAAGCCAGCAAAGTTTGCTATTGGGGATCAAGTTAGAATTTCAAGAGTCAAGATGTTGTTCGAAAAAGGTACATTTTTGTATATAGCTTATAAATATGTATTATATTAAAGTATTATTATACTATACCAGTATAACTTACATTACTTAAAAAAACGTTAAAATAACGAATTATTTCTAGGATCTGAGGAAAATTGGAGCAGGGAAATCTTTGTGGTATAGCAGCTGTACAAAAAACTAATCCTATAACATACTTGTTAAAAGATCTTAATAATGAAGGTAGGTGTTTGTTAGATGAAAAAAACCGGGTCAATAAAAAATGAGCGCTCCTTTTGTGCTCATTTTACCTCAAAAAAAATGAGCGCTCCTTTTGCGCTCATTTTACCTCAAAAAAAGTGAGCGTTCTTTTTGCGTTCATTTTACCTCAAAAAAGTAAGCGCTCTTTTTGCGCTCATTTTACCTCAAAAAAGTGAGCGCTCTTTTTGCGCTCATTTTACCTCAAAAAGTGAGCGCTCTTTTTGCGCTCATTTTACCTCAAAAAAAAGTGAGCGCTCTTTTTGCGCTCATTTTACCTCAAAAAAAAGTGAGCGCTCTGTTTGCGCTCATTTTAGAAATGATCGCAAATTTTTTTCTAAAATAAGTAAAATTTCATAGCTAAAAAATGAGCTCAATTTTTTGAGTCAAAAATCGAAATAAATTATTTCTTGTTTAAATAAAATCTTTGTACATCTTAATTTCAGATATAACAGGAGGGTTTTACGAGCAAGAACTTAATTTAGTTTAAAATGTTTTCACGCTCTGTCATTGAAAACGTTGCTCCTCCGAGCATATGCTGTACGCTTTCGAGTTACAGCAACAATTTACTATCAAATACAGCTACTAATTTCATTGCAGAACTGCCCAATGAGTTGTAATTACCTCAAAATTTGTATGAAGTAGGTCTAGTTAGCTTAAAATACACACCAGCAAAACCAAAACGCATCGCACGCAGCATTGAAACCTCGCCATTGTTTCCAAATTTAAAACCTCCAAAGGTTTTAGCAGGAAAAATCAAGAAATCTACCAACGATCTGTTCACGTTTCTCTCCGATATTCGTCGAGCGTTAAAAGAGCAAGAAATTCCATTCTCGTTTTCATTTTTTCCTGTTACACCGCCAGATACTGTGTTTATTAGTGCAGTAAACGAGGGACCAGCAAAAGGACAGTTCGTGATTATACCAAACGAATTGGCTATTGTATTCAGATTAATTAGAAATCAATTTCCATATGGAAACGTTCCAGCTTTGAGTATTATTTCCATGGATGCATTTAAAAACGTTCTATTAAATACTGAATTTGATATAAGAATGGAAACGTTTACGGATTATCAAAATTTAGTAACCATTCGTCAGCCGTTTCAAAGCGTTGTTCCCTTTACACGACAAAACAGCCAAGGGAATGAAGATCCAAAAAAGTTTTTTGAACGATTAAATACAGAAATGAAGAAATATTTCAAAAATTTTGAAATAACAATAGAACCAGACGGCAAAGCTATTTTTGAATTTAAGGATTTTGCTAATTCGAAAAGCTTCAGTGTGCTGCCTGTAAAAATACTTGAATGCTTAGGATTTTTAGATGAAAAATTCAAGATTGGGCTTTATGTATCAAGTGTTAACTTTGATATGGATAAGTACAATGAAATTAAAGATGAAGAAACGTTAGACTTATGATTTTCAATTGATCATGTATACTATGCACCAATGAAAGAACCTACCTCGCTAGCGGTGGATGATGTGTTGGAAGAAATAAACCAAAGTATAGAAACACGCATATTCAATGACATGGAAATCAACTTTGTTATACAAAATGGCGACATTTATGTAAAACATTTGGATGAAAAAGTATCTGTGCAACTGCCTCCTGCAGTTAATCAACTCTTAAGTATTCCAAAAAACCAAGTGTTTGTTCGCGATACAAGAGTGAAAGTTGGTTTATATATTCAAGAGGAAGAAAAAGAAAAAGAAATTGAAAAAGAAGAAATTGGCGAAGATGATGATAAAATAACTGCAACTGCAAAACGAATTGTAGTTCTGAGTGATATTGTACAGAACCAGTACTATAATCATCACGTTTTACCAATTTTGCAAGATTCTGATTTGAGTCATGAGGATATAAACGAAACGATTGTCTACTTTAACCCAGTCATATTTTTGCCTTTGAGCCGTGCGGACATACGTCAGATTCATGTGCAACTAGTTGACGAATTCGCAAGACAACTTGATTTTGGAAACAACAGTGAAACAAGTTTGAAATTGCACTTTAAACCGAGATAATAGTCAACATGAGACAAGTCAATTGTGACGACGAAAAATGCGTTTTGCAAGATCCGTCGTATATTCAAACTGGAAATGGAGGAATTGCTGGTGGTATCTATACTGGCAGCTCTGGTGTTGCACCTGAAGAATCTTCATACCTGGTTCCAATGACATTTTTCAAAAAGAAACATGAAACAACTAGAAAAAATAAACGAGTAAGGAAGAAGCATATTCAACGAGGAGGTGGGAAAAAGAAGAAAAGTGTTAAGAAACCCAAGAGGTTACAAGCAGGAAGAGGACGAAAACCTAAGAAATCGCTGTTTTACACAAGAAAAAACACTGCAAAGAAACAAAAGTGTCATCGTCGAAACAAAAAATAGTATAAATAATGCTTTTTCTAGCCAAACTGCTCATTTGAATACCAACCTTCAAGGTGAACACATCTCTCATCATGGATATCAACAACATTTTTGACAAAAAACCAACCGTTTACGAAACATCTAAAAAGTCACTGAGTTCAGAGTTAAATTTAGTAGAGTAACCGCCTACTAATATAAGTGAACTTACAACTACAGACTATATCCAATGCTATTCCTTACTAAGTACTAAGGATAGTCACAACCCACTTGAGTTCAGATGGGTTTACGATGGGTACGGTTCGCTACAAGATTGTATGCTAGGCTTAGACGTAAGAATTGTCAAGCAGGACGGTAAAGCATGCGAAGCAACTGACATCGTGGCTCCAACCAACTTGTTTTTCCATGCGCTGTTTCCAAATCTACAATTGTATTTGAACGGACAGCTGGTACTAGATACATCTAATTTTTATCCATGGTCAGCCTACTTGCAAAGAGCTTTGGGAACAAGCCAACTTGAAAAAGATGGATACTTGAAAGATGAAATGTGGTATCCAAATACTACGCTTAATACGTATGCTGTCACTGACGCTGGATTTAATGCAAGATATGAATTGACGAAAAACTCTACACAGTTTTATTCACTTGGATCTCTGCTTGGAAATTTTTTCAATCAGAACAGATATATTCCAAGTGGGACAGAATGTCGAATTATTTTAAAACGAAGCGATCCATACTTGTATTTGGATTGTGGAAAAAACGATAAAGCTAGATTTTCTGGATGTCCGTATAAAGCAGAAATTACAGACGCTGTTTTTTATGCTGCAAAGAAGACAGTTTCGCAAGATGTTGTGAATTTACATCGACAACAGCTATCAAACAATGAAACATTTAAATATGTAACGAATGAAGTTCAAATGAAAGCCATTTCAGTACCAAAAAGATTGTCATCGGTAACTTCTGACGGAATTGTTATTGGAAAAATACCAAAACTAATGGTATTCTGTATGCTGGACTCTGAAGCTTTCAATGGAAATATGACAAAATCAGCTTTTAATTTTGAAAATTTCAATATAAGTGAACTGAACGTCACTTGGAATGGAGAAAATGTGGAAAATCGAGTAATTCTATACAGTTTTAAAGGCGATGACGCGACAGCTGGTGACAACTTTTTAGTTGCTCTAAGAACGTTGCGGAAGACAGTCGCATTTAAAACTTTGGGAAATGGAATCTCGAGAGATAATTACCTCAAAGGTAAAGTATAAAAACACAATATTGACTTAGCATAGCTAACACAGCAGCAGCCTAGCATTGCTAGTATTGCATAGCCGTAAACTATATAATTTGTGTTTTTGTACTTTACAGGTAATGTATTTACTGCTGTTGAACTTTTACCAAACATTGGAAACGCTCTGTCTGTAAACCGAAAAGGCCAAGTGAAAATTGGATTGAAATTCAAGAAACTATTGGATAAAGCCATAACCGTACTCGTCTATTGCTTGTACCAAGGAGTATTTGAACTGGATAGAAACACACAAATACATTTCGAGCACTGAAAATATGAACACAAGTTCTATTTGAGAAGCACTTCGTAGACTACTATTAGATTTAAATATAGATATACCTTTATATATTGTAGCAGCTGATACTTTGTTAGAAGAAGTAAAATTCGTTACTTATCCTATAGCTATAGTGCAAAATGTAGATAGTATTAATAATAACGGATCCCATTGGGTGGCATGGTTCATTAAATCCGAACGTGAATGTGAATTCTTTGATAGCTTCGGCAAATTTGTAAATAGTTATAATATAGAAAAACCAAATATTTGTATAACTAATTTAAACTGTAGACAGCTCCAAAGCGATTATTCGTACGTTTGTGGGCAATATTGTATATACTATTTGTACGCTAGAATTATAGGTATATCTTATACAAATATATTAGACTCTTTTACAACTTTTTGTAATGTTAATGATAAGAAAGTTGAACGTTTTGTAAATTTGATTCCAAATTTTAATCCGTATGTTATTTACAACAGACAAGAAAAATGTCTTGTTAATTTATGTTATTGTAATTGTTTCAAATAATTCCGGATAATGACATTGTAAACTTAGACAAATTGATAAAATAATGATTTATAAGAAAAACAAAATGTTAATTTAACTAATCAGAAAAAATTGTAATCCAAAAATGTTAATTTAAATAATCGCTCAAAAATTTGTAATAAATTAATTTGTTTTTTTAATTTTAAATCAGTCGTTGTTGACACTTTATTCAGCATGGACGTCATAAATTTTGAGTTGCTGCATCCTTTTACAATGTCTGTCATAGGATGCACCGGGTCTGGAAAGACATTCATGGTTAAAGAGTTAATTAGACGCAGACATGAAATCATATCTAAACAATTAGACAAAGTTGTGTACGTGTACTGCGATTTTCAACCTATTTTTTACCAGATGCAAGCAGAAAATGATAATATTATATTCACTAATAACATTCAAGACATTGAAGAATTGGCTACAGATTCAACGTTAGTTATAGTTGATGACCAGATGGATTTACTTACGAAAGGCGAAAGCTTGGAACTAATAACTAGATTTTTTGTAAAGCATGCGCATCACAGAGGAGTTTCCATTGTACTTATTCTACAAAATGCATTTAAAAAACAGTTGCGAGAAGTCAATATTAATTCCCAGTACTTAATTATGTTTGATCAATGTGAAATGTTTTTACAATGGCTAGAGTAATGAAATGTATCGATCCTGACCTTTATAATAAATTAATGCGCATATATCCAGAATCGTGCGACACTAATAAACCAGAAACTGATAATTTTGCGGAAAAAATCGATAATAAAATTCAAAAATCACCAGTGAAAAACTTAGATTTAAATGAATTATCCGATTTAAAAGAAGGTTCCCAGCCAGCATCTGATTTAATAGAAGTTTCCCACCCACCAACTGATTTAATAGAAGTGTCCCAGCCAGCATCTGATTTAATAGAAATTTCCCACCCACCAACTGATTTAATAGAAGTGTCCCAGCCAGCATCTGATTTAATAGAAGTGTCCCACCCAGCATCTAATTTAATAGTAGTGACCCAGCCACCATCTGTTCAAAAACAATTGATCCATTTACCGACTTCTAAAAAAGAATTGCCTGATTATTGGTTTTGTATTGACAAATTGCCAATAAAGAAAAAACGTTCAAAAAAATAGCCAGTTGCGTGAGTGACGTCAAACAGTTAACATGTATTTTAAAACTCTGTGCGTAACCATTATGTGCATGTCATGTGCATATGGCAATAAAATAGGGGAGTTGGACCATGCACAGTTAAGCGAAAAATTAGAGCTCATTCGATCAAACTTGATGAAGATGGGGGAGCAGCTAGATAGTCAACACCTGTCCCATTTGCTCGCCGAGTCAGTTCAGTTTCTGCTGTGGACCCTGCTGAAGCAGAGCAAAATTGATCCCGGCGGAAAGCCTGAAATTGCTCAAGATATTGGACTGTTGTATTTATCAATTGGATTGCTGTTGGTTCTGTGCATTTTGAAACTATATAAATTTTTAAAAAGACTGTACAGTGACTGGCAAAAACCTATACTGGAGTAATGGAGGAAACATTTACATTTCCACGCGCTGTGAAAACCCAGCCACGAGAGAAGGATCCTAAATATGTCGTAAGTTCTTTTTTTACTAAATAATTTCCTTAAATTATGTGTTTTTTCTTAAATTGTAAGACAACTGTCTTACAATTTAATCCTTTTTCTTAGTAAATGTCCTAAAAATGAGCCAAATTTTTTAAAAAAATGAGCTGAATTGTTTTCAAATGAAACAAAATTTTAAAAAAAACAGTAAAATTTAAAAAAAAATGACTTAAAACAAAGCTAAATTTTATAGAAATGGAGTCAAATTCATAGAAAATATGAGCAAAATTTTAAAAAAACAGTCCAATTTTGAAAAAATAGGTCAAAATTTTAAAAATAAGCTAAATGTTTAAAAAATAGGTCAAAATTTTAAAAAATAAGCTAAATGTTTAAAAAATAGGTCAAAATTTAAAAAAATAAGCTAAATGTTTGAAAAATAGGTCAAAATTTTAAAAATAAGCTAAATGTTTAAAAAAAAACTTACATTTTTCAAAAATGAGTCAAATTGTGTAAATCAAAAAATGAGCGCTCTTTTTGCGCTCATTTTACCTCAAAAAAAAGTGAGCGCTCTTTTTGCGCTCATTTTACCTCAAAAAAAGTGAGCGTTCTTTTTGCGCTCATTTCACCTCAAAAAAAAGTGAGCGTTCTTTTTGCGCTCATTTGAACACGAAAAAAGTGAGCGCTCTTTTTGCGCTTATTTGAACTCAAAAAACAATGATCTAATTTTTTACTGAATATTGATTGTTTTGTTTGCAGCTACTTAATTGTCCTATATCTGGATGTTCTTACGATACTCGTAAATGGTACCCTTACTACCATCACGTTGAGCGCTTGCATTACTGCGAAGACTGTGAAATGTATACTCCGTGCAAATCTGTGCATGCGTGTACTCGTATTGGGCAGAGAGGTGGCCACTTGGACGCCAGGCATGAAATTGACTTGTCGTTCTTCAAAGAAACTTTAAGGTCAAATCTTGGCGCAGTCAAAGAGTATTTATATGAACCAACAGACGAAATTACTAGCATTGAAGATACTTTTGAATTTGTAAAGAATCCAACTGAAAAACCTCTGAATGAAAACTTGGTTGTGTATAAAGCGATGAGTGTCATTATTGGAATTAATGTGTTGATGGAAAAAGATATTCAAGACGCCGATCATACTTTTACACATGAAGAAACTATATTCTTCGATGCCAGACCTTTTGATCTTCACGATTCAAACGGAATAGATTCTCTTTTACTTGAAGCTGCCGACGAAATTATTGAAAAAAAGAATAATTTCACTGAACTTGGAAGTGGATGGCGAATTATTAAAACTGTATCGTTTCAAGTTAAAATGGGTGAACTTTCACTGCTAAAAAACTCAAGAATACGCGGACATCTTAAGATGCCATTTAAAAAATACGGAATTGTAAATATCAACAACAAAGATGGAAAATGCTTTCACTACTGCATTGCTGCAGGGGTGTACATAGAGGATGAAATAAACTTGTGTATTCGTTTGTTCAATGAAAAACTAATGCTTAGCAAACCATGTAAAAAACCAACGCTAAGAATGGAGTTATTCAAGGTTGATCATTGGAAGAAATATCTGTGCAATTTTGACTTTTCAATGATAAGTGACGCTGGTGTTGATGTACATAAAGACATTCCATTATTTGAAGAAAAAAACGATATCTGTGTGAATGTCTTTACACATGAAGGAAAAAATATAGTTCTCAACTATAAAAGTGTACATAAATCTACAAAAATTATAAACTTGTTCCTGATTCATGAAAACGATGAACAAGGAAAAAGTTGCCATTTTGTTCTTATAAAAGACTTAAATCTATTTTTTGGACACGTGCACGCAAGACAGTCATATTTCTGTCAAGAGTGTTTTCGATTTAAAAAAACTAAAGAACAGTTATTGAAACATACGAGTACGGAAGTGAAAGAAAAAATATATGATTTTCCTGATAAACGATTCAGAATTAAATTCAAAAATGAACATATGACATTACCAGTGCCCTACATATTATTCTACGACTAGGAGACGTTTGCTAAGGCATTGGGAAATCGAAAAAAGGCAACAACAATGGTGTCCGAATTTAAACCAGCAAGTTATGCGATTGTTATTGTGAAAACGACAACATCTGAGATGAAAATTAATCTTGCAAATTATTACAATGGAGAAAATCCAGTCAAGCATTTTTACAAGTCTGTATTCTATTGGGCTGACAAACTTGTAACAAAAATTCGAAATACTAATAATTTCAACAAACCGGACGCTGAAACAATGCTAAAACATAAAGCTGCGACACATTGTGAACTATGTCATTGGTAATTTACTGCTGAAAAGAAAAAGAAAAAGCGTAGCTATAAAGAAGCGTTTAATGAGGATGAACTCAATGATTATATTGAAGAATTTGGAGCGGACATGGGCGGATTTGCTGGAGCAGTTGATGCAGTAAATGGCAAAGCAAAGCAGTCTGTAATTAAGACGTTTCATCATAACCATACAGAAGGTACAAACATTGCTGCTCTGTGTCAGTCTTGCAACCTCAAGATAAAATACAAACATGAACTTGTATGTGTTTGTCATAATTCAACCGGATTTGATCTGCATCTGCTTGTAAATGCATTGGAACAAGAAATGTTTGATGCTGAGGATGTTCACGTTATTGCAAAATCGTCAGAAAAATTTGTGCAAATGACAATTGCGCATAAGAATAAAACATTACCAGCACTTAATAAAAATATGGGAAGTGACAATACAGAGACAATAGAAGAAATTGATCGAAGAGTGAAAATAAGATTTATTGACAGCTGTCAATTTGTAAAAGACAGTTTGGCCAACTTGGCTGACGTTATTGCAAAAGAAAAATGTGAAAGTTTGACATTAATTGATCAGTGTTTCCCGGAAAGGGTTCCGGCTGGAGTTCCCAATACAAAAGAAAATATTGAACTGCTGTTTGCAAAAATTCCGTTCCCGTACAGTTATCTTACTTCTTCTACTGTATTTCAAGATGGACATCCCATACCAGAACGTAAATGGTTCAATAATGATTTGACGGGAAAAGAAATAACAGACTCAGAATGGGAACTTGTGAACAAAATAATTACAAAGTTCAATATAAAAGACTTTAACCAGTATTGCAAACTCTACAATTTACTGGACAGTGTACTGTTGGCTGCAGTGTGGGAGAATTTTAGACGAATTGGGATAAAAAACACTGGACTTGATCCTACGTACGTGTGCACTACCAGCGGATATGCTTAGCAAAGTTTCTTAAAAACAAACGGTGTTGAAATTGATGTTATACGGGACTATGAAATGTACAAAATGGTCAAAAAGGGGATCCGAGGTGGGATTTGCTATGCCTCGCAGAAACTTGTAGTGGCCAATACGGAACGAGATGCGGAACACTACACCTCTGACCTACCAAGACAACACCTTCTTTATGTTGACAAGAACGGTATGTATGCTGAAGCTCTATGCAAAAAGTTCCCACTTGGAAATTTTAAATGGGAAACTGAAGACACATTAAACTGTATTGACTGGATAAATCGAGACTTTGAAGCCGGAAGCAAAGGGTTTATTTTAGAAGTGGATTTAGAATACCCAATTGATGTTCAAGAAAGAACTAAGGAAATCCCATTGTGTCCTGAAAAACTCAAAATTCAGTTGAACGAGCTGTCAGAACGTCAAAAAGAACATGTGTCAAAACTTGGGCAGTTGGGAAAATCTTTCTTGACTCAAGAAAAACTCATGCTTACATGCCATGACAAGTTGCATTATGTAGTAAACCATGCATCGCTGCAATACTATTTAAAAATGGGAATGAAACTTGTAAAAATTCATCAAGGATTTTCATTCTCACATCAAGCTTACATTAAAGACTATATAACAACAAACGTTGAAAGAAGAAGAAATGCAAAATCGAAATCAGACAAGGATTTTTTGAAACTGATGAACAATGCAATTTATGGAAAATTTTTACAGTCAAACAAAAACCTTATCACTGTGAAATTTTGTTCATCTCGCGTGAGTGTGGTGAAAACAATAGCTGATGAAAGATGCACGGGTTTCAAAAGTTTATCAGACAATATAACTCAAGTTGTACTTAAACCTCAAGAAGTTATATTGGACAAGCCTATCCAAGGAGGTTTTAATTGCTTGGAGCATTCCAAAGTGGCTTTTTACTCTGGATATTACCAAGAGTTCCAGCCAGTGTTCAAGGAAAGGATCCATCACTAGTACTCTGACACCGACAGCCATATTTTCCAGGCAAGCAATGTTTATTTATCTCAAAGCATAGAATAAATTTAAATAAATTATATAGCAATTACTTAAAAATAAATCTAATTAAACGTTCCTTTTATTTCATAGATTTTGGATCCTAATAATACATACTTTGAAGACCTATACAAATGCAAAAGCTTTGTGGACTATTCTAAATTACCAGCAGGACATGCATTGTTAGCAGCATATCCTGATTTGGTTAATCATAATGCTGGGGTTGGCGGGAAATGGAAGATTGAGGATATGGATATTTGGAAAGTTGCTGCTTCCAGAGCCAAGGAATATGCCATAAGATCATTTGGCGGGCATGACGAATTAAAATGCAAAGGAATTCTAAGCAATAGTTTAAAATCATGTACATTTAAAACCTATAAAACAGCAATAAATGAGCAAAAAATTAAACGATTGCCTGTAAATTTAATTAAATCAATCGATCATAAATTGTATTTAATGAATGTAGACAAAATTGCATTCCATGGATTAGACGTAAACAGATATTATCCAGACAACAATAACATAAACTTTAGTTTACCATATGGATTTCACACACTTTGCAAATAATACGTTTAAAAACATTTGTTGAAAACATTTAGTTGAAAAATAAAATAAGTTTGTAAAACATAAATACTTTATAAAGCAAAACAATTAGTTTGTAAATAAAATAAAGTTAGTAAACATTTATAAAAAAAAATTATTTAGTTAGTAAAGATTTTAAAAAACTTAATAGTAAAAAAATAGTTTGTAAAATTTTAGAAAATTAAAAAATAATTTTTAAAAACTTGTAAACAAAATAGTTTGTAAAATTTTAGAAAATTAAAAAATAATTTTAAAAACTTGTAAACAAAATTTAGGAAACTTGTAAACAAAATTTTAAAAAAAAACTTGTAAACAAAATTTTAAAAACTGTAATAAAAAAAACAATTGGCATTTAAAACATGTGTTGATGAGTTTATTATTAGCTTTCTATATTTTACGCTCGTTATACTTCATACAATTGCGCAAATTTCAGGCATTGCTTACGAAAAAATTTCATATAAAACGCATGCAAAAGGCAAATAGATCTCCATACAGACCATTTAAGTGTTACGTAGCCTATAATGCATGCGACATAGCTTGTGCAAGATCCCATACATAGTATACAGTCACCATGACAGCGGTAGAGCCCTACCCAGTGGCAGACCCACAGAGCAGCGCCGGGTCCAGGGCAGTGCCGGGTCCAGGGCAGTGGCGGGCCCAGGGCAGCGGCGGGCTCAAGGTACAGCAGACCCCACCCCTTACGGCTGCAGAGGGCATTCGAAAGGTCTTTCGCTACCCCCCCCCCCCCATAGCTGCAACAGACTGCAGAGGGCATTTGAATGGTCTTTCTCCACAGCAATGACAGCGGGCTAAGAACTACGCCGAGCTTCCCATTAGGGAATTACCAATGGCAAACAAAGCAAAACGACGGACATAGTCATGGCGGACAGGGTGTCATGGCGGACAGGGTGTCATGGCGGACTGACGCCAGACTATAGATAATGGCGACCCCCAGAACATTATGTCAGACCAAGGACAACCCAAGGGCACCATGACAGCTTCCAGGACAGCAATCTGAACCCTTGGCAGGCAGGGTGTCATGGCGGACACAGGAGACAGAGACAATGACGGACTCAGGGGACAGAGGCAATGGTGGACTCAGGGCAACCACAGACTGACTCAACACTGACGCCATACATGCAACGTCAACCGTGGACCAACACCAGCCAACACCACACGACACTAGCGCCACTTAACTGGAACCAATGCCAACCAAGTGCGACACTAGCGCCACTTAGGTTAGGTTAGGAGTCCAGGACCACGAGCAGGCAGAGCCGCCATGCGACACTAGCGCCACAGGACCGAGACCAACGTCAAGCGACAGTAGCGCCATTAGGTTAAGGAGATAGGTTAGGTTAGGTTAGGTTAGGTTAAGAGGTGAGGTTAGGTTAGGTTAGTGGGTTAGGTTAGGTTAGGTTAGGCGCTGGCGCCACCTTACGGCCAGAGGTTAGGTTAAGACGCCACCTTACGGCAACTTTTGAAAACTTTAGTTCCAAAAAAATCCGCTAGATGGCGCAGGCATGCACTTTTTTTCACTCAAAAATGTTCAATCTGTTCAGAAACAACTACTGACACTGATTTTCTGAGGCGTCACTTTGGGAATTATTGGCTTCTCCTGCTTTATTACCACTATCCAGTTGCTTGCTGAACTGAACTCCATGAAAGATTGTATGCAAATTGGAGAAAATGGAAGGCACCTTGGTTACGGAACCAGAGCTATGTTTGGGAAAAGAAAGTCGTGAGGTCCTTGACCCCTAATTACAATCCGGATGAGTTCCTTTTATTTCGTGGATAGAAGTATGGTGGTCACCATGACGGAGCAAATCGTTCAAGAGGCAGTCAACTTTCTCTTGGATAATTCATAACTTACCGTATTTATGAATTATTAAAAAAATATTTTTTAAATTGAAAATATTACACATTGAATTACTGTTAAAGTAGCACAATTTCAAATAGAGTTTGATTTCAATTCTGTTTTGAATTTGGCTTACGTCTATCTCACAGCATGACTAAGAACAACCTAACAAAATGTGGATGTGAATATCCAAAAAGACCCATAATCAGTATACGTTTGCACATGTCTTGTCTACTGGATTAAGGATTAATTACAAAAAAGCTTTTCAGATCCCAGAACTTGTCAAGAAATACAAAAGTGCAATATTGATTTCAAATGATTTCGCTCAAGATGTCAAAGAGCCTCCACCCCAAACTTCGTTGGGGAAAACGAATTATGGTTCAGAAAGACCCGTTTACTTTTAAAATGGAGCGCGAAATTAGATCAATTCCAATTCAAAATATTGGGATCCAAGTGGGGCGATTTAACAAAATGGAGAAAATGTCTACATTGATTTTCTTGGATTTTATGGCCCCACGTGTAACAAGCTTGCTTATCACATTTAAATAATTTTTACTGGATTTTATTTACAGTTTTAAGTTATGTTTGTAGCAGTGGCATCAGCACTGCACTGTAAATGCAAACCCACCTTTTTCTTTATTATCGTTCATTACTATAGTGATTTCATAATTCTACAAACTGTTTTTGTCTGCTATGTGAATGCTCACATTAAATTTTGCTTTCATTTTTGCCACTTCATTTAAATAGAATATTTTGCACTGTTTAAGAATATGCAAATAAGACAGTCTGCACTGTATAAAAAACATGTAAATAGAGTTTGATTTTTTTAATTTTAGACACATGAAAATAGAATACCCTGCACATTTTAAAACACGTCAATAGCACATTTTGCACATAACGATTAAATTTGAATGTTAGTATTATTATTTATAGTTTTATCATTTTGCAACTGTGTTGTTAATTTGATGTTGCATTACTAAGCTTCATAAGCCCTGCATGAACTGTTACACTATAGCGTTTAAGTTTCTCCCCCTGGACTAGTCCAAGAGAAACGAAGGCTTGTATACTGACCTTCTGGGCTAGGCCAGGAGATCGCGGCTTGGGGCCTAGTCCTTTGGTCTAATAAACAAATCTTCTTCTGGACTACGACATATATAGCTACCTATAGAATACACATTTGAAATAAAGTTATGGTTGTGTATGCGCATAAATAGAACAGTGTGGATTGGATACAAAATAGTTCATTGCAAATAGTCAAATAGTGTTATGTGGAACGTCTTTAAAATTAGGCTTCTACGCCAACTAATACAGCAATTGTCTGATTCGCAAGAATATTGATCCATATTGGTAATGTTTCCCTGTTTACGTAGTACTGCTGCCCTATGCGAATCCTTAACATTAGACATGACCTGATTGTACGCAAATGGATTCTGTTGAAAGGCAACCCCGAACTCGTGCCATTGTCGATGTATTTGGATTGTTGAAACGCCAGTGATTTCTCCCACGAATTCCGGAAATCAATGGAGCTGGTCATGAACCCCGCTGCTGTGGGGTAGACCACACTGTTGTAAACAATCAGTGCTACAGCGGACATTGGCATCATCGTGTACGGAAACCAGTGCATCCGGTCGCTAAATCGAACTGCTGCGAAGGAGCACGCCACAAACAGTGTACTGAGAGTGAACGTAATGAGCGGTTGACAAATGTCTGCCAAAGCATTGTTGTACAGTTTTGCCAGAATTTGGAGTTGGCGGTACATGAAAAATGCTTGATTTGGTTCGCGTAGGAAATGCCGTGTTGCCTTAGTGGCAATGTTATTCATGCTGAAAAAATTCAACATGTTTAGAAATGAGCTAATTTTAAGAACTACTGTACATTTTTGATAGAGTTTGTTTTACAGCTAAACATTACCTGATTTGTTGTATCCAATATTTCCCACTTAGTTGGAAGGAAACCCCAAAGAGAAGAATAAAATACACTGATGACCAACCTAGAAGAAATCCAGCCAGTTCTGGTAGGACCATTAAGCAGGAAATCAGGCCATATTCTTCCAAACCGAGAAGTGAGTTTATGTAATTGGGACTTTTTGGATTGTAGAAATAGAGTCCCACGTACAGGATGTGTTGGGCTAGGACAATTCCCGGGTATATGACGCCAACGAGAAGGAAACAAATATCAGTTGTTGAACTTGTGTTTGTTCGGTTTTGATACAGCCCTGTCAAAAGGTTCATATTATGTACTCAAAAAAAATTTAAGTTCAATGGTGTTTAATTTACAGCGATTGATAATATATTTAGTACAATTGTTTTAACAAAAATTACTATAAATGAGTTCCATATTAAATTTTACTTGAACACCGCTCATCAAATTCAAGGAATGCATTTACAGCTGCCGCTAGATCATGCCTCAAAAAGTGCAAGCTCAACTGAATCGAGGCTGCTAATCCCCAACAGCCTATGAAAAATATTTGAAGCACAAAATCCTCCTTTCGGCTTATTCCAACAACAAAAAAATAAAAAATTCTGCTTGTAATGAATGCTGCATGGCTGAATAAAATAAACGACACAAACTTCCATTTCGTCTCTTCTGTCACTTCCACTCTCCAATCTCTTGAGGTGTACGTAAACGGATAAATATGAATTAAATTTGTCCAAGCTAAATAATACTTAAAAACCAAATGAACTCGGCTTGTTAACATGTTTGTTAATTGTGTGATAATTGGATGGTAAAATGTGCTACAAGAAAAACGAATGATATACACCGCCAATTGGTTTTTGAACCCAAGCTGTATATATTACTGGTGTATACCCAATATCTTGTCGACGATATTGTTTTTAAGTCGTAAGAATAGCGTTTGTTCTAAGTTCTAATCTGCAAAGGAATTCTTTTACCTTTAAGAAGGAAGTTTTAACTTTAAAAATAATTACTACTTATGTTATATATTATATTTTAGTAAGTAAGAGTAGAAAACTCACCAATTTTGTAACTAATTTTAAATATTGACTTTTTGAAAAACGTAATTTTATATTGAGAGTTTGTTTGTAGGTACCTATATATTATATGTGTCTTCCTATCCTATCCTAAGTCTTGAAAACTAGCCAGTTTTTATGTCAATGACTATTTGAAAATAACAATTATTAATAATGATGTAGAAAATAAATCAAGCGAGTGGAAAATAATTTAATCAAAGGCAATAATTGGTGTAAATATGCTCTATTTGTGCTTAAAGTAAACAGTTAGGTAATTACAGATACATAATGACTATAGCTCCAAACAAGGTATAGGGTCCACACAGCCGCTCATTAGAGGCAGAGGTTCCTACTGACTAGTAACCCATTATTAGTGCCATAAGTATATACATTGTATAATTTTTATATATACATTAAGACGTTTAAGACATTAAGACTAAAATCTAGGACATATTATATTTGTAATTAGTGTATAGTTGCTTCAATTAAATAGGATGCCCATTATGGTACAATTAAGCCACATGAGTTGATACTATGCATTTAATAAAATTTGGAAAATCATATAATATTTTTAAATTATACAGTAAGTATTACTCACTGTGAGTTGTAGGACATTTTCCCCCGGGACATTTCCCCCCCAGGACACTATCCACCCGGACAATTTTCTCCCAAAGCGTACCGAGGACATTTTCCTCCCAGTATCAAAATCACTACCACTACAAGAACAGATATTTCATCAATTGTTTCTTTCCACAAAATTTAGGAATTTGAAGAGTTTCCGAAAAATGCACTAATAAATAATATCTAACTGAAGAACTAAAATATTTCTTCTCCCAGTTGTATAAAATAATGATTACTTAAATATTTATTTATCAAGAGCAACGAATGTCAGTTAAGTATTAAGTATATTTCCTATGTAAGGATATATCTTTGTGCTTTATAATTATACAAGTATCCCTCGAACGCTAACTTTTTTCCACCTCTGGAAGTTTGTATTATTTCTAGAGCCATTTCAATGATAACTTTAACCACAACATATCACGAAAAAAATGCTATTTATTTTGCGAACTGCTGGGTGACTGATAAAATCAGTGTAAGACTTTTCTCGTTCGAACGGCTGAACGATGCCACGCGAACGGGGCGCCGTTCTATTTTTCTCCGAAGGCATGAGCTTTCGATTTGGAAAGCACGAAGGCCGAGCTTCTGAGTCCGTTTTGCCCCCCGAAGGAGCCCTCGCGCTTTGGGGTGGTGAGGCGTTTTACCATTAGGGAGTGGAGTTGACAATTTCTGCTGGCACAGGTAGGTAGGCAGTATGTATATCGTGAACACAGTATAGGAAGGATTAAGTATAGAAGGTACTATAATATAAAGGGTCTCACAGCTATAACGTCATACGAACTTCCTCAAATTCTGTCTAGCCCATTTATCATATATAAATCTGTTTGTGTTTGTATTGTGCATGACGAATGTTAGTGATAGGGTGTATTTTTTTCCAGACCCCACCTCCCTCAAACTTTATCACGTTATGATCTTAGAACCCCCATAGTATTAATGCTAATGAAAATAAAAGCAGTTGTCAGACCGATTCAAAATATTTATGTATTTTAGTTGAGTGATTGAGTGTAATCTGTAAAACTAAAAGTTGCTAAGGTGCGGCTGCATTGCTTAAACTGTGTGCATTCCTAAACCAAAATACTAAAATACTAAACCAACAGCAAAGCCAAACTGACGAGTGACGACCAATCAAAAAGTAGATCATAACTTCTAAAATTTCTAAAAAATAAAAAAAGCTTTTACTACTTACACAGCAAACTCAAAGTATTAGAGTTACAACCAAAATAAAAAGTTCTAGGTGTGTGGCAGTTTTTCTCAATACATAAAATAAAACAGTTAATTTGAATAAAATCTTAAATAAAAAAACATTAAAAAATAAATAAACAAAGGCTACAATTATGTTTTGTTGTTTGAGTTGTTGGAAATTGATAGTACATAGTAAATTACACACACAGTCATAAAATAAATTAAACTTATTAAACTCCATTGATATAACATCACAATTTGATAATTTATAGTATTCAAACATTTCATACTCATATCGTCTCATATAGCCCAGGCTCTGGTAGGCGGTGGGTAAGTAGGTAGTAGGTACTTAGGTACTTTTAGAGTGGAAAGTTGGAAAGGGAAAAAATCTACAGGTAGACAAAATATTATCCGTCCGTCAAGACGGCCGGGAGGTGGAAACGCGCTTTCATGAGCTTTCAGGGACCCACATGAGCCTTGAGTCCGTTTTAAAACGCCGAAAGCTCCATGAGTCCGTTTTTTGCTCCCGAAAATTGAACGAAGCTCATGCGAGGCGAAACGAACGATTATGAACTTTTTTCTTACACTGGATAAAATAATAGTTTGACAAAAACTGTTTACCGTTAACCTTCAAACCTTCGGCAGAAATACGGTAAATTAATGTAAGCAAATTATTGTATATTAGTGGATTAGTTGATTGTTAAATTTGCATAGTTTACATTTTGAATTATTACTTGGGAACGTTAATACGACTAAACGCACTTTAGCTAACGAATTTTGCATACATATTATTGAGAGCGGATACGAATACATAGATTTCAGATTTTGTAGTTGGATACACTCGTTTGTTTTTACTAAAGTGATTTTGATACTGGAAGGGAAATGTCCGGGAGGAAATTGTCCGGGGGAGGGGGGAAATGTCCGTGAGGAAAATGCCCAGGAGGAAAGTTTCCGTTTACCATTACTGTCCCCCCCCCTTATTGTACACTGCCACGCTGTGTGACAGTCAGACCAGCTAACCAAAAAGAAAGACTGACTTTATACAGGACAGTGGATTCCAACCCCTATGCCACAGATTAGGGTTTTTTAATTGAATAATATCAACATATTTAAGCTTTTGATTTCTTGCATCTTCAGGATTGAGAGAGATTTTGGTTTTCGTGCTACGATTAGGATCATCTAAAAATACCTTCAGACGCGAAAAATTATAATGCTAAAACAGTTTAAAGCTTATAATCTCTTCTGAATGCTGAACAGGAATTCTATACTTGTATTTTTAGACTTTTCATTAAACATGTTTCCAATCACGCAAAAAATACCTAATAAAGCATCCGGAGGGCATTTCAATACAAAGCACACACAGCGCAATAACATTAATATGACTACTAGTATATTGGCTATGAGTCTATGAGGCTGTGGTACAATGAAGGCTAGGGGCTTCAGTAGTTTTGTAATTTTTTCACAAAAAGCAATTTTGTTATTGTTCTATCACAAACACAAACTACTACAATGGGACTGTACACAATCACAATAATATGCATCACAATCACAATCCGACAGGAACAAACAATAAATAACCTGATTTTCCAGTCGTCTCTAACGAACGCTTTGGGAACAATCACAATCACAACCTGGGGCTATTAAAATTAAAATGCATTGTGCACACCTTACTGGTTAGTTTGGGTACAATCTTGTACCTGGAAATCCCAATCTTCACAAACAATTGTGAATTACAGCACTAGGAGGGACGAAGTAGTGTTATAATTTGTTTACAATTGTTTGCCAATATTGTGATTTTCAGGTCCAAGATTGTGCACAAACTGAATGGTTAACAATGCATTTTAATAGTCTTGGTTTGTGTTGGCGAAAGTGTGTGATTGTTTACAAGACGCTCGTTAAAAACGACTGGAAAATCAGGTTAGTTTTTGCATGTTCGTGTGTGAATGTGATGCATATTGTGATTGTGCACAATTCAATTTTAGTAGTTTGAGATTGTGACAGAACAATTACCTACTAAAAACAATTGTTCTTTGTGCAGAAATTACAACACCAAGAGGAAGAATTCTCACAGCTTCTTTCTACTACTATTCACACTTTTTCCCCAGCCCTAAAGCATAGACACTGACTAAAGAAAAGAGAGAAGTTATTAGCGTGTTATTTCCGGACCAGCCCTACCATCATGCAACTTTTAATGGCTTCTGTTTGACTTTTAATGGTTGCTGTCAGAAGGCAGGAACTGTTAAACGCATTTAAGAATTGATTTTTTGTGTTGTGGAAAGTAATAAAGTAAGTGTAACGTACCTACACCTACTTAATATTAGTAATTGTAATTACGTACTTCTTACTTTTAGAAACCATTTTTTTGTGTGACCGTGATTTGTTATAAGTATTTTTGTTGTGGCCCATCGAGATCGAGGAGACAGGTGAAACGAAAAGAAAGAAGTACCTAATTACATTTACGATGAGGTTCACTGGATCATTTTTCAAAAGGATTTTCATTCTCTAGAAGCATTATAGGTAGGCACAAGTTGCTAATTCTCTTTTGACAGATATGAAGTGGCATACAATAGTCAATAGTTGACAAGTTGACAGTTCTATTATGCAAGTGAACTAGTATTCTCTGAACACTGACACACGCACCTCCAACCTCGATGCTCACTTCATCGATCGTTGATCGTGCTTGCTGAGATCAAATGTGAAATTCATGAAATTAGTTAATTGACTGTTGACGCAAAACACATCCGACATTCATCGCTATTAATTAGTGATTCACTAAGGTACAGTAAGTACATCCTAATTTTTAATTTGATTATTGCGAATTAATCTGCCGAGTTGTTACACACGCGTGACTCTGTGGTTGCTTGAATTTCAAAGCGGTGTTAAAAGGAGTTGTTAAAAGTGTTAAAAGTACAAAACATAGTTTAAAAAAATTTGGATAATGCAGTTTAATCACTAGTTACTTAAGTTGTATAGAATGGGCTGCTGACTGCAATCAACTGTTGAAGTGTTGACTGTCATGACTGTTGCTCGATCTAGTCTATTGAACAATTGATTTTCGCAGAGTCAGTATTCGTTCGCCAAATTCGGCTAGTCTACAATTGACAATAATCGTGTTCATTATTTATTTCGTGATCTAGGTTTTCTCCGAATCTTTGATGGCATCAAGGAAGGTCGCAATTAAATCTGATCCAAAGGGGGGTCACGCGATGAAGAGGCTTGGCGGACGAAAAGTTTATCATCGCCCAGATCCAATTGGCAGTGGAGAAATTCTAACCGACATTAGCGGAAAGAGGTGGAAACTTGGAAAATCGGTCGGAGTTGGTGGTTTTGGAGAAATTTACCTAGCAAGTGATGAGACTGCAAAACCAGTTACAGACAAAGCAAACTATGTTGTCAAGATTGAGTCACACGAAAACGGTCCCCTGTTTGTTGAAATATCTGTGTACATTCGTATAGCAAAACTTGAAATGATCAATAAATGGAAAAAACTGAAGAAGATGGAAAATCTAGGAATGCCATGGTATGTAACGTCAGGACTACACGATTACAAATCAAATAAATATCGTTTTATGGTCATTCCTCGATTTGGTCAAGATCTTCACAAAATATTAACAGGAAAACCGGGAAAGCGGTTTCACATTAAGACTGTACAAGCTATTGCTGTCCAAGTAATTGATACTCTCGAGTATATTCATTCGAAAGATTACATTCATGGTGACATTAAGGCGTCAAATTTACTTCTTGGTGGTGATGGAACGGCTTCAAAAAACCTTTTTCAGCAGATTTATTTACTTGATTATGGGCTTGCATCAAAGTATGTTAATAGCGACGGTATTCATGTACCACATTCACCTGATCTTCGAAAAGCTCACAATGGAACTTTGGAGTACACGTCAAGAGATGCTCACATTGGCGCATTCTCACGACGAGGCGATTTGGAGATTCTTGGCTACAACTTACTGGAATGGACTTGCGGAAAATTACCTTGGACAGCGGATGACACAGCAGAAAATATTGCGAAACAAAAAAATGAATTTATGGCGCAAATAAAATCAAATGGATCTTTACGAAGAATATATCCAACGTTCGTAGATATTGCCGCTCTTGATATTTTGGAGTCTTTCATTCGCTATGTTTCTAAATTGGAATTTGAAGAGGAGCCAAACTACAAATTGTGCAAGGATCTACTAAACAAAGGAATGGCTAAATCTAACTTATTGTATCTCGACGAAGTTGTTAGCACACCATCACATAAATCTAAAGACAGTGGCAGTAAGTTGAATTGGATTTCGTCTGCTTCTGGTGCTCCTGATGGCAGTTTAGCTCCGGTTGTTGCTCCAAAACAGATACGAATTTCGGATGACGAGGAGGATGTACCAAATCGCCGCCCTACTCGGAAGACAAAGAAAGTCAACTTTAACTGGACTCGAAAGTTACCTTCGGACCCAGAAAAAATAGTACGATCTGTTAACGACTCATCAACTAAAGACAAAATTCCAGCAACAACTTACAAGTTTCCTCCTATTGTGAATCCTACACCTGCTATGCTCCAGATTCTTCATAAGAAAAAAGGTCCCAATACTGGATCGACACGAGGAGGAGATGAAGTTTATGCTGGACCGTCAACAAGGGCAAGGGGAGGGCACGTACGAAAAATGACGAGTTCTTTGATAAATCCTACACCGGCGATGCTTCAAGTTATTGCGAAGAGTAGCTCCAAGCGTCAATAAATAGCTTAAATTGTTTTGGTTTCAATAAAATGAGCCCGAGTATATAGGCGTGTAACTAATAATAATATTTAATTGTTTTGACGGTAATTCAGGTATTTGTGAAATAAAATTACCTAAGCTGTCAATATAACTTATCTAATGACTCCAGTTGATACACTTTATACATGGTTACATAACGAAAGAATAGTTAAGTCTGATATCTCTGATTCGGAGAAGCTACTTTAACACTGTTATGACACTTGCGGGATAAGAATTTGTGTTTAAACATAAAATAAATTTAGTGTTTTCATAACTTTTTAATCAATTGTCGTTTCAATGGCTACTACTAAAACTAACTTCAGTGTCCCTCCCAGTGAATGCTAATTCCGACACCAACACCATATGCCATACACGTTCAGCCTTCACAACGAATACCGATTAATAAGACCATAATACGACAACTACAACGCAAGTATCGCACATTCGAAAACTTTGAGAAACTGTTCTTTGCGGCATACATAGTGACGTTTGATCGACTTGATTAGAAAAGATGAACCTGCACCTGCCAGTCAGTTTTGAAAAAAACATGTGTGCAAACATGTATGTATTCGGAATGGTTGCGTTAAGCTTGGCTTGATTGAATTTCCTTCAGCAGCAAAAATGGTCAAGGTCAATCATCACAAACCCAAACGTGAAAGACCAAAGCAAGCTATTCTCCAACCATTGTTGAACAGAAACATAATTATTTTTTGATATTTTTTTTCGTCCTATATTTCAAAGAATTGTTTACTTCCTTTCAAAATCACAATAAAAATAAACATTTTGCATTTCCATAAAATTTCTACTCATTCGTCTTTTTTGGTAAATATATATAACAGGCAATACCACTGCCAATTCGTCCAAAACCCTAAAACTGCCAATTACTTTGTAACCTATTTAACTGCCTCGATCATAACTTCCAATTGTTCTGCAGCCAATAATAATTACATTATTGTTTCCTATTTCTTATCTTAAACTTATTTCCGCAATTTCCTAATAATAAATGTGACTGATTAAATTAAATCTATATCACATAGGTTTCAACATACATTTAAAATAAAGTTGTAAAATTGTTAAATTAGGCCGTTATTTCTACCTATTTATCATATTATATATTTTTACTCGAACACCGCCCATCAAATTCGAAAAACGCATTCACCACTTCTGTAATATGAAAAATAAATAAATAGGGGATTATTTATAAATGATGTCACGAAAATTGTCATTCTTTTAGGATCCACCTACCCCAATATATCATTATTTTTATTAAATAGAGATCCAAATAGAAATTAAAAACACAACACAAATAATGTAAGAACTGAAATTTAAAACGTTCCGTCGATTAGCATCTTACAGAATATCATAATCCTACTAAATACCTAGGTACATTAATACGGAAAAATCAGGTTTCAAAAATGTTTGAAATTTTTTTAAGAAAGTAATAATTTGTTAATATATCAATTTTTTTTAATGCACATGAGTACTTTCGAAACTCTAATTTATGGGTTCACGCCAACTAGTACCGCAATTGTCTGATTGACAACAATATTAATCCATATGAGTAAAGTTTCTCTGTCCACGTAGTACTGCCGCCCCATGCGAATCCTTAACTAAGGACATGACCTGAGCATACTCGTATGGATTCAATTTGAGCCCGTACCCGGATCAGTGTCAATAGGAATGGCTCCAGAGTTCTTGAATGCAAAGGCTTTCTCCCACGAATCATGGAAACCTATTGAGCTGGTCATGATCCAAGCGGCCGCCCGGTAGACCACAGTATGGTACAAGACAATAACAACCGCTGTCATCGGCATCATTGCGTACGGAAACCAATTCATTCGATCACTAAATCGAACTGTTGCAAAGGCGCACGAAACAAAGAAGACACTACCAATGGACGTGACGAGAGTTTGACATATATCCGCCATAGCAACGTTGAACATTTTGGTCAGGATTTGCAGTTGGCGGTACATAAATAAAGCTCGTGTCGGTTCACGTAGTAACTGACGTGTGGTCTTCGGTTCTGTGCTGCACAAGCTGAAATACATACAAAATGGATAAATAGGATATATGCATATATTATGTTGGATCACCAAACGTTTTAAAACTGTCATCTGTGGCCATACCTCAATTAGTAAGAATCCAAGGTTTTAGTTTATTACATGCATATTTTATTCTGTAATACCCGGGTAAATTTTAAACGGTTTTTATTTTTTTAAACAGCGTGTGATTAAAATATAAAAATTCTGCGTATCTCACAATTTTTAATTAGTTATTTACCATACCCCTGTTTTTTTTTGAACTCGAAATTTGTAAAGAATCGTGATTAACCCGATTTTACCCGTGTTATTTTGTTTTCGGTTAATTATATTTTTGTCGGGTGGCCAAGCTAACTCCAGCATGTTTCATATCCTAAAAAATTGGGGAAAAAATTAGCTATATATGAGATTTGGAATTTTGTGAGAGTTGGTTTGGCCAAAAAAGTTATAAGGAATTAAACTTTAATTATTTTTAATGGTAATGGCCTATGTTAAACTATCCTTGGCATTCCTTGGGTCTGGCTTGCTACAGGTCGAGGGTTCAAATTTTGGTGGTGGCGACACTTTTTTTGATTTTTTGCTTTCTTACTTGGCTAAACTACAAACTGATACGACAGATCGAATCAGCTTGAAAAACTCTATCTGATGAGTATATGTGTTTATTTGTTTGAATAATTTTGCTTGCGGCCTTGTATTCTCCTTATTGGCTAAATAATGGTCATTTGTTTCATCCAATATTTTGCAGACAACTGAAAGGAAATGCTAAAAAGAATATTCAAGTAAAGCGATGACCAGCCTAGAAGAAATCCTGCGAGTTCTGGTAGGACCATCATGTATGAAACTAATCCGTATTTCTCTGTACTCAGTAGTGAGTTGATGTAGTTAGGGCTTTTTGGATTGTAGAAATAGATCCCAGCAAAGAGGAAATGATGGAATACGACAACTGTCGGAAAAAAAATTGACATTGGTGACTGCGCTTGTCCTCATTTGGTTTTGGTACAATCCTGAAATAATGAAATAAATTCCGTAGTAAATACTTAAATGACTTAATAGACTTATATACATTTATCTCTAATGGTTATGTACTTTAGGCTCAAATAAAGTTGTGAAATCATTTAAATCATTCCATTTATTATATTATGTGCTTTTTTTACGCGAACACTGCTCATCAAATTCGAGAAATGCATTCACAGCTGCTGCTAGATCATGCCTAAGGAAGTACAAGGCCAGTTGCATTGAGACTGCTAATCCCCAACAGCAAATGAAAAATATTTGAAGCACAAAATCCTCATTTCGACTTTCACCAGTCATGAAATAATACAGGATTCTACCTGTAACGAAAGCAGCATGACTAACTAAAATGAAAGACACATACTTTCACTTTCTCTCTTCACTTACTTCCACTCTCCGTTCACTTGAATTGTATGTAAATGGATAAATATGAATAAAATTCTTCCAAATCAAATAATACTTGAAAACTAAATGAACTGGGCTGGTCAACATTTTGCTATACTCTTTGTGAGGATACAAAGTTTTGGACAACACTATTTTGTATTTGCTACTAAAATGTATTACTTACGTATATACATAAGTTTTTTTCTAGTTTTGGGAAGTTTGTGCATAGGGGTAAGATATAGGTTACGGTCTTTTTAATAGATTTTTTATACTACATAATGTATACCAAACTTATGCCAAAATTGAAATAAAAATCGTTGAAGCAACTGCAATTTCTTTAAAGCGGCCACAAATAGGCGTTAAAGAGAAGGTGCGCACTTCAGCACAGCACAATAGTCTAAAGTCAACGTCCTGCCTACTATCAACTATACTACTTTTGGCAGTTGTGGAACTTTCCAAAACTATAAAAACACCAGACCAATAGATGCTTGCTCAGCATCTAAAAACCAGGATTCAAATTACAAAACAGCATTGCTAAACAACGCTAAACTGGTTGGAAAAAATTATTTCAATACAGCAATAATCTAAAAGTTGTAAAACCAGGAACTTGTAGAAGTCTTGCTCAAGGTATGATGAACGTCATAAAAACTAAAGAAAAACAAAAATCTACTATTGGCTTAGGCATAAAATAGAATTTAGATAGATTTCTCAATTCATTTAAAAGCCGCAGTTGACCAACAAGACAGTCAACAACTGAATATTTTAGTACGTGCTCGGCTTTTTCTTAAATAAGTCGGCTCCATTTATGGTTTGAAAAATACTCTTTCAAAATATATTATGTTGTTCAAGTATTCTACTCCATTTAAACCAAATAACAAAATGTAAATCATATGTCACCAAAAACAATGGTGGGCATTGAATAATGGTTGCTTTTATTCAATTTATTTTTGTAAAAAAACAAGGGCTAAAGCCCTTGTTTTTTGGTAGCCTTAACAGCAATATGGGGTATTACTCTTTTATGCTAAAATCGGTATGCAGTGGACGGCGTGGAGCGAGTGTAATTTTATTTCATCATTATTTTGAACTGCATCTTTTGGTGACCAATAGTGGTAGTATGTGCAATTACTGCAATTAATACCATTTGTAAATTCCAATGTTTGAATTTCCCGCTTAAGTTGTAAAAATAGTGTTAAATGAAGATTTCGACCGGTTAGTCAATGAAAATAAACTAACTTGATATATTATTCGAACGGTAACAATTTGCCAAATGTAAATAACTTAGTGTGCACGCACGATTGTTATTAGTTTTTAAATGGTTTCGAAATAACATAATTGCAAATTTAAAAAATTTAACGGATTGTGTTAAGTGATATATCATTGGAAAGCTCTTCAAAAATAAGCAGGGACTTTTTTTTCGTTTTTTGATTGTGACCCACGCAACACATTTTTGGCGGCATTTAAAAATTAAAAGACCGTTATTTTGAAACGTTTTGTTATAATGGAGGCCCGTTCCTAAATTTGAATTCTACTCGCGATTAGCTTTCCAATGATATATGGCTCGATGAAATCGGTCCAGTATTGCAGAATTTTCAAAAATCCGGTAAATTATGTAGATAGGTAGGAATAAAATTGTAACCAATAATTTTCAAAATTATGCTTATATGGGACTACTCCAACTCCAACTAGTACCTTAGCCTTAGAAAGTACAAGGCGAGCTGCATTGAGACTGCTAATCCCCAACAGGATATGAAAAACATTTGGAGTACAAAATCTTCCTTCTGACTTTCTCCAGTCAAAAAATAATACAGGGTTCTGCCTGTAACGAAAGCAGTATGACTCAATAAAATAAATGACACATGTCATGATGATGACGAATATTCGTCTTTAGAATGTTTTTTCAACTATAAGAATAAAGCTGAATTATCCTGAAATCTAATGGCCAGTACGTCCCTGGAGTGCCTTCGGCCTTCAAAAGATTATTATTACCTGTTTCAGTCTATGCCAAATACTTGAAATGCACAGGAAATACACGATGGTAAGGTGGAAAATTCAAACCATCTACGATTCCAGCTTTACATAGCTATAACATAGCCTTTTAATATCTAATAGCTATGGCTATAATAATAAACACCATCGAACCCACGATGCACAAATTTCCCCTGCCTAAAGCAGGAATCTTTTACTTCCCCTGCGTGGCCTCTGCCTCTGCGTTGTAGTTATATCTTTTTGTCCCGATGCATGATTGATTTACACTGTGAAAATTCCCTCTACCCTGATGGCTTCTGAAACTTCTGAAAGAAATACTTCACCAACAGATGGCCCCCGATGTTCCCTGATCCAAAATTTAAAAAATCCAGCATCTTGATACATCGAGCATAAGGGGACTTCAGGGTACACAAAACAATGTAATTTACAACTTTCCGCTTAAAAATATCCAAGTACACGGTTTTCTTAAAAGCAGTTTTTGAATCGACGCACAAACCTCATTGATGCCAAAAAAATTTCCAAGCCCTTTTGCCCAATGATCGCACAATGCTGTGAGGGCTTGGTAAAATGACTATGAGGGCCCTTGCCCTTGATGCAAATATAATAATAATTACAATTCCCTGATGTCCGCCGATAAAAACTAGATTTTACGCGCTTAATTCAAATCTTTGTTGGGGATCAGGACTTTTTATAACCACTGTGCTAGAGTCTGAGAAAGCACAAATGGCGCTATCAAAATTCTCAATTTTTAAACCTATCCACCTCCATTGTCATTTCATTAACCATTGCTTAAATAGCTCTTTCTCATTATTTCTACCAATTTACATAATTTGGAACATTGTTGAAATACTAGGCCGATTTGGACGAATTATATCTCATTTTAAAGCTTTTTAAAAACCAGAAACATTGCATTGGGGGATTTCATTTTTCACTTTGGGCCCATACACTGCATTTTCGAAATTTTACTAAAAATTACTAAAAAAAATACTGGATTTTTCACGAAATTTCAGAAGCTGTTAAGATATCTCGCTGAACTCGAATGCAGTTATATTCTGCTAATCATTCCTGTTCGAATGACGTATCATTTAAGCCCATACTCGGTGAGTTACCGGTCTAAAATCTGAACTTTTGGTTTCGTCAAGATTTTTGCGGGAACTTCAAAATCTTATCACTGTTGCCTTATTGGGGCCGGACACAAATGACGTCATTCATGTTGCCAGTAGATCACTTTGAAAAAACATGACACTCCATGTTAAACATAGAAACTTTAGCAGTGCTTACGAGGGTGACAATTAAGGTGGGCAAATTAGCCACCATAAATTATACAAGTAAAAATGGTAATTTTTGTTTTCGCTACCACCTTTACTTGTATAATCACAACATTTGTGGTGACCTTAAAAATTCAAAATTTTAGTTTTTTTCAAAATTATCGTCGGAACACGTGAAAGAGCATCTTTTTTACTGCATTGTAGATTTGTAGATATCGCTTTTTGAAATTTTATTGAAAATTGGCGTAGTACTTTTTAAATGCAAATGACATTTTGACCCGTCTACGCAATGTTAAATTACTTCGTCCAAAAAATGATTGGCGGCAAACGGGCAACATAAATTTTAAAATATTCCAACAATAACATCAGCATACACTAACAACTCGTAAAAAAAATTTGTTTCATATCTGGACTCAAGTTGATATTTTCATAGGGATCACCTAAAAATCCCCATATACTTCCTCAAAAATTACAGTGCATTACTGTTGGGCCCCAAATAGGTTTATGATATAGGCAGCGTACATGTACTTACTTCTGAGGGTTACACAATGATTAACGATGGGAGGTGGGTCGATTTACCGTTTGACGAATTTTTATGACGTAAGGTATGATGTACTGTCAAGTCAATTCCCTAATAATGCTGACAAAATAACCAACCGTCCTGAAGGTTCTTTTACCCCATTGTTCAAGCATCATCAGCAGAGCTCAGCAGATAGAACTCGGTATAAGGACATTTTATATCCACAATCCACGACCAAACCGGATTCCGGACTTTTTACTTTAAATAATAATTTGGCATTTAAAATTTTCAGATATTTCCTAATATTGTTATCTTTCTAAAATCCAGCGTATTTCTGGATTGTATTACATCGTAGTACTTACATTATATAAACCATATATTTATTCGGATAAACAGCAATAACGTTAAACAAAAGAGTCCCGCACATCTTCTAGTACTACGTGGGTCCCTAATATAACGCGGGGGTTCGCTATGCTTTAATATTGCGCATAGGTGGTTGAAAATGCAAACTTTTCAATACAACGCGGGTCTCTAATATAGCGCGGGGGGTAAACCTCCGAGTTTTAATACAACGACACGCGTTGTATTATAAGATAAACTGTAAATCCAAATTTTTTGTTGATTATAGCTTTACAAACAAATTGCGCATTACATGTGTGGTGTGTACTCAAGGTAATTGCACTAATGCAAACTTTAAACTTTTAAAAAGCTTATAACGCATTAAATATTCTAAAATGTATTGAATGTTAACAAATAAGAGTAGAATGAAAAAGTCTTCAAAAATTCCGAATTTTCCGGACTTTTTTTTCTGATGTTTCCGATTTTGCTTTCATTTCCAAGCTCAACCATAGCCATATGGAAGAATGGAAGCTATTTTATTGACAAGTCATGGAGTCATATACGCTTTCGTGGAATTTTCGGATTGGCGCGCCCTCGTCATAGGCAATTTCGATTTCCTACAAAAATCTTTTGAAGCTGTGTAATATTCTTTTATTTCCTGAGTTTTAAAATGACACATCTCATATTCTTACCAAACTCTTATGGCTTAATCCTGGTAGCTAACAATAAGCTAACAATAATTCTAATTGTAAGCTGAAATTTGGACTACCCGTGTCGAAGAAAACCCGGATTTTAGTATTATATATCTATGAAAACTTAAGACACTTTCTGTTAACGATTGTCAATTAACTACGCAATGTGTAAAAGGGTAACAGGTGCGTGGCTTCCAAAAATTGTAATTTTTGGTGACGGTATTTGTGTGTGATGCATGGAGGTGACCAAAAATAAACTTTAAAAATAGATTTAACTACTTTTGTGCAAAAATGCGCAAATTTTATATTCATGAAAATGCAGCTAATTTATAGTATTATTTTTCATAAAAATATCAGCTGTAAGTTTTCATACTTGTTTTTAGTATTCCAGTTCCAAGAGTTTGCATTTAAACGCATTGTGGCTGAAAATTGACTTGTGAAATTCTGTGCATTATGTATATAGTACCATGGGAGTTTGTGGATTAAATAAACAGTAGAAATAACCAGTTGTAAAATAATGTCCTTGGTCATAAGATATCATGATAATGAGATGCACCTTATATAGAAACAGAAAAACTGTGCAGCATAGTGGAAAATTAAGGTTTTTTAATTTGACTTCGCTGAAGTAAAAAACCAATTAGGTACCTACATACGTCATTACGTGTTTGCTTCATTCAGTTTGTCATTATGCCCCGCTTATCGTCTTTAGTATAGTTGTGTGGTATTATATAACGTATCATAATGAGATGTTAAAAAATGTACACAGTACTGGATGAACATCTGCCATTCACAACTTTTTTTACTTGAATGCGACATGAAGGGCAATCAAGGATTTTTTACTTGACTACTGGACTGAACACACTATATGCATAAGTAGTTAATTACTATACTATACTACAATGCACTGCCTGACTATACCAATAACTTACTAGTTAGTGCAATTTCTTACATTATCATACCGTACCAGCTCCATATTTTTCCAGTTTTAAATGTGCTGATGTGTTATGCAATTATTGCTGCGCTTTTTTACCAGTACATTATTACTACATGTTTATAGATGCATTCGGAAGAATTATTTAATGAATGGAAATGAATGATTAATAAGTGGGAAGATGAGGAAGAAAGATTAAGGGTACTGGGAATCTGTAGGCTGGAGATGGGAGGCTGGAGAGGCTGGAGGCTGGCAATGGAGAGAGAGAGAGAGAGAGAGAGAGAGAGAGAGAGAGAGAGAGAGAGGGAGATACATAGGGAGCAATGTAGATTAGTAGGTAGGTAGGTAGGTGCGTAATAAATGCGTAATGTATAATGCGATTTGAAGTAATGATATGCAATTCAATGGGACAAAGAAGAAGAAGGAGAGTTATTGCATAGTAAGTGTTGCGAATTATTTGTGTCTTTGCCAAGGTGTGCTAAATCTAATGCAAATTGAGACAGCGATGTAAGCATGTGTGCAGCGCCATATAATAAGATGCATCATCCAGGCCAATCAAATTGTGTATGGGCTGTATCAGTACACAGGCAGGTTTATATACAAAAATTACAATGTTTTTAAATTTATTACAGTTTAAACAACATTTATATACATGAAATACAGGACATTTAATTATTCAACGGTATACTTAACAGTATATACATTATATATCTAGGTTACATCTACACTACACTAAATATATATACACTTCTTACAAGCTAGAGCTTAGTATTTAATAAATATATGTAGTTCACAAATAACATTGACATTAAACAGCTAGGTTGCTTATATACTAAACAATTGAAATACACAAGTCTTACAAATACAGAACATTTAATAATTCAAAGGTATACGTAACAGTATATACATTATATATCTAGGTTACATCTACACTACACTAAATATATATACACTTCTTACAAGCTAGAGCTTAGTATTTAATAAATATATGTAGTTCACAAATAACATTGACATTAAACAGCTAGGTTGCTTATATACTAAACAATTGAAATACACAAGTCTTACAAATACAGGACATTTAATAATTCAAAGGTATACGTAACAGTATATACATTATATATCTAGGTTACATCTACACTACACTAAAAATATATATACACTTCTTACAAGCTAGAGCTTAGTATTTAATAAATATATGTAGTTCACAAATAACATTGACATTAAACAGCTAGGTTGCTTATATACTAAACAATTGAAATACACAAGTCTTACAAATACAGGACATTTAATTATTTAACTGTATACTTAACAGTATATACATTATATATCTAGGTTACATCTACACTACACTAAATATATATACACTTCTTACAAGCTAGAGCTTAGTATTTAATAAATATATGTAGTTCACAAATAACATTGACATTAAACAGCTAGGTTGCTTATATACTAAACAATTGAAATACACAAGTCTTACAAATACAGAACATTTAATAATTCAAAGGTATACGTAACAGTATATACATTATAAATCTAGGTTACATTATTATAATACTATAAATATACAACTATTACAGAATAATATATTTACTTATTTAACAAATCTTTATGGCCAAAGGGCAAACTGAAATTACAATCATTGGGGTCTGAAAATACCCGTGATATATCTAATGTGTTGAATGCTAATCTATTTACACTCACTACGTACATGTTATGATCTACAGATCGTATAGAATTTACAATAATATTACACGGCTTGTCTGTTTCAAGCATTTGTTTATACTTGTCGTGCCTGCATTGGCGTAACGCAATAGCCGGGACACCTCTGAACTTTTGTTGTTCGCTACTATTTAAATATAACATGCTATACATTTTAGGCTTAAGTGTAATTAATTCTGATACATCTAAGCTCTGTATTCTTATTTTGCCACTCTCGTCTTTATTTAGAAGATACAACTCTGGATACTTATTTTTGTACCGCTTAAAAAAGTCATGATTTCGTGGAATTTTGCTGAAATCAAATTCTGCACGTGCACTAACTATATCATCCCACAAAGTATTTAAGGGATCTAATATATCTAACTCATATCCGTCGGTATCTGAATAATCCAAGTAAGCTCTATTCTGGAATATTTGACAAAGCATATCAAACTTTTCATAGAAGTTAACTTTTGCATTGGCTAAAATTGCCAGTCCTGTGAGTGACAAGTCATCTGCACGATACCTCTTGAGGTATTGCGTAATAATACTTAGACAATCAGACAAACCATCAAAATCTTTACATCGTGGTGATGCAAGTAGTTTTTCAGCATGGGCGGTACTGGTGCAAATACTGGTTTCAACATAATCTTTAACTTTTTTTAAAGTCTTGCCATACAAAACATTGGATTGGAATTTAAGTAATTTATTTTCAAAAGGGGTTTTTGCTTGCTTGCGTCTTTCTAAATTGGCATCTATATATGATTTGAAGTAACGTTGCTGTTTAAATCTTACACCACAGTGTATTTTTAAAAGTACCATTCCCTTTGAAAGATAGTAGCGCAATTCCTTGAAATGAACTGTGTAATTGAATTTGTCATAAAGAGTTAACATAAGTCTTGGTCGGGATATAAAATGTTTAATTGAAGCGTTTTTGCGGTATTTTAAATTTAACTGGCTCGGCATTTCTTCGAGCTTTATTACTCTCTGTTCCATGGCAAGAGGCAAGTTTGCGTCTCGATCATGCAAATGCTCTGGGTATTGCAAGTCACAAACCAGTACGTACCCATAGCTTCCTTCCGTACTACCCAATTCAGGGTCTGTCCAGTCAATGTTTATAAGATCTTTTGTTTCCATGTACTCGTAATCAGACACTGGCATCAGTGCTTTCATACTATGTGGATATAAACTATTGATATCTAGTGAAAGTAAGTGTCTACGTGGCTGTGATGTATCTAAACCACCCGGACAACGTTCGTGATTAGCAGTCACATGTTTCTTTGCAAATATACATTGACCTCCCCTTATTCCTTTTTTTGCAATTTCATATACCCTGTAATCTCTTATGTAATCTATTTCAGCTTTTGAATGTTTTAAAAAGCATTGCCATGAGAAGCTTGGCAAAGTCAAAGAATAGGTAGGATCCATTTCGTATGTTTCCATTCCAAATTTTCGAAAATTTTGCCAAACTTCTGCAAGTAATACTGTATCTAACAAACAAGTAAAACGCATGTAATCAGCTAATGTAAAAAGGTTGAATTTTGCACAGATGTTTTGAACAAGCTCCCATTCACTGTCTGGTATTGGCATATCATCAAGTAAAGATTTTCTGAAACACGATCTTGTAGGAATAGGAATATCAAGACTTGTATTTTTAGTAAGAGACAAGAAAGGAAAATAAACAGGTTTTTGTAATAACACAAGATCGTCATGGCACGGTTTTGATACTTTAAGTTTCTTTGCAAAAGAACCATGGCTTTGTGTAGGTAAAAATTTATATAAACACTGCTGTACTATTTTAAGTGACTGGGAGGTTTTTGCGTTTAGTGATTCTACAAGCTCAAATAAATCAGAGTCAAAAAATAAATTGGCATCCATAAAACGTATTTTAACTTTTGAAGCAAAAGATTTGCCAGTATAGTTGAGTTGTTTTGAATCTTCAGAAGGATATTCTAAATTTAATTTAGGAAGCCATGTATCCTTAGCAGTTATTGTTATTGAAATAAATTCTTTTGGGGCTTTTGCAAGCGCTTTTACGTTTTTGGACGAAAACATATCAATTTTCATTGCATTAATTAAAAGGTGATAATCAAAAGAACCTCCGTAGTGCGAAATAAGTGGGATCTCGTGCTTGTATTTAATATTTAGGTTACAACGACTACACGCAGCAAATTCAAAATTACCATGGTCGTGGTTATGGTGGAAGGTCCTGATCGTCTTGGTTTCTTTACTGAATTCGCGCTCACACAGGTGGCAGTGCGTAGCTTGTTCAAACTGTACTCTTACACTTTCTGTTGGTTTTACTTTGTTATTTGTTTCTCTAATATGTGTAAGTAACCTATTAGCCCAGTAAAATATACGTTTAAAAAAATGTTTTACTACATCTTCCCCATCAAAATACTCTATAGGACCAACGTTGTCTTTATCTTGCATTCGCCTGATAATAATAAAAGAATAAGCTGCAGGTGTGATTTCAGTTGTATACTTTGTGTTATTTTTTGCAAGTTTAGAATCTTGAATAGGATTTGCAAACGTAAAAAACTTATAAACAATGACAAAGGGGTACGGAAGTGTTTGCCACGGTTTTGCAAACTTGACTCGTTCCCATGGTTCAGGAAAAATGATTTTTCTTTCTTCACGAACCTGACAGTTGTCAGAGTGCTGTTGTAAATTCTTTTCAGAGTTAAAACTCCTTAAACACAATTCGCAATAAAAAGCTTTTTTTCGTCGTCCATTACACATAAATTTATCAAGATCAGTAATAAGTACTAAATGGTACGACTTGGTCTTGTCGTCCTTTTCTTGGTTAAAAATTAAAAATAAATTACACAGTTCAGTTAACTCAGAATTACGCGACCGTCTTATAGGGACAATGTCGTCATCGCGGTGACTCCAAATATTAATGCCAAGATTATTTTTAATTTCAAAATTATTTAAATCTTCGCCAATACGCAAAGGACAATTAATATCAGTAAAATCAAATTTCAAAAAATAGGGAATATACTGTTTGGGACTTTCTAATTTAACTTTTGCACACCGAATAGCATTAGATTTAGACTGCTGCTTATTTACTTTATATCCAGCTAAGATTTCATCGCGGTATCTGTGAGCAGCAACACAGAATTTAAAGCAGTCGTTGCATTTGTTTTTAATATTTAAGTAACCGTTTCTTCTATAATTTAACTTTGGAAATTTAATATATCCTTTTGCTTCAGCATTTGAAAATAAATTTAAAACTCCTACTTTAAATTGAATAGAATTTACTTGCTGAACTGTCCAACCAGTACCGTACTTATTAAAATCATTTAAGTGTTGTATAACTTCACTTGCACTATTAAATATAAAGTTTTCAATTTCGTCTTCATTCATTATATCGTAATTCTTAGACACAAACTCAATGCTACGTTTTTCTGTTTTTGGTTCGTTTTCTACTATAATTTCTAATTCTAATGCTACATCTAATATAAGTTGAGCCTTAATACTAATATGTACAGCTAAGTTTTGAGTTAACAATTTCACAATTGACTCGTATAGTTCAGTCAAAATGTATGTAATGTCTTGAAACTCTTCAGTTGGTTGATGCTTGTAGGTCACCATTAGTCCCTTATGAGCTCTTGAGGACTCTTGAAATACATCTTGATCTATCAACGACGAACGACGAGGGCGACGAGAAGGTCCAGCGGGACTATCTTCACTGCTGGTAGTAGTATCAAGTCCGTAGGTTGCTCCTGAACGACTAATTCCACCGCCAGTTTGATATTGATTTCTGTTGTCATAGTGTGCACGACGCTCGCCGGGGTGCAGACATGAATGACGGGTCTTGTCAGAACAGAATCGGTTGCAATCTCCACAGTGATGAATATCCTCAACGTGAGCTTGGTACGCCACATACGTTCTGCATTCGAACAGACATCTAGGCATGGAACACTCAAAGCGCTGAAAACCAACAAACACAATATGATTAGAATCAAACTTATATTAAACAATAAAATAACTACGGAAGGAAATAAACAATGTAATATCACATGTACTTGACACCAAAATATACGTACATAGTTAGACTGTCCGTTGTTAATTGCAGTTGGAAAGTTTGGCTGTTCGTGGTACTGAACTGCCGTGTTTGGAACTAGGGCTGGTTGATCCATGGCTGAGAAGAAGTAGTGTTGTAGATTCGATGCTTTTCGTATGTTCTAATGCTGTTCTTTGAGGCGAGTGGAGTAAGATGGAAACGTTGATGTTCGGAGGAGTGCTTGAGATGGTGTGAGGGTCCCTATGAGTCTGCCGCGGTACTTATAGTTGATCCGTGGTGGGTGGTGGCCACCTGTTTCTGGTAAACCCCTTCTGCTTTAACTAGGGACCATAGTTTTCCATTGCGATAAATCTTGATCATTTTGAATACAAAGAGTAGTAGTACCAGGATAAACGACACGTAGATGGCTGCACATGCGCAGAAAGAGAAACAATAACAAATGCACATTTAGCAATGGTTTAAAAATGGACACGTGGTATATGCGCATCAAATGTTTTATTTAATATACATGTATATATTTGTATTAAACGTAATGGTGAATTTTGCACTCACTAATCAAGTCAAACGTTGTATTTACTACCGGTTTTGCTTCGTGTTGGTTGTACTTGTCCACTACATCAAGTATAATTCCGTTTTGCGTATTCAAATTTTCAAGCATATATTTTAAAGCTTGTAGAATCAACTTGTTGAATGAACTGGGCTTGGTGACGGCAGATGGCGTAATATCAGGGCTGGAAAATGACGGTTTGTCTTGCTGGAGGGTGTTTTGTATTGCTTCTAGGGCTATCTTTTCCTTTGTAAATAAACCATTGATGCTTGGTGTACTTTCAAAGCTTGGAGCGGTGCTTTTAGTGTCAACTATTGGATTATTAAATTCATGCTGGGCATGCACTGCAGTGTTGCAACATGTTGCAAGTAGGAGAAGCGCAAGTGCGCAAAAACGGAATAGTACACGTTGCAGAAACATTGTATAGCTTTGTATTGAACACTTTGGCATTACAAGGTAGACTGACACTGTCTAATTGATGGCAGCTCTATTTATATATATCGAGATTTAACTTTCTTTGATGCACTTGTATTGCTGCGATTTCTCACGTATGCATATCCACGGTTGCGAACTGATTTTAGCTGTGGTTTCTTTATATTAGCTTGCGACATTACTTGCTCGTAGCTGAGCCACTCCTGAACTGGTAGTTGTTTTAACCTATCGACGCCAGATGGAGCACTGATGGAGGAACTTTCACTTGGTTCTTTGTAGTTCCCGCCAACGTGCATTGAAACGTCTTTGAAACAATCGAGTTTATTCTCTGGCAAACAGCGGTGTTGCTTAGCAACGTTCAAAGCCTTTTGCTCTTCTCGAATTTTCATAAGCTCAGCGTAGAGCTTGGGTTCAATTGCTTTCATAACAGTAGCCATAGCTATTTTAATTGTTTGAATTGTATATTTTATCAGCACAAATTATATCTGACAGTAGTGTAACACGGCAGATTTCACTGTTGTAAACTTTATGGAATATTGTTGCTAAGATTCGACGCACAAGGTTCTTGTTTCTTATATATAGTTTTTCCATGTTAACTAGACTCGTTTTTTTCAAAGTTTTTACAAGTCTATTTATTTGATTTGAATATCGTGGGTCTATATGTTTGCAAAACTTATCTATGTTGAATATACACTCTGCTATAACATAAAGCAAATCAACAGTTGCACACCTAATGTAAGTTGAATATTCTCTTGGTTTTGAGTTTGCTAATAGTGATAGATATTCAAAGTTTTCTTCAAACAGACTTCTTTGCTTTCGTTCCACCGGCATGATGAGTTTTATTTGTATACATATATGTCAGTACCATTTACAGGGAAAATGTTATTACGTACAAACATGTGTGGGTTCGGGCACTGTGGATGCAAGTCCAAGAACAAGTAACTATGTTGGCGTAGACTGCATGCTTTTTCGTATGCTTCTTGCAAAAACTTCTTACGACTAGGTGCAATTTGTCTTGCAATTTGGTTAATTATGCTACGGTCTCTAGGCACGTCAAAGAGAACTAGATATTTCGTACTTAAACTAGTGGTTCTCAGTTCTTTAGAAAAGGCGTTTTGCAGAATAAGTATTACACTGAAATTCATATGATGAGACAATTCTGTGAATATTTTCTGAACTAATTGTCTAGCCTTATGATTTGCTTCCATAAAGTTTAAATGATCGTCTAAAACAACAAGACACGGGCTGTCTATTTCTTGAATCAGTGACTCAATATTATCTATATCAGATGTTAAAGTTATGTCTTTATCTTCTATGAAATCAGTGCTTGAAAATTCTGGTTGGTCAGTATGTACACTTATATACAACACTTTATTAATATTATTTCCAATTATTTGCCTACGGCGCTTAACAATTTCTAAACACAGAGTACTTTTACCAGAAAAACTAGGGCCACATAGCATAGCCGTAAAAGGGTGTATTAATTTAAAGTCAACAGTGTCTGATGTTGCCATCGTCAAGTGCAAACAACAACTGATCAGAACTCACAAAGAACAAGTATATTTAAGGAATATTTACAATATATTATAATAGCTAATTATTTATACAACTATTTCTTATACAATTTGCTACTAATTCTTAAACTATTTACATTTTATACATTTTTATTATTATTTATACAATTAACATATGTTTATTCAGACATTTTACAAATATGTATATAGTACTCTGTGTATTCATTTACAATTTTACTTAAACATTAACTTATGACTTATATTATATACAAAAACATATATATATATATATAGTTTATACAATTTTATTACTATACTATTACTATTACTATAGTTTTACAATAAACTGTGGTTTTTACAATAAATAGACAATGTTTTATTCTTGAATGTATTACAATACACAATGGGTTTACAAAAACGGGTGCTTAATTGCTATATATTTACAATATACACTTCTTATTGTTATATCTTAAGCCTAGGGATACCATAACATATTTTTACAAAACTCGGGACAACATACTTTACAGGTATTAGACTGTAACTTATATCTATGTGTAGAACACTTGCTTAACATAGGGATCATATTTACAAACTTTTTAACTTTTCTATCATTAACTAGTACAGAACATGTAAATACATTTATAAAATCTTGGTATGAAATACCAATTGCACGCGAATATAGGAAATATAAACAATACATTCCGCAAACAGTAGATCGTCCACTCTGCAGTGCTGTACAATTTTCTGCAATAACGTATCTGCCTGGCACTTGAAGGTTTTTGTATTGCTGAATTGGGAAACCATATGAGTCGAAATATTCAAAGGATTCTCTCGAAACGATCCAGTAACAAATCCAGTGACGCCCAGTGCCCTCTAGCTTGTCTGTATTTTGTATTATTGCAATTGGATACGATAGTTCCGCGTTGCTGGTTTCTTTTCTTGCGTTTTCTAATGTAATCTTCATTTCGTCTGCAGCTATTACGTAGTATTTGATGCTTGTTCCGCCAAGTAAGATTCCGAGACATTGCTCCAACTGTGCTGTATTCATTCTGCACGCGCGTGTTGTTGTTGGTCAGTCAGCTTCTATTTAGCAACAGACATGTCTTAAATTCGCACACGTGGTTTTATGCACAATTGTCTAAGGTGTTTGGGCAGAAAGCTTGATGGTTTGCTACATACATCTTAACGGTTGATGATAACTTGTTTATTTCGGTCAATCTCAACTACGGTTTGGTACTGGCTAAACAGTATAGCCGTAACAGACGTGGTCAATGCGGTTCTGAATTTCAACTGGATTTGAACTTGACCAGATTTATTCACACTCAGTGCATTAGCCTGTGTAGGTACCAGCTCAAATGCAAACAAGACTCTTCCTTTGGTGTAGTTCTGCTGAGATATGCCATTTCCTAGGGTTGGGTTGGCTGCGGTCTTCTTCAATGTATTCAAAGCAAGTAGATAATTATCTTGACCATTACCAGAGGCATCTTTAAAACTCATAGGCAATGTCTTGTACTCTATTGCTTCTTGGTTCATTGAAACTGTGATTTCGCTGAGATTAAAGTGTTGAAAGTTGCAAAATGACTTGGTCAGCTTCCCCAAGTACGCTGCAGAATCAACAAGTCCAAAAACTATATACTGCGGCAACCTGCCGTTAATACAGTTATCCAATGAGTGCGAGCTGACTCCAGATGGAATGACAAAGTTCTTGATCTCAGGTTCAAGGCAAGGATACTTCAAAGTCCCATTGTTGAGATTAAGTCTATGCTTCTCAATTGCCATTGGAGATACTGTCTGCCGCTTCAAGTACAGTACAGCATTAACAATGTCTACACGAAATGGACAGCCAGAATACCCAGACCTTGTTTCAGTTTCAGCGTCAATGCAGAAGGCAGGATGAGATCTGCGCATGATAATTCGGATATCAGTTTCTCCAGGCAGCATTCGCGTTTGTTCAAAAAATGGTGACTCGGGTCTTCCTACCATAGTAAACGGTTTTGACTGTGTTGCAATATTGTATCTTGCCAAAAATCCGGTGTCTGTTTTCTTAAATTCATCGGGAGTAATGTTTGGGTAGTACAGCTGATCCAACATTCCATTGTTCTTTTCGATTGGGTTTGATGAAAGTTCCCGTTTCAAGTATGAACTAATAGCATAGTGGTTCGAGTTGTCACTCACGAGTTGGCCATTAAGAAAGAATTCCATGTTACTGAATAGGCCATAGAACAGCATGGAACACGGGGCGACCACGTCGGTAGCTGCGATCTCCTTCCCATCTGCTAGCATTACACGGCAAGCTAGTTCCAAGTGGGATTCGTTCAAGTTGTAGTATTTTCCAGGAGATTTCAGTATGTCGAATATAAGGGGATTCTCATTATCTCTTGGACTGAGCACTGGATAATATGGGTAATATTCTGGTGCATCTTCAAGACTTATATTGGTCGGGGGAAGTTTATCAAGCACTAGGTTGCTTTGAATAGACTTCTGGGACTCCTCGTACACTGTCGGTTCGTCGTAAAAGCCTTGTGTTTCCATGATTTGCGGAGCTGCTAATAGACTTTTGATACTGCTTCGTGGTAGTCAGGATGTTGAATGACAAAAATTTCAGCAAACAGTAGTTTATAACTTATCGTCGTCGGCTAATATTGCGCCTACGTCCTGCCCCAGTCTGAGTAGAACTCCTGCTTGAAACAGTTCGTCTTACACGAGAGACTGGGGTTTTTCGCAGCCGACCCCCAATTTGCGTTCTCTTCTTCACACGCCTGCCCCGTGATCCTCCAGCTTGAGTGCGCCTGTACACCATCCTTCCGCCTCCACTCTGACTGGCTCGAGCTGGTGGTTTACGTGATGTACTTCTGTGTTTATTGCACGAAGTGCGACAATGAGATACTCTGCATTTACGGCCTGTGGCAGTTGGTTTAGTGATTCTACGTTGCTTTAATGGCACAAGATATTGATTTTCTTCGACACTTGAATCGCCTAATGAATTTCCGATAGGTTCTGCAGTTTCAATTGCTTCACTATTATCGCCTGCCCCCATTTGGCTCTTGTTGCTGTCTTTATTTTGATTTGCAGAAATAGGTTCAAGAACACAGTATTCACCAAGCAAGCTATCTTTTACAATGTCTTCGTCCACTACACTTGAATTTGTATCGTAAATGTTTTTGCACAGTATCTTACGCATTATTGATAAACAACAATGTTTATTTAAGCACTAGTTTCAATGCATTTAGACTGGTTTGCAATAATAGGATTTTAGAACTTGCTCTTCAAAAGATTTGATGTTGTCACTTCAAAGGTTAAATAAGAATAACTGCCAAATTCGCACGTCTTCGCCTTTTATACTTGGCGGCATGTTGTTTCCTTAGAAATTGCGAGGTCGAAACTGCAATTCAATTATAGTCTGAGTATTGGCATCAAGTTGCACAAGGGAACGGTACTCATTGACCAAACTGAATCTCATTACTTGATGTTGTTGTCTGTGTAATGGCACAAACAGTATAGGGACAAAGCTGTGGACAGTCTCATTAGTGTAGTCATTAGATATATCAACTGCTCGCAGTAACGGCAGTGAATGAGAGGCGTATAACTGGTTTTCAACTAGGCTGCATAATACAAGAAGCCTCTTTGCTGGTACAGTGTGTTCAGGCTCAACGTCTTCTTCAAATTGTTCTTTTTCTACTTCTCGTTCTTCTTCTTTTGCTAATTCCTGTCTCAGTTGCGCAGACTCGCCAGCTTTAAATATAAAATTGTCATCAAAGCCGAAAAATCGATTCACAAGTAGTGGCAGCTGTACTGTGATATCTTCGGGCATGCCTGGTATACTCAGGTGTCCATCCGCATGTTCAAACTGTACTTGCGTATCAGCCCACAAATTTTCCATTAGAGTACGATTAATTTCATGCACCACGTGATCCAAATCGAGTTCTTCTGGTTCGTTCATTGGAATAAAGTTTGCATATTTTTTGAATAATCGCAAGTCCATATATTCATAGTCCACAATGTTATTGTATAACTCTTCGTCTAAATCAAATTCAGATTCGTAGACGCCATTATAAAACTTGTCGTGCTGCTGCAGTCCTAAGCACAATGCGATGGGTTCAGGCAAAACCACATACTCGTTCTCACTGCCTTCAAATGTAAGCTTGCACTTTGTATTACTTTCATCTAACGGAAATTCAATCTTTAGATTTATATTATAAAACTCTGGGTCATTCATTTCAACGTTGAATCGTTCAAAGAATTTGCGAAAATCAGAGTCTCCATGGTTATTCTCTCTTCTAAACATTAAAAAGTTCTCAAAGCCTTGGTATAGCTGTATAATGTTTTCCATATTTTGAATTTTCTCAGCTCCAAAATTAAAGTTTGCACCTATGGGAATACTTTCCATGTCAGTTTCAAGTACATTGGCATACGGATAATGGTTTCCTGACATAAATCTGGATCTATTTTGCTTGAAAAATGATGAAAGTGATTTGGGAATTTCAATAATGACACTATTTGATGGGGACAGGTTCTGGAGTAGCATATGTATATTGCCAGGGTCCAAGCTCAATGCTTTCTGTGCAACGTCCAATGGCACAGTGTCTTTATTTAGCCTTAGCTTGGTAGTGAGTCCACTCATAAATTCTTTCAAGGTCGTTTCTTGGTTTTGAAAGTTGACAAATGTCTTGATAGTTGGCTTGTAGTTTGGAAATAATTTGCTAATTGCATCTTCTTCAACGGCAGTTGTGTTTCGCACTTTACGTGCTCGTGGTCTCTGAACAGGTTGTATCATCGCAGGTTGTGGGCTTGAAGTATATCTTAGGCTTACGAGTCCAACGTCATAGTTTTGCAGATCCAAAGGGTATGGCAACACAGCTACAAAGCTTGCTGGTGTGTTATCTGTATATACACTATTTTGCTGGTCACTTGTAACTGTCACGTATATATTCTCGGAACCAATAGGATCCCGGTCTAACGGCGAGCAGTAATGGCCGTCCAGTCTTCTTCGTTTTTGCGAAAATTGCTGTTGTATAGCATTGGAAAACAAGGGCAAGAATCCAGAAGGCTCCATTGTAGCAGATATTAGGCTAGGCTCAGCTCTTCACTATAGAATGCTCCTGTTATAGGCGTGTTATTCAAATCTTCAAGGTAGTAGGTTATAGGTATAGTCTTAAAGTTTACTGACTTTACAAGGAACAATTCCTCCGAGTACGATTGGCTATATCCTGTTTGAAATACAAACGATGAATGCATGTAAAATCTAAAGTGCATCTCCTTATATATACTGTGTTTGTTCACCTACGTGTATTTATCACATGTACCTTTATCAAATAAGAGTTTTGTTCGGCTAATTCTAACATGGTCGCCGGGGGAATACTTTGCCTTTCTTTTGTCAGTGTTGTTAATTATATCTGAAAACATTGTTCTCCAGACTTGGTTTTCGTTCAATCGATTAACTTGAGAGGGCGCCATCTGTATTGTTGAGTGGAATGTGTTGTTGTATACCTTTACAAAGGCGGGAAATATATCTATAATCCTAGTTGTATTTCTCTCAGTCATGTACCTAGCAATCCGCTGAAAGATGGTCCTATACCAAACAAAGCATGTAAACTTTAGTATACGTGACTATATAATACTGTATCTAAATATATATTGGCTTACAATCCTAACAGACTAACCTTATTACGCGCTCTACTATACTAGACTTTGTCTCGCTATATGTGTTATAGTACTTGATTCCATGAGTTTTTAAAAACTGTTTAAACGACTCGGCGCGAAATTCTGTGCCTGTATACAAATTAATATAATAGGGTCAAGCTACAATTTATAATAATTTAAATTAAATAGATTTATATAACTCTAATACTAATTTATAATATTATTATAATATACGTAAGACATTGAAGGCTGACACACCTTGGTCTGTAAATAGGTATATTGGAGTCTTCTTTGATTCTTTAAAAATATCTTTAAAAGCTTTGATAACTGACTCGGGTTTCTTGTTTTTAATAAAACGGCAGTACAATTTCTTTGAAAATGCATCAATAACGAATAGAATATTAGTATAGCCGGAATTGTCTTTAGCGAATTCTTTTCCCAAGATTTTCAGATCCGCACAATAGATTTCCCCTTCCATATTAACTAAAGTTCTTCGTCGTTTAAAGTTTTTGCGTATAGGCCGGTGCATTGAAAATGAACGCAGCTGACTTAGCTCCTTATTTACTACTGCTTTATCATGAAAGTTTTTGTTATTCTTGAGAAAACCACTGAGGGCCGAATACGAACCCTTGAATCTAGAGTTTAAATATGATTTACGAATTTCAGCCATATTAAGAGCTGTAATAATTACTGACCATCATTGAACAACTGTCGATTGTAAATGCATACGGAGTCTTAAAATCAATGCTTTTTATACACTCCCAGCCACATTTACATTTATACACTATTTATTATTAGACAATATATTATTGACAAGGTGTACATAGTATTTTTTGGGCTTTTAATTTTAAAATTCAAACTACTACAGACTTGGATCATATTTTATATAGAACTGTACAGTATTTTGGCAGGTGAGACTCAGTCAGTTACATTATCTACAATACGCATGTGAAATTAAGTTGAAACAATGTCTAATAATAAAACCATGACGTTTTGAAAAGCTAGTCTATCTACGTGTGATTTTTTATTGCCTACTAAGTCTAACAAATTTCCGCTTGTACGCAGTCGAATTTCAAATAATAGGTAAATGTAGTTTCTCTAACACTTGAAGCACAGATCTCGATAAATCAAACAGTTCCAAATGCAAACTTGCGATCGTGACTTTGTTTTTGTGACAGTATATGGTTTATTGTTTTTGGAGCCTGATACTTTTCAGCTCCTGGAGTACCTGTGTCAATCATTCTCAACGGGTTTTCGTAAAACTGTTTTTCAGGCAACTCAATTTGATTTTTGACAAGATCAATAATTCGTTTCTGAGCGGGTGACATAAACGTATACGACACCTCTGGAGGTTGCGACATTTCTAATATTGCAGCTTGCGTCAAATCGTGAAACTGAATTTGATCAAATGAATACAATGGTTCTCACTTTAAAGTTTTATCAGAAATAGAACTAGACAAATCACACTCACACTTACAATCTTCTTTGTCTCTGGCACTGAGTCGATGCTTGTAAAAACAACTTGGACAAAGTGAGTGATAGAAACGCGACTGTGGCATCAGTGGTGTGTGTGGCAATAGTTCTAAAATTAGTCTAGGTAAGCCCCGACGAATTGCCTCCCTATATTCTTTCAACGTTTTTTCGGCAACCTCTGCAAACTCAAAAGAAGTTCGTATACATGAGCAGCATTTTATGTGTCTACAACAAACTCTTCCCGCTGGCTCATACGATTCTCGTTCTGGTGATAGTGCGCTTTGTATTACTACTGGTAGTGGCTCTAGCGAAAGTTGATCGTCGCGAGTGTTTGGACAAAGAAGTCTCTGAAGTTGTAAAGAAAAATATATTATACTTCCGTGGCACTGTCCACAAGTAAATCGATGTTGAATGAAACTAAAATTGTTAGTATGAAACCTGGCATTCAAGTCTCGATTAAAGTATTTGGGTTCTGTTGGTCGAGCCCATAAACTTCTCTTAGCAAAAACCGAAGCGCCACAAAACTGGCAGCTTATGAACGTCAGCATGCTACAGTACAAATTGCTCGGATCTACAACATTCATACAATAGCAGCTCTCCTGGAGATGGACTTCTTAATTGAATTGTGCTGGACAACTAAATTTAAAATATACAAGTATTGGAACTTTGTTATTATAGTTTCTTGTTCTTGGACTCGTAAAAGAGGGTGGTGGGTAGGACTATGGTTCACCTCAACCAATCACAGGACGCGATGATGACCCCCGCCTTGATCACCCGTCTTCATGAATTAGCATAACTGCAAACTCTAAGGGACCAAACTAAAACGTCGCTACATTAATAACATATGGCCACTACAATCAATGATATTAATAGGCGAAGCTTGCCATTTTTAGAATCATTCTGTGTTCAACTTTCAAAGTCAACTTGTCTCCTCATTTTTTGGTCTCTTTCAATACTACCGTCAACTATACTACCCAACCATGCAACAAGGAAAAGAAATAAAGCAATCGCGTCAACATCAAGAACACTCTTACAATTCCAAAATAACCCAAGGGAGAAACAGACTTTTGATGTTGCCAAAGCAAACAATTAAAAACAGTCCTCGTGTGGCACCAAATGGACTTGAAAGAAACAATGGACATGGCAAGTGGAACTCTGACTGCAAATTAGTCGATGCATTGTCAACTGAAAACGACAACTACAACAGCGAAGACTTGACCGGCTTTAATGCGCGTAGCAATACTGCTCAGGACTGGAAGTTTTTCGAGACGTCTGACTCTACCATAATTTACGAGACTCTTAAAGTTGAAGACCAAATTCGAGCACGGCTTGTCTACGACCCTTATCTGCAGACCCACGTCTACTACTTTGGACGCAAGAGTTATGGCAATTCCAGCCATTCCAAAGTTTCGTTCACTGTGTTTGAAAGCAAACATATTCTCGACTGGGCAATTGAAACGCTGAAGCGAAATCTGCCGTATTTTGAAAAGAAGAATGATACCAACCTAGCAGAGGAACCGCGAAATCCAGCCAAGAAGCTGACTCACTGGCAAAGCCCGCATTACACTGTGTGCTCTGTGCAAGTCCGCTTTTCATTTAACACCAAGACTAAGGCGATCCAAATGTTAATCATATCCGACCTTCGCGACAACTACGCTCAAAAAAACCCTGCGTATGGTGGCAGCACTGTTTCATTCAGTCTGATGGAAATCAACGCTTTTGTTGACTTTCTGACTACACAAAACGCAAAGCTTGCTGCATCTGAACCCCACGATTTTACACCTCGGTCTCGTCAATTGAATGCCCAAGAAGTCACACAGGAAGAACATTGCCCAGAACCAGCCGTCAAAGTCCAGCCGGCACCACAACATGTGGAAGTCGATTGGGATGGAGTTATTTCCACTGCAGTAGCAGGGTTTCAACCGTCACCGGAACAACCAATTGACTATTCTGATGTTGCCGCCGTCTCTAATTCAGACATTGACGACTCTGACAATTCTGATGAAGACTGCGATGCAGAAGACGAAAACAGCAATGAAGAATATAATTTGTAAACTGCAACTCGCAAGTTTAAAGAAATAATAATATATAACATTTGTAGTAATGTGAAATTTGTAGTGTGTCCAACGGCAATATTAATTTGTGTGTGTACTAGTCATGTCTCGTAAAAATGTTGCCAAGTCCTTGTTATAAATTTAAAGTTTTGTTCAATTTTAAAAAGCAGTAGCAAGTCGTGTGTGTAAAATATAATAATACTTTATCAATAGTTTATTACCAACGTGTGAAATATTTTATACTCTGAATTTGTAAAAGTAAATATTTAAAAAGTAAAATAAAATGTATAAAATGTAAACCCTGAGTTCTAGACTCGAACTTTTATAAATAAGATTTAATAATAGTGGCATAAATATACTGCAGTTGTAGTTCAGTTGCAACAGCAGATTCTATTTCTTGAAAAATATTTATTTCGATGGCACAAAACAAAGCAAAGAAACATAATTGTAAGTTTCTATTTATTTGCAACGTTAAAAGTGAGGACTCACATTGCATTTCCAATCATGTTATTTAGTAGACATGCAAAGGAGAACTACTGCAGAGACCGCCTATTTCAAACCTTTACATTTTGCCTTTTGTAATACAACTTATATAAGAAACAGTGAGAACAGTAGCCATTCCTAAAAAATAAGAGTTGTATGGGGGTACACTGAGATGGTTACATGTGTGAACATATACACTAGCAACAACAAGTATACCCTGTAAACAAGAAGTTTCTACAACTAGAAATTTAAAGGACACACATTGCACCAATACATATTGCTACATGGGCAAAGACATTTCGTCCATAAAATCCGCCATATTTTTTAACATCAAAATATCAAGTCCAAATATAAATTTTTGTTTCGGAAAAGAGAAAGTTTTAAATTTTTTGGGAGGACGTTTTGCACCCCTATTCACATTGCCCCTGGTAGGTAAAGTGCCAAAACGCTCGAGTTTTTATTTTTACAACGTTTACATAACATGACATGACATTTACATACGTATACAGAGAAAGCTCTATTTACATTAGTGTTAACATGTCTACACTATACATCTTGCTACAAAAGCATAAAATCTTGTGTCGGGTAACTCACAGCAAAATATTTTAATACACAATATATTTAATTATATATCAACTTAACTTAGACCAAAATATTATTTTTACAAAAGAAATATTACTACGGAACTTTTAAAACTACAAAAGAAGCATAAAGTAAAGGTGAAAGTAAAAGAAAGTGGAGAAAGAATAAAGTAGAACCAAAAGCTAAACTTCAACACGACAGAATTCAAACCAAAAAATATAACACAAAGGTAGAATGTAAAAGTTGGGAAATGAAAAGAAGGAACAAAACAAAGCAGAATATAAGGTGAGGGAGCAAACAGAATCCAGGTTGGTTGTAGAAGTGGAGAAAGAATAAAGTAGAACCAAAAGCTAAACTTCAACACGACAGAATTCAAACCAAAAAATATAACACAAAGGTAGAATGTAAAAGTTGGGAAATAAAAAAGAAGGAACAAAACAAAGTCAAATTTAAGTTTGAGGAAGCTAAGAGTCAAGGCAGATCCAGGCAGTGGTGGTAAAAGCAAGGAAGGCATAAAGAGAGAACATTTAGTTTCGTCCATCCCGGCCATGGGACTGGCACCAGTCAAGAAATGAAATAATCATATATTACATTTTAGTGCTGTGAAGAACATGCGCGCATCATAGCTTTACATTTCTCATACTCCGTCCCGTCAGGTCCGGGCACTGTGTACATGCTACTACGTTCGTGCGTGCCATACCATTTGCATTGCCTTTAATTGAATTATGCGTAACGTGTATCTTCCTATATACATTTCTCTCCCTCCCTCTCTCTCTCTCTCTCTCGTGCCACTTAATTGAATTAGCCATTACATGCATCTGCATCTCTCTCTCTCTCTCTCTGTCTGTCTCTGTCCCATTACACTGTAATTATTTGATATATATATATAATCGCTCCTCACTCATCTCCTCGCCCTACCTACCTACTAATCTACATTGCTCCCTATGTATCTCCCTCTCTCTCTCTCTCTCTCTCTCGCTCTCCCTCCCTCTCTCTCTCTCTCTCTCTCTCTGTCTCATTACACTGTACTTAATTGAATTATATATCTCGCTCTTCACTCATCTCCTCGCCCTACCTACCTACCTACTAATCTACATTGCTCCCTATGTATCTCCCTCTCTCTCTCTCTCTCTCTCTCTCTCTCTCTGTCTCTCCATTGCCCGGGTCCCAGCCTCTCCAGCCTCCCATCTCCAGCCTACAGATTCCCAGTACCCTTAATCTTTCTTCCTCATCTTCCCACTTATTAATCATTCATTTCCATTCATTAAATAATTCTTCCGAATGCATCTATAAACATGTAGTATTATTCTTATCTTGCGATTACCACTTTGCCCTTCAATCCTCTTCGTATGTGTACAACGGCAAACAAAAAAATAGTAATTATGAAAAACAGGCCTCATAGCTAATGTGAACTGTATTACAATATTTTATTCAGTTAGTAGGTTCAGGTCTGGGGTGTGCACAGCATTCAAATCCTGGCTCGTTATAGTGTAAAATAGTTGTGAATTTAAATTTGTTTTCAGAAATGGAAATTGTGCAAAATATTAGTTCCCTATGTTTCTTGACAATAGCGGTTTTATTAGTCTCATGGGTTGACGCATCAAAACCAGAACAAAATTCGAATTTAAATCCACTTTTGGAAATCTCACAAGGGAAAGTAGAGGGGAAAATTTTGACATCTCGAGATGGTCGGGAATATCTTGCTTTCCTAAATATCCCCTATGGAGAAGCAAAACGATTTCAGGTTCGAATTCTGTATTTTTTTATACATACCTAATAGTAATAATATTTTATGTCCTGTAGTAGTGTACGGGACTGTAATAGTAGACGGGTCTATTTAGCATACTCATTTAAGATTTAATTATGAACCTCATTAGAATCCAACACCCGCCGGAAAATGGACTGGGATTCGTGATGGGACGGTGATGGGGAATGTTTGCGCTCAATGTACATGGCTGACGTTTGATCAATCTGGCGAAGAAGATTGTCTTAAATTAAACGTCTACACACCGAATGTAATTTTATTAATACGTCTACTTCACTAACTTACATTCCTTTTTGTTGTTGAAATTATTAGAAATGTAATCAGAGAAACTCACAAAATATTCACTTATGTTTCTAACAAACGTAGGAATTTAAATTTTTACATGACTACTGTATGAATACTAACTATTTTAATCTATCAGTTTCTGACATGTATGTAAAAGTATGCATATATAACAGACAGCTGGTAAAAAACCAGTCATGGTATTCATTCCTGGAGGCGGATTTACCATGGGAACAGCAAACTTTTATCATGCTAACTACTTTATGGATGAAGATGTGGTTCTCGTAATGGCCAACTATAGGTTAGGACCCTTTGGTAAGTACAGAAATGCAATCAGGTTTAAGGACTTTTACGAGCGCATAGTTACATACATAATATATTTCTATTTAAAAAAAATTAATGCATAATTAATTTTTACAGGTTTTTTGAGTACACAGGACGACGTGATTTCAGGCAACTTTGGGCTCAAGGACCAAAGTTTGGCATTAAAATGGGTTCAGAAAAATATTGACAAGTTTGGGGGTGACCCTAACAGTGTCACGATTTTTGGGGGGAGTGCAGGGGGTGCATCTGTGAATTACCACATGTTGTCCCCTCAGAGTTCCGGCTTATTCAAGGCTGCAATATCGCAGAGTGGATCGAGTCTCAACACATGGGCCCTGTCTACAAAACCAAAAGAAATGTCAAGGAGATTTGGGGAAGGCTTAGGGTGTCCTATTCACACTTCTCAAGAACTGTTAGACTGTCTGCAAGCTAAATCAACGAGTGAGATTCTTGCTGGCATGAGTCATTTGGCTGTAAGAATTGTCAAAACGTATCGTATTTGGTATACTAATACTATTTAATATGCAGTGTTACTTAAAAATACGTTTAATTTTTCTCTCTCTAAATTGAAGGAATGGGGCTTCGAACCGCTCGTTCCTTTTGGTCCTTCAATTGAAACTGATTCAAATAATCCTGAGGGTTTCCTCACTGAGCACCCTCAAGTTTTGATGGAAACTGGGAAATTTAATCAAGTGCCGTGGATGACAACGCTGAATAAGGACGAAGGAATTTTATTGCATTCTGCAGGTAATTTAACGATAGCGATAATGAAATATCAATAACTGCGCTATTTAAAGTACTGGCTATCTCAATAACAACATTGCCAAACAACGTTGGACTATTTTATTTTTTGGCTATTTTACGCTTCATTGCGAACTATAAATACTAAACAGAAATGATTTTCAAAAATAAAAAGTTCTTAATCTTTCCTTACAGTCTACCTTGCAATGCCAAATTTAAAAGAGGACTTGGTCCAGAACTGGAAAAGAACTCTGCCGATACCTCTTCACTACAACGACGTGTACACAAACTGGACAGAGGCGGAGCAAGATGCATTCACAGAGAAAGTCTACAAATTTTATTTTGGAAATAAAACAATCGGAGAAGAAACTCGTGAGGAACTCACACAGCTCTTTTCGGATCGCGTTTTTAATTACGGGGTGAAGAAAGCAAGTCTTCTTGCAGCGAAGCATATTCCCGTCTACCCAGCGATTTTTGCTTATCGCAGGCCGGATTGGAATTCCTTGAAATTTATGGGAATTGATGGGGACTACGGTGAGTGTATTTTATTTTTATTCAAGAATTTTATTTAATGCAAACTTCTTATTTCAAATCAAGAATTCAAAAAAAAAAGAAACAATGCAGAATTTAATATGGGGCAATGAGACAAACCGGCGAAATGAAATAAATTACTGTTACTTTTTAAAAGTTTTTAATTTCTTTTTCTACTTTAGGTGTCTCACACGGAGACGAATGTTCAATACAATTCAGTTCGGCATTTGATTTGGCTCCTGAAATGCCCAAAGAGTCCAAGACTGAGCATGTGTCGAAGAATATGATTAAACTGTTGACTTCATTTGCAAGAGATGGGTTCGTAGGATGTATTTAAGCTTCTAATAAAAATAATTTTTGTAAACTCTAAAAACGATAAATACTTTTTTATGCGCCAACTTAAAATAAAAACAGGGAATAAATCAAAATTCGCAAACCCTATGTTACTGCTACCATCACGTGACAGCTAACCTACTTGTTATGTTTTATTACTATGATTAAATAGGAAACCAAGTCACCAGTGGACATCAACAAAGTCCTACGCAGATGATTGGCGTCCCATTTCGAAGGCTGAAGTTGAGGGCTCAAAACCCCTTCAGTACTACAAGATAGACACCGAAACGAGCATAGTTCAAGAGCCATTTACAGACAGACTGGAATTCTGGAGAGAAATTCTTAACGATAGTGATTTTGGTACAGGGAAATTTTCAGAAACGTCTAGCAATGTTTTAGATAATCGGAATAAAAATGAGTTGTGATAATTATTGCTACGATCAGCATTGATAATGATGATAATCGAATCAAAATTCCTGCTACAAGCAAAATAGTAACAAAATAAATATTTCCAAAACATAATCCACGTACTACTTATGCAAGTGCTCTGATTCTTCTTGACGATTGTAGTTGACGGTATACTACAATTATACACTATACCTGCTACTATCGTAATAATTGCTTTTATAAACATTTTAGTTTTTAGCAACCACACTAAAAGCATGTAAAATTGTAACCCAAACCCAGGGTACTTTTCCGATTTTAATGTAGCTGAGGACGATAATGTAACAACAGTTGTCAACATCGCCGCAAGAAGTAAAGTTACCGAAATAAGGAGGAACCAAACCGTATTATTAACTGGACTGGTGAAAATCTCAAAGGACGTGACTCCATGCTGCACATTATGCCAAGTGATAAATCTGTATGGCTTTGTGTGTCCCACACGGACAAATGTGTACTCACACTCACCAGACTGCAGCAAAGAATCTGATTTCCTGTAAGGTATTTTGATGTAGCTCAGCATCCTAGGACCTGCAAACATTGCATCTTTTAAAGCGATATCCGCGGGGATAAGATCTGACATGTTTAATGTTGATGTTAAGTAGCGGTATGTGGCATTCCAAAGGGAGGCTGGATGCGTTCGGTGGAATGGAGATTGGGCGGAAAGGTTTTCCTTGAGGAAATTTCGATCTTCCGTGTGCTGGGAATCGTCATTTGTGACCCATGTCGTGTTTTTCCCATGCTCTATGAAATCCTCATAGTAAGTCATTGCTAGATTAAAACAGTTTGGAGCGGATTGAGAGTCTAATCCATTAAATATCTTATTAGATTGTTCTTCCAATAATTGTGAGATCGAAATCGATTCGAGACAGTCGAAGGAATTTCCTGGCACGGGCTGAAATCTGACTTGGGAATTGTAAGAATACAGAGGGTATTTGTTACTGGGTTCAATTTTGACATATGAAAATTCATATTCTGTAGTAGTGGGTATTAGAGGAAGGTTTTCTGCTGTGTTAGTGGTTTGGTTTTTATTTGTGTAGATGCGTTTGCTGTTGCGGTTCCTGTATGTGTACGTCCAATACATAAGGAGAGGCAATTGACTTTCGAGCGTCTTGACGAACCCGTCCATTACCATTTTACTAAATCTATGTTCAGTTGAACCAAAACACCGTTGATTGACAAGTAGTGTGAAGAAGAATGGCGAAATATTTAAACTCCGTATATAGTTTCATGTTCTTCTTTAAAGCCTCGCTTTGGGAATTCCGGAATTGCCATTCTTCGTTTTGAGTCATTTTGCCACAATTTTCTACAATTGCAAGAGCTGAGTAGCATTGAACAGCGCTGTGAGCCACCTTGACAACGCGAAAGTAATTTCTGTGCCATTTTTCTGACGGGATGTCTTTGATATCTTTTGAGAGAACGGTAGTGGGTATGGGAAACGAGCTATCAGTGGCGGTAGATGCACCACCACTTGTGTGTATTTTACGTTGAAGCATCCCATTTTTGGCTGATATTAGGTTTGTTCCGTCTTGGAAAATATGAATAAAGCAGTTCTTCATGTATTCACTATCTGTTATTTGACTAATGTCAAGAACTGCTTCAGGGTGGACGATGCTTGGGACTGAATTAACGCGAAGTAAGTACTGATATACAACATATTACAGTGACTGTGACGACACAAATTGTTTGGGCAGTGCTTCGAATTAGAAACATATTTAAGGGTATCGTTGAATTTTCTTTTAAAAATATGCCACGTCCCTGTTTCAACATGTAAAAATGTAGTACCTATGTATAATTATGTAAATTCAAGTACTAAATGATAGAGCTCAATATACTGCATGCACAAATTTTTGCTTCAGATTTTGTGCACACTGTATTGCTATCAACGATAATTTTCCTCAGAAAGTCACATATCGAAGGCGAAGTTTCAAAATGGCTTTCTTCCACTTCTTGTTAAAAGGAAATCGGTTTCCTTCCATTTCCATCGAAATTGCTAAGGAAGGAAACCGTTTTGCTTTTAACAAAAATTGGAAGAAAACCAATTTGATACTTCACCCTCGATATGTTTTTTAATGATTTAACTTTATGGTCGTTTATTTTTTGAAAATTTTTAAACAATGCATGCCAGTTGTAGCGGAATTTAAAACTTTCGAAATTTGCATAGGTTCCTGTCAGACTACGAAAGAGAAATTGAATGTTTATTCACAATGCTAGTAACAAATATAATACAGAAGTATACCTGGGACCTAATCTTTAAAAATTTATTTATTTCAAAATTGTAAAGTGTCTGAAGTATGTTGTTTGTTTTGATACATTTTTTTCATTCTACCTATAGTCAGTGAAATGGCTTCACAATATTGGGATAGTCGGGAAGTTTTAAAATAAAGTGGCACTCACAGTGACATAAACTGACGCTTGAAAATAAGAAATTTGGCAGGATGATGGCGGGAATAATGTACTTTAGCTGAATTTTTGTCATTTTGTCATAAATAACAATTCGTCGGTGAATGATCAAACCCGTTTCCTTCCACTCTTCATTATAGAAGGAAATCCATTTCCAGCATAATATTATCGATGGAAGGCAAGAAGAATTGGAAGGAAACGAGTTTATTGCTTGTAGCAAATTATGGAAGGAACCGTATTTGATCCTTCACTGACGCTAAATGCATGATGGTTAACTTCATGACCTATATATCATCTATACTGATACTGTTAGAAGTTTATTATTATCTCCTACGTTATGATAAATAAATGGATGGAGTAGGAATAGGTAGGTAGTTTAGTGGAGAATCAAACTTTTATTTATTTTCCGGAATAAAATTAATGTGATGTTAGTCGGTACGTGGCTGATTTGATTCTAATTTTACATTAGGTTTTACATGACTGGGACTGGACAGATTATGATGACTCAGCATATATTAAAAAGTTTGTTATTGATATTTGCAAATATCCCTAAATAAAACTATGAGAGGTTGCTATCACAACCGCCGTACTCCTTACTATACATTATTAAAATGTGTGCTGCTACTTCCCAAATTCTCGGATTTCATTCTATGCGGTCTAACTAGTAAGTATAGCTTGCATTTCCATTGAAAATTAAAAGTTAGTTTTTTTTATACTCGGAAATTATTTGTGAAAATAACGCAAGTATTGACAAAAGTATTTTCATAGTTTGATACGCGTAGCATAATTTAAGATTATCTCTACACGTATTGAAGCATGAAATTTAAAATACAAAGAAAATCAACATTCAATATTCAGCATTGAAATTGACAGGAATATGCTCTCTCGCCCAATATATGAATAACTTACAAACTTGAAAAACCTGAAATAAAAAATGGGAACGGTCCTTCTTACAGGCACTATTCTCAATTTTGAGTTATAAACTGGACATAATTTAAGTTGATTGTATAGATAACATTTGCCGCAATGTTAACGAGTAAGGGTTTTGGCAGTTTTACTATACTAAAATATAAAACCAGTTGCGTGCCTGGTCCCTTCATTTTGTCATATATGTATATATATATCCCGTTTATCTTTAGTAGTGGTATAATATTTTATAACGTGCGTATCGGTATCATGATCATGATGAGATGCTAAATGTACACCGTATATTTCGTGAACATTTTTTATTGAAAATGTTTTGAACTTGAATGCAACTTGATGGGCTACCACCAAGAAATCCAGCCAGTGACCAAATTTGTAGGTCCAGCGATTTTCTTATCAATTTATCAGTACATTTTAATCTTATTTTTTGTAACCAAATTTGCCCTTGACTCCTCATTGTACACGGACAAATGAATAATTAGTAACTATTAAATAGGCATCGGCTAATCCAAATTTTCTTAAAATATTTTATTCAGTTAGTTGTTCAGGTCCGGGGTGTACATACAGCATTCAAAACCGGGCTCGTGCGTGTAAAATTGCTCTAATAAATTTCAATAATAATTCAAAAATGGATATTATTGGAAATATTAGTTCCCTATGTTTCTTGCTGGCGGTGATTTTATTAGTTTCATGGGTTGACGCAGCAGAACAAAATTCGAGTTTAAATCCAATTTTAGAAATCTCGCAAGGGAAAGTGCAGGGGAAAGTTTTAGCATCTCGAGTTGGTCGAGAATATCTTGCTTTCTTAAATGTCCCCTATGGAGCAGCAAAACGATTTCAGGTTTGATTTCAGTATTTTATTTTTACATACATATAAAAATATGTATTTATATGAACAGTTTGAAATAAGTGAAGAAATCTGACATAAAATAATTATATCGTCTGCGAAGAACCAAAATGACCCGTATCCATTTTTAGCTAAAATCAATATCAACTATCTACAAAAATATTTAAATATGTCTTTAGAGCATTTAAATAGAACATTTTGCAATTTATGAAAATATGTAAATACAGCATTTTGCACCTTTTAAAAAACATGGAATTAAAAATGTTTGCACTTTTTCGAAAACATAGAATTAGAACATTATGCAACTTTTCAAAAACATGTAAATAGGACATTTTAAGCTTTTCAAAAACTCGTAATTAACATTTTACGCATGTTTCTCATTTTGTTTTTATTAAGTAGCTCATTTTGACTCTAGCTTAAATTGGATATAGGTCATTTTTGTTCTTCACAGACGATTTATATATCTTGAAAAAAACATTTAATTCCTGCAAAGGAGAATTTCAATATCAATACATTCTGCTTCTTTTTCCGGGTTTTAGTAAAAGCAAATTTTTTAAAGGATTTTTCCAGCATTTTCTGAACACATACGCAGCATTTGTGGTTATAAATTTGTAGTAATTGCTGTAGTTATAAATAATACAAAAAACGACCTCATTCAAGATTTAATTATGTGCCATAGAATCCAGCACCTGCGGGAAATTGGACAGGGATTCGCAATGGGACGGTGATGGGAAATGTTTGCGCTCAGGTTATATGGAATTCGTTGAATCAAGCTGGCGAAGAAGACTGCCTTCGTTTGAACGTGTACACACCGAATGTAATTCATTGGCTTGAATTCTTTTTTTTTTAGTATTAAAAATGTGATCAGATAAACGCACGAAATCTTCACTTGTGTTTCTACCAAATAAATGTGGGTAGTTAAAATTTAACAGGACTATAGGCACCAAGCTATTTTGTAATTCATTAATTTCTGTCATGTACTTAAGTGAAATTTACATATTACAGGCTTCTGGTGAAAAACCGGTTATGGTATATTTTCATGGAGGCGGCTTTACAGGCGGAACTGCAAACATTTACCATGCTAACTACTTTATGGATGAAGATGTGGTCCTCGTAATGGTCAACCATAGGCTTGGACCCTTCGGTGAGTATTGAAATGCAAGCAGGTTAAGGAACTTTTACGAGCGTATAGTTACATACATGATAAAAATATATTTCTGTTTAAAAATAATTAATTCATAATTCATTTTAACAGGCTTTCTGAGTACACAGGACGACGTGATTTCTGGCAACTTTGGACTCAAGGACCAAAGTTTGGCTTTGAAATGGATTCAGAAAAATATTGACAAGTTTGGGGGTGACCCTAACAGTGTCACGCTTTTCGGGGGGAGTGCAGGGGGTGCATCTGTGAATTACCACATGTTGTCCCCTCAGAGTTCCGGCTTATTTAAGGCTGCAATTAGTCAGAGCGGAACGAGTCTCAACCAATGGGCCTTGTCTACGAAACCAAAAGAAATGGCAAGGAGATTTGGGGAGGGCTTAGGGTGCCCCAGCCAAACTTCTCAAGAACTGTCAGACTGTCTCCTAACTAAATCAACAAGTGAGATTCTTGGCGGCATGGGTACTGCGTATGTAAGTTCAAAAAAAGTTAATTAGTAATACGACAGATTATCAAAACTTATACTGTGTAATATGTAGTGTTACTTAAAAAATCATTCAATTTTTCTGTCTGATTCAAAGGAATGGTCCTACGAACCGTTCGCACCTTTTGGTCCTTCAGTTGAAACTGATTCAAATAATCCCGAGAGTTTTCTCACTGAAGAACCTCAAGTTTTGTTGGAAAATGGGAAATTTTATCGAGTGCCATGGATGACAACGTTGAACAAGGATGAAGGAATTTTATTGCATTCTGCAGGTAATTTAACGATTGTGATAATGAACTGCAAAAAAACAAAGATTTTAAAAAAATAAACCTTCTATTGTAGTTTATAGCAAATGCATGTTCAAATGTTCATATTTCAGTAAATTTTTAAAAACAATTTTACAGCTTACAATTTTACAATGTTATTTTACAAAATAGCCAAAAGAAAAGCCTTACGTTATTGACACCAATTACAAATATGAGGATATTTTCCCCTGAATCTATATACATTATACATCATGCAAATAAATAGTTTTTAATCCTAATTCCTTACAGTGTACCTTTCAATACCAAATTTGAAGAAGGACTTGGTCAAAAATTGGAAAAGAATTCTGCCTATACCTCTTAACTACAATCATGTGTACACAAACTGGACAGAGGCGGAGCAAGATGCAGTCACAGAAAAAGTCTACAAATTTTATTTTGGGAATAAAACTATTGGAGAAGAAACTCGTGAGGAACTCACACAGCTCTTTTCGGATCGCGCGTTCAATTACGGGGTAAAGAAAGCGGGTCTTCTTGCAGCAAAGTACATTCCCGTCTACCCGGTGATTTATGCTCATCGCAGGCCGGATTGGAATTCCTTGAAATTTTTGGGAATTGATGGGGACTACGGTGAGAGGAATTTTTTACTTTCATTAAGAAATATAGCTTTCATTTTTACACTTTACAGGTATATATTTTTATACATTCTTACTTAAAAGTCTGGAAACAATGCAGAATGTAATATTGGATAATGTATCAAATCGACGAAATGGATTAAATTATTGTTATCTTTTCTGGAATCAACATTTATAAGGCTTTTTATTTTTTTTTCCTACTTTAGGTGTCTCACACGCAGACGATAGCTTATTACAATTCAGTTCTGTAGGTAACTTGGCCCCTGAAATACCCAAAGGTTCCAAGACGGAACACGTGTCGAAGAATATGGTTAAGCTTTGGGTACAGTTTGCAAGAGATGGGTTCGTGGCATGTTTTTAAATCACTAATCAAAATAATTTTTGTAATCCCTATGAACGATGAATACGTTTTTATGCGACAATTTAAATTTAAAGCAAAAGAGGGCATACATTAAAATTCGAAAACCCTATGTTATTGCTACTACCACGTGGCAGCTAACCTCTTTGTTATCTTTGTTGATTTTATAATTAAATAGAAAACCAAGTCTCCAGTGGACATCAACAAAGTCCTACACAGATGATTGGCGTCCCATTTCGAAGGCTGAAGTTGAGGGTTCTAAACCGCTTCAGTACTACAAGATAGACACCGAAACGAGCATAGTTCAAGAGCCATTTACAGACAGACTGGAATTTTGGAGAGACGTTCTCAAAGATAGCGATTTTGTAACGCCAGCTGCAGTTGAATCACACTCATAATTTTCGGACTACATATAGTTAAACTAATTGTCAGTAGTTATACTATTGGGGAAAGAAATTTTAAGTTTTTTCTCCCAATAATAGAAAGCTGTGAAGTGATATGATTTAAAAAATAAAAACCATTACGTATTCACGTAGACGAGATTTATTACAGTATTTAGTTTTTATTTTGCTTTCTCAATGTGTTCTTCATTTCGCTAAAGTTTTTCTTTTCTCATTTCTATAATTAAGAGCAAAGTTCTAGTAATTCGAATTTTTTGAAATTTTGTTGTTGACAAAACAGGCTATGTAAGGAGCATGGGAACTTTGAATGGGAACAACAATAATAATAAATAAGAATTAACTTTATCTACAGAATATTCAGCAATAAATTTCTAGACTTCACACTTGATTTTTTTTGATAAAAAAATTAAGCAGCATTCAAAATTCAGCATTAAAACTGACAGAAGTGCTCTCGTCCATAGATAACGGACAAACTTGAAAAAGCTGAAGTAAAAAACAAAACAATTGAAAATGCTGGTTCTTGACCATTCTCAATGTTGAGTGATTTAAAAAATAATCCTAGATTTACCCTACTTCTTTTTTAGCATTATTAGTGCCACACATTGAAGAATTATTACATAAATTATTTCAATGTTCAAAGGATTAATGCGCAGTACCAGTCAATGGAAGCTTGTGCATTAACTATATACAGTAAAACTGACCTGTTACGCAATAATGTCCTTGATCATACGATATGAAAGTAAACTGGACAAAATATACACAAAAATTGTTGCAATGGTACTTAACGAGTAAGGCTTGGCAGTTTTACTTTACTCAAGTATAAAACCAATATAACGTGTGCTTGTTCCCTTCATCTTGTCATCTTGTTCATTATACAGTGAAATTCCCTTAAAAGGAACTCCGCGGGACCGACCTAATTTGTCCCTTATAACCGAATTCCCTTTTAACCGTTTAAGGGATTTTCCTTTTAAGCGGACTTCAGTTATCATTCAAAAATTTAAGATTTTATTTTTAGTGAACGAATAAAATATTTACAAAGTTGTCCGGGGACAGTTAATATTAGAATGTTCAAAAAAGTAAGTTAATTGGGTTTGTTTAGATTTAATTTGATATTTATTTTGACGCAAACTTAAGCCTAAACTAAGAAGGTTGGAAAGTGTAGTAGTTTCCCTAGTATTTCTTTGTCCTAAAAAATATTGATGTAGTTTTGTAGCACAATTTCATACTTTTGTTTTGTACTTAAAGAGTTTCTTTTCCGCATCAACATTTTGCTTAGCGTACTCAGTCAGTAGAGATATGGATCAAGCAGTACAGGTTAGAGTCAGAATCAGAAGACAAACAGCCAAGAACTAACAACCAAGAAAGCTTTATTACAATCTATAAATATGGCGGCCTACTTTGATAAAAGATAATGTAAATGTTTCGATAAGGTAAGTGCAGTTTATAGTGCCACTACTGTCAGTATAACAGTAGTGCTCGACTTGACCGGGTCAGTCCACTGTCCGTCTTTTTTTTTATTTTTATCATTTTTTTTCGAAAATTCCTTTTAAGTGCCAACAAAAATCCAAAAACGGTTAAAAAAAGTCCCTTTTAACCGGAAAATCCCCTTTAGCGGTTCCCTTATAACCGGATAATTTTAACATTGAAACATAGGCTGGCCAACCAAACACGTCAAACCTGTCCCATTTAGCCGGTTTTCCCTTTTAACAGAATCCCTTTTAAGTGAATTTGTCTGTACCCTGTTTATCCTCTTTAGTAGTGGTATATGTCATATGTAGTACTAATATTATATCGTGGGCAAAGTATCAAATCCGCTTCCTTCCAATTTTGATTTAAATAAGCGTTTTTGTTGACCAATTCATTATAACATGCATATGAAAAGTGCAAATTGCTCTAATTGCATCAAATCCTAAAACGCAAAACGTTCTAACGACATGATTTCGAATGCAATTTGTTCTAACTACATAGGCTTGAGTTGCAAACTAATCTAACTAGGTAAATGATTTTAATACAAAATGTTCTAACTACATTGTATTAAGTTGCAAAATGTTCTAACTACATTGTATTAAGTTGCAAAAGTTTCTAACTACATTGTATTAAGTTGCAAAATGTTCTAACTACATTGTATTAAGCTGCAAACTAATCTAACCAGGTAAATGATTTAAAAAAATACAAAATGTTCTAACTACATTGTATTAAGCTGCAAACTAATCTAACGAGGTAAATGATTTAAAAAAATACAAAATTTTCTAACTACATTGTATCAAGTTGCAAACTAATCTAACTACATAATTTTAAAAAGTGCAAAATGTTCTAACTACATGATTTTGAGTGGCAAACTGTTCTTACTATATGATTTTAAAAAGTGCAAAATGTTTTAATTGCATGTTTTGAAAATATTAATATGTTTCAGTTAAAAAATTTTACTAATGCAAAATGATCTAAATACAACGTTTAAGAAGTTCAAAAAGCTATAACTACGTGTAATTCTCAAAACCACGTAATAAGAACATTATGCAATTTTCAAATCTATGTATTTCTATTAGTGTACAACTTGCAATTAGAATCATGTAGTCAAACCATTTTGCAATTTTTTTATTATGTAGTTAGATAAGTTTTTAACCTAAAACCATGTCGTTAGATCAATTTCCAACATAAAACTCTGCAGTTAGAACAGTTTGTTACTAACATCATGTAACTGTTCTTTAGTGGATTTTGATTTTTTTAAATTATGTAGTTAAAACCATTTGCAGTTTTAAAATCCTTGTTTTTAGAACGTTTTGCGTTTAAGGATATGATGCAATTAAAACATTTTGCACTTTTTAAAATCATCTAGTAAGAACAGTTTGCCACTCAAAATCATGTAGTTAGAACATTTTGCACTTTTTAAAATTATGTAGTTCGATTAGTTTGCAACTTGATACAATGTAGTTAGAACATTTTGTATTTTTTTAAATCATGTACCTGGTTAGATTAGTTTGCAGCTTAATACAATGTAGTTAGAACATTTTGCAACTTAATACAATGTAGTTAGAACATTTTGCAACTTAATACAATGTAGTTAGAACATTTTGCAACTTAATACAATGTAGTTAGAACATTTTGCAACTTAATACAATGTAGTTAGAACATTTTGCAACTTAATACAATGTAGTTAGAACATTTTGCAACTTAATACAATGTAGTTAGAACATTTTATATTTTTTAAAATTATGTACCTGGTTAGACTAGTTTGCAACTTCAGCCTATGTAGTTAGAACAAATTTCATTTGAAATCATGTCGTTAGAACAGTTTGTGACTAACATCATGTATTCAGTGGATTTTGATTTTTTTTAAATCATGTAGTTAGAACCATTCGCAGTTTTAAAATCCATGTAGTTAGAACGTTTTGCGTTTTAGGATTTGATGCAATTAGAGCAATTTGCACTTTTCATATGCATGTAATTATGAATTGGTCAACAAAAATGCTTATTTAAATCAAAATTGGAAGGAAGCGGATTTGGTTCCAGCGAAAATTGGAAGGAAGCGGATTTGATACTTCGCCCACGATATAACGTATCATAATGAAATATGAGATGTTAATTCTACGCCGTATATTTCATGAACATCTTCAATTGCCTATTTTTTGCACTTGAATGCAACTTACTAGGATTTTATATTTTTATATGGACTACTGGACTCTGGACTAAACACACTGTGAATAAGGTCTTATTCTTATATGTACTATAATTAATGCACTGCTCCCTTTTATTCCTATGACGTATTGTTAGTACCGTACTGCAGCATCTAGTTTTATACTGGCCAACGTGTTTTATGTAATTTGTGAATGTGTTTATCAGTCCATTATTCTTTGTATGTTCAACTTTGCCCTTGAATCCTCTTCGTACAAGGACGAATGAATAATTATTCCCTATTTAAAAGGCATCAGCTAATTCAAATTGTATTAAAATATTTTATTCAGTTAGTTGTGCAGGTCCGAGTTGGTCACATCATTCAAATCCTGGCTCGTTATAGTGTAAAATAGTTGTGAATTTCAATTATTTTTCAAAAATGGAAATTTTGCAAAATATTAGTTTCCTATGGCTCTTGCTGACGGTGATTTTATTAGTGGCATGGGGTGACGCAGCAAAACAAAATCAGAATTTAAATCCACTTTTAGAACTCTCGCAAGGGAAAGTACAGGGGAAAATTTTAACATCTCGAGACGGTCGGGAATATCTTGCTTTCCTAAATATTCCTTATGGGGCAGCAAAGCGATTTCAGGTTTGATATATTATTTTATACATGTCTAATAATAATAATATTGTATTTCCTATAGTAGTGTACTCTAACGTTTCCTTTTCCATGATCTTCTTTAGTAGAATAAAAAAACTTACAGAAAAAGGAAAACATAATATGCGATTGTTGCATACCTTACCTGGCCTGGGTTTGTTCATTGGTACGAAATGTCCGGGTAGTAAATATCCAAGTAGGAAATGTCCGGGTAGGAAATTTTCGGGTAGGAATCTTCCGGGAAGGCCATGTCCAAGTAAGGAATGTTTTAGATTTGGTCATGCGTGGAAAATGCCCTAGGTTTGGTCATGGGTGGGAAATTTTCAAGGAGATATTGTTCGGGTAGGAACTGTCATGGAAGGAGGAAAGGACATAGGTACAAAATGCCCGCCCGGTAAGGAAATGTCCGAGTAGGGAAATTCGCTTTTTAAAGGAATTTTTCAACATTTTCTGAACACAAAGGGGACCTTTGTAGTTATAAAGTAGTAATAGTTGTAGTTGTAAGGTATACTTAACAATAACCGATCTCATTCAAGATTTAATTATGCACCTTAGAATCCAACTCCCGCGGGAAAATGGACTGGGGTTCGAGATGGAACGGAAATGGGAAATATTTGCGCTCAGATTGTATGGATGTCGTTGGATCAAGCTGGCGAAGAAGACTGCCTTAGTGTGAACGTGTACACACCGAATGTAATTCATTTACGTATTTTTTATTAACTTGCATTCTTTGTTTTTGAATGTATTAAAAATGTAATAAGATAAATGCACATAATCTTCACTGATGCTTTTAACAAATTTAATGTCGGTATTAGAAATTTAACAGGACTATATCTGTAGACACACCATTTTGTAACTTAGCGATTTTTGACATGTAAGTATAATTTGCATATAACAGGTAGCTGGCAAGAAACCGGTCATGGTATATATTCATGGAGGCGGCTTCACCGTAGGAACAGCCAACTATTATCATGCTAACTACTTCATGGATGAAGATGTGGTACTCGTAATGGTCAACTATAGGCTTGGGCCCTTTGGTGAGTAATTATAGACATGCAAGCAGGTTTAAGGACTTTTACGAGCGTATATAGTTGCATTCATGAAAAAAATATATTTCTATTTAAAAAGAATTAATTCATAATTCATTTTAACAGGTTTTCTGAGTACACAGGACGATGTGATTTCTGGCAACTTTGGACTCAAGGACCAAAGTTTGGCATTGAAATGGGTTCAGAAAAATATTGACAAATTTGGGGGCGACCCTAACAGCGTCACAATTTTCGGGGGGAGTGCAGGGGGTGCATCTGTGAATTACCACATGTTGTCCCCTCAGAGTTCCGGATTATTCAAGGCTGCAATATCCCAGAGTGGATCGAGTCTCAACACATGGGCCCTGTCTACAAAACCAAAAGAAATGTCAAGGAGATTTGGGGAAGGCTTAAGGTGCCCCGTTCAAACTTCTCAACAACTGTTAGACTGTCTACAAGCTAAATCAACTAGTGAGATTCTTGGCGGCATGGGTCATGTAACTGTAAGTTCAAGAAATTATTACTTCATCATACGGCGGATTATCAAAACTTATAGTATTTGGTATACTATATAAATATGTAGTGTTACTTAAAAAATAGTGTAATTTCTCTGTCTGACTCTAATAAAGGATTGGGCCTACGAACCGTTCGCACCTTTCAGTCCTTCAGTTGAAACAGGTTTAAACAATCCTGGAAGTTTTCTCACTGAGCAGCCTCAAGTTTTGTTGGAAAATGGAAAATTTAATCAAGTACCATGGATGACAACACTGGTCAAGGACGAAGGAATTTTATTGCATTCTGCAGGTAGTTTTACGATTGCGATAATGAAAATTGAATATGAATGACGAGTTTGCTGGGTTAGACATAATAGATGTCATTCGTCGGATTTGCATTTTGGAAAGTTATTAAAGTTTTAAATGTAGTTTATGACAAATGCCTGTCCATATTTGCCTACATTTTTAAAAGCATTTTGAAGCTTACAGTGTCACACAAGCTAGTTTTAAAAACTAAACAAAGTAACTGCCTTTTAGCGTCAACCCATATAGTAAAAATATTATATTTCCCCCTGAATCTATATATGTATGTCATAAAAATAAAAAATTCTTAATCTGTCCTTGCAGTCTACCTTGCAATGGAAAATTTAAAAGAGGACTTGGTCCAAAACTGGAAAAGAATTCTGTCGATACCTCTTCACTACAATCACGTTTACACAAATTTGACAGAGGCGGAGCAAGAGGCAATCACAGAGAAAGTCTACAAATTTTATTTTGGGGATAAATCTATCGGAGAAGAAACTCGTGAGGAACTCACACAGCTCTTCTCTGATCGCGCGTTCAATTACGGGGTGAAGAAAGCGAGTCTTCTTGCAGCTAAACATATTCCCGTCTACACGGCACTTTATACTTATCGCAGGCCGGATTATAATTCCTTAAATTTCATGGGCATTGATGGGGATTACGGTGAGAGTATTTTCGGTTTTTTGTCAGAAATACGATAATTTCAGTTTTAAATTATTAAGAATGCTGTACGAGCTCGTGTAAAATCGACAAAATGAAATAAATTATTTTGTCTTTAGTTTTTGCATTTTTTTCTACTTTAGGTGTCTCGCACGCAGACGAATACTCATTACAATTCAATTCTGTATTTGACCTGGCTCCTGAAATACCCAAAGGTTCCAAAACAGAACAAGTGTCCAGAAATATGATTAAACTTTGGACTTCGTTTGCAAGAGATGGGTTCGTAGCATTTATTTAAACCACTAATCAAAATAATTTGTATTATCTCTATAAACGATAAATATCTTTTTATGCGCCAATTTAACAAAAAAAACAGGGCAAAAATTTACACTCGTAAACCCTATTATACTGCTACCATCACGTGGCAGCAAAACCTCCTTGTTATGCTTTATGATTTCATAATTAAACAGGAAACCAAGTCTCCAGTGGACATCTACAAAGTCCTACACAGATGACTGGAGTCCCATTTCGAAGGCTGAAGTTGAGGGTTCTAAACCGCTTCAGTACTACAAGATAGACACCGAAACGAGCATAGTTCAAGAGCCATTTACAGACAGACTGGAGTTCTGGAGAGAAGTTCTTAATGATAGTGATTTTGTGACAGGGAAATCCTCAGAAACGTCTGACAATATTTTAGATAATCGGAATAAAAATGAGTTGTGATAATTATTGCTATGATCAGCATTGAAAATCTTATAAAAATTTCAGCTACGTTAAAAATAGTTATGAAATAAAAAATGACAATATAAAATCAACGTATATGAACGCTCTGCTTCTTCTTGAAGATCGTAGTTTACAGTATAGAATAACAATTATGTTAGCTATTTCATATGAATCCTGAATTACCTGAATACTTTTTAGATAAATAGTATTTTTCAAGTTTCTGAATCCTTGAATAAAAAGTCCCTGTCTAAGCAGAAAGTTAAAGTTTACATCATTTTTATTAAATTTTAAGACCATAGTATAAAAACAGCATCAATACAATTATAATTTGCTTTAATTGTCATTATATTATTGGCATGGCTATCATCGGTGGTGATTTCTTTCCACGTGGACTCAACATGAACGACAGTTTCCCAAAAATGCTTCCTCCATTGTAAGTTTGGAATTCGATGGCTTTTCGTTTCATCGATTTGTGTGCCGCATGGCGACTAAGATGACTGAGCCGGTCCGAAGTGTTCGGTACTTTACTTTAATGGAAAGTAGAAAGAATAGCTGCTATAGTTTTCCTCCGCTTCCGACTGTGACTGATTTTCGTCACTTTTTCCCGAATCTTGTGTCCATTAGTTATGTTGACAGCGATAAATACTACAAAATATAGTATGTGTATCTTTTTTAACCAATCAGGGATTATTTGAAAGAAATCAACTCAACTTTATTGTTGTTAGCTCATAATGAATTATGGTCAGTCTTAGTTGTTGGTGCAATGAAGTTCGAAATCGATGATTTATACGTTACATTGAAGAACTTTTGTAATTTTTGTTCTGTCCAAGTTTATTCTTCACTGATGACAATAATAAATTAATTATAGTTAAGTTATAATTATACGATAATTATTGAGATGTAGTTACTAGATTTGCAATATTATTTGTAGGTGATTCCATACGAATTAATTTGATTTAGTGTAAACAAGAATTGACTAAAATTATCTCATGGGTGAATTTTCAGGAATAATGGGAATTTATTTACAATATTAAATATTACGGGTCTGCAATTTTATAATGTCAAATTAATTAAGGTGCGTACGTGTAGTTTTACATCAAATTCAATGAATGCGGTAAACTGAAACGTAAGGAATGTTTTTGGCCATATCTAACCTTCAAAATTCTTAAAAGTTGAAAAAATTATAATATATTATTACCTGTAAGTAATTAGTAGGATTTATTTAACTGTGGAAATAAAGAAGAAATTTTTAAAATTTTTTTTCACACTCTAATGTTAGAGCATTCTCATAAATGGCCACCGTCGGCTTTTAGAAATCATTTGTTTTCAATATTTAAAGCTAAACTTTACTTCATACTTAATATACTTACAATGGCTGCAAAATGCCGGAGTACGGATTTCACCAAAATGTACCGCTTGATTTCTCCTCCAGTTTTAAAACAATGTTGGCTGCGCAACGTTGCGCTCGCGTGTTGCATGGAATTTCAAAGATAATTAACTAAAATCTAGAATGTATCCCTTGGAAAAACTGACTGAAAACGGTTAAGTTATATTTTGGCCTCGGTCGCCAGAAACGGCCCTGCTGAAGGCAGGAGGCGGAGAAAACTTTTTAAAAAAGTGTAGTTTTGTAACTTTGCAGAACATAATCTTTGTACTTTTTTTTAAATCGGACGAAAATTGTAGGAGCTACAGGGTGCAAAAGAATTAAAAATTCATTTTCTGGTCAACCAAATATGGCGCCCGTTTATAATTACCATTTGCAAATACTTTCAAAAATTTGAATTAGCGATTCAAAATGCCCATTCACATCATGTTCTTGAGCAAATCCTGTTTTTTTTCACATGCTCTTTTCAAAAACAAAATATATAGAGCCGATTCAGCGTGACCAATTCTGACGCTTCCCTCGTAAGATTTCGTAATTTAAACTGCCTATTGTTTACATAAATTTCATTCTGCCAATTGCTGCCGTTATGCTGCCGTTATACTCCCGATATGCTAATCGATGTGCAGTCGAGATGTACAACCAACGTAATTTTTAAAAATATTCCTTTCGGTTTTTGGAAAATAGGGAAACGTTAATTAGATTATTTTTAGCAAAATGGGATAGGTCTACCCAAACCATTTATATCTGGCTCAAATTTGGGTTTTGAGTGTTTTCGTAGTTTGCAGAAGTTTGTGTACAAAAATATTTAGTTTACTCAAAACAATAAAACTTCATGTCAAGGACGCATTGTTGCATGTTAACGCATTTGTTTTTTGGCAAAAAGGGGCAGGTCGACAAATTAAATTTTTTTTTAAATTTTCGAATAATTACAGAGTAAAACATTACGATTTTCTTATGACGTAATATCCGCAGCGGGCACACTCTCCCCCTCCCCAGGAAAAATAATTTGGCTGCCTAACGAAAATGCTTAAGCACGGCCCTGTCAGCCTTGATCATCTATCTACACCTGTACATGAACGAAGATGGGATTTGATAGTTATAATGATGCAGATTTAAATACATTACATTACCAGTCTTCATACTTTGTCTCTGTACGCTCCACACCGCGCTAGCTTCAGTTCTTTCAAACACGTAATTATTCACTTAACCATTTAATATGCCACGCGTCAGTAACTTAAACTGTGAAATATAATGATACGTTCAGTAATGACTTATAATGACTATATAAGTATCACTTTCCAAAAAAAATTATATATAAAAGCGGCATTTTTGGTAGTTTATAAAATTACGTTATGCTGCTTAAATACAATTAAAACTATAAACGTTCATAATTAGAAATTTCAAATTGCATTTATATTGCAAATTACATTGTAAATTCGACCAATTTGAACAACTTAAATAATGATATATAATAGGATGATAAGAATTAATAGCCCCCTCCAGATCAGATGAGCTGGAGCTAATTAAAATGTAGAACCTAAGTAAAAAACATTAACCTCTTTTTACTTAATATCACTCATATAAACTTAGTGATTGAAATGGTCTGGTCCGGACCAGTAAAATCTGGTCTGGTCTGCTCTAGTCTGGTCTGGTCTGGTCTGGTCCGGTGATGTCGGACTAGACCAAACCATTTCATTACCTACCTACTGTATGTAGGTACATACAATTAAATAAAAGCCTTGAATGTAGTAAGTAGTTGACTGATGAAAAGCATTACCGATGTACCATCGTACCATCAAAAAATAAAAGCCTTAAAATATAAACCTCAATTATTACATGCATGGATTATTCATATGGGACAACTGTATGATATATCCATGAGTGTAAGTCATTATGTAACCCACTCTCATAAGTTACGAAGAATGTATGCTTTGTTTTTTAATGGGTCTTAATAATGACAACGTTATGGTAGCGTCGTTTACTTTTTCCCTTCTACCTTCACCATAAAGCATTATGCATATGCTGTTACTGCCCGACACTTCATCCACGCTTAATTAAAGAATGTTCTGAATAATGCTAATTTCAAATCAACTCTGCCGCCGTAAACTGTATATTTAAAAACAAATCTACTTCTACCATATAACGGCTGCCTGATTCGGGAAATTATCAGGATAATGTTGTATTTTTATTGTGCATTCATCATATACATACATAATCTTAAAATACTGCAAAATATTTTATTCATTAAAACTACCATCGCATCGTCATCGTGACTTTCTAAAACTAAATAAGCCCATAATTTATTGGCACATGTTATGCACTTGCGTTTAGAGACAGGGCCGGGTAGTATGGCCACTATCAACTATGGCCAGCAAAGACATCCCTCGCTGCCTGAATTTTCAAAAATCATGTAAATGGGACATTTTAGACTTCTCAAAAACATGTAAATAGAACATTTTGGCTGTTCAAAAACATTCAAATATAATGTTTTGCACATTTCAGAAACTTGGAAATAAAACATTTTCCACTTTTTTCAAAATATGCAAATTGAATATTTTGCACATTTCAGAAACTTAGAAATAAAACATTTTCCACTTTTTTTAAAATATGCAAATTGAATATTTTGCACATTTCAGAAACTTAGAAATAAAACATTTTCCACTTTTTTCAAAATATGCAAATTGAATATTTTGCACATTTCAGAAACTTGGAAATAAAACATTTTCCACTTTTTTCAAAATATGCAAATTGAATATTTTGCACATTTCAGAAACTTAGAAATAAAACATTTTCCACTTTTTTCAAAATATGCAAATTGAATATTTTGCACATTTCAGAAACTTGGAAATAAAACATTTTCCACTTTTTTCAAAATATGCAAATTGAATATTTTGCACATTTCAGAAACTTAGAAATAAAACATTTTCCACTTTTTTCAAAATATGCAAATTGAATATTTTGCACTTTTCAGAATCAAAAATTGAAAATTTTAAACATTTATAAAACATGTAAATACAACATTTTGGTTTAAGAAAGGAACCCTTCAATAATATTGAAATGGTGGTTTTTGTATGGAAACAAATTGCTGCCTAAAAGTAATTCCTTCGTCCGGCCCTGTTTGAAACATTCGAATGTTTTCCGAGATTTTGAAATTTTTGAATGCTTTTCTCGTACATGGGACATGGACGCGCATACTAGTTACTTACAACTGAGATATTGATGTGACACAAGCAAAAAGACTTTCCACTAAATTTATAAAGCTGTACAAAAATAAATAAACACTGCTAACAATATTGATATTGAAATGCATATAGATTTTTTAGGAGAATGTTACTGTATTTTTAGTTATTACTCATAAGTTGAAGTGGCTAATCAACAATTTTATCTTCATGCACTCCTTGTTCGAGATATACAATTTCAATTTTCATGAGAAACATACCACATTTTTGTATTAAGTAAGCCTTGTAGAGTAAGACTAATGATACGTATATACATGCATAACTATATAGGCTTACTTATAGGATATAGTTTTCAAACAATTAGTTGAATATCAATATCTTATTTCTAACAGCCAGTTCACTATACTACATAATTTTACTTTAATAAAATATAAGTATCTCTGAACGTTGGTAGATCAATAAGTACATAACACACATTGAGTTGTCGTATTGATTAGATCAATTTATTATTGAATATATGCGTACATAAATATGTTTATTAGGTGTATATAATATGTAGGTATGTAGTATTTTTTGAACCACAATTTTGAATTTGACATGATTAAAAACGAAAGGTAGCAGCCACAGACGACTTTGCATATCATTATATAAACACATCTTCTTTGCAAAGTATACGCCGCCCCTACTTTGTCATGTAATGCACTTTAGAGTTAGAGTTTAGAGATTACTAAAACTGACTGATAATTAAAACCAAACACAAATATTAGTAAATACCTACATCTACATCAATCAAATATGTAATCTAAATCTAATGAATACTACGGCATATATTTTAACATGCTATTGTGCATGCAGTAACTAAATTCCAAATGAAATATACGTAATCCCTATCGAATTATATAAACTAGACGTTTATTTATATTAGTATATGTATAGCCGCTCGAAAATAGTATATATTAAATGTACTCGTAGTGATACTAGTACGTATTTTACTCTAATAAAGCACTAAACTTGGAGCATTAATTTTCTCGCTCCATCCATTTCCACTTCATAAACTGTAACGGCTAGCTGCCTTGAATAAGTTTCAAAATTCCGTTGTTGGTCTTGTCTGAGCGTAAGTGTAAGTACCGAACTGAGCTTAAAATGAGTGGTAAGGCAGAGGAAAGATCATCTCGAATTATAAAAAATCTACATAATTTATGTAGCAAGTCATCGAGCCCCGTAGTTGTGATAACCTGCTTAGTTGCAGATGGTGTATTTACAACGCAACAGGGGGACGAAATCGTAAGTTTGTATCATCATGCAAAGATTAAATTTTTAATCAAACTTTAAAAACATTTTAATTGTTGTAGTTATTTTTATAAACCATTTTAAGATATGTCCATTAATTTTAATTTCTTAAATTTATGCTTGTAGAAACTTCTTGGCACAGACTACAAACAATTTGAAAGGATCTACACGTTAGTCAAGACGAAATTGAGCCTTCCTAATACTTACTCGTCTTTAATGAATGCTTTGATAGAAGCTGGTCAGCATCACATCGTTCAGATACTTGCGGACGACGATTCTATTGACAAAGGAATTATTCACAAGCCCGAGGTAGGACAGGAAAACAAAAACCATAATAAACCATAGAACTATTGCAAATTTAACTAAATAAATAACATACTAATTGATTTTATAGTAGACTTTTAAGGCTCAGATTCAAATAATTCGAGTTGTAAAACTCATATTTTATTGAGTAATAATAAATTACACTTTAAATAATGATCTTTGCTCACAGATAAAACCAACGTTAGCAGCCGTGTCCAAGATAAAGATATCAGACTACGCCATTCTTGCTGATTTGAAGAATGACTACACAGAATGGATGAAAAGTGACCCACGTATTTTTTCATCTGTTGAATCTTTCACGCGGGCTCACAACCAAGCTCACGCCAACTGTTTCAATCAATTGCTAAATATTTCAGCTGACAACAAAAAACAAATTAGGAAGGATTTAACAGCCTTTTTAAACGAAGAATGCACAACCTATGCTCAAAAATTCATACAAGAAAAGCAGCAACAGCTTGTAAAAGGCTACGAGAAAAGTATGAAAAAATTTCTGGACAGTAACCAATTCCGTTTCGAAGGTACCAGGATAAACGATGCTCACAACACTGAAATTACAGAATTAAAAAATAAGTATGAAAAGTTTTTTAAAGCTCTGCCTTTCTGTATTGAGAACAAACCCGTGAATTTCACAACTGCGACAAATGGGTATTTAACTTTCATTAAAGACCAGAATAATCTTAAGTCTCAAGGGACAGTTTAATGTAGCGTTGTCTCCAACAGAAAGGTCCAATGGTTCTGCTGCAAGTATAGAGCAACCAAATTGTTTTACCGGTTTTACGGAATAAACGCAAAAACCTAAATGAACCCAAAACACTGGAACATTTTGTTTCTGAGTTCTTCTACTACAGCCACCTATAATCCTTGCTACTAGAAAAGCACGGAATTAATAAATTGATTCATGGTGCTTTTAACTTACTATATAACATTGAATAAATCTAAATAACTGTGGATATCTACAACTATATCTTATTAGCCCTGATTATAAGAACCTTAATCACAGAAATGTAATTTAGTTTATCTATTATGAGCTATATATCAATGTAGATGAAAGTATATATCAAATTATGCAATTTCAAAGAAAAAACGTTAAGTTAACTTTGTGAAATGGGTGATACTGTTATTCTTTCAGGCACAATAAAATATATCAAAATCCATCAATCAATCATATATCATAACGCTACAATAAAGAAGAAATACAATAAAAAAAAATTGAATGTATTCTTTATCCTCTCCTTTATTCTCTTCTTGTCAGAGATACACAATTTCAATTTTCATGAGCAACATGCCACATTTATGTATTTGTTAGAAGCCTTGTAGACTACAACTAAAGTTTTTGTAGCAGTGTCTCGATTTGAAAGGTAATTTACATTTTTTAAAAACGCATTTTGCGAAGCATTGTATAAGTGCGAATGCAAGTCACACATAAAATGTAATATAAAAAATTCCACAAGAAAATTATCCAAAAACGTCGACATATTTTTAATGATTTTTCGTGTTCACGTGACTCGATGACTCAAGAAGTTATTTTTTCAATACAAAAATGTAGATTCAGTCAAACAAATTTATTCCTCATCAGTAAATATTGATAGGTACAAAATTATATGTTTCATGAACTGTTTATTTGTGAATTATTAATTATTTACAGAATTAATTAGCAATTTAAAAGTATGTACATAACTATAAAGGCCTGCTGAGATAGTTGCCAGACAATTGATTTAATGTACTATGTATACCTAATAGCTAATTTGATGCGCTACAAAATTTAACAGAGTGTAAATACATATCTCTGAACGCTAATAGTATAATGTGAAATGGATCAAGTCATCAAGTACACAACACACATTGAGTTGTATTGATTAGGTCTATGTATTCCTAAATATATCCGTAGATAATTTTTATGTTTATTAGATGTATATTGTATATACGTAGTTTGTTTTTACTACGATTTTGAATTTGTAAATTGGGATTTGACATGATAACAAACGCTACGCGGTAGGTAGTTATTTAAGTCGATTTTAAATACCATTATATAAACGCATCTTATTTGCAAAGTACACCGCCCCTACTACATTTACTGCACTTTAAAGTTAGAGTTTAGAGATTACTAAAAACTGACTGATAAATAACAAGAGTAATGGGAATCAAACAAAAATATTGGCAAGTACATAAATCAATCAAATAATCTAAATCTGATTAATACTGCGACGTATGATATTCAAACATGCCTCTAATGCATGCAGTAACTATATTCCGAATGAAATATACGTAATCCTCATCTAATTATATAAAGTAGACGTTTATTTATATAAGTATATATAGCCACTCAAAAATACTATATAGCCAGGTATTAGATATGCAAATAGGCACCAAACTTGGAGCATTTTTTCTCTCGCTCAATTTCTACTTCATAAACTGCAACTGCTGCTTTAAGTAAGGATCAAAATTCCGTTGCTCGTCTTGTCACGCGTAAGTACTGAACTGAACTGAGCCTAAAATGAGTGCTAATAAGGCAGAAGAAAGATCATCTCGAATTATAAAAAATCTACCATATTTATGTAGCAATTCTTCAAGCCCCGAGGTTGTGATTAACCGTTTAATTGCAGATAGTGTCATTACAAAGCATGAAGGGGACGAAATCGTAAGTTTGTATCATGGAAAGATTTTGAGATTTTAATTTAACTTTAAACCCACATTTTAATTGCTGCAGTTATTTTTTTAAACCATTTAAAGATTGTTTTTATTAATTTTTTTTTTCAACTTTATGCTTCTAGAAAAATCTTGGTACGGATAACAGACAATTTCAAAGGATCTACAGGCTAGTGGAGATGAAATTGACTGCTTCTAATACTTACTCGTCTTTGATGAAAGCTTTGGAAGAAGCTGGTCAGCATCACATCGTTCATAGACTTGCGGACGACGATTCCGTTGACAGAAATATTCCAAATCACGGGATAGGACAGGTATGCTTTAACTTGAAAATATCTTGAAACTAATAGAAATTTAAATATTTTAACTAAATAAAATAACATACTAATTACTAACAGTACTAGATTTAAATATTAATCTTGGTACACAGGCAAGGACAACGTTAGCCGCCCCGCCCCAGATACAGATATCAGACTTTGCAATTCTAGCTGAATTACAGAATGACTACAAAGTGTGGATGAAAAGTGACCCACGCAATCTTTCATCTGTGGACTATTTCAAGCGGGCTCACAACCAAGCTCAAGACAATTGTTTCAAAAAATTGAAAGACATTCCAGCTGACAACAAAAGCAAACTTAAGGATGATCTAACAGCCTTCCTAAAAGTAGAATGCACGCCCTATGCTCAAAATTTCATACAGGAAAAGCAGCAACAGCTTGTAAAAGACTACAAGAGAAAAATGAACGCGTTTCTGGCCAGTAACCAATCGCGTTTTGAAAGTACAAGGATAGACGATGCTCACAACAATGAGATTACACTAATAAAAAATGAATATGACAAGTTTTTAAATGCTCTGCCTGCCCATCTTGAGGACAAACCCGTGAATTTTACAACTGAGACAAGGGCGCATTTAGTCTCCATTAAGGAACAGAACAATAGTAGGCCTCAAGGGGCAGTTTTAGGTAGCGTTGCTCCAACCGCAAAGTCCAATGCTTCGGCTGAAAATGCAGAGCAAGCAAAATGTGTTATATTATAAGCGCATTATCACCCGTACGACCGAATTAACTATTTAAATATTTGGTCATGGTAATAATTTCACGATGGTTCTGAATTTGTGTCTTGTTGATTAGGCATTTGCTTTATAATTTAGAACTTTATAGCTGAAAATGTAATAGATTTTACGTCAAGCTTTACACAGTTAGTCACATAAAATCGTCTATAAAGAACCAAAATAAGCCATTTCTAATTTATGCTAGAATTAAAAAGAGCTATATGTCAAAAGAAAATACAGTAAATAAGATACCTGCTTACAATGCTAATCACGAGTTTCTAAAATGAGCAAATTGTTCTATTTAATTTCGGGTTTAAAAACGTCAACAATTTCTATTTACGCGTTTTTTAAAGTGTAAATTGTCCTATTTACGTATTTTGGAAAATGTCAAAATATTCTATTTAAGTGTTTTTTAAAATTGCAAAATATTCTATTTACATGCTTTTAAAAAAGTGAAAAATATTCTATTTACATACTTTTTGAAAAAGGAAAAATATTCTATTAACTTTTTTTTAAATGCTCAAGGTTCTATTTACATGCTTTCATGAACACTTTATTTTAATATTTTCTGTAGATAGTGCATTTTGTTGGAAACTAAAAACGGATAATGGGTAATTTTGGTTCTTTACAGACGATGTATCTTATGTTATGCTCGTTGTAGATACATAGTATGAACTTATTAGTATGCATTTATTTTGATTTGATTTTTAGATGCGTAACCACTTATGTTTGATAGATTTAAACAAATTTCAAATTAATTATATGATTCAAATGCATTTGTGTCCGTCATTGAAAAACTCTGTATCTGTTAAAACATGTGACACGCTCTCAGGCTGTAATAAAGCCACATAATAAACACAAACTCAAACTACATAATACACTATAACTATAAAATTACTATGCATGGAAATGACATGTATATTTCAGTTTTTCTATATTTTGCTTCTACTCGTTTTATTTTTAGTACGTACAATTTACAGTCGCAGCTGAAACCAAAAATAATTTTAACTATCACTGTACCATCCATATGTAGTACATGTATTTACACACGGTTATTTAGATCAAAACGTCAAATTGAAATTTTTTGATTCTATACCGAAGACGCATTAACTAAAACATGAGTAAATAACTGACAGTATTATCAATAATCATACTAAGAAAATTAGTTGCATATCCCGCCTCAATCTTAAAAAAATTCCCCACCCTAATGCTCAATGGAGGAAAAGCCTTGAATCTTTTTTTCAGGTATAACTCATCCATTCCAATAGCAGCTACAACCTGCGTCACTTGTTGCTGTTGAGTCCTTTTTTGTTGTGAGCCCTTTGAAATAAAATCAACTGACTGGACATGTACCTGCTCAAACCCCTTAAACATTTTATAGAAATATAGAGTTAAAGTACAGGAAAGCCAAACTGCAGGAATAATTCCGAGAACTCCAACATAGCTGGAAGCCTCCCTCGCTCGAATTGTGATGACGTTGAATGGGACCACAACGGCAATCATCGTTGACTCGAAAGCCGGCAAAATGAGTGGATTCAAAGTTTGATTAACTCTGGAAACTATAATTTGGAGCTCGGCGTATAAATTAGCATAGGACATCCACTGACCCACCCTCGCTTCACTCAACCTTATTTTCTGAGTCAAAGTTTGTAAAATTAGAATCACCCCAATGATTGTGTCAACACACATATAAGCAAAAGAGTTCATTAGGACAGTCCCACATAATATAACGTACACCCCAAATATAAACAGAGTAGTGCGAACAAAACTAGAGCAGTAGATTTCATTTTTGTTACACATGTAATTTGCAATGAAGACCCCGTAGTTAGGGTCCTCATCCCTGGAAAACCAGTACAACTGAAAATACACTGCAAACGCTACGATAAAGCCAAGGATCTCTGTAAACGCAGTAATCAGAATGACGTAGTATAACGGGATGCCATGCAAAAGTGTGTAAACTGATCTTGGCGCTTCTGTGGAAACAAACATGGAGGCCGGGAGTTTCCTACAAAAGTTCGCACGGACTTTGTGTGCTGAATTGTATACCTTAACAAAGTCGTCTGCTTTCGTGAAAAGAGTCAAAATTATTAAAGTTGCCATTAAGTGGAGGCTAAGGATTGAAAAGCCTCCTAACCCCATCAAGTAGAATGCACTTTTGGTACTCGCATCCAACGTTTTGTCAAGTACTCCGTTGATGGATGGGTGAAGAACTTTAATGGGGATAATAGCCCCGAGTACGAAGAAAATTGAGGATATGACCCAAAGAGCTCGTTTTTTCTTAGTTTTCATTTTTAACTGGACTGCCCCATCAATTTCAATGCTACTAATGGCGTTTTTGCTATCATGGTAGGAGAAGGGTAGGCAATGAATTGCACTCCCAAAGTTGACATGAAGGTGGAGAATTTTTGAGACTGGAAAGTTAAGGAGGAGGTAGTTTGTGAGGGCAAGTAATGCGCGCTATATTTTACTTTCTACGTTTCCAGGACTACAAATGGACTCGAATTTACACTTGGAAATCGTTTTTATTAAGGCAGAGCATTTGATAGCGCCAGTAATTTTGCGAGTAATTTTACAGGCAATGTACTGTGTGAAGGCCATTTTTAAGTTTATTTTCTTGTAACTGTAACAACGTAAAGTAGACTGGTAATGTGCAAATTTGAAAAGTTTTATTTTGTTATTTTATTGTTATATATTATGTCGCTCTAATAATTATTTCACCTGCTTTGTGATAGGAATTAATTAAATGTCTATAAGTTTGTACTGGAATGAGTCACAGTTCACAGTAAGTGAGGCAGCGCCTGTGTTACTTTGTAGATCTTCTAGAATAAATTTGAGTCTAAATTCGATCATATATTTGCCAAAGTAAGTAAGATAGTTTTTAATTTAGTTTAATGGGCCATAGGGAAAAGTATTTCCTGTCATGTCACTAATATTAAATATTTCAATTCATCTAAAAGCAAACGTCGATTGGTCCAAAAGTTGATATAATACAGGCAAAGTATAGAAACGTTTTTTCAATGACACAAAATATCTCTAACTCAATCCTCTTACGGATCAGTAGCTAGAAAATGTAATAAAAATATTTAAAAATTAGATATTTTCTATGAAAAACCAAAATGACCCATTTCCAATTCATGTTAGAATTAAAATGAGCTATGTTCAATACATGCAGTCAATAAGATGTAAATGCTTACAGTGCTATGATCACGAGTTTATGAAATGAGCTAATTGTTGTATTTACATGTTAAAAAATACAAATTGTTCAATTACGTTGTTTTTTAAAAGTGCAAAATGTTCCATTTCGTTGTGTAACCGTTTAAACTACATCTATCTTAACTATTTGTTTTAATTCAGATGATCCATGTTAATGGATCACTATATATCTGTTACAATACTAGTAGGTATGACCTAATCCTTTGGAATATCTTTCACCTCTAGTAGTCTATACTTTGGACTTTACGCCAGTATAGAACTCCTTCAATGACAAGTAAATAATTGCAGAGCACAACAAATACAACAGTATTCGGCGATCGAATAATTATAAATGATGATTTATTGATAATTTCAGGTTTCTTATATATGGATTTTAGATGGTACATTTTGTATATTAGATCTCATTAGATTAGTCATTCCAGGATTGGAAGTTTTATACAATGACATTTATATTTTGAAATTTAGTGTATAATGTTTCATTAAAATTTGAGTTTACAGTAAGGTTAGATATTAGTGATTTTTGGTATGATTATTTAAATTTTAAAAATCAAAATGAGGCTTCCGTGACTACAGACGGACTTAATGTAATTAACTAATTTGTCGGATAGGTATGAATGAGTGGATAAAAAGGAAACAGATGTGGAAAGGATTGGGCAGGAAAAAGTGGCACTAAAAAGGAATAAATAAATTTGATAGTAAGGGTGAAGGTTTTGTCGGTGTCTGTAACCGGCTATAGTTATTTTTTAAAAGTGCAAAATGTTCCATTTCGTTGTTTTTTAAAATTGCAAAATGTTTCATTTAGTTGTTTTTTAAAAGTGCAAAATGCTCTATTTAAACGATTTTTTAAAATTTAAAATTTTTCATTTGCATATTTAAAAAAAAAAGTAGATAAGGTTATATTTACATGCTTTCGCATGAACATGTTATTTAAAAAAAATCTGTAGATAGTGCATTTTGTTTTTGACTAAAAATTGATATGGGTCATTTTGGTTCTTCACAGACGATACAGTAATATTGGTAAAGCAATTCACTGGCGACCAATCTTCAAAGTTTCCGAATTCCAATATGTTCGTTTGGTAAAGTAGAGTAAGTTCATCAACCAAAATTTTTCATGAAAAAAAATAATTTTAAATATATACAGTTATTATATTAGGTTATTAACCTAATGCTTTCTAGCATATTTATTCTCTATATTCATTTTGCTAACAAAGCACAATTACGTGGAGTGGCTCAAAAGGCTCGTACAACTCTTGATATATTTTTAAAAATTATTAATTTAAGTAACTGACAAGCAAGCGTATACTTTGGATAGACGAAAGGAATAGCCAGAAATTGTAATCAAAGTCGAATATCCATTATAATCCATATTTTTATCGCTAATCTAATTTTTAAAGAAAACAATTGTAGAATGGAATATAAATATGCCATAGGCTATATAGTTACTACTAACTACCTATTTACATAATTTACCGCAATTTTGAAAATTTTTCAATACTGCACCAATTTCATCGGTCCATATATCATTCGAAAGGTAATAACGAGAAGAATTCATATAACACAATGCGCCTCCATTATAACGACGCGTTTCCAAGACAACGGACTTTTAATTTTTTAATGTCGCCTAAAACGTGTTGTGTGGGCCACAATCAAAAAAAAAAAAAAGGGGTCTCTTTATTTTTTAAGAGCTTTCAAATGATATATCACTCGTCAAAATCCTTCAAATTTTTAAAATTTTCAATTATGTTTTTTTCAAACCATTTAAAATCTGAAAACACGCGTTCGTCCACTTTAAGTTATTTAGATTAGCCTAATTGTTACCGTTCCAGTGGTATACCATTATAGTGTAATTTCATTGAGTTACCGGTCGAAATATTCATTTAACACAATATTAAATGTTTTAGCGGGAAATTCAAAAATTGGAATTTTGAATTTTTGGTTGCATTACAGAAATTAATTATGAATAACATAACCAACAACACATTGTGCGGCCTAATTGCTTCCCTTAATTTAAAATCTGCAAATTGAATTTAAAATTTGGAGGCAAATTCAAAATGCCTAATTTTGATGTTAAGGCTGCCAGGAAACAAGGGCTAAAGCCCTTGTTTCTTTACATACATGATAATGTTTGCAAACTCTAAATTCCATAAACTTTAGACCTTTACTGCAGGGCTGGATAATAAGGTCAGCAAAGGCAGCCCTCGGTACCTGAATTTTCAAAGAACATTTAAATGGAAAGTTTTGGACTTTTGAAAAACATGTCAATAGAACATTTTGACTGTTCAAAAACATGGAAATAAAATTATTTGCACATTTCAAAAACATGGAAATAAAACAATTTCCACTTTAAAAAAAAACATGTATATAAAATATTTTGCAATTTTCAGAATCAATTAAATTGAACATTTCAAACATTTTGAAAACACGTAAATACAATATTTTAGTGACCCAAAAGAGAAAAGAGAAAACCAACAGTCACAGCTGAAACCAAAAATAACTTTATCTATGACTGTACCATCTATAACATGTCCATACATATTTACTAACGGTTATTTAAACGCCATATATTGATTTGTTTTTATTCTACCACAAGCAAGCATTAACTAAAGTATAAGTAAATAACTGACAGTGTTAGAAATGATCATATTAATAAACTCTGTTGCATATCCCGTCCCAATCTTAAAGAAATTCCCCACCCTAATGCTCAATGGGGGCAAAGTCTTGAATTGTTTTTTCAGGTAAAACTCATACGCTCCAGTAGCAGCTACATCCAGTGCCACTTGTGACTACTGTGGCCGTTGGTGTAGTGAGCCCGTTAGAACAAAATCAAGGGGCTGAACATGTATCTGCTCAACACCCTTAAATGTTTTATACCAATGCAGTTCAATATCGACCAATTGTTATATATCGCTCAAATTCATTGCTTCGTGTTGAAAATCAGTATATACTAGAAACCCTGTGAGCAACGCTTAATTAGATGCCAAGAATGCAATGAAACAATTTCTGAAAAAACTACGATTTCATTTGTCCAGTTTAATATGTTTCTTGTCTTGTAATGTTATTACGACTTCATATGCTTTTTTTATTATTTACTAGAAGTAAGACTCTTTGCTCACGGTAGGTACACGCTAAAAGGCAACTGGGAAGTGGCAACCTACTCGTAGCAACTGCCTTTTAAGCAACTGCACTGTGGAAGACACCTGGCGGCAGCTCCCAACTCAACAAAACTATCTATCACCACGGCATTTCACAAATAAAAACGTATCCTGCCTTGTCAACATTTGTCTGACTTTGAATGTGCAATAATCCAATCTCTAAAATATGAGATACTAGCAAAAAAATTTGGATAAATATCCGAACATTCTAATGCGCCGTTCACAACACCTACTAAATGATGGCTGCCATTTTTGACAATGACTAACGGCCCACCGGAGTCGCCGTGACAGACGCTTTCAAAATCTTGAATTGGAACAGTGCATATATTTTTCTCGTCGATTACAGCGGCATTCTGCCACTTGGCGGTACAGTGACTCAGATCATCGTTTTGGACCTCAACCGTAGCTAAAATGTCTGCCCCCGTGGAATCAGTAGGAAATGATTTTCCCCATCCACTTACTTGCAAAACTTGACCCACTTTTATAGCACCATCATCGTTTAGGGGAATAGGCTGGACAAATTCATTTAAATCAAATGGAGGTTTTACTTGGACCAGTGCAATGTCATTGCTTTTAGTGTCTCGATTAAATTGCTCATGGGCTTTAGCAAAAAAAAACTGTCTCTCCTGCTCTGAAGGTTCTGCCACACTAACTTGGTGATCCCCTGCTATTGCCTTACTTGCTTGTACATCCATCCCGTCCACGCAGTGCGCTGCCGTGATAATCCAATTTTCATTGTATATAGAGCCTCCACATCCGTGAGTGGAGTTACGTTTTCCGTTTTTAAGACGCAGCCGCACAATGTATGGAAATTCATGGGGAAGGGCATCTCTTCCAAATACGATTCTTGTATGACTCCGATGTTGGTTACTTTTGAATGGGAACGAATGTTGAGGACTACATGAAACGTAGGTAAATTTTTGGCATTTTGCTGTTTTATTCATAAACTGTAATTAGTCAATATAAAAGTGTAATTAATTAAACGTAATTTTATTTAGAAAGGTGAAAAGACGTACCGCATACTGTCCACTTTAAATTTCTGCAGCCTGTGTTACTTTCTGCAGGATTTGTGGAAGCTGCAGTGGCAAATTGGTTTGCATCTTTAATAAGAGGGCTGAATACATGTCCATTTTCTGAGTATTGTTTGGTGGCACGACAAACTGCTGCAGCAAGAGAATCTCGTATTCTTGCTTTTGGTCTGTGCTGATGAGCTATTGCTATATACGTATGTAATTAAGTAATAGTGCATCAGTTTTAGCGGGACTGTTTATACTAAATGATGTTTGTGTACGTATCATTAAGGGCGGATTTTTCTACAACACAAAGTGAAAGAAATACAAGTAATTGTATGCCTTAATTCAGCATGCGTTTGGCAGTTCACAATCAAAGTAATTTACCTGAACTACAAATTTCAATAAGTAGCCATCCCAAGCAAAGTGCTCCATGAACGACTGGTTTATTTTTGAGATGCATAATCACTCAAGTATTAATTTCTGCCTAAAAATCAACACTCAATTGTATTTGAAATACAAGTTCATAATGTACATATCATAATGTTTTACACATTTTAAACACAGTTTATTATTACGCATAGTAAAACAAGATAAGTGTAATTATATGGCTACCTAATTTATTTGCTGTAAGGCCCTTTATTTAAGCAAAGGCTTTAGCATATACATAGTTTTTTCTTTGTCATGCATACTAATAATTATGAAAACCAAACATTAAAATTAGACACTGCAATAATTTTATTGTAATTAATCAATTTTTTATTAAACAATAACAAATTAGATTTAGTGCATAATTAAACATTATAATTCTTTATACTTTTGGTTTTAGTGCAGTTTGTCTTTTATGTTGCATATCGTCTGTATGAAGAGCCAAAATGACGCATATCCATTTTTAGCTAAAAACAATATCAACTATCCACACAAATTTTCAAACATGTCTTGGCATTTACATAGAACATTTTGCACTTTTCAAAATTATGTAAATACTACATTTTACACTTTCTAGAAACATGGAATTAGAATATTTTGCACCTTCTCAAAAACATGGAGTTAGAACATTTTGCGCCTTTTCAAAAACATGGAGTTAGAACATTTTGCACCTTTTCAAAAACATGGAATTAGGAATTTTTGTACCTTCTCAAAAACATGAAAATTGAACATTTTACGCATGTTTCTCGTTTTGTTGTTATGACATAAAATAAACTTGACACTGTCGTCCAGCGACGATAGCCCAAAGGACTCAGTATACGTTTACACAATTTTTTTACATTCAGTTTATGCTTTTTAGTGTAATTATATATTAGATTATTAATTATTATTATTCGGTAGGCACACACGAATACAAATGATGCACACATATTTAAACTGATTTCTTCAAAACGGAGATCACGACGTCTTCAATAAGCGTACTAGGTAGACGTTGAGTTTTGATGAAGTTAAGGGAAAATTTTGAAATCGTCCCTCGTGCCCCAAGGTAAAGCCCTACACGACATGGATTTCAGTCAGGCTGTAGCTTAAATGGGATATGGGTCATTTTACTATTTTAGTTCTTCACACACGATATAACTTGTGTTTTAAATCATAATTCTTAATAGTAACACATTAGTATTAATTTTAATACGATTATTTTCATAGGAAAATACGAAGGCATATTGTGGCGAGAACCGATGATAGTTGTCACGTGGTAGGGCAAGGGTATTATTGACTAGTTTGAATTACCATTCAATTCAAATTGTTATGTATTAACTAGTAGGAATTTGGAAAACAAAATTCAATAAATTATTACATTGTATTATCAGTTTGAGTTTGAACGATTTCGATTCAGTTACGTAATACTATATACTGTACACAGGAAAAGTGAAACCGTATCTTGCCATCGATATATTGGTAAAATGGAGGAAGCACACACAGGATGTTTATAGGGGAAAATGCAAATAGATAAATTTGATCCTTTAACGACGATGCGTACAAATTTAAATAAATACACTTTGTTAATCAGATTTCAAATTATTAGTGGTGGATATTCTATTATCAGAACATTAAAAATTTATTTTCCTTTGCCACATAATCACAATTTTAAAATTCGGTAAAACAAAAATGTAATATTTGCATTGTCATCCGCGGCTTTATAAAATCAGACACATGACTTTATTAGTACCTACATATTATTTGCATATCAGCAAAATTACAATTCATGATAAATAATTCAACTCAAAGCACTGCCCACAGCAACTTCCAATAATCGTTTTTCGCAATTTCCCAAATGTGCAATTGGAACTGAATTCAAAATATTGCCAAGATACTGTAAGAACTTTTCCTTTGTCATGAGACCAGCATCAATTTCTCGATGAGCATCACCAAGGGTTAAGCTGTTAGTATAGGGCACGCTGGAGCCAGCTGGATTGGTGTTGGTCTCGTTCACGACCCAGCCAAAATTCCTGTCAACGACCACGCTATTAAGAGGTGGAGCATTAATTCCCATGCCGGAATGTATTAAATTCGATCTAAAAAATTAAATTGCAAAAACACCCAGTAGAATCATATTATAGTACTTACAGGTAATCCTTTTATTTACACTTTACGATTAGTATTTAAAAAGCTTATAGGTAGTTTTAATTAGCTTATCGTACTGAGGTGGATAATGTACTGGAGCTGGTGCAGCGGATCGCTGCATGTTAGGAAACTTTTGTGAATCCAAATATTCTTTGTAGAAATTCATTGGTTTCCAAAATTTGCATTTATCACACTCCATTGTTGTTCCCGTAGAAGCGGAAGCGGATAAGTTGCCATGGATTCCGTAATAATGGATGTCATCGTAGTTGGATTCAAATTCCTTCACTAGTTTACTCCAAGTTTTTTCGGCATCCTTCTCTGTATAACGGTAATTCGTATTGCTCAAGTTTAGATTTTCATATTTAGTTTTGTGATTAACATAGTACTATTATGATTATTAGCTAATTAAAATTACTGAATATTTTTAAAGAATAATGGATTTATTTTTTTGTGTGTTGTGTAATTTCTAATTACCCGGAATATTTGTTTCTGCCGCCACTAAATTCCAAGCTTGGCTCAATCCACCATGTGACTGGGAATGATCTTTATACTTTTTATCTTTGTGATCTTTGTCCTTATCCTTTTTGTCCTTATGATCTTTATCCTTTTTATCCTTGTGATCCTTGTCTTTGTAGGACAGATTCGACTTCCATATGATGGGATGGTTTTGCACTGCCCGGATGATGGCTGCTCTTTTCATGTCCCTTTCTTTCGTGTCCTTCTTGTCCATCTTTTTGTCGTCCTGGAAAAAGTCAATATCGTACAAAACATTAATGGTGTCATTACTTTACCTTCGGTCATTTATTTTTTACCTCACAGAATCAGCATGCAATTCTAATACTAAGGAAACGTGCATTAATTACGTGGTGCAAAAGTCGTAAATTTTAAACCCCTTCCCCCACCCCCTGTTTTTTAATATTTATGGTCATGTAAAAAGCTCGGCAGCTTAAATCCCTACATTCCCCTCCCCCCTCAAATAAGAAATAATATTCCATGTATTTTATGCAAGCTCCCAAGTCGCTACAGTGAATGAGTCATAACAAGGATTTACGTCATTCCGTCCGGAATTATACTACATATCTAGTTTCGTTCAGTGTGTAATTTGTATATAAATGCGCATCTAATTACCTTATCAACGCATACAGGCGAGCTACAATAAAATCAAAATGCATGTTCCTCAAATTAAAATTGTGACTTTGAATTTAATTATTTCGAAAAAAAAACAATAATAAAAATTACTTGTTTTTAGTAGCAGGTCTTACAAATGATTACACTTTTAGTTAGTTAAATAAACTCGAAATTTAATTTAGAAATAAATCATACAATGTAAGATCTAGATTTAATTATATCTTGTTAATTAGTTGATTTAAATTACTTACCTTGTAGTCTTTCTTTAGTTTGTCCGACATTTTTGCCTTTATAATCTGTATCTGTATTCTGTATGTAAGATACTATATTGCACAATCCCTATGTCCCGACTTAAACTGTCAACGCTGCGCTGCTAACAAGTATAAGCTACGAAAACGAAAACAAAAGTTTCTACAATACAAAATGAAACACTGCACTGCGGACAGGCTAGAAGAAAATCGACCTGTGAATCCGTTTTAGAGGTTGCGAAAAGCTGAAGCTGTTTATCGTTATATGCTTAACGACAGGCTATCTGACTGTTCAGATTCGTGCAGATAGTACTAGTCATTCGTCATTCTACATAAATTAACAATTTTGAGTGTGAATTTAAATGACATAATTACAGGAAAATTTATGTTTCGCAGAGTGACGTGCAGTGCTGTGGTATCTTTCAATATCAAATATTATCCGTCCTCCTGCCAGTATCAGTATCCTCTTTTCTCATTACTATAACTGTATATAATCATAATCATCATGTTGACGTGTAAATTCGTAAATTGACAAGTATAATTAAATGGCAGGATCATTTAGAATATTCTATAGGCGTATCTGTCATTTGTACATCGTATGCATGCTTGTAATTTTATGCTTAATAAATATATACTGGCAGCGGCACCACTTTATTAACTTGTCTAACTCCATACTTATGTAGCTTTAATAGCTGATATGACGAAATAAAGGTAAAATATCGGTAATGAAAAACAAAATATTGAATGTGTACAAATTATTGTCTAATTATTTTTATTGTTTTTAAAAATACGATATTAAATTCTGTGCGAAATTCTATGAAACTATCAAAATTCCAAATTCAAATTTTTCTTATTACCTACTGTATACTTAATAATCATATTCACATAATTTAGCATACGATTTTTAAATATTTGACCAAATCAGACAATATTTTAATGCATAATTTTGATGAAGTTCTTGAAAAATAAAAATAAATATACAATTTCTTCAAAATTAAAATTTCAGTTACTTATTGTGTTTTTTTGTCGGATTTTTGAAAACAAATAATTAGTTCGCTATAAAAACTATCTATCCTACATATTTACGTAGAGCTATAAACTAATTTTTTTAAATCTTTAGATTTTTACTGTTAACTAATATTCGAATACGATTTTCCGTCTTGCCTCATTCAAAATGTAAAACGAACTATAGAGATAGGTACAAGCCAAAATTACTGCGTACCATTAGATTAAACTAGATTTATAATTGTATCTAGGTTCTATTAATTAAGGACGACCGTTTGTTTTATTTGAGTATTTAAAATACCTATTTTATGCCTTATTACTATTAATAATAAATTCTGAATTATTGTTTTTTGCTGTTCTCTCAGTAAATGCTGACAATCCAGAGTCATCAAATATGTTGCCAGTGAATTGAAGACTCAAAATATCCCGCATCCGTTTTCAGCTAAAAACAAATAAAAAAAAACTATTGAACTTAAAAAAATTTCAAAATTTCAAAGCAGCATTTTCTGCTTTTCAAAAACATGTGATTAAAAAATGTTGTGCTTAAAAAAATTAATAAAAATATATCATACCTCTAGTATATATACTGACCTTTTCAAAAACATGTATACATCAGTTATTTTACACTTTTAAAAAACACAAATAAAATATTTTCTACATTTCCAATAACATGCAAACAACATATTTTGCACTTTTGAAAAACAAGCAATAATAAACCATTTTAAATTAAAATATTAAAAATTCATTATGTTGAACCTTTCAAAAACTTGTAAAATTGTACACATTAAATTCGATTTCATTTAATGTGGATTTTTTCACGTAGCTCATTTTAATTTCATACCTTGATTTTAAAATGGGTTATTTTGATTTTTGACTCACGATATTTATATTTTATATACTTCAAGACCTCCCCACACATTAATAAAAATTATTTATCACATTTTCATCTTAAAGCCATCGTCATGGCCAACTCCAACAATTGCCTCTGAGTCTGTGCGACACCGGAGATGGGGACCGAGTCCAGGACACTTCCAAGATATTGTAAAAATCTCTGCTTCGTCAACTGACCTGACTCAATCTCCTGGATAGCTTCACCCAGAGACAAATTCATGCATCTCAGGACCAAACTACTATCGCTCAAACCTGAGGAACGACCTGGATTCGTTGATCTATTACTACCCCTTCCGTTGTTGTTGTTACGGTTACTATCTCTGCTCCCAAATTTGTTCCTGAAAGCATCCCCAACTCTCCCTACGCTCTCGGAATTTACAAAATTGACGCTCACGTTCGGAATTTCCATTCTTCAAAAACAAAATAATAAAAACCCACAAAAATAATGTTAAAAACTACAGTAAAAAAACTGCATGATTATATTAGGTATTTTAAGGTCTTACTTTGGAAGCATGAGCGAGTCCAACTCATTCTTCATAAAGTCCATTGACCCCCACAATTTACAATTGTCACACTCCATTTCCGGAACTGCCATCGTCAGTGAAGACGAACCAGTCGACTCGATCATGCTAATAATTTCTTCCCTTTTCTCAGCGAGCATGTCGTTGTAACTTGACGTGAAGTCTTCTACCAAATTATTCCACATCGCCTGGGCCTCCACGACTGTCCTCAAATTACGTAATAAATATTTTAGCCTATCAAAAAAATATAAATTGAAATAAATATTCTTGTAGGCTAATAAAATTGGGCTCACCAGGGATATTAGTTGCGCCTGCAACCATCATCCAGGCTTTGTTCATAGCCTCGATTGCTTGTGGCTCCAGGGATTTGACATCCTGGAGACTCATCTGAATAATCATGGGCTGTTCCCTCACAGCCTCAATTACGGCCATCGCCATCGATTCCATATCTTGCTTCGATTTTGTATCTTTCTTGTTCTGTAATTAATTATTAATTATTTTGAATAATTTAAAAATTATTATTTATGCATTAATCACCCATAAGTCTATAATGGAAATACCAAATTTTTTTTATAATAAAATTAGAAAAAATTCAATTAATAGAAATCCTTTAAATTGAAATCTCACCGTCTCAGACTTCTTAGAAGGCTTCTCTTCCTTGACTTTCTCCGGTTTATTCTTTTTACTAGACATTTTCCACCACGAAAAAGTACTCACAAAAATGTTAGCGTATTTCTTTCTCAACTACAGCTATACCAACTGCGTGGATCTCAATTTCAAATTCAAAATCGAGAAATTTTGAAAGTATTGGTATTTTGAATTTTGGAATGGACTTTACAGTATAAATGAGTAAACGCGTCCCTGCAGTCAAAACTGGGACTGCAGGCTTAAGATTTTGTCAAGAAGGTTTTATAGATCCAATCCTATGTTAGTATGTACATAAATTGTCACACCTGATACGTTGTTAGTAAGGCACCTATTATGTAAAGTTTGATTTGCAACTGCAATTCTGTTGAAATTTAACCCCGTTATCGTTTTCGTATTGTAATACACTATAAATAATTTGCGAGCTTTGATAGTATTTAATATGCAATTGATCAAGCGTGAGTGAATTCAAAGTGAGATTGTGAGGCTGTCTTTATTTTTATTTAGTTTCTTTTAAATTGTCAAAGTTCCATTTTATATTCATAATATAGTAACTGCTTCTGCTTTAAAAATAAAATATCAAAATTGCGGAATTTTAACGGTGTCATGGATACAAAATTATTGTATAGGTAATTAGGCTAACATTAAAAGAAAATTGAAAAAAATACATCTTAAATCGTCACTGACAATTATTAGTCAGTAAAAAAACAAAATGTTCCAAATCCTACAAGAATTACAATGAGCTATGTTAAAAAAATGCACTAAATGAAATAGAATAAAATGCGTAAATGTAAATAATATGCTAGAAACGAGAGGTTTTGAAAAGTTCAACATCCTTTATTGGCATGTTTTTGAAAAGTGTAAATTGTTTTATATGCAAGCTTTTGAAAAGTGTAAATTGTTTTATATTCAAGTTATTTCAAAATACTCAAATTAAATGTGTTTGAAAAGTGCAATAAGATCTATCTATTTGTTGGTTTTGTTGTAAAAGTATGCACATTGCCCGATTCATTAACATAGTTTCGCAAAGTACAAAATATGGTTTTTACATTTTCTTAAAGTTCAGCGCGTATTTGTAAATAGTGCATTTTGTTTTAAGCTGAAAATGGATAAAACCTGAACATACAGTACATACTATACATGCACATTGAGTGATTGTGGAATTTAATACTGCAGAACAAGACAGAAATCAATACTCGAATTATCAGAGGTTAATAAAAAAAACTATAAGAATTGACAGACGAAGTATTTTATGATGCGCATCCTGCACAAGTCAATGCCCACAATAACAAGATGTAGGAAGGAAGGTATTAAATTGCAATAATTGGAGGCATAGATAACCCACCTATCACTCAAGCGTGCATTTATTTACCTGTCTTTTGATTTTACCAAGTCATATTCCTGTGCAGTAATAATAATTGTACTTATCGTGCATAATTATTTGCCTTTTGACTTTTGATGGTTCATCAATTCATGTAGTAACGACACTACTTGTGCTGGTAAAATTCGTAGGCCTATTTAACTAAAAACAGTCATTTGCAACAGGCACTTTCAATATACAGTATAGAATTTCGTTATAACCTTATGAAAAAAGTTAGGTATATGAAATAAATTATGCAATAATGCAATCCACTCCATTATATACGTAAATTGGTTGAATTTTGATTTAATAGATTTATAAGACACAGTACAGCAGCAGTTAAATATGAAAATTCAAAATATTATTTTCCTTATTATTTTTGTAGTTAATTTGTATAGCATAGCACAGTCTTCAGTGAGCAGCGTTAGCAGCCACAACATGGAGCACCTGCTGCTCACAGTCTGCAAGTTTTTCCGCTGGAACTGAACTCAGAAGATTTCCAATGTACTGGAGAAACTTGTCCTTTGACATCTGTCCCTCCCCAATCGCCTTCTGAGCATCTTCCAAGGATAAGCTGTGGAAACTTGAAGCTAAATTCGTTCCGTCAGCGCCAGTTCTAAAGTATAGCCAAGTTTGAAATAAACATTATTTACTGCGTTCGTACATTTTTGTAAGACACACTTTAAAAAATTAAAAAATCACCCAAACTATTAAGTCAATAGGTAGGGTTTTATTTTTATATATACGCGTAGCGTAGTACCTTTGAGAGTCCAAAAATGCTTTGTAAAAGTCAAGTGACTTAAACGCTTTGCATTTATTACATTCCATTCCACCGGAAGAACTCCTCTTCCCAGCGTGGAAGTCCTCGTAGCTCGAATCAAACTTTGAAGCTAATTTACTCCAAGTTTTTTCAGCTTCACGGGCTGAAAAGAATCAAATTGAAAATAATATAACATTATCAATGTTAAATTGGAAAAAATGTATGAAATATTTTCGGGAACATTGTCGGAAACATTGCCAGAAATATCTCGAATTTGTAATGTATAATAAATATTTAAACTATGTGTAAATGTGTACTAATTAATATGAATAATACCAGTGACATTCGCTTCGGTAGCGACCAATGTCCAAGCACTGGTAAGTGCTGCATCCTGCCCTTCTCCTTCCTCGGCCTCCTTTGACTTCCGATCTTTCGGAGCCCTCTGCCAAATGACTGGATGGTTTTGAACTGCACGCAGAATGGCATCTCTATTCACATCTTTATCTTTCTTGTCTTTTTTTTCCTTAGGCTTTTTCTCACCCTGGTGATTAAATAAAATTAAGCAAAATTAAATACAAATAAAGTACAATTTACATAGAGGGTCGAAGGCTGTGAAGAGAACTGCAAAATTGAATACATTTTTATATCCAACGCCCCTGCCCTACTTCCCCCGACCACTTTAAAGATTTAAATCATAAAATATGTATGTTTATGTACGCTATAGGAAATTTAATTTTGTTTTTGATTTTTGGCTTATTTCTGGATAGCCGATAGCCCTCTAGCACAGCGGTGACGGTGACGGTGACTAATCACTACTATTTGAGAAAACTAATTATAATATTATAATCCTCACGTCCTCACTTCAGTGTCATATATTGTATGTATTCGTGTCCTAATCTAATTACCTAAGCTATGACATAATCGCTTGTGGCTTAAGATTGCATATTTTTATCTAAAATGAAAAATGTTAACTCGTACTACACGAAGATAATTAATTTTAGAACGCAGTAGATAGCAGCAATTTGAAATACTTTGTTCACCGCTCCATGTGTGAGAGATGCATAATATTATGTGTCATTTTTTATATGATGCTAAAAGTTGCCGATGCGCTGCATATGTAGCAGGTGTCAGTTGGTGTAGCCATATATATGTATCTAGAATACCTGTTATGCATCATTGCTGCATGTCACAATGCAAAATGTAATATGTAATTCATAGAATAAAAACTCAAAATGACACAGTTCCAGTTTTAGCTAAATACAAAAATTACACCATCTACGTCTCTACGTGCACAAACAATTAAAATGTCTTGATCATGAAACATGTAGGACAGAATGTTTTACCCTTTCCAAAAACATGCAAAAAGAACATTTGGATGTTTTCAAAAACATGTAAAAATAATATTTTGAACTTTTCAAAAGCATGTTCAAATCAATATTTTACAATTTTCAAAAACATGCAAAAAGAACATTTGGATGTTTTCAAAAACATGTAAAAATAATATTTTGAACTTTTCAAAAGCATGTTCAAATCAATATTTTACAATTTTCAAAAACATGTAAATAGAGCATTTTGAACTTTTACAACATGTTCAAATAGAACATTTTGCACTTTTCAAAATACATACAAATACAATATTTTGCACTTTAGAAAAACTCATAGCTAACTTCACTAACTTGTGACACAAACTAATTCTAACTTTAATTGGACATGGGTCATTTCGGTTCATTCACTCACGATATGTATGTACAACTGCGTCCAAAAAATCGTTTGAATAAATGGCCATAAATTATGAAATTATTGTACAGAATTCCCATTTCTCAAACAAACTTTAAGTACCTACATTGCAAGTTTACAAGCTTTCAAAACAAAATGCTCAGTTTTCGCTTTTTTGGTTCAACTAGTAGTTTTTAATAATTTTTGTTAGTGAAAGTGTGCAATATCGACTACACTGTTTTACTGTATGCACCTATATAAACTACTTACACTAATTTAAAAAAATAGTTGCCAGTAATTAGTTACAAAAATATAAATATACTATGTATACTGTGTATCCAGTTGAAACCGAAACTGTCAAAAACAGTGGAAATCGGCAATTGTACATGTGAAAATAAATGTAATATTCCAGTAACTAAATTTTATATAAACTCTCAAATTATTACGTTTGATAATTATTTAATTCAAATGCTTTTAACTCACTTTATCCTTTTCTTTGTCTTTGTGCTCCTTTTCATGTTTCACTTTTGTTTTGGAGTCCTTGTCCTTTGGTTTTTCGTCCGACATTTTTTTCTGCAAATAGTTTTACACTACGGGACAAGAAAATTCCACAAAAAATAAGAAACTATACAAATAAAGTATAAGGGATGGTGATGGTACTGTGAGTCTGTGAGTAGCACACGGCAACGTCAAAGCCAAAAAGGAAACTTCGACTGACACTGGAACAATGGCCACTGGAACTTATCACTAAAATAAAGCACAACTATACATTATCACGTAATCTCTATATTAGCAGTAGTTATGCACGTATAAGTAATTTAAATGGATGAGCTCACAATATTATACACATGCTTGACTACATAGGTATTAGTCATGTGTGGATAAGTACGAACATATTATTATTATGATTATATGTAGAAGATGCACACATCCACACAATCACCCACTACCTTACCTACAGTTTCTTTACCTACCTACGTAGCTATTTGCTATTAGATCTTGATTTCACTAGAAAAGTTAACCATTGTTAGCCTTAAGAAACTCGCTTTCAACTTTAACAATGGTTAAACCTCAAAGCGAGTTTCTTAAGGCTAACAATGGTTAACTTTTCTAGTGAAATCAAGGTCTTAGGTACATATGGATGGGATGACTAAGTGCAATCTGTACCAAAACCAAACCAAGGTCAGTTGGAATTGCATAGCCTGTTCAAAACATCATAACCATAAGAATCCCACATTTACCTTTGCTTGCAGATTATATGAAACTGGACTCAACTAGGAACACGCAATAGCATTAAAAAACATCAAGTTCAAACCATAAAAATTGTATAATATTTGTATTTACATATAAAAAAGGCACCATAAAAATGCTAATGTTAAAAGTAGAGAGACGTAGAGGTTATGTACTTAGACATGTGCAAAAGAAGGCTCAAGTTATATCATATGGCACGCTACATAATAATTAGCAAGTATACAGTATATTATAATATTATATCCTGTCTCTTGTATACGAAACTACACGAAGCATGAGTTTCGTCGACTTTTTAACGAAATTAAAGCCCAATTCCCATGCACAATGCGCACTATACTATAACCTCTAACTCTGGACAGATCCAGATGAAATCTAGTTAAATTAAAAATAACAAATAACGTAAGCAGGTACTCTTAAAACTAGAGGATGCCTAAAAGACACGCACAGTGCCTTACTAGTTAGTTTTTAGTTTACATGCACTTACCTATATGGAGCACATACCATTAAATACAATTGAATGCACGACGATCTTGCTTATTTAGAATAGACTTATGCTTAAATAAATATTTCTAAAAAAAGACACTGAAAATATGTGTAATTTTCCGGTTTAATGAAATTCCAAAACGATAGGATAAAAGTGGTCAACAATATTGTGAGCCAAAATACCATCACCACTAGTGTATAAACACATACACCCACCAACATCAATATCTCAAATCACACACAGTCCATCATTTTAACAGTTACAAATCGTCTGTGAAGAACCAAAATGAAGCATTTCCATTTATAGCTAAAAATAATATGTACTATCTTACAAAATACTGAAATATGTCGTGAAATCATTCAAATAGAATATTTTGCGGTTTTCAAACCTATGTACCTAGGTAAAAAGAATATTCTGGAATTTTCAAAAACATGTCAATACAACCTTTAACACACTTCAAAAACGTTTAAACAGAACAATTTGCACTTTTCAAAAATATCTCAATAGAACATTTTATACTTTTCAAAAACATTAAAATAGATCAATTTACACTTTTCAAAAACTCATAATTAACATTTCACGCATGTTTCTCATTTTGTTTTTATGACATAGCTTATTTTGATTCTAGCTTAAATTGGAAATGGGTCATTTTGGTTCGTCACAGACGAAATATTAAATCGTTAACTATTACAATGGACGAAATTCTTATAAAATTGTGAAAGTAGTTATTTTTATATTAATTTTACAAAAAAGTCTCTAATCAAACTTATCATATTCAATCGATAATCGACAAAAAAATGTAAGATTTTGGTGACACAAAATATACAGAAGGTAAATGTACGAGTTGAATAACAGTGTTTTAAAATTGTTTGTTTGTATTTTAGCAAACAAAGCTGTCCCCATTTCGGTGTATTTTTACTATTAGTTATAGTATAAACAAGTTACGATATTTATCATTTAACCAAAAGTAAGTGTAAGGCATACAACAACAAGGTATTATAAATGGAAAAGTAAAAATACTTTAAATCAATAAAAATTGCATTAACTCTTAATAAATTCAGTCAACTACATAGGTAGGTAAGTATTAAGCATATAATAAGGCATACACATGGTAACTAAAACTAAAAATAAATCTACTAAATCTAATCTCTTCTAATCTACTAATCTAATAGGTAATCTACTTGGAAATAGTGTAACAACAAAAAGTTAGTGAAAGACACAACTCTCATTTGAGCTAAGTTATTGCTGGTCATGAAGTACAGTCAACAGTGGAAGTAAGAATTTGAATCATAGTGAATCTTTTATCCTTTATGAAGAAAAAGTTCCATGAGAAGTGGAGCATTTGTTTGACCAAGTTCTTTGAACTCTTTAGTTTCACCAACCCTCTCCTTGTTCCTAGGGAAATTTAAAAGAGTTAATAAAATGTGTATTTAAAGTAAACAAGTACTGAACGAAATACCTATGTGACCAATAACGACAATAATAAACGGCATTATGCACAGATAACTTGTATACAACATGATAGGCAAAAATAATAGAAAAATGTAACGTTCTAGAGAAAATTACCTGTTAATATAACTAAGGACAACAGACTTGAGCCGTAAAGCATTGTGAAGATGCGCCAAAAGGAGCATTTCTGCTGCAGTTTCAATCTTCAAGGTCGCTTCAAGAACTTTCTCACCAAAATTTTTTAATCCGCGCACCTCATACTTATCCGAAATTCGAAGCAATTCCGAAGCCTTTTCTTCCAGACCAGAAACTTTCCCCGTGTACATGTATTCCAGCATACCCCAAACCACATCCGCTTCAAAATCCGGAATTTCAACTGAATGCTGAGTAGATTCGAGCATCATAGAATTGAACATTGCCAGAAATACAGGACTCCGGGCTGGAACATAATAAATTAATTTAAATTGATGAACCAATAAGGGCTAATAACTCAACCCTACAATTTAGTTAAAGGATTTTTATTTGTATTTGTAGCAATGTATTTAGGTAAATTAGTAAACTGTTAACATACCAACCAATATATTCTTATGTACACTAAAAGTTTTAGTGGGAGTAACCAAAGACACATCGGCAAAATCGGAACTTTCCAGTAAATTTTGAAAATCTTGAGTAAGTTCCGTCATTCGCCGGAACAGACTTTCTGCGATAGCAACTGATGAAGCTTCTGTCTTATTTTTTACTGAGTCGATCTTGTGCTGTAGATCACATTTTACCCAGATACGACAGTGAATTTTGAGCGTGTCATCCACAAGTAAGCGCCTGGCTGGATCATTCAGTTCTTCCAGTTCCACAAACTTCCAAGCTATCCTCTGCTGTAACACGTTGAACTCGGAAAATTTAGGTGAAAGTGCTATTAAAAGTACGCATACAAACAGAAACATTTGGAACTGTGATACATAGCTCGGTTTAAAGCTGCTAGTAAATATAATAATAAATTTTATATTGCATTTAAAGCTATGTAAATGTGTAATTAAAACAACTTTATTAGATACATATCAGAATTGTAATTCAACAAAACAAAAACGCATACCATTTTGCTTGACTGGTTTTCCTTCGGAGTCAAGAAGAGAATACTGAATCCTAGCAGACAACGTAGCGTAATTTTTGGAAGTATTAGAATGAGGCATATAGTGTAGGCCGATCGAGAGATAAGGCTTTACAGCTTCCGCCTGCTCATTTGCATGAACTTGATGAAATAACTTCTTGGGATAAACATGCAGAACCCTTTTGTTGTAAATAATAATTTGATATTATCAAAAATTCATCGATAATATTATTTATAAAAATCAATTTTAAAAAGTAAGAATAATTCTCATATATATAGACTCTACTTCTAATTTCTATCCAAATCCAAACGTTGATATTACTGATTTAATATTACCAGTCAACACTAATATTCGGCCCACCCTCAAACCGGGGTGATGGTATGTCATCATCATCTGTATTGCATAAATTTGAGAAATCCTTTAGAGTCCACGCAAATGCAAATGTTTCCAACTCCCTCTAAATAATACATAAACACATATTTAATCAACAATAATAGAATTCGTGCAAATAGCTGAAAACTCACAACATATGCTATCCCATGAAACATACTTTGTCCAAATATTTCTACAATGATTTTTTAAATAATAATATTGAACATTTTATATGGGTTACAACCCTCTGATTAAACTACAAAACTAATAATTATGTAATTAGCCCGCTTAGCAAAATGTAAGTAGTATCCGTAGCATAATCCAATTACACATAACAACATAGTCACGCATGTTAATATGAAAAAAAAATAATGCGAAGATTACGGTTGAAGAAGCGATGTAGTCAACATCGTCAGCGTCAAAAGAATCACTCTTCCGTTTTTTGTTTGAAGCGGAACTCATTTCGAAAGCGAACGTCCCGTCCCGTCAAATTAAATTCAAATCTTGTATTTCTTTACAACCTAATAACAAATAAAAGTCAAAAGCAAGTCATATGTAGGTTGCAGGTAATTTTTATTACACAAACACGGAAAAACATGACATAAACTCAATAATATAATTATTTAAACAAAAAATACAATACCTATAAAACAGTATCAACTAATGCGGGCGAAAGACAAATTGTTACTAACTGAATATTCAACAAGAAGGGATGATTGAATAGGATCGGAATAATGAACGTGAGCGTGGGGTGAGTCCCGAGTCTCCCGAGTACCTTGAAACAACAAAAGAATGAACCTGAACTGAAACTGTTCTTATCTGAGTCCTGTATGTATCTGAAGAAGGAAGAAGGAAGAACTGCTGAACTTTTTGTTAACTAATAAAAAGTCGTTTCTTTTTCGTTTTGGTTTGATTAAAAACTATTTAAGCTTCCCACCCCCGCCAAATGTGTCAATGAGCACTGCTCGTCCCTTTGATTATTTATAATTTATTTGTAAGTTTTTAATTTTTTAAATTTAATAAATTAAAAATATTTAATAATCATACAAATAATACAAATATTAGTAATAGTAATACTGCATATAATTATTGAGTTTAATGGGATGAAATCAGAATGGATATGGTTTTACATGTATTTAGCATACTTCATTTCATTTGCTTTACTAAGTTAAAAGTCATTTCAATGAACGAGTAAAAAAAGTTTTAAAAATGTGAATTTAGTTAGGTACAGCAACATCATAACACTACTAATAAAACTCCGTCTACAAAATTTGGCAAAACCATTTTACTGCGTTATAAAATTGTTTAATAATATTGAGTTGTAATAATTATTCTAACAAATATATTGCATTCTCCACATTATACAAATTACAATTAACTTTACAAATTCTTATCGCTGACAATTTCTCGTGCTTTGAATTTCAACCACATTCCATTCTGAGGCTTAAGTGTAGTGACTGCATTATTGGCGTATTTCATCGGGATATCCGTTTTACTACTCGGCTCGATCTTAAAATTGTACACAAGATGTGCAATTGCTGCCTTTGCTTCAGTCAAGGCAAAACGCATTGCTACAAAACAAATCAAATAAAAATAAAAACACATTACATTAAAATACATTACTACCTACTTTTTATACTGTCTAAATAGTTAACACAAAAATATCGGAAATGAGCAGAATTGCTAAAGTTAAAGTAAACGCACCAATACAGTTTCTTGGCCCTTGGCCAAAGGGAAGATAAGCATAGGGATGACGTTTCGCCTTATTTTCGGGGGTGAATCTCTCCGGATTGAATTTGGAAGGGTCTGGGTAGTACTTCTCATCGTGTTGAATGCCCGTAATTGGAATCGCAACCAGAGTCCCTCTAGGAATGACAATATCTGTATCGGGGACGGTGTAGTCTTGCGTACATTTTCGCTCGGTTACGAAAGCCGGTGGATACAATCTGAGGGTCTCTGAAAAATGTAATAAAAAATGATGTAGCAGAGATGACCTTTTTAGTACAATGTAAAAAATTCTTACTGCTCAAAATTACCTGACATGACCATATCTAGATATTTCATTTGATGTGTGGCATCATAGGTTAAATCCCCTTGATTTTCCTCCATGCATTGCTTCACCTCCTCGAAAACCCTCTCTTGAACATCCGGATTCAAAGCCAATTCGTAGGCTGCAAACGTCAAAACGGACTCAATCGTGTCGGCTCCGCCAAGAAAGAAAAGAACACTTTGTGCCACAACTGTGAGGTCATCCAAAATGACGGCGTACTCTTTCTTACTCACACTTTCTTCTTCAATTAGTGCATCTTTCTCATACTGGTCCAGCTCCTTTTCGTCCATTTTTAACTGTCCAGCCTGAGCCTCGAGCATCATCTGCAGAAAATCCTGACGCTTCGGTTTCCCCTCCGCCTCCTCCGCTCTCCTCTCTCGAATGTTCTTCTCCACAATATCAGTAAAAAACTCGGTGGATGGTTTGTCCATCAAGGAAAGTCCCAACTTCCGGATCAACTTGGGAAATGTGAAAAAAAGTAGGAATTTTAAAAGTCTGTAAAAAGTAAAAGAATTTAATCTCTGTCCCATCTTTCGGAATTCGGACTCGTCTTTCGTGAATGCGTCAGTCTGGACACCGAAGCCGATGGAGGAAATGGCCGTCATTGTGTATCTCCCAAAACAGTCTTGAAAATCAATTGTGTTATCTGCAGATTTTGTACTCGAGTCTTGAATGAACTTTGCCAAGTCCCGGCCACAAGCGTTAAATAATGTAAACATTCGTCGGATTTTCCCTGTGCTAAATGTGGGGCTCATGACGGAGCGTAAATCTTTCCATTCTTTCCCTGTGAGGAACATCATCATCCTTCCGAATACTTTGTCGGACCTGTTCGAGTTATTTAAATTGAATTCACGGCGGTCCACAAAATGGTTAAAATCCTGTTAAAAACGAAGAGAAAAATAAATTAAATGTTAATTAAAATTATTTATAAAGGTAAACACAAGAATTTATGTTATGCTTTGTTTTTGTTTATTTTTAACAATTATATTATATACCTTTACTAAAATCCTCTTCATTAAATCTAAATCTTTGACAAAGAAAGACGCAGTTCCAGCTACAGTGAAAATCCCAAATTTTTCGTCTCCCAATTTCTTATACATGGCCACATTCATTTCTGCAAGGGATTTTTTAAAAGTTAATCGCTCGTACAAACTTCCAAAATCGCCTATATCCATACTTTTCACTTTCACACTTTTCCCAACCCAAAATTGGTTTTTAGGGGAAAAATATTTTTTTGCGACAAAATATATGATGGCAGCTACTCCCAGTAGCAAAAATGTCGTTGTACCGAACATTTTTGAATGCTAATTTTAAAGTCAGTAATCAAATAATGCTATTCTTTTCGCTGAACCAGACACCACAGAGAATTATTATTGTAAGAGGTCTTTTCGTGGCACAACAGCTGAACGCACGTCACATTAAATGAATCATATTAAATGAAAATGAAATCACTGTCAATTTTCGATGGTGGGCAACTGCATGCACTCAGCTGAGCAAGCGAGGCTAAATTAATCTATTTATAATTCATTGTGATATTTGACTGAATTGATTATAATGGTTCAGTGTAATGTTTTTATAAAATAGCAAATGGAGATTTATTCCAGTTATGGCCTGTACATTTAATGTTATATGGACCATGAATGGTGAACGACGAATGTTGCAGACTTATCGTTAGAATGTAAAGCATAAGTTTTTGTACGTTGAAAATGTAAACAGATTAATGCGGCCTTCTGCTTGATTCTATTTTAGGACATGAAGAAGCACTCTTCACTTTTTGCCCCTACATCATATTCCGTGCAATAAACGTATTGTCTTTAATTGAAGAAACAATACTTGCCAAATGGAATTTTCAAAAATGCAAAATTGTTCTATCTAAACCGCCAGGTCCTTTTTTTAAAAAAAATCTAACTCGACTATAATTTCCTCGTAATAAAGTACACTTGCACACATTACCACGTAAGAAATTCGATAATATTAATTCAATTCATTACGTTATTTGGCCTCAACTTATGCAATGAATTTACAAAATTTTCTTAAGTCAGCGTTGTAGTTTTCTTTTGTATTTTTAAAAACAGCAAAATTCCCTCAATGCACATTTATAAAAAAAAGTGCAAAATTGTCTGTTTATAAGTCTCAAATTCTTAATTCTACAAATTCTGCTGCACGTGGTGGTTGACTGTACAATTCAATACAGTTTTATTAATAGTAAATAATTATGCACCCACTCATGCCTGCTTCAGATGTGTAGTGACCGTCAATGGTCAAGTTTAAAGCTTTGGAATTGCAAATGTCAATGTCAAAAAGCATGTTTTTATTATCTGCAATGTTTTCCTAAATGTATAGATTTAATACTCGTTCATAAGCAGCTTTATGACGGTAATAAAGCATAAACAAGTCGTCACATAGGACTATGTACTAGGTAATCACTTTCATTTACTTTAATTATACTATTTTGCACACTCTGTGTGTAGTATGCCGCATATGACTGCGTGTAATCTTGCAATGGCCTTGGGGGAGTACAACTTGAAAGAGCAAAAAATACTGCTATGGTATTAGGCATTAGGCGAACATACTATGTACATCCATGTCCAAAACGACAGTGAACTTGTAAAAATCGCTCGTTGCGATGGAAATCATACTATGCATATGCACTGAGTATCAACATCTACAGTATGTAATTATAATATAGATCTGCCGGTAAAGTTTTTTATGTAGGAACCTTGGTCTGGTATCCTTGTAGAAATAGAAATGTAAACATTAACAAAAACATCAGCAAATAAGCAGCACTTTATTACACCTCGAAATTCACAAGTTTATTTCACTAAAACTCGTTGTTCAACAGATTACCAAAAAGTTAATATAAACAGTAAGAGATTACATACAAAATTTAGTCCTACGTGCAAACTAATATTAATAATATTGTATTAAAACTATAAGGCGGCGGAGATGTGCATGTGTACGTTTTCAATTCTGATTGTATAGTCTAATATAAGGAAATGATTGTCTGATCACACAAGACACAAACGTCTGCCGAAAATAACTAGTACATAAATGAATTAATAATATCGAAGTCTTTAAAAAAACATATCTGGGGATGCATCACCAACAACAATGATAAGAAAAAAATGAAAAAATACAATAATTGTCATGAAATTAATCAATAATAAAACTTTTATCATGCACATTAAAGGAAAATATTGGACACAAGTACAATCCGAGCCTGGCCGAGCCATATTATTTTTATTTAGAAATTACATGCAATAACCGCTGTTAATATCCAAACCAGCATCATAATAGAATTCTTAAATTCCACTCTCCACCGCAATAGTTACTTACTAAACTATAATATTCATATTTTTGTAAGATAAACAGTTCTCTTCAAAAATGAACTTTCTTAATACCACCACAAATTCACAAACTAAATAGTAAGTGAGACGAATCTAATATAGTCTAAAGTTGATCGTTTTACAAAAATACGACTAGGTACTAAGAGCATCATTGTCAGCAATGATTGGCAAGAAATACATGCATACTACACAATTACGATAACACTAACAACACAATTCAATATAATTCAAAAAATGTTTCGACAACAGCAATAGAAACAAAGTAACCAGCAATAAATATTTTTAAATATTTGGGAATGAGAGAGCTACGGAATTCATGGACAAATAAATAAACACTTTCATTTCTCCTACTTATATAATATCCATGTCCATATAGCACAAGTAAATGCACAATCTTCGTATAATCGTAATCTTATACATAAAACCTAAAAAAAGCTTGGTCCTATGTGTATGAACTTACTATATAATTAGGTATTAATAATTTGCTGAACTGCTTTCACAGTACGTATTTCACTGCATATTTTGAATATAATTAATCGCGTCTTTATATAAGACCAACCATTATTACACCGGTACTTAATAACAAGTTGAAATGTTCGGGAATTTGCATAGGTGGTTAGGAAATCCTGTAAAAGCACAATAGGATCTAACATACCTATACGTAACTAATAAAGCGGAAACAATTATTTGTGAAGAAAAAGCTCTGTCAAAAGGGTCTGATTCGTTTGAATAAGTTCCTTGAATCCTTTTGTTTGGCTAACCCTCTCCTTGTTCCTGCAAAATATAAGAACACAGTTCCATCAAAATTCAAAGTACGTAGCCAACTCCTAAAATGATAATACAAAACGAAATTACTGAATTTTAAACTTAAACTCATACATTCTTTGCATTTACCCAAATAAATACGGTAATTACGGTAGTTCAAATTTAAACACAATGCTACGTCAGAATAGGATGTACCGTAATGATCCAAATAGATCCCGGGGGGATGTACGTGAAACTTTGTCCTTGACCCGGGATCTAATAGAGACCTGGGATCTATTGGAGACCCCCGGAATCCATAAGTTACCCCCCGGGATCTATTTTAAACTTTGTCCGAGACCCGGGATCTATTAGAGACCCGGGATCTATTGGAGACCTGGGATCTATTTGGATCATTAAGGTAATAATTATTGATTTTAACAGGGCCGGATAATGCGGGCAGCGCAGGCAGCCCCCGCTGCTTGAACTAGCTTTCAAAAAACATGTAAATGGAACATTTCGAAGTTTTCAAAAATATGTAAAAAGAATATATTTTTAATTTTCAAAAACATGCAAATAAAAATTATTTTCATTAAAAAAACATGGAAATAAAACATTTTCCACTTTTCTCAAAACACGTAAATAGAACATTGAGGACTTTTCTGAACCAAGTAAGTAGAACATTGAGGACTTTTCTGAACCAAGTAAATAGAACATTTTTCACTTTTCTAAAACATGTAGGTAAATACAAAATTTTGCTTTACCTAAGAAAACCATCAATAAAATCAAAATGCTCGTTTTTGTATGGAAACAAATTCCTGCCTACAAGTAATTGCTTCGCCCGGTCCTGGTTTTTAAAGTAGATATATAGCTACTATTATGTTATACGTTTGTCGGTCCTGGTTTTTAAAGTAGATATATAGCTACTATTATGTTATACGTTTGTCGTACCTGCTAATGTAACCAAGTACTTTTGATTTGAGCTGCGAAGCAGTGTAAAGATGAGCCAGGACGAGTGTTTCGGCAGCAGTTTCGATGTTCAAACCCTCCTCAAGAATTTCTTCACAGTCCTCCTTCAGTCCAACCAGCTCATACTTATCCGCAATTCGGAGCAGATCCGATGCTTTTTCACTGAGAGCAGTGACTTCTCCAGTGTACATATATTCCAACATTCCCTCAACCACATCCGCTTCAAAATCCGGAATTTTCACTGAATTTTCTGCAGCTTCGATCATCGAAGACTGAAACATGGCACGAAACACTGGACTTCGGGCTGTAAAAATAATTATTTAAGTTTCTTATGTCAGTGACTATTGCATGGATTGATTAAGTAGATTTACGTATATTTATAAAGTGCGTCTGTATTAAGTAAAATACGTGACCATGGCATGGATACAAAGCAATTAATTTCTCCTTAACAAACTATAACATGCATTGTGTAACAATTAAGGATATCTCCAAAGTCACTAATATTTTTGTTATTTCAAATGAGGTCAACTTAAAGCAACATTTAAAATTAAAATAAGTTTTACCAATCAGAATAAGTTTATGCGCTTGTAGATTTTGAGTCAAAGTGACCAAAGTCACATCAGCGAATTCCGTAGTATCCAGTAGGCTTTTAAAATCCAAGCTAAGTTTTTTAATGCGTCTAAAAGTATTTTTTTCAACAGTAACTGATTCAGACTTTAATTTCTGTTTTACTGAGTCAACCTTGTGCTCGAGTTCACATTTAATCCAGATACGGCAATGTATGCGAACTGTGTCATCGATGACAAGACGCTTTGAAGGATCATGCAGCTCTTCGTAGGTAACTAAGTTAGGATAGCCTCTTCCTTTCGATGTAGTGAACTCGCTATACTCCTTTGGAATTCCTTTAATTTACAAGATATAATATATATAATATAATATTATAATATTACACGATTTAGCATTTAGCTAATTTTTTACAGGACTGGGACTGGGACTAGCACACCTTTAATTCTTTTTACATAACCCTTATTAGTTCTTATAATTGTATTAATAAGCAGTTATTATTGTCATAGTAAAAATAACCTACCAGTTTGTTTCTGAGGTTGGTCATCCGAATCTAAGAGGCAAACCTGCCACTTTGCGTCTACTTTTGGGAAGTGGGAGTGGAAATTTCTTACTGTCGCGGAAACATGCGGCTGATACCGGAGATTGACGGAGAAATAATCCCGAACGGCATTTGTGACTTCATTCACAACAACTTCCTTCTTGGGCCAAACTGACAACTGCCTATTATTATTTTACAGATATTAATTAAAACGTTAAACGGAGTTAAATTACTGCCATGCATTTATACTAAGTATTTCGCAATGGTTATTAGTTTTAATTTTCCTAATAATAAAAAAAGAAATTAAAACAAGTGCAATGATCCTTGAACTATAGGTAATCATTATTATTAGTTTCGCTTATAGTCATACTACTAGTAGAGCTCAATATGCATGATCTACTCAATTACACACATCCCAAATTTTGATTACCATGATCCATTGGATTTTGGCCCTCCTTCAAACTTTGGTGAAACGATCATTTCAGTAGTGGGAAGTCTGGATAAATTCTTAAGAGACCAAATAAAAGCAAATGTTTCCTCTTCCATCTATAAAAGAACCGAACATTAATTATATTCGATACAACTCATACCGCGCTAATCCGTATGAATTATATCCTACAATCAAACGCATAACATATAAAGAAAATAGAAATTAAAATTAAAGTTTATATTTAAATGCTTACAGTACCTCGGAAGTAGCCACGTAGTCAACTTGATCTGAACTGTACGATGGAGCCTTTCTTTTTCTGTCAGAATTCATTTTTAATTGATTACTTCGATTTGATTCCTAATTAATACCCACCTATTAATCCTTTACAGTCAGTTACTACTATAGGAAACTGGAGAAGGTTCGCTGACAAAATCTGATGGCTATGATTAAATTTCACTATAGTATAGTCGGATTCTAAATTCAAACCACAACACGATGACGAGTGGACCAGTGTACTGTGGACGGGTGGAACTTTATTATAAAAAATATTACAAAAAAATATTCGAGATTCAAAATTCTCATGTTTAAGTTTTCCTTCTCCCGTGCGTGACCAAGAAAAACTGTGAATGTATACAGATTGTATATAGCAAGTGGCCAGTCAGCCAGCCAGTACTACTAATATACTACTGAATACTGAATACTGACGATGACTCTGACAAGCAACTAGTGAGTCTAGGGAAGCCAGAGCAGTTTTAACTTAATCAGTTAGCAGCTAATTACGATTACTGCACTAAGCAGTTGGCATTTGTCAGTCAGTTGCCAAAGTGTCAGTGGATGTCACATGACAGCACATGGCTTTTAGAAAACTATGTTATTAAGTGTGCAAAATGTATTATCTTTATTTGAGTGTGAGTGTAGAAGGTAATATTTAAAGGCAGTACACATTTACCTATATACCCAGTGAAAAGCTTGGCTAAAATTATATTAGCACATCGTGTTATTTTCTGTTTTAATTATTTCAAAATTTAAATTATAATAAATAGTGACACAAAAATATGGTTGCTTTATTTTTAATTTTGGTGTAAATAAATAGGAACGCACAAAAACATCTGAAGAATGCATGAATTTTTTCGTGGAAACATCCCAACAAAAAATCCTAAGCAAAGTCTATAGCATAATCTATCTATCTGTACTATTCTATACTGCCACGATCCACGATATAATTAGCTTTGCATCATATGTAATTAAATCAGGCTGTCAGTTCTTACAAATTACAAAATTGCATGACGAGGAGTTTCATTCATGATTATGTCCGCCCTTTAAATAATTTAGCAGTGAGCCCTTTATGTTTACTACATATTATTACTATGGGGATTTTTATATTTTTATTTAATTTCAGATAAACCTACTACCTCATTGTTTTTAAGCCGTTCGTCCGTGCGGAATTCCACATTTGAGATTATTAAAAGAGTTATTATTGTGTAAGGTGTGAATTCTGAAATTCTGTTCTTTCAGTATATTAGCTAGGCGCTAGGTATACGTGCCTATGCATTACATATTACATCCCAAGTACTACTTGTACTCCTAACTATAAAAGGTATATTATATCATTAATAAATTATTGCTTATTAGGAGCCGATAACTACCTGTATTATACAGGCTGAAAATGTAATGTAAAATTGTGATTATTATATTATGCAGCTGGTATTTGTATGAATAGATAAAACTACAAACGGATTTAAGTAAGTAGCTTCATGTAACAAAAAATACCATGGGCATTGCCCCCACAGTAAACGCACTAAACCCATGATATATGTATGCTATATATTATAATAACATACGCTGTATAAGGTGCCTTCTGTCGCTATCGAACTAATTATGTAGTACAAAAAAAACTTTACCCTTGAGAATTCCTTTTCAATTTTTCAAAGTCATGATTTGCGTGTTCGTCGCTCATATACTCACATCACACAACACACGGCTGCTCAGCAGGGCTGCAATCATTCAACTTGGAGACTTTTCCAGTATTTCACAGGCACCAACAAAGGTGCCTAATAAGACGTCTGATTTTGATTTGTATGCTTGCCTTGCTTAGTATTGTCAGTCAGTCTATTTCCGAAGGTTCTCATTTCACAGATTATCGATTTTCGAATTTTTTGTTCGTGGTGTAGACAGACCAGACGTAATCAAATATATTCTTCACCGTGAAAAGTGGTCTATCATCATCATCATCATGTCGAAGCCAGTTTTGGGTTATTGGGATATTCGCGGGGTGAGCGATAAAGTTTTAGTTTGGGTAAAATTATCAAGAAATAATATGAAATTATTTATATGAAATTCAAAAATAAGGTCCAAATATTACAAAGCAAAATACATTGCGGTACTTTGTTAATTTAATTACAAATTTTAAATTCTACCTTACCTGTGTATTAAATAGCGTGGCCAGGCCATCCGTCTTCTCCTCACTTATTTGGGAACTGACTTTGAAGACAAGCGCTATGGCATCAGTGAGGGATCTCCAAGTTGGGGTACAGACAAATCCAGTCTAGGTCTCGACTTTCCTAATGTAAGATTCTTCCAGAAAGAAAACAAATAATTCCCAAAATGAAGATATTTTTCACAACTACAGTATAAGTTCAAACTTTATCCACTGGACTTATCCTGCTTTGCTAAATGCGTCTTTAAATATAGCGTTAGAGAAATCATCAAATCATGTGCAAAGTCTTCGTTCTACAGTATCAAACTTTGTAGAATTTTAAATAATCAAATATCAAACTCCACAACAAAAACGAAATAGTACAATAAATGCCCCAAATATCTATAAATCGAACTACGTAACTGCGGATACTGTGGATCATAAATTTTATTTCTATTTTTAAATGTTAGCTCCCTTATTGGATTAATGACCCAAGCAAAAGCAAAGACCAGCTGAAGCTGACAGAATCCAAAGCCATTCTTAAGTACGTTGCAAAGACTAGGGGAGGAGGAGTCTTGTATCCAAAAACTCCCGAGTTACAAGCTGTAGCTGATATGGTGGAGGGGCTTGTAACGGATTTGCAAATGGCCTTGGCTAATGTTGTCTACTCAGCGGTAATAATTGCATTAATATTTTATATCTACGATTAATACAATATGTAAATACAAAGTACATACTTACAGAATATAAATACGTAATTTAATACTTAATCCAATTCAATATTAATTGTTTTGAATAAATTATTAGCTCAATTATAATAGTTTTTAATTGAAATTTTATGTGAGCTACGAATTGTTTTTTTAGACTGGAATTCCAAAAGAGCCCCTTGAGGAAACTGAAGCAGAGAAGTTTAAACAGCTTAATGGTTTTTTGAAGAATCGACAGTGGGCTGTAGGGGACAGTGTAAGCATTATTACTGATATAAAAAATACACGCTAATACCAACAATTACTACCTATATATTGAGCAGTCATACTCACTACTTAAATGAAAATTAATTTAATAATATATATCATAATCCTGTGCTCAGTACCTATCAAACTTTACATGTCTATAATCTCTAATAATGTATTAATTTATTCATGCCTTTATATTCAATTTTGGATACTTTAGATTTCCTTCGTGGACTTTTTTACGTACGAGTACTTGAAGCGCTACACAAAATATAACCAAGATTTTTTAAAACCCTATCCCGCACTCATGAGTTATTTACAGAAATTCGAGGCTCTTCCAGAATTAGCAAAATATATTGCAGCAACAGAAAAATTAGTTTCATACAGTCCTCTGGCGAGTCTCAAATTTTGAAAAGTGGCAATAAAAAAATCTAGTGATCCTTGTCAAAAAAAATAATTACATCTCGATGTTGTCCATTTTATTGATCGGTTATATCAAGGCCGATTTTATAGTTCAATAATCTATTTCTGACAGAAAGAACGTAATTTTATGGCCGAAAAGAAAAATACCCAGGAAGTCGTTACGTTCCGAATTTATATATATATATATATATATATCTGCATGTAGCCCGTGGACGGGACTAGTTATATGAAAAGCCAATTAACATCACCAATCGTAGAAAGCTAACTCAAGGAAATGTCAAAAATTATTTTGCTTAATTTGGATAACAAGTAACATTTTCACGGAACCGATAGAATCAATATTTCTAACGACAGAGTCAAAATTTAAATTTAATGGTCAATCCTGAGTAGTGTATATCCCATAGGTGAATATTACATATGGAAATTTCGGAACTGAATAATGTCCCTGATTAAATGTAAATTCAAGAGTTTAAAGTTCACTTAATGTCGGGTTTCCTGCATCTTACTAAACTTGTTGTCAAATAGAAAATTAAAATTACCTGCACATTCCGAAATCCTAACACATTTCCTATGAGCTCCTATATTAATGTTTTGTTAGTTTTAATCGTAATTGAAGTAATCTAGACTATCGTCATGTTACATGTTACCGGTTTGTGCGGAAGCATCTTAGTTACGAACGCAAATAAAAACAGTTATTTTAATTGTGAATAATAATTTTACGCAACCAAGTTTCTATTTCATGGTGCAATAGCTTTAAATTTTGTTCCCCCTATTTTAAGTGTTGAATGTTGAATTTCCATTCAGATATTACAAATTCATTCCAATCCCAAATTCAGCATCATCAGTCAAAGTTCTAGTTGTCTCGTTTAAATGCACACAGTTGTATTTATTGTGTTAAAAACACGTTCTATCAAAAATACTGTTGCTAATCGATATTATGATATTTTAATTGATAATAATGATAATATACATATAATAAATTACACACATGATTACAGAAATCATGCTCACAAAGGCAGAAGCTTATCTTAACTTCTATACTCTGTCTATACTTTCGAAACTAAATTTTTTACCCTTAGAAGTAAACGTTAACTGTGGGACAATACAGAAGCAAAGGGTTGTTTGGAGAAAACGATTATGGTTGTTGTATTTCTGTTTAATGTGTTTAACTTCCTTACACCAAATTGTGAGACTCCTTCAGTCGCTCGCATATCCAAAGTATTTTAATATTCAGCATTTTCCGATCCACGTAACTATCACAACAGGGAGCAGTGCTGCAGCAGTGATGAACTTTTTCTTGTTTATATTACATCCCGATATGTGTAATTCACTTTTTAATACTCATTTTACAGAAAAAATCGAAAAACTACCACAAAATCGACGTTCGGATCGACAGCTCTGGTCTGTTTTTAAGTATTCGTTCGTAGAATTTTGCACTTTATTATTCCCAATTGTTCCAGTTTCATCAGTACTGCTGGTGACTGTGATAATAGTTTCTTATCCTAACATGAAGTTCTTGATCTACAACATAATAAGTCCTGAATTTCACAGCTGGATTACTTTTGTTGCAGCATTTAGCATTGAAATCGGCAGTATGTCAGTTTTCATGTTTTGTGTATATTTTTGCTTATTTAATATTTTGATTTTTGTACTTAAAATCGATCGTGAAACGAAACAAGTTGTTGAAGAGTTGAAATGTCTTCACGATCAAAATAAGGGATCTCGTTTTTATACCTACATTGATTATGACAATATTATAATGAAGTGTCGGGGTATTCAACTGTTAATAATTTATTTTAACGAGATTTTCGCCTACATTATTTTTACTTTAAGAGCTACTTGGATTGTAGCCTCTATCTTTGGTTTAGTCTGTGGAATTCTATTTTCGGGATCCAATCCAGCTGTTGGCAGTTTTGGTACTTTCACAGTTTTCTTAGCAATTACGTGCTACATTGTAATGTTTGGCAATTCTTTTGTCATCACTGGAAGACTAGGTAAAGTGAAACGAGAGCTGCTGTGTCGTTCACAAACTCGATTAATTTGGAATCAACGACGAAAAATTGGAAGCAGCCAAATTGAGAGACGAAACAAACGGTTAGAAACAGAAAATTGGCGTGCCATTCACAAGTATGGAAAATCTATCCGAAATGTTGGAATCAGGGTGGGAAGGTTTCATACGTTGGAGAGGAGATCAACTGTCATTTTTTTAAATTTTGTATTGCGGAATGCTGGACGACTCCTAGTCACTTTACGCACATGTCGTTACGTTGAGAATTAGATGAATAATGAATTAAATTACATTCACATTTAATTATATGCATACACGCTTAGAAAATATCTTGACACGAATGTAGTTAGGCCGTGAGTAGTTACTTTTGGTTACTTTTGAAAAAAATGAGTGAAAAAAAGTGCATGCTTGCGCCATCTAGCGGATTTTTTTGGAACTAAAGTTTCTAAAAGTTGTCGTAAGGTGGCGTCTTAACCTAACCTAAGGTTCCGAAAGTTGCCGTAAGGTGGCGCCACCGCCTAACCTAACCTAACCTAACCTAACCTAACCCATCTCCTTAACCTAACCTAACCTAACCTAACCCATCTCCTTAACCTAACCTAACCTAACCTAACCCATCTCCTTAACCTAACCTAATGGCGCTAGTGTCGTCTGGTCCTGGTATGGCTTTGGTCCTGTGGCGTTGGTTCTGGTATGGCTTTGGTCCTGTGGCGCTAGTGTCGCATGGTGTTGGTTTTGGCTTTGCCTGGTCCTGGACTCCTAACCTAACCCAAGTGGCGCTACTGTCGTCTGGTCCTGGTCTTGCACTCCTAACCTAACCTAAGTGACGCTATTGTCGCCTTACTGGTGTTGGTTCCGGTATGATATTGATTGTGTGACGCTACTGTCGCACTTGGTTGACATTGGTTCTGGTCTCGGCCGTGTGACGCTAGTGTCGTCAGTGGGAGCGTCGCTGCCTTTGGGTCGCCATCATGTCCTGCACCGATGTCCTGGGAGCTATCATGGTGTCCTTGGGTTGTCAGTGTCCTTGGTCCGACATAATGTTCTGGGGGTCGCCACTATCTATAGCCTGGCGTCAGTCCGCCATGACACCCTGTCCGCCATGACACCCTGTCCGTCATGACACCCTGTCCGTCATGACACCCTGTCCGCCATTACTATGTCCGTCGTTTTGCTTTGTTTGCCATTGGTAATTCCCTAATGGGAAGCTCGGCGTAGTTCTTAGCCCGCTGTCATTGCTGTGGAGAAAGACCATTCAAATGCCCTCTGCAGTCTGTTGCAGCTATGGGGGGTAGCGAAAGACCTTTCGAATGCCCTCTGCAGCCGTAAGGGGTGGGGTCTGCTGTACCTTGAGCCCGCCGCTGCCCTGGACCCGCCACTGCCCTGGACCCGCCACTGCCCTGGACCGGGCGCTGCCCTGGACCTGGCGCTGCTCTGTGGGTCTGCCACTGGGTAGGGCTCTACCGCTGTCATGGTGACTGTATATTATGTATGGGATCATGCACACGCTATGTCACATGCAGTATAGACTACGTAACACTTAAATGGTCTGTATGGGAATCCATTTGCCTTTTGTATGCTTTATATATGAATTTTTTTGTGAGCAATGACAAGTTTTAAAAATAAAAAACATTCAAAAACATTTACAAATGCCAATTGTTTTTTTATTACAGTTTTTTAAAATTGTTTTACAAATTTTTGAAATTTTGTTTACAAGTTTTTAAAATTATTTTTAATTCTTATTTTGTAGAATGTTTACAAATTATTTTTTACTATTTTGTTTTTACACTTAACATTTTTAAAATCTTTACAGACTAAATAATTTTTTTATAAATGTTTACAAATTGTATTTACAAACTAATTTTGTTTCTTAAATTTATTTGTAAAAATGTTTTACAAACTATTTTGTTTTACAAACTTAATTTCTTTTTGAAAGGTATTTTTGAAATAATTTTGTTTTATTTAGTTGTTTTAAATTTAATTTAATATTTTTTAGTTATGTTACTACAAACTAGTTTAGAAAAATATTTGTTTTTACGAACTATAGTTTTTTTTAAGTTATTTTAATGTATTCAAAAAACGTATTATTAGTCTAATGTGTGAAATCCGTAGGGTAAACTAAAGTTTATGTTATTGTTGTCTGGATAATATCTGTTTACATCTAATCCATGGAATGCAATTTTGTCTACATTCATCAGATACAATTTGTGATCAATCGATCTAATTAAGTTGACAGGCAATCGTTTGATTTTTTGCTCATTTATTGCTGTTTCATAGGTATCAAATGTACAGGATTTTAAACTATTGCTTGGAATTCCCTTGTATTTTAATTCGTCATGCCCGCCAAATGATCTTATAGCATATTCCTTGGCTCTGGAAGCCGCAACTTTCCAAATATCCATGTCCTCAATTTTCCATTTCCCACCAACACCAGCATTATGATTAACCAAATCAGGATACTCTGCCAGCAATGCATGTCCTGCTGGTAATTTAGAATAGTCCACAAAGCTTTTGCATTTGTATAGGTCTTCAAAGTATGTATTATTAGGATCCAAAATCTATGAAATAAAAGGAATGTTTAATTAGATTTATTTTTAAGTAATTGCTATATAATTTGTTTAAATTTATTTCATGCTTTAAGATAAATAAACATTACTTGCCTGGAAAATATGGCTGTCGGTGTCAGAGTACTGGTGATGAATCCTTTCTTTGAACACCGGCTGGAACTCTTGGTAAAATCCAGAGTAAAAAGACACTTTGGAATGCTCCAAGCAATTAAAACCTCCTTGGATAGGCTTGTCCAATATTACTTTTTGTGGTTTTAGTACAACTTGAGTTATATTGTCCGACAAACTTTTGAAACCTGTGCATCTTTCATCAGCTATTGTTTTCACCACACTCACGCGAGATGAACAAAATTTCACAGTGATAAGATTTTCGTTTGACTGTAAAAATTTTCCATAAATTGCATTGTTCATCAGTTTCAAGAAATCTTTGTCTGATTTCGATTTTGCATTTCTTCTTCTTTCAACGTTTGTTGTTATATAGTCTTTAATGTAAGCTTGATGTGAGAATGAAAATCCTTGATGAATTTTTACAAGTTTCATTCCCATTTTTAAATAATATTGCAGCGATGCATGGTTTACTACATAATGCATTTTGTCATAGCATGTGAGCATAAGTTTTTCTTGAGTCAAGAAAGATTTTCCCAACTGTCCAAGTTTCGACACGTGTTCTTTTTGACGTTCTGACAGTTTGTTTAATTGAATTTTAATTTTTTCAGGACACAATGGAATTTCCTTGGTTTTTTCTTGAACATCAATTGGGTATTCTAAATCCACTTCTAAGATATACCCTTTGCTTCCAGCTTCAAAGTCCCGATTTATCCAGTCTATACTTTTTAATGTGTCCTCAGTTTCCCATTTAAAATTTCCAAGTGGGAACTTTTTGCATAGAGCTTCAGCATACATACCGTTCTTGTCAACATAAAGAAGGTGTTGTCTTGGTAGGTCAGAGGTGTAGTGTTCCGCATCTCGTTCTGTATTGGCCACTACAATTTTCTGCGAGGCGTAGCAAATCCCACCTCGAATCCCTTTTTTGACCATTTTATACATTTCATAGTCCCGTATAACATCAATTTCAACACCGTTTGTCTTCAAAAAACTTTGCCAAGCATATCCGCTGGTAGTGCACACGTACGTAGGATCGAGCCCAGTGTTTTTTATCCCGATGCGTCTAAAATTCTCCCACACTGCAGCCAACAGTACACTGTCCAGTAAATTGTAGAGTTTGCAATACTGGTTAAAGTCTTTTATATTGAACTTTGTAATTATTTTGTTCACAAGTTCCCATTCTGAGTCTGTTATTTCTTTTCCTGTCAAATCATTATTGAACCATTTACGTTCTGGTATGGGATGTCCATCTTGAAATACAGTAGGAGAAGTAAGATAACTGTACGGAAACGGAATTTTTGCAAACAACAGTTCAATATTTTCTTTTGTATTGGGAACTCCAGCCGAAACCATTTCCGGGAAACACTGATCAATTAATGTCAAACTTTCACATTTTTCTTTTGCAATAACGTCAGCCAAGTTGGCCAAACTGTCTTTCACAAATTGACAGCTGTCAATAAATCTTATTTTCACTCTTCGATCAATTTCTTCTATTGTCTCTGTATTGTCACTTCCCATATTTTTATTAAGTGCTGGTAAAGTTTTATTTTTATGCGCAATTGTCATTTGCACAAATTTCTCTGACGATTTTGCAATAACGTGAACATCCTCAGCATCAAACATTTCTTGTTCCAATGCATTTACAAGCAGATGCAGATCAAATCCAGTTGAATTATGACAAACACATACAAGTTCATGTTTGTATTTAATCTTGAGGTTGCATGACTGACACAGAGCAGCAATGTATGTACCTTCTGTATGGTTATGATGATAAGTTTTAATTACAGACTGCTTTGCTTTGCCATTTACTGCATCAACTGCTCCAGCAAATCCGCCAATTTCATCTCCAAGTTCTTCAATATATTTATCAATTAAATCTTCATCAAACGCTTCTGCGTAGCTTCGTTTTTTCTTTTTCTTTTCAGCAGTAAATTTCCGATGACATAGTTCACAATGTGTCGCTGCTTTATGTTTTCGCAATGTTTCAGCATCTGGTTTGTTGAAATTATTAGTATTTCGAATTTTACTCACAAGTTTGTCTGCCCAATAGAAAACAGACTTGTAAAAATGCTTGACTGGATTTTCTCCATTGTAATAATTTGCATGAATAATTTTCATATCAGATGTTGTTGTTTTCACAATAACAATCGCATAACTTGCTGGTTTAAATTCGGACACCATTGTTGTTGCCTTTTTTCGATTTCCTAATGCCTTAGCAAACGTCTCCCAGTCGTAGAATAATATGTAGGGCACTGGTAATGTCATATGTTCATTTCTGAATTTAATTCTGAACCGTTTATCAGGAAAATCATATATTTTTTCTTTCACTTCTGTACAGCTGTGTTTCAATAACTGTTCTTCAGTTTTTTTGAAACGAAAACACTCTTGGCAGAAATACAATCGTTTTTTTTTGATATGTCTAAGAAATCGATCCAAGTCATTTATCAAAACAAAATGGCAACGTTTTCCTTGCTCATCGTTTTCATGAATCAGGAACAGATTTATGACTTTTGTAGATTTATGTACACTTTTATAGTTGAGAACAATATTTTTTCCTTCATGTGTAAAAACATTGACACTGATATCGTTTTTCTCTTCAAATAATGGAATGTCTTTATGTACATCAACACCAGCGTCACTTATCATTGAAAAGTCAAAATTGCACAGATATTTTTTCCAATGTTCAACTTGATGTAGATCTATTTCGATGATTCTTGCTCTACTAGTTTTTGTTTGCTTCTGTTTTTCATTAAACAAACGATTACACAAATTTATTTCATCTTCCATGTACACCCCTGCTGCAATGCAGTAGTGAAAACATTTTCCATCTTTGTTGTTGATATTTATAATTCCTTGTTTTTTAAATGGCATCTTAAGATGTCCGCGTATTTTTGAGTTTTTTAGTAGTGAAATTTCACCCATTTTAATTTGAAATGATACAATTTTAATAATTCTCCAACCACTTCCATGTTCAGTGAAATTATTCTTTTTTTCAATAATTTCGTCAGCAGCTTCAAGCAAAAGAGAATGTATTCCGTTTGAATCATGAATATCAAATGGTCTGGAATCGAAGAATATAGTTTCTTCATGTGTAAACGTATGATCAGCGTCTTGAAGTACACAACCAAGTTTTCATTTAACAGTTTTTCAGTTGGATTTTTTACAAATTCGAAAATATCTTCAATGCTGATAATTTCATCTGTTGGTTTATATAAAAACTCTTTGACTGCGCCAAGATTTGACCTTGAAGTTTCTTTGAAGAACGACAAGTCCATTTCATGTCTGGCGTCCAAGTGGCCACCTCTCTGCCCAATACGAGTACACGCATGCGCAGATTTGCATGGAGTATACATTTCACAGTCTTCGCAGTAATGCAAGCGCTCAACGTGATGGTAGTAAGGATACCATTTACGAGTATCGTAAGAACATCCAGCCATAGGACAATTAAGTAGCTGTAAATTAAAAAAAGTAAAACAATCAATATTCAGTAAAAAATTAGATCATTTTTTGAGCCAGGAAATTTGGCTCATTTGAGCCAGGAAATTTGGCTCATTATCATACCGGAACCAACACCAGTCCGGAGCGCCCGATCAATAACATACCAGAACCAACACCAGGCGCTCGATCGATAACATACCGGAACCAACACCAGACGCCCGATCGATATCATACCAGAACCAACACAAGGCGCCCGATCGATAACATACCGGAACCAACATCTGTCAAGAGAGATGGCGAGATAATCAATAATCCTGGCATCTGGCTCATTTGAGCCAGGAAATTTGTCTCATTTTTTGAGCCGGGGAAATGTGGCTCATTTGAGCCGGGAAATTTAGCTCATTTGAGCCAGGAAATTTGGCTCATTTTTGGAGCCAGGAAATGTGGCTCATTTGAGCCAAGAAATTTAGCTCATTTTTAAAATTTTGACCTATTTTTAAACATTTAGCTTATTTTTTAAAATTTTGACCTATTTTTTTAACATTTAGCCTATTTTTAAAATTTTGACCTATTTTTTAAACATTTAGCTTATTTTTAAAATTTTGACCTATTTTTTAAACATTTAGCTTATTTTTAAAATTTTGACCTATTTTTTAAACATTTAGCTTATTTTTTATGAATTTGACTGTTTTTTTTAAAATTTTGCTCATATTTTTTATGAATTTCACTCCATTTTTATAAAATTTAGCTTTTTTTAAGTCATTTTTTTCAAAATTTTTCTGTTTTTTTTTAAATTTTGTTTCATTTGAAAACAATTCAGCTCATTTTTTAAAAAAATTTGGCTTATTTTTACGACATTTTTTAAGAAAAAGGATTAAATTCTAAGACAGTTGTCTTAAGAATTTAAGAAAAAACATATAATTTAAGGAAATTATTTAGTAAAAAAAGAACTTACGACATATTTAGGATCCTTCTCTCGTGGCTGGGTTTTCACAGCGCGTGGAAATGTAAATGTTTCCTCCATTACTCCAATATAGGTTTTTGCCACTCACTGTACAGTCTTTTTAAAAATTTATAGAGTTTCAAAATGCACAGAACCAACAGCAATCCAATCGATAAATACAACAGTCCAATATCTTGAGGAATTTCAGGCTTTCCGCCGGGATCAATTTTGCTCTGCTTCAGCAGGGTCCACAGCAGAAACTGAACTGACTCGGCGAGCGAATGGGACAGGTGTTGACTATCTAGCTGCTCCCCCTCTTTCATCAAGTTCGATCGAATGAGCTCTAATTTTTCGCTCAACTGTGTATGGTCCAACTCCCCTACTTTATTGCCATATGCACATGACATGCACAAAATGGTTACGCACAGAGTTTTAAAATACATGTTAACTGTTTGACGTCACTCACGCTAATGGCTATTTTTTGAGCGTTTTTTCTTTATTGGGAATTTGTCAATACAAAACCAATAATCAGGCAATTCTTTTTTAGTAGTCGGTAAATGAGGCAATTCGTTTCTAACAGATGGCGGGTCGGTCACTTCTATTAAATCAGATGGCGGGTCGGACACTTCTATTAAATCAGATGGTGGGCCAGACACTATTATTAAATCAGTTGGTGGGTGGGAAACTTCTTTTTCAGCAGATAGTGGGTGGGAAACTTCTTTTAAATCAGATAATTCGTTTAAATCCAAGTTTTTCACTGGTGATTTTTGAATTTTATTATCGATTTTTTCCGCAAAATTATCAGTCTCTGGTTTATTAGTTTCGCACGATTCTAGATATATGCGCATTAATTTATTGTAAAGGTCAGGATCGATACATTTCATTACTCTAGCCATTGTAAAAACATTTCACAAGCTATAATTTCACAAAATATGGTGCAGATAATTTTTTTAATAAGCTCTGAATTCCTCAGTAAAACGTTTTTCAAGTTTTTGGAATTTAATTTGTCTAGAATGTTATTGATTTTATAACATTCAGTTGTACAGAAAATTGGATAATTTTTTAAACACTCTGCTATAGATAAGAGCTGATTTTCACTTGCACTTTTAATAACAATTTTCGGATTTTTGCATAAAGTCAGCTTGTATAAAAACTCGCATTCTGTCTCTAGCCTAGTTATCATGCTGATGAGTAGGCTTCACAATTTTTGTCTGGGAATACATGTGAACGACACCAGTATTTTACGTTCGTGCTTCTTGGATGCAAGTCCATCATTAAATGACCAAACTTACGCAGTTTAACTGCTTTTATATACGCATCTTGTAGAAATTTTATATTATTTGGACATATTTGAGACGCTAATCTTTTAATTGTACTTCGGTCACGTGGCTGATCAAACATAATTAAGTACTGGGAATTAATATTGACTTCTCGCAACTGTTTTTTAAATGCATTTTGTAGAATAAGTACAATGAAAACTCCTCGGTGATGCGCATGCTTTACAAAAAATCTAGTTATGAGTTCCAAGCTGTCCCCTTTTGTAAGTAAATCCATCTGGTCATCAACTATAACTAACGTTGAATCTGTAGCCAATTCTTCAATGTCTTGAATGTTATTAGTGAATATAATATTATCATTTTCTGCTTGCATCTGGTAAAAAATAGGTTGAAAATCGCAGTACACGTACACAACTTTATCCAATTGTTTAGATATGATTTCATGTCTGCGTCTAATTAACTCTTTAACCATGAATGTCTTTCCAGACCCGGTGCATCCTATGACAGACATTGTAAAAGGATGCAGCAACTCAAAATTTATGACGTCCATGCTGAATAAAGTGCCAACAACGACTGATTTAAAATTATAAAAACAAAATTAATTTATTACAAATTTTTGAGTGATTATTTAAATTAACATTTTTGGATTACAATTTTTCTAATTACTTAAATTAACATTTTTTTCTTATTAATTAATATTTTATCAATTTGTCTAAGTTCACAATTTCATTATCCGGAATTATTTGAAACAATTACAATAACATGAATTAACAAGACATTTTTCTTGTCTGTTGTAAATAACATACGGATTAAAATTTGGAATCAAATTTACAAAACGTTCAACTTTCTTATCATTAACATTACAAAAAGTTGTAAAAGAGTCTAAAATATTTCTATAAGATATACCTATAATTCTAGCGTACAAATAGTATATACAATATTGCCCACAAACGTACGAATAATCGCTTTGGAGCTGCCTACAGTTTACATTAGTTATACAAATATTTGGTTTTTCTATATTATAACTATTTACAAATTTGCCGAAGCTATCAAAGAATTCACATTCATGTTCGGATTTGATGAACCATGCCACCCAATGGGATCCGTTGTTATTAATACTATCTACATTTTGCACTATAGCTATAGGATAACTAACGAATTTTACTTCTTCTAACAAAGTATCAGCTGCTACAATATATAAAGGTATATCTATATTTAAATCTAATAGTAGTCTACGAAGTGCTTCTCGAATAGAACTTGTGTTCATATTTTCAGTGTTCGAAATGTATTTGTTTGTTTCTATCCAGTTCAAATACTCCTTGGTACAAGCAATAGACGAGTACGGTTATGGCTTTATCCAATGGTTTCTTGAATTTCAATCCAATTTTCACTTGGCCTTTTCGGTTTACAGACAGAGCGTTTCCAATGTTTGGTAAAAGTTCAACACCAGTAAATACATTACCTGTAAAATACAAAAACACAAATTATTAAGCTATGCTAGCTATGCTAGACTGCTGCTGCCATGCCAAGTCAATATTGTGTTTTTATACTTTACCTTTGAGGTAATTATCTCTCGAGATTCCATTTCCTAAAGTTTCAAATGCGACTGTCTTCCGCAACGTTCTTAGAGCAACTAAAAAGTTGTCACCGGCTGTCGCGTCATCGCCTTTAAAACTGTATGGAATTACTCGATTTTCCACGTTTTCTCCATTCCAAGTGACGTTCAGTTCACTTATATTGAAATTTTCAAAATTAAAAGCTGATTTCATCATATTTTCATTGAAAGCTTCAGAATCCAGCATACAGAATACCATTAGTTTTGGTATTTTTCCAATAACAATTCCGTCAGAAGTTACTGATGACAATCCTTTTGGTACTGAAATGGCTTTCATTTGAACTTCATTCGTTACATATTTAAATGTTTCATTGTTTGATAGCTGTTGTCGATGTAAATTCACAACATCTTGCGAAACTGTCTTCTTTGCAGCATAAAAAACAGCGTCTGTAATTTCTGCTTTATACGGGCAACCAGAAAATCCATCTTTATCGTTTTTTGCACAATCCAAATACAAGTAAGGATCGCTTCGTTTTAAAATAATTCGACACTCTGTCCCACTTGGAATATATCTGTTCTGGTTGAAAAAATTTCCAAGCAGAGATCCAAGTAAATAGAACTGTTTCGAGTTTTGTGTCAATTGATATCTTGCATTATATCCAGCGTCAGTGACAGCATACGTATTAGGCGTAGTATTTGGATACCACATTTCATCTTTCAAGTATCCATCTTTTTCAAGTTGACTTGTTCCCAAAGCTCTTTGCAAGTAGGCTGACCATGGATAAAAATTAGATGTATCCAGTACCAGCTGTCCGTTTAAATACAATTGTAGATTTGAAAACAGCGCATGGAAAAACAAGTTGGTTGGTGCCACGATGTCAGCTGCTTCGCATGCTTTACCGTCCTGCTTGACAATTCTTACGTCTAAGCCTAGCATACAATCTTGTAGCGAACCGTACCCATCGTAAACCCATCTGAACTCAAGTGGGTTGTGACTATCCTTAGTACTTAGTAAGGAATAGCATTGGATATAGTCTGTAGTTGTAAGTTCACTTATATTAGTAGGCGGTAACTCTACTAAATTTAACTCTGAACTCAGCGACTTTTTAGATGTTTCGTAAACGGTTGGTTTTTCGTCAAAAATGTTGTTGATATCCATGATGAGAGATGTGTTCACCTTGAAGGTTGATCTATTAATGAGCAGTATGGTTCGAAAAAAGCATTATTTATACTATTTTTTGTTTCGACGATGACTCTTTTGTTTCTTTTCAGTGTTTTTTCTTGTGTAAAACAACGATTTCTTAGGTTTTCGTCCTCTTCCTGCTTGTAACCTCTTGGGTTTCTTAACACTTTTCTTCTTTTTCCCGCCTCCTCGTTGAATATGCTTCTTCCTTGCTCGTTTAACTTTTCTAGTTGTTTCATGTTTCTTTTTGAAAAATGTCATTGGAACCAAGTATGAAGATTCTTCAGGTGCAACACCAGAGCTGCCAGTATAGATACCACCAGCAATTCCTCCATTTTCAGTTTGAATATACGATGGATCTTGCAAAACGCATTTTTCGTCGTCACAATTGACTTGCCTCATCGTGACTAATATCTTGGTTTAAAGTGCAATTTCAAACTCGTTTCACTGTCTTTTCCAAAATCAAGTTGTCTTGCGAATTCGTCAACTAGTTGCACATGAATCTGACGTATGTCCGCACGGCTCAAAGGCAAAAATATGACTGGGTTAAAGTAGACAATCGTTTCGTTTATATCCTCATGACTCAAATCAGAATCTTGCAAAATTGGTAAAACGTGATGATTATAGTACTGGTTCTGTACAATATCACTCAAAACTACAATTCGTTTTGCAGTTGCAGTTATTTTATCATCATCTTCGCCAATTTCTTCTTTTTCAATTTCTTTTTCTTTTTCTTCCTCTTGAATATCTAAACCAACTTTCACTCTTGTATCGCGAACAAACACTTGGTTTTTTGGAATACTTAAGAGTTGATTAACTGCAGGAGGCAGTTGCACAGATACTTCTTCATCCAAATTTTCCACATAAATGTCGCCATTTTGTATAACAAAGTTGATTTCCATGTCATTAAATATGCGTGTTTCTATACTTTGGTTTATTTCTTCCAACACATAATCAACAGACAGCGAGGCGGGTTCTTTCATTGGTGCATAGTATACATGATCAATTGAAAATCGAAAGTCTAACGTTTCTTCATCTTTAATTTCATTGTACTTATCCATATCAAAGTTAACACTTGATACATAAAGCCCAATCTTGAATTTTTCATCTAAAAATCCTAAGCATTCAAGTATTTTTACAGGCAGCACACTGAAGCTTTTTGAATTAGCAAAATCCTCAAATTCAAAAACAGCTTTGCCATCGTCTGGATCTATAGTTATTTCAAACTTTTTAAAATATTTCTTCATTTCTGTATTTAATCGTTCAAAAAACTTTTTTGGATCTTCATCCCCTTGACTATTTTGTCGTGTAAAGGGAACAACGCTTTGAAAAGGCTGACGAATGGTTACCAAATTTTGATAATCTGTGAACGTTTCCATTCTTATATCAAATTCAGTATTTAATAGAACGTTCTTAAATGCATCCATGGAAATAATACTCAAAGCTGGAACGTTTCCATATGGAAATTGATTTCTATTAAATCCGAATACAATAGCCAATTCATTTGGTATAATCACGAATTGTCCTTTTGCTGGTCCCTCGTTTACTGCACTAATAAACACAGTATCTGGCGGTGTAACAGGAAAAAATGAAAACGAGAATGGAATTTCTTGCTCTTTCAACGCTCGACGAATATCAGAGAGAAACGTGAACAGATCGTTGGTAGATTTCTTGATTTTTCCTGCTAAAACCTTTGGAGGTGTTAAATTTGGAAACAATGGCGATGTTTCAATGCTGCGTGCAACGCGTTTTGGTTTTGCTGGTGTGTATTTTAAGCTAACTAGACCTACTTGATACAAATTTTGAGGTAATTTCAACTCATTAGGCAGTTCTGCAATAAAATTAGTAGCTGTATTTGATGGTAAATTGTTGCTGTAACTCGAAAGCGTACAGCATATGCTCGGAGGAGCAACGTTTTCAATAACGGAGCGTGAAAACATTTTAAACTAAATTGAGTTCTTGCTCGTAAAAACCTCCTGTTATATCTGAAATCAATATTTGTCATGTGAAAACATATTGATTAATTTTATGTCGAGGATATTCATAAATTAAACTTTGTCTCTTTTTTGAGCCAAAGTGAGCTAAGAAATCTGGCTCACTTTTTTTGAGCCAAAGTGAGCTAAAAAATCTGGCTCACTTTTTTGAGCCAAAGTGAGCTAAAAAATCTAGCTCACTTTTTTGAGCCAGGAAATTTGGCTCATTTGAGCCAGGAAATTTGGCTCATTTGAGCCAGGAAATTTGGCTCATTTGAGCCAGGAAATCTGGCTCACTTTTTTGAGCCAAAGTGAGCTAAAAAATCTGGCTCACTTTTTTGAACCAAAGTGAGCTAAAAAATCTGGCTCACTTTTTTGAGCCAGGAAATTTGGCTTATTTGAGCCAGGAAATTTGGCTCATTTGAGCCAGGAAATCTGGCTTACTTTTCTGAGCCAGGAAATCTGGCTCACTTTTCTGAGCTAAGAAATCTGGCTCACTTTTCTGAGCTAAGAAATCTGGCTCACTTTTCTGAGCTAAAACATTTCGCTTATTTGTTTTATTAAAAAAGACTTGCCTTCATCATTAAGATCTTTTAACAAGTAGGTAATAGGATTAGTTTTTTGTACAGCTGCTATTACAAATATTTCCCTGCTCCAATTTTCCGCAGATCCTAGAAATAATACGTTATTTTCACGTTTTTTTAAGTAATGTACAGTATAACACTATAATTAGTTATAGTATATAGTTACAATTTATATATTTACATATTTACATATAAGAAATACCTTTTTCAAACATCATCTTAGCTCTTGATATTCTAACTTGATCACCAATAGCAAACTTTGCTGGTTTTGAAGTTTGGTTTTGCAGCGAATTTTTAAATATCCTGTGCCATATCTCAAACTCGTTCTTTTTTGTCACTTTATTTGGTGTAGTCTGAATTGTTCTATGAAAACTGTTATTATAAGCTTTCACAAAGTCTTGAATTTTGTCGTCAATTTTCAATGTATTTCTCTCGGTCATATAGCGTTCAAGTTTTGTAAAAAGAGTACGAATAAACCTTTCGCTGAATGTACTTTTAATATACGAATAGATATGGTAATTTACAATTCTATTGTCTTTTAAGAACTGTCTAAAATTTTTATTTCTATATTCTTTTCCCATATCTGTAAACAACGTCATTGGCGTAGTTCCAGCTTCTTGAAATATAGATTTGAACGCACGAATCATTGAACTTGATGATTTATCCTTCAGCATACGTACAAATGCTTTTTTGCTGAACGAATCAATAACAATAAGTACAAAGTAATTGCAATTGTTCCATTCTGCAATGTTGCTAATGTCCTTGAGATCAGACGCATAGTTTTGATTAATAAAATTAAAAAACACTTTCCTTCTAGGAAATTTGCGTCGTATATCTTTATGCAAAGAGTAAGCAATCAGCTTTGAAAGTTCTTTTTTCACTAGTTTTTTATCAGTCCACTTTTTTCTGTTTGCCAAAAATCCGCTCAAACCAGAAAAACTTCCGGCTAATTTGTGATTTAGATAGGATCGACGTACACTTTGGTTAGCCATTTTAAGTCAAATGAAAGTAAAACTAACTGATTCCTGTATTTATACATTCAGTCGCTGTTCAAGGCTAAGCTATGGCGGACGAATTGTACACTGTTGATTTCACTATTCATATTTACGGACAGATAGCTGTTATAAAGACCGGCATTTTAGAACAACCTACAGTTAAACCACGTGTGAAATGGGAAAATAAATGGGAAAAATGGGATCTCAGTTTTCCGCAAGTTTGTCGAATTTATAATAAAATTGAAACAGCATCACATACTGAAAACAGAACATACTGCGTCAATTTATTTCCAGAGTACCCTGCTGAAATTCTCGGAATTACAGACTCTGTTCGTTAATATAACATCGTAACGTTTCTGTGCGTCCTCAGTCACGATTTGACAGTCGCGCAGTAAACATCTACCATGGAACACCTTGAATCTTACGATCCTATATTGTGTAAAAATTGGGATAAACCAATAATTGAAAAAACGAACAAAGTGGATTTTTTCAAAAACCCAAATTCAAAAATTGTAAGTTTTATTTTTTTCTCATTATTTGAGTCAAATGTTTCAGCTCAATTGAGCGCAGAAATAACGCTCACTTTTTTGAGCAAAAGTGAGCTAAAAAATCAAGCTCAATTTTCGATCCCTAATAATCAATAACCAATATTCTATAATAATGTTTTTAATTTTAGATTGGTGATCGACTTTTGGCACGAAAAACATGGAACAATTATTAACAGTGCAACTACATTTACGTTGGTCGATTGCGAAACGAAACTGAATCCACAACAGTTGAATTCTCACTTGTCACCGGCAAGTTGTTACTGAAGTTCATTCGAGGTGTCCATGATCACAACGTTTACATTCAAACGCCAGAGGATAACATTGAAAACCTCAATCTCACATACTTCAACGACGGAAAGTATTCAAAACTTGTTTTGCACTGCCCGGTTTCAGAAAAAACATCTGTGAAATACGGAGGATGGTTGGGTCCGCAAATTGAATTGAACTACGATGAAATTGAAAACCTTGTGTTGTTCTTAACCCAAGATTGCAAATTGTAACTTGTGCAAAAAACATAAATACAATAACTCTGGAAAGTTTGTGGTGTGACGCATGCCAGTTCTGCTGGTTAAACTATATGCCGTCAAATTTGCAAAGCATAAACTATATGACGTCAAGTTTGCAATTAATTGAGTATAAAAACGAACAATACTGTACGCGATGTGAAGCGCAAGAAAAGAAAAAAGATGAAAAAGTGGCTGAATGTCTAAATACACCGTACGATGAATGGATTGACTTTGAGAAGTTCGATTCTGTTGACAATTGGTGTGAAGTAACCAGAAGTTTGGACAAAACAGATTGTTTTGTGTGTGAATACGATCCTCATGATATCGTATCATCCACAGGAGAACCTGATGTACAATATATACATAGTGTATATCTGTATGGGGAAACTGTATACATATACAAGTACATGCCGGAAATTAAAGTGTGTAACTATTGTATGTTTTGGCGAAGCTCGAGAGTTTTGGAGAATGTTCAAGAATATATTCGCAACTACAAAGAAGACGAATATAAAGCAATGCAATTGTCAATGGAACAAGTGTAATTCATGATGAAAACAATATGAATACATGGCAGAGTTTGTTGTGTGAGGCGTGCCAGTTTTGCTGGTTAAACTATATGCCATCAAGTTTGCAAACAGTGGAGTATAACAACAAACAATACTGTGCGCAATGTGAAGCGCAAGAAAAGAAAAAAGATGAAAAAGTGGCTGAATGTCTAAATACACCGTATGACGAATGGATCGACTTTGATAAGTTTGACAATATTAACAATTGGTGTGAAGTAACCAGACGTTTCGAGAAAACGGATTGTTTTGTGTGCGAATACGATCCGTATGATAAACCATCATCTACAGAAGGCCCGGATGCAGAATTTGTTCACGGCGTGTCTCTGTATGGCGAGATTGTGTTCATATACAAGTACATGCCGGAAATTAAAGTATGCGGTTATTGTATGTTGTGCCGAAGCTCGAGAGTTTTGGAGAATGCTCACGAATATATTTGCAAGTACAAGGAAGATGAATATAAAGCATTGCAATTGTCTATGGATCAAGTTTAATTCATGTTAAAAACAATATGAATACACTGCAAAGTTTGTTGTGTGAGGCGTGCCAGTTTTGCTGGTTGAACTATATACCGTCACATTTGCAAAGCAGAAACTGTATGACAAGTTTGCAAACCGTCGAGTATAACAACAAACAGTACTGTGCAAGATGTAAAACTTGCGAAAAAGAGAAAGACGAAAGAGTTGCAAAATATTTAAATACACCATACGATAAATGGATTGACTTTCGTAGATTCAAAAACATTAAAAATTGGTGTGAAGTAACAAGAAGTTTGTCAAACACCGATTGTTTTGTATGCAAGAAAAACCCTTGTATAAAAGGCACTACAAAAGATCCTAATTCAAAATATATTCGCATGGTTTCGCTATACGGAGAAACAGTATACGTATACAAGTACATGCCTGAAATCAAATTGTGTGAGTACTGCATGATTGTGACAGACATGGAAGTTGTACAAAAATACATTTGCGAAAACAACAAAGATGAATATATAGCATTGCAGTTGTCAATGGCAATAAAACAGATGGTGTCCATCTTGAAAACAAAATGAATACTCTACAAAGTTTGATGTGTGAGTCATGCCAGTTCTGCTGGTTAAACTTTAAACCATCAAGTTTAAATACTGTAATGTATAACAACAAACAGTACTGTAAAGATTGTGAAGAACAAGTAAAGCTGAAAGAATTAAGAATTGCTTACAGCTTAAATACACCATACGTTGTATGGATTCGGTTAAAGAAGTTTACAAATATTGAGAACTGGTGTAAAGTAACAAGACAAGTGGAAAACAACGGTTGCTTTGTGTGTGAAAACAACCCAAGCAATGTCAAAGCCTGGACTGAAAACCCTAGTTTAGACTATATTCGGAAAATAACCCTATACGGTGAAAGAATTTTCATGTACAAGTACGAGCCAAAAATAAAAATGTGCGGACATTGTATGTTTTGCGAACCTATAAAATTTTAGAAATTGTACAAAAATATATTTGCAAATACAAACAAGATGAATATCGGACATAGAAACATGTATGTAAAAATAATTACGTTACGTCTCAAAATGATATATAAAGTTAATTTATGTATAGTGAAGCACAAAATATATGTAATGTAATTTTTAAAAAAAAATTAACTTTGAGAAATAAGTTACAATGTAAAAAATAATTTACACATAATTTAAAAAATCAATTTAGTTTGTAAATAAAATTTGTAAAAATTTATAAAAAAAATTATTTAGTCTGTAAAGATTTTAAAAATGTTAAGTGTAAAAACAAAATAGTAAAAAATAATTTGTAAACATTTTAGAATACTTAAACTTAAAAACAAATAGTAAGAGAAATAATTTGTTAACATAAAAAAAATATAAAAAAAATTGTAAACAAAATTTTTAAAACTGTAATAAAAAACCAATTGGCATTTAAAAACATGTGTTGATGGGTTTATTATAAAAATATATGCATTGCTCATAAAAAATTTCATATATAAAGCATACAAAAGGCAAATGGATTCCCATACAGACCATTTAAGTGTTACGTAGTCTATACTGCATGTGACATAGCGTGTGCATGATCCCATACATAATATACAGTCACCATGACAGCGGTAGAGCCCTACCCAGTGGCAGACCCACAGAGCAGCGCCAGGTCCAGGGCAGCGCCCGGTCCAGGGCAGTGGCGGGTCCAGGGCAGTGGCGGGTCCAGGGCAGCGGCGGGCTCAAGGTACAGCAGACCCCACCCCTTACGGCTGCAGAGGGCATTCGAAAGGTCTTTCGCTACCCCCCATAGCTGCAACAGACTGCAGAGGGCATTTGAATGGTCTTTCTCCACAGCAATGACAGCGGGCTAAGAACTACGCCGAGCTTCCCATTAGGGAATTACCAATGGCAAACAAAGCAAAACGACGGACATAGTAATGGCGGACAGGGTGTCATGACGGACAGGGTGTCATGACGGACAGGGTGTCATGGCGGACAGGGTGTCATGGCGGACTGACGCCAGGCTATAGATAGTGGCGACCCCCAGAACATTATGTCGGACCAAGGACACTGACAACCCAAGGACACCATGATAGCTCCCAGGACATCGGTGCAGGACATGATGGCGACCCAAAGGCAGCGACGCTCCCACTGACGACACTAGCGTCACACGGCCGAGACCAGAACCAATGTCAACCAAGTGCGACAGTAGCGTCACACAATCAATATCATACCGGAACCAACACCAGTAAGGCGACAATAGCGTCACTTAGGTTAGGTTAGGAGTGCAAGACCAGGACCAGACGACAGTAGCGCCACTTGGGTTAGGTTAGGAGTCCAGGACCAGGCAAAGCCAAAACCAACACCATGCGACACTAGCGCCACAGGACCAAAGCCATACCAGAACCAACGCCACAGGACCAAAGCCATACCAGGACCAGACGACACTAGCGCCATTAGGTTAGGTTAAGGAGATGGGTTAGGTTAGGTTAGGTTAGGTTAAGGAGATGGGTTAGGTTAGGTTAGGTTAGGTTAGGTTAGGCGGTGGCGCCACCTTACGGCAACTTTCGGAACCTTAGGTTAGGTTAAGACGCCACCTTACGACAACTTTTAGAAACTTTAGTTCCAAAAAAATCCGCTAGATGGCGCAAGCATGCACTTTTTTTCACTCATTTTTTTCAAAAGTAACCAAAAGTAACTACTGCCGTGGCAACAGGTTAAGCTGTTAACTTTGACAGGTTTAGTAGTAAATTTTGAAATTTTTGAGGGTGGGGAAAACTGTTAACCACATGCAACAAGGCTGGTGTTGCAAAACCCAACACTAAACTTGTTAAATCCACTCTAAACCTGTTGAAGCATTTATATCACTGTATATGTATGCTAAATTAGTAAGCCATAGTTAATGTGCTGTGTCAGTCCAGTTGTTAAGGAACCAGGTTCATAAGCCTAAAGGGTGGGGGTTCGAATCCAGTTATTGGTGTTATTTTTGGTGTTATTTTTTAATTAATAAAATCGTTCAACAGGATTAGTGTTGCGTGATCCAACACCGTTCTAGTATACTCAGTCTAACAGTATACACTGCAAATCACTAACCATAATCCTGTTGACCGCGGTTAACAGGATTCACTGTGGATGTCGGAGTAACAAGAAAGTAGTTAAAATTTAACGGTGAAGTATTCAATCCTATTTTTCTAAGCGTGTATATACAGTAAAATTAATGCCTGCCTTACATCAAAATATAATAAATATTACGCTGTACAATTCCCACTGGATTGATTGTAACGTATGTTTTGTTTTTGTCTGCTCGCAAAGCGTAGCCTGAACGTGATATTTTTGTGGCACGCTATCAAGTTTTTATACCTTGTCAAATAATTATCTAAACAAACTATTCTATATGTTCATGTTGTTTTTACTTCAATTAAAATCATAACAGCTTTCCTCAATAACTGATTAAATTAAAAGGATATAATTAAAATCGCTCTGTTTTAATTACGCTGTAATGTATAAGGTTTTATGTATTATTAATCTCTCCAGTAAAGGATTATCTCTTAATGGATGATTCAATACATAACTACAAAGGGCAAACAATTAAATTAACTTATTGGTAGAGATGATTGGGTGGATCATAACGAAAATAAATAGGGCTCACCTACTCGTATGTTCTTTTAGAACTACTTTAAAACTGGGACCATTATAGTAGTACCAACGGGCAGACAGACGGACAGACGGAGATGACCGTTACAATAGATGTTTGCTCAGCATCTTCAAAGGAACCGTTTTTGAATTTAAAGTAATTAAATAATTTCGTTTCTTGCCAAAACCAATTTCCAATTAAATCTAGAATCTAGAGGTTTTCATCTTATTGCATGTTCGGTCACATTTAGGTTGGTTTTACCTATAGGTAATTTAGTTCCAACAGTCAGTAGTATTGTATGTAATTATACGGGGTCATTATAGAATACTCACAGAATACCGGTAAGTACCTAACTGCTGTGTTTTGCAGCATTTATTTTCTTCAATAATTTCACGTCGCTTGTAGGCAGTATATTAGGGAAATGCCAATTAAGGAACTATAAAACCAACTCAAGAAGATTTCAAACAATTTTATTTAACTTCGAAAACACTATTAACTAACGAGGGAGTGGTCACAACCGGGGGTCGCGAAACCACCCAGACTATTTTTTTCTGAAAAGAGCATGCAAAAAAAAGTAGGGTAGCGTCAGTCATTTTTCAGAATGGGCCTTTAAATTTGATACCCGAATTTTTAAAGGCATAAATTTGCTAATGTTAATTAAATGGACGCTATATGTAAATATATTTTGAAGTCTTCAATTGTGTCTGCAGGCTACATTTCTCAACCGATTTTGATAAAATTTAAATTTTTTTGACGGTAATGATATTTCTTGAAATGTTATTTCTAGGATTTTGAAATTTAAAAAATTTTATTTTTTTTCAAAAAAGTGCTTCTTTAAAAGGCCCCACAAACTATGTAAAATTTATACTTTTTAAGTAAAACAGTTTTTGGAATTTTGAAAACCCGGTGCCAACCTTTAAGGTCATGTTATAAAAATGAGAAAACTTTGTTGTTTTCAAAAGTTGGATGAAAGTTGAATGAGATACAGTAGTTTTAAAAAATTAATTTTTGAAAACAATACTGTGGACTTAACTGTGATAGTAACATTTGATTTTTTGAAATAAAAATAAACTTTTTAAATTTCAAATCCTAGAAATAACATTTTAAAAAATATCATTACCGTCAAAAAAATTCAAATTTTATCAAAATCAGTTGAGAAATGTAGCCTGCAGACACAATTGAAGACTTCAAACTATATTTAAATATAGCGTCCATTTAATTAACATTAGCAAATTTATGCCTTTAAAAATTCGGGTATCAAATTTAAAGGCCCATTCTGAAAAATGACTGACGCTACCCTACTTTTTTTTGCATGCTCTTTTCAGAAAAAAATAGTCTGGGTGGTTTCGCGACGCCCGGTTGTGCGACCACTCCCTCGTAAGTAATTTATGAAACCGCACACGATTATTTCTAACGACAGAGTCAAATGGTGAACCCTGAGTAGGCAGTAGCATTTAAATAAATTTTGGAACTGAAAAGTGCAAGGGCGAATCCAAAGGGAGGGCTAAGGTGCTTAAGCCCCCTCCATGAGGAGCTTTTTTAACATGGCGGGATTGAAGGGGCCATTTTCCAAGATGGCCGCTTAACATTGTTAGCCCCCCTCCCATGACCCAATCCTGGATCCGCCCCAGGAAAAGTGTCCTATACTAAATTACAAATTCAAAAGCTTAAAGCTCACTTTGTGTCTGTCTTCCTACTCCCTGTAATTATACTACGAAAAGCCTACTAGAAAATTAAAATTAAGTGTACATTGGAAGCGCTAAAAGCTGCCCATAATTCCCCATTTTGATTTTCTCAGTATTTTGTTTAATGTGTTTGGAGTAGTTTCTATTGAGTGCCCACTTTTACTGCAATTATAATTTCATTTTTGCTTTTACCGTAAATGGATTTCAAGTGATAACCATCTAACTCAACTCCTAAAAATTGGAGATTGCAAGGCAGCTCAAGGAAATAAACAGTTATATCAAGTGTGAGTATTAATTACGCTCACAAAAATCTCTACAAAAAGGGGCGTGCAATTAATTTGTAATTTTGGTTCCAATTATTTTCGTCGTGGGCAGTATTTTATTAATACATCCCCATCCATGAATCTTTCATGAAATAAAGTTCTATACTCGACTGTATTAAATTCACACAACTATTTTTATTGTTGTCTCAACAATAAACTCAAACTAATAAAACGACTAGTGTTAATATTCATTTAAAAAATTCTAATTAATAACATCAAAATTTAAATTACTAAAACAATGCTTACAAAGAGCGAAGCTTATCTAAACTTTTATACCTTGTCTATACTTTCGAAATTAAATTTTTTACCCTTAAAAGTAAACGTAAACTGTAGGACTATACTGAAGCAAAGGGTTGTTTGGAGAAAACGATTATGGGGTTTTTACTTCTGTTTAGCTTGCTTAACTTCGTTAAACCAAAATACGAGACTCTTGCAATCACTCTTAGATCCGAATTATTTTAATGTTCACCATTTTACAATTCATGTGATATTCACTATTGCTAGCAGCATTTCAGCAGTGATGAACCTTTTCCTGTTTTTGTTACGTCCTGAGCTGTGTTTTTCACTTTTTAATACCCATTTTCTAAGTCAAGCAAATGGTACAGAAATACCCCACAATTCAAGTTCACATCTACGAGCGCGATCAAATTCCTTCTGTTCTGTACTCGAATTTTTCACCATAATACTTCCGATTGCACTAATTTTAGCAATAACAATGTTGACTGCAATAAAACTCTTTTTTCCTCACATGAATTTTTTACTTTACAACATGATAAGTAGTGAGTTTCATAATTTAATTACATTCTGTGTAGTATTTGGGATTGAAACCGGGATTTTATCCTTTTCCGTGATTAGTATGTACTTCTGCGTATTAAATATTTTGATTTTCATTGTTAAACTGGATAATGAAACTAAACAAGTTGTTTTATGGTTGAAATGTCTTAACAGTCAAAATATGGAATCTTATTCGTATACCTACATTGATTATTACAATTTAATCATGAAGTGTCGGTGTATTCAACTGTTAATAATTTATTTCAACGAGATCTTTGCTGACGTCATATTTTCTTTAAGAGCTGCATGGATTTCATGCTCTATCATTGGCTTAGTCTGTGCAATTCTATTTTCGGGAACGAATCCAACTGTTGGCGGTTTTGGCGCTTTTACAGGTTTCCTGGCAATTACAAGTTACATTGTAATGTTTGGCAATTCTTTTGTCATTGCTGGAAGACTAACTAAAGTTAAGCAAGAACTGCTTTGTCGCTCACAGATTATTCGGTTACTTTCGAATCAACGACGCAAAATTGGAAACAGACAAATTGAGAGACGAAAGGAAAAGTTAGAAACCGATAACTGGCTTGCCATTCACAAGTATGGGAAATCTATCCGAAATATTGGAATCAAAGTTGGAAGATTTCGTACGTTGGAGAGAAGATCCACTGTCATTTTTGTGAATTTTGTACTGCGGAATGCTGGGCGACTTCTAGTCACTTTACGCACATACCGTTAAGTTGAGAATTAGATGACTAATTAAATCTAAGCGTGTATTATTTGAGGTAAAGTTAAATATTATAATCCAAATTACAAAAAATATCTTGTTTTACGACTATCAGGGGTAGGGGTAGTAGACTATTTTTACATGTCACACATCGAGCTCCTCGTACAGATCTGGATTTAAAAAAAGGGTATCCGCATAGTAGTGTTACAATGTTGAACTGTAGTTTTGTCACTAGTCAACATTTAAATACAAATTACGGAATATATGTACATACGTAGTTCAATACTTATTCCAATTCAATACTAATTGTTTTTAATGAATTATTAGCTCAATTATTGTAGTTTTTAATTCCAATTTTATGTGGGCTACAAATTATTTATTGTAGACTGGAATTCCAAAGGAGCCTCTTGAGGAAACTCAAGCAGAAAAGTTTAAACAGCTGAATGATTTTTTGACAAGTCGACAGTGGGCTGTAGTGGACAATGTAAGAATTTTTACAGATATAACGTACTAACAATTACCATATTGAGCATACTTAAATAAAAAATTAAGCAATAGATATCCTGTGCTTAGTATACATACCTATCAAAACCTACTTGTCTATAATATATCTAACAATTTATTAATTTACTCATGACTTTATGTTCTATTTTTTAATACTTAAGATTTCCTTCGTGGACTTTTTTACGTGTACGAGTACTTGAAGCGCTACACAAAATATAACAAAGATTGTTTAAAACCCTACCCTGCACTCATGACTTATGCACAGAAATTTGAGGCTCTTCCAGAATTAGCAAAATATATTGCAGCAACAGAAAAACTAGTTTCATACAGTCCACTGGCGAGTCTCAAATGAAATGTGGCAATTAAAAAATTTAGTTTCTTGTCAAAAATAATAACTACATCTCGATGTTTTCCATTTTATTCATCGGTTATATCAAGTCCGACTTTATATAGTTAAATAATCTATTTCTGACAGAGGGGTGTGAATTTAGGGCGGAAAAGAAAATATCCAGGAAATCGTTACGTTCCGAACTTCTATGTTTGGCAGGATTTACTTCCTGAAACAATATATAGCTGCATGTAGCCCGTGGCCGGACAGTTATATAAAAAGCCAATTAAAATAACCAATCATAGAAAGCTAACTCAAGGAAATGTCAAAAATTAATTTGCTTAATCTCAGTATCAAGTTACATTTTCCCGGAACCGAGAGAATCATTATTTCTAACGAAATAGTCAAATTTTAATATTTTATTGGTCATACCCGAGTAGTCCGTATAGGTAATTTCCCATGGAAAAGGAACTGAATAATATCTCTGATTAAATTCAAGAGTTTAAGTTCAATTAATATCGGTTTCCCTGCATTTTGCAAAGATTTGTTGTCAACTAGAAAATTAAAATTACGTGCATATTCGAAAATACTAACACATTTCCTGTAAGCTCCTATGATAACTTTTTCGTAGTTTTAATGGTATTTCCAGTAATTTGACTAACATGTTACATATTACAGTGTTAATGCGGAAGCAGCTTAGTTGCGAACGCAAATAAACAATTATTTTATTCGTAAATGATAATTTCACACAACGAAGTTTCTATTTCATTGTGCAATAGCTTTAAATTTTGTGACCCCTATTTTTAGTGTTGAATGTTGAATTTCGATCCAAATAGTACAAATTCATTCCAATCCCAAATTTAGCTTCATCGATCTAAGTTCTAGTCGTCTCTGGTTTAAACGCACAAAGTTGTATTTATTGGGCCAAAACAAGCGTTTCATCACAAATACTGTTGCTAATCGTTTTTATGATATTCTATTAGTAACTGATAATACATAAACCATAAATTACACACATAATTAACATGCTTACAAAGGCAGAAGCATATCTAAACCTCTATACACTGTCCATACTTTCGAAATTAAATTTTTTACCATTAGAAGTGGACGTAAACTGTGGGACGATACAGAAGCAAAGGGTTGTTTGGAGAAAACGATTATGGATCCTTTTTTACAGTTTAACATGTTTAACTTCCTTCAACCAAATTGTGAGACTCCTCCAGTCGCTCGTATATCCAAATTGTATTAATATTCAGCATTTTTCGATCCATGTAACTATCACAACAGGGAGCAGTGCTGCAGCAGTGATGAACTTTTTCTTGTTTATATTACGCCCCGATATGTGTACTTCACTTTTTAATACTCATTTTACAGAACAAATTGGAGAACCACCACAAAATCCACGTTCAAATCGACAGCTCTGGTCCGTTTCTAAGTATTCGTTTGTAGAATTTAGCACGTTATTATTCCCAATTGTTCCAGTTTCATCAGTGCTGATGGTGACTGTGATAATAGTTTCTTATCCTAACATGAATTTCTTGCTCTACAACATATTGAGTCCTGAATTTCACAATTGGATTACTTTTGTTGCAGCATTTAGAATTGAAATCGGCAGTGTGTCAGTTTTCATGTTTTGTGGATATTTTTGCGTACTTAATATTTTGATTTTTATACTTAAAATCGACCGTGAAACGAAACAAGTTTTTGTAGAGTTAAAATGTCGTCATAGTCAAAATCATGTATCTCGTTTGTATACCTACATTGATTACTACAAGATAATTATGGCATGTTGGCGTATTCAGCTGTTAATAATTTATTTCAACGAAATCTTTGCCTACATTATTTTTACTTTAAGAGCTACTTGGATTATAGCCTCTATCTTTGGTTTAGTCTGTGGAATTCTATTTTCTGGATCCAGTCCAGCTGTTGGCAGTTTTGGCGCTTTGACAGTTTTCTTAGCAATTACGTGTTATATTGTAATGTTTGGCAATTCTTTTGTCATCACTGGAAGACTAGCTAAAGTCAAACGGGAGCTGCTTTGCCGTTCACAAACTAAGTTAATTTCGAGTAAACGACGTAGAATAGGAAGCAGCCAAATTGAGAGAAGAAACAAAAAGTTAGAAACAGAAAATTGGCGTGCCATTCACAAGTATGGAAAATCTATCCGAAATATTGGAATCAAAGTGGGAAGATTTCATACGTTGGAGCGGACGGAGATCAACTGTCATTTTTCTAAATTTTGTATTGCGCAATGCTGGACGACTCCTAGTCACTTTACGCACATACCGTTAAGTTGAGAATTAGGTGACTAATTAATTAAATAAATTACATTCCCATTTATTTATATGTAAGTGTACAGTATAATTAATGCCTGCCTTTTATCAAAATATTAGGCTGTACAATTCATACTGGATTGATTGTGATGTATGTTTTGTTTTTATCTGTGCGCAAAGTGTAGCCTGAACGTGATATTTTTATGACACGCTGTGTAGTTTTCACCTTGTAGTAGTTATCCCAATACTCTATTCTATATTGACTATTGTAGATCTGCTGATATAAGCAGCGATTGACTCCGTAGTGTATTTATGTTTAATACTTGATTTTAAGTCTCATTAAATAAGTAATTTCTTGGTCTATGATGATTATGTTAGGTAAGAAATGCAGTAACGCATGATCTGCTGAAAGCTGAAATAATTTCTAACACATTATTATTAAGTAAGCAAAATGTATCATAATTGTATTCGTATTATATTATATAAGTTTTGGTTGTGCTTATTTTAGTGCTTTGTGAATCGACCAAGAGACGGCTGCGTGTGTAAATAATATTACATATAGCGTAAATGACGGAAAAAGCGCCCGGACGTTTTTATTGCCTCAGGCTTTCATTTAATTTCAACAGTTTGCCGCCACAAACAAAATTAATTTATACAAAATGTTTTCCAGGAATTTATATAGAACTATAAAGCAGTGTTAAATTATGAAATCTCTTCCTCAAAGTTACAAAATTATCTTGGCACCGCAAAGTATAATTATACTAACTACTATATTTTCCTTGTATCGTTCGTTGTAGTGGCATTCAGCGAACATTGCAACATACAGGAAGAGGATGTCAAAATCAGTTAGTTATAGTTACCCTCAATACAAAATACAACAATACTATAATGGATGATTCAATACCTAATAGCAAAGGGCGAACAATTAAATTAATTTTAGAGAAATATATTTAAGTGGTTATGGTTATGATTTAGTTGCTCCATTATCCTTAATTTAACCTACCTAACCACCATTTTAATTATTTCCCCTTCGTTGGTTTTCTCAACTTAAATATTAATATCATAAAAACGGACGCAGCATATCATTTTCGTCAATATAAACCAAGTTTAACGTTACTCTTGAGTGACGAAATAGGTCTGCAACATATTGTATTCATTTCTAGATTCTTTAGTAAAAATTTAACCTAATTCAAAATGCTCAGACAAGAAGAGTTTAGTGTCACTTTAAAATTGTACAGCATTCTGGCTAAATTAAATATTTTCCCGATGAACGTTGATTTGAATACAGGGAAAATTTCGAAACAAACTTCGCTTTTAAAAAATATTACTTACAAGGGAATGGTTTCACATGGAACCCATGGATTTCAAAACGTCATATCTACAAAAATCAGGCTACTTTTGAATAGTGGGGATCCCAACTAACTGGAGTGCATTTTGCGTTGTTCGGTCACAATAGCCCGCCAAAGTTTAAAAAAATTCAAATTTTAATATTTTACGACCCTTGTACTCTTACAGTTTATGTCCGATTTTGATGAAATTTCGTTTTTTGGGATCCTTACGCTTTTTGCTGAAAAGCAATTTCAGGATTTTAAAAAATTCGAAAATTTTTATTTTTTTGAAAAAAATCTAAGAAATGAGTATATTTGAGGCCCAATTTTTTCACACCGTTTTTTCAAAAAAATGAAAATTTTTGCATTTTTCAAAATCCTGAAATAACATTTTAGTATAAAGCCTAAGGATCACAAAAACCGAAGTTTTATTAAAATCGGATAAGAACTGTAGAAGCTACAGGGCGGCAAACTATTAAAATTTGAATTTTTTTAAACTTTGGCGGGCTATTGTGACCGAACAACGCAAAATGCACTCGAGTTACTTTGGATCCCTACTATTCAAAAGTAGCCTGATTTTTGTAGATATGACTTTTTGAAATCGACGGGTTCCTTGTGAAACCATTCCCTTGTTAGTACTTTTTATTTATTTTTACGCTTTTGATTCTAACTTATCAAAATGCAAGTGTAGAGACGGAACTCCACCGCCGTCCCATTCTATAATTACAGCAGTAAATAGAATTCCCGCCAATTCCATAGCTCGCAGGCTATGGGAAAAGTAGCACATAGGTAGAGTAAATAGTGCAGACAGTAGGAAATATTCCATTGACCACTGATTGGAACAATGGGAATCCTTTGCAAGTGTAAAGCAGACAGTAGCTATTTTCCATAAATTCCAACGCCTTGAGCGTTGGGTAAATATATCCAACTAACAAAAAGGATAGGAAGAAAAAGCTGAACTCAAGCCAGCAACAGTGACAAGTAGAGGCATTCCCTTTTCAGCTTTCAAGTGAGACTAACATTCTGTCTTTAGCTTGGAAGATATACAAACCATTAGATTCTGTTCTGAAGAGCCTGAGCCTACACAGGATTTCTAGCTTTTATCTCTTAAAAACAGTAACAAGTTAAATATTCGTTCTTGTGTATCTTTGTTTTCTTAGCTGGAGGAATATTCGTATTATTCATTAGTTCTGCACTTAAAGTCCATTAGCTTTTTCTTTTGATAGACAGATAAACTGATCTCATTCATTCGATCAGAAGTGAAGTCAGGTAGATTCGGAGAGGGAAGAAAAGAGTCATAACGCTCGGGTAAAAGAAGTAGAAGGCCATTGAGTCGTACCGAAGACCACAGTCTCGGGATTACCATCGGACTTGCCGTGGAACAATTAGGAATACTTAATATTACCGGTAATTCTACGAAATATAACTACCTACCTACCTTCTCGTCCTTTTGTGTTCCTTTTCTCGCTCGTCTCCGTCGAAAGTAAATATTGTAGATTGGAATATTTGTGAATATTGTGTATGAAGTGATTAATATTATGGATTAAAAACTCATTCCATTCGTAATAATCCATAATCCCTTTTGTTTTCTTTACTTCGTTTGTTTTATTCCATATAAGTATATATACTTATATTACATAAATTTATATTATATAATAATATTTCATATTGCATAACGAGCACGCTACTTCTATGAGATTTGTGGACCGGAACCCCTCCGCCCCCTCAAAATCATAGGTGCGGGGTAGCAAACTCGTTTTTGTCCCTATTTTTGTTGATTTGATCAAAATTTTGACCGAAATTTTCGAAATTTCGAAAAATTTTTGAATTTTTGAATATTTATTTCTGAATGTTTTAAAATATTTTTGAGAGTATATTCTGGTTATAAAATCACTATTTACGGACGAAAAACCGTGAGACCAAGGAGAAAGAGAAAGACAAAATCTGTTTTATTTTACTATTTTCCTTTCTTGCGCATCTTTTCGTCGGAAATTCATATGGTATTGACTGACTTTCGTTGAGTGTGTACACATTCCTTAAATCGTGATTCATTTTTGCGTGATTGGTGACAGTTGTGAAGGGACCCGTGTCTCACTGCCAAGAGTAAAACACCCACCCCACATAGATTTATAGGTACATACTTAATAAGTGTTGGTCATGACGATGTACAGGTCATGATAGTCGGTATTCTTACTTTACTAATTTTCATGATTGTTGTGGCAAGGTTGGAATTACGTCGAATCGATATTCCTCTATTAGAAATAATTCTGTTCGTTCAGCTTATCCGTGACCTAACCAGATTTTTCTTGACTTATTAATGTTACCTATTTTGTTTTCATTACTATTGTGTACAATTATTCTCTAAGTCTGGGAGAATCAAATAATAAACCAAGCACCAATTCGGATTTTCATATTAATATTGGGGGAACTAATTGATATTGTTAGATACCTAATAGGAAGTTTATAATTTTTGATCCTCGTCAAAACAAACCAAGCCATTCATTTTTAAGTTAATGACATTCTGAAGTCGCATTTTTAATACACACCAAGAGTATAGTCAACTCTTAGTGTGGAGGAAAACCAAAGAAAGAATTTTCATCTTTTAATATCTGACAAGACTAATTATAATTTTGATCTTGTATTCCGTTTAACAATAACATCATTTTAACCATTTTTAACCTTGACTACATAGGGAGTCAAAAATTAGTGTGGAGGCAGAACCTCCAACTTTTAGGATAATTATCCCAATATACTAATTTTTGAATCTCAATTTTACGCAAATTTTAACCATGGCTCGAATGGTTGATGACGAAGAACAGGGATTGTTCGGTCAGAACGCACCATTAATTGACGATTTGTTAGGTGATTCCGGTGACGATGACGGAGCCGAGGCAGATGCTAGGGATAGAGAGGCTTACATAGCTAGACAACAGCAGGAACATCAGGAGAGAGAGGCAGCTATTTTAAATAGAAAAATAGAGGAGCAGCGCCTGTTGAAAGAACTTCAACAAAAAGAAGCTTTAGAGAGGGCAGCTAGAGGCGTTATTGCCGACAGCGGTCAGTCACAAGGCAACGGCATAGGTTCAGTTCGATCAGCTCCACAACCTAGAATCTATTTTAATTCAAAACAGCCTTCAGCCCTACCTCCTAATCCTTTTGAACCACAGCAGAATCCTCTCCCTAATTTGACTAGAGCTCCTGATCAACAGGCATTTACATCGAGTAGACATACTTTAGCTCGGTCAGCCGAAGACATAGCTGCATTAAGAGAAGTGTTCGCTCCACCTAGACCGACGGACAAAGAGGCGATTTTAGCTAGGACCATTCGTAATAATGAGCTCATAAAGGACATGGCTAAATATGCAGGTGATAGCGAGGTCGCTGCATTCCTACGTAAATTTAACGATGACGCTAATTATTACGAAATGACAACTTATGATAAATTCGAGGCATTAGATCGCATATTCGACGGCCAAGCTATGGACTGGTGAAAGTCCGAACGTGTAGCATGGAAATTAGCCGTTAGACGTGACACACCAGGCACTAATAATAGTTTATGGAGAACCTTCGAGTCAGCTCTCGCTATTAGATTCGACAATGAAACCCTCATTAATAAGGCCAAGGCAGATCTCCCAAATACTGCATATACTAGAGGTATGGGTAGTTCAGAATATATCGCAGGTAGACTCAGCGTACTCAGGCGCATCGATCATAATATGGGATCAAACGACTTGGTAATTGGTTTATTGAGAGGTTTACCTAAAAGAATGAGAGGGAAAATGGTGGGTTGCACCACTGTTGACCATTTTCGATCCACTTTGGACAAAGCCATAAGTACTGGCATTATCAAGGACTGGTTAGAGCCCGTAGTCGCTGAACAAACGACATACTTAGGTCCAAAACCTGAAGGTAGAACATATGCTCGAGCATTTCATACTGCTCCATACCAGCATCCACAAAATGCTGGAATTATCCATAATGCTCCTTGAGATCAAACAATTCAGGTTGCCTAAGGTGCCCCTGCTATTCAGAATACTCCTAGATATCGTCCTAATCCAGTTAATGGAGCTCCTTATGAGGCTCCTCCTGATCCTAACGTCCCACGGGGGCCAGGAGATGACCCCGCGGTATTAAAATTTCCCTACTATAATGAACGCCGACGTGCATATTGTGTGGCTGCGGAAGGAGCACGGTCAGCTTGCTGGCAGTGTGGTAGAATGACGCATAATTTTAGAACTTGTCATGAATTGTATCGCGCCCAGGGCATTTAAATTCCACCTAGGCAGGTCAGGCCACGTAGACGGAATACGGCTGAAGGAGACCAGGCACAGCAGGGAAATGCTAATTTAAACTAGACGGGGTGGATATAATTAATATATCCAGACCCAAGCCTCCAGCTTCAGAGCATTCTTTTAAATCAGTTTCTGTAAAATATACAAAAGTGTACTTTCAATCTCCAAAACCTGCAAGAGTGTATAAAACTAGCGCCAAAGCCGATGCCGCTTTTCGAAGCCTAGGAATTAGGCAGAACAAAGTAACTGACGTTTTAGGTCATCAACCAGGTCATCTATTGTTAGATATAGGTCAAGACATCGATGATTTTGACTCACAAAAACCCATAGGTATTCTTTTTGATTTTCCTCCAGATAATACCATTCATTATGCACGGAAATTCAGTGACGAAGTCACGGAAATCAAAAGAGAAATGAAGTTCTGTGGACATGATAAACATGTACATATTTTAAATGTTTTGGTGGATACTGGAGCCACTATCTGTACCATCAGTATAAATACTGTAAAACTTTTGAAACTCGAGAAACAAGTCAAAATGTGTAAACCACTGACTGTTTATTTATCTATTGACGACAATAATACCCATACGGTAGATAAAATTATATATATTAAATTTTTCATTAATGAATATAACGAATGGATACAATGGGGTTTCTATGTAGTCGAAAAGGCTCAGGATCCCATAGTTTTTGGTTGTGACTTACTTAAGACCTATCACGTGGACATTAAGTGCGGATTAGGTAAAATTATTTTTAGAGAGGCTAGAGAAAGAACTCATAAATCAATGAGGACAGACGTCGAGAAACTTTGTAGATTGAAGGCTTTTCCGAGTAAGGGCATACTTAGACGCATGAAGGCTCATACTGCATATGTACGTAAGCACAAAGCGCTACAGGCAGGTATGATTACTGCATGCAATCCTTTGAGACAAGACGATTTAAATATTATACTAAATGAGATCCAGGAAGACGACGATGCACAGGTAGAAGGTATAACTGACATTAGTCAGAATGAGGTCACCATCGATGACATTGCGTCTATAGGTACTACCACTATTAGAAGAGTCCATAGTACAACTTCATCCTTATTGGAGGAGGTTGGTTCAGTCGAATCTAGCGAAGCGTCAAGCCGAGCCGTCGAGTACTATAAACAATATAGATTGCGATTATTTTCAGTTCGGCCCTCCCTCATTAAGGATGACGCGGCCAACGAGGTTCCTTTTTATACGGAGGACCCCGGTTATTCAGGTCAAATTGCCATTCACCCAAATTATGACTTATTTGAAAAGTCAGGATTGATGGTACTTCAAGACACAGTAAAAGTCACTAATGGCAAAGGTATTTTGCATGTAGCCAATTCTCAACAATCAGGAGATTTTATTTTACCTCCTCAACCATCCCTTTCTAGCTATGAAACTATGCCTACGGAATATATCCGTGCAACTAGGATAGATCAAAATAACTCCCCTAATATACACGTAAATGATCAAGAATACACAAATGCGGTTGACACTGCACCGGTTCCAGAGAGCGTTGAAGGTAGTCAACCGCTGACTGATGATGAATTCTCACAATTTAAAGTTTTTCAAGGCTTAACAGTGCCTCAAAAGATTAAGGTTAGGGAACTATTGAGTAAATATTATAAAGCTTTCGGTTGGACCGAGAACGATTTTCTGGAACCGATGCGTGATCCCCGGACTGGTAAGACACTGCAAGCCACCGTGGAACTTTTGGATAAGAGTCCTCAGATAGTTAAACCTAGACCCATGATCTATGAGCATCGTATGTTACACAAGGATATTACAGAAGCTAATATTAGGAAGGGCATGGTAGAGAGAACACATAGCCCATACCTATCTCAAGTGCAAATGGTTAGAAAAGGGAAAACAGGTAACGATTGGCGCCCCGTCATAGATTATAGAAAGACGAATTCCAAAATTAAACCCGAACCCGCTCCTATCCCTCCCTTATTAGAAGCCTTTAAATTATTTGTAGGCTGCGTAATGTTTTGTCAATTAGACATGGCCGACTCTTTTTAGCAAATTGAAATACATCCAGATAGTAGAGATTACCTTGCTTACATTACTTACGAGGGCCAATTTCGCCCAACGCGCCTACCTTTCGGGTACCTCAACTCGGGGACCATTTTCCAAAAAACCATGAACAAGGTTTGGCAACCATACAACCGATCATTCCTGAGTAATTATGTTGACGATAATTGTTTTGGTGGAAAGGATTTCGCCGAATTGATGGAACGACTCGAGAAGGTCCTATGGCTATGCGTTCAGGCACGAATGAAATTGAAACCGAAGAAGTGTTACATAGGCCAACCAAAACTCCTTTTCTTAGGTCACAAGATTAGTAGCCAGGGCATTGCCATTGATCCCGATCAAGCAAAAGTACTCATGAATTTTCCAGATCCACAGGATACCACTGACATTCGTCGATGGCTAGGTTTAAGCGGATTTTTTAGACGATTAATTTTCGGATACTCTAAATTTGCTAGACCTTTATATAATCTCCTAAAGAAAGTTTTTGTCTTTAACGCTGCATGTCAGAAGGCGGTGAAGGAGATGAAGGTAGCCATCTGTACCGCTCCGGCATTAGCATTCCCGGACCCCACTGCAATTTTGGAATTATGGGCAGACGCAAGCGATTACGAAGTCGCTTCTGCTCTTATCCAAGTCATCACGACTGGTAATAAGAAAAATCGACAACCCCTGGGTTTTGATTCTCATACATTATCTCCTACTGAAAGCAAGTGGACAGTCACTGAGAAAGAATGTTATGCGATAGTTCACGCCTTCCAAAAATTTCATAATTTACTTTTTGGTAGAGAAGTTCTAGTATACACCGACCATCAGGCACTGGTCAACATTCTACGTACTCCTTAGGTGACAGGGAAATTAGTGCGATGGAGCCTCAAATTGAGCTCATACCGCCTAAAGATTATGTACGTACCAGGGAAGAGTAATGCCATGGCTGACTGCCTCAGTCGCCCTCCTCGAGCGGATAACCTTCCAGTAGCCATCCTTAGAGGCATGACAGCAAAGACGGAACATCCTAGAACACCTGAAGATGAAGAATACATAGTACATTGCATTGATACGGATGAATCCATACATAACCTTAGGGAAATGCAGGCAAAAGACAAGGACTTAGCTGAGATAATTACTTCTATAGAGACAGACGAAGCCAACAATTGTCGTGGTAAAAATAAATTTCGAGCTGACTTCCGCCTGAATCCAGACGGCATACTTCAACATATTAATTATGAGCCTTTAGGTCCATTATGGGTAAATGTTTTGCCAGTCTCTGAGGGAAAGCGCATAGCACGTGAGCTACATAACAAATTACATTTGGGTTTTCGAAAAATCTATTATTCATTAGTAGATAAATACTGGTTCTTGCAGATGTGGGATAATGTCTCGAAGGCATGTCGCGCTTGTGACACTTGCCAACGATTTAATGTCCCACGAGTCAAGAAGTCAGGTCCTATGCATGCCATGATCACTCCTACTACTCCTTATGCTAAAGTTTCAGTGGATTACCTTGGTCCACTGACTACTACTTCTAACAATAAGCTATATATCCTGGCCGTGATAGACCAATGCACGCGCTTCCTGCATCTCATTCCAACTACAGGCACAACAGTAGCTGAAACGGTAAAGGTTCTAGAACCACTCATCGCGAAACATCGGATTAGGAATATTGTCTCAGACAACGGTCCAGCTTTTACAGGTCATTTATTCAATGATATGTGTACACGCAACAATGTCACTTCCATCCATAGCTCCCCACATCATCCTAGTAGTAATGCCTATGTAGAGAGAGTCAATTTAACATTTGGTAGCATCATGAAAAAGCTTAAGTATGAAAATAATGTTGAATGGGATATTATGTTACCGCATATAGAAAATGAGTATAATTCAGTAAAGCATGTCAGTACCGGTTATAGTCCTTATTTCTTAATGTTCGGTAGAAGTCTGCATTTTTGCTATATTACAGGAAAACCATTAGACGATGATATTGACCCAGATGACCCAGAAATGCAACAGGTTAGGGTGCATGAACTTCATAAAGCACGAATCCTGGCGCATGAGAATTCTTGTCATAATTAACTCAAACGCAAAATGGCTTTCGATAAGACACATCCAACCGTTCTGTATAAGGAAGGTGACCTAGTACTCAAAAAGAATTATTATAAGGCAGCAGGAACGGCAGCAAAATTCACAGTTAAATACACAGGCCCATATAAGATATATAGTACAGCCACCAATCAACATATGTATTTATTATGCGATAAAAACACTGATCTTTCTAAATACATCGATGAAACTGTCCTCGAGATTGTGCATGGGCACAATCTAAAACCTTACCTATTAGACGACATTCCTTCCCTTAATAATAATATGGAACCCGCGATAGGCGATCAGACTTGGTTGAATAACCATGTTTATACTCCCGACGATGCAGCATTTCATACTGAACCTTGGGCAGATCCTGAGTTGAAAGATTTCGATGGGGATACCGCGGCTCAAATCAACGTAGTCCTCTGTGGAATATTTAATCAGGAATATTTGTTTGATCCTAATAATGAGTTGAAATTGAGGAGTAGGACGATTCAACGGAATCCAACTACTCATAATAATACCATTTATAAACAACTCACCAATAATTATTCACTTCCTGTAGTAACTACTATACCAGCGGACATTGAGCCCCTGGGACAATCACCAAAACCTATAGAAGGTAATGTAGACACCAATTTTCAACTTCCTGTAGAACTACCTACTCCTATAATACCGTCGGTAATGGAACCAGTTGCCACCCCGGCGGGACACAATAATATTGCTATACCTAATACTATTAATTGTAGTAAATCTCCTTCTATTCCTAGGTATGTTGACGTTAAAACAGTAGATAGGTATCCTGCACGTATGACTACCACTATTGCTGATGATCCTTTTGCTAGAGAGTCCCGATGTAATAGTCATAATATGAACCACTTAGGTTCAGATGGATCGTTTATTCACAAGGACGATTGGAATTTAATTCAGGGTATTGATATCACTACGAGCAAACGCTATTCAGATTTCGATTTTCAGAAAACTAAACAATATTATAATTCTTTTCGCAATCCCACTAAAGACATACCCATGTCTCAAATTTCCAATGTAGCACAACCAACTGAGGCTCCCACATATAAGGCAAATTCAGTAGACACTTCGAATCACTCAATTTATAGTTGTCACGTAAATAATCGTGAAGGTTGCTCCGAATTAGGAGATATATCACATAACAAACGGGAGAATCCTGTTGAAATTCCTGTAGCTCCGAAAAGTTGGAATGGAGAGCGGAATCCAAGTGCCGCCCTTCACACCAAAATTCAGACCAAACTAATTATTGATAACTTACCTAATAAAAAAGTAATTAAGATGGTCAATATAAATGATGAAACACAAGTACTCGAAGAAATCGAAATCGACACAGCACCAAAAGAATCAATTACACTCAACACTGTAAATATTGATGCAGCTGAAAGTGATCTCGAATTCTTGGAAGAAAATGAAATTGAACTTCCCACAATCCCAACCATAGAGTTAATAGCTCCCATTGAAAATGCTCATGTCATTAAAGAACCTGGGAAATAATAGTCAAAAGGTCATTTTGAAAAATCGAAAGTCAGGGTCAATTACTGCACCCACTGAAATTCGAAGGTCAAAGAGGGAACAAAAAATAGTCATACCATATGATCCATCCGATGCCGAGGTGCCCAGGACCAGGAAACGAAAAGGTGTGGGCTCGGTAAATAAAAATAGGAAAAAGAGTAAAACTGCGAAGTTGAAAAGATGTAAAGTCAAACCTACTGATGCCATGGCCGAGTTGGTCAAAGCCATGGGCAGCATAGGGCAGATGATGGCATGTCAATACAAACAACCATCCCCTCAATATTCTTCAGACAGTAGTACCTCGGACTCTGATTCTGAGGATTCTGAGTAGAACTGCACGTTTTGCATGCACTATTTTCTTAATTGTAGAATTAAAACTTCTTTTCGTAGCACTCCTTTGGGTAAACATACTACTGATACCATCACCTACTTAAGTAGTGATGGAAAAATTTCTTTCTTTTTTTTTCGGGTAGAGACTTGACACTTTTGACAATGGCTAATCCTTCCCCGAATCCTAACAATAAACAACCTCAAGGACCACCACCCATCCCTGAAGGCGAATTAGATCCCGAGAACGAATTTGCAACTCACGGAATAGAATCGGACGATGAAGACTGGGATCACAAATATGTTTACAATCAGGACAGATCTCGAAAAGTAATGTTGCACCAACTCCGCAACCGGATTCCGGGACAACAAGAGGCAACCAGCTATGTAATGCGAATTACCAGGGACAACACGCCCCATCCAAATGATATTTAAGCCAGACAACCTGACGGAAGTTTCGTTTCCATGGCTCCACAACCAGCTGACCCTCGTCCTATTACTCAGAATACTCCACCAGCATCCCCTCAACGCCAGCAATTCATTCAACAGATCCCTACACCGACTCGAAACCCTCCGAAATCTCCAATCATAAATCAAGCAGTAGCACTGGATAACGACTCCGAAGATGAGCCTGTCGATAATCTCGACATTGAAGATCCACCACCATATGATCACGAGACTTTCGAATTCCCGGACATTAGTCCGCCCCGAATATTAAACGCTCTACGAGCACTGCAGATTTCAAATCTGCGAATCTTCAAAAGAAGCAGAAAGGCGATACTCCCCTGCAAATTCCAGAACCTCAGCCTGGGACTTCCCAACAATTGGAACCCATCCCAGATGAAATTAGAATTCTCCAACAACAGCAGGAGGATGCGAATCGAAGATCAGCTGAGATCGAGCAGCAGCTCCATCGTTGGAGATTGACTGCTAGTAATCCATCTTCCACTCCACCAAGGATTAATGGCACTTTTAGTCCACCAACCAGACCAACAGGGAATCTGTTGATGGGACCACCTCTACCACGCATCGCGGTCGGTCTCCCCAGATTTCACATGAGAGGAAGAGGACCCACCAGAGCTCCTCCACCAGTTGGTACGAGCCCACAAAGAGCTCCAGCTCCGGCTCAAAATCTATCAATGGAAACTCAGGAGTCACCAAGAGCTCCATCACCAGTACTTCCAGCAACAGCTCCGACGGCTCCAACTTTGGCTCAGCTCCCGGACTTAGGTACGACAGCTCCGCGGTACAAAATTTATGCCCCAGCGCCAAAGCGCCCGATTTCTAGCACTCCACAATCTCAGAAGAGTTCCGCTCCAGGAACACTGAATCAACCAATCGTTATGCCACGTCCTTTAGACCGAAATGAGAGATACAATAATCGGCCCCCAGCCTCTCAGAACAACACTCCGAGATCTGCAACTCCCCGAGCATCATTTCGACAACCATATCGTTTCGGACCGAGACAGGGTACCCAACAATGGAGACCCCCAGCACAAAGTAGATCGAAAGCTCCACCGAGAGCGGAAGAATACTCATGGCCAAAAGCTCGACCATGGAGGAGTCAGGCCCCGCCTCAACACCGTTCGCGATCACCTACTCCTCCCCGCCATCATTCCCGATCACGAGACTCTTCCAGACATAATGAAGATAGAAGAGCTCCAGCCCAATCACGCTCAAATGAGCCACGGCACCGACAAGCACGAGATGCTCCGGAGCCCCCACTACGACAGAATGTCCAACCACAGCAACAGCAACCACAGAACAACATCCAGCAACCTGCAATGGCTCCGAATGGATACTACTATCAAGCCCCAGGACTTCCACAATTAATTCCACTTTTTGGAGCACCGATCCAGCAACCACAGATAGTCCACATTCCGATCCCACCAGTTCAACCATTTCCACCATTACCAGAAGTAGAAGACCACTTCGTAGGAAATCCCTGGGATTGCCCGCTATGTCATCGTCGACACCAGCAAGGGAACATACGGCACTACTGGCAACGTTGCCCTCATCGCAGAATTAGTTACGCAAAATTTGCACGGATCCTGGAATTAGCCAAGAGATGTTTCTTTTGCGGCGGATACCACCCTACCTACTCCTGTCCCCACTTCCGTGACTTCCATGGACATGGATTTTAGATTTTTCTTCTTTTATCATTTTCACTCTGTTGGATAATTAATTGCTTGCATGGATACTTGTAAATTTGGATTTCCTTCGCAGCTAGAATTATCACGATACAGAAATTTTCTTTATTTATAAGTATAAATATTTTGACACTTCATAGATTATAAGTTTGCAATCACTTTATTCGCTACATGATGAAATGCTTAGTTTTATAAGTTCTCTTATCTTACTTACCTTACCATTTGACAAACATTTTTACCAACTTTCTTTATGATTTGGATTCTACAAAAATTCTTATTCGAAATTAAATTCATACAACTTTATGAATTACCAAAATTCCGTCGTTTTCGAACGAATGAGACTATTATTTAAATCTGCACGAATACTGTTATTAAAAACATACCGAAACTTAGGCTTCACCTCATTGGAGGAATGGGAGCACCTACTAATAATAACTAAAAATAAGCTACGATTCCATGAAAGTCATCCATGGGATAATATACCAGGTCTTATAGACCTGGGAAACATAGTTAGCTTAAGCATTTAATTTTAGATACCACATTTATGAGACCTACCAGCACATTGGTACGGTAATAAGGAATTAACTTTGGGAAGTGTTTTTGTTCCTTTTACTATGATTAGACTCACCAATATGGACGGAGACCACGCCAGAGGAATACCTGAGGAACCAACTCTCCCACCACCAATTGAAGTTGTTCCACATCTCCCAATCCAAGTAGACACTGACAGCGAGGATGACGAACCTATAAATCTCCTCGAACCTGATGACTATCAACCTTACGATCCGGCTGATTACTATATTGACGAACTCTACCATTCTCCTCCGGATGCTGAACAAGCACCAGAAGAAGAGGAGGAAGATGATGAAGATGACGAGCCAGATATGGATATTACGACTACTGATGATGACGACAATAACAATGACGATGAAGATCCCCCAGCTCCTGATGTCAACATGATCGCATCTGAGGACTCGAAGGATCCTTTTGAGACAGCACAGACACATTTGGACGAGGAAATGACTTCGACACCGGAGCCATCTCCACCAGAAAGGAGGCCAGATCCAACGCTAAACGTCCGCGGGTTCGCTCCAGCATCACACGATGAAATACTGGGAATTCAGCGACGCCTGGGAAAGTGTACCGTTCGATTTCCGCCTCACACAGTTGTCCAGAACGACGAGATTGACACTCCAGCAGCACTCCTACTGGAAGATGATGACAGTAATGATGAACCACCACTGATGGAGGAAAAGGCAATCCGGGAAGCAAACTTCGAGCTACATTTGATTCAGCAGCAGAAGGACAACTTAATATTTGACCTTCGACGATGCCACGGCCAAACCATTCCTACGCCGGAGAGATTAGTTAATAATGGAAGGGAGGTTACACCAGAAACACCACCACTACACTTGGAGATGGAATCCACTCCTGACACTACCACCAGTCCTCCCATCCTTACTCCGGAAGCACAGAAACCCAAACCTCGAAAACGTTCCCGTGAAGATACTCCCATCATCCCTGAAACCCTCCCAAATTTCGACTACCGCAGAGGAAGATTATCGACGTCTCAATTAGCTAATATTATCGAGGCGCGCAGGGCCAGAAGACAACTGAGTCCTCCACCGAAACCAGACCACTGCCGCCACCGAATCAATCCCTTTCCCCAGATCTCCACTCGAGAAAGATCAGCACACAACTTGCTGGAGCAGCTTCGTCAACGACGTGATACTCACCGCGAGATCCGCCTAGCACGATGGCGTGCCGAACAGATGATTTTTGACGCAAAATATCGCCCCAGCCCTGATGAACCCAAACCACCCGGAGCTCATTCCTCCAGAGATTTCTCGAACCCCCTCCCCCGCGACAGAGTTGTGAAAACTCCTCCCAGTTCGGATACCAGTAACGATGACTGCAGCTACATTGACACCAGAGACTCTTCCTACCTAGCCCACCAGAACCCTCCCACCACTGAAGACTCCGAAGAGGAATCCTTCACCCTCGAATAGAATCGTTACGGAGATGAATTTATATATGTTAATACATGTTATGTTATGTTTATATGTTGTGTATATATTATGTTGATGTGATGGAGAAAGATGAATTCCCATCCAACTCTTCGATATTTTATGATTTCTTCGATGTGATATATGTATATTGTTATGACGAGAACACGCACAATAATTTGCTACGTAGTATTCCAAGTAGGTTGTAAATTACAATTTTGTATTTCTTTCCCCCAAACTGTACAGATGTTGGAAGTAATATTTTCTATCCACGAGTATGAGTTCTATTTACAGAAGTTTATTTTGACTAGACCAACGGTGAAGCCGATGTAAATTAAAGTTAACTTTTATAATTTTACAAAGAAAATTCCTCGTAAACATCCCACTGTCAAATATTTAATTTTTTTAAGGGAACCAAAAAGATTATAAAATTTTTTCCCAAAACTTACAAAAAGAATTTTGCACATTTATGTAGAAACTAATATCGAAATAATTTTTTTTTCCCTTTCTTTTATTAATTTTCACTTTTCATTATTAGTGACACTTCAGTCACTCTGTAATTTTATTTTGATTGAAACCATATAGGTACCTACTTAGGTACAAAAATACCACATCTCCCCACCATCCCATCACCATCGGAGTGGTGGAGAAATAAATAAAACACTCAAGAATACTACGTATTTACTACCACTTACCTTAGGCTTAATCCAACTTCTTATTTTAACAAATACTGTTATTAGGATTAAGGAGAAAAATTGCACAAAACTGAAATTGCAAAAATTCTCGAATACTTACTTATGTCCATGTGGACAAAATACTTATTTACATGATGAATGTCTGTCAAACCCTAGAATTAAGTACTATAAACTCTGTACACGGAAAACGAGCAAATTACGTTAGACACGCACATGTACATCCCGGAATGGATAGCTTTTGATTGAAATACCTATGTACTTAAAATTGAAACCGCGCACAAATACCGCACGCTTTGCCTAGACCGCCGATGGGTCTCGGCTGATAGTGTGTGGAGGGATTTGTAGAGACGGAACTCCACCGCCGTCCCATTCTATAATTACAGCAGTAAATAGAATTCCCGCCAATTCCATAGCTCGCAGGCTATGGGAAAAGTAGCACATAGGTAGAGTAAATAGTGCAGACAGTAGGAAATATTCCATTGACCACTGATTGGAACAATGGGAATCCTTTGCAAGTGTAAAGCAGACAGTAGCTATTTTCCATAAATTCCAACGCCTTGAGCGTTGGGTAAATATATCCAACTAACAAAAAGGATAGGAAGAAAAAGCTGAACTCGAGCCAGCAACAGTGACAAGTAGAGGCATTCCCTTTTCAGCTTTCAAGTGAGACTAACATTCTGTCTTTAGCTTGGAAGATATACAAACCATTAGATTCTGTTCTGAAGAGCCTGAGCCTACACAGGATTTCTAGCTTTTATCTCTTAAAAACAGTAACAAGTTAAATATTCGTTCTTGTGTATCTTTGTTTTCTTAGCTGGAGGAATATTCGTATTATTCATTAGTTCTGCACTTAAAGTCCATTAGCTTTTTCTTTTGATAGACAGATAAACTGATCTCATTCATTCGATCAGAAGTGAAGTCAGGTAGATTCGGAGAGGGAAGAAAAGAGTCATAACGCTCGGGTAAAAGAAGTAGAAGGCCATTGAGTCGTACCGAAGACCACAGTCTCGGGATTACCATCGGACTTGCCGTGGAACAATTAGGAATACTTAATATTACCGGTAATTCTACGAAATATAACTACCTACCTACCTTCTCGCCCTTTTGTGTTCCTTTTCTCGCTCGTCTCCGTCGAAAGTAAATATTGTAGATTGGAATGTTTGTGAATATTGTGTATGAAGTGATTAATATTATGGATTAAAAACTCATTCCATTCGTAATAATCCATAATCCCTTTTGTTTTCTTTACTTCGTTTGTTTTATTCCATATAAGTATATATACTTATATTACATAAATTTTTATTATATAATAATATTTCATATTGCATAACGAGCACGCTACTTCTATGAGATTCGTGGACCGGAACCCCTCCGCCCCCTCACAAGACTTTTCGGGTCTCTAATTTTCCCAGAATATTTCGTTCTCCGTCATTTTCCTATTCAAACTGCCTTCTGCTTGGGCGTTAATAGTTCCCCCTACATCAATTTTTCGACATTTATTCAATGGCCCGGGATGACTGTTGGACTCTTCAATTAACTTTTCAAGAAAACGGTAATTTTTAAAATAATCCGAATTTTATTGCACACCCAATGCATGTCCAGAACCCTCCCCATTGACTTATCCACTTTGAGTCTTTCAACGCTCACTGTAGAAATGGAAAGCGTGCTCTTCAAAAATTTATTTTGTCACAGAAATCTTATAAAACGGAAGGCAAACATTTTATTTTTAAATTCTTATTGAAATTGATTAAAAAATTTACGTTTTAAAAAATAGCGAATATGAACAGAAAAAAGCGATTAATGACACCACCTGATCTGCATTAGACGTTTCAACTTAAAAATTTTAGCTATATACACTATGATTCACTAATTCATTTGACCTCGTTAACCACTTCCCTCTTTTCTTGCCAACTGCAAATTTTGGGTTTAAAAAGCAAGCCGACAATTGTTTTATATTTTTTTATTTACAGAGTCGTGGATTACCACAAAAAGAAGAAATCTTCGGGAAATGCGGAAAATGGAAATATGTAGCTGTTACCTTCTTCCCGTATCTCATTTTTCTGAATGCATTTCTTATGCTCATAGTTTTTATTTATGATCCGACTTACAGAATTCTACTCTATTCAGCCCTTCCAGATTCCTATAAAAACAATTTAACTTTTTTCTTTGTTTTTCTCACTGAGTATTTCGTTTTTGTTGCATGGATCTCAAACGCTGTATTCGCAGTTGTTTTTCAATTGATGTTTTTCATGAAAGTTGACTCTGACCTGCGCAGTGGGATTTCTTGGTTTGTACAACCAACAAACAACAACCACAAAGGCAATGCACAGAACCCACTTAGCGTTTGGCAAATATTTGATGAATGGCGACAGATGCAACTGTCTTTGAATTTTTTCAATCTAAGCAACTCAAACGCTGTGTTTGATCTCAAAAATGGTCTTATTGCAAACACTATAGTGTGCAATGTCTACGCAATAAAATATTTTACTGTGGATCTGTTGGTGGGTTTAACTGCCGTTGCGTTGCAGTCCCGTTCTCGACTATAACACTGTACACTTCACTTTATGACCAAACTTTTAAAATTCCTGAAAATATGAAAATTTTAAAGAATCAAATGTCCACTTCGTCCTGCAATGGCTTAGAGTTAGTCATCTAATTCTCAACTTAACGGTATGTGCGTAAAGTGACTAGAAGTCGCCCAGCATTCCGCAGTACAAAATTCACAAAAATGACAGTGGATCTTCTCTCCAACGTATGAAATCTTCCAACTTTGATTCCAATATTTCGGATAGATTTCCCATACTTGTGAATGGCAAGCCAGTTATCGGTTTCTAACTTTTCCTTTCGTCTCTCAATTTGTCTGTTTCCAATTTTGCGTCGTTGATTCGAAACTAACCGAATAATCTGTGAGCGACAAAGCAGTTCTTGCTTAACTTTAGTTAGTCTTCCAGCAATGACAAAAGAATTGCCAAACATTACAATGTAACTTGTAATTGCCAGGAAACCTGTAAAAGCGCCAAAACCGCCAACAGTTGGATTCGTTCCCGAAAATAGAATTGCACAAACTAAGCCAATGATAGAGCATGAAATCCATGCAACTCTTAAAGAAAATATGACGTCAGCAAAGATCTCGTTGAAATAAATTATTAACAGTTGAATACACCGACACTTCATGATTAAATTGTAATAATCAATGTAGGTATACGAATAAGATTCCATATTTTGACTGTTAAGACATTTCAACCATAAAACAACTTGTTTAGTTTCATTATCCAGTTTAACAATGAAAATCAAAATATTTAATACGCAGAAGTACATACTAATCACGAAAAAGGATAAAATCCCGGTTTCAATCCCAAATACAACACAGAATGTAATTAAATTATGAAACTCACTACTTATCATGTTGTAAAGTAAAAAATTCATGTGAGGAAAAAAGAGTATTATCGCAGTCAACATACTTATTGCTGAAATTAGTGCAATCGGAAGTATTATGGTGAAAATTTTGACTAAAGAATAGAAGGTTATTGATCGCGCTCGTAGATGTGAACTTGAATTGTGGGGTGTTTCTGTACCATTTGCTTGACTTAGAAAATGGGTATTAAAAAGTGAACAACACAGCTCAGGATGCAACAAAAACAGGAAAAAGTTCATCACTGCTGAAATACTGCTAGCAATAGTGAATATCACATGAATTGTAAAATGGTAAATATTAAAATAATTCGGATCTAAGAGTGATTGCAAGAGTCTCGTATTTTGGTTTAACGAAGTTAAGCAAGCTAAACAGAAGTAACAACCCCATAATCGTTTTCTCCAAACAACCCTTTGCTTCAGTATTGTCCTACAGTTTACGTTTACTTCTAAGGGTAAAAAATTAAATTTTGAAAGTATGGACAATGTATAAAAGTTTAGATAAGCTTCGCTCTTTGTAAGCATTGTTTTAGTAATTTAACGCGTAAATTTTGATGTTATTAATTAGTATTTGTTTTTTGAATGATTATTAAAACTATTCGTTTTATTAGTTTATTTGTTTAGAGGCAACAATAAGAATAGTTGTGTGAATTTAAATCAGTCGAGTAGAACTTTGTTTCATGAACGATTCACGGATGGTGATGTTAATAAAATACGGACCAAAATTCAACACAAAAATAATTGGAACCAAACTCAAAAATAAATTGCACGCCCTGTTTTGTAATGATTTCTGTGAGCGTAATTAGTATTCACACTTAATATAACTGTTTATGTATTTCCTTGAGCTGCCTTGTAATCTCCAATTTTTAGGAGTTGGAGTTGGTTATTATTTGAAATCCAGTTTCGGTAAGCAAAAATGAAATTATAATTGCAGTAAAAGTGGGCACTTAATAGAAATTACTCCAAACACATTAAATAAAATACTGAGAAAATCAAAATGGGGAAGTATGGGCAGCGTTTAGCGCTTCCAATGTACACTTAATTTTAATTTTCTAGTAGGCTTTTCGTAATATAATTACAGGGAGTAGGAAGGCAGACACAAAGTGAGCTTTAAGCTTTTGAATTTGTAATTTAGTATACGACACTTTTCCAGGGGCGGATCCAGGATTGGGTCATGGGAGGGGGGCTAACAATGTTAAGCGGCCATCTTGGAAAATGGCCCCTTCAATCCCGCCATGTTAAAAAAGCTCCTCATGGAGGGGGCTTAAGCACCTTAGCCCCCCCTTTGGATCTGCTCTTGCACTTTTGAGTTTCAAAATTTATTTAAATACTACTGCCTACTCAGGGTTCACCATTTGACTCTGTCGTTAGAAATAATAGTGTGCGGTTTTATAAATTACTTGGTTAAGTGTTTTTGCAATTAAGTAAAATAAATTTTTGAAATATCCGGGAGTTGGCTTTATGGTTCCTTAATTGGCATTTTCCTAATATACTGCCTACAAGCGACGTGAAATTATGGAAGGAAATGAATGCTGCAAAACAAAGCAGTTAGGTACTTACCGGTATTCTGTGAGCATTCTATAATGATCCCGTTTAATTACATACAATGCTACTGACTGTTGGAACTAAATTACCTAGGTAAAACCAACCTTAATGTGACCGAACATGCAATAAGATGAAATCCTCTTGATTCTAGAGGAAATTGATTTTGGCAGGAAACGAAATTATTTAATTACTTTAAATTTAACATTTACGGTTCCTTTTAAGATGCTGAGCAAACATCTATTGTAACGGTCATCTCCGTCTGCCCGTCTGTCTGCCCGTTGGTACTACTATAATAGTCCCGGTATACGGACATATTCCCCTTGGACATTTTCCCCCGGAACTATTCCCCCGGACATTTCCCCCCCAAGCAGTAACCCCGGACATTTTCCCCCCAAACCCTTATTTAAGATACTGATATATAATATTACGCGGTCGTGTTAATGCATTCTGAGAAAATAATACTGGTGTTCTAACTAGGTATTTTATCCTGATTAGCAATATGCAATCTACAATATGCACTAATTTGCGTAATTATTTTTAACATATTATTTTTATCATATCGGAATGGCAATGAGCATTCCACTAATTCATTTCGGTTTAACATTTTATTTTATCAGTGTTTCAAGACCTCATAGTAGCATCACTGTCATAAAAATGAATAGCTGCATTCTTATTACTTATTGTTAGTGCTTTATTCTATAGAATTGCAATGGCTTTAGAAATTATTAAAACTGCGAGAGGCGGGAAAAAAATTGTGTTTGAAGGGTTTCTGTTCATAAAACAGGAACCTCTATCGTAAAATAAATAAGTTTAGGTGCTATGTACCTAACTGGTTTAAGGGGTAAACAGTTTTACTTTCATTTTCTTACCGATCTAGTAAGGAAGGATTTTATATAATGCCAGCATAAATAAATAGTCTAAATTGTTTTTAGTCATATTGGAAAAATAGTATAGTACGTGTTTCTGGAGTAAATTCACTACTAACTAATGTGATTAAGAATTTTATTATGATTAAAACTAGTTACCTCTATTGCCTTGATTTTCTGTTAAAATTGATTTTTTTATGTATTCCTACGCAAACCACGCTCAGGGTTCAATAAAGTATAATTTCGGTTTGTATTAAGATATATTACATTATTATCCAACATTTCAAAACTCATCGCTTTAGATAATGAGAATTTCAGTATCTTAAATAAAGGTTTGGGGGGAAAATGTCCGGGGGGAATAGGTCCGGGGGGAAAAAGTCCGGGGGGAATAGGTCCGGGGGGAAAAAGTCCCGGGGGAAAAATTCCGGGGGGAATATGGTCCGGGGGGAATATGTCCTACAACCAATAGTCCCAGTTTTGAAGTAGCTCTAAAAGAACATACGAGTAGGTAAGCCCTACTTATTTTCGTTATGATCCATGCAATCATATCTACGTAATTAGCAACTGAGCCAATAAATGGAAGAAAAACCATGATGACATCCTAGAGATGTCCTACTTATGATTTTATTTATGGACGATCCCTACATACATTTATAACAAAGCAATATTTACTTGATACCAAAATTAAGCAAAATAAATTTTGACATTTCCTTGAACGAGTTAGCTTTCTGTGTTTCGTTATTTTAATTGGCTTTTCATATAACTAGTCCGGCCACGGGCTCCATACAGCTACATTGTTTAAGGAAGTAAATCCTGCCAAACATAGAAGTTCGGAACGTAACGATTTCCTGGGTATTTTTCTTTTCGGCCATAAAATTACACCCTTCTGGTCAGAAATAGATTATGTAACCATAAAATCGGCTTTGCTATAACCGATCAATAAAATGGAAAACATCGAGATTTAATTATTCTTTTGACAAGAAACCTAATTATTTAATTGTCACTTTATAAAAATTTGAGACTCGCCACAGGACTGTATGAAACTAATTTATCTGTTGCTGTAATATACTATCGAAGAGAAAGTAATATACAAGCAACACTTCTCGTGATAAAATCAAAAAACATGGGTGTGGACTCTCGCTCCATGGTCCGAAAACTGCCCTGCCTAATCCCTACAATTCTCACGGACCGGACGAGTCTCTTGAAATAGGCTTTGTCCCTTTGCTCTACTAATTAAATCCAAGCGTTTATTATTTGAGGTAAAGTTAAATATTATAATCCAAATTACAAAAAATATCTTGTTTTACGACTATCAGGGGTAGGGGTAGTAGACTATTTTTACATGTCACACATCGAGCTCCTCTTGCACAGATCTGGATTTTAAAAAAGGGTATCCGCATAGTAGTGTTACAATGTTGAACTGTAGTTTTGTCACTAGTCAACATTTAAATACAAATTACAGAATGTACATACGTAGTTCAATACTTATTCCAACTCAATACTAATTGTTTTTAATGAATTATTAGCTCAATTATTGCAGTTTTTAATTCCAATTTTATGTGGGCTACAAATTATTTATTGTAGACTGGAATTCCAAAGGAGCCCCTTAAGGAAACTCAAGCAGAGAAGTTTAAACAGCTGAATGATTTTTTGACAAGTCGACAGTGAGCTGTAGTGGACAATGTAAGAATTATTACAGATATAACGTACTAACAATTACCATATTGAGCAGTCATACTTAAATAAAAAATTAAGCAATAGATATCCTGTGCTTAGTATACATACCTATCAAAACCTACTTGTCTATAATATATCTAACAATTTATTAATTTACTCATGCCTTCATGTTCAATTTTTTAATACTTTAGATTTCCTTCGTGGACTTTTTTACGTGTACGAGTACTTGAAGCGCTACACAAAATATAACAAAGATTGTTTAAAACCCTACCCCGCACTCATGACTTATGCACAGAAATTTGAGGCTCTACCAGAATTAGCAGAATATATTGCCGCAACAGAAAAACTAGTTTCATACAGTCCACTGGCGAGTCTCAAATGAAATGTGGCAATTAAAGAATTTGGTTTCTTGTCAAAAATAATAACTACATCTCGATGTTTTCCATTTTATTGATCGGTTATATCAAGACCGATTTTACTCCTACCTATCTACATAATTTAGCAACCTTTGGCAATTCTTAACCGAATTAGACATGCGATATGTCATTTTGAAGTTCTTTTAAAATAAAAAATATTTAATTCTTTGAAAATCGAAAATTATTTAATTTACTATTTCTTTTAATCGTAATTAACTTTAAATGTCCAATTTTAAATTGAAGCTTTTATAATTCGCGCGCCAATAGCAATACATATTGTTCTTCTCCTCATTCTCGTCCTTTTGATACATCACTTCTTTATATTTGAAGAGAGTAACCGGTCGAAATTTGACATTTTAGGTTTGGCGGGAAATTCAAATTTTTTTTATCCCCTTATTTCTACGTGTCTACATAATTTCTCTCATTTTTGCATTTCTCAATGACATTTGACATGCAATATATGATTTTGAAGCTCTTAAAAACAAAAAAATTATTTAAATTGCAATTTATTACATTTAATTTTTTTAATTATAATTAACTTTTAAATAGCAATGTTTTAATACCGATTTTAGCATTAAAGAGTAATACCCCATATTACTGTTAAGGCTACCAAACAACAAGGGCTTTAGCTCTTGTTTTTATAGTTAAATAATCTATTTCTGACAGAGGGGTGTAAATTTAGGGCGGAAAAGAAAATATCCAGGAAATCGTTACGTTCCGAACTTCTATGTTTGGCAGGATTTACTTCCTTAAACAATATATAGCTGCATGTAGCCCGTGGCCGGACTAGTTATATAAAAAGCCAATTAAAATAACCAATCATAGAATGTCAACAATTATTTTGCTTAATCTCGGTATCAAGTTACATTTTCCCGGAACCGAGAGAATCATTATTTCTAACGAAATAGTCAAATTTTAATGGTCATACCCGAGTAGTCCATATAGGTAATTCCCCATGGAAAAGAAACTAACATGTAAGTAAGTAATATCCATGATTAAATATTAAATTCAAGAGTTTAAGTTCAATTAATATCGGTTTCCCTGCATTTTGCAAAAATTTGTTGTCAACTAGAAAATTAAAATTACGCGCATATTCGAAAATACTAACACATTTCCTGTAAGCTCCTATGATAAATTTTTCGTAGTTTTAATCGTATTTGCAGTAATTTGACTATTTGACTAACATGTAACATATTACAGTGTTAATGCGGAAGCAGCTTAGTTGCGAACGCTAATAAATAATTATTTTATTCATGAATGATAATTTCACACAACGAAGTTTCTATTTGATTGTGTATTAGCTTCAAATTTTGTTACTGCTAGTTTTAGTGTTGGATGTTGAGTTTCGATCCAAATAGTACAAATTCATTCCAATCCCAAATTTAGCTTCATCGATCTAAGTTCTAGTCGTCTCTGGTTTAAACGCACACAGTTGTATTTATTGGTCCAAAACAAGCGTTTCATCACAAATACTGTTGCTAATCGTTTTTATGATATTCTATTAGTAACTGATAATACATAAACCATAAATTACACACATAATTAACATGCTTACAAAGGCAGAAGCATATCTAAACCTCTATACACTTTCCATACTTTCGAAATTAAATTTTTTACCATTAGAAGTGGACGTAAACTGTGGGACGATACAGAAGCAAAGGGTTGTTTGGAGAAAACGATTATGGATCCTTTTTTACAGTTTAACATGTTTAACTTCCTTCAACCAAATTGTGAGACTCATCCAGTCGCTCGTATATCAAAATTATATTAATATTCAGCATTTTTCGATCCATGTAACTATCACAACAGGGAGAATTGCTGCAGCAGTGATGAACTTTTTCTTGTTTATATTACGCCCCGATATGTGTACTTCACTTTTTAATACTCATTTTACAGAACAAATGGGAAAACCACCACAAAGTCCACGTTTACATCGACAGCTCTGGTCCGTTTCTAAGTATTCGTTTGTAGAGTTTTGCACTATATTGTTCCCAATCGTTCCAGTTTCATCATTACTGATGGTGACTGTGATAATAGTTTCTTATCCTAACATGAATTTCTTGCTCTACAACATATTGAGTCCTGAATTTCACAATTGGATTACTTTTGTTGCATCATTTGGGATTGAAATCGGCAGTGTGTCAATTTTCGTGTTTTGTGTATATTTTTGCTTATTTAATATTTTGATTTTTGTACTTAAAATCGATCGTAAAACGAAACAAGTTGTTGAAGAGTTGAAATGTTTTCACGATCAAAATAAGGAATCTCATTCGTATACCTACATTGATTATGGCAATATAATAATGAAGTGTCGGGGTATTCAACTGTTAATAATTTATTTTAACGAGATTTTCGCCTACATTATTTTTACTTTAAGAGCTGCTTGGATTGTAGTCTCTGTCTTTGGTTTAGTTTGTGCAATTTTACTGTCGGGAACGAACCCAACTGTTGGCGGGTTTGGCGCTTTTACAACCTGTTTAGCAACTACAAGCTACATTATAATGTTTGGCAATTCTTTTGTCATTACTGGAAGACTAACAAAAGTCAAACGGGAGCCGCTTTGCCGTTCACAAACTAAGTTAATTTCGAGTCAACGACGTAGAATAGGAAACAGCCAAACAGAGAGACGAAACAAAAAGTTAGAAGCAGAAAATTGGCTTGCCATTCACAAGTATGGAAAATCTATCCGAAATATTGGAATCAAAGTGGGAAGATTTCATACGTTGGAGCGGAGATCAACTGTCATTTTTGTGAATTTTGTATTGCGGAATGCGGGGCGACTTCTAGTCACTTTACGTACATGCCGTTAAGTTGAGCTATTGATTACTATAATTAATTAAATTTTAAGCACATTTAATCATATCGTCGGTGAAGAAGCAAATCCGACTACAACAATTAATTAAAACGGCAGAGTACATAACTCAAAACAATTTAATTGCGACGAATTATAATCCAGGCAGTTCTTGGTGGCAGTTTAAATATTTGAATTTAAATTTAGCGTTGATATGTTAAAATAGTTGAACTATTTCATTTCTTGTGTTTCAGAATTCACTGAATTTCATTCAAAAGTAGAGGAGCGAGCTGCTATGTTCATTCGAATTCTGCAACTTTATAAAGTAAAAGTACTTTGAAAATTATTGACTTATCTGTGTTTATTAATTATTGCAATAAATAATTACGAAAATAAATTATTTGTTTTTTAATATTTCATGCTACTTTAGACCAATATAGGTAAATAATAAATCATTAAAACCATGATTCCAACGGCCGCAGTCCGCCTGAATTTCTATACAATACTCGTACTTTCAAAATTAAACATTTTACATATAGAAATAGACTTCAACTCCGGGACAATACTGCAGCAAAATGTTTTTTGGAGAAAACAGTTATGGTGGCTATACTTCTGTGTCACCTCCTTCACATCGTTAAATCAAATCATGAAACTGACTCAATCAGTTTTGTACCCGGAATATTTTAATATTCAACATTTTCCCATCCACGTAGTATTTACTCTTGCAAGCAGCACTGCAGTACTAGTGAACACCATTTTGTTTGTACTACGTCCAGATATGTGTACTTCCCTTTTTAATACGTATTTCACAGGACAAATTGGAAAACCGCAACAAAATCTACGTCCACAACGGGGAATATTATCTGTTTCTGAATATTCGTTTGCAGAGATTTTAACTGTATTATTTCCAATTATTATAGTTTCAGCAATAATTATCTTGACTGTGATAATAGTTTCTTATCCTAACATGAAGTTTTTACTCTACAATGTGGTAAATGCTGAATTTCATAATAGGCTTACATTCACAGTAATATTTGGGATTGAGATCGGCAGTGTATCAATATTCGGGTTTAGTTTATATTTTTGCGTCTTGAATATTTTGCTTTTCATTCTTGAAATTGATTGCGACACGAAACGAGTTGTTGGAGAATTAAAGTGTCTCCACAGTCAGAAACAAAATTCTCGTTTGTATTCCTACATTGATTATTACAAGATAATAATGGGTTGTTGGCGTATTCAGCTGTTAATAATTTATTTCAACGAGATCTTCGCTTACATAATATTTGCTATTAGAGCTGCTTGGATTGCCATCTCTATCTTTGGCTTTGTATGTGCAATTTTATTCTCTGGAAGTAATCCAGATGTCGGCGGTTTCGGCGCTTTTACATCATGCGCTGTAGCATTGTGCTACACTATATTGTTTGGAAGGTCTTTTGTCATCACTGAAAGACTGAGCAAAGTTAAACGAGAGCTGCTTCACTGGTCGCTCACTGGCTCACTGAAGCATTAATTTGGAATCAAAGACTGAATACTGGAGAAATTCGATTGGAGAGACAAAGCAAAAAGTTAAAATCAGAAAATTGGCTTGCCATTCACAAGTATGGAAAATCTATCCAAATTATTGGGATCAGAGTGGGGCGATTTCATATGTTGGAGCGGAGATCAACTTTCTTTCATCAAGATCAAGATTCTTGGTCTTGTCAAGACTTTTGAAGTCAAGACTTTTGCACGCCGTACTTGAATTAGGTATTATACATATTATACAATGGTAGTAGTCGTAAACCAGCCCACTACCTTTAGATCATAAACTGCATTTTTAAACAATTGATTTTTTTATTTCGTCTTAAATCTTTGCCGCGCTATAATAATTATATTTATTTAAATTTTATAAAACTGAAATCTTCAAAAAGTTTTTGTTTAAAAAATATTTTTTGAAAACCCCAGAAATTACTTTCCGACTACTTTTTTATAATAGTGTCTGCATATTAGTGTTACAATTTTAAAGTATATTTTTGTCTCTAGTCAGTCAATTTGCATGTGTTCCGCGGCAGCAAACAGTCTTGGCATATATCCGATGGATATGAGACAGAAAAACTCGAAAAGGGTTGTTTATAAGTAAATTAATTTAAAATTTACCAGTTTATCAAAGCGATATCAGAATATATTATGCGATAGTTTTAAGCGAGGCAGAAATTGTTTCTAAAATTGTTCAGTAAATCATATTTTCAGGAATTTATGTAGAACTATCAATCTGTGTTCAATTATCAAATCTCATCCTTAAAGTTACCAAATTACCTAGTCACCAAAAAGTATAATTAAACTAAACACCATATTTTCCATCTACCGTTACAATAACTTTGAAATAACAATAATTAAAAACAAATTAAAGTAACAATTAGTGCCTTTCAGTTGGATGTCGTTCGATTTTTAATGGTGTATAATTAATGGCAAAGGGCAAACTATTAAATTAATTTTAGAGAAACGTATTTACGTGAAAGTGGTTATTATTTATTTGCTCCATAATTCATAATTTAACCTAACCACCAATTTAATTATTTCCCCTTTGTCGACTTTCTCAAATTAAATACTAATCTCATAAAAAACGGCCGCAGTTTCATTTTCGTCAATATTAACCAAGTTTAACGTTACTCTTGAGTGGAGCAATAACCCTGCAAAATATTGTCTCTATTTCTAGATTCTTTAGTAAAAATTTAGCCTGATTCTAAATGCTTACACAAAAAGAATTTAGTTCCATTATAAAATTTTACAGCGTTCTGGCTAAATTAAATATTTTCCCAATGAACGTTGATTTGAATACAGGGAAAATTTCTAAACAAACTTCGCTTTTAAAAAAGATAACGTGGTACTTTTTATTTATTTGTACGGTTTTTATTTTAATTTATCAAAATGCAAGACTTTTCCAGTCTCTTTTAGTCCCAGAATATTTTGTTCTCCGCCATTTTCCTATTCAAACTGCCTTCTGCTTGGGCTTCAATATTGCCACGTACATCAATTTTTCGACATTTATTGAATGGCCCGGGATGACTGTTGGAATCTTCAATCAACTTTTCAAGAGTAAGATAATTTAAAAACAAATCCGAATTTAACTGCACACCTAACGCATATCTCACTCTCACCCTACCCCCTCGACTTATCTACTTCAGGTTTCCCAACGCTCAGTTTAAAACATTAATATTGGAATTATTACAAACAATTACATTTTAAATCACATTGAAACATTACAAATGAGCACAGGGGGAAACACTATATTATGAGACCACTGGACCTAAATTTTAGCGTCTAAACTTAAAAGGTTTAGCTACAAACTATGATTTGCTAATTTATATGACCACGTTAACCTCAAACTGCAATGTTTGAGATTAATAAGCAAACCGACAATTGAATTACATTTCTTGTATTTACAGAGTCGTGGATTAATTACCACAAAAAGAAGGAATCTACGTGAAATGCGGAAAATGGAGCTAGCTGTCACCTACTTTCCGTATTTCACTTTTCTGAATGCATTTCTCATGGTCACAATTTTTATTTCTGATTCTACTCACAGAATTCTAATCTATTCAGCCTTTCCACATTCCTATAAAAACAATTTCATTTTCTTCTTCGTCTTTCTGATTGAGTATTTAGCTTGTGTTTTTTGGTTATCAAATGGTGTGTTCGCAGTTGTTTCACACATGCTGTTTTTCATAAAAGTGGATTCTGACCTGCGCAGTGGAATCTCTCGGCTTTTACAACAAACAATACGCTCTACGATTTATGAAGGCGATGAACAGAACCCAATATTAGCGTTTGGCAAACATTTGCAGAATGGCGACAGATGCAGCTGACCTTAAATTGTTTCAATCTGAGCAATTCAAACGCTGTGTTCGGTATTAAAAATACTCTGATTGTTCACAGTCTACGCAATGAAATACTTCACTGTAGGTCTGTTTACTGCCATTGCCCTCGCGCTCTCTGGGATAACGGTGTACATGTCGCTCTATGACCAGGCTTTTAAAATTCTCGAAAATACGAAAGTATTAAGGAACCAATTGTCCATTTCGTACTGCAGTAGCCTGCAACAAAGGGACCAAGCATATTTCAAGAGACTCGTCCGGTCCGTAAGAATTGTAGGGATTATGCAGGGCAGTTTTCGGAAGATGGAGCGAGAGTCCACACCCATGTTTTTTGATTTTATCACGAGAAGTGTTGCTTGTATATTACTTTCTCTTCGATAGTTTAGTTGATTTTCACGCAGTGTTAGAATGAAACCATGTAAAAATAATCGCAAAACTGAATGACAACACTGCAGCTTTACAGTACATAGTCAATTATTAAACCACAGAAATTTTCAGAATTTTAAGTAACATGTAATAAAACTGACACTGTCCACTAATGAGTATATTATTTTATAAACAACAAAACTAACCATTTGAATAATAGTTTAATATCAATATCTTATTAATATTATTAGCCCATGCTATGAGCTGAACATATTATTTTATTTTCGATCATTGTATCGTTTACAGTATATTGTATAATTATATTTGTGTATTGTATGCATTAAGACGTAACAGTAAATGTTGAATTTAATGTAATTAAATATTTCGGTTTCTTATCAAAGGCAAATACATCTAGACGCTTTTGTCCTAAAGTTCGGTCACATTATGCCTATGGGTTTACGTAAATAATTTAGTTCCAACAGTAGTATTGAATGTAATTATGGTCGCATTAAAGGATACCCAGGGACCCAGGCAGGATACAGGTAAGAGAAAACTATAACGCGTTTTCTAGTATTTAGTTTCTTACATATTTTCATGCCGCCGCTAGGCCGTGTAATGTTACAGAAAAATGCCAATACAGAATTCAGGAAGCCCACTCTAAAAAATATCGAAATTGAGTTGACCTAATTTCGACAGCACAATTAATTACGTAATTTATGGAAACGAACATAACTATTTCTAACGACAGAGTCAAATAGTCAACTGTCAACTCGCCTGATTTAAATTCACACATTTAATATGCCAATTGGGAAAAAACAATCGCTGTAATAAAAATAGTATTGGTAATAATGCTAATCATTTCCAAAAAATTCTAGTTTTGATACAAAAAATTTCACATTTAATTACAGAAACCATGCTTACAAAGATATAAGCGTATGTCTAATTTTCTAATTTACTGTAAGTGGCATCCAAAGAATCTGACGAATGCGTACTTTGATCAAGAGTCCCAAACGACAAAGCCTGAGTCAAGTTTCTACAAAGGTTTAATTAAATTGTGTTTTGAAATATCGAGTATCAGATGTTGTTATTTTATTATTATTATTATTATTTCTTTATTGTGCATTTAACTCGGGCATCGCCCATTACACACATTACAGCATTAATTTACAGATAATAAGTTTCTTGCTTTTATAATTGATATTGAGAATTTGTAAAGATCGCATACAATACGAGTTGAATTAGTATCTAGAAAGAGTGCAAAATTTTTACGATTTAGAGTATATAGATTAAATGGATTCAGAGTTTTATCCCTTTCGGTTTGGTACCTAGGACAGGACAAAAACGCATGATACAAGTCATCAGGTTTTGAATTACAAAATTTACACATTTCCGCCTCATTAAAGTAAGAAGACATGCCACCAGCAGAAATTACGTTACCACCTAACCGAATTTGGGAAAATGTACGAATGTAGTGAATAGGAAGATAAAGTTTGAGGTATCCAGAAACGAGCGGAGTTGGTTTGGTAAACTAAAAAAATTCGTTGTAGGATGAGTTTTGAATCCTGTTCCTGTCTCGCTGTACACACATATCGTTTATTCTTTGAGTAATTGCTTCAATATTTTCTCGAGCCACACAAGGAGATTGACACTGCCACACGAACGAGAATCCAGAGTCATTCAATATTTTTTTAATTCTTGACACCCAGTTGTATTTCAAATCTTCCCCTCTGGTACTGTCTAAAGTATAAAGTCTGTCATAGCACTGCCTAGTTAAGCGATTATGGTCCATTTCAAGGATTCGTGCCCAGAAGAGTATAGATAGACGAGATACTTGACATTCCAGGTCACGCATACCCGATTCTATACGTAGCATATACAACGGGGTTCGTTTTGGGAGAAAAAGCAGTCTTTTAATAAACTGAGACTGAACTGAATTAATAAGAGATAAGTAATCATGAGCCCAAATAGGTGACGCATATAAAAGAGTTGAAGCAACAATTGAATTAAATAGTTTCATGCGGCAATCCCATGAGTCAGTTTTAGACATTGCTAACGTGGTTAAGATCGCACCAAGGGCCTGGGTAGCTTTTTTCTTCATTTCAAGTGCCGCCTCAAGGAACAATCCTGAGGAAGAAAATTTAACCCCTAAGTAGGTATAGCACTTTGTAACGTTGATAGGCTGATTATTTAAAAACCACTGGTGTGATTTACAGAGTTTTCCAGCTTTACGAAACACTATAACTTCCGTCTTGAGGAGGTTGATAATTAGCGAGTTCAAATCACAGTAACTGTCAAGGATATTTATTTTATTCTGTAGACTTAACTTAGATTCGGCAAGTATCGCAGTATCATCTGCTAAGAGTAAGTGGTTGACCCTAATAATGCCCCCCATGGAAACAGGTGTGGCGCCATGTTACTCCATATATTTGTCAAGATCACTAATAAAGATGGAGAACAGAAGTGGACTTAAAATTTCCCCTTGAAGAACTCCCATTGATATATTAATTGGCTGAGTGTAGCCTTCTAGATGTTGTTATTTTACGACTACGAAACATACTTAGATAAAAATTATGATCATAAAATTAATTACTAATGTGGGTTGAAACACATTACAAAACATCATCCATTTGTTTGTGTAGGATACGAGCAACGTTACACAACAGGTGACATTTTCATGGCCGCCGCAAACACTACAACAGTTTCGCTGAATTTCGCTCGACTGGCTTCTTCTCTACATGGCGAGAGAACCTCACATTCAGCGGAAGCTTCAGGCAGAAATCGATGAAACCCTTGGACCTTTATCTTCTGAAACTAAGGGTCACCCTCAAACACCTTCAATCTCAGACAGAGTTAGTAATTATGTGATTTGCTGTGTTTACAGTTACAGTTTATAGTATACCTCGAAGGTATTCACAATATTGCATTAAAAAGAGTTACCGTATCACAGGTACTCGCAACATCCTCGTATATCGCCAATTCTTGTATACTTTTAGTACATCTGCAATAGTTCCATAATTGCATCACTAAACTCGATTATAACCAATGAAATTTTTTAGTTCATGGGGTAATAATGCCAAGTTCTAATTTTTAGAACTGTCGTTGATTATGACGTCAGAATTATTCAAGAAGCATTTAAATTTGACACGTTTGAAGGACGGCATTTTTTCTCATTGTACTCTCATACAGTCGTTGGTTGTGTTCACAATAATTTCGCATGGAATAAATTCTGATGAAATATCAATCATGCAGGGCCGGGCAATGCGGCCAGCGCAAGCAGCATCTTCCCCCATTTCCCTGCATAAAGTTTTATTAAACATATAAATGGAACATTTTGGAATTTTTAGAAAATAAGTAAACAGAATCTTTTGACTTTTCAAATACATGTAAAATAAATATTTTCGTACATTTCAAAAACATGCAAATGAAACATTTAACACTTTTCTCAAAACATGTAAATAGAACATTAGAAAGATCGTCAGAAAAAAATAATATTTTACAACCAGCGGAATTCATGCTTCCGTTTTGTTCTGGTAAAAGAAGTTGCGTCGGAGAAAGATTTGCCCGGGACCAACTGTTTTTAATGACTACGCATTTCTTTCAAAAATTCACTGTGTCCTGCATAATTGACGAAAAGCCTTCAGTAGAGCCTGTTTTTGGATTCATAGTGTCACCACTTCCGTTTAAATTACTGATTAATGAGCGGAATGCGTAAAGCTATATGTAGCCGAATATTTAATAGTTGTTAACTATTCAAGAGTCAAACTTGTTGGTCCAATGAGTTGATTTTATTTAGTTGTGATTTTACTTTAATTCTTAATGATTTATTCATTTTAATTTTAGAGACAAAATTTTTGAATCAATAAATACAAGTTATTAGGGTAATGAGTCGTAGTCGTGAATAAAAATTGCCTTCTTTACTGGTATTACTATTGGTTTTATTTATTGCTTCTATTTTATATATTGGAATTTACTTTTACAAAAATTGTCGATTGAATTCTAGAATTATTATATCATAGGAGCAATTTACATATTGAACCCTCACACAGTCATTGGTTATGTTCACAATAAATTCGCATGGAACAATATCAAATAATTTCCTAATAATTTCCAGGTTGATGAAATAGCAACCTGGAAGTAGCATGGAACTATGGAACGTTTGAAGTTTGAAATAAGGTTTAAATACTAGGTTTCAAATAAAATATAAATATATTAGTAACATATAAATCATAGTTAAATTAAATTGCAGGGGATTTAAATGCTTAAAGAGGTTGACGCAATTACATGACATAGTTTTTAAAATGAGAATTGTAATGTAATTTACTACACTAAAGGTATGACATAACAGTTGTATCGAGACTTGTTCCACCTTATATAATTATTTGTAGTACTGTATTCACAGGTTCGGTTGGCAGTCGTCCCCTTGGATCTCGTACCCCCTTTATTCGCACCCTAGGCCTAGAAGTCGTATTCTATGTATTGGAACCCTGGTCACATTCGTGTCCTAACAATTCGTACCCACAAAAACTTTGTATTGGGTACATGGAAGTAAGTTTAATGGTGGTTTGAATAAAATTAAGAAGCAATTTCCGTGGACTTGATGAATGTGAACAGGGTGCGAATACATAGGGTACGACCGCTAGGGTACGAATGAAGAGGGTACTAGAGGGTTTTATTGCATAACTTTGCAATTTATATATAATTATTTTTTATTTTTTTCCAGCATAATTATCTAATTGTCTAATCTCGTAGTCTTACTATGCTGTTGTTGTTCATAAAGAATAATTCCATTAAAGGCAGATGGAATAGTTTTCTGTCTTTGTCTGTTAAATGGTGGCTAATGTAATTCTAGTAATTTGTGTAACGATTGGGATTGGAGCATTGGTTTGTTAGAAACGTGGCCAACACGGAAGAGTTAAGTTCCCAGTTCCCCTGCTACTGCTACTTATCGGGGGGAAAGTGACCGGGTGGAAAATGTCCAGGGAGACTTTTTCTTCCAAAAGTTTCGTATTCTAATTTCTAATACCTAATTGGCTAGATCAGATACCCATGCTATTTCAATTTTTACAAAGCTTTTACTAGACAACAAATAAATGTAACGTTGTACTGAGTCGGTTATAGTCGGCAATTTTTCATGGTTTTTCCCTTCATTTAACTTTCCCTTACTCGTTTGGTTCAAAGAGTTGGTCCATTCAACTGCGAAATACGGCGAGATGATTACATGGATTAGAACCAAAAACAATATTCAATATAGGAGTTCGCCTACTCGCATTTTTTATCTTCTGCAACTGTGTGCAAGAAAATTTGTTTAAAACTGTGACTTTTATAGTAGGACAACAGATAGGTAAACGGGCGGACAGACGTACATGACCACTACAATAGATTCTTGCTCAGCATCCAAAAAGGAACAGTAAATGTTAAATTTAACTTAATTAAATAATTTCGTTCCTTGTCAAAAACAACTACATACGGGTGCTTTCATTTTATTGTCCGGTCAAACCAAGGCTGGTATTACTTAGATATTTTAGTTCCAACAGTAGTATTACATATAATATGTAATTATGGCATTGAAGAATATACCGACAATACCGAGAATACCGACAAGTACCTAAATTCTGTGTTGTGCAGAATTTACTTCCTTAAAAAATTACGTGTCGCTCATAGGCCGTGTAAAGTTACAGGAAATAGGGAAACACCAATAAAGGAACCAGAAAGCCCACGCTCAAGGAAATATAAAATGTTAATTTACCTAAGTAATTTCGACAACACTTTTCTTAAACCAAAAACCAAAAGCACCATTATTTCTAATAGCAGAGTCATATGGCTAACTCTGAGTAGGCAATAGTATTTAAGTTAATTTTATAACTGAAAAATGCCCCATATTAAATTCTATACTCAAAAGTTTAAAGCTCATGCACCTTGTTTCCGTTCTGGTATTCTGTATACTGCGAAAAACCGACTATAAAGTTAAAATTATATGTACATTTGTAAACGCTGCCCATAATTCCATATGTTGATATGCTTATGGTATTTTATTAAATGTGTTTGCAGTAATTTTCATTTAGTGCCAACTTTTGCTGTAATTATAATTTCACGTATGCATACCGAAAATGAATTGCAAATAACAAACTAATTTTCTAATAATTGGAGATCACAGCTCAGTACAGCTGCCCACGGGATGACTAAAACCACGATATTAAATTAATAATTTCACTCAAGGATGTTTCTATTCACAGATGAAATACAATTTGAATTTTGGTTTCCATTATTTGTAGTAATGAATTTAGGTTCATACGTTATCAATTCATTCCCATCCGCCATCCATAGATCCTTCACAAAATTAATTTCTACACGCCTGATGTAAATGCTAACAGCTGTACTTATTGGATTAAAAGAAACGATCTAGAAAAATTACTACCTACTATTACTACTGCTATTAATATTAATATTCTAATTTTTAATATATAACAAATTACACATGTAATTACAGAAATCATGCTTACAAAGGCAGAAGCTTATTTTAACTTGTATACTCTGTCCATACTTTCCAAATTGAATTTTTTACCCTTAAAAGTAGACTTAAACTATGGAACAATACAAAAGCAAAGGGTTCTTTGGAGAAAACGATTATGGTTGTTTTATTTCTGTTTATCGTGCATAATTTCCTTGCACCAAATTGTGAGTCTCCTTTGGTCACTCCTATATCCAAATTATTTTAATGTTTACCAATTTCCAATCCATGTAACAATCACTATTATTAGTAGCTTTTCAGGTGTGATAAACTTTTTTCTATTTGTGCTACGACCTGAAATGTGTTTTTCACTCTTTAATACGCACTTTTCAGAAAATGAGGCTACAGAATTGCACTTTACACGTCCACAGAGACGAACGTGGTCCATTTTCCAGTATACATTTATAGAATTTTTCACTTCAGTATTTCCGATTGCTGCAATTTCAGCAATAATGATGTTGACTGCGATAATACTATTTTTTCCTCACATGAATGTTTTAATGTACAACATGATAAGTAGTGAATTTCATAATACGATTACAATCTGTGTAGTATTTTGAATTGAAAGCGGGATTTTATCTTTTTCCGTGTTTAGTGCGTATTTTGGCGTGTTAAATACTTTGATTTTCATTCTTACAATTGATAGTGAAACTAAGAAAATTGTTGTGGGTTTAATGTATCTTCACAGTCAGAATAATTTTTATCTCAATTCTTACACTGAGGAATACAGGATAATAATGGAGTGTCAGGGTATTCAATTGTTAATAATTTATTTCAACGAGATCTTTGCTGACGTCATATTTTCTTTAAGAGCTGCTTTGATTGCAATCTCTACTATTGGTTCAGTCTGGAATTCTATTTTCGGGAACAAATCCAAATGTTGGCAGTTTTGGCGTTTTTGCAAGCTCCTTGGCCATTACAAGTTACATTATAATGTTTGGCAAGTCTTTTGTCATTACTGGAAGACTGATTATAATCACACACGAGCTGCTGTATCATTCCCGCAAACGGTTAATACATTGGAGTCAAAGACGGAACATAGGAATTTGCCAGATTGAATAACACATCAAAAAGTTACAAACAGAAAATTGGCTTGCCATTCACAAGTATGGAAAATCAATCCGAAATGTTGGAATCAGGGTAGGAAGATTTCATACGCTTGAAAGGAGATCAACTGTTATTTTTATAAATTTTGTTTTGCGAAACGCTGGTGGACTTCTAGTCACTTTACGTACCTACCGTTAAGTTGAAAATTTAATTATTATTATATCACATACACTTGTAATTTAAGTCTTTAGCTTGAGCTTAATAATAGTGCTGTCAAGCTCTAAAATTTTAATCTCATAATGTCCTATTACATTTTTGAATTGGTTAAGTTAGTGCGAGTGCGAATAGATTAAATATTAATAAGGATTGGCGACTTAAACTAGGTATACGTTTAATATTTGCATTTAATTCTCATTTAAGTATTAGATCCTATGTAAGTATTATGTAAGCTTTAATTTAACGTAAGGATACAATGTATAATTGTTAAAACCAAAGCATTGTAAATGTTAAAAATTCTTCAACATCGCCATATTAAATTGGGAATATATATGCTTTTAGCACGAGTTCCTGTGATTTAATAATACTAATGATGTATTCATTTTGTCGATATACCCGCAGCCCATACAACATTGTTTAGGTATTTACAGATAAAGATTTAAAAAAAGATAAAGACATAGAAATCTATGTTGTCTTATTACGGCCGGTCTACACATTTTCATTCAATTTGCTCTGAAAGCCTCGATTTAGACATTCTGATTATTTCGTGGATTTAAAATTAGACGTCAATTATATCTGGCCGCATGTACATATTATACTATATAGCTATAGTCAACTACCTACATTATATTGCCAATGCTAAAAAGTATTTTTATGCTGAATTTAAAGTAATTTACTTATTTGATTTATTTTCAAAAGTAATTACACGTGGATAATTGTATTTAATTGTTCAGCTACGTCAAGCCTGATTTTAGTTAAATAATCCACAGTTCCAACTTTCAAACAGTAACATTAAACGTAATTATAGTCACATTAAAAAGACTTGAATAATACTCAGATTACCGAAAAGTGCCTAGCTTCCGTGTCCGGGTTAAAATTAATTGCCTAAATAATTTCATTTCGCTGATAGGCAGTAGGAAGTGTGAAGTTATCGGAAAAAACAAGTACTGGAGCCATCAAGTCCACTCAAGGAAAAAGCAAACATTATTTCACTTAATTTCGACAACACTATTATTTCGGTAATTTATGGAACCGGTTGCTAGGAACGAGGAAGCAAATTAAGGAACCATGAAGCCCAATGAAGGAGTTGCCAAAAACTATTTTGAGTTTTTAAAAACATATTTAGTTATACGTAATTTATGGTGCCAAATACTGCCAGAGCATCCTTATTTCTAACTACAGAGTCAAACAGTCAATTCTGAGTAGCTAATAGGTAATTAGGTAAACTTTGAAACTGAAAAATTCATCATATTAAACCTAAATTCTAGAGCTTGTGGTTGAATTTGTGACGAATTTCCCACAACTTTCGTCCACTAGAAAATTAAAAATAATATGTACATATAGAAATGATAACATACTGCCAATCTCCGCTGTGTTGAATTTTTTTCTATTTTGCACTGCCGTAATTTTTATTCGGTGAAATCTTTTGCTTTAATTCTAATTTGATGCATAATTACCGAAAATGGATTGCAAATATTAACAAACCAATTTCATATAACTGTAGATTTAACAGGTCAGCTCAGTATAGCTGCCAAATCAAGTAAAAACAACAACAATAAGTGTGAATAATAATTTTGCCCAAGGAAGTTTCTTTTTTGTGGTGGAATATTATGTGTCGTGGAAATCGTGGAATGTGTGTAACAATTATACGTAGTGTTTTTCGTTGTAGATTATTAACTCATTCACAGTCATAAGTAGTTCATGAAACAAAGTCCTACTCGCCTGATTTAAATCCACACACTTGTCGGTGCTTATGGGGTCGCAAAAAAAATGTTCTAACAAAAATAGTATTGCTATAATGGTTTGTATAATATTCCAATTAATATAATATAATTAATTGCTCATACAATTACAGAAGTCATGCTTACAAAGGCAGAAGCGTATCTTAACTTGTATACTGTGTCCATACTCTGCAAACTGAATATTTTACCCATAGAAATAGACTTAAACTGTGGGACAATACAAAGGCAAAGGGTTCTTTGGAGAAAACGATTATGGGGTTGTTACTTCTGTTTAGCGTGCCTAATTTCCTTAAACCAAATTGTGAGACTCCTTCAGTCGCTCGTATATCCAAAATATTTCAATATTCAGCATTTTCCTGTACATGTAACATTCCCAACAATGAGCAGTGCTGCAGTGGTGATGAACATTTTATTGTTTATATTACGTCCCGAATTGTGTGCTTTACTTTTTAATACGTACTTCACAGGACAAATACCAACACCACAGCAAAATCTGCGTTCACAACGACGAATTGTTTCAGTTTTGGAATATTCGTTTAATGAGTTTGTCACGGTATTATTCCCAATTGTTCCATTTTCAGCTATTATCGTCTTGGCTGCGATAGTACTGTTTATTCCTAACATGAAGTTTTTACTCTACAACACGATAAGTACTGATTTTCATAATAGGTTTACGTTCATAGTAATGTTTGGGATTGAGATATGCAGTATATCAATATTCTTGTTTAGTTTATATTTTTGCGTATTGAATATTTTAATTTTTGTACTTAAAATCGATAGCGAAACAAAACAAGTTGTCGTAAAATTAAAGTGTCTTTACAGTCAGAATGAGAAATCTTATTCGTATTCCTGCATTACTGGCTATGAGATTGTAATGCATTGCTGGCGTATCCAACTGTTAATAATTTATTTCAACGAGATCTTCGTCTACATCATATTTGCTTTCAGAGCTGCTTGTATTTCATGCTCAGTCATTGGTTTGGTCTGTGCAATTTTATTCTCTGGTACTTATCCAGCTGTAGGTGGTTTTGGCGCTTTTACAGCCTGTGTAGTAACCACAGTTTACATTATAATGTTTGGAAGATCTTTTGTCATCACTGACAGACTAAGAAAAGTCAAATGTGAGATGCCGCATCGTTCAAAGATTGGGTTAATTTGGAATAAGAGACGAAACATTGGAAACAGTCAAATCGAGAGAGAAAACAAGAGGTTGAATTCTGAAAATTGGCTTGTCATTCACAAGTATGGAAAATCTATCAGAAACATTGGGATCAAAGTGGGAAGATTTCATACGCTGGAGAGGAGGACAACTTTCATTTTTTTAAACTTTGTTTTGCGAAATGCGGGGAGGCTATTAGTCACTTTGCGGACATACCATTAAGCGGCGAGTACATATTTTAGTATGTATATGGATTCAAATTTAATTTTAAGTTTTGTATACCTAAGTGTATTTGGATAGGGTAGTATAAAATTAAATATTATTCTGTGAAAAATAAATATGATAAATTAATGTTGTCAACGTATTATATTAAGCATGGTATACCTAGCAAACAAAATTGTATATTAAAAGTAACTACACTACAAGTGATTATTTGGATAAGGGAGGAGAAACTGTACGTGGTGCTTATTTGCGACTTTGCGTGTATGGTCTATAGTTTTGTGTAAAGCTTCAAATAACTCCCCCGGGAGTTAGCTCAAACTTTGCCTCAAAACCCGGGAGTTACAAGGAACCCGGGAGTTGCTAGGGACCCGGGAGTTACGTGGAAATTTTGTGCGGGGTTAGTAAAATAAATTTGGTATTGATGAGGTGGTACTAAAAAAAGTTACCGTACTATACAAAGACACAGGGGAGATACTAAGGACCTCGGGAGTTACTAGAGACCCCGGGAGTTACTAGAGACCCCGGGAGTTACAAGGGACCCCGGGAGTTGATAGGGACCCCGGGAGTTACTTGAAACGTTTCCTCAAACTCCGGGAGTTGATAGGGACCCGGGAGTTATTTGAAGCTTTACGGTAGGTATGTATGTAGCAGTTCCTTAAATAGATGATTTGCTTTTAGGTATATTATTCTCATACGTATTTGCGTAGTACAACAATATATCAAGCACCGAGTTCATTAAAATTAAATTACCTAGCCATTTTTTGAACTGCATCATTCTTTTATCATTTGTGCTATATTATGGCTTTCACACTTTTTTCATATTATAGATTCCTATACCCTTTTTTTCTGCCGTCCTCGTCCGTCCATGCATAATTCCGATTATGGTGTGAGAGTTAATTATTTTGTAAGGTGGGAATTCTGTCCTTTTAGCATAGCACGAGTGACAATGTATTAAATATGCAATGTTAATATTTACATAATTAGTCATCACATTTACAAGTACTACTGAAGTATATGTGAAGCAAAATTTAGTTCCTAATATAGTACCTACATTGGGCGTAGTAAAAACACAATGAGTGTGTCATGTAATTGGAAAATGTAATAATAGATAACAATGCAAAAAATCATTTACATAGCCTTACGTAATAAAAGGCACTACCGCCCATGCTTCCGTAGTATATACGCAATGCGTACATAATTGTCATAATTGCATGTACTGCTGTCGCACTACAAAAACTTTACCCTTGAGCAATATATGTAATTATGTTCATCTTCAATTTCTCACAGTCACAGTTGTTCGTGTTCGTCCCTCATTATCACACATAGCACCAGACTAGCCGATCTTCATTCATTCAGCTTGACGACTTGAACAGTGTTTCACACCGGCGACCGGCACCGGCAAAAGTGTATGATTTCTGATTTGTGCTTGTATTATTCTAAAATTTTCAGTCAGTCTATTTCTGAAGCTCCTCGTTCAAAGTTTTATTTTAGACTTTGTTTCCTGGTGTAGTGAATATAACGTGATCGTGATAAAATATTTTTCGTCGTGAGAAGTGATCATCATGTCAAAGCCAATTTTGGGTTATTGGGATATTCGTGGGGTGAGTTATTTAAGTTTGTGTAAAAAAGCATCTATTTTTGTGAACATTCAAAATAAGGCCTAAATATTACTGAATAAAATAAACTTGTACTTTATTCTTGTTAATTATTGAAAATATTAAAATTTATATCTGTTCATTCATGTATAAAATAGCGTGCCCAGCCCATCCGTCTTCTTCTCACATATTTGGGAACCGACTTTGAAGACAAGCGCTATGGTTTTGGTGGCGGACCTCCAAGTTGGGGTGCAGATAAATCTAATCTTGATCTCGATTTTCCTAATGTAAGACGCCTTTTTGAATCGTATTTTTTAACTTTAAGAAATGTTGTAAATGCAGTAAATTGAAATATAATCATTATAATATATTGTAGTATATAAAATAATTGATTCTCATCGTGTAAAAATTTTTGTATTTTCATAAATCACGTGTTTATGATATTCTATCTTCAATTCAAGGACGATGTTTATTTTACATAATTTTTTTCTACATACTAATTTTTATTATTACTATTACTAATTTTTACCTAAGCTTAAGACTTATCTAGTATGCAATAATTCCACGAAGTGCGATTACATAATGAAAAAAATTTGAACCAGGTACACACACAAGGTTTTTTTATTACACCTTTTTTTAAGCAATTCTTTTTACCCCTTTATTTTAAAGCTCCCATACTGGATTGAAGAGAATGAAGGACTAAAGTTGACGGAAACGAAGGCCATTCTCAAGTACATTGCACAAACAAGGAGGGGAGGGGCTCTGTTCCCCCAAACCTCAGAATTACAAGCAGTGGCTGAAATGTTTGAGGGAGTTATAACCGACTTGCTAGCAGCTATGGCAGCAGTTGTTTTCTCTAATGTAAAAAATTTAAAAATATTTACAAATTAATTTTTATTTTTGCTAATTAGAATTCAAAAGTGTAAAACACATTATATCAATATTTATAAGACCGTATAAGTATGAATAATGAACTTAAAATTTAAAAATTGTAGACGGGAATACCGGAAAAGCCACTGGAAGAAACCCAGGCTGAAAGGATGAAGATGTTGAACAATTTCTTGAGCAAACGCAAGTGGGCTATAGGAGACAGTGTAAATAGCAAAATATTTAATATGCGTATACAATGTGTATTTTAAGCTAATTTATTCCTTAAATATTCCTGCTCTTTATGCATTCCGTATTCACATAGTAATCATCAATGTACCCATTAATTTTTCTATTTCAGCTATCCTATGTTGACTTCTTCGCCTACGAGATGTTCAAGAAGTGCACAAAGTACAACAAAGAATTTCTTAATCCATATCCAGCCATTACAAATTACTTCCATAATTTCGAGGGGCTTCCAGGATTAGTGGAATATATCAAAGGGAGTGAAACATTAATTTCATTCGCCCCTATGGCCAAACTTAAATTTTAAAAGTTTTCCTTCACGCAATTTAAATTCTGTAATCTGTAACAATTAAGTACATACAGATTTTTTTTTGAATTAAATACATATTCCTATCTAAAAGAAATTACGAATAAAATAATGCAACCGAAATGTATCAACTTCCATTTTTCATTTTCATTACAAACCATAGGTAGGAAAGTACTTGGCAACTACGTTTTTTTGAGCTACAATAAATAAGTGTTCCTTTGTATTGAACCTGCACTGTGGCTGGAACCTATACATAGCCATTTCGTCTACAATTAAAACAACATTAAAGTGTGTGGTTATTTATTAATTATACAATGAAACAAAAAATATTTTCACGAACGCTTCTTGCCTGCCTGTCCTGGCAGAGCAAAAAACAGTAGTCATGAATTGTTTGTTGTATAAGGTATGTAGTACGAAAACCAACTTAGGGGGATTATTTTGAAATAATAATAAATCTAGCTTATAATAATCACATATATTATATTACTAACCTATATGTGCACATCCTTCATCCATATACAGAAGCATAGGTAAATCCATCACGAGATTTGTTAAAGCTGTCTACTCCATCTTTTTTTTTACCCACTGGCCATTTAGCTCCTATTCTCCACAATATGCTTTCAAATACAACACAAATTACATAAACGAAAATAGTATGTATTTACTTTGAATTACTCAGCATGTTTTTTCGTTGTATCTTCCTTTTATGAGCGTATTGCGTAAGTAATCTGTAAAGTGCCTATAAAAAGTAAAAAGGATGGTTTGTATATAAATACTTCACATTACTTTGACTTTGCGTGCGGGAGCCCATCAATAATAATAAATAATAAAATAAATTTGAGGTTGCCCCGATTTAACCGCAGTTCTTACAGGGTGCCCGACCTCGAATTCACTTCTTGCACTGTGACATCACCCAGGTTTTGTCTTTCCAACATTAGTCGGGCCTACTTCTATGGCGAACTTCATTTTACATTGACGTTCAGAGCCGCCGAGCCCTTCACTGCCTTGTGGACAAGGAAAACCCAGTGGGAAAACTTGCCACCGCCGCTGGTCTCGATCACCAAGACCTAAAGCGAGCATTTGCTTAAACAGCAGGTTCATAGACACCAGTGCAGTAAGCACTGAGCTACGCGGGCTCGCTAGGGAGCCCATCAATATATATGAATATTATGTAACAACAAAAAACGATGATGATAATACATATTCATGAAATTTGATACACCAACCAATATCTATGCGCTTACATACGTACCAATTTTAACAATAAATAAATAACTTTTTTACAAAGTCCGCAACTGACAACACAAACACAAGAATATACACAAAATGTTAAAGAGAAAACTTTGATAACAAAATAAGTGATAAATAGGAAGAAAAAAGATATTTATGATTAATGCATTATGTACTTACTTTCAAGAAAAGCTTGGGTTGGATGATGAAATCGAGGTATATGACTTTACGTTGGAGCTCGCGGCACAATTGCTAATTATTTTATGGATTTTATGAAATTTCAAGCCTTATCTTCATTACTTTATTCCATATTAAAGGTATTGTCACAACAGTGCTGAAGAAATCAGTGCAGATTTGCCAACATCATTTGTATTTTATAGTTTCTAATACCTAATTAGCTTCATTCAATAGCCATCCTAATACAATTTTTTTATAGTTCAATTACTAGATAACAAATATAACCAACGTATACTGATAGCGAGTCGATTACGCTACCCTTGAAGGTGGTCAGCAGTCAGCATTAAGTCTTACATAAATATAAAATATATAACATTATTTTTATAAATATTTTCAAAAACATGTAAATAGAACATTTTAAGCTTTTCAAAAACATGTAGATAGGGAATTTTACGATTTTCTAAAACAAAATGTAGATAGAACATTTTACTCTTTTCCAAAACAAGTAAATAGCACATTCTACGCTTTTTAAAAACATGTAGATAGAACATTTTACACTTTTCAAAGCCCCTTTGTTAACATTTCACGCAAGTTTCTCATGTTTCTCATTTTGTTTCGATAACATATAGCTCATTTTGATTCTAGCCTAAACTGGACATGGGTCATTTTGCTTCTTCTCAGACAATATGTAACGCATACTGAGTGAGTCAATAAGGCTATAGCTTCGATGGAAATCAGCATTACATTTTTCCTTTTAAATAAAGTTATCTTTATATATTATGATTTTAATTAATTTTAAACAACTTCACTAATTTATTACAAACTTGCATTTTTAGGCTTTATATCTGAAATCATGTGATCACCATCTCACGATGTCACACTCATTTAAAAGTTTGACTTACGTTAGACAAACTGATAAACTTGACTATGACAAAATAATGCACTGCTCAACTGCTCAATTACAACGACAAGCCCATTCGCTAAACTTTATACACAGAATTTAATACAATATAATATGTTCAATTCTACAATTTTATTGTACATACATAAAAGTTTCTTGTATCACGAAGGGGTGTTGTAAGGGCCAACGGCCATATATCAACTAAACGAAATAAATCATATCAATATAATATGTTCCAAATACTAAATTAGCTCTAAATTATGCTAAAATAATTTACCCTAGTTCTTCGTTAAATTTTGTTAGGCGCTAGGTACAGAAAAATTGAAATTCAATGTGAATCTATGCAGTATGCACTAATTATATTATTATATACTCGTCCCCGAATGGTATGTTCGTAAAGTGACTAACAGTCTCTCTGCATTTCGCAAAACAAAGTTTAAAAAAATGAAATTTGATCTTCTCTCCAACCTATGAAATCTTCCTACTTTGACTCCAATGTTTCGGATGGATTTACCATACTTGAGAATGGTAAGAAGATTTGCAGAATTTAACGTTTTGCGTTTTATTGATTTGATTGATGAATTATTGAGACTGCAATACAAGAACATCTAATAGCAAATATGATGTAGGCAAAGATCTCGTTTACAATTTTATTATTTCGAAAGTAAAGACAGAGTATAAAAGTTGAGATATGCTTCTGTCTTTGTAAGCATGGTTTCCGTAATTATGTTTGTAATTTGATTGGAGTATTATAAAAAAAGATTAGTCACAGTATTTTTGTTGAAACACCGGTTTTGACCCAATGAATACTACACTATGTGCATTTAAACCAGAGACGATTACAACTTCGATTGATGATGCTGAATTTGGGATTGGAAGAAATTAATATTATTTTGACTGTTTAACACTCAACACTAAAAATTGGTGGAACACAATTTAAAGCTATTGCACCATGAAATAGAAACTTCCGTGAGTGAAATTATTACTCAATTTTAATAAAATTGTTTATTTACGTTCGAAAATAATTACAGATAACAACTTATAAGCTGCTTCCGCATTAGGTCAAATAACAGCAAATAGGATTAAAACGACCAAAAAAATAACATTGAAGCTTACAGGAAATATTTTAATAGCATTTCTAAATTTGCACGTCATTTTAATTTTCTAGTTGACCAGGTTCGTAAAATGTAGGAAAACTGGCTCGGCATTAAATGTAATTTAAACTCTTGAATTTATATTTAATCAGGAACATTATTCAGATCTTAAATTTCTGTAGATAATCACTTTTATTACTTATGAACTACTTGGGATTGAACACTGAAATATTACTCTTATGTTGGGATTATACTGGAAAGAGTGGCGTCTTTCTGTAACCGTAGCCGGAGTTTTTCTACGTGGAAGGGAATAATTCTGGCATACCAATACGTAGCAAGTCAAGCAGACCAAAAAGCATCCGAATTTCCTCGGAAAAAGCATCCGAATTTCCTCAAAAAGCATCGTCGTTTGTCATTGTATTTTATGTTGAGTATATGCTCCCTAACCAACCTTTGTATCTTCTAATTACCGTTTACCACTTAAAAACTTAAAAATTAAAATTAACTATGTTCATCAATTAGTATGTATGTATTGTATGTTATGGGCAATAAAAAAGGAATTGGATTAATAAAAAAAAAAAAAAAAAGATTCCAAATTAACCGAGTTTGCGAAAGTTGAAGTACCTCACGTTTGACTTTACTGAGTCTTTTAGTGTTGACAAAAGACCTTCCAAACAATATAATGTAAATTAAATTTGCTGCGCATGCTATAAACGTGCCGAAACCACCAACAGCTGGATTAGTTCCAGAGAACAAAATTGCACAGACTGAACCAATGATGGCGCATGAAATGCAAGATCCTCTTACAAAAAATATAACATAAGCAAAGATCTCGTTAAAATATATTATTAACAGCTGAATACGCCAACATTCCATTATCACCTTGTAATAATCAACGTGTGAATACAAACAAAAATTCTGATTCTGACTGTGGAGACACTTTAATTCTGCAACAACTCTTTTCGTTTCGCAATCAATTTTAATAATGAAAAGCAAAATATTCAAGACACAAAAATATATACTAGACCCGAATATTAATACACTGCCGATCTCAATCCCAAATATTATTATGAAAGTAATCCTATTATGAAATTGAGCATTTATCATGTTGTAGAGTAACAACTTCATGTTTGGATAAAAAAGTATTGTCGTCGTAAAAACTATTTTTCTAAAACTACAATAATTGGAAATATTACAGTAAAAACCTCCGTTAACGAATATTCAGAAACTGACCATATTCGTCGTTGTGAACGTAGATTTTGTTTTATTTTCCCTATATTACCTGTGGTATACGTATTAAAAAGTGAAGTACACATTTCAGGACGTAGTACAAACAATACAACATTGATCACTACTGAAGTACTGCTGGCAACAGTAAATACTCCATGAATCGGAAAATTTTGAACATTAAAATATTGTGAATACAAGACGGATTGAATCAGTTTCACAATATGGTTTAAGGACATTAAAACCGTTAAGCAGAAATAACATAACCAAAGGCGTCTTCTCCAAAATACTCCAAATAGCATTTTGCGGATGGATTGTCCCAGAGTTGTTGTGCATTTCAATAGGTAAAATATTTAATTTTGATAGGATAAGTAGCATATTGAAGTTAAGGCGGACTGCGGCCTTTGAAATCATGGTTTTAACAATTTAGTATGTACGTAGCTGTATTTATGACTTAAATTATTTTCCAGTTGTCGCCTCGAGTATTATAAAATATTTTTTAAAGAATCACTTTGCTAATTATTTTTAGTTCATTCTTGTAACTATATTCGACTCAATAATTAACAAACACAGCGAAGCCAATAATCCACATAATATGACTTTTATGCTTTATGAAGTTGCAGGATTAGAATAAGAATAACAATTATTGATATTCTCAATCACGATTCAATGAAATTTAATGAATAATAAACAAAAATCAAGAATGCTAATGTTCCAATGACAAGTTCAACTATTCACTATTTCAAAGAAAAATTCAAATTCAAATTATGGGGCTGCTACAAATGTAAACTTCCTGTCCTCTGTATCATAATCCGTCCCACGTAAATTGTTATTATTCAGGTAATAAGCTTCTATTGTAATCAACCATTAGACTTAAGCGTATGATTTAGAAATAATTGTGGCAAAAACTATCAAAAGAAGAAAACACGGGCTCAAATTCTGATAATTAGAAGCACGGGCACAGTAAATTAATAAGTTGGAAGACAGCTTACTTGTTTGTGCCTTTTCCAGTAAAGAGACATTTCCTACCCACAACTGAACCTAAAAGTACACATATTTGGTTCCCATGATCATGAAAAATGCTGCTTAATTTGAATACAAAATAACAATACAAAATAAAATTCAACTAATTTCGTAACCCCGGTTAATAATCTTAATTCGCAGGTCTTAATTGCCCTCGTTTATTTGTTCGTAACCCTACGTTTTGCAAAATAAGTTATATAATATTTGGTCTGGATATAATGAGATCTCTTTGACAATAATTGCGTCATTATACATACCACTGAGAGCATATAGCTACCAGAACTCTTTCTTTGTAATGCTCATCCAGCAAGTATATAAACTGATGTTGAGCGCCAGACTACTTACAAGTTAGTACGATGTGACAATGACAAGAGAAACGCGAGTGCTACATTTTTAACATCGCATCGAGATCTAAATAAGTATAATGGAAGCCATGGACTTCTTGCAGTAAATCCTCATTTCATATTATTTACAAACCTGCGACGTAGAGTGAGTAAAGTCATATAGCTTGTTTCACTACAACAGGTAAAAAATTAAAACCAGAGTAAATAAAGAAGTGAAAATAAAGCTCCTATCTTTGTAAGCATGGATTCTGTCATTATATTTATGATTTATTATGTATTATCAAGAATATGGGTGGTATTTTAACGCTTCAGCGAAAAAAATGGTTTTGCAGACAAAAAATCTGCTGAATTTGCAGACAAATTCATTTCATATGCAGACAAAATTTTGTACATTTTTACAATTTTTCCTGCAGACAATTATTTAGAAACTTTGCATTCTCTTAGCAGCAAAACAAAAATGCTCAACTAATTTAGTCTTAGATAAATGTAGTCGAAAGGAAAAAGTATTAGTAAACTTGGATGACGTCAGACTACGATGAGCTGACATGGGAACCTACCCTGCTTGAACACATGGATTCAAACGAATTGTATCATAACGTCTTCTACTGTGGCTAGTAACTGCTGCTGGTATAGTCTTTCGGGTGCAAAATGGCTTATCTCCATTTAATTCGAATTTGCATTTTCAAAATTTTCTTGAGATAAAAAGTCAAGAAAATTCAGTGGGAATACCTGTGGAAAATTTTAGTAAAGATAGGGTCACATATGGGCATAGTATTCACAGGATTATCTATGCTGGTTTTAGGACCTTCAGGAATGATGGGGACAGTAATATTTTTAACAGTCGAATTAGAAGATATTTGCGTACTAGTTGTAGGTACTGCGGCTACGCTTTCTATAAGAGTAGGGAACGCACTTTGATATTCTTCTTTTCTTGGACAGTTTTTACCCACATGATCAATACTTTGGCATTGAAAACATTTACGTCTTCCTACTTGTGTGTTAATGGTGTATTCAGAGTTTTCAAATTTAATGTGTATTTTCTCAGGGAGTCGTTGATCTCTCCGAAAAGACATTGGAACTGTTCGTGTAAAGGTCTTCAGCTGGGGGAATCTATCTGTCTTGAAGCCATACATGCTTTCAAAGTCGATAGGCCTCTGTAGTTTACCATGTTTTGGTAACACAATTTGAATAACTTCGTTTTGGATGAATGGTGGGCAACCAATTAGTTTGCCTACTCTAATCGGGTTTATGTACGGCCATGGGACAACTGTCACATTATTGATTTCAATTCCAACTTGAGTTTTAAGCTTATCTGCTGCTTCACTATTTGATAGCCAAATAGCGTAGTTAGAATTCAATTTACCGGCGTGGCTTATGTTCTTGTCTTCGACAATGCTCCCTACTGCACACACAAAATCTTCCAAGGTTGCTCTATCCACAGGTTTAAATATAAATCCATATTCTTTTCTTAAGGGGCTTCCGTCCCCAGCACTCATGGCTTGAGATGGAGGGCTTCACCGACCCTCAAATATTCGTGTATCACTTTATGTAATTAATTAATTGGGTTTTGGACTATATTAATTGTTTTATAAGTTAGAATGTAGTAAATTTTACACAATTCGTGATCACTGAATTTAAAGTTTTGTGATAATGTAATTTGAATTGAGGCACTATGGGTAGTTTATGCGGGAGTCGCTTTACTCTTAAGAGAGCAGACATGGGACATGTGCTCTCGACGACACGCTCCGACGATCATATACCAGCAGCAGTTACTAGCCACAGTAGAAGACGTTATGATACAATTCGTTTGAATCCATGTGTTCAAGCAGGGTAGGTTTCCATGTGAGTTATACCTACCTTTTATTGTAGTCGCAGTATTTGTCATTCGTGTTGTAAATCTTAGCCTTACTGGTATCTTACTTAAAAACTCTGTCTTTGTCTCGGTCTGTGGATATCTGAAAGCTTCCATCATGAGCAAAGGTGTTGTTTTCGTGAAAAAACGAAACATAACAGAAACGGAAGAACTTATTGAAGAGCAAGAGCCACCGAATAAAAAAAAAGCTAAAAGCTAAAGTGGTCAACACATAAGGGCGTGGGAGTGAAGAGCTTTGTATCGTACTTCATACAGCAATGGCTTGAGAGTAATAGCGGATGGTATCAAGGGATCGCTTCTGGGCATCCTACTACAAACAACGGGGCAGAGTCTTTCAACGCCTTGATCAAAAAATATCATACAATGCGCTTACGACTCCAATTCCTGATTTTTTTAGCTCGGATGGCTGATTTACTACAAACACATTCCTCTGACCGTAGCGAAGTACGTCCCCGAAAAAAATACGCAACTGAGGCAAAATATCCGCTACAAATTGAAACAAATGCCTGGCACTGGCATGAAGCGCTATCATCCTACTACCAAGATGAGATCAACGAAGATATTACACTTGTGTACGTAGGTGCTTCAGATTATCCGAATGTATCGACCAGGGGCGGATCCAGAAGGGGGGGCTAGGGGCTTTAGCCCCCCCCCCCCCCCCCCCCCAGAAGGAATTTTTTTAACATTGTAGAGATAAGAGCGGCCATTTTCCAATATGGCGGCTTAACATTGTTAGCCCCCCCCCAGACAAAATCTCTGTATCCGCCGCTGGTATCGACAGCTGCAGTTCTTGCTACAGAGGCTAAAGCTTAGAGGCAGTTTAAAACATTCAAGGAAAACTTTTTCTCATTTCATAAGATATTTTTGACCTTGAAAAACTGGAAAGCATCTTCTTGTTCTTGTGTTAGTTTCAACGAGAAACTTGTGTGCAAACACATTTACGGACTTGCAGTTAACAAGAATCTTCATTCCTTCCCCAACAAAGCTATTGATTTACCCATAGCTGCAAAACCCAAACGAGGAAGACCAGCAAAGGTTGCACAAGGGAGGACCAAGGATGCCACACATTCGGAACCCCAGTCTCGACAATAACTAACATGAGAATCTTACTTTATTACATTTCAACTTTTTTTTACTTGATTAATTCATTGTAACATTTTTGTTTACTTCATTGATTTATTACTATATTTAAGTATACTTCATTGATTCATTTTACCAATTACCTGCTGCGACACTGCTTGATTACTTTTAACATATTATAAAAACGATTAGTGACAGTATTTGTGTTAGTAGGCTGTTTTTGATCTAATACAAACTTTATTGATGATGTCCATAATGTTAAATTTTGGAATGAAATTAATAACATTTTAACAGAAATTCAACATTCGACACTAAAAATAAGTGGAACAAAATTTTTAGTTTTTAATGTGTCAATTTACGGGTATTGCTACATAATTTTAATTACGTGAGCATTTCAAATCATACTTAAGCAAACCATTAACCTTTCTTTCAAGTTAGAGCTTCTATGTGTTACGTGTCTAACAATTAAAGTTTTGAGATATAAAGTACATACTTGAAAAATGAAATTAACAATTAGTGCCTCAGTGGAATGCATGTTTGCATTGATACAATTTTGACAGCAAATAGCAACTGCTTCAATTGTTTTAATCGAGAGACTTTTAAGTAAATGTGTTCCACAATTGTTCCGTATAGTTCCTAATTTAATCTATCTAAATTATACCCACAACTTCAGGCATATTTGTAAATTGTAATAAGCAATTAAAATAATTAATAAATATTACCTACAAATATTTTTTAAACCAATTTTTAATAAATAATTCTTGAACATACAAAATTAGATCTACGAACCTAGATTATGTACCTACCTATAAATGCACATCATATTCAACTATATTATTGTTACGTACGCAGAATTAAAATTAAATGTGAGTCTATATATACAAGACTGTTACACTAGGCAATCAATGATACGTACGCAAAGTGACTAACAATCTCCCCGCATTTCGCAAAACGAAGTTTAAAAAAAGGAAAGTTGATCTCCTTTCCAAGGTGTGAAATCTTCCCACTTTGATTCCAATATTTCGAATAGATTTCCCATACTTGTGAATGGCAAGAATATTTTTAGAATTTAACTTTTTATTTTCTCTCTCAATTGGACTTTTTCCAATGTTTCGTCGTTGATTCCAAATTAATCCAATCCGAGAACGATGCAGGATCTCACGCTTGACTTTAGTTAGTCTTTCAGTGATGACAAAAGATCTTCCAAACATTATAATGTAAACTGTGGTTACTACCCAGGCAGTAAAAGCGCCAAAACCACCTACAGCTGGATAGGTACTAGAGAATAAAATTGCACAGACTAAACCAATGACTGAGGACGAAATACACGCAGCTCTGAAAGCAAATATGATGTAGGCGAAGATCTCGTTAAAACAAATGATTAACAGTTGAATACGCCTGCAATGCATTATACACTCTAAGTCATCATTGCAGGAATACGATGGAGGTTCCTCATTCTGACCGTAAAGATATTTTAATTCCAACGCAACTCGCTTCGTTTCGCTATCAATTTTAAGAATAATAATCAAAACACTCAGAGAGCAAAAATATAAACTAAACACGAATATTGATGTAATGACGATTTCAATTCCGAATAATGCTACAAGCGTGATCCAATTATGATATTTAGGACTTAGTGTGTTATAGATCAAGAAGTTCATGTTGGGATAAGAAATTATTATTCCATTAAACACCAATAATGATACAATTATAATAACTGGAAATATAACAGTGACAAACTTTGTAAACGAATATTCTGAAACTGAAAGAATTCGTTGTAGTAACCGTTGATTTTTTTGTGGTTTTGAAATTTGTCCTGCGAAACACGTATTAAACAGTGAGGTACACAAATCGGGACGAACGAAAAACAAGAAAACGTTTATCACTATTGCATTGCTGTTTGCAACTGTAAATGTTACATGGATCGGAAAATGTTGAATATTGAAATATTGTGGATACAAAACTGATTGAGTCAGTTTCACAATTTTGTTTAAGGACATAAAACAAGTTAAGTAGAAATAACATAGCCATAAGCGTTTTCTCCAAACAACATTTTGCGGCTGTATTCTACCAGAGACCATGTCTATTTCAATAGGTAAAATGTTTAATTTTGAAAGTACGAGTAATAAACTAAAGTTCAAGCGAAATGCGTCCTTTGGAAGCATGATTCTTATGATGTAGTGCGTTAAGTGTCTATACTTATGTTAGTTTCCTCTGGCGCTAAATATCTAAATAATCGAGCTGCTAAAATTTTACGATCAGAAAAATAGCGGCAACCCCACGCTTAGATTTAGATGAGTTTCAATGAATCATGCAATACCACAGAATAGTTCACTAGCAAGTTCAAGTATTTAGTGTTTTAATTAAATACAAAAAATTTAAATTCAAACAACCGCAAACCTTAATGGTGTTAATTTACACTTTTTATGGAACTTAATCCGAAACGCTTAAATTTTGTTTTGTAAGGTGCCCTGCCATTATAATCAATTACTGGACTTGGACAAGTGATTAAAAATAATTTTGGGAAAAAAAAATCAAATTGTGGCAAAAAATTACAATCCACATAATTAGAAGCACGGGCACCGTTGATAATTATTAAATAATTACTGAATATTTCCGCATAGAACAGAATTACAAGGACAAATACAATGGAAGCCAAACTTTCAATGTAACAATTATTAAGGATTTTAATTTTTTTCATTAATCCAACAGTAGATACTTGAGTTAAAGTTGAGTTGTAGGAAAACTTGAGCAAATTAAACTTCACATGATTAAATATCATAAGTAAACTCAAACAATGGAGCTGTTAATTTTTCCGGATTATAACTGTCTTACATAAATTGTTTTTAAAAGAAACCAGGAAATATACATGCCTAAGTATATGCTACATCCGCATGCCGCAGAACAATAAGGAATAAGAAATTATACAACAGTACGTGGGTACTTGTTGTATGTATGTATGTATGTATGTATGTATGTATGTATAGATTTATTGCATATACGGGCCATGGCCCACACACAAATCAGATTAGATGAGGTTACAGAGTTTTTGATAAACAGATAATATATGATACCACCTTAGCCAAGGGGAAAATTATTTCTAATTACAAACAGAATGATCACGAACAAACTTATTTTGAGTATACATCATTTGATTTATTCCATAACTATATTTAACAGTAATAAAGGGTTAGGGTTGATATTTAAAGAATACATTTATCAAAATAATTCACTTATTCATTTTGAGTGATTCACAACAATCCTAGCTATATTCAGTCAATTAACAATGATTAGTGATTAGTAATTGAAACCCTGGATATCTACATATGATACGCGTACGTTGGAATCGGGTTACCTTTGCTTCACTTCAATGTTTTTAACGAACATACGGGTTTTCTTATGTACTATTTACGTTGCCTCTACAACACTATTCGTAGATCTAATGCCAGACAGAGACCTATCCTTGACCTTATTTTGGTACCCACACCAAGTGCGGAGATTCGGAAGCGGTCCTGCCTGCCAGTTACTGAAGTCAAAATTCAGCCTACCGGTATTAGATTTCCTAAGAATGTTTTGATCACAATATCTTGTAACAATAGACACGTTATTATATTTAAAAGTTAGGTATTGACTTTGAATCTTCTAAAACAAACATTTTTGAATTAAATTTAAATGACTAGCCATAAGGGACAACATTTACTAACGGAATCTTATATAGTTTAATTTATATTACTTTATAAGATAGATAACAGTTATATGTTTATTGATTACGATTTGTCCCAGTCGACATAATTTTGATAAGGTTTTTTTCCATCACTAGAGTAGGTAATACCATTCGCCTTGAAGGTGTAGCATCCTGAGTACTTGACAGACTTGAAGCAGGGGTCCAGTTTCTTTATCCAGTATTGTTCCGTAAGATGTTTATGGATTTCTTGTTCTCTTCTACCTCGGCACTGTTGAATGTAGACATGTGGTAGTGAATTCTTCAATTGTGACTTCAATCGTAGCACCGAAGATACTTCTTGCGTTTCAGCCAGCTGGACGAAAAGAAGTGGTGATTTACTGTCAATTTCATTGTTAATTCGTTTTGCCTTGATGATATGAACATTTGTAAGTTTTAGCGTTATGGAGATCACTGAACTTGCATCTTCTGTTGGCGATGAGCAGACTAGGAGTCCTGTGATGAGAATTTCCTTTCTGAAATTCGGTCTTTGGTTGTTCTACAGGCTTTGATCCGATTGTTGTAATCGATTTTCCAAATCACTTATTTTACCTATCAGCAAACTGGTTTCAATTTCCTGTCGTTTCTCCAACTCATTTATTTTAACTTTCAGCAAATTAGTTTCAATTTCTTGTCGTCTTGCTGACTTTTTAAACTTTTCATCCAGATCTTTTAATTTTATGTTCATGTCAGCTTCCAAGACTTGAATTTTAGAGAGCAAGTCCAATTTGATGCTTTCTATCTGCAAGATAAACAGTGAGGTTGATTGTTGACTCATGAGCTGCAATGGTTGAGCAAAGTAGGCAGCAAGCTGTTCCTGGTCTTTTGGTACTTGCACTCTTTTTTTGCTTGACATGGTTACGGAACAGAGAACAACTAGTTGAATTGTTGGGTTGACACAAGGTTTTTGTATTAATTTCCCTTCCTTCTTAATAGGTATGTACCTCTTATGTTGATTCCTGCACCAGGACGGCCGACGGCATGGCAGGATTTTAGATCTTGTTAAAATATTACTAATTTAGTTATATCTTAATAATTTCGACCTGAATATGACTAACGCACTTTCAGTTGTACTTCCAATTTCGAATTGTTCAAAAGTTTTACATTTATCTTTCAAAAAATGAAAAACAAAAATCTTTTATGAAATAAAAGAGGAGCTCGTGGGAGAATAGGTGTTTCCCCTTGCGTGCGCTAGGTGGCTCCGTAGGTACTTATTGCTAGAGTTATGTTAGTTATTTCCACACAATAGCATCAGGAGTTTTATTTACTGCAATTGACGATTACTTACGATTAGAAATACAGTTTCCGTATTTATGACTTTGACAGGAACATAATTTCTCATGGAAACTTTCCTCACGGACATTTTCCTTTCTAGAAAATTCTCTTTCACTACTTTTTTACAAATTGCATCGAGTGATAAATAACTAGTGAAAATTATGCCCGTTATTCATGATAACGAATCACCATTAATTTTCACAAACCTGAAAAGTAGATTAGTTAAAAAGTAAACTATAGTAAATTACCTTATCCAAAAATAATTCAAACCCGAAGTTGCAATGCGTATTTTGCATATTTCCTATGTAGATATGCAGATTCACCAGATGTTGTAATAAACTTTTGTAGCACCAGCGACGGTGATAGACAGTGCAGCAAAAATTATGCCACATCGTTTACTTTGCACTGCAGTCACGTGTGACGTCCGCAGAGTTAAAACTAAAAGTGAATCTAAATTCAATACCTACTTGTCACTTAATGGTATGTCCGTAAAGTGACTAACAGTCTCCCTGCATTTCGCAACACAAAGTTTAAAAAAATGAAAGTTGACCTCCTCTCCAACTGATGGAATCTTTATACTTTAATTCCAATATTTCGTATAGATTTTCCATACTTAAGATAAACAAGCCAATTTGCTGCTTGTAACTTTTTGTTTCGTTTCTCAATTGGATTATTTTCCATGTTCAGTCTTCGATTCCACATTAACCGAGTCTGCGAACATTAAAGCAGCTCTCTTTTCACGTTACTGAGTCTTTCAGTGATGACAAAAGACCTTCCAAACAATATAGTGTAGCACAAAGTAACAGCGCATGATGTAAACGCGCCGAAACCTCCAACAGCTGGGTTAGTTCCGGAGAATAAAATTGCACATACTATACCAATGACGGCGCATGAAATACAAGATCCTCTTAAAAAATCCGGCGCTTCGCGCCGGATTTGTCGACCGTGGGCGGGCCCGAAGTAGATGCTGAGCTTCAACAAAGGCGCAAGACAATTTATGTTACGCTTGAAGGTGGTATAAGATTTATGGAAGCTCCCCTACAATCAATAAGACATACAAATGTGCGTAGCATGTAGTTAAATATATCTGAAAGTTTTTTATAAATTACACTATTCACAAATGACGTCATTTATGAAGGCTTCCTTACCATCAATAAGCCTTATAGTAGTACGTGGCATGTAGTTAAAAAACGCTGGAATATTTTTGAGAATTGCATAATTAACAAATGACGTCATTTATGGATCCTCCCCTATAATCAATAAAATATATACGAATGCACGTGGCAAGCAGTTAAAAATAAGTAGGAAAATATTTTGATGTTAACAGTGGGGGTCCTAAAAACTATAATATTTGAATGACGTCATTATGGACAATCCCTGAATATCGATAACACATATAGTTACGTCCGTGACATGTTGTTTAATTAGGATGGAAACAAGTTTAAAGTTGGGACTGGGGATACTAGAAACTATGGTATTAGAACGATGTCATTATGGACGATTCCTGACTATCTATAACTCATATAGGTAAGTCCGTGACATGTAGTCAATATAGGATGGAAAAACATTTAAAATTGGTACTGGAGGTTCTAAAAACTATTTAATTTAAAGTACGTCATTATGTACGATCCCTCGATATCTATAACACTGAAGGACGTCATTATGTGCTTAGCATCTACAAATGGTTAGATAATTAAAAGGGAGGGGGAAGGGGGCACCTACAATTATAATATTTTTGAAAGACGTCATTAACGGACGTTCCCTCACAATGTATAAGGAAAAATTTCAGAGTTGCTCAATGCAAATACTAATTGTGGAAAAACGATCTGAATTAAAAAATATCTATAACTAATATAAGTTAGTTTAATGCATGTATGATAAAATAGGCTGGAAAAAATATTAATGGTGGAGGACGTCGTTTATGGACGATCCGTCACCATCTACACCCCATTTTTACAACTGGTGATATCATTCAAATGGGTACGTGCATATGAAAATTCCCCGTTTGCATTATGTTTAACATCAGTGGAAATGGGTGGGTGGGTCAGAAAATTAAGATAGCATCATTTGTGAACGCTCCTTAACATTCAGTTTTGTATGGTATTTATACACACGGAATGGAATGCTAAGAGTGAGAAGCGTAGGCCGATCGTACCTGGGTACGTTTGTTCAGTGGTAGGTATGTATAGTAGCGACAACCGAAAGAGAAGGCTGGCAAGGATAAATTTTACATGCAAACAATGGCAGCTTTATCTTTGCCAGCCGCCTCTTTCAGTTGCCTCAGCTATTTGGTTCAGCCGTTTTTAGCCTCTCCAATTTACTGACATAGGTCCAGTAATCAATTTATTGTGGATAACTGGTTAGACTAATTACAACTAAAAAACAATACAGACCTGCCCAGTCGCATTACTGGTCGTATACTATTTTTTTTATGAAAATCGGTTGTAACCTGTGACCTGTAGTGTACGGCCAACGGACGGACGGACGGACGGACGGACGGACATGACCATTACAATAGATGCTTAAGCTCAGCATCTAAAAAACATAACGTACGCAAAGATCTCGTTAAAATAAATAATTAACAGCCGAATGCGCCAAAATTTCATTATTATCCTGAAATAATAAATGTGGGAATACAACCGGAAATTCTGATTCTGACTGTGGAGACGCTTCAATTCTACAGCAAGTCTTTTCGCTTCGCTATCGATTTTAAGAACAAAATACAAAATATTCAAGAAGCCAAAATACAGACTAAATATGATTATTGCTACAATGCCGATTTCAATCCCATATATCAGCATAAACGTAATCCTATTGTGAAATTCAGTGCTATGATCATGTTGTAAAGTAAAATATTCATGTTAGGATAAAAAAGTATTATCGCAATGAAGATTATTATTAGAAGAGATTCATTCTAAAAATGCCTCCCGAAAAAATAAATTAAATAACTTAAAAATATAACATAGTTGCTATAGGATACACCATTTCCTACCTATTTCCACGCACCCAAAATAAAACAAAAACTTTTTTAAGCATTTTATGATCTGCAAAATATTTTTTAAAAAGATTAAATTAATGTGTTATGCTTTACCTTGCATAACCTTGCTGCTACCGTAGAAAAGAAAGAAGTCCAGGCACTGCACTGTACTGTGATAAAATATTACTCACTATTTTATAATAATACTACAATATTGTAGCAGCGCAGCACCATTATCTTTTCTAGATGAAAAAACCTCGTTTTGGATTTACAGATTTCTTAAGCTCTGCATTAATGTTGGTAATACATATTGGTATATTTCATATGTAGGTACATTGCAATTTAATACATTGACTGGTATTTGCGTTACTTTGCATACTACAAAATATTCACGCACATCATTGGGACCCAGCCACAGCTAGAAATTAAGAAGTCCACACATTCTGGATTGGTAGTTTTCTCACATTAATAAATTAAAATATAAATATTTGCATAAAATATTCCTTACATGAAAATTTTATGATAAGCCTCACTATCATAGCATCCGTGCATAATAAATAAAGAGGAAATTCATCTTTCACTAGCTCCGTGACCTTCCTACTTACTGCTACCGGCGAGCCTGTCTATGGAATTGGGAGATTAACCTGGTCGTTTACAGTTGATTTTTGAAAGAAACAAGAAATTACATTTCTGGAAAGAGGGAATCGGATGTTGGTGTACTAGTCACCTTTTTGGGTTTTGACGTGCCTTCGTTGTCTTCGAAGTTGAAGATTTGGTGGGAAGGTGTAAGTGGGCCGCTATCGATGTTTTTCAAAACAAAAACTTACAAAAATTGAGCAAAATATCGGTAACTTTTTCAGTTATCGCTGTCCCATGCTTTACCATTGGGGGGATAGCGAAGTACTTTGGTTCAAGTAAAATGTAAAAACCTCCCGTTGTCTCTATAAGAGCACAAAATATGAATGTGTGAATATTATAAACTGATCTTATTCTGATTGCGACTCTGAGAAGGAGACTTACAACTTACTTGGAATGGGTTTGAAATTGGAGGCTTTCCTGGGGTTTACTATCTGACAAAATTCTCATAAAAAACATAACTTTGATGTTTTTTATTTTTTATTTTATTAGTACTGTTGACCTTTGATTGCGACTCGAATAAACAGCTATGTGGAGCCTAGACCTTCACTGGTAGTAGGCGTGGGTCATACCTGTACGCACCCATAATAATGAAAACGGAGAGGTCAGGGCAGGTAATGTTTCAAACGTAAACCAGGTATTTTGTTTCGGGTGCGCCATCCCTGAATTAGTCAGAATCCACGATTTTAGTCGAATACATGCATATAGTATCCCGTAATACCCGGGTAACCCCTAAACGGTTTTTATTTTTTAAAACGGCTTGTGGTAAAAGTTTCAAAATTCTGCCTATCTCATAATTTTTTAATGAGTATTTAGCACGCACCTGATTTTTTTGAACTCAAAATTCCTAAAGAATGTATTTTTCACTGGGGTCTTTCGTAGGCCACGACTTTTTAGCAAATACGGGCGTTACCAGCGGTAGCGCTGGAGAAGATACACTAACAACAGCTGATGGAGGACGAGCCAGAGACGACGGAACCTACTTTTGCGAGGGGGGGGGGGGGCAAACACTAGGCAAAATTTTTACCCAGGGGGGCAGGCCTATGCTTTAACATTGGGCATCCGTTTCTCAGGGGGGACACTGTGTCCCCCCTGCCCCCCCGGTTCCGACGTCCCTGGGACGAGCAGTTGAAGCTGCAGTGGGTAGAAATGACGTTGTTCGAACAGCTTTAGAAATGGAAGGGGGAAAAGTAATCGGTGTAGTGATAGGCACGGCAGCCGTAAATTACTAACGAGGGAAGGGTCAAGAAGAAGAAATTGGTAAGAAAAAACATGGTTTTGACTTCCCTTTAAAATTTGGAAAAATTTGAGTGTTAGACCCCCCTAGAAAGATTGGAGCTTGGGGGGTATGCTCGTTTAAAACATCCGTGTTACTACAGTACATTCATAATTAGTTATATATGTACTTGTTTTTCGCTTCTACATAGTCACGGTCATGGGTAGGAAAAGTCGATGGTTTAGTCATCGCTAGAAAAAGTCCGGGTAGGAAAAATCCAGTAATCGTACAACCGCATTTGCATTGAATTAATTTTGCTTTAAAAACTGTGTTTACATTCAAACTTAAAACTCATGCTCCCTAAGTGGATAATTAAAATTAACACCTTATTACTAAGTGCAGAGAAAGTAAATATTTATTTACGACTGGTGCTATAATTGCGCTTGCCACAAGGACAGTAAGAACAACATACAATTTTAGGAGAGATACAATAAGTCTTTTTGTATTTTAGTAAACCGACTCACAAGGGTCACTGTATGTTACGCCTAGATTTTAAACCACTTGGTATAATCGTTTTACGTAAATTAGTGTACCACTACCCTACTGATAAAACCACTCCGTCGATTTTTGTGGCGTTTGCTCGCAGCTGCCCACCGAAGTTTAAAGAACCCAAGTTTTAGGAATTTTGCTACCATAGATGGGCATAACTCACGAGTGATGAGCGCAGCACTCGCACTCACGGTAGTGACGTGAGTTGCAGAGTGGATAGATATTAGATAGTGGTGGTTCTTGCTATTCCGGCGCCCAAATATTTGAAATAGAAATGGAAACTTTTTTGCGGTGGCACTGCGATCGCGTTCAGTTACTCCCTGTCCTCTTCCCATTCACTTGCATGCAAAAAGCAACTAAATGAATTATTTTTTCTGCTGCTAAGTTTGAATGTTAAATTAACTTATTTGGTACTTACATGTGAGTTAAACGTAGGAGTACTAATTTACAACAATATTATGTTGCTGCTCTTAAGTATGCACGTGTAAGACCAAGAATACCGTGAAGTAATTTTCTATGTTAAAGCATATATTTTTCAGCGAAGCTCGTCTTGCCCCAATTGCTTCTTTTTTGGAAATCGGCTATGACGAGCTTGTTAAACGAAACCGAATACGCTGGTGGTGTCTTACGACGGAAGTTTCCTTTTTAATTTAAAATTTAAGGTGGGAAATCCATCACTATTCAAATATACACACTATGGTGAGTGGAAGTGATGAAGGCGAGTGCTGATTTAAATTGTGTCCACTCATCTCCTGAGGATAAGAGTAATAGAATTCACAACCCACTCATGACTGTGAGCGTGAGTGCATGCATGTTTCACTCACATCTCATTCTATAGCACCAGATAGGACTCATTTATTTATATTAGTTTTATAAATACAAACAACTCTACGTGCCTATGTCCTATTGTACTGCTAAAATCCACGTTAGAACTGTTTGGTTGAATAAAATATACAATTTTGAAGATTCCAAAAAACATCTGGCATACTTGAGTAGTAGGGGAGTGCGTATGTGTGATCGGGTTCATTTTTTATCAACTTTGAAAATCTGTATCTTTTTCCACAGACAACGTACAATAACGAAGAAGCTATTATCATTGTACTTCTCTATTAATACTGTATGTACAAAAAAATGATCAGTGTCGAAAATTAAAAGTTGCAAGAGATACAGGTCATTGTACGAAAAAACTGCGGAAAGTCTTACAACGGCCCAAGTGCCCTTAATGTGATCAATACATTTAAAGTTAATGGTAAAGTAGGGTCTTAAATGTGACCAATTCAAAAAAGTACTCAAAACTTTCATAATTTTACATAGCCAGAGTTTTCAAGGAAAGAAGCTGAAATCAGTAGTGAAGATAGTTGAGACTATAGGTTGTATGAATATTAGATGGACAGATTTTTAAAGGCGGTAATATTTGAACGGCGGCCACTGATCACACATAAGGGGTGATCACACATACGCACACTACTACTACCTAAATCAAATAAGGCCCGATGATGGGATGCATCATGAGTGAGAGCGTGAGTGCCTTCTATTCGAAATCAGCATTTGTCATCAACTTCTATGTTTGCTTCTTTGTAACTCCTACTTATAACTTTGCAGTATTATTTAAAAAGTAATGGGTTTTCGAAAATTTCAAAATCGTCAATTTTTTAAAACGTTTTATATTTTTGCTAGCATTACAAAACGGGTTCTTGTAATATTGTCTAACAAGGTTGTAGGACATTATCCCCCCAGGACATAATCCCCCCCCCCGGATATTATCCCCCGAGGGCATAATCCCCCCAGGAAATTTTTCCTTCCAAATCGTACCGAGGACATCTTCCTCCCAGCATCAAAAGCACAACCAAAATGACCGAGTGTTCCTTTACGGAAAATTTGTGTATTCATAGATTTTCTCCATAATATGCAACAATTTTAAGCTAAAATACCAACATTCTCTAGGTAAATGTAACTTAAGCTAGGTAATACTAGGTAATATGTGATCGTAAAAAAAGCTACATGGCTAAGGATCTATAAAATCTGTGAATTTTTCGGTAAAGAAACACTCGGTCATATTGGTTATGTTTTTTTAATGCTGGGAGAAAAATGTCCTCGGTACGATTTGGGAGGAAAATGTTCGGGGGGGATAATGCCCTGGGGGGATAATGCCCGGGGGGGATTATGTCCTGGGGGGATAATGTCCAGGAGGATAATGTCCGTATACCGTCTTAAAAAACAATAGGAGCTAGGAGCTAAAAGTCAAAAAAACTTTTTCAAAAATGGCGGGCAACTGCGATCGAGCAGAGCAAAATGCGACCGAGTTGTTTTAGAGTTGTAGTACACTAATAATAATGATGTGATAATTTTTAAAGTCTGCGGGTGCAAAGTAAATTAAATTTTAACTTCCAATTAAACTTTTGTCGTAAATTGAAAATCTTAGTTGAAGCTGAAACGGAGTTTTTCGGAGGAGATAGCCAAGCATTACGTAAGTAATTGAGTGCACTCTTGAGTACGACTTTGAGCTCCCAATTTATTGTAGTTCTAGAACGAGTTCGAGTGCAGAAAATTTTTATTCTTATGTACGTACTTTATTTAAATGACACGGATAGTGAATACTGTAAATGATCGAATGTGAGCAGGGACTCAATTTAGCCCCAGGGCTCAAATAACTACCGGGCCGGGCTGTCAGTTTAAAATATGTAATAAGTGCCAAGTCTCAAATGAGCGCTGGGTTGTAAATAATTCCTAGCAAGGATACCCTAATAGGGATCACGCCGTACTGGTAATCAGTTACTGGCGTTGACAGACAAGCTGTGTCGGGAATCATTGAATAGTTGAAATTGATAGCCTATAGCTCTAACTTCTTGCTATATTATGTATAGAATAAACAAGGTGCTTCGTAATGGCAGCCTTAACAGTATTATGGGGCAGTAATATATGTCGTATTGAAGTATCGTGTCATTTTACGCCCTTCTATGATTAATTTATAGTGTTATGTATTTTTGACTATTTAAATTTTTTAGTACGCTTTTGAAATACTAGACTGATTTTATTTCTACCAATTTACATAATCTTGAACCGTTTTGAATTACTTGACCAATTTTGAAGTCCTTGAAAAAAGAAAAATCCGTTCTTTTTTCACTTCCAGGCCATACAACAATTTTTTATAACGGTTTTTCACGAACTACTCGTATTTCTGAAACTTCAAAAACTGTTTCAATATCACGCTGAACTCAAACAAAGATTCTGCTCTATTCTTACCTAATTAGAATCTAATTTATTACTAACCAAAAATCATTTCTCCGCAAGTATAAAGCTCAAGCTCGTCACTGATACCAATTTATAAGCAATGAGGTTACACGTGCTTTTGTCTTTCTCTGCACTTAAACTTATTTATTACTCATCTTCTTACTAGTTAGCAATTTTTTTATTTCCAGCCCAGGCAATATTTTTAAAGGGATTAAAAATAACTATTGAGATATTGCGTTGAACCTAAACATAATAACGTTGTGCAGATGGCAGACGGAAGGTTTAACTGCACTGCACCTACTACCTACTGCATAATAAACTGAAAAAACGTAAATGATAAAAAATTAGGGGCCGCGCCGGGCATACATAATAATATTTTGGAAGAGCCACCCATCTACTGCGTCACCCTCTTAAGCATAACATAAAAAACCACTATGTGTATGATAGGGTGTTATTTATTTGCAGCTAACTCACCCTCAAAGTGGGTGGCATCATGTATGTTTAACCCTGTAGCAGCCGTATAAAATGAAACAGTTTGAATTTCCCGCACAAATCTTTTCGAAATATAAAAGTGGATATTTAGCCCGGATAAGCATAAAGTTTGCATACAAATGATACATCATTTGAACCGCAATGATTAGCAGAATCTAATCATGTTCGAGTTCCTAACGTTTTATTTCAACAATTTTCGAATTATATCGAAAAACCCGATTTTTCCCCGAAAAATCGTTATAAAAATTGTTGTATGGGCCAGAAGTAAATAAAGAAAATACCGGATTTTTATTTTTTAAGGGCTTCAAAATGAGCTATCACTCGAAAAAATCGCTCAAGTATTTCAATATTGTTCCAAATTATGTAAATACGTAGAAATCATTTGGTATAAGCTCCGAATGTAGGAAATTCTAAACCTGCTACTCCAAAAAAATAAAAACCAAGAATTAAAACTTGGTAACTATAAATTTCGAAATTCCTAGTGAGTAATGGTTTTAGTTTGAAATATATACACATGTTAACTACAATCATGGGCAAAAATAAAAAGATTATTCAATTTTGCCATCTTTTTGGATTGACCGAAAATAAATAAAATTGAAAGGCACAAAATTTTAAGATTATTAATTCTAAGCCATAATAGTAATCAGCTCAGCATGCATATACGGAATCACCAGTTAAATTCTTAAAACATATCATAGCGGCATATTTTTGACTTGCATTATGTAACAATAAAGTCTGAACAATAGTTCAACTATGTGACCTTCGAAGGTCTCAAAGGTCATAAATATGTTTTCATTGAATTTGATACATAGGTTAGGCAGTTGGCTGCAAATAAATTTTTTGGACACTATATATGAATAATTTTCCTTAAAAAGATAGGGGAATCACTGGAGGGCAAATGTTACCACTAACAAGGAAACGGTTTCGCATGTTACCCTTCAATTTTAAAACCTGCCCCTTACAAAAATCAGGCTAGTTTCGAATATCACAGATCCAAAATATTTCGACTGTATTTTGAACTTTTTCGTTACAGTTGCCAGTCAAAATTTTTAAAAATTCAAATTTTGATATTTTGACACCCAGTAGTTTCTACATTTCTTATCCGATTTTGACGAAATTTGATTTTTTCTAATCCTCTGCCTTTTTCTTGAAAGAAGATGTTTCAAAATGTCACTATGACCAAAAAATGTGGTCGACTTACTGCGCTATTTGAAACTAGCCTGTTGTATGTGAGTTGCAGGTTTTGAAATTTAACGGGTAACATATAAATCTATCCACTTGCAAGTCACGATACTTTAAAACTGTCTATGGTATTAATGCTTCATAACCCGAACAGAAATAGGAAGCAGGCTATCACCTAAAGAGCACCAACATTTCATATATCCACGCTTTTTAGATGCTGAGCTTACGCATCTATTGAAATGGTCATATCCGTCTGTCTGTCTGTTCTTTATGCTTTACGGATCACAGTTTCCAAATGAACGAACAACTTCTAAACGACCACAAAAGCGAGGGAAAAACTCCCTACTAATTATGAGGTTAATCGAATTTATCCGTTTTCCACAATTAACAGTTACAAGGACCAACTTTTTAAGCAATAAAAATGGATGGTGAGATAAGCGGAAGCGTGTAAGGCATATACATACTTCGCTCAGAACCAAGGTAGGTAGCTACGTTCACTGTACGTTTCCCGTACATTCCACACTCTTAACATAGGGCGCACATAAATTACATACGAAAATAAATGCTGGGGAGCTTTCACAAATGATGCCAACACATTTGTTCAATTTCCTGACCTACCCGTTTCATTCCACTAATGTTAAAACTAATGCAAACGAAGAATTTTCAGATCGACGTACCGACAAAAATGATAACATGGCCATGTCCATCCGTCGATCTGTCTCTTGGTCATGCTCGACAGGTCACAGTTTTAAAATGATTTCTTCAAAGAACTTTTAAATGACTACAAATGCAAGACCAAGGTGATATAGGGGTTTCGGGGTTGATCGAACTAACCAGTTTCGTAAACATTACTATTTTAATCTATCGCTTGGGAACCATGAGAATAAATGTGACCGAGTTTTGTTAACGCGGAGCTATGTAAAATTTGAAGTAGGCAGTGAAAATTAAGTGTGAATTTTCTAAGGCGACTTGTCTCTTCAGAGTTCTTTCAATGACTGCTTTATTTTTGTGTTTCCGATTCCAAAATTTAAAAACTCGACGTGGCGACTCTAAACACATCGACACCACCGTCTTAGGGTCGTATGGGACTGTTACGCTAACCTCAACAGACTTGCTGAGAGAAGTTGTGAGGTAGTGTTAATACACATTCCTGCGCACTCGGGTTTCAGGGGTAACGAGGAGACGGATAGGCTAGCGAAGGCTTCGTGTGACCAGAGTTGCGCTAGGAAGTTTAATCCTACGCCAATTATTGTTCCAGTCCCACTCTCCATGGCGCAGTGGACTAGACGTGAACATGAGAGTCAAGGGACTAGACTACGCAACTGTAGGCAGGCCAAGCTGACTAAATGTGAATCGCTTGCGTCAGTACTATGATATAGACTTTTTTTTCAAACAATATAGAAATATACTTTAAAATTTATATCTAAGCGATATCTATCAATCTATTGCGGTATTAAGTAGATTAGATGCATAAAAGAAACAAAAAATAAAAAAACAATCTTATAAGAAGTCGACATCTGTGGGATTTGAACCCGTGTTACCTCGTTTCCCAAAACCAAGGATAAATAGTTATATGCTTAACTGTGTAAACCTAATTGAACTATAAGCCATTATAACTGTTGTACGGCAATGCGTCGTTGGTGCGATATCCCAGAAACTAATTAAGATAGTTGAGTGGGCTAGTGGCGAAGCATGGGGCTTAGGGCGTTTACGGTAGGAGAATACTGTTCCCGCACACCACATTGATATTTTGCCAATTAGTGCACCTGTGCGTCGCCGCGCATGCTCTTTACGAACGGCCTGCCCACCGTATAACAGTATACAAATTTCACATTGTTGAATATTAAACCAAGCTTCGATTCTTCCTTGAATTCAAATTATTTGAATTGCCGGTTTATTCAAGGAAAAATCGAAGCTTGGTTCAATATTCAACAATTTGAAATTTGTATACTGTTATACGGTGGGCAGGCCGTTCGTAAAGAGCATGCGCGGCGACGCACAGGTGCACTAATTGGCAAAATATCAATGTGGTGTGCGGGAACAGTAGGTATGTTGGACTCCCCTACGTGTGCGCACTGTGAGGAGGATGATGATACACAGATTCACTTATGGACTGTGTGCCCTGCCTCTATCTGGCGGTACGGGGGGTATCTTTGGATATATTGGGTCAAGCGTCGGTAGCGCAGTTGGTGGCGTTCTCGTGCTCTGCTGACAGGCTTGCGGTTTGACTTCGGGTTTATTTCTACTATATTTGTGGGAGTGTCTGCAATAGGCCATAATGATAAATGCCTCGGCGACATTGGTTTCTTTCTGAGACCAAACCCCTATGGTATAATATTAATAATAATAAAGGTAACATCGTTTTTGGGGTTGATAAAACTAACAACTTAACTACAACCGCAAAAGCAAAGTCCCTCATTGTTTTTGGGGCTCATCTAACCTTTAAGGCCAAACTTTGAAAATTGGTTTTTGCAAAAACTAAAATTTTTGAATTTTAAAAAATCGTTAAATTAAAAAACTGTCTTAGAATTAGATAACATTACATTTTGTCAAAATCGCATACAAAATGGAAGCCACAGGGTTGAAAAAATTAAAATGGGCTTTTTTTACGTTGTCGAATAGCTTTGACTAAAAAATGCAAAATACGGCAGAGGTAACTGCGATCTGCACTTTTTAAAACAAGCAAGATTTTATAGAACATTTCAAATCATTTCCTTGATAGTGAAAATTTTTCAAACCTTGCAACTCTACTGTTAAGAATAGGCTTACACAAATGTGAATGAAATCACACTAGAAATACATTTTTTACAGTGAATACAGTGAATCATTTTTTAAATATCCAAAAATTAGTACGTTAAGAAATAATTAACTTCAGTTTCTAATTCTGACTAGCAATTTGTTATACCTTATGTTTAGTATAAATGGAAGAGCCTCCAAATGAGAATCCGGAAGTAAGAGGGACAGAATTAAATAGAAAGCGAAAGCGTGAAAACGTTCCTAAGGAATATAATTGGCAAAAAAACAAAGCCAAGAGAGCAAGAGTAGAAGGTTTGGCACTATCTGTAATAAGCGCCACCTGTTTTTTTAAAAATTGCATACAAAATTATTTGGTCTATTACATTATATTAATATTAACAGGAGAAGAGTACAAAAACTACAAAGGTGTCGTTGTGGAGAAAAAAGAATGGTTAGACTTAAATTGCAGATGTAAGTGCAAGGAAAAACTAAATTTTGAGGAAAAAGACGAAGTTTATAAATCGTACAGAAGTTAAGGGTCTCACGATGTTCAAACTTGCTATATAAACGGATGCCACATTTTAGAAGACGAAATTCTTCTTAAAAATGGAAAAATGCGAAGGAAATACAAACGCATTGTGAGACTATCTAATCGCACTATTACGGTTTGTCAAAGGTACTTCAATGCGCTTCACGCGAATGATCGTTCAAGATATCGTACAAAGGTAAGGTGCAGGACATGTAACAAACAAAAGGTAGCAGAGGTAAACAACTCTTACTATATGCTATTCTATCAATTTTGCAGGTACTCACACCAGGAAAACAAATTCTGGATGGCAGGGGACGGCATTATCAGCATCCTAGGATCCCAGATGACGTAGTTACAGCAATTAAAGCATTTCTGACGAGCGTTCCTGCCGAAGAGTCACACTATAGTTCAAAGAAGAAAAATAAAAATAAAAAATACCTCTCTTCAAACCTCTCAATTAGGGCACTACACAGACAGTTTTTGAAAGAGAATGAACACTTTGAAGAGAAAATTGCCAATTATTACATATTTCGTAAAATTTTTCATCGGGACTTCAAGTATTCCTTCGGTATGCCGAGGTCTGATATATGCACCACATGTGAAAGACTTCGAGCGCAGCTGAATTGCTTAAAAAATCCTGATCCTGGATTTTCCAAAGATAAAGTAAAAATAAAAAAGAAAGAAACGGAAATTGAAGATCACTTAGAAGATTGCGAATCATTTTACGACGCTATTCGTCTAGCCAAAACACTGGGAGATGAATATTGTTGTTTGTGCTTCGATTATGAGAAAAATCTGCCACTACCTAAAACAAGTATTTCGAATGAATACTTCTTACGCCAGCTGTGGGCCCAAAATTTCGGGGTTCACGACATTAAAACAGGAAAGGCTTCTATGTTCTTGTACAGTGAACATTACGCGCTAAAGGGTAACAGTTCGCCTATTTTAACGAAAAGTGCATTTAAAAAACATTTAAAAAATAAATTTAAAATAGCTTGTTTCAATGTGGATTTCTTGTTTAAATTACGCACAATTTTTTGTACTAAAAAATATAACAAACCTTTTTATGTAATAATACAGTAGTTCAAGGTAATTGTTTAGAATTTTTATGAAACATTTTAGGTGCGAACGAAGTCTTGTCTTGCCTTCAATGGCATGTAGAAAACAAAGTGCCCCCACAAGCAAAATATCCCTATCTGTTTGCCGACAATTGTGGGGGTCAAAATAAAAACAAGTACGTTTTTGGATTTCTGCAGTACCTTGCGGATACTCGCTTTGATAAGGTAGTCCTAGTTTTTCCGGAACCAGGCCACAGCCGTATGCCAATTGACAAAGATCACGGGAAAATAGAAAAACGAAAGTTAACGTTCACAAAAATTGAGTCACCGTCCAAGTACGTAGATATAATTTCAGAAAGTCAACCATCGAATCCTTTTGGAATTGTGTTTGTTCAGGCACCATTCACGGATGATCTCACAAGCGACGGAAAACCAGTGATTGATGTAAAGGATTTTTCAGCCTCAATGAGCTCTGTGTTAGTTTTACAATGTAAAGGCGTGAGAGCAGTACGTCACATGGTTTTCACACAAGATAATGCACCTTTAGTAAACTCTACTGAAAGATTTATCGGTAACGGAACTCGGTTTCAAATTTTGAAAGAAGATGTGAACCACTTTAATTTGCAGGAGCAAATTGAAAATGCACCATTAGCATTTACGGACTTCTTACCCATTCAAAAAGCAAAATTTGATAACGTTAAATTTCTTTGAAACACGTAACTTTATCATCATCTACAATATTCTATCAGACTTTGTTTTACGTTGAAGAAGAAGTTAAGAAAAAAGCCACAAAATCCAAACAAAATGCTAAGCAAGTAGTTAAAAATCAAAAGGCCACAAAATCAAAGGGTCGACCTAAAGGTAACACTAAAATAACGAAATCCCAAAACTCAAATCCCACGGATACTAATGATTCACCTTCTACAAGTTCAGACAGTGAATGGACTCCCGCCAGTTCAAAATGTACTTTTAGAGAAGAAGTTTATAAAGTTAAGCCAACACAAAACGCTTTAAGAGGTTTTCGACAGAAAGATTGTTCAAGACCTGTAAATAGGTAAACTTTGAATGGATGCGACCCATAAAAGCGTGCATGGTGGTAAGCTAAATAGTTCTCCAAAAGGAGAAATTCGATGTGTAGTTTATTAAAAATTCTATGTCATTAATTAAAACATTACTTAATAGTGAATTATATAGTTTGGTTAAATAAATTTAACTTAAACAGCTATCGCGATGTATTTAGTTGTAAAAGAATCGCAAATTTGATTTTTATAGTGGGAATCAGGATGTGGGCGATAGCTGTATGGGAATGAGAAAGCCCCCAACTGAAATATTAATTTTATTACAAATTAATTTACGTAGCAGAACTGTTATCTGTTAAGTTTTGTTGATTTTTAAATAAAACAATAATAATATTTTGAACTCAGTACCTAATAAGAAACATTTTTTGAGCACGTTGTGATTGAGCATGCGTAATTTAATACGATAGTTTTGTATGTATGTTAAGGTTAGATATACACCCGTTGGAAATCAGTGTTATTTAGGTTGTTTTAAAGGAAAGTGCCGATAAGTCATAAACAGTTTAGAGCAAATAAAATGTGAATGTAAACAAATGAACGTCATTTTCTAAGTTATCAGTTGCAATACATGCAAAAACTGCTCAACTGGATTCCTAGAATGCAAAAATTCAATTACAAAAATGAGGGAAAAAAGTCTTTGTGATTTTGCATTGCTTTAAAACTAAATTTATCTGTTATCTGCAAGCCCTGGCAATTAGGAAAATCAGGAGAAAACAGGAAGTGCCGTTTTTACTGTGACTAGCTAGTGGAATTCAATATTGGCATATTGAAGAACTCATTTTCGAAAAAAATTTTTAACAAACCAGGAAAATCAGGATATTTTTAAAAAATCAGGAAAAGTCAGGAAATACCAGGACATTTTTGAATTTTCAAAGTTTATGGCGTATTTTAGATTTTAATTTTATTGAATTTAAAAAAAAATAATAATAATGCATTAAAGTATTTAATTTTAGCATTTTAAAACAATAAAACATTCTTTAAGTTTGAAAATGGGCTTTTACAAAGTTATTTTACATTAAAAATTATTTTTAAATCCGGAAAATTGGGTTAAAAACCCGGACAAATCAGAAAATTTACCTCTAAAAAAACAGGAAAAAGCAGGAAATTTTGAGTATAAAATCAGGAAATACCAGGAAATTTTAAAAATTAAAATCAGGAAAGTTTTTCATTTCGGGGAAACGTGCCAGGGCTTGGTTATTTGGTATGACCTTTCATTGCGGCCAAAAGCTCCTAAATCCTATTCAGAACAGACTTGACTAGCTTCTTTGTGAATTCAGGGCTAATCTTCTTCCACCCTTTTTATAGGACAGTGATCAATTTGGATGTGTTTTTTAGTATAGGTTTGAGCCGAATTCGGGATATTTTTATTCAAAAAAACTATACAAACTTCTTTAGTCATGGTTGTGGGGATATAGACTAACGTTCCGACTCCGTGAGCAGAAAAACACCCCTACACCATAACGCTCCCTGAAAAACACAACGAGTTAACTACATGGTCCAATTCTGTTACAGTAGGACATTTAAAGGGCGTTACACACCTCTTGACGACTTTATCAATGGAGCAATGTTCTTTGGTCCGATGAACCCAAATTCTGCCAATTTGGCGTCAAAGGTGTTCAGAGGGTGTGAAGAAGACCTGGAGAAGCCCTTAAACCTGGTTTTGTGGCATCTACAGTTAAGCGCAAAGAAGGTGTATAACGCCCTTTAAATGTTCTACCTTAACAGAATTTGACCATGTAGTTAACTCGTTTTGTTTTTGAGGGAGCGTAATAGTATGGGGCTGTTTTTCTGCTCACGGAGTCGGAACGTTAGTGTATATAATAATAATATAATATCTGAATAAAAATATCCGGAATTCGGTTCAAACCTATACTAAAAAACACATACGAATTGATCACTGCCCTATAAAAAGAGTGTGAGAAGATTAGCCCTGAATTCAAAAAGAAGCTAGTCGACTCTGTTCCGAATAGGACTCGGGAGGTTTTGGCCGCAAAGGAAGGGCTTACCAGAAAATTCATAGATTTAGTTTTTAAACAATCCAAAATCACAAAGACTTCTTTCCCTTATTTCTTAAATTAATTTTTTTCATTTATTTAATTTCTAGAAATCCAGTTGAGCTACAGCTTTTGCATGCACTGCAACTGATAACTAAAAAAGTGACTTACACTTGTTTACATTCAAATTTTATTTGCTCTGAACTGTTTGAGTTATATGCACTTTCATTTATACCACCCCGAATCACAAAGACTTATTTTCACTGGTGTTTGTAATCTAATATTGTAAGTGCAACCGTTACGAACACGAATCTAAATTTTTAGGTACAACATAGGAAAAAAGGCTACAGAAAACATACTTTGAGACTATGATTTGATTTCAGGCAATGCGCAATGGCAATAATATTACGTAATATAATAAACAAACAGGTCGGTTACGCTGGCGCATGAATTAAAAAATGGGTGTATTTTCTTTAACACTAAAAAAAGAAGAGGTTTATGGCAAAACGAGAAAAGTCCATTTTGTTAAAAAATAAGATTGTTTGTGTTTTTTGTTCTATTGAGCTAGATACATTACTGTGTTGAATAGTAAAGGTCAAAGTTCAACTAAAGTAGTTTTTTAAAATAGCTCAAATTTCTTTTTTCGCCAAAACCGGATAAGTCCATTAAATTATTTTTAGGAAAATGGGATAAGTCCGCCTAAAACATGTATTTCCGGTTTAAATTTGAGTGGTTTCGTAGTTTGTAGAAGACGATTGCCTTGCGTTTATGTTTTTAAGCAAGGAAAGCTATAAAGTTAAGAAAAAGCTTGGTTTCATTTAAGACGTTTAAAATTTCATGTCACAGACTTTTTTTCCCCTTATTAAGTTATTGATTTTGAGGCAAAACGGGATAAACTTTTGAAAATTTTCTAAAAAATTCCAGAGTTTGTCCGAAAAAATTGAGTTAAACAAACTCAACCTGTCACCATTCATTTTTCGGTTTTCCTGCAATATTTGATTTGAAAGACTTATCCTGTTTTGCCAAAAAGCACTTCAAATATTCAATAATACATAGGAGTCTAATCGTGCGCCGCTTAAGCTCCCGTCCCTAGTTGTATGGTGATAAGGCAAATAGATTAGTATTGTCTTGGAAAGAAGTTGAGACAATGGGGAAAGTGGTCCTAACCATTGGTGAACAGAGTCCAACTAGAGCAATTTGCACGTGGTGGGTGGCAACATAAAATAGATGGGACCGGTGGGAACAGGGTCCCATTGCCCCTCTCCCATAAAATTTGTAATTCATAGTGTTAATAAATGGGTACATACAACCCCAGCTTGGCGGGTTTGTGGTTTATCTGCTAAAGTCGGGGGAGTCTTTCCCACACCTGGATCGTGGTTCAAGTAGAGATAGGACTAGGGCAGGCGCGGATCCAGGTGGTGGTTCTGAAGGTGGAGGTGGTTCTGAAGGTGGTGGTGGTTCTAAAGGTTGTGGTGGTTCTGAAGGTGGTGGTGGTTCTGGAGGTGGCGGTGGTTCTGAAGGTGGAGGTGGTTCTGGAGGCGGTGGTGGTTCTGAAGGTGGCGGTGGTTCTGAAGGTAGAGGTGGTTCTGGAGGCGGTGGTGGTTCTGAAGGTGGTGGTGGTTCTGAAGGTGGCGGTGGTTCTGAAGGTGGAGGTGGTTCTGGAGGCGGTGGTGTGGTCGTTCTGAAGGTGGAGGTGGTTCTGGAGGCGGTCCTGGTTCTGAAGGTGGTGGTGGTTCTGAAGGCGGTGGTGGTTCTGGAGGCGGTGGTGTATTGGTTCTGAAGGTGGTGGTGGTTCTGAAGGTGGAGGCGGTTCTGGAGGCGGTGGTGGTTCTGAAGGTGGTGGTGGTTCTGGAGGCAGTGGTGGTTCTGAAGGTGGTGGTGGTTCTGAAGGTGGTGGTGGTTCTGAAGGTGGTGGTGGTTCTGGAGGCGGTGTTGGTTCTGAAGGTGGCGGTGGTTCTGAAGGTGGAGGTGGTTCTGAAGGTGGAGGTGGTTCTGAAGGTGGAGGTGGTTCTGAAGGTGGTGGTGGTTCTGAAGGTGGTGGTGGTTCTGGAGGCGGTGGTGGTTCTGAAGGTGGTGGTGGTTCTGAAGGTGGTGGTGGTTCTGAAGGTGGTGGTGGTTCTGGAGGCGGTGGTGGTTCTGAAGGTGGTGGTGGTTCTGAAGGTGGAGGTGGTTCTGGAGGCGGTGGTGGTTCTGAAGGTGGTGGTGGTTCTGAAGGTGCAGGTGGTTCTGGAGGCGGTGGTGGTTCTGAAGGTGGTGGTGGTTCTGAAGGTGGTGGTGGTTCTGGAGGCGGTGGTGGTTCTGAAGGTGGTGGTGGTTCTGAAGGTGGAGGTGGTTCTGGAGGCGGTGGTGGTTCTGAAGGTGGTGGTGGTTCTGGAGGCAGTGGTGGTTCTGAAGGTGGTGGTGGTTCTGAAGGTGGTGGTGGTTTTGGAGGCGGTTGAGGTTCTGGAGGCGGTGGTGGTTCTGGAGGCGGTGGTAGTTCTGAAGGTGGTGGTGGTTCTGAAGGTGCAGGTGGTTCTGGAGGCGGTTGTGGTTCTGAAGGTGGTGGTGGTTCTGAAGGTGGTGGTGGTTCTGGAGGCGGTGGTGGTTCTGAAGGTGGTGGTGGTTCTGAAGGTGGTGGTGGTTCTGGAGGCGGTGTTGGTTCTGAAGGTGGCGGTGGTTCTGAAGGTGGAGGTGGTTCTGAAGGTGGAGGTGGTTCTGAAGGTGGAGGTGGTTCTGAAGGTGGTGGTGGTTCTGAAGGTGGAGGTGGTGCTGGAGGCGGTGGTAGTTCTGGAGGCGGTTCTAGCCCGATTCCGACTGTATTCGCATGTATACAAACTATTGGTTCTTCCGCCCGGCCCGAACTGGATTCTATCTATGTTGTTTGTTGTTATTGTTGGCTCGCATTGAATACTTACGTACGTGCAGGTTTATGCGAGGAAGACGGAGGGAGGGTGGGGGAGGGAAGGAGTGGAGCGGTAAACTCGGAGATTGAGCTGAGGTTAGGAAAAACTGACTGGAAACGGTTAGGTTATATTTTTTCCTCGGCCGCCGACGGCAGAGGGAAAAATATAACCTATCCGTTTTCAGGCAGCTTTAGGAGCCTGATACAGTGTTGCTTCGGGTAATAAGTTACAATATACTGTTGACTGTTTTCGAACGCGTAGTTTTAATCCATTTCTAGAGTATTTTGTTGGCCGTCACTTACTAAAGTCAAACTGGCCAGCACTTACTAAAGTGGAATTGGCCAGCACTTACTAAAGTCAAACTGGGCAGCACTTACGAAAGTGGAATTGGTCAGCACTTACTAAAGTCAAACTGGGCAGCACTTACGAAAGTGGAATTGGTCAGCACTTACTAAAGTCAAACTGGCCAGCACTTACTAAAGTTGGCCAGCACTTCCCGACCTGGCCAGCACTTATCAAAGAAACCCCGCATGAAGTAAATCAAACTTTATATTTAATATAATTTATGCTGTAGCTGTACTTACGAGGAAATAATCACAATCCATCATGCCCAAACAGACCAGTGTCCAGTAAAGTTGTTTTGAAAAGAGTGTGTGAAGAGAAGTGGAGTAGTGCAAATAATATTATTTCAGAATGGGCATTTTGCTTTGTGACGATTTCCGGGACGATTTCCCAGATGGGGTTAACATTGGAATCTTGGAGTAGAGGAAAGTTCATATAGGGAAAGGCCACAGATGATGTCATCCGAAAAAGCCAGGGTTAGGAACGACCGACCCCATTATGACATGTTTTTAACATTGCCGTTACCGTGAACGGGCAGGTTTTAGGGACCGACCCACCAAATCGATGACAACGTTTGTGGCCTGTCACAAAAATGAACCTGATTAATATTGAATTTGATGATACGATAACACAATGGTATACGGACAGTTTCCCCCCGGACATTTTACCCCCATGTAGTAACCCCGGTGCCCGGACATTTTCCCCCCAGTCCCAAAATAAAACTAATGGTCTAAACTCTAAACAAGTACAATATTGCAATATGGGGGGAAAAGGTCCGGGGTTACTGCTTGGGGGGAAAATGTCCTACAACCAAACACAATACATATTTATTAACACTACTTTTATTTATTTCACTATTTCACTTCCAACTTCACTACTAAAGATATAGTACTTGGACACAGACCCGGCGGGACATATGGTGCCAGGTGGTGCAATGCTCCAGGGCCGGGTCTGTTAGGGGCCGGGCAACACGTTCCGCCAGCCTTACAAGGGGCCCGTAAACATTGATTTTCACCAGGGCCGGCCTACACGACGCGCCGGGCCTGCTTGGACAGTATCGTTGATTACCTCAAAGTAAATTAAAAATAAATTAATACCTGTAAAATTAACGATACGATGATTTAGAGTGGGCAATGTACATGCCATGCCTATACGTCTGTCTTACCAAGGAGCAACTTTTACCGTAAATCAAAACCAAAAGGGGGGCCATGTCAGTCAAGAAAATTTGTGATCCAGCCAGCAGTTGAAATTTTCGCCTTGGCCATTTTTACTTTTTTCTCTCTCTATCTACATAGTCTATTGTTGGAAATTAAACTGCGACTGTGTGCCGTGGCGCCACAGTTTAATTTACTCAAGGCTTTTCGGCGAATAGTGAGAATCCACCAATCAATTTTGAGTTTGCTTGTTTCAAAATATAACAAACTGCCGCGAAATTTAGAGGTCGGACATAAATGGCGCCACCCACGTCGAGGGTGGGTCGGGTCACTTGGAGAAGGATGTCACCTCATGTTAAAGATAGTCGTTTATGCAATGCGTAAGAGGGTGGCAAGGTTAGTGGGTGGGTCCACAAATTCGGTGAATTTTGGTGACGCCGTTTGTGGCCGGCCCCAAGCATTAAATTTGAGACAGCAGGGTGTTTTTTGTTTCTATGGAATTTCATTTCAACATTGTGGCACAGGCACACTCACTATTATGATGGGATAGCTTTCGGATTCTCCTTAAGGGGCCGGACACAAATAACGTCATCCACTATGGTGGGTGGACCCCAAAAGGCGCCCCATTTAATGGAATGTTAAAAGCGCCACCTATAGGGGTGGGTGGGTCCCAAAATTCGATGATGATGGGTGGCGTCATTTTTGTCCGGCCCCTAATTTCTTCTCCCATTGATTGATTGCTGTACTTTTTAGTAAGGGGCCAAACATATAATAAATTAAATTTCCAGTCCTGGTTCTCGGATGAGTCCGGACACGAGTGCTATAGACATGAAAAAGTTAAATATCTGTTGGAAGGACACTGCGTACGTACTTGTGCTCCAAGGCAGCGTATACAATAGCCGTAAACCGTGACCAGACAGGACCGTTTAGGGTTAACTGGTAGAGAGAAGGATAAAGGAGAACAATAATGATTTGAAGTTGAAGGCGTGAAAAGAGTATTTTGGGATAATATCCGGACTTCAGCTAGTCAGTTACCCAAGATAGTGTGGTTGGGAGTTGGACTCTGTTCAACCGCCGGTTGTTAACTAAACGCTGTGGCTGTGTGAATTTCTGCTGACCCGGATCTGGGATTTCTTCGGGATGGCAAAGTTTTTTTTTGGATTTTCCCATCTTATTTACAACGAATTAACAATTTTCGGGGGTGGCAACTGTTGCAAAGATGCCACCCTCCTGGAATGGCCAGAATGTCAGTCTGATGTCAATATATTAAAAGCTATATGTGGCCATTTACGCTCACATTAAAGAGTAGAAAATTGAAAAAATCAGATTATTCCATGAACTAGACTGTGTGTGCGGGATGCGCTCCTTGTCACTGACAAGAAATGGAAGTTACGAATTGATCCTTTAGACAGACGATTAGACCCTCATTCATTCAAACTTTATTCTACATGGAGTGGAACATGAGCTTTAGACATACCTATCTATCGGGATGACCAACGGCGACGGAAACTGATTTGAGCAAAAGGTTTTAGATATATTATCTTATCTGTATTATTACGCATTAACTTTTGAATTTGCATGGATTGGAATTGAAATCAGATTTTTATATTTGGAAAGGGGATACAAAATTTTCTGCAAGCTGTAAACGTGCCTTAAAAATGTTAAAGGATGCACTGTTCAAGATTTACGACGGGCATGTTTTGTATTGATTGGAAGCTGATCGATATATGGATGAATGGTATACGGACAAAGTCTCCCTGGACATTTTCCCCCCGAACATTTTACCCCCGACCATTGTCCCCCCGGTCCTTTTCCCCCCAATTAGCAACAGCGGACATTTTCCCCCCAGCCATTAAATTCAACAACTGGTATGTGGTAGTTCACTATCGTGTGAAGGTATGAACTAGGATAAAATAACGCAAATGTTGAAAGCTAGACAACTAGGAGTTAGGAGGCATAGATCTTAAGTAATTTGTCATGATTTGCTTACTGATTACAACGAAAATTTTAATATCCACAATAAATTCTATGGATGTGGATGTGGAGGCGTTCCTTCGTAGTGTGAATCACACCAACAGGTTTTATTTTTAGAATTTCAGATTTTAAGGTATTTTTTAGTTAATATTCCTTGTGAGAAGTTACTTTGTTAGTGTCAAGTGTAATAGGGTGAAGTACCGTGTGCTTCAATTATTTTTAGTTACTTTCTTTTTATTTTTTACTTTTTCTATTTAACTACTTTGTTTATAGTTTTATTATGGTTTAAACTACTTACCTATATCTCCTACACTTTTCAATTTAAAGTTTTTTGTTATTCCATTCAATCCAAGCTTGCAGTTTAGTAAAGTATGTTTTGCTTTGGATTCGTGAGATAACATACATTCAACGAGAATCAAATAAAAGCACATATTCTTATTAGCCAGCATTTCATAAACCATCACCTAATTTTACAACACCGTGAACTTCAGTAACCTAAATAAGAGTTTGGGGGGAAAACGTCCGCTGTTGCTTATCGGAGGGAAAGTGTCCGGGGGGAAAATGACCGGGGGAACAATGGTCAGGGGTAAAATTTCCGGGGGGAAAATGTCCAGGGAGACTTTGTCCTACAACCGGATGGATGGGAATGTAAGTAAAGTACTTTACCACGTATTACATTTTTCGTTTTAATAAAGTGTTACTTTTGAAATATTGTGAGGGGATCGTATACGGACACTCGGGACACTTTCCTGCTAGAAATTTTCCTCCCGGGCATTAATGGAAACCTCTCGCTTTAACGTATTCTAACTTCGACTTTGCTAAAGTTACATATTATGTTTACAATTTTGTATAGTTTGGTGACTTATTCTACTTCATATCATCCCTCACGACGTTAACTCTTTTACTTGGAGTCTGTGAAAATCTCATTAATATTTGCGGCTGCAGTTTTGAAGCAGTTTGAAATAATTTAAGCTACTATTCAGAATGTAAGTTTTATTTAGCAGGGTGGGAATGCCTATGTGGCCGGTATCATAAATTTATTATTGTGGCAACGAATCGACTTTTAACAATATTGAATTTTTTACTGTAGTCAGTAGACTAATTCTGCAACTTTGAGTTTCAAAAGTTTTCAAATAATATGAATTTAATCCACCGGCCATAATTCGGCACGCTCACCCTAATTCAATTTACATAATATCTTCTGTAAATAATGACTTCGTAATTTCAGCGGGAGTCCACATCCACCTTTGATGATCTGGATAACTTTGTAGGCTGGGGCGGACTGGCCATAAGGAATTTGCGGAAATTCCGCATAGGCCTCCTGTTTTTTAACACAGCGTAGACGGGAACTTGGAGCCCGTAGGTCAAGCTCGGACCCCCTGATAGCCCAGTCTATCAAATGCAATTTCCGCGACCCAAAGATCTCACGGTACCGGGATTAGTCGTCCCCTCATCTCTGGGCCCCACATTAATCGGTCCCTCAGTACTTGGCCCCGAGAAGTAATCAGCCTCGTCGTAATTGGGCCCCGTAATTTTTGTATTGGGCCCGGTCAATGAATAATATGAACAACGATCAATGTCAATAATTTTATTATTTAATCTTTATTGTCAATCAGCTTTCGTCAATTTATTAAAGGTAATTTAGGTAGTTAAAAAATGAAGTTTAAAAAAAAATTTAAAAAAACGACCAAAATATGTACATTTAAAGTGTATCATCGTACGACTAGCATTCCTAACATCGCTGCCCCTTTCGATCGTCCCGTGTTGAACAGATTCGTTGCTCTCAACAACTACATTAAGTTGTTATTTGGTACACTAATTTCCTACACTCTGCTCCTTGAAAAACAAATTAGTCTTTTCGATACTTCTTCTGTCGGTCGATAACTGATGAAATATAGATAGTAGGATGTAGGATATTATACAATAAAATTTACATTTTGTTTTAGTTTTTATGTACCTTATACAAAAGTGCAAAGTAAGTGCCGGGGACTGGGGCCGGCAATAACGAAAATAACGACAAGGGCAATAACGACATTATAACGACATTTTTCAACGAAGCCATACAAAATCTTTCTTTACAAAAAGGACAAGTAATTTTGACCAGATTCATTTATTGTTCAAAACTTAATACGTTGGTGCTTCAAAATACAAATATTCACAGTAAAAAAACTTTGCAAGAATTTAAGGCTTTAAAGTATGCTCGTTTTGTCCCCGAGAGCATTTCTTAGTTTAGTGCAAAATATTGCTGCAGCAGAGAATACCCAGGATTTCTGACCGTCATTCCGACGGTAAAAATAATACCAAACACTGTTTTCTGTTTGTTATTTTTGCCTATACTCTGCAAAATCTGCTTTCCTAAAAGATTTTTTGATGCGTTTTTGTGACCTACTCTTACTAGTTAGTAAAAGCTTGTTTAGTCGGCATGGTATTGCAATTCAAATTAAAACCAACAATATATTAAACTACATAGTCAAAAATACTGTAGCCATGCTATTCACAAGTCAGCAGATTGCCCTAAACTTTCGAACTCAAACTCAAACTGCCCGGTGGTTAAATTAATTTTGACACGAATAGAGTAAATTGCGTTGCCAGCAACACAAGCAGGCAAAAGTTCATAGTTTCGTGGAGGTATTCCCATTTGTTGCAAGTCATAACACGGGAAAAGTGTTTGAATTTGTCGCTTTTTATATGTTGTCGTTATTGCTATCAATAACGACATTTGATGACGAAATAACGACATGTTAAAATTGGTCGTTATTGTCGTTATCGTTATAACTACATGCCGGCCCTACCGGGAACTACACACAAAATAATCTAGTAGTAACCGTTGTCATTTCTTGACGGACGTGAATAAAAATTAAATTTTTGTAGCAATGTTACAACTGCGTTGTAATAAATTTTCACTGGACGTTCATGAGCTGGTTGCTTCCTATACTGGTAGTATTTGTCACTACAAGCAACTAACGTGAATGCATCGAGACGGTGACCAACCTTTACTACTGCTCCTTGCAAGCAGTGTTTTGTGTTGGCTGTTTTCACCATAATCGAAAGAGTTACTTCCTTCGGTGATGAATCCTTACCAAACGGGGCGCAATGCAATGCACAGCTGCATCCACCGCATGTCCAACTTTACCATTGCATTGTTAGAAGAGCAAGATTTTATGATCTATAACACCGCACCGCAGGATCCGTCTTTTACTCCTGCTAAAGTTGTGTTAAAGTATTTGCTTATACTTTTACAATTTCGGAATACATTATTGACACTAATCATTACTAACTTCATTAGTGAGCTAAGCTGGATTAATTATTTAGTTACCGACTGGTTAGCTTGGATCTCACCGTTGGCTCTTATTAAACTGTGAAGTTAACAATAGTTGCAGCTACAAGTAAATTCAGGGCTCCTGGTGCTTTACACTTCTCACATGAAGTAAAGTGTGCATAAAACCACTGACAAGTTTGTTAAGTAATTATGCATTGTGTTAAATAACTGACTAAAGTGTAGTATTTATGAATTAACAAAGTGGATTATCCAAGAATATATAAATTGCACAACGCTAAACATATAATTATCAGTTTAATGAAAAGTTTTGTTTATGTAATTTAGGGAGTAAACTGCTTGAAATACCCACTGGAATTTCAAAACAATGAAACGTTAAAAATATCTTGGGTAAAATATCTGACGACGAGTGCTATTTAGTTATTTTGTATGTATAAATTAATGACATGCAATAAAAAAATTCTAAGGTAGTTGATTATGACTTTATTAATTATTTAAAAACTATTTAAAAATAGTTAAGAAGTAGTGGGAGGGGGGCACAGGGTGGGCGATCATACAGTTTCTACAGAAATAGAACTTGCATTGCATACAATTCGGAAGCATATTACTACATGGGAGTAAGCAACTTGCGTGCTTTGGGGTGGAGAACAACGCTCGTGTTGTACCTAACTGCGGTAGTGAGTTATCACAAGCAACGGTAGAGACGTTTCGTTGTATTGCTACCTATCGGTAAGGATTCAGCACCTAACTAGGTTGTAAGCTCTCCCCACAATTTCTGTAGCAATTTTGCTACAAAATTCGGTAGCGTCAAATATAGCTACCGGATTGTAGCAATTTTATCCCGAAATTATTAAGAGTGTAATATAAATTAATTGAGCCCAGTAACGACGGGGCCGGCTACTTCTCCGGGCCCAGATATCTCGGGGTAAAGTACAGAGGGGCCGATTAATGTGGGGCCCAGAAATGAGGTGACGACTAATACCCGGGCCGGACTGTGAGATCTGTTCGGGTATTAGTCCGCCCCTGTTTGAAATTATTCATTCAGGGTCAGTGGCTCATAGTAAGTAGGAGTAGCAGGATCTAAATTCCCTGGTTGTAAGACATTTGCTACCCGGAAATTTGCTACCCAAAACCCAACCGAGGACATTTGCTACCCATAACCTAGGACCAGGGTTCGGTAAATGCCACCGTTTTATAGAAAATACCATGACACTGGCATATACTGGTAAATACCGGTATAAAGTGGCATATACTGCTAAATACGTGTATATAGGCTGTAACCTGTAACTTTGGAACACAGCTGCTAATTCAATTATGGTGAAAAAAACCAGGAGCATGCAATTTATTATATTATAGTGAAGTAAAAATATGTGTAATGCTGAATTATGGCCTAATGGCAAAATCAAGTTGACCACTCTGCCGCTTTCAAGACCATATACTATAGGCCTAAAATCTTGGTTCTAAACATCGGGGTAACCTAAAACACATTTAAAATTTTTCGTAAAATCTTGATTTTTTCGAAGCACTTGTCTTATTATTCTTGAATTCGACAGTGTTGGCTTTTTTATGAATTTTTCAAGTCCAATTTAGTGCAAAAAATCATATTGTTTTATGTAGACAAACTTAACCGTTTATAGTGTTTACTCACTTTATAATTTGTATCTACTTAGCATGCCTAGACATAACAATTTAGTACATGTCTAGTAAAACTAAAATTGTTTTATGTACTGTACTATGAAATAATAGTAGTTTAAAAATAATTTTTTTTGGGTATTTTTGTGAGAAAAGTCTTGCTTTAATTTACCCCTCATCAGTGATTGTATAAAACCAGTATATGCCAAGAAGAAATTCAAAATATTTTCAATTTACCACTTTATACCAGTATATGCCAGTATGTGCTCATGTGCCACTAAAATAGTATTTACCACCCCTGCCCTGGTATTTACCGGTATTTGCCATGGTATTTTCCACAGCCGAACCCTGCCTAGGACATTTGCTACCCATTACCTATGGCTAATGCAAAAATAAAATGCATGGACAATAATATCATTATTAAACTATTATAGCGATATTGCACCTGTATTTTATTTCTACATTAGTCATGGGTAGCAAATGTCCTAGATTATGGGTAGCAAATGTCCTAGATTATGGGTAGCAAATGTCCTAGATTATGGGTAGCAAATGTCCTAGATTATGGGTAGCAAATGTCCTAGATTATGGGTAGCAAATGTCCTAGATTATGGGTAGCAAATGTCCTAGATTATGGGTAGTAAATGTCCTAGGTTATGGGTAGCAAATTCCATAAGTTATGGGTAGCAAATGTCCTAGATTACGGGGAACAAATGTCCTAGGTTACGGGGAACAAATGTCCTAGGTTATGAGTAGCAAATTCCATAAGTTATGGGTAGCAAATGTCCTAGGTTATGGGTAGCAAATGTCCTAGGTTATGAGTAGCAAATTCCATAAGTTATGGGTAGCAAATGTCTTAGGTTATGGGTAGCAAATGTCCTAGGTTATGAGTAGCAAATGTCCTAGTTTGGGTTTTGGGTTCCAAATTTCCTAGGTTGGGTTTTGGGTAGCAAATGTCCTAGGTTGGGTTTTGGGTAGCAAATTTCCTAGGTTATGGGTAGCAAATGCCATAGGTTATGGGTAGCAAATGTCCTAGGTTATGGGTAGCAAATGTCCTAGGTTGGGGTTTGGAAGTCAAATGTCCCAGGTTGGGTTTTGGGTTGCAAATGTCCTAGGTTGGGTTTTGGGTAGCAAATGTCCTAGGTTAGGTTTTGGGTAGCAAATGTCGTAGGTTGGGTTTTACATTTTAGAAAACTGCCTATTGTATATATAACTAGCGCACTGCCAATTGCATCAAAACCTACACTGCCGATTTTTTACTTCACACAACTGCCTATTCTTCCCCCCCCCCCTTCACTGCCGATTCCCATGCAGCCGGGTTTCGGGGTTGTAGGAGTTTGTTGTGGAGTAGTGGGTGTACTAAACTTAATACTGACTTATTAGTGTGTAGTTACCGGCACGGTTTTTCGTATGGTCCGATCTATTACCTTTATGTAGCTCAGCACCTCATTTTCTTTAAGTAAATAAATTGTCAATTTTAAGCTTCTGAGCTTAATATTAACATTCCATTTTTTTATATTTTTCAGCCAAAAGGTTACCGAAGCCAGATTCAGCTCGTTGACTTAAAGGGAGTAGCAGATAACGCTTACGTCATGTTAAGTTAAACGAAATGAATGTTAAATTAATAATAATGACAATTTCTAAAATCATTGATTTAAATATAAAAGTTAGTTAACGGAATAAAGAAACACTACTTTTATTTGTTCAAGGCAATACTACTCTTGCTTTATTTCATTATTTTAAGAGTTTGTTAGTCCAAGTGGATAAAGTGTGAACTTAACGGGGTATTGAGATTGGATCCACCCATATACACCAACCTACACCATACACCAACTTACACCAAGATCAACCAAAATCCACCAACTTACACCAAAATCCACCAACTTAAACCCAAATACACCATTTTACGCACCATACAAAGCTTTACCATGTTGTACCAATCAGAGACAAATTTTAACATCCAGACACCTTCAGTCATCCCCTTTTATCACTCAGTCACAATCAGTCACCCACTTTTATCAATCAGACATCTTCAGACATCCACTTTCCTTACAATATAGAAGTTGAAATGAAAACATGAAAACGAAAGAGTAACAGATAGAGCGTTTGTCTGGAAACAATAAATTACATGCATCATATAAAATTGGGAACTGCAGAAATCATGTTGCGTAAGTGGCAGAAAGATTGGAAAGAAGAAAACGACAGTTTTCTATCTTTAGCTTGGGATTTGAAAAAATTTTATAAATTACGTTGAAATTAGCAAATGGTGGGGGATACATTGCACATGTACTTACGAAGCTTTTATACCGCTACGTAAGTTATTAGCGCAGCTATATTCACCTCCAGCATATCAACAATCAATTAGTACTGCAGCCACGAAATGTCAAAGCAGCCTCGGTTTTCATGGTCTGAAAGAGGCGAATGAACCTTGTACTGCAGCGAACACTGAGAATCCATCTCAAGTCAGACCGGGCTGGTGTTTGGTAAATACAACGAACGGGTGTGAGTTGGTGTATGGTGTAAGTTATTGGATTTTGGTTTATTTGGGTGTAACTTGGTGTATGGTGTAAGTTGGTGTATGGTGAATCCAATATCAACACCGTTTAAAAAAACTCATTTATTTTTATCATTCATATTTTGAAAATTCATCTTCGCTAAACATCCATTTACATAAAAATACACAGAATACTAGGTTAAGATTGTTATACATTAAACCGAGATATATTTCGTAGTATCGTAGTTAAAAACTTGTGTGCAAGCCAGTGAAGTAGTGGTTTAATCGCGGTGCAGTGCGGAGCTTCGTGTCTTTTTACAGCAACAAGATTCACCAGGACCTGGTCTTAGCCTTTTATTTTTTCCAAAATTTTTATTTTAGCATTGATAAATAATGTCAAAAAAAATTGTCACTGTTTTATTATTGGTACGATGAAATGGGTACAAAATGATGTAAACTATAGCAACTATCTAATTTTTCAAAGTTGTTTAATTAATTTTTTCGGGGGGCATTTTTAGAATAAATCTCTTTTTTTTATGCTTTCTATCTGCAAGATGAACAGTGAGGTTGATTGTTGACTCATGAGCTGCAATGGTTGAGCAAAGTAGGCAGCAAGCTGTTCCTGGTCTTTTGGTACTTGCACTCTTCTTTTGCTTGACATGGTTACGGAACAGAGAACAACTAGTTGAATTGTTGGGTTGACACAAGGTTTTTGTATTAATTTCCCTTCCTTCTTAATAGGTATGTACCTCTTATGTTGATTCCTGCACCAGGACGGCCGACGGCATGGCAGGATTTTAGATCTTGTTAAAATATTACTAATTTAGTTATATCTTAATAATTTCGACCTGAATATGACTAACGCACTTTCAGTTGTACTTCCAATTTCGAATTGTTCAAAAGTTTTACATTTATCTTTCAAAAAATGAAAAACAAAAATCTTTTATGAAATAAAAGAGGAGCTCGTAGGAGAATAGGTGTTTCCCCTTGCGTGCGCTAGGTGGCTCCGTAGGTACTTATTGCTAGAGTTATGTTAGTTATTTCCACACAATAGCATCAGGAGTTTTATTTACTGCAATTGACGATTACTTACGATTAGAAATACAGTTTCCGTATTTATGACTTTGACAGGAACATAATTTCTCATGGAAACTTTCCTCACGGACATTTTCCTTTCTAGAAAATTCTCTTTCACTACTTTTTTACAAATTGCATCGAGTGATAAATAACTAGTGAAAATTATGCCCGTTATTCATGATAACGAATCACCATTAATTTTCACAAACCTGAAAAGTAGATTAGTTAAAAAGTAAACTATAGTAAATTACCTTATCCAAAAATAATTCAAACCCGAAGTTGCAATGCGTATTTTGCATATTTCCTATGTAGATATGCAGATTCACCAGATGTTGTAATAAACTTTTGTAGCACCAGCGACGGTGATAGACAGGGCAGCAAAAATTATGCCACATCGTTTACTTTGCACTGCAGTCACGTGTGACGTCCGCAGAGTTAAAACTAAAAGTGAATCTAAATTCAATACCTACTTGTCACTTAATGGTATGTCCGTAAAGTGACTAACAGTCTCCCTGCATTTCGCAACACAAAGTTTAAAAAAATGAAAGTTGACCTCCTCTCCAACTGATGGAATCTTTATACTTTAATTCCAATATTTCGTATAGATTTTCCATACTTAAGATAAACAAGCCAATTTGCTGCTTGTAACTTTTTGTTTCGTTTCTCAATTGGATTATTTTCCATGTTCAGTCTTCGATTCCACATTAACCGAGTCTGCGAACATTAAAGCAGCTCTCGTTTCACGTTACTGAGTCTTTCAGTGATGACAAAAGACCTTCCAAACAATATAGTGTAGCACAAAGTAACAGCGCATGATGTAAACGCGCCGAAACCTCCAACAGCTGGGTTAGTTCCGGAGAATAAAATTGCACATACTATACCAATGACGGCGCATGAAATACAAGATCCTCTTAAAAAAACATAACGTACGCAAAGATCTCGTTAAAATAAATAATTAACAGCCGAATGCGCCAAAATTTCATTATTATCCTGAAATAATAAATGTGGGAATACAACTGGAAATTCTGATTCTGACTGTGGAGACGCTTCAATTCTACAGCAAGTCTTTTCGCTTCGCTATCGATTTTAAGAACAAAATACAAAATATTCAAGAAGCCAAAATACAGACTAAATATGATTATTGCTACAATGCCGATTTCAATCCCATATATCAGCATAAACGTAATCCTATTGTGAAATTCAGTGCTATGATCATGTTGTAAAGTAAAATATTCATGTTAGGATAAAAAAGTATTATCGCAATGAAGATTATTATTGCTAAAACTACAGTAATTGGAAATATTACAGTGAAAAACTCTGTAAACGAATATTCTGAAATTGAACATATTTGCAGTTGTGGAAATAAATTTTGTTTTGTTTTCCCTATTTTTCTTGTGGTACATGCATTAAAAAGTAAAGTACACATTTCGGGACGTAGTACAAGCAATAAAACATTAAAACTACTGAAGTTACTGCTCGCCACAGTCATTACTCCATGAATCGAGAAATGTTGAATATTAAAATATTGTGGATACAACACGGATTGATTCAGTTTTACAATATGGCTTAAGGATATTAAACAGGCCAAGCAGAAATACCATAACCAACAGCGTTTTTTCCAAACAACATTTTGCTGCCGTATTGTCCCAGAATTAAAATCTATTTCTACAGGCAAAATGTTGAATTTTGAAAGTATGAGTATAGTATAGAAGGTCAGGATGACTGCGGCCTTTAGAAGCATGATTTTAACGATTTAGTGTGTAACTGTCAACTGTATGTTATGATATAATGTAGAATGTATTCCAAATGTGGCCTGAAGTATTATGGGATATTTAAAAAAATCACAGTGCTAATAATATTTAGTTTATTCTTGTAACTATTTGAGCTAATAATTTTATTAATAAATACAGTGAAGTATGACTGTTGTTCTACAAAGTTGCAAAATTGGAATATAAATTGCAATAGCTACTTTTACTATTCAATATTTAGCAAATAAAAAAAAGTCAAGAAAGAAAATCAGTAAAAAGATCAACTATCCAATATTTCAACGAAAAATTGAAATTGAAATGATCAAGCTGATATAAGTTTAAACTTTATGGATCTTAGCCCGTCACACGTAAATTGTTTGTATTAAAAAGCATCCTGCTATTATAATCAACTATTGGGATTTGGCGTAAAATTTAAAAATTACTTTGTGGAAAACAAAACTTAAAAAACGGAAACGCCTTAAATTTTGATAATTAGAAGCGTTGACACTGTTAATGCTGTAAATAATTATCTAATATGTAGGAGTACAAATACAGCATAATAACAAAAAGCCAATTTCCGATTGTGCACAGAATTGTGATTTCGTATGCCGAACAGTCACTTCAGTATAGCAGGACAACTTATAGACGAAGTAAAATTTACTCAAGTAAAGTATGCATTAAATTCACTCTTTGTTAGAGTTTAATTCAAGCAATCATCATTATTTTAAACAAGCTTAAACCCTCAATTGGTGAATTAATAACTTTATAGGTGCCTATCGTTATTAACGTTAAAGTCTTTAATATGTCCATCGATCCAAGGCGCAATGGTTCAGCAATTGAGCGAAAAACATTACATCCTTTACAGTAAACTTCAGCAGTCATCAAGGTTAAAATCTTAACTGAATTAATAACGTTATACATAGGTTCCTATAGAATTTAATTTGGTTCAACATTTCCTTCAGCTGACGTGTAAACTTGGAAGCTGGAAGACAACTTCCGTGTTTATGACTTTTCCGGGTAATTGGACATTTTCTATTCACGCGTTCCAAGACTGAACCTAAAAGTATGTCGATCTGCTTCCCATGATGGTGCATAATGTATAATTAATGTAGAAATAAAGAATCAGGCTCTGTGGCCGAGGGGAGATTGTCTCTATCCTCGATAAACTCGGTGGTTTCTTTTTGATCCGCTGAGCGAATCCTTAGCCGGTAGCGTACTTGCATCTCGTTGCACAGAAGTTAGTGTAGTGGAAATGCTTGGTGGGGGGAGGTGTGTGAGATCTGCTTGTGCGCAACTAAGGGGAAGTAGTGTACGTTTCCGTTCATTCGTGTGTACAGACGAAGACGGCGTGCAAATTGTGCCTCCCAGGCTAACAGTTATTTCTTCGTGCAGTAGCATAGTTGCAATACCATTCAGCAGACCATACATTGCGCCCTTCATTCCATTGCATCTGCTATTACTTTCACGCTGCGTCCATATACGTGATGTAAGTGCGTGGGGCATTCGGCGTTGGGTGTACTCGTTTGTACTTTGACTGGTCCTCAAAAGTACACTCAGGTGCAAATACCTTTCTCCCTAGTCCTCCGCAAGGGAAGAAACTGAAAAGCTCCTGAAGAGGAGGATAATCTACCTGGACTGCAATGGAGGTCGGCGGTACTTAAGCCACAATCCTTAATGTACATATTTAGTTCGTAAGACACCAGCTGTGTAATTGTAACTGACTTCCGTTGGGAACGCTCCATAGGTGGTGCTCAGACTTCGTGTCGTTCATACTGAGGGGAAATGTTTGTTTACATTCACATGCTAGTACAGTAAATACGGTGCTCATATCCAACTGGGATTTAGGAGCTGTAACCGGAAATAATAAAAATAATAATTAATGTAGAAATAAAATGCAGTAAAACTATTTATGAGTTACCGTGTGATAACACTGAATCTTTAAAGTCTTTTATTAATTGATACCACCACCAATTAAATCCTTATTGCAATGTAACTAAATTCTAGGAAGTGATGCTCATGCACATTAAGCAGTATATGAAATAAAACCTAGTTTAGGGCAAGTTGCGGTGGTAGTGTGTGTAGGAAAGATATTTATTATAATTGTAGCAAAGCCTCTATTATTTAAACGACCTCGTCTGTATAATTAAATACGACTCTTTGCTTTGAACATGGGTACAGCAATTAAGTGTATACTTAAGTTTGGTCGCACGTGGGGAATAAAATGCTTATTAATTATGTTCTTAAATTCAAACTAACTTTACATGCTAGTCATTGCTATACAGTCCACTCTCTACATAGTGTACCTCCTCATAGTAGAGTAGATACCTCTACATAGTGTACTGAGCCTGTATCCCCGGCTAAACTCCTATGCTTTCTATGTTATAATACCTCTACATAGTGTACCTCTACATAGTGGAAACCTCCTCATAGTGTACTAATTTTAGAGGCCCAAAATAACATTTTAGTGTAAACCTCGCTTCATAGTGTACTTTCAGAAATTTAAAAATTTTTAGCGCCGATTTTAAAAATCTACTTTTTTTTTTCTTCATTTGCCTCATTTTGCAAACTCATTCAATAAAAATTACTGAAAAAATTCTTTGATGGATTGGTTTACAACCAATTTTACTTTAACCAGTAGGATTTTTATTGATTTCATCTATAATAATGATTTTTTTTTAAATCCGTAGTTTCTACATAGTGGACTCTCTTTATAGTGTACTAATTTTCCTGGTCCGCTGAAGTACACTATGTAGAGAGTGGACTGTAGTACGTCAATTTTTAGCATCATTATGGCTACGACTTAAAATATTCGTGAAAGCCCAATTAAAATTCCAAATAGGACGATAAAGGTATAATTTACTTTTGATAAATTAATGTAATTCTGTCTAATTACAAGTAATTACGATTAAAATAAAGTTAATGCAATTGTAAATAATTGAACGCTTTACAATAGTGTGCCTTTCTTGTGAATCGTAATGCAAATACATACATAGCACAGCAACACTCGTATTCTTATCATCATGCTGAAGCCCGGTTTTCGGGCATTAAAATTTTTGTGGAGTGAGCTGTGACTCTATTTATAAAAAGCGTTAAATAATATGTTTTGCATTCTGAGAAGCGCAATTCTGAAATCTAGCAAGATGGCACACAATAATAAAGAAACGGTCATGATTTTTATTTTCTTCAATTACAAATTAGCATATTTTAATTTATTACATAAATCATTTGACTCAGCTAGCATACAGTGATTAAATCAAAATATTAACGACTGCGTACTGATAAAAGTTGATCTTCTTTTCAATGTATGGAACCTCCCCACTTTGATTCTAATATTGCAGATAGATTTTCTAAACTTGTGAATGGCAAGAATATTTTCAGAATTTAGCCTTTTGTTTTCTCTCTCGATTTCACTTTTTCGAATGTTTCGTCTTTAATTCCAAATTAACCACCTTACTGCAATGCTGATAACAATAGTAAATATAACATGAATCAGAAAATGCTGAATACTAAATTACTTTGAAAACAAAACTGATTGAATCAGTTTTACAATTTGATTCAAGGAAGTTAAACAGGCTTATCTGATATAACATAACCATAATCGTTTTTTCCAAATAGAATTTTGCGGCTGTATTGTTCCAGAGTTTAAGTCCATTTCTATAGGTAAAACGTTTAATTTTGAAAGGATGAGTATTAAACTAAAATTAAGCCGGGCTGTGGCCTTCGCAGGCATGAATCTTATGACGTAGTACGTAATGTGTCTATACTAATTATATTATCTGTAATGTTATTTTCCACTTCACTTGCGTGACCTGTAGTAGCATGGTATATTAAAACAACTGAATCTTGCACATATTTTCGTATTTACTTTTGCAATTTTATTATTTGATTCAATAATATTAATAAATACATCCAAGGGTATTACTTACAACTTTTGCTATGTAAAGTTGCAGTATTTTAATGAAAATAGGAGTGACTCCACTTTTTAATGAATTATAATGGAATATAAAACACAAAACAAAACGGCAACATGTTCCACTATTCAACTACGTGTTAAAATATTTAAATATAAATAATCGAACTTATAAGTTGAAGCTTCTTGGAGTAAAATCCGTTGCGAGTAAGTCAATAAGAATAAGGCATGAAATATACAGGGTGGGCCATTTATTCCGAACGATTCTAGCAGACTATGAAAGCCAAGTTTATTACTCGAATATATTCAACAATATACCAAAATAAAGGCAAATTCTGGGAGATTTGTTTGACACCTCATTCATTAAAATCGGTTAGGAATAGGTTACAAAATGGCCTAACTAACAAAAATCACAGTTTTTAGATTTTTTGTTCAGTCCTAAAAATATTTTTTATCAACTTTCATTTAAAATTAAAGCGTAAAACAATGCAGAGTAATTACAGACTAGAAACATTGGAATTTAACTATCCCAACAAAAAAAAACCTGGCAAACATTTTTAAAACTAACAAAATTTAATTTTTTTTTTAAATTCAAAAATTTGGCTTGTATAGTCGTTCAACTGCAAAATTCGTTGTTCGGCCGCAATCGCGCGCCATTTCAAAAATACTGATTTTTCGAAATTTACCGCGCTCTAGCTCCCACAATTTTGGTCAGATATTCATAATATTTGAAATATAACATCTTTATAAGATTAAATAATAAGTGATATCAGGATTTTGGAAAATTGGACAATTTTAATTTTTTTCGAAAAAAATAGTTAAAATTCTCTGGACCTCAGAAATATACAACTTTTGAACTTTTTCACTTTTTTTCACTTTAGCACTTGCTCAAATTTGAATAAATATGCACCGTTTTTATTAAGTAAATGTTGGACAACAAAATAAATTATACTTGCCAAATAATGTATGTACCTGCCCATATACACAACGTCACTATGTTTTAATATTTTAGGCTTTAGGACACTTTAGGTAGGCACTTTCAGTTAAAACCAAATTATGAGTTCCATAACTGCAAGTATGTACATACTCGCTACTTAATGGTATGTGCGCAAAGTGACTAACAGTCTCCCAGCATTTCTCAAAACAAAGTTCACAAAAATAAAAGTTGATCTTCTCTCCAGCGTATGAAATCTTCCCACTTTGATTCCAATATTTCGGATGGATTTCCCATACTTGAGAATGGCAAGAAGATTTGCAGAATTTAACGTTTTGCTTTGTCTTTCGATTTGACTTTTTCCAATTTTCCATCTTCGATTCCAAACTAACCGAGTCTGAGAACGATGTAGGACCTCACGTTTGACTTCACGTAGTCTTTCAGTGATGACAAAAGACCTTCCGAATAATATAACGTAACATAAAGTTGCAACACAGGCTATAAACGCGCCGAAACCGCCAACAGCAGGATTAGTTCCAGAAAACAAAATTGCACAGACTAAACCAATGATTGAGACTGCAATACAAGAACCTCTAATACCAAATATGATATAGGCAAAGATCTCGTTGAAATAAATTATTAACAGTTGAATACGCCAACAAGACAGTATAATCTCACAGTCATCAGTGTGCGAATATAAATGATACTCCTCATTCTGACTGTGGAGACATTTTAATTCTGCAGCAACTCTTTTCGTTTCGCTATCGATTTTAAGACAAAAAATCAAAATATTCAATATGCAAAAATATATGCTAAACATGAATATTGATATATAGAAGATCTCAATCCCAAATATTACTATGAACGTAATACTATTGTGAAATTCAGTACTCATCATATTGTACAGTAAAAACTTCATGTTAGAGTAAAAAAGTATTATTGCAGCTAACACAATTATTGTTGAAATTGCAACACTTGGAAATATCACAGTGATAAACTCTGCAAATGAATGTTTAGAAACTGACCATATTCTTTGTTGTGGACGTAGATTTTGTTGTGGTTTTGCAATTGGCCCCGTGAAATAGGTATTAAAAAGCGAAGTGCACATGTCTAGACGTAATACAAAGAGTAAAGTTTTTATTACTACTCCAGTACTGCTGCCAATGGTGAATGCGACATGAATCGGAAAATGTTGAACATTGAAATATTCCGAGTACAAAACTGATTGTGTCAGTTTCATAATTTGGTTTAACGATATTAAACAGAGTAAACAATAGTTTAACCACCATAAACGTTTTCTCCAAACAGCATTTTGCGGCAGTATTGTCCCAGACGTTAAGTCTATTTCTATTGGTAAAACGTTTAATTTTGAAAGTATGAGAATTAAATTGAAGTTGAGGCGGAGCGCAGCCTTTGGAAGCATGACTTTTATGAAGTAGAATACATTTTAAATATATTCTAACGTTATTTTCCACTTGTCACATGTGGAAGTATGGACATATGGAGTACTTTAAAAGCTGCACCTGATAATTGTTAGTTGTTTTGAATTTAATCTCGTAATTATATTATATTATTTAATAATACAGCCAACGTATTTATTTTTTACTTATTGTTGCAGGATTGGAATAACAACAGCTGTTCCTCTACTTGTGAGTGAATTTAAATGAATAGTAAAAGGCAGGAAAATAAATGAATTACAAGTTCCGCTAGTCAACGCTTTAACAAAAAATGATCAAGCGGTTACGTGTAATTGAAGCTTCCTGGATTATAATTCGTTGCACATAATTCAGTAATGACTGCAATCAGCCATTTGCATTAATTACTATAGACTTTTAGACGTGGAAATTAAACATAACTTTGGTAAAACAAAAATCGAACTAATGCAAAAGTAGGTTCTAAGTCTAGATAATTGGATGATTAAAGACACGGGCACAGTTGATTAGTACTGCAAATATGAACTTACCTAATAATAACATCCACACACAGCAGAACCAAAAATGGAAGACAAGAGGAAGCTAAATTCCAAACGCACTTAACTATTTAATTTGTATTTTCAGTATTCTGAGCAGTTATATCAGTTGCAGAAAAACCTTGACAAATTAATAGTCATCATAATACAAGAAACAAGGACTTAATAATGAGTTAATACGAAAGCACCCACCAAAAATGTCTTCTACTCTTTCCACAACTCAACTATGTCTTAGCGTAAGGTACAGACATAATTTGGTTGGGTTAATATTATTCGCTCAGTGATTTTACTTTTAACTGCAGTGCAACTATTTTAAAACTTCAGTGAAATTCCTTGTATTATAAGTACTTGCATTAGCAATTATTTTATTCTGCAGTGAAGGCCTTCAGTGACTCAAACACGAATTCTTTTATTTGTCAGTGATATTTACTTCACATGATATTATTTTAATTGTCAGTGATATTTACTTGTCATGATATTATTTTAATCGTCAGTGGAATTAATTGTAAAATAAAAAAAAGTGAAAATAACTATGTACAGTCAGGGACGGAAACATTTACATAAATATACATATTTCTACAACATTTAATTATTGGCTTGAGAACTGCTAGCCTGTGATTGTTCCTTTGACCTTGCGGAACTGACTTTGGCGGGTCTTCCACGCTTTGGTTTACCACTTAGTGGAACATCTATTGCATTGTTAGGAAAGGAATGCAGGTTATTGTAAACAGCTAATCCATAGATATGCTTGCAAGTAAGTCTTTCTTGGTAGCAGACGCAAGAACAGGAATACATCAGCCAGTCTTCAAAATGGAGATATATTTTGTGGAACGAAAAGAAATTCTCTTTGAATGTTTTGAAGGATCGGTACACTCTAGTCTCTGTAGTAATAATAGCTGCGGAGGTAACAGGTGGACTCCCGGAAGACGCAACATAAAAAACTGTAATTCCATTTTCCAGTGTCTTGTGGTAGCATGTATTGATCTCATTAAGCCAGTGGTAAGCGGTTGTCTGGATGGAAAGGGGATACTTTGCACGGTTGCAGGGCAACATCTTCCTCTTCATCATCTTCCAAAGCCCGCTTTTTCATGTGTATCACACCGCTACTCATACTGTTACTTAATTTAGCTAACACAGTTCAAAACAACAACCACAAACGGCTACACAACTCAACTGAACGACTCCAACTCCTCTGCTATACAGAGGAAGATAAAGCTTACCTTATCAGCTCCTGACGTCATTCAAAAATATAAATAATTTTCCTTCCACCAAGTCCGACCCTGAACTCATAATTCAGTTATCCTAATTTTTTGGTTTGTCCGATAAAATAAGCATAGGTAAATAAATTGTGTCTAAATATATGACTGCAAGAAAAAAGTATGTACATGAAGTAATTTCACTGCATATAATTTGAATAATGACTGCATATACAAGTAAACTCAAATTAGGTATTTCCACTCCATTTAAGAGTATTTCACTGAAGCCTTAAAATACCACCCAATTTGGTTTAATTACCCTTTCCAGTACTTGAGGATTACTTAAAATACACCGTGAATTTCACGCTCAAATGGATATACTTTTCCCTTGTCTACCATTTCCCACCTGGAAATTTCCTATAAACCCGCGAACAAACATACAAAAGGATATTTGCTAATCATGTAAAATAATGCGGATATAAAATTCAAGACAGTTTTGTAATTATGTGTGTAGTGGGATAACACATAATTGCTTAAGTAGTTTAATTAATTACGGCTATTAAAGATTAATTTCAAATACGATTACACTTACAAAAAAGTAGAAAAACTTATATCAACTAAGCTGTTATAAAGACTATGAATTATTGTTGTCGTCAATGAAGTAACTTTCAGCTCGGTAAATATTACACATTCGTTGTGACATTCATAAAAGTACAACCTGGGTTTTATTTATTTTATCTTTATTATTATAATTTTTATTATTTTAAATTATCAATCTTCATCAATATCACTACATCTTGAAAATCGCTTGTTAGAGAGAATTTATGACAAATTCTCGAAGCAATCTTGTATTTAAAAAAAAATTCTTAACTCTACACACTTAATAATGTGTTCGTTACGCATAATTGAAATTAATCGTAAAACCAAATTGTATACTACATGTGCTTACTAGAAGCTTAATAATAAGTGTACGCAAAGTGACCAACAGTCTTCCAGCATTTTGCAAAACAAAGTTTAAAAAAATAAAAGTTGATCTTCTTTCCAGCGTATGAGATCTACTTACATTGATTCCAAAATTTCGAATAGAACTCCTATACTTATGAATGGAAAGCCAGTTTTTAGAATTTAACCATTTGTTTTCTCAAACAATTAGACTTTTCCCAATGTTTCGTCTTTGATTCCAAATTAACTGAGTCAGGGACCAGTGGAAGCACCTTTCGTTTGACTTTTAGTTAATAGTAATAATTTATTCATTGAGTCGATTTGGTCTCAGCCCGTACAACATTTTTAATTTTAATTTTCAATCTTATCCATTTTTGTAACTCCAGCATTTTCATTAAATTTTTGTTTTGTAAAAATGATACTGCCAATATGTACCACTTTGTATCTACCACCAATTAATTCAAAACCATCTACTGCCAATAGCCTAATCCGTTATAACCTGCCAATTGTCCCCTCCCTTACTGTCGATAAACCTGCAGCCAATCAATTAAATTAACAAGTTCATGAAAGACTGTACATAGAACCTTGTGCATATTTTTAAAAAAAACAAGTAAATAGAATATTTTGACCTTTTCAAAAAACATGTAAATACAACATTTTACACTTTTAAAAAACACGTAAATAAAATGTATTGAAATTTTCAAAAAAAAACATGTAAGTACACAAGAATTTGCACTCTTGAAAAAAAATGTAAATAGAGCATTTTACACTATTGAAAACACTGATTTAGAGCATTTTGATCTTTTCAAAAATACGTAAATATGATATTGTTACCTTTTTAAAAACATCTAAAACATAGAATAATTCGCTTATTTTAGAAACTTGTGATTAACATTGCAAGCATGTTTTTTATTTATGTACTGTGTATTTTTTTGAGATAACTCATTTTAATTCTAGCATAAATTGGAAATAGGTCGATTCGGTTCTTCATAGACGATATGTAAAACAAAAATCAAGTACATTTATTCGTTGATCTGATTTGTGCGTGTGTAATTTAGGTGTTATAAATAAGTCGTGAAATTCTAATGTGAAGTATAGTTATGGTTATAATTATACATATATGTTTCTCCATAGATTGTGACTGATAACAGTCTTTATAGTCGTTTATTAATTAATTTAATTACTAATTCCATATTATAATATTCTAACCCGCCTTTTAATGGTATGTCCGTAAAGTAACTAACAATTTCCCCGCATTTCGTAAAACAAAGTTTAAAAATATGAAAGTTGATCTTCTCTCCAATGTATGAAATCTTCCAACTTTGATCCCAATATTTCGGATTGATTTTCCATACTTTTGAATAGCAAGAATATTTTCAAAATCCAACCTTTTGTTTTCTCTCTCGATTTGACTTTTTCCAATATTTTGTGTTCGACTCAAAATTAACCCAGTCTTTGAACGGTGCAGGATCTCACCTTGAATTTTAGTTAGTCTTCCAGTGATGACAAAAGATCTTCCAAACATTATAATGTACATTGTAGTTACTACACAGGCTGAAAAAGCTCCAAAACCGCCGACAGCTGGATTAGTTCCAGAAAATAAAATTGCACAGACTAAACCAATCACTGAGGATACAATACAAGAACCCCTGATAGCAAATATGATGTAGGCAAAAAGCTCGTTGAAATACATTATTAACAGTTGAATCCGCCAACATGCCATTATTATCTTATAGTCAGCAATATAAGAATACAAATGAGATTTCTTGATCTTACTGTGGAGACACTTTGATTTTACAACAACTCGTTGCGTTTCACTATCAATTTTGAGATTAAAAATCAAGATAATTAATGCGCAAAAATATATACTAAACATGAAAATGGATAAAATAAATATCTCAATCCCAAATATTACTATGAACGTAGTCCTATTGTGAAATTCAGCATCTATTGTATTGTAGAGTAAAAATTTCATGTTAGGGACAAAAAGTATTATTGCAGAAGCGACGATTATTGATGAAACTATAGTAATTGGAAATAACACAGTGAACATTTCTATAAAAGAATATTCGGAAACTGACCATGACGACCATGTTCGTCGTTGGGAACGTAGATTTTGTATTGGTTTTGCAATGTCCCCAGAAAAAAAAGTATTAAAAAGTAAAGTACACATTTCGGGACGTAGCACAAAGAAGTTAAAGTTCATCACTACTCCAATACTGCTAACAATAGTGATTGTTACATGGATCGGAAAATGTTGAATATTAAAATATTCCGGATACAAAAATGATTGAAAGAGTCTCACAATATGGTTGAAGGAGGTTAAACAGGTTACGCAGAAATAACATAACCATAGGCGTTTTCTCCAAACAACATTTTGCTGCCGTAAAGTCCCAGAGTGGAAGTCCATTTGTATAGGTAAAATGTTTAATTTTGAAAGGATGAGTATTACATTGAAATTCAGTCTGGCAGCGGCCTTTGAAAGCATGATTGTTAATTATGATGTACCTACCTACTTAGTACGTGATGTGTGTATGCTAATGTTAGTTTCCACTTGTGTGGCCTGTAGCAGTAGTGTGGAATATTAGAACAACCGCATCTTGCTCATATTTTTGGATTTAACGTCGCAATTTTATTATTTGATTCAGTAATTATTGAATACAGCCAAGGTTATTCACTTATGGCTTTTGATCTGTAGAGTTGCAGTATGCGAATGAAATTAGCAGTAACGCCAATTTTTTATGAATTTTAATGAATAATAAAAGACAAAACAAATTGGTAACAAGGAAGTTCTACTATTCAACACTGTAATACAATATTTAAATGTAAATAATCCAACTACTGTGAATTGAAGCTTCGTGGAGTATAGAATCCGTTGCAAGGAATTTAATAAGGCTATTGCAAACAGTCAAAGCCATCATAATCATTTACTAGACTTGGACCTGGGAACGTTCAATAATTTTGGAAATACAAATATCAACATACCGCAAAAGTTGGCTCTAAAATAAGATAATTGGACACTTATACATACAATTAGAGGCACGAACGCAATTAAATAATTCCATAAATGCGTAAATAATACACCTACATGCAGTAGGTAGAACAACACGGAGTACTTAACTACATAATTATTATTTGTTGTATACTCATCAATTATCTCATAGTTGCAGGAAAACAATAGAATAAATAAACTTTAGTTGATTAACTCCTAATATTCCTAATACGCTTCTTATTAACAATCGAACCATGCGAATTCAACCAATCTACCTGCTTAATTGCATGAAACCTAAATTATAATCACACATTATTTACTTTTAGTTTTAGTCAAGTGTCCTGCCATTTATTAATCAATTATTATACAATGGCAGGGGAATTAAAAACAATTTTCAGTAAAACAATTATCAAACTTAAGCGATACGAATTAAATTGAAATGTAGGAAGTTCTTTGTAGAAGCCCAAATTTTTGAATGTTATTGTATTGAAGTGCTAAAAAGTTGAACTTGCTAACGATTTGATTCCTGTCTTTCATTATTCACAGAATTTAATCCAAAAGTGAAGGTACGACCTTCTTTGTTTATTCAAATCCTGCAACTTTATTTGAAGCAAAAGTGTGATTTATGGATTATTGACTTCGCTGTATTTATTAAATATTGCATCTAATAACTACAAGAATAAATTAAAAGTTTTTATAATATTCTATATCACTGTAGGACAAGAGCGGCAAATAACATCGGTAGTATCTGTTGTACAGTTACATAAATACATACTAACTCTTAAATGCAATGCTTCCAAAGGCCGCAGTCCGCCTAAACTTCAGTTTAATATTCATACTTTCAAAATTAAACATTTTGCCTATAGAAATAGACTTCAACTCCAGGACCATACGGCAGCAAAATGTTGTTTGGAGAAAACGCGTATGGTGGCTACAATTTTGTTTGACCTGTTTAACATCGTTAAACCAAATTATGAAACTGATTCAATCAGTTTTGTACCCGGAACTTTTTAATATTCACCACTTTCCCATCCACGTAACAATGGCTAAGAGAGAAATAACTTTATTAAGTCACTGCTGCACACTTGCAGTAGCCATAAGACTCAGTATACAATACAATAAATTTTTATAATATTATTATAAATGGATTAAACTTTTAAAGCTTTAATGTAGGTGATGATTATACATAATTATAGAGCCTCTAATGGCATGTAGCATTATTTCCGAAATAATAGATCCTGGTAACGTAAATCTACTTATAAATTGCTCGAAATTTTTTGTTATAGTTCCCCTAGCCCCTATGTAGAGACCAATGACTTCTACTTCATCTAACTCCAGACTGTTTTTAAAGTAGCTTATACATGGTTCATAAATCCTTTTCTTTTCTTCGTCAACTGATGTGGATTGTTCTTCCGCATTCCCGTATTCAAACCTTATAGTAGGATCCAGAATGTATCCCTTTCTGCTTTGTTTATCATAGGCGATAATGTCTATTCTTCTGGCAGATCCATTTTCTGAGATACAGTGCAGTTCCTGTCCAACTTCATATCCTCTTTCTTTCATTGCCTTTGCAATTATCTCTCGAATACCGTTGTGTCGTTGGTTACGAATTAGTTCCCCAAAGTGGCAGCTGCCTAGTACGTGCCCAAGTGTTTCTTTTTTCTCATCGCAGTGTCTGCAATGGGTACCGTCTAAGCTGCGGCCAGGAATGGCTCTCACGCTCGTAACGTTAGCATTCATTTTAATGAGTGTGACGTATTCTGATGTTGTCATGCCTTCTTTATTCATTAAGGACTTATTTCCTTTTGGGTTGTCTGCAAATTGGCTAACTCCCCACCCCCTTAGTCTTAGTTGACACCAATCTTGGAATTCTCTATCCCGCAAAGTCTCCCTCATTTTTAGGGTGATCTTTTTTTTAGGTTTGGCAACTTTTAATTCCTCAAGATCCTCTTCCGAAAATTTGAGAGCTTCATGGCATTTCTTTATTTCGAGCGAAATGTCTCGTGCGTACGGAATGTACTGGTCATTTGCTCCTAACAAAGTTAGGCATATGTTGTAATGCTGTAGGAATGCCTCCCACTCACACTTTGTAATTGCCAGTCCCCGATGATTTTTTGAGGCGTACAGTAAAGAATTTGGAGTGTCTGTTGGGATTCCCAGTATTTCTTTTACGGAGCTTCTGATAATTCTGTCGACATCAGCAAGAAGGCATTTTGGTAGCTTGTTGAGAGGAGCCATTTGCAGTGGATAAATTAAAGTCGGAAAAATGTAGTCATTGATAATCAGTATTTTTTGGTGAGGTCTCAACATTGGTGTGGATACTAAGTTATTTAGCAGTTTTGTCAAATTTTTAATAACTGATGAGCTGTCAAATGTTAACTGAGAGTTAAAGTTGACTCCCAAATATTTTATAATTTCGTTTTCTTTGAGGCTTGGAATTCTAGTTTCGTCATTGATCTGAACATCTTCACACACCATTTGGCCTTTCTCAATACAGATGCAGATTGACTTGGAAGGATTAATGCTTAGTCCGGATTTTTCAAACAAAGAAATTGTATTTTCGACAATAATTTTTAGTCCCTCCCTTGAATTAGACATAATTGCTGTGTCGTCTGCGAACATCATAGCTGTAAGTTTTTGCAGTTCCGGGGTCAAAGAGTATCCATATTTTACTGCGTAGTTCGGATCTGTTATTTCCTCTAGGATGTAGTTGACTGATAGATTGAACAGTAGTGGACTGAGAGGAGACCCTTGAAATACCCCCCGCTTTAGTTGTATAGCCTTAGTTGTTGCAGTTCGTGTTTGAATAAATGTTTCATTTTCCGAAATGAGTGACTGGACAAGGTGTCGAACATGGCTGGGAATAGGTTGAGAGTCCAGGCACTTCATGAGGTGGGAATGACCAACTGTATCGAAGGCTTGGGCCACATCTAATAAGGCTAAAGCTAATAGCTGTTCTGCAGTACTAGTGAACGCTATTTTGTTTGTAATACATCCGCATACGTGTACTTCACTTTTTAATACGTATTTCAAAGGACAAATTGCAAAACCGCAACAAAATCGATGCCAGCAACAGGAAATGTGGTCAGTTTCCGAGTGTTCGTTTGCAGAGATTTTCACTTTATTATATCCAATTAATGCAATTTCGGCAGCAATAATTTGGACTGCAATAATACTTTTTTGTCCTAGCATGAATTTCCTACTTTACAACACGATAAGTACTGAATTTCATAATAGGATTACTCTCATACTAATATTTGGGATTGAGATCGGTATTGCATCAGCAATTATATTTAGTTAATATTTTTGCATATTAAATATTTTGCTTTTCATTATTACCATCGATAGTGAAACGAAAAGAGTCGTGGCAGAGTTAAAGTGTCTCCACAGTCAGAATCAGAATTTTCGTTTGTATTTCCACATTCAATATCACAAGATAATAATGGGATGTTGGCGCATTCAGTTGTTAATAATTTATTTCAACGAGATCTTTGCCTACCTTATATTTACATTAAGAGCGGGTTGGATTGCAATCTCCATCTTTGGTTTCGTCTGTGCAATTTTATTCTCTAAAACTAATCCAGATGTCGGTGGTTTTGGCGCTTTTACATCATGCGCAGTAGCCTTATCCTACACTATATTATTTGGAAGTTGTTTTGTCATCACTGGGAGACTAACTAAAGTTAAGCGTGATATCCTGCATCGTTCAAAGACGAGGTTAATTTGGAATCAGAGACAAAACGTTGGGAAATTTCAAATCGAGAGAGAAAACAAAAGGGCAAATTCAGAAAAATGGCTTGCCATTCACAAGTATGGAAAATCTATCCGAAATATTGGAATCAAAGTGGGAAGATTTCATACGTTGGAGAGAAAATCAACTTTGATGTTTTTAAACTTTGTTTTGCGAAATTTTGCAAGGCTGTTAGTCACTTTACGTACATACCACTAAGCGGCACGGACGTACAGTATGTATATATGGTTTTACAATTAATGTTAATTGAGCGTAACTAACACGTAATTTGGTATTTAGAGCTAGTAATAAATTGCTACGATTAATAGGCAGGTAGAATTGAAATAGGAAATATTTTATAATTTATAGTATTGGTATATGAAAAATCATAATTTTTTATCCAATTAAATTATAAAAACTGAACGTTGTGTAGTCTGAAATGTGCGGAAAAATATTATATTTTAATACGAAATTGCTTTGCAATTTTTAATGTGACGGACTTCATGATTCCTCTCTGACCAGCTATTCTCAAGATAATGTGATAATATTGATGAAAATATAAAATTTATGAAATAAAATCTAGTTTATATTTTTATTTAATATTACTATGAATTTCTAATATTTACCGAACTGAAACTTGCTCCAGGAATGACAAAAACAGTGTGTAGTCGTTAGTCGTTAACAGCTTAACTGGCATAAAGTCTCACTATTTAGTGTCAAGTTGCATTGCATAAATTAATCTGTATAGTGGCATCAATTTAATAAATAAAATAAAAGCTATTAGAGATTCTGTTTCATGCCGCTGCACTCGGCTACGGCTACGCACATCAAAAAATGTCTTGCATTCTACTTCTGCATTATTCTACATGAGTAGCAAATATCTGAAGGTTTAGTTGCGGGTATAGAAAATGCTCCAGGAAACATTGATGTCGGCGGTTGCCGGCCCAGCATACGGATTTGTCCATTGGCCCACCAGCGGCGTCATCATTTGTATCCATTATGGGCTATGATATTAAAAGAAGTCATCTGCCATCCGCAGAACGGGCTGCTTTATTTGTATGCATATGATTTCCATAAATCACAACGAGCGATTATTAGTATTAGTACTCACTGCCCCACAATTGCTTTGGAAATATGGATGTACAAATACGTACATTTATTTAGTAGCATTCTTTGCTCAGCTTATACCCCACAACTCCATCAAGGACATTGTACGATTACACGCAGTCATATGCGTCATACTGCACACATGGTACAGAATAGTACTATAAGAACATAAATGAAACTCAATTACGTACAAATTCCTATTGAACGACTTGTCCATTCTTTTACATCACGAACTTGCTTGTAAACGAGTATTTATTATATACACTAAGGAAAAAATTGAAGATAATAACTTGTTTGTTGACATTGACATTTGCAACTCAAAGCTTTAATTTAAACTTTACCCCCGACGGCCACTACACATCTGAAGTAAGCATGAGTGGGTTGCATAATTATTTACTATGAGTATCAGTTCAAATGTATTGCTCAGTCAACTACTTCTTGCTGAATTAAATCGTTGTTTTGATGAAGCAGTTGTAATAGTTTAAGCGTTCCAAATTTTATTTTGTTAATTCTTACAACGACCTATCTGAATTTTAGGTTATATACGGAACATGGTGTAGGAAAAATCTGCAGTGGACCTCTTCATGTCGTAAAATAGAATCAAACAGCAGAAGGTTATATCTGTTTACACTTTTCACGTATTACAAAACTTAAGGATTACATTCCGTAGTGCGATAATCCAATTAGTTAATTACCGACTGCAATATAAAATTCCTAATGTTCGGTGTCACAACCTATTTGCTACTGGGCGTAGCTGCCCTCGTTTATTTTGTGACCAAAAAATATCTTTCCCGCAAAGACCCATTTTGGGTAGGTAAAAGTGTGGAAGTGAAAAGTATTTATTCGACTGAAATTGCAAGTTGGTTCGAGCAACTTACTTTTAAAAAGTCCCTCACAGAAATCAATCGGGATATGTACACGAGAATGGGAGATGTCAAATTTGGTGTTTTTATCGAAGCTGGAAATCCGTCTTTCGTTGTCAAAGATTTGGATTTGATGAAACGGATTTTAGTAAAGGTAATGATTTTAGCATTAAAAAAATGAAGCACGCAATATGATAATATGCGCAATAGGTTAATATGAATTTGAAAAAAAAGTCTAAATTTGTGTGCTTACACGTATTAACAATTTTAATTAATACTTCATTTATTTTGTCCTCGTGTTTAACAGGATTTTAACCATTTTGTGGACCGTCGTGATTTTAGTTTCAATAACTCGAACAAGTCCGACAGAGTATTTGGAAGGGTGATGACGCTCCTCAAAGGAAAAGAATGGAAAGATTTACGCTCCGTCATGAGCCCCACATTTACCACAGGTAGAATCCGACGAATGTTCTCGCTATTCAACGCTTGTGGCCGGGACTTAACCAAGTTCATCCAGGACACGAGTAGAAAATCTGGAGATAACACAATTGATTTTCAAGACTGCTTTGGTCGATACACAATGACGACCATCGCCTCAATTGGGTTCGGCATCCAGACTGACTCATTCAGCAAAGAAGACTCCGAATTTCGAAAGATGGGACAGAGATTGAATTCCTTTAGTTTTTACAGATTTTTGAAATTCCTACTCTTTTTCGCGGTTCCAAAGTTGACCAAGATTTTGGGACTTTCCATGATGGACAAACCATCCACGGAGTTTTTTACCGGTATTGTCGAGAAGAATATTCGAGTGAGGAGGGCGGAGGAGGCGGAGGGAGAACCGAAGCGTCAAGACTTTCTGCAGATGATGCTTGAGGCTCAGGCTGGACAGTTAAAAATGGACGAAAAGGAGCTGGACGAGTTTGAGAAAGACGCTCTGATTGAAGAAGAGAATGTGAGTAGGAAAGAGTGTGCCGTTGTTTTGGATGATCTCACAATTGTGGCACAAAGTCTTCTTTTCTTTCTTGCCGGGGCTGACACGATTGAGTCTGTTTTGACTTTTACAGCCTACGAATTGGCTTTAAATCAGGATATTCAAGAAAGACTTGCGGAGGAGGTGAAGCAGTGCATGGAGGAAAATCAAGGGGATTTAACGTATGATGCCACTCATCAAATGAAGTATCTAGATATGGTCATTTCTGGTAAGTTTCAGCAATGACTTTGAAAACAGAAACATAGTAGCAATATTTTTGAAACTTGTGAGTTAATTCATCATGTAACCTATATGATTATGTTCCAGAGACCCTCCGATTGTACTCACCAATGTTCATAGCTGAGAGAAAGTGCACACAAGACTACACCGTCCCCGAGACGGATATTGTCATTCCAAAAGGAACCCTCGTTGCAATGTCAATAACGGGCATTCATCATGATGAGAAGTACTACCCGGATCCTTGCAAATTTAATCCGGAGAATTTTACCCCCGAAAATAAGGCAAAACGTCATCCCTATGCTTATCTTCCCTTTGGTCAAGGACCAAGAAACTGTATTGGTGCGTAGGCTTTAAATTTTTGTATAGAAAAATATTCAACTATTTTTTTGACATTTTTGTATTAGGTAATTACACAGTTTAAGAAGTAGTATTATATTTCTGTATTATTTTGAATTAATGTTTTTAGCAATACGTTTTGCCCTGACTGAAGTAAAGGCAGCGATTGCACATCTTGTTTACAACTTCAAGATCGAGCCGAGCAGTAAGACAGACATCCCGATGAAGTACTCCAAGAAAGCAGTCACCACACCCAAGCCTCAAAATGGAATGTGGTTGAAATTCAAAGCAAGATAAATCAGGGGCAGATCCAGGAATTGTATAAGGAGGGGGCTAATGACCTCCTGGAGGGGGCTTACAATGTTAAGAAGATAGGAGCAGCCATCTTGAAAAATGGCATAATTTCATATACCAATAGACCATAAGTTATAAGATGTTTCCGTTTCCTATTCTAGTTGATCTAATTCAAACTGCTTGCTAATCATATAATCATAGAAAATTATTAGCACTAAGTACATACTAAATTATGTATTAGTTAACGTTAACCACAATCACGATTGAAATTAATTGTAAACCCATACACTTTTCGTACTTTCCGCTTTAATGGTATGTACGTAAAGTGACTAATAGTCTTCCAGCATTTCGCAAAACAAAGTTTAAAAGAATGACAGTTGATTTTCGCTCTAGTGTATGAAATTTTCCCACTTTGATTCCAATATTTCGGATAGATTTTCCAAACTTGTGAATAACCAGCCAATTTTGTAAATTTAACTTTTTGCTCTGTCTCTCCCTTTGACTTTGTCCTATATCCAGTCTTTGATTCCAAATTAACAGAGTCTGAGAACGATGCAGGACTTCAGTTTTGACTTTACTCAATCTTTCAGTGATGACAAAAGACCTTCCAAACAATACAATGTAATCTAAAGTTGCTGCACAGGCTACAAAAGTGCAGAAGACGCCCACATCTGGATCAGTTCCGGAGCATAAAATTGCACAGACGAAACCAAAGATAGAGGCTCCAATACAAGCAGCTCTTAATGTAAATACAATGTACGAAAAGATCTCGTTGAAATAAGTTATTAACAGCTGAATACGCCAACATGCTAATATTATTTTGTAATAATCAATGTGGGAATACAAACGAGAATTCTGATTCTGACTGTGGAGACACTTTAATTCTCCAACTACTCGTTTCGTGTCGCAATCAATTTTAAGAATTAAAAGCAAAATATTTAATGCGCAAAAATATATACTAAACAAGAAAAAGGATAAAATGCCAACCTCAATCCCAAATGATACTATGCACGTAATTCTATTATGGAATTGAGTACTGATCATGTTGTAGAGTAAAAAATTCATATTAGGATAAAAAAGTATTATCCCAGTCACTATTATTATTGCTAAAACTGCAACAATCGGAAATAATAAAGTGAAAAACTGCACAAACGAATACTCAGAACCAGAACCTGACCATATTCTCCGTTGTGGACGTTGATTTTGTTGTGGCTTTGTAATTTGTCCTATAAAATATGTATTAAAAAGTGATGTGCACATATCCGGACGTATTACAAACAAGATAGCGTTCATTAGTACTGCAGTACTGCTAGCAAGAGTAATTGTTACGTGTACGGGAAAATGTTGGATATTAAAATATTCCGGGTACAAAAGTGATTGCAGGAGTTTCACAATTTGATTTAAGGAGATTGAAAATGTTAAACAGAAGTAAAGCCACCATAAACGTTTTCTCCAAACAACATTTTGCTGCCGTATTGTCCTGGAGTTGAAGTCTATTTCTATTGATAGAATGTTTAATTTTGAAAGTATGAGTATCATATAGAGGTTCAGTTGGACTGCGGCCTTTGGAAGCATGGCTTTTATAAACTAGTATGTTTTTATGTAACTGTACTAATGTAATATTATAAAAGCAAAGAATTTATTCTTGTAATTTTACTGGATCAATTAATTAATGAATACAGTGAAGTAAATTATCCACAAAATACACTTTTGCTTCATAGAGTTGCAGGATTTGAATGGGCAAGTATTTCGTACCTTAAATTTTGAATGAAATTCAGAGAATAATAAACGACCAGAAATCAAATCGTTAGCACGCTCTAATGTTCAATACTTCGATGCTAAATTCAAATAATTGAGCTGCCACAAAGAATTTCCTGGTTTACAATTTGTCGCACTTAAATTGTTTTGGGTGACGTATTCTGCCATTTATTCAATTATTGCAGTTGTTGGGAATTATATATGAAAATAATTTTAGGGAAAACATATACCAAAATAAAGTAATTGACTATAAACAGACATTAATTATATAAAAGCACAGGCACTGTCGATAAATACTGGAAATGGTTACCTAATGTATTAGCATACAGCAGAACAATAACACGAGAGACAACAGGAAGCTAACCAACGATTGTGTACATAATTGTGATTTATATTATTTGTTATGCCGAGCAGTCACTTTAGTAGCAGGAAAACTTGGGCAAAATAAAATGCTCGTAAGTAATAATTATTAGACGTTACTTTCTAATTTAATTATTAGAGTTAAATACTTCCTGCAATTAAACCTTAGCAGTATATAAACTTGAAGGCTCTATTATTATTATTCAATTATTAACCTTGCATGTAATTAAATGCATAATCTAATTTTGTTTTATACTTCCTGAAGTGGACGATGGGGTCACAAATAACGTCAGTGGGTATCTTTGAATATTAATGGCATCCTATGTTAAAGATAGCCGTTTACGCCTGATGATTAAGGGGGTCATAGGGTCCAAATTTTTTGGTTATTTCCATGACATCATACAACCGCAGTAGAAGCTAATTGCCTAATCCTTACCGTTCGAATGATATTTCATTTTTGTATAAGATTTTTAGTAAGCGGTCGAAATTTGCATTTAAAGATTTAGCGGGAAATTCAAAAATTTTGTTTTTTTTCTTATAGAAATTAGTTACACCTACATAATCTAGTAAACAGCTTTCTATTGGTTTGGGCTGCTAACAGATGCTTCGCACATTCCTTATTAATCAAATGACCAAAAACGGATTCAAAATATCGAATATTAATTTTTCCGTAAAATTCCATCTGCCTATAGTCTTAACAGAGATTGTTTGAAGTTGTTTAATAAATTGATAGCACTACTGATTAAATTGCAATGTACGTATATTGGCTTTACATTAAATAAATGAAAGGTTAGGTCTTTAAAAATTTACTTTTATATTAAACGGAGTCAACTGATATCCGTACGACGGGCCGCTTTACGTTTACGCATATGCTTTTCATCACAGCGAGAAATTATTCATTGGTCCACAGTCGGTTTAAAAATGGATGCACAAAACAATTTAGCAGCATTCTTTGCTCAACTTTTACTCCACCAAGCGCATTGTAAGATTACACTCAGTCATATGCGTCGCGTTTTTAGTTTTAATAACTCGAACAGGTCTGACAAGGTAGTACAAAGCTCGTCAAAGGAAAAGACAAAGCTATACTATTCCTGAGACGAACATTGTCATTTCTAGAGGAACTCTGGTTGCGATGTCAATAACAGGCATTCATCATGATAAGAATTACCACCCGAATCCTTGCAAATTAAATTCGGAGAATTTCACCCCGAAAATAGGGCTAAACGTCATCCCTATGCTTATCTTCCCTTTGGTCAAGGACCAAGAAACTATATTGGTGTGTTGGTTTTGAATTTATTAATAGACAAAAATTTTCTATTATTTTGAAAATTTTATGTTCAGTTTAAGAAGTAGTATCATATTTTTGTTTAATTTGGAATTCATTTTTTTAGCAATGCATTTCGCCTTAACTGAAGTAAAGGCAGCAATCGCACATCTTGTTTACAATTTTCAGATCAAGCCGATCAGTATAAGATCCTGATGAAGTAGGTACTCCAAGAAAGCAGTCACCACACCCAAGCCTCAAAATGAAATGTGGTTTAAGCCAAATCGCGCTGTAAGCTCAGCTTCTACTTACCAAAAGTTCATGGAATGCGCCAAACTCATAAATATTAATTATGACGTATCGCTTGGATAGGTAATGTCCAATCCCGAACGTCTCGTGACGTCGAGTGACCTGAGTATTGTGTTTTACTCTGTTTTGTAGGCAATTTAATTCTGATTATTTGCTAATTGTTTATATTTCAATCGGTTGACATTTGCGCATGTGCATAAGGATTTAGTGATGCAAGTCGCGATTTTCCCATGTTATCAAACGGGGAAAAAAGTTGACATGAGGTTGACCCACCTTCTCCGACGCTACAAGTGCAACAATGTCCCGATGATCAAAGTTGATGATTTTAGTCATGACTATTATATTTGAGTTTATGCATACCAAGTTTCATAATTTTACATTAGTTCATTCGGATGATATGGCTCATTTAGTTTGGAATACCGTGAAGTGAGTTTAAAATTTTGAGACACCCCATTTTCGGCTTTTAATTATTTACGAGAGAACCACGTGACCCTTAGGGGTCAATCAAATTTGAATCCTAATTAATAGTAACTAGTTATTGAATAAAAAATATTTCGCTAAAAAGTTCCTTCTGAAAGGGAAGAAAACCCCATAATCGGGGGTGAGTTTAAAATTATGAGACACACTGTACATAGACTATAGTTGTCAACGATCTTAAAACAAGTTCTCACAATTTTATGAAGGATAAGTTAAAAACATATAACCCAATGTGATAAAAACGGCTAGTTGCATTAAAATCGTTACTGTAGTAGTAAGTCTATAATATACCCTTTTTTCTTTTATTCAGCATGATCTCCATATACATGTATAGTTTTTGTTTTTTAAAATCATTTTCTTAAATGTTTATTAACCTTTTAAAATTAAAATATACAATAAAATATGCTTTATAAATATAGATATGTGTATAAATAATTTGAAAAATTTAACATACACATTTAAGATAAATGAAATAATTTATATATATGTTTAAAACAAAAAATTAAAAATTCCTCAAGTAAAAGCTGTTCACGTTAACTCGGTTTAACGTCGCCCAGTTCAACATAAAACTCTACGAAATCTTCTAAACTTTTGGGAAATTTCATATCGGTTTGGGTCAGGTCGGGAATCGGGAAAACCCATTTTTCGTCCCGTTCCCTGACCGTCCAGATCAGATAGGAAAAGAAATATTCGTTCTCGTCCCGTTCCCGACCTTTACCGATGAGCCAGGGAACGGAAATTCCCGTTCCCGAACGACATTTTACCTTCAACTATCATCAAAATAATAATTGTAGCACCTAAATGATCAGACAAAGTTTTTAAGCCTGTTTGAACTCTGTCTTTCAGCATCTCCACCACAAACGCTAGAAATACAAATCCAGAAATAATAAAAAAGCAGTAGAATGCAGCTGCGATCATTGAATCATGTAGAGGAAGTGGCTCCACCTCCGCTTCTCTTTTTTCTTCTATGGAACTAATGAGTCCTTCTTTGACATAATTACGTTTAATTTTCTCAAATTTTGATTGATTCTCAATAGCAGTGTCAGTATTCGTGTGGAATGAATAAATCCCTGTAAAGACTAAGTATTTAAATATTTCAAGCCACACATCCACATGTGGTGTCACAAATTTCCAACCCACTGGAAATGCAAGAAAGGTCTCCTTGACAATAAATGTGCGTCTCTTAAATAGTTCATGTATAGCTTTTTTAAACGAGGGTAATTCTTTCTCGTCAAGTAAAATACAAACTCGATCTTTAGTAAAAATCCGACGGAACTCACGCCCACGACCCACTATTTTGGAGTTGGTCAGGAGCAATCGGTAGGATTCTAATACTTTTGTGTCCTCTCCGAGATGTCCACTTATTCCTGCATACACCGTTTCAATATTTAACTGGTCAGCTGTATCTAGTTCAATAACCACTTTGTCAAGAATTAATTCCTCAATTGTTTTTGAGACTTCCGAATCTGTAGGAACAACTCGGTAACTCTGCCAAAATGATGAAAATATAATGCTCAGAAGCATGGAGGCCAGAACCCAAAAAGTGTAGGCCCTACTGCGACCACCGGCGCGGTAGTACATTTGATTTGCTTGCATGATGAATGGTGATAGGACAAGCTCAACTGCACTTAAGGTATAGGACAAGTCGCGAAAAATGAAAATTCCGCTAAGGATAGAATTACAAATTAAAAATATGACCCAAACAGGCCACTCAAACGGCTGGGCCAAACTTTGAAAACTTACAGATATTTTACTAATTCCTGCATCTGCGTATTCCGCATACAACAGTCGAGCCGAAGTGCTGCCAACAATTTCAAGTGGTGTTAAGTCTGTATCGAATGCTAGCAGGGTATCTGGCAAAATAATTCCAGACCTGCAATGCTCATTTATTTCATTTCTACCTTCAAATTCACCAACGAATGTTGCATTGAATCGATGTGCAAGAATTCTAAGCATTTTAGTTCTGGGTTCATAAACCTTTTCAAAGAATTTGGCGTCTGAAACAGATAATATTCTTTTTGAACCCAATTTTGAGTGAGCTCGAAAAGTGCTAATGGGGGACAAATAAAAATTATACCTGGAGATTTTGAAAGATTTAGTTATTTCAACATATGAATTCCATGTACGATACAATGATTGATCTATGATGCTTATGCAAATTTCACTCCTGATGCATTTAACATGTACTCGAATTACCTGGGTTGCTCTAAGCCAAATATATTTGTCTGGCTTTAGCAAAATCAACAAGCGAATGAAATTGACTGGGAAAATGCACAATTTGTTCGGAACGTAATAATATTTTGGTCGGAGACGTTTGTCGGTTACTAAAATAAGAATGTCTGCGAGATGTTTAAAGTTGCCCTGTAGAACATCGTCACTATCGTTAGTAGACGGAAATGGATTGTTTATCACTAGTTGAAGATTCTTATGATCTTTCGGTTTCGGCAGGCAAATGTATACAAAGCAAATATCTTGATGCCTAGTGTACTGTTGATTGCGATTAAACTTGAATAGCTTGTCCTCATAGTTTTGAACGGATGATTTGAGACCATTTAGTACTTGATTGAAAAGGGTCATTGCTTCAGTTTGAAACTTTGACTCGTCTACGTTTTTGATTTGAGTCATTAAAATAAATTGTAATTCCATATAAATATGAAATTCCAAAATGTGTGAGAGAGTGTTCATTAACCACGGAGTGGTAGAATGAATCCCGAAAATAAATGATGGAAAGTATGCGAGAAATAATTATGATGTTTCCCCTTCCATGCTATTATCGTCTCTGGTCCTTTATTTCACTTCAATGCACTGAGGCTAGTATTTGTTATGAGTTGGTTGAGATCAATGGTACAGTGCTTGAGTGTTAAAAATAAAGAATTATATTGTATGTACTTGTGTGTACTTGTATGTTTGTGGATTGTGTTGAGTGTATGGTTTATTGAGGTCAGAGTAATAAAAACTCTCCTCCTCTCCGTTTGTATGGAGTTAAATGTGAGAAGTTGTCACAATGTTAAAGATAGGATGGGTGATTTTAGAGTGAAGCTCTAAAATCACTGACGGTGACAAATAATATTTGAAATATTATTTGTAATGCTGAAGGAATAATCCTGTCTCAGCGTGTTGGTTGTGTGTGTGTGTGTGTGTGCATTGTACTGCGCACTATAGTTATGTACTATATATATGTGTGTATTGAATGGTATGTGTGTATATATATAGGTAATAATACCCTCCTCGGGGGGGCGCCTTTAAATGGTAAAGACGCCCCTCCGCAAATTGTAATTGTAATTGTAAGGTTGGGGTGTTTGGAAGGTTTGTGTTGTAATTGTTAAATCTCCATGTAATCAGTCGGTAGATGATTATTAGGCTGTATTGTAAGCAGGAGATGGTCCGATGGTTCGGGTTGTGGGATTGGTTGATTTGCAGGATCATTGGGTAGGTACGCATCCTCCTGGTCGGCAGGTGAGTAGATGGTCCAACTGCGAAAAATGATCCATCCAAGTAAAGCATAGATGCAGAGGAAGAACGATCCAATTGTAAGGGCTATCCATTTGATAGGAATCCAGGTCGGTCTTGATATTGCTTCTAAGGTAGAGTCCATAGTAGGTGGAGTCTCCAGAATCCATTGTACAGATTTAAGGGTTGTAGGTAGGTCCTCGGTGGCATCGTATGACGTGGTCAGATTGTTGAAGTGTTGGTGGCCAATGGTGAATGCTGCTCTCAACGGTAAGGTAAAGACTAGATCCAGGCAGGGCCTGGTTTGATTGTTGTCCATTGTAATGTTGAGTGTGGCGCAGTAGACATAGAATTTCCCTTTGTGGATTTTCACTTGTAGAAGAGTTGAGTCAACATCATCAGTACGGTTATGACATGTAGCATACTGATAAGCCAGTCGGTTGGCATAGAATTCCGATTGTGGTTGGCAGGGAAGATGTTGAAGAGAAATCAGATTGTGTCCATGCAGAGTGTCCATACGTGTATGATAGACGCAGTTTCTGGTTTTGTCCAAAATTGCATGCAGCGGGCCAGTGTATTTGATATTGCATTGTTCGGTTGAATTTGTCTCCCATCTAAGTCTGAAAGGATCCGCGGCAAGTAGTACCAAGTGTGGGTTGATAACCGGAATCGTGAATTGTAGATGGATAGTATCCAAGTCCTTGTCAGAAGTGCAATAATTGAAAATCGCTTGTTCGCGGGGAAAAATTTGATGTGGCAATTCCAGATGTAAGTAATCAAAGAATTTTCCAGTGCTTTGTCCATGAGTCCAGGATTGATTTATTGTATGTAGAACATCAGTGTAGTTCCATTTGTGGTTGATAACAGCAGAGATGTCAAGTCCAAGTGTTGGTAAGGGTTGGATTGTTGTTGAGTCATGCATAGGAAGTAGTTCCTTTTGAAGTTGTTGTATTTTAGGCATGAACACTTGTCCATTTTTGGTGACTTTGTTGACAACGGAGGTCCGTTCTCTGAATCGAATATCCATGGTTGGCTCATAGGTTGTGATTAGATTGTAAGTTGTCATGGCGTAGAAGGCCATGTCAATACCAGGGCTTGTTTGTACAGACATAAAGGTTTGTGTTACTTTGTTGCGAATTATGTCCTCAGGTGTGTAAAGGTATTGAGAGTAGAGGTCAACTGTTGCTTTGGGTGTATTGTTGACTCTAATTGACGGACAGATGGTGTGTAGAGGCTGAATAAAAAGTCGATCATAGTCTTGAAGACATCGAGTGTGTAGTTCATTCATCTGGGCCTCATCATCTTCGTCAGTGACATCATAGACGAGAAGACTGCAAGGAGGTATAATCTCGATCTGGATGTTGAGTTCATTGTAACCAATGCTTACACTGAGATTTGTAGGAGTCCAAAGTACAGGGGATGTTTCGTCCATCCGATAGGTGCTGCCAACGCAGATTGAAGCGGCAAATATTAGGCAGGTGAGGACTCTCGCTAATGGGCTAGCAGTAGTATGACGGTCAGTGTGTGCATAGGGGTGATGCATGTGGGGAGTGGAGGATCGAAATTTTCGAATCTTTCCCACCGGTTGATAGATATGTGACGGTTTGACATCAACTTCAGTATAGTTAGCATATCTAGCTTGAGCATCATTGGTTGTAGTTGTAGTATCCATAGGGTCAGTATTTTCATCATGGATGAGTCGTTTAGTTGGCATTGTAGCATAGGTTTGTGCAAGCTGAGCCTGATGGATTTTTCCCTCCTGATTCATGGTCGTCATCCCAAGTAAGAACATAAGTTTCCTCATCCTGGGTCCAGTCAGGGGTTTTGTAAATATGTCAGCGGCTAAGTCTTCAGTTCGGCGATGCTGAATGATGAGCTGATTTGTTTCAATGAGATCTTTGACCCAGAAGATTCTGGTGTCGACGTGTTTAGTACGGTCGTGGTGATTGTCTAGACTGTAGATGAGTTTCCAGCCAGATTCTGAGTCTGTAAATTGCCAGATAGTATCAGTCCATTCACGTAATCCCATGTCAGCAAGAAGATTATGTGACCAGATAGCTGTCTTGGCCATATTGTTAATTCCATAAACTTCCGCAATTGTAGTTGAGTGAGCAACGAGGTTTTCTTGCTTGCTAGTCCAGATCCAAGCAGTTCCATTCAAGAGAACGCAACCACCCATGATGCTACGGGCTCTTGGGGCTCCCATTGCAAAGTTAGCATCTGATTGGACTTCCATGCTAAGGTTGAATTTCCCATGGTCGTTCCGATAGTAGCGGAGACATTGATCCTTGGTTGAGATGAGGTAGCGAGCTACACGGAGAGCTGCTTCATAGTGTCCTGCATCCCACTTAGCAAAATATTGTGTCAGTTTTTGTACTGCATGAGAGATATCTGGTCTGGATATTCTCGAGATGAAGAGTAATGATCCAACTAGGCTTTGGTAGAGAAGGTCGTCTCGTTTTGTCCATTCACCTTCTCGTTCACCGTTGAAGTCTTTGTGCATCGGGGTTTTTTCTGTTTTGCAGCCTTTGAGGTTGAATTTGATTTGGAGTTCTTCAATCTTAGTGTGTTGACTAACTTGGATGTAGTCTGCGGTCCGTTTTAGATCCATGCCAAGAAAGTGGGTAATATCATGGGTCTCTGTAATTTTGAAATGGTCCTTGAGGGCCTGTGTGAGGTCATCCAGGTCTTTTTGATGTGTGGACGTAGCTAAGCTGTCGTCTACGTACCAGCAAATGTAAGACTTGTGGTCTTTGCCTTGTTTGTCTTTGTAGCATTTAATGTAAAGGCATTTTTCATAGTCGCTCTGCCTATAGCCGATAGAGTCCATGAATTGTTTGACTTTTTTGTAGAAGTTGCGGGGACTTTGGCACAGTCCGTAGAGGGATTTTTTGAGAAGACACACCATGTCAGTACCTTGACGATAACCTTGGGGCTGGTGCATGTAAACCTCTTCTTCAAGTTCAGCGTATAGAAAGGCAGTTTTTACATCAAATTGGCGTATGTATTTGTTGTTGAAACCTGCATCAGCGAGCAGGAGTCTGAAAACTTCATATCTAGGGGTCGGTGCAAAGGTTTGCTTGTAGTCGACACCGGGTGTTTGGAAGTTTCCACGAGCAACTAGTCGTGCTTTGAATCGGTCTTCGGCCATTTTGTGTCCATAAATCCACATAGAAGGTATGATTTGTCTATTCTCTGGTTTCGGGACAAGGGTCCACGTCTCATTGGCGAGTAGAGAGTTGTATTCAGAGTCCATGGCTTCCCTCCAGTAGTGGCGGTCAGGGGTCTTCATGGCTTGATTGTAATTCTGTGGAATTATGACTGGTCGTTTGTGAGTCCGATCTTGATCATCAAGGCGTTCATAGAGAGTATTTGCGAGTAGGGCCTTGACTGGTTCTTGTGGTATTGCGTGTGCATACTTTAGTACATAACCAACAAGTCGGGTGGACAAAGTGGTAGTCCGTCCCGCACGTGTAGTAACTTGTTGTATTTGTTCTCTATGGAGCCGATCATTGTCGGGGATCGGTGGATCTTCACTCATGATGACATCCCCTTGTGTGACAGGGACGTCTGGATTGGCATCCTCTGGGGTTACTTCTTGATGTGGAGCCCAAAGGGTACTAACGTCTGTAGTTGTGAGTGTATTGTGAGTGGAACCTGGAGTAGTCAAGTCCGTGGTTCTGTCCATAGTGGTCTCAGCTTCTTCGTCATCATCATCATTGTCTGAGTATTCAAATAAGGAAGTGTCATTGTTGGTTGTATTTCCCTCCTGGCGAAATCTTTCTTGAACCAGGGTGACGTTGTGTCTAGCGGGTGAGTCCGCAGTAGGTGTGCCTGTTTTGATGATAATGGGCTGAGATATTGTTCGTTTTGGTGTCCTGTGGTCCCGAGTTGAAACTGGAGTGTTAGATACTTTAGGGGCCAGAGGTGTAGAATTGGTTTGAGGTGTCCCTTGAACTTTTGAAGATCGAGTCCTCATAGGTTGCAGTATAGGTTGTGCCGTTTGTGGTGATTGTTGAGTTTGTGATTGAAAGGGTACCAATTCATTTCCGGTCGGATTTGTAGTGGTTGTGATTGGTTGTGGAATAACGATAGGTATGTTGACGGGATGCGTCAAAGAATGCTGTGATGACTCATTTGTAGGTAGAGTGTTCTGAGGAGTAATTAAGTCCCCAGCATTATTCCTTTGATTAGTTGCATATAGACGAAGGTCTTCAATCCGGTCTCCACCATAGGTATGGGCATCAAAGAACTGGTCATCTCTGAATAAATGTGCTGGCGGGGGTTGTACCGGTATTCTGGAGTCAAAGAAATCCACGTGGCGGGACCAAAAATGTGACTTGGTTTTGGGATCATAGAGTCTGACTTCCAGGCTGTGCTCTTTGTACCCAACAAAGAGGCCTTCTCTTGTCTTGCCTTCCCACCAGTTACGTTGATTGACTAGTTTGGCGGAGGCAGGGCAGCCGAAGATGTGTAGATTTGATAGTATTGTTGGTTTCTTACACATCATAGTGAAGGGAGTTGTCCTTCGGTTGCCATGGCATACTCGATTGTGAAGGTAAACAGCAGTGTCAACTGCATCTTCCCAGAATCTAGCTTGTAGGTTGGCTTCGAGTAGGAGTGAGACTGCGGTTTCACGGATTGTACGAACGTCTCGTTCCAGTTTGCCATTTGATTGTGGACAGTGGGGAGGAGTAATGAGAAAGCGAATGCCACTGGACTTGCACCATTCTTGAAGAATAGCATTCTTGAACTCTCCGCCGCCATCAGATTTGAAATATTTGACTTTGTTTCCACTGTTAGTTTCTATCCAAGCACAGAATTCTTGGATGACAGGGAGTATTGTTGTTGCTTCCTTGTCTGAGTGAAAGGAGACTTTCCTATAGTCAGAATGGTCATCCTTCAGAAGTAGGAAATAGCGATTTCTCTTGATTGAGGGAAATTTTGCATGTACCAGGTCAGCATGGATACACTCTCCGGTTTCATAAGTGTCCTGGGAGGTTTGGCTGTGGAATGGTTTCCTTGTGGCCTTGCTGCGATTGCATATGATACAATCCCGAACCTCTTCAAGAACATTTCCAGTTCCGAGTGTAGCTGCACCGTTTCTGAGGGTATTTTGTAAATAGCGATAGTTGATGTGTCCGAGTTTTTCATGCCATCTCTGGATACGTCCTAATGATAAGCCACGGGTCATCATGGCTACGGGTAATTGTTTGATAGGCTTGAACAGCATAACTAATTGTCCAGAGCCGCCGGGCTCGATGGTCGTCATGCCTTTGAGTAGCAGGGTTTTTTCCATGGTGTCAGGGTTAAGGCGGAAAAATTCAATCTTCTCTTTGTTACCTTCATATATAATATTCCCTTCGTTGACCATTTTTGTAACGGAAAAAAGATTTGCAGCATTTTTGAGATACCAGACATCTTGTAGTTCAAAAGGATCCCATCGGTTTCCATTGAAAGCGGAAACGACTACTGAGCCGTAGCCTTGTGCAAAAATGAGTGAGTTGTCAGCTATCCGTATTGCTCTTGGTCCTGTTGGAAAAGGTTTGTATGAGGAGAACCATTCCTTGCGACCGCATAAATGAATATTAGCGCCGGTGTCGCAGGGCCAGATAAAGTTGTCTCTGACTGCTTTGTATGCATATGGTTCTGAGTATTTGATTGGTTCTATCCTCCAGTCATTGGGTAGGGAGGAAGTTGTGTCTTTGGTGACAGGATGAAAGTGATCAGTATCCGGGTCTTGTGTTGTCGGCCGGATATAGTTTACGTTTGGTATGAACTGAGCCATGTGAGCTACGTGTGTAGCATTAATATTGTATAGTTTGTGAAATTGGTTGGTTTGTATTTGATCAAGTTCATCTCCTCTATGATATTCTTCACTGAGGCGATAGAATTCATAGTAGGCTGGATTTATTGAATGATGAATAGCTGGGGTTTTGACTTTGGCTACCATCTTGCTAAGAATTGATTCGACTTCTTGATCTGGTGTCAATTGTTTTGGGGTGGAAGTCTCATTGTCGGACTCTGATAGATCAGAAAGTTGGATGACTAGAGGATCGGTTGTCTCAGGGAGTTCGATTTCAGTTTCCAGATATAATTCCATTGTATTTTGAGTCAAATTCTGAGGTGGTTTCTGGTACTGTCCTCTGTCGTTATCCAGTCGTTGTCGCTTTGTTTTGTGTGAGGGGTAGTCTGCATCCCTCCTGACCATAAATGCCCGGGCTTGAAAATCTGCCGGGGGTTCTTCGGTCGTTGGTTCAGGTAGCTTTGACTCACGGTCTTTGTAAAATTCACGTTCCTATTGGGATGTTAGTTGCTCCGTGATCTCTTGGAATTTTCGTAAATTGGTTTTTGTAGTGAACGGGAGGTTGTCACAGAATATTGTAGCATGACCTATCTCATTGCAGAGGTCACACGTTGCACCTGAATGGCTATGTTGAAGCTTGTATAGTATTCTTTTGGATTTTTTGTAGTCAGGAAAGCTGTTTTGTTTGACTGCTTGGGCCAGTTTGAAGGTCTCAAGTGCTTTCAGTGTCGCTTTTCGTTGATTGTAATGATTCGCTTGGCGTTGTAGGCGGGCTTTGTCTTCACAGGCGACTTGTTTAGTTTCAGACGTAGTGGCGTCTGCACGGTCAGGGCATCGTCGAGCAACATGACCGAGGCCGGTGCATAGTGAGCACGGTATATTGTCACTGGTGAGTTTGTAATCTTCCCAGTGCATCATTGCTTTTAGTGTAGAACTTGTGGGCATCTCTCTTAATTCATATTCCAGTACTGGTTCTGGCAGGGGATGAAATGGGAGATGATCTATGCTTCGAATGCGTGGTGATTCTCTTCCGCGAAAATAATGATCGGGATTAAGGACATCAGGTCCTGGGCAAGCATTTGGTACGAAATCATATTTTGGACATATTTCGCAGAGCGTAAGAGGGTCTATGAGGCCTTCGTCATCGCTATCGCCCCTCCTTGTTTCTGGAGGTTGTAGGGCGTCTTTGTCATACGGATCCTCAGTGTCAGTCGGTAGATTACTTTGATGGCGTGTCTCCGAGACGGTATCCGCATGTGCTTCTTCGTCAGCTTCAGCTTGTTGTGCTTTTTCTAAGTAATATTGAGCGATCCATTGTTGTATTTTGTCATGTTGTTGGTCTACATAGTGTGTCCGTTTTGCTTTAGAGGATCGAGTAGTGTAGACGCAGTTCCATATGAGGTGGCCTTTGTTGCCGCATTGTTCGCAAAGCGATTCTGGGGTTGTATTTGCAATGGAATCTGCTTGTATTTTGTCCATAATGTATTTGCCGAGAGGATTTTTGGCGAATTCCTCCTGTCGTCTAGCCTCCACTGTAGATGCATGGAGTGCTGGAGATGTAGCAAAAATATGTTTGAGTTGTGCTCGGCGGGCCTCAGGGGTTAAGGCATATTCAATTTCCACCGCTTTGACGGGTATTAGTGTGAAGTGCCGAGAGTCTGGATCATAGTAGACATTTGGTCTTTTGAGTAGTTTTTGTTGTTCCCGGGGGGTCAAGTGTTCCACTAAGGTAATATGGTACCCTTTAAGGTGAACTCCTGTCCAGGTAGTGGGTCGTTTTGTTGTTCCCTTTGATTTCTTTTCCCATGAGGATTGTCTGTCTCTCGCGAGCCTTGAGGCTATTAGTTCTTCACGATAAATTTCTTGAGACATATGGAAATCATAGACTTGGTCAGCTTTGAGTGTGTCATGTCCATATTCGTAGGCTAGGACAGTTTGAGTTATGTGTGTATCAATTAGTTGTTGAGTCGTCATGTCTTTTAGTTTGAGGGTATCTTCCGGTTCATTGCCTTCTATGTCCATTGTAAGGACCGGGGTATCTTCCTCTTGTTCCTGGGAGTGTGTCTCCAGCTGAGCGACGTGGCTCATTTTTTCCATTAGTTGTGGAATTGTTGAAGGATCATTTTTGTACATTTTGAGGGTGTCCTTTGCGATTTGTAAAATCTCGTCTAGTCCTTTGGTGGGTACTATTTGATTTCCAGCCATCATTCTGACTTCATAGCCAGGGCCTTCCTTGGTTAGGGTTTGGAGATTTTCATACATTTTAATGCGGTTTTCTAACTGTTGTATCGCATCCAGGCCATCAGTGGGCGTTTCCGGAGCCAGTCGAAAATATGCGCGCCTGCCTTTGTCTCTGCCCAAGGTTTTCAAATTATCCTCTACTTGCTGCCTGAAGGCTTCTTTGCTAGTGTCGCCAGATAATTTCATGAAGGTTAGTTTGCCTTTTGGATTGTTTGTCTTGTGGACCCTTGTGGCGGGTTTTGTGGGCGTGGTCTTTATGGTTTTGGTTTGTACGGTTTCGGTTGGCCGCGCCTCTGTCTCGAGCGTTGTATTGTTTGTGGTAGTCTCGATTGTTGCTTTTTCCGAGGGGAGAATTTCAGAGCTTTGTGACTTTTGATTGTGATTTTCCACTTGTGGGTGGGTTGTTTGAGCAGGCTGTTGATTTACTGCCACGGTGGAACCGTCTGCAGAATCAGTTGTATTTTGGCCTTTTGTGATTGGCTTTGTGGCTGCGAGATTGTGCACTATCTCGTCCGTGACATCTTCTTTTTGCACCAGAACCATGTCCACGAAAGGGGGGTTGCTGGGCGGAGAGTCTGTATGTTGTGATTGCTGTGGCTCTTGGGCGGCCATTTCTACTCCTTTTTCATGGTCCGCGCACGGATCAGGAGAGAGATTATAAGATGAGTGGCCTTTGTTGGCATTGTTACCATTGTGGTCTTCAGTTTGTTGTACTGGTACTGTTGTATTGTCATTGGCGTGGGTTTGGTTGTCCACTTGGTTTGTATTGTCGAGAGGACGGTGATCAGCCGTCTCTTGTGACTGTATGACATTCGGGTTGTGTTCCGTTGAGGGGATGACTGATGTAGCGAGTCCTATGTGAGGGCATTGTTTGGTTATATTGTTGTGGACTGCTATTAGTTTCTTTGTAATTTGATTCCAGTCATCCTTTTGTGATTGTGGATTTGCCATTAGAGGGTGTAGTTGGCTTTGGTAGTCTTGTAGTTGTGCCTGTAGAAGGGTCATTTTTTGAAGGATGCCTTCAAGACGTTCAATTTCCGGATTTTTTGTGAATTCTGCCATGTTGGGGTGTGTCCCTTGTGAGTTGTAATGGTAGAAATCCGGTTGGATGTGATTGTATTGTTGTCCAGGGTGGTTCCCTTGTGAGTTGTATGACTTGGTTGCAGCAATTATCCGAAGGATAAATCTCTGTATATTGTTGGGGTGGGTCCCTTGTGAGAACACGGGTAATAGCTTCTCGGAGAGAACGTTATTCGTGTCTTGGTTGGTTGTTTGCCAATTGTATTTTTGTATGTAATAAAATCTTGGAGTGAAAATTGTTAATTGTAATGTCGGGGTGTGTCCCTTGTGAGAATAAATGTCCTCCGTAAATCTCGGAGAGATAGTACGGGTAGTTGAAATTATGGGGCCCTCCTTAATAAATTCTCGGAGAGAAAGTTATTAATTGTATTGTTGAGGTGGGTCCCTTGTGAGTGCTGCAAAAATAAAAAATAGAAAATGTCCTTCGTAAATCTCGGAGAGATAGTACGGTGACATATGGGTATTGTTGCCCGTTTATTTTATAGATTGTACTAATAAATCCTCGGAGAGGAAGTTACGACAATCACAGGGTTATTGTGTGCCCTTTTGATTTTTTTTTTAAATTGTGCTAGTAAATCCTCGGAGAGGAAGTTACGACAATTACAGGGTTATTGTGTGCCCTTTGAAATTGTAAATTGTGCTAATAAATCCTCGGAGAGGAAGTTATGACAATTACAGGGTTATTGTGTGCCCTTATTAAATTGTATATTGTGCTAATAAATCCTCGGAGAGGAAGTTATGACAATTACAGGGTGATTGTGTGCCCTTTTTGTAAATCCGGTTTGTAAAAAATAAAAATGTAAAATCTCGGAGAGATAGTTACAATTATTTTTCCTCTTTTTTGTTTTGCTTGTTTTGTGTGAGGATTGTCCGGATAGGATAATTTTTAAAGAAAAAAGCGGAGCTTTAGTTCTCAAAATTTCCTTGGTTGTTGTACGGATTTAAGTGCCTGGCCAGGACTTATGGTGTAGTATCCGTAGTTTCAATCCAGTTTGGAGATTGAGATTGTTGTTGTGGTCCGAATCCGGGTTTGACGGAGTTGTGGCGGATGGGCTTTACATTGACAGGGTAAAGCGAGTGCTGAATACGTGTAATTCCATATAAATATGAAATTCCAAAATGTGTGAGAGAGTGTTCATTAACCACGGAGTGGTAGAATGAATCCCGAAAATAAATGATGGAAAGTATGCGAGAAATAATTATGATGTTTCCCCTTCCATGCTATTATCGTCTCTGGTCCTTTATTTCACTTCAATGCACTGAGGCTAGTATTTGTTATGAGTTGGTTGAGATCAATGGTACAGTGCTTGAGTGTTAAAAATAAAGAATTATATTGTATGTACTTGTGTGTACTTGTATGTTTGTGGATTGTGTTGAGTGTATGGTTTATTGAGGTCAGAGTAATAAAAACTCTCCTCCTCTCCGTTTGTATGGAGTTAAATGTGAGAAGTTGTCACAATGTTAAAGATAGGATGGGTGATTTTAGAGTGAAGCTCTAAAATCACTGACGGTGACAAATAATATTTGAAATATTATTTGTAATGCTGAAGGAATAATCCTGTCTCAGCGTGTTGGTTGTGTGTGTGTGTGTGTGCATTGTACTGCGCACTTTAGTTATGTACTATATATATGTGTGTATTGAATGGTATGTGTGTATATATATAGGTAATAATATAAATTGACAGGTTTTGAGTGGGTTTAGTATCAGTTGGATTTCTGACACTAGTTCTTTATGAAAACTGTCTGAAATTTGTATAAGGTGAAAATATATCAATACCCAAATGAAACTCATGATTGTTCTTGTTCTTATGTTGTGTAGTCCTCAAGCAATTCTGAAACAATATGGACAGAGCGATCAATTTCCACATTCTTTATTAGACTTTATAATGCGTGGTATGCATTTTTTATATTATTACGGTGCACAAACAACAACTGCTCGAAAGTAGACTATCATGTTTAAATCAATATTACCCTCTTTTTATCAAAGAAAAAAACTTACTATTTAAACAAAACTCGCGTGCTGTCATTACTCAAGTTTTTACAACGTTATACAATCGCCATTACTATGTCAAGATACTTGTGAAAAGTAGATGTTGTTTAACGAATATCCGTGTGTTACATGTCTATATACAGTTAAATCCGGTTACAAGGGATCTAGATAAAAGTACAATTCTGCTTAAAGCGACAGATTAAAAAAAACTTGTTAGCCTATTTTTTCTGTGTTAAAAATATACAGATTTAATAAAATCACTATAAGGGAAAATCCACTAAACAAAAAACTAATTTGAGACCATTTTTTGGTATTTTAATCCACTTATAAGGGACTTTTCAAAAAAACGATAAAAATAAATAAAAAGACCAAATCCGGACGGACAAGTGGAGCACTACCATACTTAACAACCACACTACACTTATCTCATCTGAAAATCAACTGGATTTTTTGAATAATCTAAATGATTTGTATCCATTGAACAAATTTGTTTCTTTCTTGACCATGTTTTGACTAAAAATAAAACTTTTAGATTAAAAAATTAAAATTATTTGTTGTCTACTTATAGGGAAATCCCTTAAACTGTTAAAAGGCAATCTGGCTATAAAGGACCGATTTTGCCGGTCTGGTGGCGCCCCTTATACGCGGATTTGACTGTAGATTGGTTGACTAAATAATTTGAATTGACGCTGCATGAGCAGCCTGCGCTGTTAGTTGACTCAAAGGCCAAAGGAAAGGGGCTAAGTTCGTAGAATCTGCATTTGTCGGGTGAGTGTTTAGATTTTACGTAATTTCTCGGTTCGTCGTGAAAGTAAACACTGTTTTCAAATACCATGAAAGCGACAGCATGCAATAGCCTATTTTCTATCCTCATTTATTTAACACTATTAAAATTGCAAATAAGTTTTATTTATTTGCTTTTCAAAACCCAAAACATTTCTATTTCCATCTATTAAAAACATTTAAATGCTCCATTTAAAAATGTTATCAAAACATTTTTAGAATCTTACGCGTATGATTTTATTTTTCGTCAACAATGTATTTCATTTGCAACTTAAAACGGTCATGGGTCGTTCTGATTCTTTACTGACGATATTAGGAGGACCATCGAGCACGCAAACCGCAAACATCTAAATTTTTAAGTAGTCCCGAAGTATTTCATAAATTTTATTTTACTTTTGAATTTTGAACAGTTAATTAACAGTTTTTGTATACTTTCAACTCGTAATTGAATACTAAAGTACCTCAGCAAGTGTAATTCGATCGAAAATTTATAGATTTATTTTAACTAGTTAGTGTTTTACGAATTTTCAAAATCCTGCCACGCCGCCAGCTCATCAGACGGAGGAAACTCATGGAAGTACATACATGGGAAATTAAGAGGAGAAGAAATAAATCCAAAAAGCAAGAATCAACTTTAAAACATAAAGCTAAGTTCCTTCTCTTTTATACGTAGGCCGTAGGCCCACAAATTCCATATTTTCTGTAAAAAGGTGTTAAGATACTAGCAACACGTATATTTTGGTAGGATTGAGAAAAACATCAGGAATACAAGATTACTAAAAAGAAACGAATTATGCCGAACAAAAAGAAAATCCCAGTACCGACCGGACACGAGCAGCTAGCCGCCTACCTCTCCCAGCAATTCTCTCAGCAATCTCAGCAACAATCTCAGCAACTATCGCAACTCAGCCAACAAATAACATCACAAATCACCGCTAACATAATAATTCTGATTGAAGACTTTAAGAAAGAAATTAATTCAAGACTAGTATCTTTGGAAACCAACATGGAAACAAAATTAAAATCACTAGATGCTACGATGAAAAAAGCTACCTCAAGACTAGAAATTGAAGTCAATATTATGAAAGCAAAATTTAGCAAGTTGGAAAAACGACTTCAAAGTGTTGAGTCAAAAGTGAATGAACCTGAGAGACCGAACAGAAGTAAAGAAATTTTAATCACAGGCCTACCCGTTAGTTACTCACCAGTCGAGGATGCTAAATCAGTAATTATAGACACCCTTAAACTAAATTACACACATATTGTGAAAGCAAAACGAATCTGCAACAAAACTGAAGGCAAACCTCTGCTTCTTTTTGTCCAGCTAGCTGACGAGGATGAAGTGAGTTTGGTGCTTTAAAAGAAGTCTCGATTAAAGGAATCTTTACCGCAAGTCTATATCCAACAGTGCCGAAGTAAAAAAGAACAAGAAATCTACATGCACCTAACAAATCAATACTGGATAAAGAAACGGGACCCTTCAATCAAAAATGTTAAATACGTTGGAAGTTACTCTTTTAAAGCTGATGGCATCAGATACACTAGTGACGGAATAACTCTGACCAAGGTGCACCGCTGAAATGATCTTATAATCTAATCGATATAATAAACTAGTTAAAACTAGAATCAAATTGTCAAATGCGTCTATGTTAAATAAACTAATATAATTTACTAAAATTAGTAACTGTACTTTAACCGCGGGTGATAAATGAGCTGTTTTTGGAGCTATAAGAGTTGACACCTACATAGACACAATATTATTGAAAAATACGCTAAATAGTTTCCTATAGCATGTTCAAATAAAGCTAGCTTCTCAACCAAAATCATAGGTGAAAACGAGTGCAACAAACTGTGAAAATTTGATCTTGGAGGGAATTGTTAGTGTTTAATTCTAAAGTACAGCTTTATGCAAACTGTGTTCAATAAATGAAAAATAAATTAGAAGATACATCTGCTAATGATGAGTATTAAACTAGAAATAAATTGTTAAATACGGAAGGAAATATTAGGTTAGTGAATCAAAATATAATAACGTTACTATTTTTACAAGATATTGTGATCAAAAATTCTTAGAAAATATAATACCGGTAGGCTGAATTTCGACTTCAGTAACTGGCAGCCAGGACCGCTTCTAAATTTACCGAAATAAGGTCTCGGAGAGGTCTCTGTCTGGCATTATATCTATGAGGGTTTCAATTACTAATCACTGTTAACTAATGCATTACATCAAACATGTTAAATTTTAAGAACAAATATTATATGAGCTTCGATGGTCTAACAATAACTATGCTTAAACAAAACTAATGTAACCAAAATATTAATCAGATTTGTGTGTGGGCCTAGGCCCGTATATGCAATAAATCAATACATACATACATACATACATACTGACGATATTATTACTTTTTCGGTTCAACAACCGAATGCAAAATAAAATGTTAAAAAAGAGAAAAATCCTTACGGAAAGTTTTGATGGCCAAGATAACATGTTAAATACTATATCTCGTGGGTGAAGAGTCATTCTGTCGTAAGTCCAGTGCACGGCTAAAATTATTCTGTCGCAAGTCCATACGATTCTTAAAGTCATTCTGTCGCAAGTCCATTCAATTGGTAGCTACTGTCAAGGGTCGCTTCAGTGTTGTCCTATGCATTAGGGGGGGGGCGGTATATTACTGACTGTGATGTACTCATGATGTACACTTAGGGGTCGTCCACAAAAGACGTAATGGTACTGTCTGTGATGTACTCATGACGTACACTTAGGGGTCGTCCACAAAAGACGTAATGGTACTGACTGTGATGTACTCATGACGTACACTTAGGGGTCGTCCACAAAAGACGTAATGTTACTGACTGTGATGTACTCATGCCGTACACTTAAGGGTCGTCCACAAAAAACGTAATAAAAATTCAATTTCCAGAAAATTTTGCACTTCTGAGAAACATGAAGATAGAACATTTTGCACTTTCAAAAAACATGTAAATACAACATTTTGCACTTTTGAGAAACATCTAGATAGAGCATTTTACACTTTTGAGAAACATCTAGATAGAGCATTTTACACTTTTGAGAAACATGAAGATAGAACATTTTACACTTTTGAGAAACATGTAGATAGAACATTTTACACTTTTGAGAAACATCAAGATAGAACATTTTACACTTTTGAGAAGCATGTAGATAGAACATTTTACACTTTTGAGAAACATCAAGATAGAACATTTTACACTTTTGAGAAACATGTAGATAGAACATTTTACACTTTTGAGAAACATGTAGATAGAACATTTTACACTTTTGAGAAACATGTAGATAGAACATTTTACACTTTTGAGAAACATGTAGGTAGAACATTTTACACTTTTGAGGAACATCAAGATAGAACATTTTACTTTTTTGAGAAACATGTAGGTAGAACATTTTACACTTTTGAAAAACATGTAAATAGAACATTTTGCAGTTTTTAGGAATGGAATTTTTATAACGTCTTTTGTGGACGACCCCTAAGTGTACGTCATGAGTACAACACAGTCAGTAATATACCCCCACCCCCACCCCCTCCCCCTTATGCATAAGACAACACGGAAGCGACCTCGACAGTAGCTGCTACCAATTGAATGGACTTGCGACACAATGACTTTAAGAATCGTATGGACTTGCGACAGAATGATTTTAGCCGTGCACTGGACTTACGACAGAATGACTCTTCACCCACGATCTATATCTTCGGTGAAAAACCAAAACTACCCATATTAATTTTAGTTAAAATTATTTATGATCTTGAAACCGTTTAAATAGAACACTTTGCATTTTTGCATTTCGTAAAAACATGTAGATAGAACTTTTCGCATTTTTAAAAAACAAGTAAATGGAACATTTTGCACGTTTTAAAAACATATAAATAGAAAATTTTACACTTTTTAAAATCACTTAATTAACATTATAATATTTCGTAATAATATTTCGTATCTGGGTAGAATCCCTAAGGATTTGAGATTTCATCTCTTGTAAGCCCACGCCCAGTATCACTATTATTTCACTGAGGCTCGAGGTTCCTCCACAATTTGAGGTCTCGAGCCCTAGCCCTTTTTCTAGAGAACAAATTTCTATGCATCCCCAAGGTTCGAGTGGCTAGTTATACGATTAAATTTTTATTCACTTAATGTACCACTCAAAAAACACCCGATATTAATAATTTTTTAGACTAGACAACAGTTTCTATGATTTCTTTTTCATTAGATAAGAAATTATGATTTTTCATATACCATTTATACCAATACATTGCTAATACTATAAAATGTTTCTATTATGCTTGCTGATCATAATAAATTATGAGCACTACATACCAAATTATGTGTTAGTTACGCATAATAAGAATTAATTGTAAAACAATATAATATAATATACGTAGGCTTAATGGTATGCACGTAAAGTGACTAACAGTCTTCCAGCGTTTCGCAAAACAAAGTTTGAAAAAATTAAAGTTGATCTTCTTTCCAACGTATGAAATCTTCCTACTTTAATTCCAAAATTTCGGATAGATTTACCATACTTGTGAATGACAAGCCAATTTTCCGAAATTCCCTTTTTGCTCTGCTTCTCCATTTGACTTTTTCCAATGTTTCGTCTGTGAAGAAGTTCTCGTTTGACTTTAGTTAGTCTTCCAGTGATGACAAAAGACCTTCCAAATAATATGGTGTAGCATGAATTTGCTACGCAGCCTATAAAAGTGCCGAAAACGCCAACAGCTGGATTAGTTCCAGAGAACAAAATTGCACAGACTAAACTGAAGATAGAGCATGAAATACAAGCTCCTCTTATTAAAAAAAATAACATAGGCGAAGATCTCGTTGAAGTAAATTAATGACAGTTGAAAGCGCCAACATGCCATTATTATATTGTAATAATCAACGTAGGAGTACAAACGAGAATTATGATTCTGACTGGGGAGACACTTTAATTCTGCAACAACTCGTTTCGTTTCGTAATCAATTTTAAGAATGAAAAGCAAAATATTCAATGCGGAAAAATATAAACTAAGCGCGAATACTAATACCCTGCCGATTTCAATCCCAAATAATAGTATACACGTAATTCTATTCTGAAATTCAGCATTTGGCATTTACCATGTTGAAAAGTAAAAAATTCATGTTAGAATAAAAAATTATTATTGTAGTCCACATTATTGCTGCCGAAATTGCAATAATTGGAAATACTAAAGTGAAAAACTCTGCAAACGAATACTTAAAAACTGACAATATTCAATATTCCCTGTTGTGGACTTAAATTTTGTCGCGGTCTTGCAATTTGTCCTGTGAAATGAGTATTTAAAAGTGATGTGCACACATCCGGACGTAGTACAAACAAGATAACGTTCATTAATGCTGCAGTACTGCTAGCAATAGTCATTGTTACATGAATAGGAAAATGTTTAATATTAAAATATTGGGGATTTAAAACGGATTGAATCAGTTTCTCAATTTGATTTAACGATGTTAAGCAGGTAAAACAGAAAGCCACCATAACCGCTTCCTCCAAACAACATTTTGCTGCCTCATGGTCCCGGAGTTAAAGTCTATTTCTATAGGCAAAATGTTGAATTTTGAAAGAATGAGTATCATATAGAAATTGAGGCGGACTGCGGCCTTTGGAAGCATGGCTTTTAAGATTTAGTATGTACTTTATGTAACTGTACTACAGGTAATGGTATTTGCCGCTAATGTCCTTTAGTGGTATGGAATATTATAAAAATATTTATTCTTGTAAAATTGTTTGCGGCAATAATTAAAGCCAAGTGAATAATCTGCAAATTAGTTTTGCTTCTTAAAGTTGCAGGTTTCGAATGATGAAGTGAGAGCCCTGGTGGTCCAGTGGTGCCGGGCGAGACATAGCGTCTGAGGCTCTCCATTACTGTCGACTCGGCGGGGGTTCGATTCCCACTTGCCTCGGATCTTTTTCGTGAGAAAGTTGATCTTAAACGCCGTGCTCTCCACATGTGTGGCGATCTATATCCTTAAAGGCTTACTTGGCTCTGTGTTAGTACGGGGTAAGCTAGTCACACGGGGGTCCGTGTTGGGAGAACAGATCTTAAATGATTTGAAACACTTGACTCCTTGAAACTAAAGCTACTTTAACTTTAACCGCTTTTAACTTTATGAACAAAGCAGATCGTACCTCCACTTTTGGATGAAACTCAGACAATAACGAAAAACAAGAAATAAAAACGTCAGCAAATTCAACTGCTTAAAATTTCGACGCGAAATTTAAATTCAAATAATTGAGCTGCTACAAATACCGTACAGGATTATAATATAATCCGTATCACTTTAATTGTTTGTAGTAGCATAGTCTGCCATTATAATCAATTATTGAAGCTTTTGGGCTCGAAATTAAAAAAAACAATTTACGAAAACCATAAATGGCAAATGTTGACTCAAAAGATAATTCAAAGCTCAGACAGCACAGTTAATAAACACTGCAAATATTTAACTAATGTTTCCGCACACAGCAGAACAATAATATGGGAGGCAGTGGCAGTGGTGAGCAATAACCTTTGATTGTGCTCAAAATTGTGAATAATTTTATTTCTAGTGCGAAGCTGTCAACTTAGTACCAGGAAAACTTAGAAAAAATAAAAATTACTTAATTAAATGTGTGAATGTGTGTACTTAGTCATTATTATGGTTTCTTTAAACATTGGCAGTAAATATAATTTCGAAGCCTCTATTATTCGATTAAAAACTTTGAAGGTACACGCTTAGAAAAATATGGTCGAGTTAAAAACTTGAATGTTAATTTTTGACGGATTTTGAGCTAAGCACGAATATGGGATTGTAGGACGCATACTCCCTCTGGACATTATCCCCGCGAACATTTTCCCCCCAAACAATAACGCCGGAAATTTTCCCCCTACAAATACATGTCACAAATACAAATCAAAATGAAGAGGTTTTTGGCAAAATGGGATAAGTCCATTGCATAAAATTTTACAGGAACAACAAAAAATGAATAAATGTTCACGGGTTGAGTTTTTGCAACTCAATTTTTATCTGACGGAGCGTGGTAATTACAAGCAGTTTCCTAATTCTAGATGGGACTCTTGAATTTTGTAGCAAATTTTCAAAAATTTTAATTTGTGGACTCATCCCGTTTTGCTAAAAAATCAACAACTGAACATGGGTTAAAAAGTCCGTGACATGAATTTTACTCGTTTTGAATGAAACGAAATTTTTTCTTAAATTTTTATCTTTCTTTGCATAAAAAGATTAACGCACAGCGACTGTCTTCTACAACCTACGAAAACACTGGAAAACCAAATTTAAATTAGAATTACATGTTTTAGGTAGACTTGTCTCATTTTGCAAAAAAATAATTTAATGGACTTATCCCTTTTTGCCAAAAAACGAAAGTGCTATTTAAAAAACTTGCTTTGGTTGAACTTTGACCTTTACCATTCAACACAGTAAGACCTTGATTTCACTAGAAAAGTTAACCATTGTTAGCCTTGAGAAACACGCTTTCAGAGTTCACCATTGTTAAATCTGAAAGCGAGTTTCTTAAGGCTAAGAATGGTTAACTTTTCTAGTGAAATCAAGGTCTAATGTATCTAGTTGAATAGAGCAAATAACACAAATAATCTCATTTGTGAAAAAAATGGACTTATTCTGTTTTGCCAAAAAACTCTTCAAATTATACTTTATTGAACCCTGAGCATTGTTTGCGTAGTAATACATTGAGAAATTAATTTTAAAATAAAAAATTAAGCAAAAGAGGTAACTAGTTTTAATCATAATAAAATTTTTAAACATGTTATTTAGTAGTAAACTTACTCCAGAAACATAATATACTATACGTTAAAATTTGAAAAAATGAGAATTGAATTGAAGTTAAGGGAGACTGCGGCCTATAGAAGCATGGCGATGGCATTTATGATGTAGAATGTATTGTAAATTTACTTGATAGGTACTTAACTTTTGTTACAATAATGAATAAATACAGCCAAGTGTGTTCATTTTTGACTTATTGCAGGATTGGAATGAAAATAGCTATTACTCCATTTTTGAGTGAATCTCAATAAATAGTAATAGAAAACAAAAAAAGCTTTAACAAGATCAGCCAGTCAGCACTTCAACAACTAATTTTAATTTTAATAACCAAGATGCTACCAATTAAAGCTTCTTAAATTATTATCCGTAATTCAGTAAGGTTTGTAATCAGCCATTAAAATCAATTAGTAGAATTTTAGGCCTAGGAATTAAACATAATTTTGTGAAAAAAACAAAAATAATACCATTTAGCAAAAGTTGGCTAAAAGTAAGGTCTAGATAACTGGATAATTAGAGGTATAGGCATAGGCACAGTTGATAAATTCTCCAAATACATACGTAACTAATATGTAATTACATCTGCACACAGCAGAACAAAATGGAGGACAACAGGAAGCTAACTTTCAAATGTTTAACGTATATATTTTTCATTTTCCGTATACCAAACAGTTAACTCAAAATCAGTTGCAGGAAAACTTGGACAACTATTGAACTTAACGAACTTCCAATACAATCTTCTGAATAGTTGGATAATTATTTTACATCAGGTACTATTCAGCCTATTAGGAGAGTTAAATACAATTGCAAAATTTAAATTCAAATAATTCACCTGCTAAATTAAAACTTTCTGAATTATAATCGTAAATGAATTGCTTTTAGTAGTGTGCCAAGCCATTAATAAATTACTTGGGCGTCAGATTTAATTTTGGGCAAAAAAAAAATAAACCAAGAGCAAGAGTTGGCAATCTATTGATAATTAGGAGCACAGGCTTATTATTTATATTTGATATTTTAAATATTTCCTTATTACTACCTATTCACATAATTTAGTACATTGTTGAAATACTGGGCCGATTTTGACACGCAATAGCTTATTTTAAAGCTCTTGAAAAAAGAAAAATCCGATATTTTTTGTGTTTACTTCGGACCCATACAACACTTTTTATACGGTTTTTTCGAAAAAAAACCGGTTTTTTCACAAAATTTCGCAAACTGTTAAAATATATCGCTGAACTCGAACATAATTAGATTCTGCTAATCATTACCTTTCGATTGATGTATCATTTAAGCCCATACTCATTGAGTCACCGGTCTTTCGGTTTCGACTAGATTTTTTGCGGGAACTTCAAATTGTCTCCAATCACTGTTATTATATGGGACAGGGCACAAATGGCACCATCCATGTTGAGGGTAGGCCACGTTAAAAAATATGACAATCCATGCTAAACATAGCAATTCCTACGAAGGTGACAAGGTGGGTGGGTAAAAAATGTCATAATTTCGAGAGACACAATGTGTTCGTCCCCAAATTGGTTAACGATGTAGACAGCGTTTATTTAAAATTTAGGTTTACAGAATGACTACTGGAATATAATTATGTTAAAGTTCAACGTAATATCTCAATAAGTTAAAAAAATGGTTAAAACATAAATTTTTTGAAATCCCTCCAAAACGTGTTGCATGGGCTGGAAGTAAACAAATAGCTAACTATAGTAAGAATAACATGAGTAGTAAATAAGAGTTTTACATGGAGATAAAAGCATGTGTAACCTCATTGCATAAAAATTAGTATCAGTGATGGGTTTCAGTTTTATATTCTAATTTAGTAGTAGAATCTAATTTTGTTCAAGCTCACGAGGAAATGGTCACAACCTGTAAGTTCAAATTTCCACCTCGTATTTTTTTAAGAGGAGCATGTCAAAAAAGTAAGAATGTCTCAAGAACTTGTGTCGAATGGGCATCATTTCTCGCTAAAGATTTTTTTGAAAACCCTAAATTGCCCATGTTAATTATATGGACGCCATAATTAAATGTGTTATTTTGCATTTACTGTTCATGCGCGTCATTACATTTGCATTCATACAGTGACATTGCTATAAACATTACATAAACGGCTGTCTGTAAATGACATGTCATAAAGATCCAAATAAACAAACTCAATCCACCTATGACATCATTTATGGACGATCCTTAACTATGCGCTTAATAAAGCACGAGCAACTTTAAATAGTTTCACAACAGCTATTTTTGGTATTTTATAAAAATAGGGATAATCAGATCTGCTTCCAGTGCACTAGAAGCAGATCTGATTAGCAATATGGAGATAGTCAGTTTTGATTTTTGCATTAAATGGGAATAGACAGATTTGATCTTTCGCCGACGATGTATGGAATGAAGTTAAGTCTTATATGAATATAAGGCCACGCAGGAAGGAAGTAAGTCATTCTTACTTTTTTGACATGCTCTTTTAAAAAAAATATGAAGTGGGAATTTGAACTTATAGGTTGTGATCATTTCCTCGTCAGTGGTATTGCAACTGCTTTTGAATGTTTAAGAAAAAACGGGTTCTAAAAAAAAATCGCCATAAAATTGTCGTAAGGGATGAAAGTGAAAAAAGAATATTACGAATTTTTCTATTTTCAAGTGCTTCAAACAGGGTAAATTTTTTCGTCAAAATCGGTCGAGTATTTCAAAACGGTTTTAGATTATGTAAAATTGGTCTAGTATATCAAAAGCGTAGTAAATTACGTAAATAGGCAAAAATAAATAATACTATACATTAATCGTAGAAGAAAAACAATTACAAAAGCATATAACACTATATACTACATATTACTGCTCCATATTACTGTTAAGGCTGCCCTTAAACAAGGGGCGAAGCCCCTTGTTTTTATTATAAATACTTACATAATACATCCGCGTCTAGCAGAACCAGAACCTCTAGGTATAATAAGTTAATACAAAGGTGGTACTAACATAATTTAATTTGTTTTGCCTTTTCCTGCAGTTAAAAATTATTTGGATCACATTTTCCGTTTTCATGACTTTTCCGGCAAATAGACAAGGATTTCCCACCCAGCAATGTCCCACCCGGACATTTACCCACGACCAAACCTTTAAGAGGATATTTGCTACGTATGTAGAATAATGCAGAAATAAAATGAAAGACAGATTCTTATATGTGTAGCGGGATAACACAGAATCTAAAAAGCAGTGTAAGACACGGAGCCGGTGACCGGTAGGACCGATCGCACTGACCGAAGCTCCGGTCAGTAAAATCGAAAACATAGCAGGCACGCGCGGGCTCATTTTTTTTTCTCGAAGCTCGTCGATGCTCAAAAAGCACAAAAAGCTCATAGAGCTTTTAGAGTCCTGAAATTTGATATCCGTAGTGGGGTATTTGAGCCCAAAAGTGTAAGAGTGACCGATATGTCGTAAAGGTTGTTTTGGACTCATACTGTCATAAAAAAAATATCAGAGATACTGTGTAATGTAAAAGTATGATGAAATATAAATATATTATATTATTGAATACGATAGTAATAATATATGAATCACACTAATCACACACCGACACCGTAGCTGGCACTATTCTGACACGGGATATAAGATAAAAGTAATAGTCAGCGGTACGAGTGAGTGATGATTACTAGTAATAATAGTAATAGTAATATTTGTTTAATATTAGTTAATTAATTAATATACTGATACCTATACCCTGTGTTGTGGTGTGGCGGACTGTGGCGGCAGTGGCGGGGACAATGTCAGGTGTCGGTGTCAGTGGTGTCACAGTGAATTAAGTACAAGTTTTCTGAATTAATATACTGCTGATACCTATACCCTGTGTTGTGGTGTGGCGGACTGTGGCGGCAATGGCGGGGACGGTGTCAAGTGTCGGTGTCAGTGGTGTCACAGTGAATTAAGTATAAGTTTTCTGGCTGATGGCTACTGTGCTACAGTAGTAATGTATGTACTGTATCTTTATATATACATGAAGTTAGGTTGATTTATTATGGGCTTGAGAATAAAATTTGTAATTTCAACTATAAAACTTCTCTTGAATTTAATTACAAGAAAATTAAAATAACTTGTTTTGGTGAAACTGAGCCTGAGCGGGATAAAAATTGCAATAATTAAATGTCGATAAATGTGAGTCTTTACTAAACTCTACTCTACACCTCACCACGGAGACGGAGCACCAGATGAAGAGTCGACTTTTTCTGGATGTTGTTACATTTGACACATGTATTAATTACTGTGGGTATTATTTAGTTGTTTGAGCAGCATGTAATTTAAATTATTTTAAATATTAAAAATTCGCATTTTGGGCGAACGTTTAATCACGAATTCCCACCATTAATTAAAACACCGCCAAAGTTGCTAAAGCTAAAGCTTGAGCAAACACCAAAGCCCACACACTAACACTAAAACCTTTTCATTTTTCATAAATACAATTAAACGTGGAATTTGAATTAATTAACAATTATTTACTAATCATGTTTATTTTTATCTGCGCAATTTTAATTATTTTGAATCGTTTGCATTTTTTAATAAAGTTAATGTGTAATTGTTAACAAATTTGGTGTTAATGGCTTAATAGCTACAAAATTGCGGTATTAAAAAATTTAAAAATGTCAAATTCAATATTTTTTTTTAAGCATTGTTGGTGCATTTGAATGTTGCAAGTTGCATACATATATTGCATGCAAAGGCGCATACTTCATACTGAAACCGAAAAAATGATAATGACTGTGGAGTGTGAACACTGGGCACAGCTGAGTGCACATGCTGCAACTACTAATTTTAAATTTTAATATACGCTTTTGTAGATTTATGTATGCTCATTATTAATGTAATCGTGTCATAACCATAAATAAGTACTGTGCAGACACTGGATAGAAGTGTCCCGCTGTGTGGCTGTACCACTGACAAACTGAAAACTGAATTAACTAAGTAGCACTAATAGATTAAATGCATCAGATAGCTTAGTAGCTTACTCTTTTTTACTTACGCATCCCGAGCGGGATAAAAATTGCAATAATTAAATGTCGATAAATGTGAGTCTTTACTAAACTCTACACCCCACCACGGAGACGGAGCACCAGATGAAGAGTCGACTCTTTCTGGATGTTGTTACATTTGACACATGTATTAATTACTGTGGGTATTATTTAGTTGTTTGAGCACCATGTAATTTAAATTATTTTAAATATTAAAAATTCGCATTTTGGGCGAACGTTTAATCACAAATTCCCACCATTAATTAAACCACCGCCAAAGTTGCTAAAGCTAAAGCTTGAGCAAACACCAAAGCCCACACACTAACACTAAAACCTGCGGACCAACACCAGTTTAGAATTTATCTGGTATGATTTTTCAAGTTTTCAGTTGTTCAGTTAACCAGTTTTGGAGGATTTGAGGACATTCTTATGCCAGTATTGCTGCCAATAGTGACGACACGTCCCCCAATTTAAGGTTTAAGGTTAAGTTAAAAAAAGTAAAATTCAACAGAAGTCAGGCCAGAACTGAAAAATAAAAGGTGCAAGCTGTGAATAAACAGAAACTGAAATGAGTTGCAACTCCAATAACGACCTGCCACTAAATTTGTGCATGAAAGATGGACCACAAATTAATACTAAAGAAAGCCAGAGTCAAAGTCAAGTTCCATCCTTTTCTTCAGTTTCAGCTTCTAAAGAAACAGCTCCCAGTGGTACTACAGATGGACCATACAGAGCAGTACTAAAAACTAAGCGATGCCTCCTTATTAGCATAGCTGCATCGGATGAAAATGGTGAGGCAGCAGACTTGGACCTTGACCTGGAGGAAATAAATAAGCGGTTGACCATTCGCACCAATTCGGGTACTTCCACGGGTGCACCTGCTGCTAATGCTATTGTTGTATATTACGGAATATTACTTTTTTGTCCATTGTCCAATTTAAGATTTTATTTAATATTTTTATTTTATTTTAATTCCGTTGGTAAATATTGAGTGAGATAATGCAGAATTAAGTTAAGTTTAATTTTTAATTAATAATTTTAATTTTAAGTTATTAATAATTAAATCTTTTTTTCCATTAAAAGTTATCAAATTGTTAATAATTGTAACTAGAAACACAAAAACCTAATAATAATAAAAAATTAAAAATAAAATGTCCTTTGGTGTTTGTGTGTATTATATATTATTTATGCATTTATTGATTTATTTTCATTTTTATGGTGTTACGCCAAGTAGTATTAGTATTAGTCATATTAGTATTAGTATTGAACATTTTTTGTAGGTAGGTACAATTTACTTCCAGTACCTAGGGGGTTGGCTCAGATTGGGGGAGATTGAGGTAAAAGCTCAATGAGGTGGAAAAAATTTTCCCTCAAAAAAGGAAGCGGGACCGGAGGAGGTAAAATAGATAAAAAGAACGGTGTTGAACGATTTCCCTCCTCCGGGCTCAGCCGGGCTCAAATTGAGGTAGTTTTTTCAAGAAAAAGGGACCCTCGGTCAATTTTTTTTAAGGGCTCGTTAGGGACCGATTGGCTTGCACTGCTAAAAAGTAGTTTATTGAATTGATGACACTACTGACTACTGCTTAATTTGTTATCCAACTGAACTCTAGGTAGTAAAAACTATGCAAATTATAAGCTAATAACGACTATAAACTATTGTTGTCGTCAATGAAGTATATTTTGGTTCGGTAAATATAACAAATTGGTTTTATATTTCCTAAATATTTAAACTGGATTTTATTTCATAAATTATTTTTCACCAATATACGTACTCAACGGTATGTACGTAAAGTGACTAACAGTCTTCCTGCGTTTCGCAAAACAAAGTTTAGAAAAATAAAAGTTGTTTTTCGCTCTAAAGTATGAAATCCTCCAACTTTGATTCCAATATTTCGAATCGATTTTCCATACTTGTGAATAACAAGCCAATTCTCTGAATTTAACTTTTTTCTTTGTCTCTCGATTCGACTGTTTCCAATGTTTCGTCTTTGATTCCAAATTAACTGAGTCATCCGAGTCATCGACCAGTGAAGCAGCTCTCGTTTGAATTTAAAAAGTCTTTCAGTGATGACAAAAGACCTTCCAAAGAATATAATATAGCATACAGTGGAAAAATAGGCTCCAAAAGCTCCAAAACCGCCGACATCTGGATTAGTTCCGGAAAACAAAATTGCACATACTAAGCCAAATATAGAGATCGCAATCCAAACAGCTCTTAATGTAAATACAAGGTAGGCAAAGATCTCGTTGAAATAAATTATTAACAGTTGAATACGCCAACATGCTAATATTATCCTAAAATAATCAATGTGAGAATACAAACGAGAATTTTGATTCTGCCTGTTGAGACACTTTAAATCTGCAACAACTCGTTTCGTTTCGTAATCAATTTTAAGAATGAAAAGCAACATATTCAATGCGGAAAAATATAAACTAAACACGAATATTGATACAATGCTCGTCTCAATTCCAAATATTAGTAGAAACGTAATTCTATTTTGATATTCTGCATTTACCATGTTGTAAAGTAAAAAATTCATGTTAGGATAAAAAAGTATTATCGCAACCAAGATTACTATTGTTAAAACTATAGCAATTGGAAATAATAGAGCGAAAAACTCTGCAAACGAATACTCAGAAACTGACCATGTTCCCCGTTGTGGGCGTAGATTTAGTTGCGGATTTGCAATTTGTCCAGTGAAATATGTATTAAAAAGTGAAGTACACATATCTGGACGTAGAACAAACAAGATAGCGTTCATTACTACTGCAGTACTGCTAGCAATAGTAATTGATACGTGGATAGGAAAATGGTGAATATTAAAATATTCCGGGTACAGAAGTGATTGAATCAGTTTCATTATTTGGTTTAACGATGTGACACAGTTTAAACAGTAGTATAGCCACCACAGCTGTTTCTTCCAAACAACATTTTGCTGTCGTATTGTACTGGAGTTGAAGTCTACTTCTATTGGCAAAATATTTAATTCTGAAAGTATGAGTAACATGTAGAGATTGAGGCGGACTGCGGGCTTTGGAAGCATGGCTTTTAAAATGTATTATGTGTTTATGTAACGGTACTAATGTTATTTTCCGCTATAGCTATTGACCTTTGTAGTAGTATGGAATAATAAAAAAATGAATTTGAATTTATTCGTGTAATTTATTATTTTGGGCAATAATTAATGCCAAGTCAATAATCTACAAATCAGTTTTGCTTCATAAAGTTGCAGGATTCGAATGATGAACAAAGCAGATCGTGCATCCACTTTTGGATGAAATTCAGAGAATAATGAAAGACATGTAATCAAATCGTCAGCAAGCTATACACTATTTAACATTTCGACTCAAAAAAATTCAATTCATTGAACTGCTACAAAGAACTTACTGGATTCAAATTCGTCCTACTTAAATTATTTTTCGCAATATACTCTGCTAAAATAATCAATTATTGTGGTTCTTTGGCTTCCCAGATAAAATTATGTTAGGGAAACCATAAATGAAAAAGGTTGGCTCAAAAGGTTATTAGAAGCACCGGAACAGTTATTGAATGCTGAAAATAATTACCTAATGTGTCCACACACAGCAGAACAATAATATGGGAGACACCAGGAAGCTATATAACCTTTGATTGTGCTCAGAAATGTGATTAATTTTGTTTTTTTATTTCATGCAGTCACTTCACAGTAGCAGGAAAACTTGGGAAAAATAAAATTTACTTAATTTTTACTTTATGTACTTACTCATTATTAGAGTTAAATATTTCTCGTAAACTCCAGGGGTAATTAATCTCGAAGTATCTATTATTCGATTAAAGACTTTGAAAATACTTACCTACATAATTTAATTTCTATTTGATAAGTTCCTAAGGTTGACGATTAAGGGGTCGCTCACGACAAATTTGGAAAAAAAGTCATACTATACCAAACGTGGGCTCTTGAAATCTAGACAATTGGATAATTAGAGGCACGGGCACAGTTCATTAATGCTGCAAATATGTATCTAATAATTATTACATCGACAGCTCAGAACAAAATGAAAGACAATATAGGGAGCTAACTTTTAAATCCACCTACTGTATGTTCTATAATAGTACGCCCCGCGTAATATTCAAATTTCGACCTCTCAGACCCTCGTACTAATTAAAATGTGCGAATTTCCAGTTTATGTGTACTAAAACGGACCCGCGCATTATTATAGAATATACGGTGCCTACATATATGTTATTCTTTGTATACCGAGCAGTTATCTCAGTTGCAGGGAAACGTAGACAAATTTAACCTGACTCCTAATAAGCTACATATCGTCGGTGAAGATCCATTTTTGCCTAAGTGCAGTCCAAAGCTAAACGCAGTATTGCTCAATAATAATATATGTATTTCTTAAATGCATTTTTGCCCAAGTCCATTCAAATCCAAACTGCAGCGGATGCAGGTTTAAACAAGATAGGTTTTAATGGACTTATGCAAAAATGCTCCTTCACGGACGGAATGCCGTTATGCCGTCCATTTGGTATGATATTTAATTTAAAAATTATATATTATTATAAACAGTTCATCTGCTGAAGTAAAACTCCCTGAATTATAATCGCAAATAAATTGCTTTTAGTAGGGTGCTTAGCCATTATTCAATTATTATAGACTTATTATTACTATAGTCTCGTATTTAAAAGGTATTTCATCATCATAATAGGTATCAAAATTTTTGTTTTAAGATATGGCGGAAAATTTAAAAATTAAGTTTGATTTTTGTTTTCTTACAGAAATTAACTACCCCAACATACATAATGTAAAACACAGCTTTCTAGTGGTTTGAGCCGCTAACAGATGCTTTGCAAATTTCTTATTAATAGAATGGCCAAAACACGTTTCCGTAAAGGTCAAACTGCCTGGCCTTTACACATATTGTTGTTGAGTTGTTTATTGAATTGATAACACTACTGATTAATTTGCAATGTATGTATGTATGTTAAATTTGTCATTAAGTAAATGTACGGTTAAGTCTTTGAAAATTTACTTTTATGTTAAAAAGAGTCAACTGCCATCCGTAGGTCCGTAGAACGGCGCACGTCAAAATACTGTTTCGGCAACCGCGTGAGAAAATAAAATTCATGCATGATCGGATGGGATTAGTTATGTTTTTTTAAATTTGTTGTGCTCATGAAAATAAATCAGTGGTCATAAGTCATGGTGTTAGCTTGTCTGGAACGCGAGGCTCTCGCAGGGAGTGTGTGAAATTTTCACATGGGCGTATTTTTACACTCGTATGAGATTAAATGTCTTCCTGTCGGTAAAGCATATCATATCATCATGCATACAAAATAAGTATGAGCGTACTAACGTATGCTCGCGCTGTAATAAAGAATATTGCTTTTTTTGGGGACGCTTTGGCAGTAGCGCACATGACCACATGCGTCAGGACTGCTACATACAACTTCTTTTTTTGACTTTTATTTAATAACACAGTTTTTTAGTTTTTTTTTGCATTGGTATAGGTATATGTGGGGTGAGCCTTATATTATTACTTATTATACCACACACTATTATAAACAATTCAGTACAAAATCAAAGTGAATTCTAATAAAGACTAATTTAGGTCTTCAAATAACATTTTTTAGTACTTTCAATAACAATTTTATCAAAATACATTAATACATCATGCAAGAGACCAAGAATTAGTTCATCAATAAACCACTACTGCAACTTCAGAAAAATTAAAGGGTCGTCCATAAATGACGTCATGGGTACGGCGAAGCAGCCTACTTGGATATTGAGGGTATCGCATGCTAAATATATCCATTTAACTAACGGGTAATCTGATGACATAAGTGTCATAGGGACTTAAAATGGGGATATTTTGATGACGTCATTTATGGGTGACCCCTAATGTACTTACGAGCATAACTCGCCAAACCATTAGCGAGATTTTCCATGAGATATTTTTTTTCAAAAAGAGCATCCAAAAAAACTTAGAATGGCTTAACAACATGGTGCGCGTAATGAGTTTCGTTCGATAAAACATTTTTTCGAAAAAACGAAAAAAGCCTTAAAATGGTTTTTTAATCCTATTTTTTATTTTTTTAAAACACATCTCAAGCACAATTATTGAAAATTTTTGTACGAAAACACATTTTAAAGTATGTAGAATTAAAAAAAAATAAAATTTCAAATTTCAAAATTTTTTACATTTTCGATATTTTTAAGGAACCTAACCTTGTTCCGTCAAAATTTCGAAATTTTTGTGAGTCAAGGCAGTTAAGGCCTTTTTCGTTTTTTCGAAAAAATATTTTATCAGACGAAACTTAATTATTACGCGCACCATGTTGTTAAGCCATTCTAAGTTTTTTTGGACGCTCTTTTCGAAAAAAAATATCTCATGGAATATCTCACTTATGGCTTGGCGGGTTATGCTCGTAAGTTTTTTTGGATGCTCTTTTTGAAAAAAAATATCTCATGGAAAATCTCGCTAATGGTTTGGCGAGTTATGCTCGTTAGTTTCGAATTACTAAAGCCTTAACTAATCATTAACATATCTCATTAGCCGTATTTCATGTTCATGGAAAATGGAGATGATCAAAACCGATTTTAAATCACAATGGAGATGATCATAATTCATTTTAGCCCCAAAAGGAGATTATCAAACTTCATTCCTCCTTGACAATATACTACTTATCTCTTGTTACTTTCCCCACTTGTGGCATTTAAGTACGATAAAGTATGTAATATACCAGCTGGACTAGTTCTTCTGAATTCACTCTTGTAATTTTAATATTTGGTTCAATAATTAATATAAATACAGCCAAGTGTATTCACCTCTGACTTATCGTTGCAAGATTGGAATGAAAATAGCGCTGTTGCTTCACTTTTGAGTGAGTTTTAATAAATAGTAAAATACAGCAAAATAAACCAATAATACGTTTAGCTAGTTAGGACTTAAACGATTTTTTTTTAAATAATCGAGCAGATTACATATTATACAGATTGTACCTTCCTGGTTGACAAATTCAGTAATGAGGTTTGTAATCAGCAGCCATTAAAAGTAATTAGTGAATATTTGGGCCAGGGAATAAAAACATTTTTGGAAACAGAAATCATACTATTGCAAAAACTGACTCTAAAAGACAAGATAATTGGATAATTATATGCACGGGCTTCACTGGCACAGTTAGAAGTTAGAATATACTGCAAATATGTGCCTAATAATTACATCCACAAACATACACAGCAGAACAAAATGGAAGACAACTTTCAAATCCACCTACCTACATATTTTTTATTTTACGTATACCGAAGAGTTATATCAGTTAGAGGGAGAACAGTCAAAAAATTTAAATTCAAACAGCCCACCTGCTTAATTAAAAGTCCATGAATTATAATCGCAAATAAATTGCTTTTAGTAGTTTGCTCAGCTATTATTCAATTATTAGAGTTGGGCATCGGATTTTAAAGTAATTTTGATGGAAACAAAGATTTAACTATAGCAAAACTAGCAAAAGTTGGCAATCTATTGATAATTAGAAGCATAGGCTTATTCAATATTTACTAATTATAAATTTAATACTTATACCTAATACATTAAGGTAACTCTAGGTAATTAAGCTCAAACCAATTAAGCTATGTTAACGACTATAAAGTGTTGATGTTGTCAGTAAAGTAAGCTAGCCGTAAGTAGCCGCCAGACCAACCAGTACAGGTTGGTCTGGCGGTTAACTAGAAGGGTGATTCCTTCTTGTTAAGCAACAGTCCAAGCGCATTCTGAAATGGATGGGTGACCTGTGCTTGGTAATCCTGCAAGGCTCGGTGGTATGTACGTTGCAGGTCCTAGAGTCGGTTGTAGGATTATTCCTACCCGGACTTTTCCTACCCGGACTTTTCCTACCCGGATTATTCCTACCCGGACTTTTCCTACCCGGACTTTTCCTACCCACGACCCAACCTAGGACTTTTCCTACCCATGTACTAAAAACAAACTACACTTCGCGCAAAGACATACCCACAACTGTTGTTTTTTATTATAACGTTATTATGGCAAGCGTAATAGTGCGCCAGTTGTAAATAAATATTTACTTTCTCTCTCTGTACGGTATTGCCTTTCATCATATTGCAGGAAATGGTCGGCGGTATTACTATTCAAGTATAGTATGGTGGGATTACTATGTAGCAATTCACTCATACCCCGTTTCGTATTTGAACAGGAATTAAAATATGGTACGAGATTGTGAACAGACATTTGTTTCGCTTCCACAGACACACATATCTTAAGGAGTAAGTAAGATAAGGAAATTAGAATATCTTTTTCACGGAAATGCTAACTAACGTCACTCAGATTCCATTCCCCTATTAACTATACCATCTCCCTGACATACCCGTATACATAGCCAGCACAAGCTGTTGAGAGTTCCGAGAACAGGAACGATATGAGTTTTAAATACACAATACCAAGGTACTAGGGCATTGCGAGAGAGGTATTTAGGACGTCATATCTTACCACTAAGCCACGGCTGCCCCTTTTAACTATAACATTATTTATTATTATATACTAGTTATTTTAAATAATTTAGACTTGCTAGTGAAATAATCTTACCTACTTTATTACCAAAGCAAATGCTAACAATACTAAAAATGCACATTTTCAACTTTGTTATTTCACTAATTAAAATTCAACCAACTTTGGCATTATAGTTAATCGAACCAACCCTGCATATATTTGGTAATTTAAATGTATGCTAATAATTTACGGTAATCAATGCATAAGTACAAGAAAGGATGGCGTCGGTCCTTGGAACTGCGACTAGACCTTCTCGTCAGTTGGCAGTTAAACTTCAAGTGGTGTCTAAGCTTCAAGAATAAAATATTTTTGAAGTTAAGTTCTTTCACATTTAATCTTATTTCAAAATGGCAGCACAATTATTAGACACAAAACGAGGAGGCAAAAAAGTTGCATTTGAAGGCTATCTCTATTGTTGGCAAAAACCAATAACACTAAACCGAAATAGGTGGATTTGCGTAAAAAGTAGAGATGGTAACGGGTGTAAAGGCGCTTTAATTAGCAATGGAAGCAAAACTAGCATAATTGATCCGAGCCGTAGTGTAGACCACAATCATCCACCCAATGACATAGCCGTGACTGTTGCAAAAACCCGTGAGGAAATGACAAAAAAGGCTGCGGCATGTAAGGAAAAGCCCGCAGTAATATATGGTAAGTACAAATGTATAATATATAACATTATTGTAATTATTTAACGATTTCTATAGGCACCCTGTTAATTATTCTCTTAAAAGCTCACTATTAATACATACTTATTGTGTACCGTATGTTCTATAATATTGCGCGGGTCTGTAATTGTACGCGGGCCTGAGAGGTCCAAATTTTAATAGTACGCGGGGCGTACTGTTATAGAATGTACGGTACACATATTATACGATTAATTTACCTAAACGCTATCTTATGCATTGTATTTTTATAATTAAATAGGGGAGGCGCTGCGGCGAATCAACGACGATGCTAGAGGGGGCATGATATCTAAGGAATCAATTAAAAGAAACTTGCGAAAGAATCAATCGGCGATGTTTCCGGTTGTTCCAAAGAATATTGAGGATTTAGTAATCGATGGAAATTGGGCTTTGACTGACGGCGAAACTCCTGCAAAATTTATGTTTTACGATAATAGAGGATTGTCACAGTCAAGAATTGTAATATTTGGATCACGAACAAGCTTGGAGCTACTTTCTAAAAGTTCGGTCTGGTTCATGGACGGTAATTTTAAAATTGCTCCCATGGGATTTGCTCAAATATACTGCATTCACGTTCCGCTGGGAGAAACTGCTGTGAGTACCGTCTATGCTATTCTCCAGCACAAGACTCAAGCTGTTTATGAAGAGCTGCTGCAGTCCATTGTTTCATATTGTGAAACACTTGGATTATACCTGGACCCAGATCGCATAATGACAGATTTTGAAATTGGAGCTATGAATGCTGTCAAAACTGTTTTAGGAGAAGATGTCGTTACGAAAGGATGCTATTATCACTTAACCCAAAGTACCTGGAGGAAAGTTCAAGAACTAGGGTTAGCAGCACTTTATCGTTCGGATTCGGATTTCAGGCATTTTGTGGGGATGATCGACGGATTAGCTTTTCTCCCTATTGATGACGTGAAAAGAGGAATGGAGTGCTTACAGCGAATTGTCTCCCCGGAAGCATTGGGATTGTTAACCTACTTTGACGAGTACTATGTAAACGGTAAATTAGTTTATTTTTATACAACATTTCAATTATTTCACACACTGCATTCATATCTACATATCAAGGGCGGATCCACGTGGAAGGGGGGGGGGTCAAGTTTCGTTAGTCCCTCCCTTCATAATTAATTTTACTAGCAATGTGCAGGCATGAGCTTTACATAAATTATGTGGTACTTCGAGAAAGGGAGGGGGGGGGATAGGGGTTCAAAATTTCCGATTTTTGTACGACGTAATTTATGCACGCTCCCTGGATGGCCGCTTAATGTTGTTAGGACCTCCCCAAGACTAAATCTTGGATATGCCTCTCCATATTATTATATTTATTTGCACGTGTGCTTAGAAGTAATATCTTTTATTAATTTTAGGCAAATTTAGACGCATCAACTCAACACGGGATGAAGTAAGAGTAAGATTTCGAAGATTGAAACCATTATTTGATCCCGTTTCATGGAATGTTCATCACGAGACTTTGATGGGCATGGATAGAACTAACAATCATTCTGAAGCATTTAATAACAAGTTAGCATCGCAGCTTGGGTCATATAATGCCTCTGTGTGGAGAATAATTGATGGGTTTCGCTCATTAGAAGCTGAGACGAGGACGTCAATAATACAAGCCAGTGCTGGACGACCTCCGCAAAAACGAAGGCAAAAAGCGTATACTAATTTGCAAAGCAGGTTACAGAATATTTGCTCTGAATATACGGAAAACTCTTTGACTATTGAGTCATTCCTGCGAAACATAGGCCATGCCATTAGATTTGATTTATAACTTTTTTATTTGATTTTTATAGTAAATATATTATTACTTTTAAGACTCCCTAATTTTGGGGTGTTACTGTTTAAGAAGAACATTTTTAGTTTTTAAATAGTATGCACAAGGTCGCATCCGTGGACCTACAATTACAGGGAATTTTATTTATTTTAGTAGATACTAAGAATACAACGTTATTATACTATTTTGTTTTTATTTTGTCCTTTATCAATTCATGTAGATTGTAATATGTAATACCTTTAAATTTTATGTAACACTATCTTTTTCAGTTTAAATGTTAGGGATATTTCACGTGAATTAGTGTAATTAATTATAGATAATCGCCGCCATTGTATCTAAAATCTTATTCACAATTAATTATACGTTATAAGTAGTAATCATTTAATAAACTCGTTTGAAATTGCAATTGTATTACGGTACGCTCATAAATAATTATAACTGTTTTTATTTCTATATTAGTCATGTCATGGTCATGGGTAGGAAAAGTCCTAGGTTGGGTCGTGGGTAGGAAAAGTCCGGGTAGGAAAAGTCCGGGTAGGAATAATCCGGGTAGGAATAGTCCGGGTAGGAAAAATCCGGGTAGGAAAAGTCCGTATACCCCTAGAGTCATTCTCTAGGCTTTCTAGAGTTCCCTTCTCTAGAAAAAGTAGTCAGAAATAATAAAATCAAATACAAAAGTAACGACTATAGTGAGTAGTAATGTAGCAAAAAGCTGTCTTTCCCCGAAAATCAGTGAAAATTCGCTGTGTGGTTATGACGTTAAAGCCATTACATTTACATTTACATTTACATTTTGCTTTGGTTCGGTGTTTGGTTTTAATAAATATTACAAAGTAGTAATATTACATAAAAACTTGCACTAAATTTTATTGAATCACTTTTAAGATTTCATCAATTATCAATATTATCACATTAACTTGAGAATCGCTGGTTAGAAAGAATTAACGACAGCTGTCACAGTAAAATTATCAAAGCAATCAGAGTTTAGGTTTATTCTTGAATATTTATGTGATACAATAACTAATATATACAGCGAAGTCAATAATCCACAAATTACTTGTGCTTGATAAAGTTCCTGGATTCGAATGAAAATATATATTAGTTCGTACCTGTAACTTTGAATGACATTCAGTGAATAATTAAAGACAAGAAATTAAATCGTTTGCAAGTTCAACTATTGCAAAATTTCAACGCAAAATTCAAATTCAAATAATTGAGCTGCTTACAAAGAACTAAGCATTTCCTAAACAATAACTCTTTGAGCTTGAACTGTTTTTAGTAACTTCCTTTACTATTAAAATCAATTATTGTAGTTATAGGGCGCGAGATTGGAAAATAGGCTTAGGGAAAACAAAAGCCAAAAATCGGAAACGCTGGATAATTAGAAGCACGGGCACAGTTGCTAAATACTGCAAATAATAACCTAATATGTGTCCGCACACAGCAAAATATTAATATGGAAGACAAGAGGAGTCTAACCTTCAATTGTGTGCATAAGTGTAATTAATTATGCCTTTACCGAGCAGTCACGTAAGTAGCAGCTAAACTTGGGCAAAATAAAATTTACTTAACTAATTATACATTACGTAGTTACTCATCATTAGAGTTGAATATTTCCCGTAAACCACAGCAGTAAATATTCTTTAAGTCTCTATTATTCAATTAATTAATAACTTTGCATGTACTTACCTACATAATCTAATTTTTTTATATTTCCTCCAGTTAATGATTGAAGGAGTCGATCACAAATGACATCATCGGTAAGGTAAATGGGTCTCTTCGAATATTTATAATTTCCCATGTTAAAGATAGCCCTTTACTACGCATTGCTTCAGACTTCCCTGCACTGAACTTGAGCTCATCCCTCCCCCCCCCCCCCTCCTTCTATTTTTTATACCAGATGTATGGACGACGCCTAAGAGGATGTTTCCCGCACCCACTGAATTAGTAATGTAGGTAGTAGGTACCTACCTAGGAATAAAATGCAATACAACTTCTTATGAGTGTAGGAAGAGCTTATAAATAGTTGATTTCATCTGATTGCAGTCTACTTCAGGGTGGGCAATTTATTTCGAAAGATTCTAACAGGTTATAAAAGCCGAGTTTTAGAATTTATTGAACAGTATACCAACATAAATACAATTCCTGGAAGATGAGTTTGACACCTCATCCATAACAATCGGTTAAGAATGAGTTACAAAATGACCTAACTAACAAAAATCCCAGCTGATTTTTGCTCGATCCTAAAATTACATTTTAACAACTTTGATTTAAAATTAAAGCTTAGAACAATGCAGACAAGAAACATCAAGCTAATCATCCTTTTAAGACTGAAAAATAATGCTTCTCAAATGATTTCTACTTTCTTCGATGCACATTCAAGTACAACGTTTTGAATAACATTGGGTTTTGAACTTTTGAATAACGAATCTTTTCAGTTTCAATACAATTCCTTGAACGATGTGAAATAGGTTAAACATAAGTGTAACCACTATTAACGTTTTCTCCAAACAACATTTTGCTGTCTTCTTGTTCTGGAGATCAAGTCTGTCTCTATTGGTTCAACCTGTTTCACATCGTATTAAACCAATTTTATTGAAACTGAAAAGTTAGCCATTGCCAAATTGCTATCGTTTTCCTTGGGTGTCATCAGTAGCCAAGTAGATATCCATTAGCCATGCGGAAGACGTCATTTGTGAACCATCGCTTACATGTTTTTAAATGTGCAGAATGTTCCATTTACTTGTATTTTTTAAATGTGTAATATGTTCTATTGGCATGCTTTTAGTATTATCACATAGTTTTTTGAAAATAGTGCATTTTATTTGCAGCTCAAAAACAAAATGTGTAATTTTGAGTCTTCACTCACACGATATTATTTCGTCCTGCCACTTCCACGGCCATTCTGTATTCTTATATCTTTTATGAAGTGAGCGCGAGCATAATTACTTGTATGTATATACCTAGTCTCATGTTTAGCCTATCCACTATTTCTTTTAACCCTCTATTTTCATCCTTCAAAGTTACTACTTCTCCTTCAAGATCTTTCACCCGTCTTTTCAACTGTCTCACGTTCACTTCATCTCGAGCTTTTTCTGCATAAATAACAAGTTCCTTCCTTTTGCACCGGTGTATAGTATTTTTCAAGTCTTCGTCACTAGTAATACCAAATACCAACTAAGGTGAAGCCTGTAAAAATAACTAATCGGACACCATGAAAAAGATTATTAATACAATAGCAATATTATGAAATTTCTATATTGTCAGCGAAAAACCAAAATGACCCAATATCCAATTTAAGCTGGAATCAAAATGAGCTATGTCATAAAAACAAAATGAGAAGCATGCGTAAAATGTTAATTAAGAGTTTTTGAAAAGTGTAAAATTTTCTATTTACACATTTTTGAAAAGTGTAAAATGTTCTATTTACACATTTTTGAAAATTGTAAAATGTTCTATTTACATATTTTTGAAAAGTGCAAAATATTCTATTTAAATGCTTTCAAGACAAATTTCAATATTTTTGTGGATAGTGGATATTGTTATTAGCTTAAAAATGGAAATGGGTCAGTTTGGTTCTTCACTGACGATATGCTTATTTAAATACACCTTACACTGAACAACTTTTTCAAAATTCAAGTGTCTATTTTTAGTAATTTTTTGTAGTAACTTTAGTAGTAACTTTTATTATATAGTAAACTGCATGGATATTTTTATTTTAAAAAAATATTAAATTATTATGTTTATGATTATTTTTATTATTCTACCATTTTGTCTTTGCCACAGTTGAAGGATAAAGCTAGAAGGAGTGATACCTACAAAAGTGGTTCCAATCTCATCCAAAAAAATTGTTGAGATTAAAAAAGTCGGATTTGAGTCGACGTTCTGTTCCGATTGTCTGTCTTCGGTTTTGATACTCAACCTAATAATAATTATTATATAAATTAAAAATTTATAGCCACCCCATTTTCAATAAATATTACTAGTATTTTATATAGATTTTTAATAATATTATATGAAGCGTATATATAGCGTCGTCGGTGAAGAAGCTGAAATTTGAGAATTTTGAAAAAGAGAAATATTTGCTTCTTCACCGACGATACACATGACGGTTAAAAACTTTTCAAATTTTATAACTACACATAGGATATATTTTATTAAAATTTCACTGCTTACGTTAACAGTAATTCGGGCTTCTCGCTCCATTTCCATTGATGTAATTTTTATAAGTCTTTTTATTTTTTGCACAACAATAAAATATTATTTACATTCAGCATAATTATTACAATTAATTAATGGCGTCTGTTACAAGTCCCATAGGAGAAACGACTGTACTGACTGGAATTGAAAAAATTATTGGAAGCTGACAATGACCATATGACCATGTGCATGCACTAAGTTTGACAATTATCATGTAAATATATGCGCACTTCATGTCCCACAGTTGAAGCTTAGGTACCCAAGCAACATTGTGAAGTTAAATAGTCGTTTATAATACGTTGCAAAATGTAAATACGATGGTTTATAAAACGTTTATATATGATTTAGATTTAGTAGAATGTTGGTTAAAATATGGTTTAGATGTCCGGGCAAAATAACGTTTATGATAAACCTTTATATAACGTTGATGGTAAACGTAATTTATAGTATGCGTTGATGCTAGCCCATATTTAAACGTTTACACTAAATCTTATTTAAACGTAGCAAACTAAAAATCGACGTTGTTTAAATGTTATTGCTTTTATTAAATACTGCAATTATACTAAATATAAACTATAACAATATGGAAATAGGTGGAAACAAAAACTTCATTACTCGTACAAAACAGTTATTAAATAAATGGACAACTTTGCGTTGTCAAGTTTTTATTTTTTAGACCCAAATAAGTTGTAGGAGTTAAATAAATATTTAATATTTAAATATAATAGTGACTGCAAAGTAAAATTGGTGGCAAATACCAGTATTTTCATATAAGCTCACACGTTTTTTCTGAAATTTAGTGTCACAGTTGAAATGCTCGTGTTCGTAAATTTTTCTGTTTTCTAATCTTGCTAACCAACAAAGGTACCTACATGGAAAATTTGAAAGAAAGCAAGAATTCGATTTAGGTTTGGCAGAAATACTAATTGGTAGTTAATAAATCGTAAATGCTTTGAGAGAATGAAAACAATATACATTGACATTGTATGGCAAGTGTTTTTACTACTCAACTTACCATTGGTTTTCCGTCTTCAATAGTCTTCATATTAAAGAAACCGTAGCTAGAATTAGCTGAATTATTTTCCTGTACTCCATAAGTAAGTACCTACTAGGAGGTTGTAGAACCGCGACGATAAAACAGAAAAATTATCTAACAGCAGGCAGCACCAAAAAATGTCGAATGTCAATGTTTCTGCTATTGATATTGTTGGAGTTGTTGAAGATTAAATGAGTATGGAATATGTATAGCAGGTAGTGGCAGTGCTGGCAGTGGCAGTGCTGAAGTCACTAAAGCGGAAGGTTAACGTTAACTTTTAACTTAAAGCTTATAAGTTCAATTCAAAAACTTATAATTTAATAAACTATACTATACTCATTACACTGAAAGATTCAATCTTGAATCCGTATCCGTGCAGGGTGCTTTTCCGTACTTTAGTACAGTACATGATACGATAGAACTGAATGAGAATGAACTGACAGAAATGACAGAAATGCCACTCGCCTCTCCAGCACAAGAGAAAATTTTACCACTAAGAATGATCGACTCATCAGCATTGCCTTATTGTGTTGTCCAAAAATCATTGTCAGATTGCAGCTACTTTTATTTTTGAATTAGAAATCAAACAAGTCGCACATCGCACACACTTTGCCTCGTTGCCATGGACACCTGTAATACTTGAATACTTCGTTCATACTCATAAATAAAATTAATAGGAAATAGTTTCCATTCGAGGTTGATGATAAACATCGTTTCTACGGTTAAAATTATATGTTGCCATGTGCAGAAATATTTTTCAAATGCAGTCGATTGTAAACGTTATTTCTCTAATTAATATACGTTTATCATTTACGTATTTCATGGCAACCAAATCTAAACGTATATTTACCTAGGCTATGTTTCTTGGGTAAGTACATCCCCTCTATTTTTACAACCTATTCCCTTTCAGCTATATTATGACCTGAGTCTATTTCTGGCATTGAGTTTTGGGTTTATTTTCCTTGTTTGTGAGCCCATTGGTAAAGGTAGGTAACTCTGTGCATGTGCATATCGTCTGTGAAGAACCAAATTGACCCATATCCATCTGTAGCTAAAAATAATATCCACTATCTACACAAATATTGAAACATGTCTTCAAAGCATTTCAACAGAATATTTTGCACTTTTAAAAAATATGTTAATAGAACATTTTACACTTTTCAAAAACATGTAAATAGAATATTTTGCACTTTTAAAAAACATGTAAATAGAATATTTTGCACTTTTAAAAAACATGTAAATAGAATATTTTACACTTTTCAAAAAACAAGTAAATAGAACATTTGACACTTTTCAAAAACATGTAAATAGAACAATTTACACTTTTCAAAAACACCTAAATAACATAATTTGACGCATGTTTCTCACTTTGTTCTTATGACATAGCTTATTTTAATTCTAGCTTAAATTGGATATGGGTCATTTTGGTTCTTCACTGACGATATATAATATATTGTATCACTTTTATCACCGTTATGGAAATAATATTCTGAATATCCCCTATACATAGGAAATTATTCAATGACCTATTTTGCTATGATCCAGGTGACGCCCTTTTCTGTTTTGCTTTCATTTCTATTATATCACAGGAAGCAACGCCATTTTGGTTCTACGAATCAAATTGGCTTCAATTTTCTTTTTGTATTCTTATCGTATTGATTTCTATGGAGTTGAAATCAAAATATTCAAAGCCCCTAATTTGTGGGTCTAATTAATTTAAAATTTTTGATGGATGTTGAAAACGTTTAAGACACTAAATTTAGGAACGAAACAACCCAAATTTCTAATTCGCTAAAATTGAAATTCAACAAACGAAAATAACTAATTCAGTTCAGTTTGACTAAAGTTCAACTTGATATAAATAAACAATGTCCAGTTTAATGAGTTTAATCAATTTTGAAATTGAAGAAAATTAAAATTTTGCAACTTAATGTTTAATTTTAATTCGATTTAAATTTTGTGCAGAAACTTTTGAGTGGAAAAAAGTGACTCCACATGAAGAGGCTCGGTCTCCACGTTGTTCTGCAGGATGCGTTGTCTTCAACGACAACGACCAAGGTTTTATGTTTGGAGGAATAACATAAGAAGGCTATCAAAAATACTGTAATGACACACATGCACTTTAAATGTAAATGCAACAAAGTTTAATTCGTTGGTAGTTGGTGGTAATTTAGAAAAGTATTTCCAGTCAAATAGTTCTATTAATATTGAAATATGTAATTATATAAATTAAAATAGCAAACTTTGCTTCTGTCACTCTGTCACTCAATGTGCTACCTAATAACAATAGGAAAAGCATTTAAACTTAAATGCAACTGCTGAGATTTCATGAATGAAGAGTTCCATTTAAAATGTTGAAAATAAAATTGAAAAAAAATATTAATTCAAAACATTAATTTTTCGCGGCTTTTATCTGCTTGATTTTAGTTTGCGAAATAAAAAAGTTTAAACATAAGTCAACTGCTTCGTCATAAGTATTTTACAAACTTACAGCAAGTCGTTTTTGGACGTGGCGGGTGCAGGTTCATTGCCATTGTGTGTCTGACAGGTGCAAAACCCAGACCAAGACTTTCGTCACTTTCAAGACCATTTCAGAGTCTTGTCTTAAAATTTTAAGACCATATTTAAGTTCAATTATTCTTATTCCATTATTTAAAGTGCAAAACGTTCTAAACACAACATTTCAGAAGCGCAGAAAGCTCTAACTACATGTAGTATTCAACAGCACGTTATTTAAACATTTTAAACTTTTCAAAACCATTAATTTAGAACATTCTATACTTTTTAAATTCACATAGAGCAATTTGTATTTTTAAAACTTGCAAATAGATTATTTTGCACTTTTTAAAATTATGTAGTTAGAACAATTTGCGTTTAAAGTCATATTTATAATTAAAACTGTTTGCGACTAAAATCACGCATTTAGAATATTTTACACTTTCAAAAATCATGAAGTTAGAGCAATTTGCGTTTTAAAATCAGGTAGTTAGAACCATTTGCAGTTTTTAAATATATATTGTTAGAACATTCTTCGTTGTAGAGTATGCAATTAAAGCAGTTTGTACTTTGCATATAACCATGAAATTATACACTGGTCAGCTAAAACGCTTATTTAAACCTAAAGTGGAAGATAGCGAATTTGCTTTGAGCGAAAACTGGAAGTTGACAGATTTGATTGATATCGCCCAGGATATACTGTAATGTTGGGTGTAAAAAATCAAAATGACCCGCATCTATGTTAAATAAGAATTAAATACATAGGTTATAATGGGCTTGTTTTTCTACATTCACTTCTGCTTGGATACATGACCAAAACCGAAATTCATTCAACCGAAAACCGCAAGTGTTTATCAACGTATTTACGTATTGCTGCTTCATACTAGATTCCAAGAATTGTTTTCCATTTAAAGTAAACAAGCTGCAGGAAAAGGAAGCGGTTTTGGATTTTAATTTTCATAAAATAAAATAATACAAGAATTTAACTGTAGTCTGATTTCAATCTTTTTCCTTGTATGGCAAAACCCCTTTAATCGAGTTAATACCAATAATTTCAAGCAGGCTAAATATTCCAGGAAGAAACTAATAGTCTGAATAATTAACTCACAGTACTTCTATTGCTAGTGTTTATCATTTAAATTTAATTCAGGACAAAGTTATTCAGTCCAGCACAGCACGTATAAATGGAAGCCTCAAGATCGACTTTCCGCTCTTTTGGACAGAAGGTGATATCTTACTTGGCTGATAATGAGGATGCCAAGGACGTCACGTTTGTAGTAGGCTCCACTGGGAAAGAAATACTTGCGCTAAAGGTGGCACTACAGGCTGCATGCCCAGCACTAGACAAACTGTTTAAACACAATTGGTACAAATATTGGGAGAAAGGTAACTTACGTGTTCCACTGCCGGATGTGGAGCCTCAAGCTTTTCAAATATTTTTAGAGGTAAATTTATAATTTGGTATTTCCGTAAAGTGTTAAAAAACGTATCTTTATTTTATCCTATATTTTAATAGGCAAACAGTACGAAGATATAAGGTGCATTAAACTGTATTGATTTTTTTGGTTTTTGAGGCTGCAATGTAATTTAGCTAAACGTAGTCGAATTAACGCCATAAAGTGAGATTAATTTTTTAAAGTTATGTACTAAACCATAGAAAACCGTGTTTTACAACAAACTAATTACCACAATAATTACTTGTTACTAAAAGTAAGCAGGCATTTTATAATTACATTGTAATCAAATGGATTTGATTTTGCCCCACAAATTGTTAAAGGTCCTTCTCTGGGATGCCTTAGAAGCTGAAGAAATTCAACGATTCAGTTTGTTACCAGAAACGATTTTGCATTTAATTGTCTAAAAAACTCCAAATGGATGAAATGCAACAATTATTTAGTTCGCACATGAAAATCCAAGGTGAGGTTAGGGACCGTTCAAGTATTACGTAACGCAAAAAGGTCAGATTTTGACCCATTCACTACTCCGAAACGTTACGTATTAAACGACACGTTAAAGCATATGCTTTGAAAAAATGGCTGACATTGACCTACCCACTACCCCTGACTGCGTTACGTAATACTTGAACGACCCCTTATTCTATTCATTGGTGATAATTTTTAATTTGATAAATTCCTTTAAACCGTAACACAAAGTTTGAGTAATTTTGTAAACTATGTAAGAGCTATTGTTTTTAATGCATTGTTAAATGTGTTTCTCAAATACAGGACTTGATTATGATTTGAGCACGTCCGGCGCCAGCCAACTTAATTCATTTGACTTGAAACTGAGAAACGAAAACACTAAACCACAACCAAGCAATAGTTGTGCGTCAGAGCAATACATTAGCGCAACAGGTGTTCACACTGCCGGGAATATGTCAATAGCTGGAAACTGCATCACTTACATTGGGACTTCTGCTCATGGCCCCATATTCGTTCCACCTGTGACGCATTTCTATGAAATTGACCCACCATCCCCAAGTTTCACGGGGCGCACAGAAATTCTAGCCACAATTCATAGTAGAATGCAAGTGTGCTCTAGAAAGGTTAAGTGGGACGAGCGAACAGTTGTGCTTTGTGGTTTGGGTGGAATTGGAAAAACGGAAATAGCGCGCATGTACGCAAAGGAATTTAAATCAGAAGCATTCATTTAAAATGTTGCTTGGATTGATGCCGAAAATCATGACTGTTTAAAACGCATTTTTAATTTGCTTGCTGCGGCATTGAATGTGTCAAGAAATGAATCAGGAAACCTTAATTCAACTGTGGACCGTGTCTATAAACACTTTTCGCAACACATTGGAAATGGTTTGATTATTTTTGACAACGCACCTCAGTTCAATGACGGTGAATTCCAAATTTTAAATTATCTCCCAACATCCGAATCTTTTCAACGTCGACCATTGATTTTGATTACATCACGCGACCAAGTTTATGAAATTCCACAAGAGAATAAAATTTTAGTACACGAACTCACAAATGACGAATCAATTGCGCTTTTCACGAAGAAGCTGAAACTTGGACTTGACCAACAAAGTTCTAACAACCGAAATGCAATTCTGAAACTAGCAGAGTCTTTTCAAGGCTTTCCTTTGGGGCTTTCGTTAGCTGCATCAAATATTGACTACTTGGACGAATCAGACCTTGAAAACGAAATTGAGGAATATCTGAAACGAATGGGGATGCCGCAAGGAGGTTGGGGAGAAGATACGCAGTCCGGAGCAGCAACGAAATACAATCTTGTCATGAAAAATGTATGGGAAATTACAATGAAAAAAATTGCAGCCGACAAGAGTGACGGAGTAGATGCAATTACACTGCTTAATTTAATGGCATTTTCACCAGCGGAAAACATGACAGTAGAATCAATGTCTGACCTATTTAATTATACGTGTGATAAGGTGATAACCAGTAGGCCATTTGCTATACTAAAAAAGAAGTCAATGATATCCATTGACACTGTAGTAGAATCCTCAGCAACTGTTGTGAACGTAAGGGCTAAAAAAACCCGAAAAATTATCAGGATTCATAAACTAGTACAGCAATGCACACGAGACAACTTGAACGAGGATGATGCCTATTTCATTCTAACAAAAATATGTACTTATGCGAGTAACAGGAAGTTAAGCAACCACGCAAGTCACACCACGAGTGCTTTATTATGCGCTCACAATCACCTTAAAATCAGAAACTGGCCACAAGACTCTATATGCTACTCCGTCATATTTTGTTCGTTGTTGATATTTTATGAAAACCGAAACTCAGATATATTAATTGATTTAGTTAGAGACGTTTACGCACACCTTAACATCAAAAGTAAGGAGCTTAGAGACATGCAAACAGAAGACAAGGCAATCAATTTATTCTGCCTGTGTCTTATCTGGATCAACAAGCACCATGATGTCTACTCAGGTTATGAACCATTGCTACATAATTATACGCTAAATAAAGAAAACTTTGAAAACGCAGTATTTTCGTTTAAACGGTATGACATTGAGCCAAGTAACCCAAAAACTGAAGACATGGAGTTACCTGTACTGGTACAATACGTATACATTCATTGCTACCATAAGCTGTACACGCTTACGTCTGAAGAAAAGGTAATTACACATATTTTGCAGGTGATAAAATTTACAGTAGGTTGTATTGGTGTTTTAAATAACAACATACAACTTACACTTTTAAATTTTACGTGCGTTGATTTAAATGATTATTAACTATGCAACTAAATAGATACACCATTTAGTGATGCGGTGTTCGTTATTTTATAATTGTATGCAGAAACAACGGATTTTAAATGCAAGCAGCAAAGCGGTATTTAAATATAGATCAATTATGGAATCTGTAATGGATGACGATAACTTTAAGTCCGACGATATTTTGGAGCATACCTCAAAACTAGCTGAAAAAGATGCTATTGACAAATTTAATTTGTTATGCAAACCAACAAAAAACTATGAATTAACTGAAGCCAGTGAAAAATTGACCCAGAAATTTCAAATCATTTTCCAGGAATTTCAAAACATCAACAAAAACAAAAAAGAAAAGGCAAAACAAATTCTTCGCGCGGAAGCTGCACACTTCTGCCAGTCGTACGCAGACAAAATAATTGCACAGACAGAATATCCGATTATTTCTGAAGATGAGTTGCAAAGACTTCACGCAGAATTAACAATTAGGCTCACAGAAGAATTCACACAAACATTTCTAGATTCTCCATTGTTTGAATATGCGCTTAAGCATCTAATTCAACAGCTAGACACGGAGCGTCTATCTATTTACCAAACAATGAAGTCGGAGTACAGAAAAGTGCAAGCAGTTTCTGCCCAAGCGCTGGATTGCTACAAAGATAGAATTAAAGAAAACATGTGTTGTAACTTTAGTGAATTGGGCATCTTGCACAATATTGCAAAAACAGCTGCGATTGAAATTTTGAAAACATCACATATGATTCCTCGTAAAATACTTTCGGAGCGCTTAACGTCATTAGACTCGGAAATTGACAGTATTTACATTCAGTTGATATGTTCTCGAGATAAACAAACGTCAAGGGAGCATATAAATTCCACGTTAGTTACTTTATTTCTTTATTTAAAATTATGCTTATTAGTTGACGTTCTAGCGATGGAATCGTCAGAAGTGATGTTTGAAAATGTTTTTACAAAGGTTTTTAGAAAATGTTTCGTCCTCCACATGTCTATCTTCTTTGGCGATTGGAATTGACTTTGGAACAAGTTTTTGTCGCGTCGCTGTCCAACGACATCCTCACGAATATCCGGAGATTCTTGAATGCGACTTTGCAATTTCATTTCCCAGCTATGTGTCCTATGTTTCAAACCAAGAAAATGGTCAAAACACTGATTTTCAAATTTTCACAGGAGAAACAGCAAAGCAACTTGCATCGGTAAATCCAGAAAATACAGTTTACGACATCAAACGTCTTATCGGCAGAAGGTTTGATGAGCAGGAGGCTCAAACGTAAGTCAGTCGGAAGAGTTAATTCACCTATTGTTTTATATAATATGTACTTGCTTTCAAAAAATACGTTCAACAAAAACGGCTAAAAATCAATTATAAAATTATCTTTGGGCTGTTTTATTGAAAGTTATTTTAAAAACAGAGAATTTAATTAAAAAGTTGGGTTAATTGCCAACTCATTTGTGTGTCCCGTCCAGTTGTTCCGTTGCTACAATGTTATATTATAAATTGGAACCGTTTGTATTTATTACATATTAAAAAATAACCATTAGTCTCACCAAATTTCAAAGTTTTCGTTTTTGTTTAAATTTTGTGGATGTAGTAACCTTCAAAGTTGCGAATGAAATTAGGTTTCAACCTATAGTAAATTCTACGAAAAATGACAAGTACAATTCCTTACCATTTGATATAACGTTTTCTAAAACCACAAGACTTCACATGTCATCAAAATATATAAAAATCTATTAATAACGCATTTGAATTGTTTGAGTTAGATACAAGCAGCTGTGGCCATTTCAGTTGGTAAACATGGCTGGCCACGTTGGAATGAAGATCGATGGTGAAGAGAAACTTCCGCAGGTGATCGCGTCAGAGCTGCTGCATCAGCTGAAAAAAACAAGCGAAGATTTTCTGTGTAGTCCAATCGACTGCGCAGTCGTCACCATCCCCGTCTACTACACCAAAATTCAAAAAGTCCTAACTGAGTGGGCGTGTCACGCTGCGGGATTCAAAAACATTCATTTCATCGCTGAGCCGGTAGCGGCTGCCGTTGCGTACGGCATCAAGTCTTCGCTTCAAAGTCACGAGGCAAAAACGTGTCTCATCTACGATCTCGGCGGAGGCACCTTTGACGTGATTGTCTTCCAATTGGACGCCAAGAACCACGCTGAGGTCAAAGCAACTGGAGGCGACGATCGACTTGGAGGTGAAGATTTTAACGACTTAATGACAGAGTTTTGCATCAACGAATTCATAAGAATTCACGGGGTGAGTTTGGTGGCAGAAATAGCATCGGAAGACGCAGAAGTTCAAAAGAAGACCGCCAAGACGCTGCGCCGCATTCGCGATGAATGTGAGCGCCAAAAATGTTATTTATCATCAGCGACAATGACCTCAGTCGTAGTTTCTTTGGACTGTATTCACAAAGAAATCAATTTACACGTCACATTTACGCGCTCAAAGTTTGAAGAGTTGATTCAGTCGCTTTTAGACCAGCAGAGCATTAAAATCCTAGACGAAACTCTTAAGAAATCTGGTTTTAAAAAGAAGCAAATAGACGACGTAATTCTGATTGGCGGCTCCAGTCGAATTCCAAAAGTGCAGCAGATGGTCCAGGAATATTTCGCGGGAAAACAGATTGGCAAAACAATCGACGCAGACGAAGCAGACGCATTCAGCGCCGCGGTGCACGCATACTGCGTCTTCAAGAAAAATGGGGCTTCGTCTTCTGGCGTCACTTTTTTAGAGGAGGTAAATTATTTTTAAACTCTGGTCAACGAAGTCGCGTTTTATTTGTTCAGATGTTGTTTTTTACATGGAACAGAGACATGCATCTTTTAATTTCGTTTTTAAAATCCAGTTTTGTTGCGAACTGCAATGTTTGTTTGAGTTTAAATTGTGCAGGTAACTTTTTTAAGGATAGAATCAAGCGAAATAAATAGAATCAGGGAGTAAGAAGCAAAAGGTAAAAATTGCTTAGAACATTTAATTTTGAACGAAATTGTTTTGCAGACGCAGCTGAGGCCACACGTTTTCAAGCCTGCTGCTTCTCTTCAAGTTCCCGCAGCAGCGCAGCTGCGAAAAACGGTAAAAGGATAAAAAGTACGTAACAAAAATTTAAGATCCATGTAACAATCTGAATAATTTGCAGATGCAGTGGGGAAATAAAATAAATCGATTTCCTCCGAGAAGTAGACATGCAGCGGTCGCAGTTGGCAACCAAATCTACTCCTTTGGTGGACGGAGTTATTCTGGTGATCTAAGTTATTCAAGTGATGTTTTGGATGTGTTTAATTTGAATGTTAACGAACAGAAAAAGGAGTGGAAAAATTTGCCAGTTAGAAACAGTGAAGTGAATCCAACTCAAATATGGGGTCACTCAGCGGTGGCTCACCAAGAATTTGTTTTCATCTTCGGTGGTTTCGATACAAAGAAAAAGAAAGAGTCAAACTCGTCTTATCGATTCAACACTTTGACGCTCAAGTGGGACAAGCCGAAGGTCAATAGAGGTTTATGGTGGAATAATAAAAATATGCCCGACGCTTGTTGTAATCACAGTGCTGTTGTGTTCAGGAATGAAATGTATGTACATCTACAGTGGATTTGGGAGGACGAATGATTTACATTCTTTGCATTTGGAGTTTTTTCGATGGTCAACAATTGAAACAAAAGTCCGAAACTTTTCTTTTACATTTATTTTCAATACATAATTTAATTTCTAAGAACTATTTTGACTTTGTTCTGAAACTGTTTGCAGGGAATTCCTCCATCAATTCGTTGGGGTCACTCAGCAACAGTCTACCACGACAGATTCATCCTCATTTTTGGCGGAATGGATTGGAAGGAGATGACAAAAGTAAACACAATTGCGTCGTTTGACCTTCAAAGCAACACATGGACTGCAGTAAAAACGCGTGGAACTCGGCCGTCGAGTCGAAGGGATCATTGTGCCTGTAAAATCAAATAAAAGTTGCGTTTAACATTCAAAGTTTTGTTGTTTTGGCGCCAATGTTTTGTTTAAATATTTTTTTAAATTCGATTAGTTTATCAAATTTTGAAAATGATTTTCTTGTTTCTCTTTTGGTTTGCTTAGTTGTGTACAATGGACGGATGTACATCTTCGGAGGAGGTGCTGGAAGCCTGCTTTTTTACTTCAGTGGGGAGAAGACATTACATAACGACGTATTTTGCTATGATCCAGGTGACGCATTTTCTCTTTTGCTTTTATTTCTATTTTCACAGAAAGCAGCGTCATTTTGGTTCTACAAATCAAATTGGCTCCAATTAGTTTTGCGTTCTTAGCGTATTGATTTGTATGGAATTGAAACTCAAATATTCAAAGCGTCTACTTTTGTGGGCTAATTATTTTAAAATTGTTGATTGATGTTGGAAACGTTCAAAAACTGAAACTAGAAACTACAAAACACAAATTATTAATTCGCTTAAATTGAAATTCAAAAAACCAAAATAACTAGTTCAGTTCAGTTTGAGTTGGGGTCAACTTTTTATGTGAATGAACAATGTTCAGTTTAATCGATTTCAAAATTGAAGAAAACGAAAATTTGGTCTTTTAATTTTGTAATTGAAGAAAACGAAAATTTGGTCTTTTAATTTTGTATTTTAATTCAATTTTAATTTTGTGCAGACACTTTTGAGTGGACGGAAGTGACTCCAAATGGAGAGGCTCCGTCTCCTCATTGGTCTACAGCATGCGTTGCCGTCAAGGATCAAGTATTTATTTTCGGAGGAGACGACGGAATTAAATGTTATGATGAAACACATGTCCTCCAATTGTAATTGCAACAAAGTTCAATTAGTTTTGAGTTAATGTTAATTTAAAAAAGTATTTTGAGAATTGTTTTCATATTAACATTAAATGATGTCAACTAAAATATTAAACCTTGCTTCTGACAATCAATGTGTCACCTGATTACCACAAGAATAGCATTTAAGATAAAATGCAGCTTTTGTTAGATTAGAATCAGCTGTAATCGGTTGTAAATTCTTAAGGCACGATTAACTCCAACTAACAACTTGCACTAACTAAGACGAATATACTACATGAGGTCTTGTATCTTGAATTTCTGCCTTTCTTTCAGTTGTAATTAATTTAAATTGGAATTAAAACTATTATTTCTATTTCAATCAACTATTTTTCAAGAGAGTTTGAATTTTAAGTTTTGCGCGTGTAAGTTTATATTTTCCAAGGATGACTAAAATATAAATGAACTGTTGCTTGAAGCAAATTTTAGCAGTTTTTTCATTTTTGTGTTTTTGTTTTTTTTTTCAGTTTTATTCTTGAATGTGCGATTAATATACAATAATGCATTATACCTACACATGATATTATACACTGTGCTTATGCATTCATTCAGCTTTCAGCAAAGAAACGACGAAAGTAAATAAAATAAGAATATAGTACTACTCATTTTTTATTTTGATACTGTGGTTTATTTCAGATTTTATTCCAGGGTCTCAATTTGGCTGTTTATTCAAAATATACAAAACACTAACAAATGTTATGACATAATAATAAAATACAGAATCCAGCATAAAAATATTCCACCACTCGCTTTAACTTTTGACTCTCACTCACTCAAAACCGAACTGGAACACAACACGGAGCATGGGAGATTAAAGCAGATTGTGAAATGACATATATAAGAGACCGCAAGTCGAATCATCGATCATTTTCAAATTAATGTCAATTTTGCTATCTAATATCTAACGGTCACAGTGAGTAAAATCATTTTATTTTTTTTTTAATATGAATGATGAACACAAATTTGAACTGATTTCTTCAAAACAATAATTATTAAACAATAATGGATATATGTAGCGCTAAGTCACGTGTCAATTGTTGTTTAAGATGAATTGACCCGGAGGTGTGACTTGTATTTAGTCTACCAGCTCCTCAGATTCCTTCTTGGTTTTAATATCTATAATACCATGTGAAAAACAGACAGCCAAATCATAATCTCCCAAAATAACTATAGGACAAAATAATATACCCATACCAAAACTGTGTCAATATTCTACTGATACATGCTGACTATATATAATTATGTAATATAGCGGACTAAGCAAAGCATGATAAATAAAAGCATGCATATATTGGATTTGAACCTCATGCAAATATCGTTTTAGTACTTACTTACATATTACCAAAGCTTTTTACTTAGAAAAATTAACAACATTAATACTCAGCGGTCACCACCACACTTATAAGATGCTCCAATAATTTCTACTGAATTATTTAACAAGATAGGGATGGCCAATTCAAAATTCCCTTCGTTTTATTCCCTCCCAATTCAAAGTTCCCCAGGGAAGGGAATTTTGGCAAAATTCCCTTCAAAATTCCCAAGTTTTAAAATTCCATTAAATTCCCAAAATTCCCCAGGGAATTTTGGGAATTTTGGGAATTTTGGGAACGTGCTTGTAGTTTACACAAAACAGGTGCTGACATTTAATGTATAGATAAATTTAGAATTGACCCCGATAACTCTTTTCTTGAAGGTAGCACGAACGAGCATCCTATTTGATTGAAAAACTGTTGCAAATCATGATTATGAATTCAGCTAAATGGAATATTTCCGCTAAGAATAGATTTTCCGAACTGTGTTTTGAGCTTTTTTGTTTTATTTTTCGTAAACTTCATAACGTGGTCTTCCATTTTAAAACTACGCTCTGCTTTGAGTTTTGCTGTTCCTGTTGTGAATGTAGATGATGAGGCTGTTGCAGAAATTGTTCCTTTATTCCTGGAACCTGCTGCATCCATCAGAGTCGCATGTGCAGAAGAATGTGAAGAGCTTGAGTTAGACATACTTTCGCAATCATAAACTGTGTCAACACTATCTGAGTCTTGTATAGAAGATTCTGAATCTTCTGAATTATGAGAAGGGTTGAGTTTAAAATTTTCAGGTGCTTTGAAACTTTGTTTGACTTCTGATGGTGCACGAAAGCAAGAGAGAATGTGCTTTTTACATTTAGAAGCATTTTTAAGTTGAACATTGCTATAAAAGTTGCACTTCACTTTTCCGCTGCCACTCTCAACGCAGTATAACCAAATTTTATCAAAGGTTCTAAACATTTTAGAAATTATTAAACTAAAATTTTTCTCTACTGCTTAGCTGATGGCAACTGAAATCAAATGAAATGAAATTCTATTCTAAATTGTAAATTCTACTACTCAGATGAAATTTAAAAATAGCGGGCATTTCCATGCCACAGTTGTAGAAAAGAGCGAGAAGATTTCGTGGCGATATAAACTGTACTTGGTACATCTCGCAAAATTCCTAAAATTCCCAATTTCAAAATTCCCGGAATATTGGGAATTTCCTGCAAGGAATTTAATGGGAATTCCCTCAAAATTACCTCTTACCAAAATTCCCAAAGTTCCCTCCCTCCTAAAGTTCCCAAATTCCCAGGGAATTTTGAACGGGCCTACCCTAAACAAGAATATGGCACATCTGTTTTTAGCCTTGCCAAACTACATCAAAAAAAGTTCATATTAATTACTATACACTCAGCATAAAACTACAAGCAAGAACAGGTATCTCATCATCATTTTTTTGGTATCCTTGCCAGTCGTACCCCGATAACTCGTATCCTTCCCAGTCGTACCCTGACCACTCGTACCCTGACCACTCGTACCCTGACCACTCGTACCCTGACCACTCGTACCCTAATCCCAGTCGTACCCTAACCATTCGTACCCCGGAAAGAAACCAAGAAACAAAATAATGTTTTTAATGCTCATGTTTTTTAAAATTTTATTATGCATCATTATTGTGAATAAATATAGGAAAATAAATCATTTAGCATTGTTGACTGAGAATGTTGTGGACGTCGTCTGCCGATGGTGGTTTTTGCCGCTTGTTGCAAAGCCTCGCTGATTTTCGCACAATCGTTTCAGCTGTAGCAGCTGGTTTAGGTAGTGATATCATGAGTGATACATATTGATAGTGATTACATCACTAGTGTACATACCTACAATTTACTTGCACTGCCAACAACCGGCACCAACATTTTTCCTGCACTGACAATAACCGGCACATTTTTGTTGCATAATATTTTGTATATTTTGTTCCGAGTTACTCTATTACATTACTATATATTCTATACATGTGTTTTCTTTCCAGGGTACCAATGGTTAGGGTACGACTGGTATTTGGGTACGAGTGGTCAGGGTACGACTGAGACCAGGGTACGAGTGGTCAGGGTACGACTGAGACCAGGGTACGAGTGGTCAGGGTACGACTGGGTCGGGTACGACTGGGAAGGATACGAGTTATCGGCGTACGACTGGCAACACAATCCATTTTTTTTAAATCTTCAATTTTGTCAGGTAGGTTTTATTTTTATTGTAACTAACCCCAAGCGAGGTTAAACAATTTTATCATCAATTTTTTTTAAATAAGTGGGAGCTAAAAAGCCAACAATAATTTATATCATAAAGAAAAAAAGAAAGAAAAAATATGTAATTAATGCGTTATTACGCTTACCCCCACCTAAATTAACAGAGGAGGACGGCCCGCAGGCGGGTTGAGGAACACCTTGAACAGCTCCCTTCAACAACAATAATCACACACAGGTTATTAAATGTCCCAGAAAATAATTTTCTTTTAAAACTAATAATAATTTAGCATTTCACATATCAACGGTGAAGAAGCATTTTTGGCTAAGTCCAGTCCAGACCTATAGGCATTATTGCCCAAGTCCATCATGGGTTTTATAAAAAGCACTTATTGGCCGCAAGTCCACCCAACTGTACAGGTTTGAACCGGACTTGGATGGACTTGGGTAAAAGTGCTTTTAAGAAACGAATGGACTTGGGCAGTCAAGCTTTTAGTTCTGGACTGGACTTGTGCAAAAATGCTTCTTCACCGGTGATATATGTATCGAATGTACAGGTTTCTTTAAGTTATTGCTCCTTATAACAATATTACAACGAAAATGAGTAATTCTTAACATTAAACAACATTTAGCTCAAATTAAATATACCTGCTGTGCGTCATGAATTTCAATATACTCGTAGACACCTAGTCGCCTTTCGAGGTCATCCACTAATTCTCTTAACCCTTTATTCTCTTCTTTTAAAGTAACTATTTCTCCTTCAAGAGCTTCAACCCGCCTTTTCAAATGTCTCACACTCACGTCCACTTCCTCTCGGGCTTTTTCTGCAAAAATAACAATTTTCTTGCTTCTACACCGTCCTATAGCATTTTTCAAGTCCTCGTCACTAGAAATACCCACGATGGGGAAGCCTGTAAAAATAACAACCCAGACATCATCTCAAAGATTAATAATACAATAGCGATATTATGAAATTGATATAATTATTTAGATAAACCTTAAACTGAACAACTTTCTCAAAATTCAAGTCCTATTATTTTGAAATATTATTATTATGTACCCCATGAATGTTTTTATAAAAAAATATTAAATTATTATTTAATTAATATATTGTTATTTTTCTACCATTTTGTCTGTGCCACAGCTGGAGGATGTAGCTGCAAGGAATGATTCCTACAAAACTGGTTTCAATCTCGTCTAAAAAAATGTTGAGATTACAAAATTCGGATTTGAATCGACGCTCTGCTCCGATTCTCATTCTTCGGTTTTGATAGTCCACCTAATAATAATTATATAAATCAAAAACGTATTAGGCCCCGCATTTTCAATAAATATTACTAGTACGTAATAGTAATAGTACACGAGAGTTGATGAGATTTTCAATGATACTCTATACAGCATAATATTATAGCATCGTCAGTACAGAAGGAAATTCGGACATGTTTTAAATTTTTTCTAAAAAGAAAAACCATACATGTTTACATTTAATTCTCTCATCACGTGATGATTTTAAAACAAGTTCATTGTAAGTAACTTCCTATGTAATTAAAATTGTCACGTCACGTGATGAGAGAACTAAGTATAGAAAGAATGCGGTTTTGCTTTTAAGCACCTTTGAAAAGATGCGGTTTTTTTCCTTTTAGAAAAAATTGTAGAAACATGTCCAGATTTCCGTCCTCACCGACGATATATTATGTCCCCCATATAAACTTTTACATTTTTACAACTATGTCTATAAGTAAATATTATATAATAATAATAATAATAATAATAATTTATTCATTGGGTCGATTTAACCGAAGTTCATACAACCAGACTCAACCAGTCACTGTGGGTGAGGAAATAGGAGGCTACCGCGTTAGATCGTCTCGGTCTTTGTACCCTTTCACCTATCCCCGTCCCCTCCTCCACAGTAAAGGAGTCTCATTACCTAGGCCCCTACAGTAAGTAGTGGTCACTAAGGAGCACCGAAGGAGATTGGGTTTCAATCAACCATCCAGTGACGTTTACCGTACAACACCGAGCCGTAAACGATTAGCAGTGGCCGAGGATTGAAGCCGGGTCTGAGGCTGTAAATTTCGTTACAGTCTGCAGTCCTAACCGCTCACCCAAGCACGCCTGCTTAGTAAATATTATATTGAATTGAACTGCTCCCATAAACAGTTATTTGGGCTCCTCGCTCCATTGTTATACTTATGTATTATATTCTTTTGACACAACAATAAAATATACACATTCAGAATAAATTGTTACACTTAATTAGTTGCGTCTCTTACACGTCCCAGGAGCAAGGAATATAATTACTGACTGGAAATGAATAAATTATTGGGAGCTGACCATGACTATCACTATGTGCATGGACTTAGTTTGAAATTTTATTATGTAAATATATGCGACCGTTGAAGCTATAGGTATGTGCATCGCCTCTCTACTTTCATTCACAACCCATATTCTCTTTCAGGTATATTATGACCTGAGTCTATTCTATTTCTGGCACTATAAGTTTTGGGTTTCTTTTCCTTGTTTGAGAGCCCATAGGTAAAAGATAACTCTGTGTGCATGTGCATATAATTATATTGTGTGGGTATGGGGTGAAAACCATGTAAGTATAGTTTTCTACTTGGAATCCAGTTGTATTATTATGGATATAACAACTATAATAAACTATTATTTGAGTCAAAACGCTGGATAGTTTATCTAAACTGGGAAAAAATGTAAAATCATCTACACGTCAACAAGACTAAATTTGAGTTAAGTGTTATAGTGACCGCGCAGTTTTACAAATCAAAAGTGTATATAATGTTATGTTTATTTATTTAATATCGTATATGTGAAGAATCAAAATGACCCATTTTTATTTTCTAGCATATATATTACAAAATGCAATATCTTTAAAATTTATAAAATATTATTATGTTGAAAAAGCAATAAGTAAATAGAACATTAAGCACTTTTTAATAAACATATTGTGTAATTAGAACATTGAGTACTTTTCAAAACCATTTACATAATTTGAACAATTTGCACTTTGAAAAAAAAAGTAATTAGAACAATTTGCACTTAAACACAAAATGTCATTTGAACATTTTGCACTTTAAAAAAAATGTAATTAGAACAATTTACAATTTTCAAAACCATGAAATTACAACAATTTGTGCTTTACAATACCGCGTAATTAGAACGTTTTGTTTTTTTCAAAACCATAAAAACATGTAATTAAAACAATTTTCCACTTTTCAATAACATGCAAAAATTTTCGCTTTTTAATAACATGTAATTAGAACAATTTTGAATTTTCAATACCATGTAGTTACAACATTTTGCGCTTTTAAAAACCATGTTATTAGAACAATTTGCATTTTTCAAAACAATGAAATTACGACAATTTGCACTTTTTGTAACCATGTAATTAAAAACTTTTGCAATTTTCCACTTTTTAAAAATATGGAAATAAACCATAAGGAAGTTTTAAAAAACATGTGATTAAAAAACAGAATTTTGGACTGTCCAAAAATTCATATTTAACATTCTACGCATCCATAATTGTGTGTTTTTTCGACAAAGCCCATTTTGATTCTAGCTGAAATTGGATATATAGGTTATTTTGGTTCTTCCCGAATGCTATATGGAGCATTTGGATTTTTAATCAACTATTTATTCGTATCGTCAGCAAAGAACCAAAATGACCCATATCCAATTTAACCTACAATCAAAATGAGCTCAAAATGTCATCAAAAAAAATGGGCAACATGCGTGAAATGTTAATTATGAGTTTATGAAAAACACAAAATGTCGTATTTACATGTTTTTGGAAAAGTTCAAAATGTTGAATTCCATGGTTTTGAAAAGCTGCAAAATTTTCTAATTCCATGTTTTTGAAAAGGTGCAAAATGTTCTAATTCCGAGTTTTTTAAAAAGTACAAAATGTTCTAATTGCGAGTTTTTAAAAAGGTGCAAAATGTTCTAATTGCGAGTTTTTGTAAAGGTGCAAATTGTTCTTATTCCATGTTTTTGAATAGATGCAAAATGTTCTCATTCCATGGTTTCGAAAAGGTGCAAAGTATTTTAATTCCATGTTTTCGAAAAGTTATAAAATGTTCTAATTCCATGTTTCTGAAAAGCTGCAAAATGTTCTAATTCCGAGTTTTTGGAAAGGTACAAAATGTTCTACTTGCGAGTTTTTGAAAAGGTGCAAAATGTTCTAATTCCGAGTTTTTGGAAAGGTACAAAATGTTCTAATTCCGAGTTTTTTAAAAGGTACAAAATGTTCTAATTGCGAGTTTCTGAAAAGGTGCAAAATGTTCCAATTGCGAGTTTTTGTAAAGGTGCAGATTGTTCTAATTTCATGTTTCTGAAAAGCTGCAAAATTGTCTAATTCCATGTTTTTGAAAAGCTGCAAAATGTTCTAATTCCATGTTTTTTAAAAGCTGCAAAATGTTCTAATTCCATGTTTTTGAAAAGCTGCAAAATTTTTTAATTCCATGTTTTTGAAAAGCTGCAAAATGTTCTAATTTCATGTTTTTGAAAAGCTGCAAAATGTCCTAACTCCATGTTTTTGAAAAGGTGCAAAATTTTCTAATTCCATGTTTTTGAAAAGCTGCAAAATGTTCTAATTTCATGTTTTTGAAAAGCTGCAAAATGTTCTAATTCCATGTTTTTGAAAATGTGCAAATTCACCACGTATTTGACAAAGATAAAGTGTGTTGTGTTTAAATGCTCTCAAGACATATTTGAATATTTTTGTAGATAGTTGATACTGGTTTTAGCTAGAAAGGGAAATGGGTCATTTTGGTTCTTCATAGACGATATATAACATACGCACCTTTAATGTATATGCTTCTCCTTTTCACAATTTGTTTTCAATTTTTCTGGATGGAATGCTTCATAGTAAGGAATCGTCCATAGGTGATGTAATTGGTATAGGGTGAGTGGGCGTATATAGTTAAAGGTATGGATGAAATGCGATAATATGTTGGAAACATACATTTATGCACTGGTTACACTTATCACAAAATTTAGGATTTTCCAGTTACATCATTGTATGGACGACCCCTAAGTATGTATAGTCATAGTCTCGGTCTCTCGTATGTACCTAATAGCTTTTACGGTTGTCTGTATCCTGCTGTACAATACTAGGCAAGATGTAGTGGATATATATAGGTAAGTAAATAGCTGCAAAAGTAGGTATATAGCATTATGTTGAGAAATAGTGTAATATTATATTATTTAAACAAGTCAATTCACTCAGTCACTCATCTCATCGAACATATAAGTTGTATTAGCACGTACATTCAACTTGAGCATTAATTACTACAATACTTTTGAATTTCTTTTTTATCCTGTATTTTTGTACACAAACTAATTAGCATATATTTCCTATATTATATGTATAAAGGGACAAAGAATTTCCAAATTCTCCATGACATTATTTGTGCACAATCCCAAAGAAAGATATAATATCTCTACTCTGCAAGTTCTCATAATTCCAAAATGTTCCCTCGGATTTAGAACAATAATTATGTGGAGGAACGGTGGAGAATTTAGTCAATAAAACAATAATGTGAAAGTCAAGAATACATAAATTACAACAACAACATCAACAACAACAGGATACTAAAACATTTAATTCATTTAGATCCAAATACGCCTCTTTCTACATGCTACATTGCTACATAGTCAGGTAGGTATTAATGAATACATACCTACCTAAGTATGTATTTTATCATAGGGCCAGACGAAGGAATTGGTTTTAGGCAGGAATTTCTTTCCAAACAAAAACAACTATTATTTTGATTTTATTGATAGGAAAGCAAAATTTTTGTATTTACATGTTTGAGAAAAGTACAAAATTTGAATTTTGTATGTTTATAAAATGAACAAACAATTTTATTTTGCATGTTTTTGAAAAGTGCAAAATTTTCTATTTACATGTTTTTGAAATGTTCAAAATCATTAATTTCCAACTTTTTGAAAAGTCTCCATATTTCGTTTTACATATTTTTAAAAAGTGCAAAAATAATCCATATTTGCATGTTTTTTTGAAAATTCAAGCAGCATAATTACTCACTGCATTATCCGGCAATGTACTTCATTATATGGAAAGTAGAATATGAATTGAAACTAAATTCTTACGCCGTTCCTTCCCAACGAAATTACCCACCAACATTCTATATACTTTATTTATAATATTTAAAACCAACTTTAAGTTTCCAAGCTCCCAAGTTGATGACAATTAAGTTAGCAAGTCCAAAAGTATTGCAAGTTACATTAAACTGCAGTAATAAGGTACATAGCAGGAATTGTGCTTGGTTATTTTTCCAGCACAGGTAACACAGAGGACAAACTGCCGGAACTACGATATAGTGTGATGACTAATTACAATGGAAATACGCAGGGAAGAAACACATACACTGACAAACCCGATACGTTTATTTAATTGTAGTTGAGACAAAGCTTTAAGTACTGTAGTTAAACTGCGGAGTTTTGACGCTATTACTTATATTATCAGTAGAAATCCATCGGTCATCGATAATCGTAAGTTACAGTCCTTTTCACGTTTGCTGTGCTGTCACGATGGACCAAGTGAATGTATTAATTCACAACGGGGCAGGGCACAGATAACGTCAAGAACCGTGAGGGTGGATCCCTTTGAAAATGATTATTCATACACTAACAAGGGAATGGTTTTACATGGTACGCGCCGATTTCAAAAAGTCACATCTACAAAAATCAGGCTACGTTTAAATAGTTGGGATCCAAAGTAACTCGATTGCATTTTGCTTTGTTTGGTCACAATAGCCCGCCAAAGTTTAAAAAAATTCAAATTTTAATATTTTGGCGCCCTGTAACTTCTACAGTTCTTATCCGATTTTAACGTTTGATTTTTTTGAACGTTTAGACTCTTTTCCAAAAAGTTATTTCAGGATTTTTCAAAATTCGAAAATTTTCATTTTTTCGGCAAATTTTTGAAAAAACATTGTTTTTAAGGCCTACTTTTGTCTATAAATTTAGGCCCTAAAAATAATGGCATAAAAACGAAATGAAAAACAGGCGTAAAATGCTAATTGAGATTTTTTCAAAAAGTGTCTTTGATAATAACAAATTTTTGCAAAGTGTAAAATGTTCTTTGTATATGTTTTTCAAAATAGATAAATATTGTGCTTATTTGGTTTTGAAAAGTGCAAATTTCTTTATTTTAATGTTTTTTAAATGTAATAACGGTATTATTATATGAGTATTAGATTATTATTAAATGTATATAATTATTATGCGTCTCCCTTCAAAAATGATTGAAGAAATTGTAATTGCTACGATTCGAGGATCTTTTGCACATAATCATTTATATAATATGAATTTATCAGAAAGTTGATCATTTAAAATAATGTTATTGTTTGTTATACAAAAATCATAATTAACGTCAAAATAATGTGTGTTGTTTTTACTGTGTCTTAATGGCAAGCGTAATAGTGCGCCAGTTGTAAATAAAATTTTACTATCTCGCTCAAGTTTTTGAAAGTTCCAGAATGTTCTAGTGACATGCTTTTGAAAAATGTTCTGTTTGAATGTTTTATCCTTCAATATTTTTGTAGATAGTGGATATTGTTTTTAGCTACAAACGGATACGGGTCATTTCAGTTCTTCATAGACGAATTATATTCTACTTTATGGCATCCAGAGTTAACGTTGAAAAGGCTTGGGGAGAATTTCTTGAACACTTGGCAAAACATTACGCAAACCGTACCAGATACTGTACCTTCAAATAAACAAACAAAGTGCAAAATGTTTACTTTATTTGAATAGTTTTTGAAATGCCGTTTAAATGTTCTATCTACATGTTTTTTTCAAAGTGCAAATTGATTACTTTGCATGTTTTTTCATAAACTCAAAATCTTCAATTTGCATACAGAGTTAAAATGCCTCAAATGTTTGACATGTTTTTGAAAAAGTGCAAAATTACACGCTTCTAGGATCATGAAATCTTTATTGTTTTTTTGTTTATACTGACTGTGCATTTTATTGTCAGTTACAAAAAAGTGTTATATTAGTCATATTGAGTCTTCACTATGGCGATATCCGATATAGTGTATAGCATAGTACGTGGGTAAGTTACCTGGAAGGTCATCCTGGACGTGAATAGAAACGTGAAGCTTCGGATTTTGTTGGAAGCCCCAGACCACCGTCACCCGGGTCAGGATTGGACAATCCGAATTCCACGGCATCTTTCTTTCGTCGTAGTCAGCGTCGATTTTAAATGTAATCTTAAGCTTCTTTAAATCTAGAAAGAAAAAAAACAATTAGTGTATCGTCTGTGAAGAACCAAAATGACCCATATCCATTTTTAGCTAACAGCAATATCCACTATCTACTATCTACAAAAATATTGAAATATGCCTTGAAAGCATTTAAATAGAATATTTGGCAATTTTCAAAAACATGGAATTAGATCAATTTACACTTTTTAAAAATATGGAATTAGAACATTTTACACTTTTCAAAAACATGGAATTAGAACATTTACCACTTTTTAAAAACATGGAATTAGAACATTTTGCACTTTTTCAAAAACATGTAAATGGAACATTTTGCACTTTTCAAAAACATGTAAATGGAACATTTTGTAATTTTCTAAAACATGTAAATGGAACATTTTGGACTTTTTCTAAAAAATGTAAATGGGACATTTTGCACTGTTGGGACAAAATTAATAAGTAGTTAACTCCAACTCAAAAATAACTTAAGTAACATCACAAGAAGAAGATTAACGTATATGAGGCCTTGTATTTTTAATTTCTGTGTTTTCTTTAGTTGTAATTAATTTAAATTAGAATTAAAACTATTTTGTATTAAATTTTCCTTTTTCTGCAAGTTTGATTTTACAGTTTCGCGCGTGTTGGTTTATGTTCCCCAAGGAAGGCTGAAATATAAAAGAACTGTTGCTTGAAGCAAATTAGGGCGCAGTCGCAGTCGCAGTCCAATAGTCAGTTCAGTCAGTAGCAGTAGTATTAGCTTATTAGCTAGCACTAGAAGTGCAGTGCAGAAGTCAAGTAACAGTTTATGTTTTTAAGAGAAGCATACACATTTTTCGTTTTGATGTTGTGGTTAATTAATTTGGATTTTATTGTAAGTCTCAATTATATTGTTTATTTGCAATATACAAAACAATAACAAATATTACGAAAGAATAATTAATTACAAATTCTAATATAATTTTATTACATTCCACGAATGATTCCACGTGATTGTTTGAAGGAAACAACGACATTACATAATAAATGTTAATATTGACTCAAATCCTTGTTTTCACCATAACTTATTTTTACAATTTACTTTAAACTTATTTATGAGCCTCAATTCCATTGCCTATTTTCACACATATCAAACAGTTAACACAGAACTTGAAATTTAGACTACCATTCCATACACATCATTAAAACCTGACTCCAATAATTTAATAAAATACAAAACTCAGCATAAAACAAATAAATAGTAATGTTGTGATACAATACCCAATTAAAATATTTTTTTGTCAAAGCGCTGTCAATATATTTTATTCTCGCATCGTGCTTAAAATATTCTTGTCACTTCATTTCACTTTTTAAATCTCATTAGTTATTATTGTTTCCAAAAATGGAAATTATTAGTTTCCAGAAAAATTAGATAAATAAAATAATTTACATAAATGGAATCGTGGTGTATGATTTGTATTTTCTTCACCGTCAGCTCCTAATTTTCCAACTTGATTTTTATATCTATATAACCATGTAAGAAATAGAAAACCAAATTATAATCTTCCACAGTGCTTAATATAATTATGTTATATAGCGGACTCAGCGAAGCATGATATTGGATAGAAACTTTAATGCAAATGGAATTTTATTACTTACACATTATCAAAGCATTTACAAAAATTATATTATAGTTGTACAAGCAAATAAGCAAGAGCAAGACAACAACTACAAAGCAATCAGTAATTATATAGTCAACAGAACAGGACGATAAAGCGCCAATTATTTTCTACTGAACTGTAAAAGAAAGCAAATGTTAATCTACAACGCCCGCGCATCAAATTATCAAGCATTTTAAATAGGATCATAAACCTAATAAATTCTAATTTTACCACCTGGGTACATTTTATATTTTAATTATTGACAAAATTAAATAGTGGCTGGCATATATACAGAATTTCCCTGAATTCTGTAAGGCCAGTGCCCGCTCCTCGTGAACACCATATTATACCATGTGATATAATGAGAACTACTCAAGCCAACATTAATTTATATCAGAAAGAAAGATCAAGAATGCTAAATTAGTTGAGCGCTAACCCGCATCTCCACGATCAGATATGGACGGACCGGCCACGGGTGACACATCTTCAAGTGATCTCTGCAACAACAATAATTATTATTAGAGGTTTCATTTAAAGTCGCAGAAAATTTACAAAAAACAACTAAACAAGTTTTTTTTATAAAAATACTTATTTTAATCATAGGAATTCCCTATACATGATGAACCAAAAGGAATCCCATATATATTGGTATATTAGTAAATACAAATATGGCACTATATACTGGAAATTATATTATATATTATGGTAATACTAAAAAACAAATTTAAAAAAAATCCGGAAAGCTCTCACCTGTCGTCTGCCAAATTCATTATTATCGCCTATTTCTGGGAGTATGGCTCGTAATAGGACGGCTTCCTCTTCCAACACCCTATTCTTTTCCTTTAAATCTCTTATTTCGTCTTGATTTTCTTTTGTTTGCCTTTCCAAATCCTCGACCTTTCTTTGTAATCGAAGTATTTTAACTTCAGGAAAACTTTCTGCGTATATTATGATTTCATTTTTTCGGCACCGCTCAATTGTTTGCTGTAGATCCTCGTCATTCCCAATTTCAAAGAACATAGAACCTGAAAAAAAAACAGTCCACGATCTTAAAGATAAATTCCATAAGGATGAAACTGCCAAACTGAAAGTTCTGCGCCTTTCCTATAATACTATAGGACACAAAATATCGGCTATACGCAGGGAGGTAGATATGCCATTTTAAGAAAAAATTGTGTACGCAACAAACTAAATTTAGTTTTATTCTTATACCATGCATATCGTCTGTGACGAACTAAAATGACCCATATCCAATTTAAGCTATAATCAAAATGAGCTATGTCATGAAAAACATGCGTCACATATGTTATTTAAGAGTTTTTGAAAATAGCAAAATGTTTTCAAAAAATGCAAAATGTTCTATTTACATGCTTTTAAAAAGTGTGCAATGTTCTAATTCCATGTTTTTGAAAAGTGTAAAATGTTCTAGTTTCATATTTTTTTAAAAGTACAAATAACTCTATTTGAATTCTATTTTATGACATGTTACAATATTTTTGTAGATAGTGGCTATTGTTTTTATAGCTACAAATGAACATGGGTCATTTTGGTTCTTCATTGACAATATTATAAAATAGTGTAATGTATTATTTTAATAATAATTTTCTTACCACGTTCTTTTCGCTTGAGGTTAATTTCAAAACACTGAGGGATGACACCTGCGAATCTCATCCAAACTTCATCCATAAATGTTTCCAGTGAGCAGAATTCCCGCTTTAGTCGGCGGCTTTCTCCCATTCTTTTCCGGTCTGCCTTGTACTCCACCTAATATTTAAATCCGTTTAATTGAAAACGTTTAAAGCTCTCATTTACAATATAATAATAATAGTAAATGGAGGAAACCATTTCAAAAAGCCAAAAACAAAAAAAAACACGAAAGCGGCTCAAAATTCCAAACAGGGCAAAAAGTCGGGTGAGTGAATATTATATAGTCTTTTTCCTGACATCCCTCCCCCGCCCTCTTTCCCAAGCAAGAGTTGACATTCTTTTATTATTTTAACTAACGTATCATAGAAAAACTTTTACAATTTTAAAAACTATATATGATTAAATATTTTATTAAAATTCTAAACTGCTCACGTAAACCGTGATGCGTCCCGTCATGCGTCCTGGGGCCATAGTAAACACTTAAATCCTATGACACACACAAAATGTATACTTTTACAATAAAAACTTAATAATATGGTCTCTAATTGTCTCTTGACAACACTCAACACTGCACTGACTGGAAGTTCAAAAATTATTAAGAGCTAAACATGACCATGCACTTGATTTGGTAATTATGTATATACATATAAATACATGGACCTCAAGTCCCACAGTTAAGTTAAGTGAATCACTGAATCATATAATGCAAAGTGTTATATCTATTGTGTTATTCAGTTATAGTTGCATGAAGGTCATGTGCATATTTTTGGACACTTGTTTTTGTAGAAGCTGGATGGCGGATATTATTTCCATTTTCCATATACAGCTGACTCTTACTCCAGGTAGAACTTGTTAAATTCCCTTCCAACTCCAACCCAAATAGAAATCTTATTAGGGGTCGTCCATAAATGATATCACGAGTAAGGTGGATGGATCTACTTGGATATTGATGACATCGCATGCTAAAGATAGTCATTTACGCAATGGTTCAGCTCATGACAGGGGAGTCTTAGGATCCTATAGAAATAGAGATATTTCGATAAAATTATTTATGGACCACCCCCAGTACGCAATTTTTTAGGCACAATATGCAGAGTAATTTGAACTTCCTCTGTATAAAGACATAGGGACAAAGGACAAAGAAGAGGAACCCAAGCTCAATGCTCGATTTATTTACTGTTTCTCTAAAAGGTATAGCGTACAAAGTACAAGTACAAAGTGAGTTATTTGCATAATATGTTTTTTGAAATGTTGAAAATGTTCTATATGGTGTTAGGATTGTGACCTTTTTAGTTTTTGTAGATAGTGAATTTTGTGTTTAGTTAAATGTGAATATAGGTCGTTTTGCGTCTTCAATCTCAGGATATTATAAATATATTACTCCAAGATATCATTCCAAGGCAGGGCCTATACACAGTGCAGTGTCCTATGACTCTTAACTGAGTTTGGTTGAGAGTTTCGTCCAGCAGTTTATTTTATGCTTTGTTGGTTCTAATTTTTGTGCATATGTACATTTCCTAATGTGACTATAGGGGATCCAGGGCCGGCGTGACGGGTAGTTCAGGTAGGTGGTCCACTGAACCAGGGCCGCGCTGCATTAGTGACCGGGCTCAGACTTACTAACAAAATAGTAGTGCAAAAACGGATACAACTTTTAACAGTGAGGGCCGTAACCAGGAGCTAGACCATATGGCCGGGCTACATATCGCGCCGGGCCTGAGGGGCTCAGCTTCACCTTTATATGCACGTCCAGCTTAACTTTCCTACCTCTGCACTTACCATAACGTTACTCTTGCCTATAGGTTACTTACTTATATTTACTTACAATTATGGCGTTTTTGTTCGTATGCCTTATTTTAATTTTTTCGTAACATAGAAAGTTTACCCTTTTGATTCTTTAGCCACGATATCGTGAAAGAAGAACCAAAATCACATTCATCCAATTAAGGCTAGAATCAAAATGAGTTATGTCATAAAAACAAAAAAAATGCGTCAAATGTTATTTCTTCATGTCTCTCCACAATTTAAAATGTTAAAGTTACATATTTTGGAAAACGTGCAAAATGTTCTAATTCCATCGTTTCAAAAATGTGCAAAATATTCTAATTCCATGTTTTCGAAAAGGTGCAAAATGTTGTAATTCCATGTTTTCGAAAAGGTGCAAAATGTTGTAATTCCATATTTTCGAAAAGGTGCAAAACGGTGTAATTCCATGTTTTCGAAAAGGTGCAAAATGTTGTAATTCCATGTTTTCTAAAAGGTGCAAAATATTGTAATTCAATGTTTTCGAAAAGGTGCAAAATGTTGTAATTCCATGTTTTCGAAAAGGTGCAAAACGTTGTAATTCCATGGTTTCGAAAAGGTGCAAAACATTCTAATTCCATGTTTTTGAAAAGGTACAAAATATTCTTATTGCATGTTTTCAAAAAGAAGCAAAATGTTCTAATTCCATGTTTTCGAAAAGGTGCAAAATATTCTAATTCCATGTTTTTAAGAAGGTGCAAAATGTTGTAATTCCATGTTTTCTAAAAGGTACAAAATATTCTTATTGCATGTTTTCAAAAAGAAGCAAAATGTTCTAATTCCATGTTTTCGAAAAGGTACAAAATATTCTTATTGCATGTTTTCAAATAGGTGCAAAATGTTCTAATTCCATGTTTTTAAAAAGTGAAATGGTGTATTTACTTGTTTTTGAAAAGTATAAAATGTTATGTTTACATGTTTGTGGAAAAGGTTCAAAATGTTCTAATTCCATGGTTTTGAAAAGTCTCAAATGTTTTATTTACATGTTTTTGAAAAATGCAAAATATTGTATTTAGTAACATTTAATTTTAAAAAGTACAGAATGTTGTATCTACATATTTTTTAAAAATGTAATTAAAAAAAATGTTATGTATTTACATATGTATTTTCGGAAAGTTCAAAATGTTTTAGTTAAATGCTTTTGAAAGACATGTTTGAATATTTGTGTAGGTAGTTGAAATTGATTTTAGCTAAGATTTCTATGTATGGTTTATTTTGGTTCTTCACAGACTACAAACAAAGTAAAGTAATTTACATAGTAGTACATAGTACTACATGTAAATACTTTACATAGTAAAGTCAATTTACATGTTTTGAAAAAAGGGGAAAATGTTTTATTTCCATGTTTTTGAAATGTACAAAAAAATATATTTTGCATGTTTTTGAAAAGTCTATATATTTTTTTTTACATATTTTTGAAAAGTGCAAAATGCTTCATTTACATGTTTGAGAAAATTGAGGCAGCGGGAGCTGCCTGTGCTGGCCCCATTATCATACAGCCAACAGCCAAAAGACAGACAGACAAGACCATTCTAATAGATGCTTAGAAAGCCAAACGCATTTAAACAAGGATCAGGAAAACGAAAGCAGGAAAGAAAATTGCTGATATTACATTCCTCAATTTGCATTAAGGATCGTCATAACCCGAACCGATTCGAAACCCGCTCGATCGGTTCGGGTTTCGGGTCGGTTCGGGTTGGCAATTTTTGCAACCCGAAAATTTTCGGATCGGTTCGAGTTTCAAATTACGTAACCCGAAAAACTCGAAGTCGGATCGGGTTAGAACGAAAAACCGATCGAGTTTTTTGATTTTAAGTAAATATACTTTCAACCTGCATTGCAAGTATATTGTGACTAATAATACCAATATTAATGAGTATACGATCATTATAATGTTCGCAAAGGTATAAAATGCTTGGCAAAGCATGTAAATGAGGGATGTTTTAAATTTAAACGTATTTCGTTGTGGTGGCTATCCGGCCGGCAGACGAAACGCATAACATAGTATTTCCAACAGACGAATACTAACTTGTTAGGTTGCTAACTACCAATTGGTATTAGAGTTTATTTATAAACGGTAGTTAGAAATGCTTAACTTCATTAAATAAGGCAGGAATAAGAGTGATCACTCAACAAAAATAGTCCCTTCTATTCCTAAATATTAATCCCAATTATATTTTGAGTGATTGTTAGCAGAATATAATTAGTAATACTACAATATTACTATGTATTTTTTACTCTTTGAAACTCAAAATATTTTATAGCCTGAGGCTGCAACCATATTATTATATTATATTGAATCCAAAGTTGGCGTACTGAATGTTTTTAATAAACTAAATTCACTGTGTTTAATTTTGAAATAAATTGTAGCTTTTTATCAAGTTTTTCGGGTCGAATCGGGTTAATGCCTTCGGGTTTCGGGTCGGTTCGGGTTTTAAAGACTTAAACTGATTGAAAATCGGGTTCGGTTCGGGTTTGAAAATTTTACTCGAAAATTTTCGGTTCGGTTCGGGTTTCGGTTCGGGTTGCCAAAAATCGACCCGTGACGAACCTTAATTTGCATACTTAATTATATTACACAGGTAGAAAGAATGTGACTGCATACTGCAAGGCTAACTTCAACCCCAAAAATTTTACACATTTAATCCCAGATGGCATCAACATATCGCCTAATAAAAATATGAAAAAATTAAAAATAGTATTCCGAAATTAAAATGACAGCCGAAAATATTTAAACTGCAACTTCTGCTTTACGTCGACATTTATTAAACAATCATGTCAAACCAAAAAAATTAAAATGTTGAAAATTTGTCTGTCACTATGCAAGAATTTTGAATTTTTTCGTTCAGGTACATACCTACTTTACATGGGTACTGTTAAAAACGCTAGAATAGCACGTTTCACGAGATTTCATAAGTTTCAGTTCAAAGAAAGGTAAACTTTTTTTTAAAATATGAGTGTACGATTTTATTACTATTTTCTTATAATTAACATAAATACTTAAACGTGTTCATTATTTCCAATAGTTCAATTTTTCTCTCATAGTCAGGTTCGCACAGGTCAGCCTTAAACCATGACTAAATCGCAACTTATCGGTAATCTGTAGCTTCAGTCTACGCTAGACTAAATTATTCACTGATTTTGCCATATTTTACAATAATTTATAGTAGAAATAATCATAATATTATTTCTATAAATTCACCAATATTTATAGTAAAACCATAGCATTAAACACTAATTATATCTGCAACATTTCTCGCCACCGTTTAATGCTTAATTAACTATCTACACTGCACTGTATTATCTTCATCATTATTAGAATCGTCAACTTCAAACTTCAATCCCATCTATTCCAGTAATTCCTATTTTCATCAATTCCTGTGTCAGCATCAGTAGCATTTCCTTCTACAACTCTATTCCAGGATCATACACCATGCTACTTGAAAACTTGAAACAACTTGAAAGTGAATTACAATCAGGACCAGTAGACCCCAACATCGAAATAAGAATTAGAAATAGAAGTTTCTTTCTCCATTCACCCCAGTAATTGCAATTCATGCCAGAAATTAATTCTTTCCAATTCTGTATTTGCTGAAACTTTAAATAGTTCCTAGAATAAGAACAACAATAATTGATAGATGAGACTTTGAAACATTTAAAGTCAGTGTCACAATGAAAGGTCAACGATCGGTCAAAAGTCATCATTGCATTGACTTCGAATTCTTCCAGCTGCAGTTTCTGAAGTCCTAGAATTTCAGTCTTTGTAAAAATATCTTCCTTTATTTCAAAATAAATATCATTTTGAATCAATTCAAGTGTCCACTTGTAATACGACTCGTCAATATAATCATCTCTTCACCGAATAATTCAACCGTATTATCCATTAGAAAATTAACTAGTATCTCAGTAGTAGACCCAATAAAATCTATCTCTGTACTTGAAATTGTCAGCTTGTTGAAATGTAGATTTTCATTTATTAAGTTTGACACATAGTAACTGTCATTTGACAATATTAACAGCGTCCACTCCCCACCGTCAAACGAAATAATTGATGCTGCAGTTGTTTTTACTACACCTGAATGAAGTCTGTCATCACTGTTGCCTATGATCTCAGCATCATCTAATAGTAGAATTTCAGGGATAAGCGACACCTGACGGCAGATGCCAAATTCAATACCTGCTTCAATTATACAATCAACATTAGATTTCGGATCAAAATTTACTTGTGATCGGTCTTCATTTATTTGAAAGCTTTCTTGCTCCTTTATTTCGATCGCCCTCTAGTGGCAGTAGTCAAAGACTAATTCTTCGTGTATTAAAACATCAACATAGGACTTTGGTGGACTTGGATTATGTTGCAAGTAGTCAGCAGTAAACTGAGAAAGCAAATTTGTACTGACATCAAAAGGCAAGGTACGGTAGACAGCGCCCTCTCGCCACCGTTTACACAATCTGTCATTATTGCATCAGTGCAATAATCCCCCAGTAGATTTTCTTCATAAGTGGTTGAGGCATCTAGTGTGTCATTCACCTTGTTTTCGTTGACCAATAGAATTTCACTGCTCCACTGTAATGATATCTTGCTCCAAAAGATATTTAGTTCAGTTATTCTGATCTTAAGTTTGTCAGTTAAAACAGCTAAATATTTCTTATTTGATTCGGAGATCAACTCAGATCTTTCAAATTCTTCAACCAAAATATATAACTGAACCGTTTCAAAGTACCATGGTCGCAATAAACGTTGAAATTCTGACTCTTGGTTACGTAATAAAAATTCAACGACAATTAGAACTTCGCTAGTATAGTAAATTTGTCGAGAATCTCTTGCTGCCAACAATATTTCTGGAATATTCTCAAATTTTGCTGCAGACAAAACTTGGAATAACAGATCTGAAGGTAGCGACATCTCTCGTTTATACTTTTCAATTTTATGTAAACCAGTTTTCAGTTTTCCCAAGTAATTAATGCGTTCATGATCAGCTTCGTTAGATTTGATAGCCTGTGTACTCGAATCTTGCTCCTTTGACAAAAATTGAGTTATTTCAATTTCGTCAGCATCTACTTCGCCTTGATCGACTTGTTCGAAATGCATTAAAAACTTGGTATAATTTATTTGACGTTGTAGCTTTCGCTTTTCCACTTTAAACATCAAATCTTCTATCTCTGCCTGTATTGCAGCTAGCTCCCTCTGACATTGTGACTTTCCCATTATTCAAATTGTTGGGCTAGTTAGCAGTACATACAGTCAGTCAAAATCTATAATCTCATGACATACGTAATTAGATTTTGCTGTCATAAAAAATGTAGGCACTTTATTATTGTTATCAGTAATATTACTCTGAATATTACTCTTCACGTCCAATTACAATTCAAATTACTCAAAATAATAAATATATTCATCAAAATATTTCAAATTGGAATTAACTATTATCCTTATCCATAGATAATCAGCAATTTCAGCAGTAGATAGGAATGGCAATGGTAGCGGTGAAAATTCAAATCAGTTAAGAGCTCTCTTCAAAAATCTTCTAATTTTAGCCCAGAAATTTTTCCAAAGCCAAAAGAAATGAGAAAAAATCCACACGCAATTTTTTCAGTCCAAAAAACATCTACGTAATGTCAATGTGTTGAAACTTTCCAGCGCAACACTGTCCGCCAGAAAAGTATTAAATATTTCAATCCGAATTCTAATCAGAAGAGTTACGAATCCGGCATGAATTCCAGAAACTCCAAGTTAACTCTCGTTTGAATTGAAAATAAATAATGTCTTTAAAATTCTGTAATAGTTTCAGTTGAAGTAGAGGACAGTTTTTCAACCACCGAGAATTTTTAAATTTCAAGTTTTTCCAAACAAGAACATTCCATTTGTTGATCGCCTTCACATTCCCTCCATATTTCTCAGTTAAAGTAAAGAACAATTCTTTAACCAGTAATAAGGAATTAGTAAAAGTCAACAGAACTCAGACCACAGATTAGGACAGTAACCAATTGCAACGCTCCCGTTTTCCGAAGCCCTCTGATTCCCCCCAGATTCCTCCAGACCAAGAAAAAAGAGTGGTTAAAACGGGCCTCGCAAGTACAGCTAAAATACTGTAGGTCAAAGGTCAAAAAATCTTCGAAAGACCAAATGTTAAAAACGCTAGAATAGCACGTTTCACGAGATTTCATAAGTTTCAGTTCAAATAAAGGTAAACTTCCTTTAAAAATATGAGTGTACGATTTTATTACTATTTTCTTATAATTAACATAAATACTTAAACGTGTTCATTATTTCCAATAGTTCAATTTTTCTCTCATAGTCAGGTTCGCACAGGTCAGCCTTAAACCATGACTAAATCGCAACTAATCGGTAATCTGTAGCTTCAGTCTACGCTAGACTAAATTATTCACTGATTTTGCCATATTTTACAATAATTTATAGTAGAAATAATCATAATATTATTTCTATAAATTCACCAATATTTATAGTAAAACCATAGCATTAAACACTAATTATATCTGCAACAGGCACCTACTAAAATACTTTCAAATAACAATAGATGCCATACTGCAACTACTACAAGGCATAACACAAACTTTCAAAATTTATTATTCTTATTGCTATATCCCACTTTATGGCATACAGAATTAAGGTTGAAAAGGCTTCGGGAGAATTTCTTTAACACTTGGCAAAACGTCACGCAAACCGTACCAGATACCTTAAAATTAACAAACAAAGTGCAAATTGTTTAAATGCTAATAATTTGAATATTTCTTGAAATGCCTTTAAATGTTCTAACTGCATGTATTTTTCAAAGTGCAAATTGATTAGTTTGCATGTTTTTTGATAAACTCAAAATGTTCAATTTGCATACAGAGTTGAAATGCCTCAAATGTTTTACAAGTTTTTGAAAAAGTGAAAAATTACACTCTTCTAGGATCATGAAATTTTTATTGTTTTACTGTATATACTGTGCATTTTATTGTCAGTTAAAAAATTGCTATGAGTCATTTGGAGTCTTCACTGACGATATAGTGTATAGCATAGTTGGTGGGTAAGTCACCTGGAAGGTCGTCCTGGACGTGAACAGAAACGTGTAGCTTCGGGTTTTGTTGGGAGCCCCAGACATCCGTCACCCGTGTCAGGATTGGACAATCCGAATTCCACGGCATCTTCCTTTCGTCGTAGTCAGCGTCGATTTTGAATGTAATCTTAAGCTTCTTTAAATCTAGACAGAAAAAACAATTATTATATCGTCTGTGAAGAACCAAGCAGCTAACAGCAATATCCACTTATCTACAAAAATATTGAAACATGTCTTGAAAGCATTTAAATACAATATTCATCACTTTTAAAAAACATGGATAAGATCAATTTACACTTTTTAAAAACTAGTAATTAGAACGTTTTACAGTTTTCAAAAACATGTAATTAGAACATTTTACACTTTCCAAAACATGTAATTTAGAACATTTTACTTTTTTTAAAAAAAAGAAATTAGAACATTTTATACTTTTCAAAAACTCGTAGTTAACATTTTACACATGTTTCCCATTTTGTTTTTACGACATAGCTCATTTTGATAGTAGCTCAAATTGGATATGGGTTATTTTAGTTCTCCACTCACGATATACTGTATTTTCTCTTACACTACGCGGGTCTCTATTAGAACGCAGGTCTCATAATATATTACATTTTTAGTACAAAATAGATATATAGTAAACTAATAAATAATAAACCTACTTACTAAATTAACTATAGAAGAATTAGCTCGAACAGGCACCCCATCGGAATCGGAATCGGTATCCGAGCACGACTGCGTTGAAAAATTAAGAGTCGTAGAAGTACAAGCGTTTTTGTTGTACAATCTACGACATGTTTCTACACTAAATCCAGTAAAGGCCATTTCAACCGCTGGCCAATTATCTTCCACACTTTCCAGCACCAAATTATTTTCTTCGCCACAGTAAGTCACATCAATGTCCAGCTCCACTTTTTCCAAATTGACCAGCGTCCACAAATGCTCAGCCACTTCCGGCTCCGGCCTGCAGAACTCACGCACTAAAAATGGCACTTTAATGCAAGTTAAATTCGGGAACTTTGGGTTCAGGAACCGAAACAAGTCTACCAAATTTTCAGATGTCGTCTCGACGCACAGAGTCCGTACCGAGAGGATCGGTGTTTTGCAGTAGTTGGCTTCAGCGTGGACGATGATATTACTCGAAATTGCAAAAATAGGAAAAATCCTTACATCAACAGTTCCGCTAAACTTAATAGTGAATGACACGAAAGGACTGGAAATATTTTTTCAGCATCTAGCCCAGCAGAGAATACGGGAGTTAAGTCCATTTGTGGCAAAATGTTGAAATGCATGGAATGGAAACACTTTTTAGACGGGGCAACGGAGAAACTTGAAGCTTTAGCAGGAGTAAAAATTGATCAAAATTGTCGATTTCTGTTAAAGTATCCGAAGAAGAGACTAAAAACCGGTTGATTATTTTTGTCACTTTTAATTGCATCTGAATTTTGCTTTTGTTGTCAACGGTTAAATTAAAGTCTTGATTTGAGCAGTTGATACACTTTAATTTTGGATTCGAATTTGAAATTACTTCGAAGGTGTTCTGGTAAATGTTAAACCAGCAATATGAAAAATCTAATTTTTTTTGAGGTGCAATTTATTCATGCGGTAGAGACACTGCGGAAAATTAGAGTCATTCATATTTTGAATCATTCATTCAGCTTATATACCTAATTATTTCACTTGAAGAATACTGATACTCCCTCATATTTTAGCAGAGCTTTGGAATTTTCGGAATCCAAAAATACACGGCATATTATACTCTCTTAAGCGAGCCCGCGTAGCTCAGTGCTTACTGCACTGATGTCTATGAACATGCTGTTTAAGCAAATGCTCGCTTCAGGTCTTGGGATCGAGACCAGCGGCGGTGGCAAGTTTTCCCACTGGGTTTTCCTTGTCCACAAGGCAGTAAAGGGCTCGGCGGTTTTCCTTGTCCACAAGGCAGTGAAGGGCTCGGCGGCTCTGAACGTCAATGTAAAATGAAGTTCGCCATAGACGTAGGCCCGACTAATGTTGGAAAGACAAAACCTGTGTGATGGCACAGTGAAGTGAATTCGAGGTCGGGCACCCTGTAAGAACTGCGGTTAAATCGGGGCAACCTCAAATTTATTTTTTTTTATTATAATTATTATTATAAGGCACATGAATTTTTATCATCTTACGCTTCCGCCCGCAGTACACAACATTAAAACATTTTGCACTTTAAAATCATATTTTTTTTGCCACAGCAGTTTTCCCTTCCTATTTAAACACATGTTGAATGATTTCATGGACCTGCTTATCTTTCAGCAATCCTGGAGATTCATATGCACATATCTACTTAATTGACCAGTCCCTTGTACGTACTCAACTATACGCGTGTACCAAACCTAAAAAACTTTTACTTTGAGCACTATTAAGCATCTCCTAAGCTATAAGTAGCTCCCTAATATTTATGTAATACAAGACCACGAACTCGCTTTATACTGTGCATTTAATTGTCAGTTAAAGATTGATACATGGAACTTCTCCAGACTTGCCTACTGGCGATATATAGGGTAAAGCATATAGGACGGTAGATAGGTTAGTTACCTGGAAAGTTATAAGCATATATGGATTGAGGTATATTACCTCAAAAGTCTCAATAGGTTTCTTGTTAAATCCAAAACCATAGTCCTACGCAGTCAGTACAAGTATAATAAATCATGAGTGAAGACGCAAACCGACCCATTTATATTTCCTTTTACCTATAGAAACAAAATGTAACCTATGTCTCCAAAAATATGAAGATACAGTCCACTCTCTACATAGCGTACTTCAGCGGACCAGTAAGATTAGTACGTTATGAGGAGAGTACACCATGTACAGATTTAAAAAAAATAGTATTATAGATGAAAACAATAAAAATGCTACTGTTTAAATTAATATCGGTTCTAAACAAATCAATCAAAGAATATGTTTAGTAATATTGATTGATAAGTTTGCAAAATCAGTTAAATCAAAAAAAAAAATCGTAACTTTTTTAACTGAGCGCTAAAATTTTTTAAATTTCTGAAAGTACACTATGTAGCGACGAAATTTACACTTAAACCTTATTTTGGGCCTCTGAAATTAGTACGCTATGAGGAGGTTTCCACTATGTAGAGGTACACTATGTAGAAGTATTATAACATAGAAAGCATAGGAGTTTAGCCGGAGATTCAGCCTCAGTACGCTATGTAGAGGTATCCACTATGAGGAGGTACGCTATGTAGAGAGTGGACTGTATTATCATTCTGTATGTAAATAGAACGTTTACAACTGTATTTCAAAAACATTCAAAAAGAACATTTGATACTTTTAAGGAATATTAAATAACGCTAACTTTTGTTTTACTACTTTTAAAAATTTTGTCAGAAAAACATTGAGCACTTTTCAAAAAAGGGGGGTTTAAAAAGTCTAAACTGTTCGAATTCCATTCTTTTAAAAAGTGTAAATTGTTCTAGTTCCTTGTTTTTGAAAAGGTGCAAATTGTTGTAATTTAATTTTTTTTTAAAGTGTAAATTGTTTTAAATCTATGTTTTTGAAAAGTGTAAAATGTTCTAATTCCATGTTTTTGAAAAAGTGCAAATTGTTCTAATACTATTTTTTGAAAAGTTTAAATTGTTCTTGTTCCATGTTTATGAAAAGGTGCCAATTGTTCTAATTCCAGTTTTTTGAAAAATGTAAATTATTTTAATTCCATGTTTTTGAAAAGGTGCAAAATGCTCTAATTCCATGTTTTCACAATGGTGCAAATTGTTCTAATTTTATGTTTTTAAAAAGGTTTAAACTGTTGTATTTACATGTTTTTGAAAAGTTGTCCACGTTCTATATAAGTGCTTTCAAGACTTATTTGAATTTTTTTTGTAGATAGTGGATATTGTTCTTAGCTACAAATGGAAATGAGTCATTTTGGTTCTTTACAGACGATATTGTTTTAATATGATATAGTGCTTGTTGACATATCTAATTTTAATTGGAGCATAAGTTAAAAATACACCATTTTCATACATGACTTTTGACAATTCCAAGTAAATGATAAAAGGCTTGAGGCTGTGCATAGTTTAGACCAGGAGCGGAAGGAAACTTTATTTATAGTCTCAGTTTGACCCTTTTGTCAATCTAAAGGGGAAACTTTCTTGGGGTCCCTTCTCTTTCCACAAACATATCGTCAGTGAAGAACCAAAATGACCCAAATCTGTTTTAAGCTAAAACTAGTATCAGCTATCTACAAAAAAATTCAAATATGTCTTTAAAGCATTTAAATAGAACATCTTGCACTTTTCAAAAATGTGTAAATACAACATTTTAAACTTTTTAAACACATGGAATTAGAACTTTTTGCACCTTTCCAGAAACATGGAATAAGAACTTTTTTCACATTTAAAAAAACATGTAAATAGAACATTTTACACTTTTTGAAAACATGTAAATAGAACATTTTACACTTTTTGAAAACATGTAAATAGAACATTTTACACTTTTTGAAAACATGTAAATAGAACATTTTACACTTTTTGAAAACATGTAAATAGAACATTTTACACTTTTTGAAAACATGTAAATAGAACATTTTACACTTTTTGAAAACATGTAAATAGAACATTTTACACTTTTTGAAAACATGTGAATAGAATATTTTACACTTTTCAAAAACTCGTAATTAACATTTTAGGCATGTTTCTTATTTTGTTTCTATGACATAGCTCATTTTGATTGTAGCTTAAATTGGAAATGGGTCATTTTGGTTCTTCAAAAACGATATCGCTCTTGTTTCTATATAGTTAGGTAGGTATAAGTATATATAAGAAAGCCTTATGAATTATGAACCACCTTGACAACGATATATAATTAGTTATGAGCAGAGGGCAGAGACGCACATCCCATGTACTCACATTCAGTGAGTGACTATCAAGGAATTAAAATATTCTTTCAGCCCATAGGAGCCTCTTCAAAAATACTCAAGTTGTATGTACTCTAACATGGTTCTGGTTCATAGATTTTGAATCTTTTTTTATTTTCCAATATTTCCAATTCCCAGTACGATTATTGTAGTGTTTGAACAAGATTAATTCATAAACAATCAAAGTAGATATTTGACTTGTACACATTATATTACAAATCAAGTATAAAATACACACACATAGTTGTTTCCCTGTTTTTCTATCATTTCTGTGCGGCAGTGGCAGTCATCCACTTTATAAAATTTGGTGGGACTTAATTTAGTCCAGAAAAATAATGGAGCCAAGCACACGATACATCACAGTTTGGGTGAGAAGATGATTATAAATTATCTATATAATTAATAATGCAATATTTATTTAAATACTCGTGATTAAAATAAAGAATAACGAAAAGATATTATATTATAGCTCTATTGTATTATTATATTGAAAATAACACTTATCACATTACACATCATTTGACCATTTATATATTATTTTATTTATAGAAATGAAATGAAATACATGCTCTGTAAACTCAATATTACTTGACACTATAACGACATGTAACTATAAGAAACGCAGCTTTACTATTTATTTTTACAGCACAACCAAGAAAGCAACACAAGAAACCTTACCGATATTAGATTTAAATTACCAAGGATCATTTGATCTTTGATCAAATTGTAAATAACCACTTTGTAAAAACCTAACAATGTTGTATGGGCTGACGCCAAATCGACTCAATGAATAAAATTATTATTATTATTATTATTATTATATTGAAAATGTTCCCACCCTTATTCGAGGGCCAGACGAAAGAATTCCGGTTTTAGGGAGCAATTTGTTTCCATACAAAACCCACCATTTTTATTTTATCCATGGTTTTCTTTGGTATACCAAAATATTGTATTTACATAGTTTAGAAAAGTGCAAAATTCTCTATTTACTTGGTTCAGAAAAGTGCGAAATGTTCTATTTACTTGGTTCAGAAAAGTGCGAAATGTTCTATTTACTTGGTTCAGAAAAGTGCGAAATGTTCTATTTACTTGGTTCAGAAAAAAGCAAAATAACCTATTTACATGTTTTGAGAAAAGTAAAAATGTTTCATTTTCATGTTTGAGAAATGTACAAAAAAAATTTATTTTGCATGTTTTTGAAAACTTGAAATATGTTCCGTTTACATGTTTTTGAGAAAATTCAAGGAGCGGGGGCAGCCTGCGCTGCTAGCCGCAATATCCGGCCCTATGCTTATTTCTACCTATCTACATAATTTATAACACTTTTTTGATGGGCATATACTTTTAATTCATTAGGTGGAATACGACAATGTAAGAAGACAAATCGGAAGGGGGCGAGGACTGAAGAAGGAATTCTTTAAGCTCGATAAACTCATGGCTCAAATACGTACACAATTTGAGGGAGCCATTCCCTCTAGTTACATACTCAAGCTATACCGAAAAGAAGGGGGTAGGAAAATTATTAATACTTTTTTAGAAAAACAAAATGTTATATAATAATAAAATGCAAGCTATAACATTTTGACAATTTAATTTGTTTTTCTTGTTCGACTATGTCTCATATTGTTTTTACAGACTCCACCATCATGACTTGTATCTCTGATGACCATGTCCTACAAGAAACTATTCAGCGAACAAGATCGAAAGACATCATTTTGTATGCAAGAAAAGGAGGTGATGTAATTATAACTAACACGTGTTTGTGTATTCTTCATGAGTGAATCGCATCACATGCACTTTTTCAAATCGACTCACTGAATAAATTAAAATTATTATTATTATTATTATTGTTATTATTATTGTTATTGAGTGATAGAAACTTCGAGATTATTTACCGCTGGGGTTTACAGGAAATATTAAAAACTTGTAAAACTCTAATAATGAGTAACTACGTAATGTTTAATTAGTTAAGTAAATTTTATTTTGCCCAAGCTTTCCTGCTACTGACGTGACTGCTAGGTAAAGCCACAATTAAAAAGAAACTAGGCACACAATCAGTGATTAGCTTCCTGTTCCTGTTGTCTTTTAAATTATTGTTCTGCTGTATGAGGATCTATTAGGCAATTATTTGCAATATTTATCAACTGTGCCTGTGCTTCTAATTATCAAAAGTTGAACCAGCGTTCCCGATTTTTGATTTTTGTTTTCCCTAAATTCATTTTTAATGTCATGCACAACAACTGCAATAAATAATTATAATGGTAGAGTACGTAATTAAAATCAATTTAAAAGCAGCGAATTATAATTCAGGAAGTTCGGCTAAGCAGCATAATTATTTGAATTTTAATTTTGCGTTGAAATGTTATAAAATAGTTAAATTTGCTAAAAATTTGATTTCCTGTCTTTCATTATTCAGTGAATGTCATTCAAAGGTGAAGGTGCACGAACTTCTATTTTCATTCAAATCCTGCAACTTTACGAAGCAAAAGTAATTTGTGGTTTATTGCCTGATTTACTTTGCTGTATTTATTAATTATTGCATCAAGGAATTACATGAACTACTAAAGAAATACCTTTACAATACTTTAACGCAAGGGCATACTAAATCTTTAAAGCCATGCTTCCGAAGGCCGCAGGACTCCTGAACTTTTATATGATACTCATTCTTTCAAAATTACGTGTTTTACCTATTGAAATAAATATCAACACAGGGACCATACTGCAGCAAAATGTTATTTGGAAAAAACGGTTATGGTGGCTATACTTCTGTTTAATCTGTTTGACATCGTTCAACCCAAAGATGGGCCTTTTGAATTTATTCCTAAAAAATTCCTACTTCCTATTTTGAATTATTAACTAATCCTATTTTTTTACCCTACCCTACTTTTTATTTTTAGTTTACCCTATTTTTTACCCTACCCTACTTTTAATTCAAAGCTTACCCTATTTTCAAACCTACCCTACAAATTTTACCCTACATTTTGTTATCCCGTTAACTTCAAAATATTTATTTTTTTAAACGCATAGTACAGGCACATATTATTTGTTCCAAATAATTTAGGAAAAAACCAAAGCGATCAACTAACGTTAGATTTGTCGCTGTTAATTCCGAAAACTAAACTAAAATATAAGGTAACCAGGTTGAAAATGAAGCGGAGCCGGAGCGGTGGAGCGAGTAAATGCTGGATGAGTGGGCGAGTCGCCGTGCTTTAGTTCAGAAGTGAATGTCGAAAAAAACTTTAAAAAATACGTATTCCGTGGCTTGCCGCTGGTTTGATACTCTATGAACCTAAAGTTAATGAACGACATGACGTTTATCACTATATATAACAGTGGCAAATTTTACATGAAAAGCCCAACTCTACATTTTTTCCAACCATCCTACTACCCTACCTACTTTGAAAATTGTAGGTGTCCCCTATTTTACCCTACCCTACTTTTTGAAATGTACGACTACTATGCCTACACCCTACCCTACTTTCTCAAAATTTAGGCGAAAAGCCTACTTTTTACCCTATTTGTAGGGCCTACTTGTAGGTAGGGTCCCATCTTTGAGTTCAACCAAATTATAAAACTGATACAATCACTTCTGTACCCGGAATATTTTAATATTCACCATTTTCCTATCCACGTATCAATTACTATTGCAAGCAGTACAGCAGTACTAGTGAATGCTATCTTGTTTGTACTGCATCCGGATATGTGTATTTCACTTTTTAACACGTATTTTACAGGGAAAATAGCAGAACCGCAACAAAATCCACGTCCACAACGGGGAATATTGTCAGGTTCTGGGTATTCGTTTGCAGAGTTATTTACTTTAATATTTCCAATTATTGCAATTTCGACAATCATAATCTTGACTGCGATAATACTTTTTTATCCTAACATGAGTTTTTTACTCTACAACACGGTGAATGCTGAATTTCATAATAGGATTACATTCATAGTAATGTTTGGGATTGAGATCAGCATTTTGGCTATTGTCGTGTTTAGTATGTATTTTTGCGTATTGAATATTTTGCTTTTTATTCTTGAAATCGATAGCGAAACGAAAAACGCTGTTGGAGTATTGAAGTGTTTCCACAGACGGAATCCGAATTCTTGTTTGTATTATTTCCAAGTTGATTATTACAAGATAATAATGGGCTGTTGGCGTATTCAACTGTTAATAATTTATTTCAACGAGATCTTCGCCTACCTTATATTTACATTAAGAGCTTCTTTTATTGCAATCTCTATCTTTGGCTTAGTATGTGGGATTTTGTTCTTTGGAACAAATCCAGATGTAGGCGGTTTTGGAGTTTTTATATCATGTGTGGTAACTTTATGCTACGTTATATTGTTTGGGAGGTCTTTTGTAATCACTGAAAGACTCAGTAAAGTCAAACGAAAGGTTCTTCACTGGTCGCAAACACAGTTAATTTGGAATCAAAGACGAAACATTGGAAAAAGTCAAATTGAAAGACACAACAAAAAGTTTGTTTCAGAAAATCTTCTTGTTATTTACAAGTTTGGAAAATCTATTCGAAATATTGGAATCAAAGTGGGAAGATTTTATACGCTGGAGCGAAGATCAACTTTAATTTTTTTAAACTTCGTTTTGAGAAATGCTGGAAGATTGCTGGTCACTTTACGTACGTACCACTGAGCGGCGGGTACGTGTAGCATATTGTTTTACAATTAATTTTAACTATGCGTTGGATAGTTGGATCGTTTGATGAGAATGTATTAGGTAAGTACTTTTAATTAGGAACTTTCGCTATTATTTAATTATTTTCCCCTCAAAATTACTTTTACATAGTTGGATTTGAAAGTTAGCTTCATGTTGTCTTTCATTTTGTTCTGCTGTGTTTGTGTGTGGATGTAATTGTTAGGTACATATTTGCAGTATATTCTAACTGTGCCTCTTTATAATTATCGAAATATTTAGAATTTGTATGTAAGTTTTTTTTTACTTCCTAGGCCAAAAAGTCTACTAAATAATTATAATGGCTGATGAATGACGAAACAAACCCTAATGAATTACATGCATTGGAATATGATCCTAGAATCTTTTATCTGTTGTATATAGCTCGATTATTTAAATTTAAATTCTTTGTTCAAGTGTTGACTAGCTGAACTTGATACTGATGTCAAAGTCCACTTTAATTTATTACTGATAGTTTCAAAATTAAACGTTTTACCAATAGAACTGGACTTCAAAACTCTGGAACAATGCAACAGCAAAACGTTATTTGGTGAAAACGTTTATGGCGGTTACATTTCTGTTTAACTTGTTGTTTCACAACCTTTAAACCAATTTTATTGAAACTGACAAGTTAGTCATTGCCAACTGGCTATCGCTTTCCTTGGATGTTATCAGTAGCCAAGCAGATCCATTGAACATGCGGAAGACGTCATTTGTGAACCATCCCTTACATGTTTTTAAAGAATATACCAGGTACATATTTTGTTAGTTTTGCAAAATGTTCTATTTGCATGCTTTTAGTATCATCACATTGTTTCTTGAAGATAAATATATTATACTATCACACGTCGAAGTAGGAACTGTCCGTTTATTGGAAAAGTCCTAAATACGGAAGCTTTTACGCATTCCAGGTTTGTCCGTAAATGATACCATGGTAATATCCCTATTTTAGGATCCGCTGGTCATCGGCTTAAGCATTGCGTAAACGGCTGTCTTTAACATGGGATGTCATGAATAGTCAAAGAGGCCCGTGGAGCCTACCGATGACATCATTTGTAAATGACGCCTTAATCGTTAATTTGGGGAATTTAGATTATGTAGGTACACTCTTAGAGTTGTGCTTGTTAATGCGTAATAGAGTTAAATACAACTTCGGTAGTATTTATTCCGAGAGTAAAAGAAATAGTAGACGCCATGAACAATACTATAGATACCAAATAACGGCTATGGATTTGAATTCTCAATTTCATAGACGGAATAATATTCATTCCAATATAATAATGTAAATAATAATTGTCATCACAATAACAGCAGTACAACTCAGGAACCATGACAGATCCTAAGTTGTAATTTTTTAATATACAATATATAATGATGATGTATAATAATGAATATATATGGATAAAATGTATTATGTATATGATAGATAACAACTTATGTATTTTACCGTTGACTAATAACTTTTATTATTACAGTACCCCCTCCCGTAACCGAACCTCCCTTATCCGAAACCTCCCATATCCGAATGGGTTTTTCGGTATCCGAACCCTCCCATATCCGAACAAAATTTCGGCGATGTGAACAAAATTAGGGATAAATACCAAAGTGGATTAAAACAATAAAAAATTACTAAATTTTTCCAAGCCAAAGCCAATTAGATATAACAATAATACTATGTTACTTTCAATTATACTTTCAATTATACTTTCAATGATAAATTGCTCTAAAAATGGCTAAATTAACATTTGTGTTGCTCTAAACTATACAAATACATATTGCAATTAAAATATTTATATGTACTTCTTATGTTATTGTATTTATTATAAAAACCTCTCATATCCGAATTTTCTCGTATCCGAATGGGGTCTGTTCCCAATTAATTCGGATACGGGAGGGTTTACTGTATGTGCCGAGTCATCGTCCCATTCATTCTAATGCAGTAAAATCGAAATGTAAAATTAATTACGAACTAACAGACAAGCCATACGCATCTCATAATTATTATTACTCTGAAAATAAATAAAAGTTCTAAACTACCTACCTACTCGTATTCCTATCTTTACTTTTATTTATCATACTTGGAGGTGGAGGAGATAATATAAAACTCGTTACAGTATAGTTTATTAGGTTGTATGCGTAATCTATTAGAAATAATTAAAATAAGTTCCCAATTTCCCAAAATAGCAGGACTGTCAGTCCGACTGAAATCCTTGCCACATAATTTATAGCACCATTGTGTAAAACCTTAGACTGTAGATGTAGAACATTCATGAACCCATTGCTGCCCGAGTCTAGTCAGACTAGACTAGGAGACTAGGGACTTGACTAGACTTATGGGTAATTTTGGGTCATCTGACTAGACTTGACAAGACTAGCCGGGCTTATAGTTTCACCTGACTAGACTAGACTAGACTACTCGCGCCTAATTATTATGGTGACTAGACTAGACTTGACTAGGCTGTATTCCTAGTCACCCCGCCTTTTTGTATTTACATTTCCGCATTTGAAAACTCCATTATATTCTTAAATTTGTACATGTAAACCATCGGCATTCATATTAGCGTGTTTATGAGCTCTATATTTCTCTAATTTGATTGCATAAATCAATGCATGTCCTAAACTGAGAAGCATTTGCAACTTTTGCTATTTGCAGGTACTACATAAATTAGATTCGAATCGAAGGCAATATAACGGGCGAAGAATATTATAGTTTTTGCTACGCTGGAGTGACAAACTAATGTTGTTTCATTAAAAATTAACGTATTAGTTATCTTTAGAAACTCTTATTGTATTCAGATACTCAATTTTATCATTTTAAATAATTTTTAAGTCTTAAAACAACCGAAACCTTGAATTTATAGTTAATTAATAACAGTCACTTAATAACTGCTCGGTATACACAGAAAATAAAAAATGTATACGTAAAAGCATTTGAAAGTTGGCCTTCTGTTGTTTTCCATTTTGTTCTGCTGTGCTGGATGTGGATTTAATTATAAAGTATGTATTTGCAGTATTTGTCAACTATTTCCGTGCCTCTAATTATCCAGTCATAGCGAACACTAGGCATAACATGTAAACTAGGCAGTATTTATTAGAAGAAAGAATCGGAATAATCAGACTACTTTTAAATAGTACAAGCCCAAAGTAACTCGACTGCATTTTACGTTGTTTCATTTGATCACAGTGGCCCGCCAAAGTTTAAAAAAATATAAATTTTAATGATTTGCAACCCTAGTAGAGAGAGAAAAACACAGTTCTCATCCGATTTTGATAATTTTTATTGTTTTCTAATCCTCAGAGTCTTTTCTAAAAGAAATTTAAGGATTTTTTAAAATTCGAAAATCTAGTTTTAAAACAGAAACGTTGTTTAAAAATTGGCCTCAAATATAAACATTCCTTGGATTTTTGATAAAACAACAATTACTTATCAATGCGTTGAAATTTCATTCACAACTGTGGTAGATAAATTATTATCTTGTATGCACTGTCAAATGCTCGTTGATAACTTGGAAGTAATAGTAATAATTAGGTAGGTTAGAGTAGAAATAGCAATAGACGATTATTTATTCAGTTCAGGAGAACTAATCAGTAGTTGTAGCCACGAACAAGTCCAGATACTAAATACTTACTAAGAATCTAAATTCCCCAAATCCATAGTCAGAAGAACAATAATTACAATATAATATTAATAATAACGCCAACCCAATAACAATAACATCAGCACAATTTCGGAACCATGACAGTATTCATATGATAAAAGTAATCTATGACAAAATAATTTACTTGTATTTTAAAATACTTGACCAGCTTTAACGATAAATATACCATTTAAAAAGTAATAATAGCTAGTAAAATTCAAATAAATAAACGCGCTTAGCGCTAACGTTTAAAATTTTTAAAGAACGCTGCAAAATTCCCTCTACAAATTCTTGTGAAATATTTCAAAAACAACAATACGGATGTTTCTACTTTTTACGCGATTGATATGATTGCGAATTGATATGTCACTGGGTCAAATTGGATGTTTTTTTAAAATTTAATTTATATGTTTTATAAGAAATCATTTAAAACTGTTTATGTCTGCACTTATATCTAAACGTTGATTATATTTGCCTAATCGTTACCGTTTGAATGGTATTTTATTTTTGTGGAACCCTAAAAGACAATGGTATGTCATGATTATGACTGTTAATTAATTATATACATACATACAGAAAATACTTGTTTATGTCTAGTCCAGCCTTACATACAAAGGTACGAGAGTGCACTGGTTTGCTCAAGATCTTGGCACTTCATGGCAGTGGTTTCATACAAAATTAAGTAAGACGGACGAAAATTACAATTGAGAATTTTTCAGCTCATTTAAGTTAGACTAAACAACAGTTTGTATAATACGTAATATAATGTACATGTTATTAACGCAAAATTGAAATTAATTGTGAAACCATAAACTATACGTACTTAGTGTACTCACCGCCTAATGGTATGTACGTAAAGTTACCAACAGTCTTCCAGCATTTCGCAAAACGAAGTTTAAAAAAATAAAAGTTGATCTACGCTCCAGCGTATGAAAACTTCCCACTCTGATCCCAATATTTTTAATTGATTTACTATACTTGTGAATGGCAAGCCAATTTTCTGAATTTAACTTTTTGCTTTGTCTCTCGATTTTACTAGTTCCAATGTTTCGTCTTTGATTCCAAATTAACTGAGTCAGCGACCCGTGAAGAACCTCTCGTTTGACTTTACTGAGTCTTTCAGTGATGACAAAAGACCTTCCAAACAATATAGTGTAGCTTAACGTTACTGCGCATGATGTAAATACGGAAAAACCACCAATAGCTGGATGAGTTCCAGAAAATAAAATTGCACAGACTAAGCCAAAGATGGAGATTGCAATCCAAGCAGCCCTTATGCAAATATAAGGTAGGCAAAGATCTCGTTGAGAAAAATTATTGAGAGTTGAATACGCCAAGATGCTAATATTATCTTGTAAAAATTAATGTGGCTATACAAACGAGAATTCTGATTCTGACTTTGAAGACACTTTAATTCTGCAACAACTCGTTTCGTTTCGTAATCAATTTTAAGAATGGAAAGCAAAATATTCAGTACGCAAAAATATATACTAAACACGAATATTGAAACAATGCCGATCTCAATCCCAAATGTTGCAATGAGCGTGATCCTATTATGAAATACAGTACTTATCGTGTTGTAAAGTAAAAACTTCATGTTAGAATAAAATAGTATTATCGCAGACAAGATTATTGCTGCCAAAATTGCAATAATTGGAAATAATAAAGTGAAAAACTCCAAATACTCAGATACAGACCATTTTCCTAGTCGTAGACGCATTTTTTGTTGCGGTTTTGCAATTTTTTCAGTGAAATACGTATTAAAAAGTGAAGTGCACATATCCGGACGTATTACAAACAAGATGGCATTCACTAGCACTGCAGTACCGCTTGCAAGAGTAAATGTTACGTGAATGGGAAGATGTTGAATATTAACATTTTCCGGGTTCAAAACTGATTGAATCAGTTTCATAATTTGGTTTAACGATGTCAAACAGATTAAGCAGAAATATAGCCACCAAAACTGTTTTTTCCAAATAACATTTTGCTGCCGTATGGTCCTGGAGTTGTTGTCTAGTTCTACAGGCAAAATGTTTAATTTTGAAAGTATAAGTATCATAAAGAGGTTTAGACGGACTGCGGCCTTGGGAAGCATAACTTTTAAGATTTATTATGTATTTATATTCACCTGTAGCAGTATGGAATTGTATTAAAACTGAATTTATTCCTGCAGTAATTACTTAAAGCAATAATTTTTAAATACAACAACGCCAATATTCCACAAAATACCTTTGCTTCATGAAGTTAAAATAAAACTTTCGTACCCTATTACAACTTTGAATTAAATTCACTGAATAAGGACATACAAGAAACCAAATCGTAAGCAAGTTCGTCACTATTTGAATATTTCAAAATTTCAACGCAAAATTTAAATTAAAATAGTTGAACTTCCACAAAGAACTTCCTGGATTATAATTGGTCTTACTTATACTGTTTTTAGCAACATACTCTACCATTATAGTCAATTATTAGAGGTGATGAAAAAAAATAATTTAAGGAAACTATAAATCAAAACTGCTGACTCAAAAGATAGTTAGGCTGAGGCAGCATATTTGATAAATACTGCAAATAATTGCCTAATATATCCGCATTCCGCTTACAGAAGAACAATAATATGAGAGTCAACAGGAAGCACTAATAAACCTTGGATTGTGTGCAGAATTGTGATTATTAATTTTATTTCCTATGCCGAGCAGTCACTTTAGTAGCAGGAAAACATTGACAAAATAAAAATTACTTAATTTACTTAATATCTCTATTATTCAACTATTAACTTTGTAGGCACTTTCATTATCTAATTTCCTGAGGTTGACGATTAAGGGATCGTTCACAAATACGTCATCGGTGGACTCCATACGTCTCTTTGACTATTGATTACATACGACATCCCACGTTAAAGAAACGCCGTTTACGTAATGTATAAGTTGTTGACAAGAAGGACATATAGGGTCCTAAAATTGGAAATTTCCAGCACATCATTTATAGACGAACCCTAACTTGGAATATTTTATAGCTTCCGTGTTAATGACTTTACCAGTCCTAAGCAATAATTATGTTTTTATTCAAGCAACTGTGAAAAATAGCTTGACTTTGTTTTAACTTACAACTAATATTAACAACTTTAACTGTATATCTGTAAATGTTAATAACGCTCTGCGTACAAGGAAAATATATTATACGGTTGTATTTATCTACATAATAATCTAGTTTTGTTTTAAAGTTGCTGAGGTTGACGATTAAGGGGTCGTTCACAAATGACGTCATCGGCATACGTTTCATTAGTCTCTTTAAATATTGATGACATTCCATGTTAAATATAGCCATTTACTCAATGTTTAAGCTGATGTTAAGGGATTCATAGGGTCCTAAAGCTGGGGATATTTCCATGACGTTATTCACTGACGAATCCTAATCTGGAATATGTAATATAGCTTTCTTTCGTGTTTATGACTTTTTGGACTTTTCCAGTTTCAACTGACAGTTCCTACCTCGAAATGTTCTAACCACTAACTACGAACGACAAAATCTCTTGAAAATAATTGAACTTGCTTCCATTCAATTCTTTTCGAGCTACATACTTTATCGCCTTGCGAAGACATGTTGCTTCTGAAGATCGCTTTTGTTGGCTGACGATAGTCAACATTTATGGAATTATCAAAAACAGCGAAATGAATATGTAATAATAAACACATGAGTACATTAACATCAACAGTACGCAAAAACAACAAATATACAAATACAAATAACCTATTCAAGCAGCCAAAACACACAAACGGGGCAGTTTGTGAGCATTAATTAGCAGAGCTGCCAGAACACCTATTGCCAGAAACTTCTTTCAAACTTACAAAAAGAATTATACCTTAACTTACGAGTGAACCGCCTCTCTAGGGTGTTACAATCCAATTTAAAAACAAGTACATACCGTTGATTGACCCATTGAAAGCACTACCCTTAAAACAGTTATTAGGCAGCAACTTTTGCCCTCCATCCACAGTTGAGTGCCAAAAATCAAAAAATATCATCTATTCTTTTAGCTTTGCCACCCTGCAGCTCCTTCATTTTTCATCCGTTTTTCTGAAAAACGGGCTTGTCATCTGTAGTACATTTTTTAAAATACATAAGAAATTTAGGGCATTTGGAAATTCAATAAAATTTAATTTTCTCTAAACAATTGAAAAACATCTTTTTTTTGAGGCCCTTAAAAAAATTAATTTTATAAAACAAATAAAAAGTTGTGAATTTTTAAATCTCTACTTAACATCTAAATATCTAATTTTTAATCTTCAAGAAACAATATGATGATACTAAAAACATGGACACAGACTATTCTTCATATTAAAAAAACAAGTAAAGGGAAATTTCTGCACATTTCGCAAACGTGTAAGTACTTAAGCGATGGTTCACAAATGACGTCACCCGCATTGCAATTAGGTCTACTTGGCTACTATATATAGACATCCAGCGAAACTGATCTATAGCCATTCGTCAATAGCTAAAATTTCAGTTTTAATAAAATTAGCTTAGCGATGTGAAAGTTGTGAAACGGGTTAAACAGAAGTGTAACCACCATAAGCGTTTCCTCCTAACAACATTTTACGGTTGTATTGTTCCAGAATTGAAGTTTAGGCGGACTGCAGCGGATGGCTGATGCCTTTCATAATGTAGAATATATTGTAAATATAATATACTTTACTATATTATGTGACTTTTCACTTTTGTTTTATATGATATGTAGTACTGCGTGGAATACGTATTATAAAAGCTGCACCTTCACCTTGCAAGTTAATTAAAATTTAAAAAATAAATTAAAATACCTTTCTCTTTCAATGACTACATTAATAGCGCTGTACCATAAAAGGTACACACATAACTTAATTTGGTTCTTTATTTCCTGCAGTTGACGATTTCTTGGAAGATCTTCCTTGTTCATGACTTTCCCGGTAAACAAACATGCATTTCCTGTTTCCTATAACCACGACCACGATTCAACTTAAGAGGATATTTCCTACTCATGTAGAATGTCGCAGAAATAAAATGCAACACAGGTTTTTCTGTGTGTAGAGAGAAAGCACAAAATCTCTAAAGTAATTTATTAAATTAATCATAATTAATACCACTACTGATTAATTTTCAATTCAACTACAATCTAAGTAGGTAGTAAAACCTATGCAAATGCTGCCAATCCTTATGCTCTTAACGACTAACTACAAATTAACGTTGTAGTCATCACGGAAGTACGTTTTGGATCAGTTAATATAACAAATTCGAATAGTAATATTACATACAAATATAAACTACAATCTACTTTTCATAAAGTTTCAATTTTCATCAATATTATTACACTACTTTGAGAATCGCTGGTTAGAGAAAAATCATGACGTATGTTACAGTCAAATTCCAAAAATAATCTTGTATTTTTTGGAATTTTTCTCAGTTCTACAAATCGTATTAGGTGTTAGTTAGGCAGGGGTGGACTGGTTACTTTTGGGGTTATTTTTAATGACGAGGTTTGACAATCAGGGGGCCCAAGGCTCCCGTTTACGAAATGTATGAGAAATTCTGGGCCCGTTTCGAATTTCTCGAAATTACTTATATCCAGTCCGCCCCTGTAGTTAGGCTAAATTGAAATTAATTGTAAACCTATAATATACGTACTCGTCGCTTAATGGTATGTACGTAAAGTGACTAACAGTATCCTTGCATTTCGCAAAACAAATTTAAAAAAAATAAAAAGTTGATCTTCGCTCCAGCGTATGAAATCTTCCCACTTTGATCCCAATACTGTCAAATCCGTTTATAAGGGAACTGGGAGGACTGACCTTTTTTGTCCCGTTCAACCGGATTCCCGTTTAACCATTTAAGGGATTTCCTGATTAACCGAATGTTATTTACAATTTTAAAAATTATTTTATTTTGAGTCAAAAAAATGCCAAGGGCAAGGTATTTACAATACAACGTTCTTGAAATATAGTTATTAAGATTCGATGAAAAAGTCAGTTATTGCGGTTTGTCTCTGTTTAGTTTCATTTTGACTAACACAAACACTAATATTATGAAGATTCGAAAAAAATTTTTCCTCAGTATTTGTCTGCGCTTTAAAAAATTGATAAAGTTTTTGTATCATTTCCGTAGCTTGAGGTACAATTGAAACTGGCAGGGATTTTTTTACTTCTTCTGTAGTATCTTCATCTAATACCTCATCTGATTCTTTATATTAAGTGATGCTACGGAAATACTAACACGGAAAAAAGCTTTGATCTATAAATAAACCACCTACTTACTTATATGAAAGATAATGTAAATGTTGAGATAAATGCAGTCTTGTAGTCAAGTACACAGTAGAAAATACGGTAGTATTTTTAAGAGAGGTAGTAAATATTTATACTGAATTTGGGTCATTTTATTACAATTTCCCTTATAAACGACCTAAAAAGGCCTCAAATGCATAGAAAAACAGTCCCTTATATCCGATTTTCCCTTATATCGGTTCCCTTATATCCGAGTATTTTTAACATTAAAACATAGGCTGGCCAACCAAATATTTTAAAACTGTCCCTTAAAGCCGTTTTCCCTTAAATCCGGATCCCTTATAAACGGATTTGACAGTATTTCGGATGGATCGTCTATACTTGTGAATGGCAAGCCAATTTTCTGAATTTAACTTTTTTTTGCTTTGTCTTTCGACTATTTCCAATGTTTTGTGTTGGATTCCAAATTGACTAAGTCAGCGACCAGTGAAGTACCTCAAGCTTGACTTTACTGAGTCTTTCAGTGATGACAAAAGTTACAAACAATATAGTGTGGCATAAAGTTGCTGCACTTGACGTAAAAGCGCCAAAACCGCCGACATATGGATTAGTTACAGACAGAAAATACCGCCGGTACGAATGGGCTCAGAGCGACTTTTACTGGTACCACTTCACGTTTGAGTTAATTTTAATAAATAGTAAAAGACAGCAAAAGAAAATAGTAATAAGTTTAGCTAAACGATTTTTTAAAATAATTAAGCAGGTTACATATACAGATTGTAGCTTCCTGGTTGATATTAACCGTAGCACGTTATTCAGTAATGAGGTTTGCAATCAGCAGCCATTGAAATTAATTAGTAAATTGGGCCAGGGAAAAAAAACATTTTTGGAAACACATAAATCATACTTTTGCAAAAGCTGACTCTAAAAGTCAAGATAATTGGATAATTAGAGGCACGGGCACAGTTAAAATATAATTACTGCAAATATGTACCGAATAATTACATCCACAAACAGACATAGCAGAACAAAATGGAAAACAACAGGAAGCTAACTTTCAAATCCACCTACCTACATATTTTTTTATTTTCCGTATACCGAAGAGTTATATGAGTTGCAGGAAAACAGTCAAAAAAATTGAATTCAAACAGTCCACCTGCGTAATTAAAACTCCCTGAATTATAATCGCAAATAAATTGCTTTAGTAGTGTGCTTAGCCATTATTCAATTATTAGACTTGGACCTCGGATTTAAAAGTAATTTTGAGGGAAACAAAAAATTAACTATAGCAAAAGTTGGCAATCTATTGATAATTAGAGGCACAGGCTTATTCGATATTTACTAATTATAAATACTTACCTAAAACTTAATACATCCACACAAGAAATGATCTAATTTGGTTTACAATTTCCTGATACTGGTGATTATGTACGTGGAAGACAATTTCTATTATACTATAGCATATAGCAAATAAGAGATTGGTTTTCTCGTTGGTTTTGTATGTAGAATGAAATATTATGCCGTAGGTACTTAACTTTTATTACTTTGCAGAATTTTGCATGTTAATTGCTTAAAAAAGTGCAAAATTTTATTTCATCACTTTTTAGATTTCATCAATATTATCACATTAACTTAAGAATCGCTGGTTAGAAATAATTCACGATACGAAACACAGTCAAATTATTAAAGCAATCTCGTATTAACATTAGACATTTTTCAGCACATTTCAGACTAGACAGTAGTTTTTATAAATTAAATATACAACAAATTCTGATTTTCATATGAGAATACATTGCCAATACTATAAAATCTTTCCTATCTGCTTGCTATTCATCGTTAATTATTAGCACTACATACCAAATTATGTGGTGGTTACATATAATTGAAATTAATTGCAAAATAATATACTATACGTACTGGCTGCTTAACGGTATGTGCGAAAAGTGACTAACAGTCTCCCAGCATTTCTCAAAACGAAGTTAAAAAAAATGAAAGTAGATCTTCGCTCCAGCGTATGAAATCTTCCCACTTTGATCCCAATATTTCGGATAGATCGCCCATACTTGTGAATGACAAGCCAATTTTCTGAATTCAACTTTTTGCTTTGTCTTTCGATTCGACTATTTCCAATGTTTCGTCTTTGATTCCAAATTAACTGAGTCAGCGACGCGTGAAGCAGCTCTCGTTTGATTTTGCTTAGTCTTTCAGTGACCACAAATGACCTTCCAAACAATATAGTGTAACATAACGTTGCTGCACATGATGTAAAAGCGCCAAAACCGCCCACATCTGGATTAGTTTCAGAGAACAAAATTGCACAGACTAAGCCAAAGACAGAGATTGTAATCCAACCAGCTCTTAGTGTTAATATAAGGTAGGCGTAGATTTCGTTGAAATAAATTATTAACAGCTGAATACGCCAACATGCCATTATTATCTTCATCTTGTGATAATCAATGTGGGAATACAAACGAGAATTCTGATTCTGACTGTACTGGCACTTTAATTCTACAGCAACTCTTTTTGTTTCGGAATCAATTTTAAGAATGAAAAACAAAATATTCAAGACGCAAAAATACATACTAAACATGAAGACTGATACAATGCTGATCTCGATCCCAAATATCACTATAAGCGTAATCTTATTATGAAATCCAGTACTTATCGTGTTGTAGAGTAAAAAATTCATGTTAGGATACAAAAGTATTATTGCAGCCAAGATTATGATTGCCGAAATTGCAATAATTGGAAATAATAAAGTGAAAAGCTCTGCAAACGTATATTCACAAACTGACCATATTATCCGTTGTTGTCGACGTAGATTTTGATGTTGCTGTGGTTTTGCAATTTGTACTGTAAAATACGTGTTAAAAAGTGAAGTACACATATCCGGACGTAGTACAAACAAGACAGCGTTCACCAGTACTGTAGTACTGCTAGCAAGAGTAAACTGTACGTGGATGGGAAAATGTTGAATCTTAAAATATTCCGGGTACAAAACTGATTGCGTCAATTTCATAATATGGTTTAACGATGTTAAACAGGTTATACAGAAGTAAAGCCACCATAACCGTTTTCTCCAAGCTACAGTTTGCTGCTGTATTGTCCCAGAGTTGAAATCTATTTCTAAAGGTAAAATGTTTAATTTAGAAAGTATGAGTATCATATAGAAATTCAGGCGGACTGCGGCTTTTGGAAGCATGGCTTACTAAGAATTAGTATATACTTATACTTATTAACTGTAATAATATGTTATTTTCCTCTATTAGCCTGTAGCTTGTACTAGTATTGAATATTATAAAAACAAAAAATTTATTTTTACAAGGATAATTTGATGCAATAATTAATAATTTTGGAATTACTTTTGCTTCAAAACGTTGCAGGATTCGAATGAACATATAACAGTTCGTACCTCCGCTTTTGAATGACAGTCACTGAATTATGAAAGACAAGAAATCAAATCGTTTGAAAGTTCTGTCAAAAATTTAAACATTTCAGCGCAAAAAAAATCAGATAATTGAGCTGCTACAAAGAACTTCCTGGATAATAATTCGTCCTACTTAAACTGTTTTTTAGTAGCATACCCCGCAATTAAAATCAATTATTGTAATTTTTGGGCTTGAGAGTTACAAATAATTTTTAGGAAATCATATATCAAAAAGGTTGACTCAAAGGATAATTAGAAGAACAAGCACATTTGATAAATACTGCAAACAGTTACCTAATTTGTCCGCATACATTATCAGAACAATAATATGGGAGGCCACAGGAAGATAATAACCTTCGATTGTGTATAGAACTACCATTAATTTTACTTCTTATGCCGAGCAGTCACTTCAGTAGCAGGAAAATTTGGGCGAAATAAAATTTACCTAGGTAATTAAATATACGTTATGTACCCATTATTAGAGTTGAATACGCCCCGTAAACCACAGCAGTAAATAATCTCGAAGTCTGTATTATTCATTTAATTACTTTGCCGGTACTTTTATTTCTTACATAACCTAATTTTTCCTGAACCTAAATTTCCTGAAGTAGACGATTAAAGTGGTCGTTCATAAATGACGTCATCGGTAGGGACAATGGGCCACTTTAAATATTGAGGAATTTCCATGTAAAGATAGCCGTTTACGCAATGCTTAAGCTGATGACAAGGGGGTCATATAGGGTCCTAAAAATTCCAAAGGGTCCCTAACTTGGAAAATGTGATAGCTTCTGTGGGCATTACTTTGTTAATTTTCCAGTAAACGGACAGTTCTTACAACGAAATACGAAATTTCCTACACCCACCAACGATCAAACATAAGAGGATAGTTCCCCCACAGATGAATAAGTAATGTAGGAACAAAAGGCAAAACAACATTTTATGAGTGTAGCAAAAGCTTATTAATTTTTTATTGTTTCTGAATTTTGTAAACTTAAAAATGTTTTAACATTGCCAATCAAATCACAGTAATGAACTACAAATAAATTTAAATAGGAATCAGTCAATACTCCAATCTACTTACGCTGTAGATTTTCTCTCTCTCTGTTACGAGACTTGCTAACGATTAAATGCAAGTTTAAAAGCCACCGAGATCATTCAACTAAGATTTATTTTGTTAGGTACACTTCTTAAAAAGTGACATCAAAATGATGGAAAGTCTCGTATTTGCTAAATATTAGAAAGTTTGACAAAATATTACTCGGGATAAAACCTAAAAAAAGTAAAAAAGGGAGAAATAAATGTGATACACTTATGAAAAATAAGTTTTATTCAGCACAACCTCACTTTAAATGAAATCGGAATACAGAAATACAATGGAAGTGGAAGGGCAATATAATATTGCGCGAATGAAGACTCAAAATTTTCCATTTTTGTTTTTTGGCTGCAAATAAAATGCACTATTTTTAAGAAACAATGTGATGATACTAAAAGCATGCAAGTAAAACATTTTGCAAAATTAAAAAAATATGTAACTGGAATATTCTTCAAACCCATGAAAGGAATAGTTCACAAATAACGTCATCTGTATCGTCAATGAATCAACTTAGTTACTGCGATGACATCCAAAGATAACGATAGCCATTTGGCTATTTGGCAATGGCTTCAATTAAATTGGTTTAACGATGTGAAACAGGTTGAGCAGAAGTTGCAGAAGTGTATCTTCCGTAAACGTTTTCTCCAAACAACATTTTGCTGTTGCATTATTCCAGAGTTGAAGTCCAGTTCTATTGGAAAAACGTTTAATTTTGAAAGTATCAGAATTAAATTAAATTGAAGTTCAGGCCATATTATGTTGATTTCTGCTTTTGTGATACTAACCTAATACATTCTCATCCAACGATCCAACGCGTAATTTAAATTAACTGCAATATGTGACGGATTTCTAAACAAGCTATGCTATGCCTAGAAATGAACACAGTTGGTCTTGTGTTCGTAGTTAAATGTAACTATTAAATTGGATAATATATAATATAAAATGAATATACGCAATTAAATATAAATATGAAAGTAATTCATCTCGCTTCACCACGAGGGATACAACTACAAATAAATATAATAAAGTAAATACTCAAATCCCTGAGCATAATTATATTTATTCTTGGTGCAGGACAAGACAAGACAAATTACAAGACAAGATAAAGCACAATTTACTTAGCGGAGGTCTGGGTTTATATAACCCCTTGGACTGACGAGCGACCATAAGAGAGACACATTAATTAGCATTAATTTACAGTTATATTTGGTACTGGACATATCAATCACAAAATACAAGCTATGGATTAATTATACACAAAATACAGGTGAGCGGTGGCCGGTGGCCCAAACCAATGATGCATTGGTTTGTGCTAGAAACAAAGCATTGGATTAACATAGCAATGGGGTTGACATTAGTTTACATATTCAAGTAATAACTACGTAAAGTAATGAGTTGGGATACTATTCTAATACAGTACACAAAGCATCATATATCAACAATAATATTTGCAGAGGCAAGAATGAAGTTTGACCGAAAATAACATACAAAAAATGAATCATGGACTTTAGCATAGGAAAATACTTACTGCTAGAAATTAACGTACACATGTATACACGTGTTTAAGACATACGAAATATTGCTTTAGTAGAATGCTTATAACTTTATAATTCCCCAGAATACTTCAACGCGCTTATATTTATAGGAAGCCTAGATATTGAGCTACATGCACAATATCTAACATCGCTCCTCGCTCGTCTTATACAAATGTGACATAGATGTAAAGTTAGTACGAATTACATATGCATGCAATAACATGTAGAACTAAAATGCCTATAACATTATAATTCTCAATAGTATTTAAAAGCGCCGATAACTTATAAGGGAGCTTGCAATTATGACGTCATAAAATTTGGGGTAGTGGGGGTCTGGAAAAAAGGATCTTGTATCCCTTATATTAATCATGTACATACGGAATCGTATGACTTGAGGGGGGGAGGGGTTAAAATCGAGGGATTTCGCTTGACATCATAATTGCAAGCTCCCTAAGTAGCCTACATGTAACACTATATAAACAATATCTAGCCTCAGTCACCGCTCTTCGTATTCGAGTGTGACACCAAAGCAAAGGTCATGCATTTTACCTGTATTCACTATGCATGCATATACATAATGTACATTAGAGCTTACGGGTAAATATTATAATATAGTTTTACATATAGCATTATGACGATATGTAAATAATCGTCACAAATATCATATACCATACGTACTCGCCGCTTAGCTGTATGTACGTAATGTGACCAACAGTCTTCCAGCATTTCGCAATACAAAATTTAAAAAAATGAAAATTGATCTTCGCTCCACCGTTAAGAAATCTTCCTACTTTGATTCCAATATTTCAAATTGATTTTCTAAACTTGTGAATCACAAGAAAATTTTCTGAATTTAATTTTTTGCTGTCTTCCGATTTGACTTTTTCCAATGGTTCGTCTTTGATTCCAAATTAACTGATTCAGCGACCAGTGAAGCAGCTCTTTTATTAATTGGAAACCTTCTGAGTTGTAGAAATTACGAATTACGAACCTACAAGTAGGTCAATACGTAATTATATTACAGTGGTTAAGAGGTTATTATTTTTAATATATTAATTATTTTAGCCGTTTGGAATTTAGTTTAAGTAACTATTTTGTTGGCTCTGCAACTATTTTGTATATAAATTTGTAATCCAATATTTATTCGCGCATTTATAATTAAATCAGCCTTTCGAACAACGTAGAAACTAATTTTACTGTGACAGTTTTCTTGTATGTAATTTGTCCTGAATCAATTACTGCAATTAAGGATTTTATAACTTTTCTATCAAAAACATTTGAAATAAAACATTTCTACTTAACGCCAGCTGACAAAGCTGGGCAAAAAATAACCTTACTCACTTCTTACCTTACATTTTTCGCTAAAAAATTACCTTACCGATATCTTACTTTTGTTTAAAATACATTACCTACATCTTACTTTTTCAAAAAAATTACCTAACTTTATTTCTTACTTTTTGAAAAACAATCTTCCCTACATCTTACTTAACTTCAAAAATAACTAGTAACTAATAACTTTTTTAACTAAAAAAGTTTATTATTGACTTTTTTAAAGCACCCTTACTTGAAAATTAGCTTAATAAAGATACAAAAAAATCAGGTTGTAAGCAAAGTAGTGTCTACTATCCAAGATTTCATTTCTAAAAATTCGCACAACCGAAATTATTGAATAATATAATATAGTGCTGGTAAGAACGCGGTAAGGAATATTTTTTTCCTTACTTTTATTTTTTCCTTACCTACCCCTTACCTTACTTTCTGGCCAAAATTTCTTACCTTACCTACTTTGTAAGCTTACTTTGTGGGTAGGGGCCCACCTTGGCCAGCTAGATAAAATGTAAACAATGCAGTGAGAGTTGACAAAAGTATTATAATTACATTAGGAATAATTTAAACATAAATTTTGGTTGAGTAGTTAGGTCTTGAGGGTTTATGTCTATATCATGTATGTATCGTACATATTGCTAAATCAACTATTTTATACCTAACGACCTAACTACATATATCTAGGTTTATGAAAATTAACTATAATAACTATAAGAATAATTGTGCGGCAGGGCTCTTGGTGCATGAACGAGGCTCGCAGAAGTAGAGCGTCGCTGCGGAAAAAGGGGAAAGATAAAAATATTGACGAGTTTATTCCGTTGCCCCGCAATTGCAGTCATTTACTTCACTGACCTCCACATAAACTGCAGTGGAATGTGCATTGATTTGATAAAATAACCTTTCGTAGTTTCTTCCTGGAGTTACTTGAAAAGATTAGAGATTAGCTGAGTTCAGCCGTCTGTCTTGTGTATCAGTATGAGATGCGTTGTGCAAACCAAATCTGCTAAAATACTAATACTTATACACTAACACACTTTTCCTCCAAGCATGTAGCTAGAACATTTTGAAACCAAACTTGATTTGCATTTTCCCTAGATACGTAATAAATATTTTAACCTTCTTTCTTATTTTTTAGGTTCTTCTCTTTTCTAGGTTTTTTTTGACATAGTTTATTTTTATTGTAGCTCAACTTTTAAGTGGTGACTTTGGGTCTTCATTAACGATTTGCATTTCTACTCAAATTATTCCTGTTTAGTCATTTGTTGCGTGGAATGAAGACTGAGCCTCGGATTCAGTTAATAAGAATAATGAATATGAATGAGTATATTGGATATCAGGGGCGTCGGAACCTATTTGATATTTGTGTGAGGGGGGGGGGCAAACACCATGGTCAATTTTTACCGTACGGGGCAGGCCTATGCTTTAACATGGGGCATCCGTTTTTCTGGGGGGGCACTCTGCCCCCCCTGCGCCCCTGGTTCCGACGCCACTGTTGGATGTACCGTAAGGGATATTTTTTTAATCCGCCAGACATTTCAGAAGCCGCCGCACAAAAACATGTAAATAGAACATTTTGATATTTTGAAAAACATGCAAATAGAACATTTTGCAATTTTGAAAAACATGTAAATAGAACATTTTGCACTTTGGAAAAACATGTAAATAGAACATTTTGCACATTTGAAAAACATGTAAATAGAACATTTTGCACATTTAAAAAACATGTAAATAGAACACTTTACACTTTTGAAAAACATGTAAATAGAACATTTTGCACATTTGAAAAACATGCAATTAGAACATTTTGCTCTTTTAAAAGGCATGCAAATAGAACATTTTGCATTTTTGAAAAACATGTAAATAGAAAATTTTACATTTTTGAAAAACATGTAAATAGAACATTTTACACTTAAAAAAAACATGTAAATAGAACATTTTGCACATTTGAAAAACACGCAAATAGAAAATTTTGCACATTTGAAAAACACGCAAATAGAACATTTTGATTTTTTCAAAAAGTGTTTTTGAAAAGCTCAAAATGTTCTGGGAATGGAATTTTTATTACGTCTTTTGTGGACGAGCCCTAAGTGTACGTCACGAGTAGAATACAGTAAGTAACATACCACCCCCACCTAATGCAAAGGACAACGCGGACAACTCGACCTCAACAGCAGCCAGCAATTAAATGGACTTACGACAGAATGACTCTTCACCGACGATATGTCGCATGTCATTTTAAATATAGCCGTTAATGCAGTGCTTTAAAGTCATCATAACTTGGTGGCGGGTTCGTTCTAAAAAGGAGTCATAATTTGGATGAAGTTATCTATGAACCTTCCTTTGTCAATTTTACTTGATATCTTGCTTGGTCGAAGAATAAAAAATGTTGTTGCTTTTTATAAGTAATACTATTAATACCGTCGTCAAATTATGACCAACGAATGATTAGAGTACATACACAGCATATATGTAAATAAACAATAACTATACTTGGTTGTTAAGCACGCATAAAAATGCTAAAACACAGTGACACCAGATACTGAATGTGCTTAAAAACATACTAATGAACAGATCTCCTTCAACCCATTCCACTAGACATTAAAATAAACCACGGCGGCGGACAGCAAGTTTATCTTATCAATTAAGAGGCTTCAATTCCACCACTCACCTCCACTGCCCTCAATAGCAATATTTTTTGAGTTTCTTCGCTTCTGCTCTCCATCCAGAAAAACAGACACGTTTCACAATGACGCACATTTTAAGAGTTAGTGGACAGTGGACTGACGTTTAAAAAATAATTTAATCAGCCCTTTCGAACCTTATGTCATTCAACTAATTACTTTTGATAGATATTTAACAAAAAATAAATCATACTTTGATTTCAAATATCGCCTGTGCGGAGTCAAAATAACTCATACTCAATTTAGTCTAAGATTAAAATGTGCTATGTAAAAAAACCCTAAATCAGAAATACTATCGTCAAATAATGAAAGCGACTTTTTCAAAATAGCAAAAATTGTTTTAGCTATAAAATTAGTTAGAGTTTAGTAGAAGACTGTCAGGGCCGGATAATGCGCCCAACGCAAGCAGCTCTCGCTGACTCTATTTTTCAAAAACATGAAAATGGAACATTTTGCATTTTTCAAAAATATGAAAATGGAACATTTTGCATTTTTTTAAAATATGTAAATGGAAAATTTTGCATTTTTCAAAAAATATGTAGATAGAACATATTGCATTTTTCAAAATAATGTGAATGGAGCATTTTGAATTTTTCAAAAACATGTAAATGCAACATTTTTGTTTACCAAAGGAAACTTTTCTATAAAATAAAAACGTTTGTATGTCAATTAAAAGATAATTTACTGTATTTAATTCGCATGCTTTCAGTAGCATTATATTTTATTACTTTTGTACGTGGAGAGCATTTTGTTTTAACCTGAAAATGGACATGGCTTATTTTGATTCTTCACAGACGATAGGATGTCTATCATGAAATTGCGAAATGCTAAAATACGCAAAAGGAAAATAAACCTTTATATTGTGATCGGTCAAGGGGCAAATGGACAATGAACCTTTGTTTAAACTTAAAATCAACATTTGATTACAACGAGGGCGAGGGAGAAGCAATTACTTTTAGACTTTTAGTGCGTCTATATAATCCGAGTGTCTTCTGGACTGCGGCAGTGTAACTTTTCAGTCCTCTTCTGACACATCAACTGTCCTCAACTGTAACTTTAATTTTGGTTTGCCATTCCCGTAATTTTAAACGCAGCTTAAATTAATTTGCAAAATCTCTAAATATCATTTTTGCTACATTTATTAATTACAAGTTATTGCAAAATAAATCTCTAACTAAAAAATTTGTTTTCCACGTAGATTGTTGTTTATTTTGAAAACTGTCCACTGCGTCAATCTTCAAGATGCAATTTTCAAGATTTAGCGCCTGCATTCGACTTTGTTTAGTCGTTTTTGTTCTTTTCGCGATTGCAATGGAGCCCATTGCGGCTCAGGTTGACAATGAGACGACAACGACATCGGAAACGGGAACGGCGGAAACGGATACAAACACAGAGGTAACCACAAGAACGACTGGCTCAGCAGTTCCTTACTTTACAAAGCACTCTGACTTTGATAATAATTACATTTCACTATTTTTTTAGCAGAATTTAGGTTGGTGGTCGCCCATTTGGGAATAATATAAACGCCCGGTGCGAAGGCGTCTCTTTCCTGTTTATGAGTACATAATAATATGGCGGTGAGTTTAAAGTGCACCTAATTCTAATTTAACACTGATTTCCACCCTGCATTATTATTTACGTGGCAATGTTAAGCGGTCATCTCCTGTTTTGGTATTGGTTTAAATGCGTGTTCCTACATTTTAAAGGTGGAGCGACAGGTGAAGGGGAGGGGCTTCCAATTTTATCCAGTTACCTTCCCACATCAGACGACCCTCTTCACTTGTTCATATACAAAACCAAATAATGACGCCAGTTAAAAATTCTGTCGTAATTGTGCGGCAACAAACTACTTTGTTCCCTTTTACTTTGTTGTTTTAAACAGTCAATTGCCAAGATGTTAAAATCTGACATACAAAATAAAAAAATCAATTACTGGGAGTCTTTTCATGCCATTTACGTGCGTTTTTTGTGGTTGTTTTGAAAAACATTATTTGCATGTTCGCGAAATCAGCTGGAGTTTTTACGTAGATAAACGGTTTTACAATTATCATATATTCATCGTTGCATTCCAAGTCTCTGTTAAAAAGGATAGCACAGTAAAATTCTGAATTAAAACCAGTTAACAGACACAAATACAATAGAAAGCAAACTTTAAAAATGGAGTGTTAGGGCTCAAAATAACTAAATTATTTTTATTAATTAATTTGTGTACTAAATATGTATTGCATATAGAGAAATATAAGTAGATAATATATTATACTGTATAGGTAGTTTTATACTAATACTACTAACCATTTACCTGACGGTACCACAGTATTATTAGCAGGTTAGCTGGTTCACACGTGGTAATGACGTCGACCTCCCTGTGTCATGTGTGAATAATTACTATCACCCAGTACGACCAATAAATAACCTTGTAACCTTGAGTGTGCAGTGCAGCAGAATGTGATTTGCGAATTACCATTATATCATATGTACTGTCCGGAACGTTTATTATTATTATATGGGCTTACGCCATGCCAGATCGATTCATACGTACGACAGGCGTCGGTAGCTCATTTAGTGGCGACCTGCGTTCTTCTGCTATTTTTGAGGGGAGTCTGCAATAGACATTACGATAACGCCTTGGCGGCGTTGGTCTCTTTAAGACCCTATCCCTTCGATATAATAATAGTAAAAGTACTGACGCCTTTGTTAAAAGGCAATAATTTTTGAATATAAAATGCGATTTTTTTTACCACGTATAGTTATATCCCAATTTCATCAACGACGTTGGCAGATAAATGATTATCTTATAATAATTATGTACTTATAAAATAATAGTAATTTATTACAACATAATTTACTGGTACTTTGAAATACTTGGCCAGTTTTAACTGGCCTTTGAAGGGTAAAATGATTAATAAAGTTCTAATAAAGAAACGCGCTTAGCGCGATCGCAAAACGTTTTAAATTTTAAAAAATAAAACGTTTTTACATTTCCTCTAAAACTGCCATGTGTGAAATAATTTGAAAACAACAATTCCGATTTCCTCATTATTTACAAAAATTTCCTTCCTCAAAATGAAATGTCACTCACATTCAGTCAAATTGGTAATTTTTTTTAATTACTTTTTTTAAAATAAAAAACCGATTAAAACTATTTACGTCCGCACTAATAACTAAACGATGATTAGATAATTAGATTTGCCTCATTATTACCGCTTGAATGGCATTTAATTTTTGTAGAAGCTTAAAGATAATAATATGTCTGTATTTAATGTTAGTTAAATTATGATTTTTCATATGAAAATACATTGCCAATATACTAAAAAATGTTGCCTACTCTGCAAGCTATTCATAGTTAATTATTGGCACTACATACTAAATAATGTGGTAGTTAGGCATAATTGAAATTAATTGCAAAATGATAATATATATATATACATCAAGAAAGAAGAAACGGTAAGATATCTGGGTGTTAATTTTAATAATGAAATTTCTTTTGATCCTGCTTCTTCAATCAAGAATTTTACTAAAGATCTGCAGAATTTAGTTGGGACTCCTATGTTATTTCCAAATCAAAAGATTGCCATTATTAATCAATATTTATGGCCTGGTCTTACCTACTCGTTACAAACAGCCCCGTTAAATAAATTGCCTAAAACATTTCTTGAAGATTTAGATAAGCTAATTCGGAGTGCTGTCAAAGATATCCTTGCTATTCCTCATGATTCTCCTAATGCATTGTTGTACACCTCGAAAAAGTGCAGGGGTCTTCAAATAATGAGATCTACTTGGGAAGCATTTATTTAACACTATAACATTTGTGTAGTCTTATTGAGTTGCAATGACCCTAATATCCCATTTGTTAAAGATTTAAAGTCGGAAATGGAAAGCTGCATTGTAGCTTTGCAACTTGATGTGGATGAAGTGCAGTCTATGCTGAATTCACGCCCCAAAACAAAACCTGGCAAAACATTAAGGGAAACTTTGAGAAACCAAGAGTATGATCAATGGTGTTCATTTCCTCTCCGAGAACAAGGTGTTGAATTGTACAAAGAGTGTCCATACGGAAATAAAATTATTATTGAAAAACGTGGCTTAACGTCTTCAGAGTGGTTGAATACTTTAAAAATGTCTGCTAATGTATATCCCGTTACAGCAATTCCAGGTCGTTCCTTAGAATCATCCCTTTGCAGGCACTGCAAAGAGAAAGAAACCCTCGCTCATGTTCTAGGGAAATGTCATGTGGGAAGCTTACTGAGAAATACTAGACATCATGACGTTAGAACTATTATTGCTGATCATTTGAAAACGCTTGATTGGATTGTGCATGAAAAAGTGACTGATGGTGCTTCAAAAAGGGTTGACATCATCTGCTGGCGAAAAGATCTACTGTCAGCGTACATTCTGGATCCCACAATTCGTATGGAGCAGTCATGTAGTCAAGCTGAAAAAATTAATATAGAAAAGCAGGCGCATTATAACCCATGCATTCCTTACTTTTTGGACAAGTACAAACTGAAGAAGTTGGAAGTGGTTGGACTTCTCGTTGGAGCTCGGGGCACTATAACTGAGTTCTTTGAATCATTTCGCAAAGAATTGCGTCTTCCATCAAAAATGATTGAAGAAATCGTAGTTGCTACAATTCGAGGCTCATGCCGAATCGCCCACAATCATTTATATAATATGAATTTATCCCATAGTTGATTTTAATTTGATCATTTAAATTAATGTTATTGTTTGATATACAAAAATCATATTTAACTTGTAAATAATGTGTTTTGTTTTTACTGTGTCTTAATGGCAAGCGTAATAGTGCGCCAGTTGTAAATAAAATTTTACTATCTCTCTCTCGCCGCTTAATGGTATGTACGTAAAGTGACTAACAATCTTCTAGCATTTCTCAGAGTTTAAAAAAATGAAAATTGATCGTCGCTCCAGCGTGTGAAATCTTCCCACTTTGATTCCAATATTTCGAATAGATTTTCCAAACTTGTGAATAACAAGAAAATTTTTTGAAACTAACTTTTTGCTGTTTCTTTCAATTTGACTCTTTCCAATGTTTCGTCTTTGATTCCAAATTAACTGAGTCAGCGACCGGTGAAGCAGCTTTCGTTTGACTTTGCTGAGTCTTTCAATGACTACTAGTGATCGAAATGGTCTAGTCTGGTCCGGGTTTTATGGTCTGGTCTGGTCCGACATCACCGGACCAAACCAGACCAGACCAGACCACTTCGGACCAGTAAATCTCAAAACAAAATTTTTCTCAGAAATTTCGCCTAAAATTTTGTTCCGGATTTAAAAAAAAATAAATATCACTCATTTAAAAAAATTGACTTTAAGTGTAATACATAAATATATATGTACATAGTTGATTCAAAAAAAAGAGCAGAAAACAAAATTATACTGCCGAATTTTCTTAAAAATTCTGCATATGGTCGGACCAGTAAAATCTGGTCTGGTCTGGTCTGGTCCGAAAAAGTCTGGTCTGGTCCGGAATCCTCGGACCAGACCAGACCAGACCAGACCAGATTTTACTGGTCCGGACCAGACCATTTCGATCACTAATGACTACGAATGACCTTCCAAACAACACAGTGTAGCATAACGTTGCTGCGCATGATGTAAAAGCGCCAAACCCGCAGACATCTGGATTAGTTCCAGAAAACAAAATTGCACATACTAAGCCAAAGACAGAGATTGCAATAAAAACGGCTCTTAATGTAAATATAACGTAGGCGAAGATCTCGTTAAAATAAATTTTTAACAGTTGAATACGCCAACATGCCATTATTATCTTGTAATAATCAATGTGGGAATACAAACAAAAGTTACTGTGGAGATACTTTAATTCTTTAGCAACTCTTTTCGTTTCGAAATCAATTTTTAAAATGAAAAGCAATATAATTAATACGCAAAAATATACACTACACATGCAGGCTGATACAATGCTGATCTCAATACCAAATAATCCAATGAGCTTAATCCTAATATGAAATTCAGTACTTATCGTGTTGTAGAGTAAAAAATTCATGTTGGGATACAAAAGTATTATTGTGGTTAAGATTATTGCTGCCGAAATTGCAATAATTGGAAGTAATAAAGTGAAAATCTCTGGAAACGAATATTCAGAAATTGACAGTATTCCCAGTTGTGGACGTAAATTTTGATGTTGTGGTTTTGCAATTTTTTCAGTAAAATACGTATTAAAAAGTGATGTGCACATATCCGGACGTAGTACAAACAAGACAGCGTTCACTAGTACTGTAGTACTGCTAGCAACAGTAAATTGTACGTGGATGGGAAAATGGTGAATATTAAAATATTCCGGGTACAAAACTGATTGTGTCAGTTTCATAATTTGATTTAACGATGTAAAACAGGTTAAACAGAAATATAGCCACCAAAACTGTTTCCTCCAAACAACATTTTGTTGCTGTATTGTCCCGGAGTTAAAGTCTATTTCTATGGGTAAAATGTTTAATTTTGAAAGTACGAGTATCATATAGAAATTCAGGCGCTGCCTGAGACGTGATACCGTGTGGACGTGTAGTGAGTTTAGTGCTGCTAGAGATTGATATTTTACACGAACAAATTAACATACGAAAACATAAATTACATCCTCTTCTAGTACTCACTTGCCGCAATCCATTAATATAATTCGTGACTAATTTATTCGTACTGTTTGTCAGTATTAAGACTTTTTGTCAAAAACCTAAATCCATATTGTAAAAATAAAATTAGAAAAGACGCAAAGACACAAAATAGATTACGTGACCATAAGTGCAATATCAGCGATTCCAAAACTCATTAAATTTAATCGTACACTCATCCGGTTTTAAATCTATTCAATATGTCACAACAAAATCCAATAGTTTCAAATTCCGAATATCAGCATTTATTGCCTTCTTCAACATCAGAGGAGGAAACTATAGCAGTAGTTAAGCCAAATTCAAAGCCAAATTCAAAAAGAATGTTGACATCACCAACCGAACACATCACTGAAAACAGCAAACGAAAACATCCTTTAATATCTGGTGCCTCTGCTGCGTCTGCAACCCGTGCTAAATTTGAAAACACGCATACTTCGCCTTCACTCAAACAGCCGGAAATGACAACAAATGACCTGTACCGCCTGTTAGTAGAAAAATTGGACTCTTCCTTCAATGCACTTAAAGGGGAAGTTCAAATCATACACAAATTGCTTTTAAACGCTAACACTGAAATTACAAAATTGAAGAAAGAAAACAAAAACAAAGCCAATGAAATTAAAATGCTCCAAAAGTGCTCCAATAATAAGAACTTAATGATTTTTAATGTTCCCAAAAAAATAAATGAAAACAAAACAGAAACGAAATCTAAAGTATTTCACTTGTTGGAAACCCTGAAACTTGAGAAAATTGAAATTGACGATGCCTACCGTATTGGAATTCCTAAAAATGGATACACACGCCCAATATTGCTTCACCTTATACGAATAAACGACAAGAATAAAATAACAAAGGCTAAAGTTCAACTCTCAAATAACCCATCAACTCAAAAAATTGGTATATCTCCAGCGTATTCTCCACACGAACGCCGAACTATTAAATTATTACTTACGTATGGACACCAAGAAAAAGAAAACCACCCAGCCACCAAATTCAAAATCCGAAATGGAATTCTGCAGCTAATACAAAACAAAACTACATCGAGCTGGACAGTCAACGACAAAGAAGAAATAATTGAACTAATAATCTAACCCTGTTAACCAGCTTGCTTCTATTCTGCTGTTAAGGCTTTAATTCTAGCTTTTTAAAATTTAATCCTTCATAAATTAAACTAAAATTATTTATTAAGGTTTACTTAAAACAATTATGTGTGCATAAATATGTTACTGAAAGCATGTTTTAATCATATTGTTACTCTAATTTAACGAATTATCATAACGTATCAGGCAGACTCCCCAGTAATGTAAATTAACTATGATTTTAAACAATAAAACCAATTATCCAGTCCCATGGGCGCCAGCTCAAATGGGACTTATTGTATAATAAAAAATAAAAAAAAATAGAAATTCAGGCGGACTGCGGCTTTTGGAAGCATGGCTTCTAAGAATTAGTATATGTATATACCTTAATAACTGTACTAATGTTATTTCCCTATATTGGCCTGTAGACTGTAGTAGTATTGAATATTATAAAAACAAACAATTTATTCTTGCAATAATAATTTGATGCAATAATTAATAAATACAGCAAAGTCAATCACTCATAAATTACTTTTGCTTCAAAAGGTTGTAGGACTCGAATGAACATACAGCAGTTCGTACCTTCACTTTTGACTGACATTTAGTGAGTAATGAAAGACACGAAATCAAATCGTTCGAAAGTTTGGTCAATAATTTAAACATTTCAGCGCAAAAAAATTCAAATAATTGAGCTGCTACACGGAACTCCCTGGATCCTGGATAATAATTCGTCCCATTTTAATTGTTTTTTAGTAGCATACTCTGCCATTATAACCAATTATTGTAGTTCTAAGAGCTTGAGAGTTAAGAATAATTTTTAGGAAACCCTAAATCAAAAAGGTTGACTCAAAGCATAATTAAAGGCGCAGGCAGAGTTGGCAAAGACTGCAAACAATTACATAATTTGTTCGCATACATTATCAGAACAATAATATGGGAGACCACAGGAAGCTAATAACCTTTGATTGTGTACAGAATTGCCATTAATTTTACTTCTTATGCCGAGCAGTCACTTCAGTAGCAGGAAAACTCGGGCGAAATAAAATTTACCTAATTAAGTATAATTACTTTATGTACCCATTATTAGATTTGAATATGCCCCGTAAACAACAGCAGTAAATATAAGCTCGAAGTCTCTATTATATGTACATACAATTAATAATAATAAGTGACTTGGCAGGTACTTATCTACATAATCTAATTTTTGTTTTATATTACCTGAAGTAGACGATTAAAGGGGTCGCTCATAAATGACGTCCAAACAACATTTTGCTGCAGTATTGTCCCGGAGTTGAAGTCTATTTTAAAAGGTAAAACGTTTAGTTTTGAAAGTATGAGTATCATATAGAGGTTCAGTCGGACTGCGGCCTTTGGAAGCATGGGTTTTAAGATTTAGATTTAGTACGTTCGTATGTAACTGTGCTAATGTTACTTACCGCTTTTTCTATTGCCCTCTGTGCTGTGGTAGTATGGAATGAAACAAATAAATTTGAATTTATTCTTGTAATTATTTACATCAATAACTAGAGCCAAGTCAATAATCCACAAATTATTTTTGCCTCCAAAATTTGCAGGATTCGAATGATGAACAAAGCAGATCGTGCATCCACTTTTGGATGCAAATCACTCAGAGAATATTGAAAGACAAGAAATCAAATCGTCATAGCAAGCTCCACTATTCAACATTTCGACGCAAAATTTAAATTTAAATAATTGAGCTGCTTGATGGATTCCAATTTGTCCTACTTAAATTGTTTTTAGGCAAAAAGCTCTCTGCTATTAAAATCAAGTAATGTAGTTCTTGGACTTCCGAAATTAAATAATTTTAGGGAAACCATAAGTCTAAAAGGTTGATTCAAAACTCAAAAGATAATTAGCAGCTCCGGCACAGTTGATAATTACTGGAAATTATTACCTTTTGTGTCCGCACTGCCGCACTCAGCAATATTGGGGACATAAGGAAGCAAAAACCTTCGATTGTGCTCAGAAATGGGATTAATTTTATTTTCTATGCCAAGCAGTCACTTTAGTAGCAGGGAAACTTGGAAAAAATTACTACTTAATTTTATGTTATGCTCTTATGTACCTATTATTAGAGTTGAATATATTTCCTGTAAACTTCTGGAGTAAATAATCTCGAAGTCTCTATATTATTCAATTAAATAAAAACTCTTAGGGTACTTACCAACACATAATCTAATTTCTTTTTTAAGTTCCTCAGGTTGACGAGTAAGAGGTCCTTCACAAATGACGTCATCAGTAGGGTTCATGGGTCTCTTTGAGTATTGACGACATCCTTTGTTAAAGGTAGCCGTTTACTCAATGCTTAAGCAGATGAGGAGTGGGTCGTAGAGGCCTAAAAATGGAAATATTCCTATCGCATTTTTGATGGACGAACCCTTACTTGGATGGAATATGTACATAAGTAGCTTCCGTGTTACTGACCTTTATAGCCTTGAAAATATCCTACCCACGAACGTTAAATCCTAAGAGAATGCCTCTCATCTATTTAATTAAGGGTAGGGATAAAAAAGGCAAGACAACTATTTATGAGTGTAGCACGAGCCTATTAGTTTCTCCTTGTTTTGTGAATTAAGTAAGCTTAAGATTGCTTTAATATTGCGCATCAATTCAAAGTATTGTATTATAAATAAATTCGAATAGGCAATCAATCAATATTACAGTCCACGCTTACACTGAACTGAAGTTCTGTTACTAGACGTGCTTACGATTAAATCCAAGTTTGCGATTCAAAGCCACTGAGATTTATTTTGGCAGCAATTGTTATGTAAAATCCACAAAAAGTGGCATGAAAATGATGGAAGGTCGCATCTATGCTGAATATCAAGAAACTTGAAAAAAGTTTCCCCGGGGTAGAACCTGAAAAATTTCAAAATTACATGTGACGCATTTATGAAGAATCAACAAACACGTGTTAGTACGCCTTCGTAAGAATCTTGAATCGCCATGGAATTAGAAGGGTTAGGTAATAGCGTGAGTGAAGACTGAAAATTATCATTTTTTTTAGCTGCAAATAAAATGCACGTTCTTCAAAATACAATATTATGATTCTAAAAGCATGCAAATAGAGTATTTTCACATTTTAAAAAAGTGTGTGTATCATTCTAAACATTTCAAAAACATGTAAGGGATGGTTTAAAAATGACGTTACTGATATGCTCAATGGGTCAACTTGACTAGTGATGGGATCAAAAATAAAAAATACAACAAAATATCATGATCTTAAAATGCACGTAAACGGCACACTTTGCGCATCTAAAAAAACATGTAAATGTAACAATATTCAAGTCTTGATCTTTTAAATGAAATGCAAATAGTATTTTCCCTACATTTTAAGAGCACATAAACGAAACATTTTGCACACCTAAAAATGGGTAAATATAACATATAAAGGTGTTTAAAATGAGGTTCACCAGTGGACCTTGTTGATAGCTCTGACGAATGTGTCGAAATGACAAATAAACTAAGTGGTTTTGCGAGGTTGAAGGTGGTACGCGATGCAACAGTGAGATGTAAGTGGGATTTATAGAATGAACTGGAGCGGATGCGGATGGGCGGTTGACGCCGGCTAGGGCTTGGAAAAGTATTTACTCCGAAAGTCTTATGATGATACCAAGACTCTCGAAATCAAGACTTCTGAAAGTCTGGATAATTCAAGAGTCTTAAAAATAATCAAGACTAACAAAAACATATACACAATCATTTTGTGAGCACAAAAATTCAGTTTTTTTAGCCTTTATTTTAACTTCAGGAAGCACTAAAATTTTATGATTCTTAAAATCAAGACTAAATCAAGACTTTCAAAAGTCTTGAAAATTCAAGAATCTTGGAATCAAGACCAGCAAAAGTCTTTTAAAAAACAAGTCTCTTGACAAATTTTTTTTAACTTTGTCCTTTTCCATATTTGGATTTGAGATGTCAAAATAATTGAATTTATAGTGGTCTTGAAATTTCAAGACTTTTCTAGACCCTTAAATGGTCTTGAAAATGGCGAAAGTCTTCATCTTGATTTTTCAAGCCCTAACTGTAGTATTTGTAGCCAATGGTAATAAATACAATTTTTGAGACATACATCTAATATTGCTATTGAATTTACTTATTAACACAAATTTGTGTAACATTAGTTACTAATGTTACTATTACAATGTTTTTTTCTTAATTAGTTTAAAATAAGAAAAACAAGGAGTCGTAAATTATGCAAACAAATTAGTGAGAAAGTGTTATAGAATTGTTTATTAAAACAAAATAAAACTGTTAATTACAAAATGTAAATAAACATAATTAATAGCGTATTGGATACTTAGGTTGTAAAATACGAAAAAAATTTATTTACATAGATTTACAAATTATGGATGAGATAAATGGAATTCTAGCGATAATTAAATAACGTCAGGCCTAGTTTTGTTTAAAAAATAAAATAGTGGGATACAAAAAAAAAACATTAATTTGAAAGAATAATAATGTATTAATTGTTGTGGTCTGAAATGCATATTACTTTAATATGATTATCATTATTAAGCAAAGCAAATTAACCACATAGGTGTTTGTGTTACTCTGACATTAACACCAGAAGTTGTTAACAATGGTCAACACGAATTTCAGTTAGGGATTTACACAGTGATGTGATATGTTAGGCTGAGTTTAATAGTTTCTGTGTTGCGCATTTAACCAAGAATGTAGTTAAGTGACTAACTTGAATTCAAAAATAATACAAAAAGTCATTCTCGAGCCCGCGACTTCCTTTATGGGTATTAGTTTCTTTAACCACTGGCCTGAGAAAACTCATTTGGAGTTCCACCACTAATTTAGCTCAATATACGGTCGTATAAATTTTTAACACAATTTTCAGTCAGCTGGAACATTAATTAGTATATGTATGTACATAAACACACAGCGGTGTTTCACGTAGCTAACAAAAATCACCTTCAAAAATTTTTAAATCAACTGGAAATCGTGTTGGAACTAACACCTAAATCTGTTAGCTCAATTTGATTGAAATGTATTAATGATCTCTTCTAAGAGTGTACATACCAAATTATAATATAATGTAAGTTAAGCCTACTTAAAATGAATTGCAAAGCCATATATAATTATATATACTATACTCAGGCTTAATGGTATGTACGTAATGTAACTAACAGTCTCCCTGCATTTCGCAAAACAAAGTTTAAAAAAATGAAAGTTGATCTTCTCTCCAGCGTATGAAATCTTCCCACTTTGATTCCAATGTTTCTGATAGATTTCCCATACTTGTGAATGACAAGCCAATTTTCTGAATTTAACTTTTTGCTTTGTCTCTCAACTTGACTTTTTCCAATGTTTTGTCTTTGATTCCAAATTAACTGAGTCAGGGACCAGTGAAGCACTTCTCTTTTGACTGTACTCAGTCTTTGAGTAATGACAAACGACCTTCCAAACAAAATAGTGTAACTTATAGTGACTACGCACGCTATAAAAACGCCAAACCCGCAGACAGCTGGATTAGTTCCATAGAATAAAATTGTACAAACTAAACCAAAGATAGAGACTCCAATACAAACAGCTCTTAATGTAAATATGATGAAGACGAAGATCTCGTTGAAATAAATTATTAACAGTTGAATACGCCAACATCCCATTATTATCTTGTGATAATCAATGTAAGAATACAACTGAAAATTCTGATTCTGACTATGAAGATTTTTTAGGTCTCCAACAACTCGTTTCGTTTCGCAATCAATTTTAAGAATGAAAAGCAAAATATTTAAATCGCAAAAATATATGCTAAACACGAATGTTGATACAATGCCGATTTCAATCCCAAATAATAGTATGAAAGTAATTCTACTGTGAAATTCATTGCTTATCATGTTGTACAGTAAAAAATTCATGTTAGGATAAAAAAGTATCATCGCATTCAACATTATTGCTGCTGAAATTACAATAATTGGGAATAATAAAGTGAAAAGCTCTGTGAAGGAATACATAGAAACAGAAACTGACCAAATTCCCCGTTGTGGACGTAGATTTTGCTTTGGTTTTGCAATTTGTCCTGTGAAATACGTATTGAAAAGTGAGGTACACATATCCGGACGTAGTACAAACAGGATAGCGTTCATAAGTACTGCAATACTGCTAGCAAGAGTAATTGTGGCTTGGATGGGAAAATGTTGAACATTAAAATATTCCGGGCTCAAAAGTGATTGAATAAGTTTCATAATTTGGTTTAACGCAGTGAAAAAGGTTAAGCAGAAGTATAGCAACCATAAACATTTTCTCCAAACAATATTTTGCTGCCGTATCGTCCCGGAGTTTAAGTCTATTTCTATAGGCAAAATGTTTAATTTTGAAAGGATAAGTATTAAATTGAAGTTGAGGCGGAGTGCGGCCTTTGGAAGCATCATCGCTTTTAAGATTTTTAGTATGTACTCAATGTAACTTTGCTAATGTTATTTGCCGCTTTTGGTCTGTAGTAGTATGGAATATAATTTATTCTTGTAGTTATTGCAATATTTTATAAATACAGCGTAGCCAATATTCCACAAATAACTTTTGCTTCCTAAAGTTGCGGGATACAACTGAAGAGAGAGAAAGTAAAAACTTTATTTACACTGATACACAATCGTACTTGCGAACACGACACAGTAAAACATAATACAATTTTTAAAATGATACTACAGGGTTTTATTTAGTATATTTATTTTAATCGCTAATGAATTAGAGACATTCAAGTTGGAGTAATCGAATATAAGTGGTGGTGTGCGATTCTGTGTTCGCAGTGTTAACAGTTCGTACCTCCAAGTTTGAATGAAATTCCGTGAATATTGAAATACAAGAAATCAAATTGTTAGCAAGTTTAACTAATTTAACATTTCAATGCATAAACTCACTAGTTAAATAATTGAGTTGCTCCAAAGACCTTCCTGGATTATATAATTTAATTCGTCTCACTTAAATTGTTTTGAGTAAACCAACTCTGCCATTATATTTATTTATTGTAGTTCTTGGGCGTATAATTAAAAAATAATTTTAAGGAAACCCTAAATGAAAAAGGTTGACTCAAAAAATAATTAAAAGCACGCGCAGCACAGTTGACAATTACTGGAAATAATTACCTATAATGTGTTCGCATACAGCAGAAGAATAATTTGCTGGTAATAGTCTTGCCTTTAAACTCCAGACAGTTTACAATGTCGACGAAGGGAAAAAGGAACTCGTTCAGTACTACACAAAAGTACGACATTTTGCAAAAACTAAAAACTTATAAACAGGTAGACGTAATCAAAGAAATCATTTTTAAATATAGGTACATGATATAATCTCTTGTGCTCGTCTAAATCTAAACAAAACCAAGCAAACTAAATTAACTGATTTTTTTAAATAATTTAAATATTTCGTATATCTGTACATATCTAGACATTGTTATAACTAACAATAAAATATTCAAATGCATGTCCTTAAAATGCGTCCGCTTACTAGGGAAATCCCTTAAGCTGTTACACGGGAAATCGGCTATAAGGGACAGATTTGGCCGGTCCCGCGAAGTCCCTTATACTCGGATTCGTCTGTATAATTCATGATTTTGGGTAGAAAATTTCCGGGTAGGAAACGTCCAGATAGGAATAGCCCGTTTGCCGCAAAGTAGGAACTTCAGTAGCAGGAAAACTTGGGCAAATAAAAACTTAACTAATTATACATTATGTACTCATTCATAGAGCTAACTATTTCCCTTTAAACCCCAACTGTAATTAATCTAGAAGTCTTTTTTATTTAATTATTAACTTTACAGGCATATACTTAGGCACCTACATAATATTATATGTACCTAATCTAATTTCGAATTACATTCCATGATGTTGACAATTATGTGGTCTTTTACAATTGACGTCATTGGCAGGATCAATGGGTCTCTTTGAGTATTTATCGACATCCTACGTTAAAAATAGCCGTATACGCAATGCTTACGCTGAGGACAAGGGGGTCATAGGGCCCTAAAAATAGGGATATTTCCATGACATTGTTAACGTACGAACCCTAACTTGGAATTGGACTCTACATATAGCTTCCGTGTTATTGACTTTTCCAGTAAACGGTCAATTAATATACCCACGAACGACCAAACCTACGAGGATGTTTTGATTCCATCAATTTGATTAGTAATATAATTATTATAAATAAAAGTCAATACAACTATTAGATTAGCGGATTGCGGTTTCTCTCTACATCATTAATTAGGTAGCCTTATTACTTCGCCAAATCATCTCAAATTCCAATATGGCTGCTACGACTTTTGAACACAATTTTTTGCACAATAACTAAAACACATTAAAGTAAATTTTTAAATATTTTGGAAAACGAAAAGACAACTATTGTCCTCCCCTAAGGGGAAGGGTAAAAACTTATTTTAACACAGATAAAACTGATCGTATTGACATTTAGAGAAAAGTGAAAATAAGTTTTAGTCAACCCTAAATTTGAGATAATTTTAGTAAAACAAATTACTACGCTTTTTCGCCTTCTGAACTAGTATAGTAGTAAACCTGACCCAATTTAGTAGCGTGCATAATTTTAAATTCCTGTTTTAAACACATTACCTTGCTTTAAAATTTTAAAGGCTTGCAACTAGTAGGAAAAGGAGAAGACTGGAAATTCAAGGGAGTTTTCTAAGAAGGGTTGGGGATCATTCACAAATGGCGTTATCGAAAAATCCCAGTTTTTATGACCCAGTCAGCTTAGCAATTATGTTATTGTGTATACAGAAATAAGTATCATTAGCATTATGGGATGTCATTAGAAGCCAAATGAACTCATTGACCCTACGGATGACTTCATTTGTGGACGATCCCTTATTGAATGTAGCATATAGTTTTGGCGGCCGGGATTAATGTGGGGTTTTACATTTGATGGCAGGCAGGTTACAACCATTGCGCGGTGATGAATTGACTATTGCATATTAAAATAATGTATATTATTATGTTACAGTTTACAGTGGTTCAGCTTTCCGCTCCGTTTCGTTGGGACATCTTTCGTAGTGCAGTTTTTCGTAATATAGTATTTCTGTCATTTGCAATAAATGGTAATAAATACAAATTTTGAGACACCCCTAATATTTTTATTAAATTTATTTATTAACAAAAAATATTTTGTTACAATGGCTATCAATCTTATACTATTGCAACGGTTTTTTTTCTTATTGTTAGTTAATTAAAAATAAAAAAACACAGAGTCGTAAGATACATAAACAAATGAGTAAGACAGTGTCATAAATTATTGTAAAAAATAAAACCGTGGGTTATACAATTTAAGTAAATATAATTAATACCTTATTGAATATTAAGTTTGTAATATATGCAACACATTTTCTAGCGGAGATATAATGAAGTTCATTTTATGTACAGTGTGCATCTACTCGTAAATAGCTCTATACTTACATTCATAGATTAAAACCACTTTGGAATATGAATTGTTCATGTATTGCTATTCTAATGATATGCTAATTGCTACGCATGTAAAAAAAATATCCCATTAATATACAGAGCTGAGCTAATGTTGGTTACAAGGTAGGAGACTACAAAAATATGACGCTATGAATATAGAGTCACTACAAGCACAACAATGCAAAATACCGCAGGACAAAAGCTGTCGCAGCGAAACGGTGACAAAGGGTTAGTAAAAAGTTAAGTTGGTACATGGAGAATGTAAGGCGCAAGATGTAATACTCTATCTTAATACATTGCATAATCAATTCAATAGGACGTACGACAATTACAATTGAGAATTTTTCAAAACATTTTAAACTTAACAGTTCACTTAACACAAACTTAACACAACAGCTCATATGATTTCATCGAATAGGACAATATGATTTTTTCTGCCAACCTTTTTTCTAACTGATTTCTAATACCTGTAATGTCAATTAAATTATTAGCTCTACATACTTAATAACGTGTTAGTTACGCAAAACTGAAATCAGTTGTAAAACCATATTCTACATGTAATCGCCGATTAATGGTATGTACGTAAAGTGACAAACAGTCTTCCAGCATTTCGCAAAACAAAGTTTAAAAAAATAAAAGTTGATCTTCGCTCCAGCGTATGAAAACTTCCCACTCTGATCCCAATATTTCTAATTGATTTACTATATCTGTACTTATGAATGGCGAGCCAATTTTCTGAATTTACCTTTTTGCTTTGTCTCTCGACTTGACTTTTTCCAATGTCCAGTCTTTGATTCCAAATTAACTGAGTCAGCGACCAGTGAAGCAGTTCTCGTTTCACTTTACTGAGTCTTTCAGTGATGACAAAAGACCTTCCAAACAATATAGTGTAGCATAAAGTTACTGCACAAGATGTAAATGCGCCAAAACCACCAACAGCTGGATAAGTTCCAGAAAATAAAATTGCACAGACTAAGCCAAAGATGTTGATTGCAATCCAAGCAGCCCTTAATGCAAATATAAGGTAGGCAAAGATTTCGTTGAAAAAAATTATTAGCAGTTGAATACGCCAACATGCCATTATTATCTTGTAACAATCAATGTGGGAATACAAACGAGAATTCTGATTCTGACTGTGAAGACACTTTAATTCTCCAACAACTCGTTTCGTTTCGTAATCAATTTTAAGAATGGAAAGCAAAATATTCAGTACGCAAAAATATATGCTAAACACGAATATTGTTACAATGCCGATCTCAATCCCAAATATTGCAATAAGCGTGATCCTATTATGAAATTGATAACTTATCATGTTGTAGAGTAAGAAATTCATGTTAGGATAAAAAAGTATAATCGCAGTCAAGATTATTGCTGCTGAAATTGCTATAATTGGAAATAATAAAGTGAAAAACTCCAAATACTCAGATACTGACCATTTTCCTCGTCGTAGACGTAGATTTTGTTGCGGTTTTGCAATTTTCCCTGTGAAATGCGTATTAAAAAGTGAAGTGCACATATCCGGACGTAGTAAAAACAAGATGGCATTCATTAGCACTGCAGTACCGCTTGCAAGAGTAAATGTTACGTGAATGGGAAGATGTTGAATTTTAACATTTTCCGGGTTCAAAACTGATTGAATCAGTTTCATAATTTGGTTTAACGATGTTAAGCAGATTAGACAGAAGTATAGCCACCATAAGCGTTTTTTCCAAACAACATTTTGCTGCCGTATTGTCCTGGAGTTAAAATCTATTTCTATAGGCAAAATGTTTAATTTTGAAAGTATAAGTATCATAAAGAGGTTAAAATGGACTGCGGCCTTTGGAAGCATAGCTTGTAGGATTTATTATGTATTTATATTCACCTTCAGAAGTATGGAATATTATTAAAACTGAATTTATTCCTGCAGTAATTATTTGAAACAATAATTGTTAAATACAGTCAAGCCAATATTCCACAAAATGCTTTTACTTCATGAAGTTTCACGATTAAAATAAAACTTTCGTACCTAAGTACAACTTTGAATGAAATTCACTGAATAATGACATACAAGAAATCAAATCGTTAGCGAGTTCGTTACTATTCGAATATTTCAACGCAAAATTTGAATTCAAATAATTGAACTTCCATATCCACAAAGAACTTCCTGTAATATAATTGGTCCCACTTAAATTGTTTTTGTTTTTAGCAACTTACTCTGTCATTATAGTCAATTATTGAAGCTCTCGGTGTTGAAAAAAAAATAATTTTAAGGAAACCGTAATTGAAAAGGTTGACCTAAAAGATAGTTAGAAGCACAGGCAGCACATTGATAAGTCCTGCAAACAATTACCTAATGTATCCGCATTCCGCTTAATTACAGCAGAAGAATAATATAGGAGTCAACAGGAAGCTTTAATGAACCTTCGATTGTTTACAGAATTGTGATTAATTTTATTTTCTATGCCGACCATTAACTTCAGTAGCAAGAAAACATGGGCACAATAAAAATTACTTAAATTACTTAATACCTCTATAATTCTATAAATAACTTTGCAGGTACCTTTATTATCTAATTTTCCGAGGTTGACGAATGAAGGGTCTTTCACAAATGACGTCATCGGTATATACGGTCCATGGGTCTCTTTGAATATTGATGACATTTCATGTTAAATATAGCCATTTACTCAATGCTTAAGCAGATGTCAAGGGGGTCATAGGGCCCTAAAAATGTTGATATTTCCATGACGTCAATTACTGACGAGTCCTAACCTGGAATATGAAATAAAGCTTTCGTGTTTATAACTTTTCCAGTTTCAACTGACGGTTCCTATAACTCCAAATGTTCTACCCACTTACTACGAACGACAAAATCTATGAAGATGTTTCCCATCCATTTAATTAGTAACTTAGGAATACAATTCACAACTGTGTATGAGTGTAGCAAGAGATGATTAGTTTTTTGTTTTGTGAATTTAGTTGGCTTAAGATTGCTTTGGTATTGCCAATCAAATCAGTACTGTGATTTCAAAGCTTTTGGAATTCGAGTTATCTTTTTATCTAACTAACTAACTTTCATTCAATTCTTTAGTAAACTCTTTTCGAGCTACCTACTTTATCTTTATCGCCTTGCGAAGACATGTTGTTTCTGACGATTGCTTTTGTTGGCTGAAGAAATTTAACATTTATATAAGGAATTAACAAAAACAGCGAAATGATTATGTAATAAATACATATGACTATTAACATCAACAGTATGCAAAAACAACAAATATACAAATAACCTATTCAAAACTCCCAAAACACACAAACGGGGCAGTTTGTTAACAATTATTAGCAGAACTGCCAGAAACTCGTATTCAACTGCCAAAAAGAAATATTCCTTTAACTTAAGATGGAACCACCTAAGGTGTTACACTCCAATTTAAAAACAAGTACATACCGTTGATTGACCCATTGAAAGCACTACCCTTGAGACAGTTAGGCAGCAACTTGCGCCGTCCATCCACAGTTGCGTGCCAAAAATTAAAAAATATCATCTTTTCTTTTAGCTTTGCCGCCCTGCAGCTCCTAAATTTTTCATCAATTCTTCTGAAAAACGGGTTTTGTCATCTGTAGTACATTTTCTAAAATAAAAAATTTATGGCTTTTGGAAATTCAATAAAATTTAATTTTCTCTAAACAATTAAAAAACATCTTTAGTTTTGATGCCCTTGAAAATAAAAATTAATTTTATAAAAAATAAAAAGTTGTTAATTTTTAAATTTTTATTTAAAATCTAATTATCTAATTTGCAATCTTCAAAAAACAATATTATGATACTAAAAACATGCAAATAACGAAAATTCTGTGTATTACAAAAACAAGTGAAGGGAAAATTCTGCACATTTCGAAACGAGAAAGGGATGGTTCACAAATGACGTAACCCGCATTGTAATTAGGTCTACTTGGCTACTATAAGGACATCCAGCGAAACCGATCTATAGCCATTTCCTAACATTTCAGTTTCAATGAAATTGGTTTAGCGATGTAAAAAAGATTAAACAGAAGTGTAACTACTATAAACGTTTTATAGCATAGCTGATACTCGACTTTAAGGGAATTTTTAATGAATATAGTAAAAGTCAACAAAATAAATCAGTTACAAGTTGAGCTGGTCAACTCTTTAACTGTAAAAACTTTAAATTCAACAATCAAGTTACTTTCAATAAATTGAAGCTTCCTAGATATCAAACCGTTGAACGTAATTCAGTATTTTGCAATTATCCATTAGAATCAATTAGTAGACTTTAGGGCCTGGGAATTAAAAAACAATTCGGCAGAACAAAAATCATTCAACCAAAAGTTAGCTCCTGAAGCCTAGATAATGAGAAATGGGAGGCACAGGCACAGTTGATAAATACTCCAAATATGTACAAAAACCGAATAATTACATTCACAAACAGACACAGCTGAAGAAATTGAAAGACAGCAGGAAGCTAAAAGTTTAAAATCCACCTACATACATATTTGTTATTTTCCGTATACCGAGCAGTTATCTCAGTTGCAGGAAAACGTATTAGACAAATTAAACTTGTGCCTAGCCATTATTCAATTATTGGATTCGGGCTACGAATTTAAAAGTAATTTTAAGAGAAACAGAAATTGAATTATAGGATAAATTGACAATTTATTGATATTTAAAAGCAAACGCGCATTCATTCAATTCATTCAATTATAAATACTTACCTCATACATCCGCATGCAGCAGAACCACAAGGAATAAGGAGGTTACATTAAAATACCAACCAAAAATACCTTCCTCTTTCGATGACTCAATTAATAGCGTTGCATTATAAGAGATACAAACATAATTTAATTTGGTTAACTATTTCCTGCAGTTGACGATTACATACACCTGGGAGACATCTTCCGTGTTCATGACTTTCCCGGTTACCAAACATGCATTTCCTACGTTTCCTATAACCACGACCACGATTAAACCAAACCTAAGAGGATATTTCCTACTCATGTAGAATGTCAAAGAAATAAAATGCAACACAGTTTCTCCTGAGTGTGGTGGGAAAACACAAAATCTCTAAAGTAGTTTATTAAATTAATCATAATTAATGCCACTACTGATTAATTTTCAATTTAACTACAATCTAAGTATGTAGATAGTAAAACTTATGCCAATATGCTGCCAATGCTTATGCTCTTAACGACTATAAATTAGTGTCGTCGTCATCACGGAAGTATTTTTCGAATCAGATAATATTACAAGTTCGTAGTATTATTATAAACAAATATTAACTAGCATTTATTTTTCATAAATTTCCAATTTTCAACAATATTATTACACTACTTTGAGAATCGCTGGTTAGAGAGAAATCATAACGTATGTTACTATGTTACAGTCAAATTCTAAAAGCAATCTCGCATTTTTGAAAATGTTTCTTAGCTCTACATATCAAATTATGTGTTGCTTAGGCAGAGGTGGACAAGCTACTTTTGGGGCTTTTGGAATTAGTTGTAAACCTATATGCTATAAGTACTCGCCGCTTAATGGTATGTAAAGTGACTAACAGTCTCCCTGCATTTTGCAAAACAAAGTTTAAAAAAATAAATGTTGATCTTCGCTCCAGTTTATGAAATCTGCCCACTTTGATTCCAATATTTCGGAAAGATCGCCCAAACTTGTGAATTACAAGCCAATTTTCTGAATTTCACTTTTTTCTTTGCCATTCGACTTTACTTTTTCCAATTTTTTGTCTTTGATTCCAAATTAATTGAGTCAGCGACCCGTGAAGCACCTCTCTTTTGACTTTACTTAGTCTTTCAGTGATGACAAAAGACCTTCCAAACAATATAATGTAGCATAAAGTTGCTGCACACGATGCAAAAGCGCCAAAACCGCCGACATCTATATGAGTTTCAGAAAACAAAATTGCACAGACTAAACCAAAGACCGAGCTTGCAATCCAACCACCTCTTAATGTAATTATGAGATAGGCAAAGATCTCGTTGAAATAAATTATTGACAGTTGAATGCGCCAACATGCCATTATTATTTATTATCTTGTGATAAACAATGTGGGAATACAAACGAGAATTCTGATTCTGACTGTGGAGACATTTTAATTCTACAGCAAGTATAGAGTTTCGTTCGGGACGGGATATCCCGTCCCGTCCCGGCCGGGACGGGATACGGGACAAGACGGGACAAGGATTTTCTGTCCCAAAAATTTCGGGACGGGACAGATGTCGTCCCGTCCCGATCGGGATGTCCCGAGTGTTGCCAAGCAGCCATTACTTGGTGCTGTTAGAATGAAAATGTAAGCTAAAACTAATATAGGAATTATTTTATTCTACAGTTAATTTTTTATTAGTTAAAGAATACACACAGCATAATATTAATAATCAAATTATGAAGTTTTAAGCATTAAATATATTAAAACTTAACATGTAATCAGTACATGTTGACATGTATCATATGCATATGGTAATGGTGGAGTTTCAATTTCATAGCTCATTGTTACTTTGTATTGGTATTTTCTCTGATGGATTCACTAATCCTTACTAACCTAAAAAGTGGGACAAAAAACTGTTTAAATAAAATTTTAAATTGCCAAATGACATTTAATTATGTAGTCTGCAAGCATTGCTTCTGACATACGTGCAATAACATTAAATGCAGATGTATTTTAAAACTAATTTCAAATTAATTCATAAACTATTTTTGTTAAACTAATTATATGAAATTTTAAATTTTCTTATAAAAAAAAAATTGAAATTTAAAAAAGCAAGCCTTTTTCTATTGAAATTTTGATTATTTACTATTTTTAATGGATTGTTAGATTTGTTGCAAAACGTTTGGGACGGTACGGGACGGGACGGGATTGGACGGGACAAAGCTCCTTTGGGACAGGACGGGACGGGATGAGGTTCGTCCCGTACCAAATCCCGAAATTCTCGTCCCGAAATTTTCGGGACGCGACAGGAAACTCAAATCCCGTCCCGTCCCGTCCCGAACGAAACACTAAGCAAGTAGTTTCGTTTCGCAATCAATTTTAAGAATAAAAAGCAAAATATTCAATGTCCAAAAATATATACTTAGCAAGACTATTGATAAAATGCTGATCTCAATCCCAAATATTGCAATGAACGTAATTTTACTATGAAATTGAGTACTTATCATGTTGTACAGTAAGAAATTCATGTTGGGATAAAAAAGTATCATCGCAGTCAAAAATATTACTGCCGCAATTGCAATAATTGGAAATAATAAAGTGAAAAACTCTGCAAACAAATACTCAGACACTGACCATATTCCCCGTTCTGGGCAGAGATTTTGCTGCGGTTTTGCAAATTGTCCTGTGAAATACGTATTAAAAAGTGAAGTACACATATCTGGACACAGTACAAACAAGATAAAGTTCAGTAGTACTGCACTACCACTGACAATAGTAATTATTGTTACGTGGATCGGAAAATGTTAAATATTGAAATATTGTGGGTACAAAACTGATTGAATCAGTTGTATAATTTGGTTTAACGATGTGAAACAGGATAAACAGAAGTATAGCCACCAAAACCGTTTTCTTCAAAAAATATTTTGCTGTCGTATTGTCCCGGTGTTGAAGTTTATTTCTATAGGGAAAATGTTTAATTTTGAAAGTATGAGCAACATGTAGAAGTTCAGGCGGATTGCTGCCTTTGGAAGCATGACTTTCAAGATTTATTAACGCTTTACTAATTTTATTTCCCGCTATTGGCCTGTAGTGGTACGGACTATGGAATATTATAAAAACGAACTTAGTTTTTTAATTATTTGATAGAATAATGAGTAAATACAGCAATGAACAGAAATTCGTACCTCCGCGTTTGAATGAAACTCATAGTGAATAATGAAAGAAAAGAAAGAAACTTGTTAGCAAGTTCAGTTATCTGAACATTAGAATGCAAAATTTAAATTCAAACAATTAAGCTGCTTCCAAGAACTTACTGGATTCCACCTCGTCCCACTTAAATTGTTTTTCGTAACATACTCTGCCATTACAATCAATTATTGTAAATTTAGGGCTTCAAAATTTAAATAATTTTAGGGAAAGCATAAATTATACAGGTTGATTTAAAAGATTATTAGAAGCACCAGCACAGTTCCTGAATACTGCAAATAATTACCTAATGTATCCGTATACAGCAAAAGAATAATATGGAAGACAATAGGAAACTAATAATCTTCGATTGCGTGCATAATTGTGATTAATTTTATTTCTTTTGCCGAGCAGCCACTTGAGTAGCAGGAAAACTTGGGCAAAATAAAATTGATTTAATTAGTTATGTGTTATGTACTTGATAAACTCTTTGCTATTAAAGTTTAATATTTCCCGTTATTCCCGTAAACTCCATCAGTAAATAATCTCGAAGTTTCTATTATTCTATTAATAACTTTGCAAGGTACTTACCAACATAATCTAATTTCGTTTTACATTTTCTCAAGTTGACGATTAAGGGGTCGTTCAGAAACAACCTAATAATTAAACCCACACACACACCAGAACGAAATAGAAAACAACAAGAAGCTAAATTTCAAAACCACCTACCTACATATTTTTTATTTTCCGTATACCGAGCAGTTATCCCAGCTGCTGGAAAATTTAGAGAAATTAAACTTTACTTAACTAACTCCTAATAAACTTTTTGTCTAAATACTATATTAATTTTACATTATGTAGTTAAGCAGTTATTATGAGAGTTAAATACAATTAAAAATTTTCAATTCAAACATTTAACCTGCTAAATGCTAAATTGACACTTCCTGAGTTGCAATTGCAAATATTTGCTTTTAGTAATGTGCCCAGCTATTAATCAAAAATTTTAATTAATTATAAGCACTTATCTTATACATCCGTATCCAGCAGAATCACAAGGAATAGGGGGTAATTACAAGAGGGCCAACCAAAGGCACCTTCCTATTTCGATTACTCAATTAATAGCGTTGTAATGTACAAACATAATTTAATTTGTACGAAGGGAATAGAATCCACAACACTCGCTTCCACAGGTGCTCCCCAGATCTTCCAGACAGCATCGGCCATCTGACAGAAAAGGAGCGAGACCCGTGAGAGGAAATAATATGAAGATAATACTACATGCGATCCTTCGATTTGATGCCTATTGACGAAGAGATGGATCAGGAAAGGACGCTGCCCTGCGGCCAAAGATGCATCTTAAGGAAAAAGAGGCGAGGAGGGAGGAGAGCTCAGCATGCTTAGGCAGTTCCGCAATTGGATCCGTACGGGACACATAGAGTACCGCGAATGAATCGAAGAGCGAAGGAAGTTCCATAGTCAACTCCTCGAGAAGCGAGGGATTCAATTCCATCTTCATTATTTTCATTTCCTAAAATTATATTCAGTTTTTGAAATGAGAAATATTCATCGGAAGGGAAGGGAAAATATGGAAACTCCAAAAGGCATAAGACGTTTACAAGGGGATTGCTCCGATAACGTCTGTTGGTGTAATCGTAAAATTAAAGAAAATAGGAAAAGCAATTGCAGTAAAAATCTATATATAATCATTTCCTTGTGCCTCGTGGTTTCCTTATTCGTCATTCCCATCTGTGAGTTTGCGTTAAGTTTATTATAAATATTACTCGAGGTCAAGTGACCATTAATTAGGAATAGAAAAATCAAAAAAAAATTAATATTTGTAAATTACCTGTATTTCAATCGTACCCGGATTCGGAAGCCATAGCACTGCTTTCGCAGTGCGCGTAAGAAATCATTGTAAAATTACCATTGTAAAATTACTAATGTGTGGACGAAAACCTAAACAAAAAAAAATAAGTATTGAAATATTTTAAATCAGTAAATCTTTAGCTCCCGGCCCTCTGCCGAATGGAGAAAATCGTATCGTTTCAGTTCAATTATATTTTTATTTGCTTTCAAATTATTATTAAATTAACTTTAAAATTTACCTCTCCTCTTCGATCGTTCGTGTTCTCATTTAATTGGCAAAACTATTATTGATTCTTATCCTTCCGCATATCTGTGATATAAATATAATTAATCATTCTTTTTTCTGATGTAACATGAGGATAATCAGCATAAATTATAGACGTCGAGTGTAGTTCTTCGGGACTCCTCGCACGCAATAATAGGGACTTCCCAGTCCCCAGACTTTCATGGCATTATATTTGGCCACTTTTGCTTTTCTCGGCAAATTAATTTTGCTGGCAAAACAGTGGAAATAAGGATTGGCCTTTTATAAGCCCAATAAGTCTTTTGAGCGCATTGGTAAAACAAGGGTAACTCTATTGGTATTTTCTTGGCCCGTCTGTGTATGGTTCGGTTAATAAATTGTATTTTACGCTAAGTGCAAAAATTCGTGGTAAATAAATGGGCCTTTCTTGGCCCACGTTAGCCGTGCTCCCTCCTACAACCATCGCACATGCGTGTTGACTTCAATATAGAAGGAGTTGAAGGGGTAGGAGGAGCATTGAGAAGTGGAAAACTTTAAACTCGTTGCCTTCACCTCGGCGTGTGAGTGACACACACAAACAGTGTGTAATATGCAGCAAAGAACTCACAGTTAAACTTCCATTCGGTAGTGTTGTACGTCTGTCTGACAATGGCGCCCGGCGTCTGGTGACTTTTACTGTGGGATTCTGAAACTTTTACCTAATTACTCACACTTTACAATTATTACTAAATGTTTAAATTGATCACAAAAGTGTAATAATTAATTAAGTGCACTAGTTATTTCTACATCAGTTTCAGTTAGCTCATAACGCATACAGTTTACGAGTGCTAAAATAATTCAAAGTTTTGTTGCTAGTTTTTTACGATTGTATGTGTATTGTAGTAATGTACAAGTTTGATTTTTTGTCTAGCTAGTAAGAAATGTAACAGTTCTAAAGTGGTGACACATCTGTAGTTCTGATTTAAGTAATTACTCATTGCCATTGAATACTTACAATAGTTAACAAAGGTCACTCGAATTAGTTAAGACTACAGAAGTTCTCCATTTATTCAATAGTGGAATGTTGTAGTAGTATGTATACGAACTGTATTTTGTGGCTTCATTTGAATCGAATTACAAAACCCAAAGCAATACATTATTGAACGCTACACTGCTACAGTCATGGAAATTGTTTTAAAATAAATAAAATGATTCACCTAATGCATTGAAAAATAAATAAATCGTCTGTTGTGTTTGATGTGGTAATTGTACATTATGTCATTCTAAAATTGTGCACTTTCTTATGTCACGGTGTTTTAGTCAACGTGTTGCAATAAATAAGTTAATTGGAAAAGTGATTAGCATTGGCTAGTGACGGTTATTTCCGTTAAATTACTTGCATAAATATACTAGTACCGGGTGCATATAATAGAGTAACCGGCAAATTAGGGGCATGTTAGTGGCGAATAATAGGTTAAATATTGGCATTTACTATGAAAGCCATGCGTTAACTAGTGGCGATTTGTTGGTTAAAACTCGGCAAAGTCTGAGTTGTCGCTCAAGGGCCGATATTTCGCCACTGGAAAAGAGATATCAGACCCTAGTTTTGCCAGCGGAAGCTGCCAACGCTTAGCCGTGAAAAAAATGCCAAGACTGGGCCACGATGAAATTGTGGACTGGGTTGGCCCCGTTTATAAAAATTATCAAAAATACCTACAAAAAAAACCCGCAACTCTATCTAATATTTTAAGGTTCGCCTTTCTCTTTAATCCTGACAGTTGGTCTTGACTTCGGACTGCATTTCTCTGCACCAAGTTCGTCCACCGTCAAGGCTGCTCTCCCCAATTATCCTCTTCGGCAAAATAAATAAAATATAACTAAAATAATTATCCTAAACTAAAATTCAAATAAATATATGAATTTCAAATTTACCTAATTAGGCATCAAAATTCAAGACATGTGGCTGTCCTGGAGCATGGGACTTGACCCTGCGGCTGTCTGGGGGTTGAGGCTCCAGGTTAATCAGACACGCGCACAGGCGTCCGTCCTCTGTCTCCAGGATAGGCGTGATTGCTGGAGCTGGCACTTTCGGCATCACACCACATGTCCTCCTGAAATAAAAAAAAAATAAATATTAACATAAAACTAAAATTAAACACTTACCTGATTGAAAATACAAAATTAAGGACTCAGCAAATTTCTGAAACAGGAAAGCCGAAAATGAAGGGTGCTTGCCATTTGGAGTGCTCAGCAACCCAAGTACTTATTCCTCACCTTTGACTTTTCTATCCTGCAGGGCTGGAGTCGTGGGCGGCCAGGCCCACGACCTTCACGCCGCTCTGTCCTTCTGTAAGAATAAATAAAATTAAACATATTAAAATAAAATATTAAAATTTAAATTTAAATAAAATTCAAATTTCAAGGCAAAGGCGTGGCGTTGTGCGTGAGAGCTGGGAATTGGGGTTCCTTGTCATTTGGAGCGCTCAGCAAGTCGAGGACCAGTTCCTGTTCCCTGTCCAGCACTCTCAACAGCAATGTATTCATGGGCGGCCAGGCCCTTGGTTACACCATCACCTTGTCCTCTTTAAAATAAAAATAAAAACCTAAATCTAAACTGAACTAACTTCCCATTAGGATTGGCAAAATTTCCGTGGCTGACCGCATTTCCAAGGAGCCTTGGTTGGGTCGTCGGCGGTCGTGTTGCTACGTTTGCTCCCCATCGTCGACGGATACCCGCCACTCCTCGGCTTTGCGAAGCTCGTGGTGGCGAAGCCAATAAAGTTGAGCCGTTTCTCAACACCCTGGCCTCTGCCACCGAGCCACTTGTCACTGGAAATCCTACGAGTAAAATTTAACCTCAAATAGTGAGAAAAACGTGAAATGAGCATAAACCAATGGCTTTAAATAAAATAAATAAAACTTACCGTTATAGCCATATTGGAGATACTTGGCAGTCTGCAGCAGCTTAGCTTCTCCCTCTTTTATAGGTCTCCAGCCTCCACCGGAGTGGTGGACACCCCCTTCATAAACTATATCTACTATCTGACATTAACTAATTTATAAATAAAAATCTAAAAATTTGGGTGTATTAGTTAAAATCATGAAAACATGGATTGAAAGGGAAAATAAATCCCTTGATGCCGTATGATGCCAAGTTGAGGAGGTAAGGTAAACTCAGGAATGGCCTCCCACCCGCTCTCCGAAGCGGGGGAGAATACAATTCTTGTTTTATTTGGTTCTCCATTTTCTGCAGATAACGATTACTCTGAATACATCTTCCGTGGTCATGACTTTCCCTGTAATTATACATGCATTTTGTAACAGTTATTCCAATATTATAAACCCACTACCAAACATATAAAAGGATACTTGCTAATGTAGAATAATGAAGAAATAAGATATAAGATAGTGTTTTATGTGTGCAGCTGGATTACAAATAATCTTGACAGTAGGTTATTAAACTAATGCCACTACTAATCAATTTACAATGCAACTACACTCTTGGTAGTAAAACTTATGCCAATTAAGCTTTTAACGACTATAAATTATTGCTTTCGTCATCATACAAGTTATTTTTGGTTCAGTAGGGAAAAAAACTTTAATAATATATATTTCTCAAATAGCACGATGGCAATTGTTGCGAAAAAGTTCTCCTTGAACACAGGATCATAAGACATGACTAAGACTTTCTATCTCAGCGCCGCAATACCTGGAATGGATTCCGCTAGGCTCTTTTCTCAAATTACTCATAAACTAGAAACATTCGCATTCATTTTTAACGTTGTAACCCATTTAGACCTTGTTAACCTGATTTTATTCATTAACATTTTATTGCCCGACGGATGGTCCTTAAATCGACGCACCCCTGCGCCTCGTAACTTCATCTGACACCATGGTTCAATTTTTTTTTCGGGGAGTTTTATACGCATTTTTTTAGTAATCTTACTTTCAAATTAGGGATCATTAATTATTATTATTATTGTACGGTATAGCCTTTCATCCTTGTTTAGGGATATATCAGCACCGTTTATTAATGTACGGATGTAGCTATACGTATATGAATCTTGAGCACACCACGAAGGATGTACTCATCGAATCTACAACCAGAATGTGCGTAATCTATGGATATAGTCTATCTTACTGACGTACTCCTAGCGGCAATATATTAAACTGCATCACTGCACGTATAGTAGTTTCCTTTGCAGGGGAGTTGGTGGTCTGACTTATCTTAATAGCCTGGAAGTGCCAGTCCCCGACTAGAAGGCATCAGTACCACCGTCAACCCATCCTCCCCTCCATTATGTGAGAAGGCGGAACGAGAGAGAGAGACCACCTGCAAGTGAGCCGGTCAAAACAGCCTTGAAGGAAGGAAGATGTGTATGCTGAAGCACGTGGAAAGGCCGTGAAGAATCTCTACTTTAAATGTACATCTACCTTCGTTTCGTGCCATGAAGACAACGGATGAGCGTGTATACATACCTGTCCACTTACACAACTTCCCACCCCAAACTGCTCCACTCTGACTTCACCCAAGTCCTATTTGTACTCAAACCACGATCCAAATGTGGGGAGGACTCCCCTGACTTAGTAGCTCAGTAGTTAAACCACTGACCCGCCAAGCCGTGATTTAAGGATCATTCAATTCGAGTAAATCTTTGTGTGTAAAAACGTTAACGCTTTTTCAAAAAATGCGTAGTAATATGACATAAAAACATAAACTGCTTTTAATATAATAAATTTACAATTTTCATCTAGTGATCGAAATGGTCTGGTCTGGTCCTGGTTTTATGGTCTGGTCTGGTCCGACATCACCGGACCAGACCAGACCAGACCAGACCACTTTGGACCAGTAAATCCCAAAATAAAAATTTTCTGAAAAATTTTGTCTAAAATTTTGCTCTGGATTTTTCAAAAAATAAATATCACTCATCTAAAAGAGTTGATTTTTAATGTTATATATAAATATTTATATACATAGTTAATTCAACAAAAAAGAGCAGAAAAAAAATTATGCTGCTGAATTTCCTTAAATTTTTGCATATGGTCGGACCAGTAAAATCTGGTCTGGTCTGGTCTGGTCCGAAAAAGTCTGGTCTGGTCCAAAACCCCCGGACCAGACCAGACCAGACCAGACCAGACCAGACCAGACCAGACCAGACCAGACCAGACCAGACCAGATTTTACTGGTCCGGACCAGACCATTTCGATCACTATTTTCATTAATATTATTCTATTATATTGCACATTGGTTAGAGATAAATCATGACGTCTGTTACAACCAAGTTCTCAAAGCAATCTCGTATTAAAATTTGGAATTTTTCTTAGCTCTACACACTAAATTATGCGCCAGTCAGGCATATACCGTGTTTCCTGTAATAGTACACGGACCTGTATTAGTACACGGGCCTGTAATAGTACATGAGTCTGAGAGCCTTGAGTTTGAATAAAACACGGGTCTATTTAAGACACTAATATATGGCAGTACACGGGCCTGTAATAATACACGGGTCTGGGAGGTCTGAATTTGAATAGCACACGGGGTGTACTATTACAGGAAATAAGGTGCATATTAAAAATTAATTGTAAAACCATATACTGTACGTACTCGCTGCTTAGCGGTATGCACGCAAAGTGACCAACAGTCGCCCAGCATTTCGCAATACAAAATTTAAAAAAATGAAAGTTGATCTTCGTTCCAGCGTATGAAATCTTCCCACTTGGATTCCAATATTTCGGATAGATTTTCCAAACTTGTGAATGGCAAGCCAATTTTCTCAATTATACTTTTTGCTTTGTCTCTCCCTTTGACTTTGTCCAATATTCAGTCTTTGATTCCGAATTAACAGAGCCTGAGAACGATGCAGGACGTCACGTTTGACTTTAATTAATCTTTCAGTGATGACAAAAGACCTTCCAAACAATACAATGTAATCCAAAGTTGCTGCACATGCTATAAAAGTTCCAAAACCGCCCACATCTGAATTAGTTCCGGAGAATAAAATTGCACAGACGAAACTAAAGATAGAGGCTCCTATCAAAGAAGCTCTTAATGTAAATATTAGGTAGGCGAAGATCTCGTTGAAATAAATAATTAACAGTTGAATACGCCAACATGCTAATATTATCTTGTAATATTCAATGTGGGAATACAAACGAGAATTCTGACTCTAATAAATTGTGGAGAAACTTTAATTCTCCAACAACTCGCTTTGTCTCGGAATCAATTATAATCAATTTTTTTTAAACAAGGTTAATAAAAAGGCGTCTAAAACCGGGTTACAAAATATTATATTAGTACAAGTTATTCTAATACATGCTACACTCTAAGTGATACAAAGGTTGTAAATGACAAAGTGGTACTATAAAAAGAAATAACTAAAGTAATAATTGTAAATGGTTAAGTTCATGTCACAACTTTTAATTCTGTAAATATTCGCTTTACATAAGGGAAGCATTTCAATATTTATAGGTAACAACTAGACCGTTAAAAAAAAAATAAAGTTTCGTTAGGTAACTTGGTAATGTTCGCCAAGTATGTTCTATACAAATTAAGCCTGTCATGTGAGATTTTATCACAAGGCAGAGAATGTTAGAACTTGTAATATATGCGGCTCTCTTAAGGGTTATTTACTATAATCCACTTGAACTTGGTATGTTTGTCGTCGTGTATTTTAATTTGTCTGTTCTGTACAGGAGCTCCAGAAATGTATTGAAACGTTGCAGAATGAGAAAGCAATGCTCTCTGACGATGTAAGAAATTTTTATATTTTATTCTTTTTAGTATTTTAAGTTTGTCTGGTAATGCTCAAAATACAACATTAATTTAAAACAAAATTTTATTTAAACGTTTAAACTTAATTTTACTTAATTTATACAGGTTGTTCAGGTTTGTATTAACCTTCTGGCTCAAAACTGCAAGCTTGTTAAAATCTTTTCCTGCCAACTGGGTTTAAAGATTTTTGAAGAAACGCAAGGCTATCATGGTCAACTGAAGGAACCCACACTTGGAAAACTTGCAAAGAGTTTTTTTGTAAGTATTTGCAACTGTTATTTATTTATTTTTCTGAACAATACCAAAATATTTTTATTATAAAGTAATAACAGATAAATATTTACTGTAAATGCCGTATTATACTTTTTTAGTTGAGCAAGGGGAACAAAATTGATCTAGAGGAGAGCCCGTTTCTTTTCATGCATATCTGTGTGCCTTTTGAATGTGACTCTCTAACAGGAAAACGGCCAACGTCACATTGGATTCTTCTTTGTTACTCTGCATCAAGCGAGACTATTTACATAATAAATAGTCTTAAACATTATCAGTCCACACAAGTTAATAGAATGACCTATGTAAGAGATTATAAATTATTACAATTTAATAAATTCTAAAATAATCACATGAAATATGCTTTAACTAATCAACTTTTATCTTTTTAGACTGTTGCACAGATATTGGCGTCTGCCTTGGGCAAAACTGGTAGAGTACCCTGAATGGAAATGGTAATTCATTCAGTAAAGTATACTGTTTATTTAAGAATTAAATTTATTTTAAACTTTTTTTAAGTATATTTTACATTTGTTTTAGGAATGTGCACAGCAGAAAGACGGAACTTCTTGTGGACTCTGGCTTCTTCGGTACTTTGAATATTTTATCAACAACATCGAGAGTAAGAAAGATATCGAATTGCTTTCACTTGAAAATCTTACGCTTGCAGATATCCGAGAGACACTAATAAGTTCTCTTTCGAACGTTCTAGAGTGAGTTTATTCTCTATGGTGATTTAGTTCATTTAATAAATGATTCATTTGATCTACAAACACAACAATATTCAACAAAAATATGCTGATTAGGAATCGATCAACATTTATATTATTTATGAAATTTATTATTTATAGGTTGAAAAAATTTGAACTAGGTCAACACGAGACATTACAGTTTGTCGGAGATTTTTACACTACACCAACCCAGTGGCACAATCCTAGAGGTGATGATGTTCTTGAGAAGGAAGAAGACGGTGATGATGATGATGGCTCTGATGAAAAAGAAATTAAAAGTCGTAATAGTTTTGAGGAAGAAGAACAGGCTAGTGATAATGACGAGGACTAGGTGTTAACTAGAAGATTTTTTTTAAAAACTGTTAGGAGTTTTTCATTGTTTTTACATTCAGTACATCTACTAACTTTTTAAAGTAACATTTATTCACAAGAAATATATTATACGTAGGACGTAGGATACATTTGATGATAGAATATTTTTATATAGATGATAATGGTAGTATAAGTTGTACTTATTCAATTTTTCCTATTTTAAATTTTGTAAGTTGACTCCAATAATTATTTTTGTTAACTTAGTTATAACATATTATAGTTTAATCTATACATATAATGATTATTGAGAATTCCTTAAGTTAAATAATCACCTATCGACACTTGATGAAAGCAGTAGAGAAACATAGAGGACGTAAAGTATACGATCAATTGTATTTGTAATTTTATAAAGGTAGAATTAATTAATGAATCTATAAGATTAGAATTCATAAAACTGTATTTCACAAAGAACAATATAAATTTTCTTTATTAATAAATCTATATAAACGTATATAAAATTTGCAGTTATTAAATTAAAACTAAGCTAGTAATGCAGGTATAAATTGCAAGACACATCGTGATATTATAGGTTTCTTTCATATTTTGAATTTTTTAAATATGCAATTTCATTTATAAAATATAAAACAATTGTTTTCATTATTTTGCTTTCAGATAATGTTTTAGAGATCACAAAAATGCAAATTTGATGAAAATCAGATGAAAATGGTAGGATCTACAGGGTTACAAAAAATCAAAAATTGAATTTTTTAAACTTTGGCGGGCAACTGTGAGCAAATCTTTAACCTGCGACAAAAATGATTATACGCACGTTTAATAGTAGCGCTAGACCTGCCTAACGCGCATAAACTTAAGTTAAAAGTCGTCGCACATGTGTTGACCCTTCCTTGTGAGATTTATTTTGCAAGCATTGCTATGTGTACTCCACGAAAGGAAGTGGCATCAAATCAATGGAATGTCGCGTATTTGCTAAATATTACAAAACTTGACAGAATGTGGGTAGGAATAAAACCTGAAAAAAACTGCAAAAATGCATGTGATGCACTCACGAAGAACCAAAATAATAAACAAACATGTGTGAGAATGCGCCAGCTCTTTTGTTAAGAAATAAGAATACAGATTGGCCATTGTCCATAGAAGTGGAAGGGCGAGATAATATTATATCGTGAGTGAAGTCTCCAGATTACAAGTTTTATGTTTTAGCTGAAAACAAAATGCACTATATTAAAAAAAAATATGGTGATACTAAAAGCATGCAAATAGAACATATTACACAATTACCAAAAGAGTAAATGGAACGTTCTGCTTATTTCAAAAACATGTAAGGAATAGTTCACGAATGACGTCATCGTATGAACAATCGATCTACTTGGCTATACTGGTGATATCCAGGAAAAACGACAGCCATTTGCCGATTTGCCAATGGCTAACTTTTCAGTTTCAATAAAATTAGCTTAAAGATGTGCAACAGGTTAAACAGAAGTGTAAGTAGGGAAACTTATGCCAATTAAGCTGTTATAACGACTATAAATTAATGTTCTCCTCATTACTGAAGTACAAGATTCGGTTCAGTAAATGATACAAACTCATAGTAACATTCATAAAAGAATAAAATAGATTTTATCTTACATTTTTTAATTTATTTTCATCAATTTTATTACACTATCTTGAGAATCGCTGCTTGGAAAGAAATCATGTCATACGTTGCAGTCAAATTCTCAAAGCAATTTTGTATTATATTTGAGAATTTTTCTAAGCTCTACATGTTAAACTATGTGTTATTTATGCATCATTGAAATTAATCGTAACCAAATGTACTATACCATACGTACTCGCCGTTTAATGGTATGTGCGTAAAGTGACCAACAGTCTTCCAGCATTTCGCAAAACAAAGTTTAAAAAAATGAAAGTTGATCTTCGCTCCAACGTATGAAATCCCCCTACTCTGATCCCAATATTTTGAATAGATCGTCCATACTTGTGAATGGCAAGACAGTTTTCTGAATTTAACCTTTTGTTTTCTCTCTCCATTTTACTTGTTCCAATGCTTCGCCTTTGATTCCAAATAAACTGATCGTGAGTCAGCGACCAGTAAAGTAGCTTTCGTTTGACTTTACTTAGTCTCTCAGCGATGACAAAAGACCTTCCAAACAATATAAAGTAGCATAAACTTGCTGCGCATGATGTAAAAGCGCCGAAACCGCCGACATCTGGATTAGTTTCGGAAAACAAAATTGCACATACTAGGCCAGAGATAGAGATTGCAATTCAAGCAGCTCTAAAAGCAAATATTATGTAAGCGAAGATCTCGTTGAAATGAATTATTAACAGCTGAATACGCCAACATGAGATTATTATCTTGTAGTAATCAATGTGGGAATACAAACGAGAATTCTGATTCTGGCTGTGAAGACACTTTAATTCCCCAACAACTCGTTTTGTTTCGTAATCAATTTTAAGAATGAAAAGAAAATTAATCAAGACGCCAAAATATATACTAAACCCGAATATTGATACAATGCCTATCTCAATCCCAAATATTACTGTGAATGTAATCCTATTTTGAAATTCAGTACTTATCGTGTTGTAGAGTAAAAAATTCATGTTAGAATAAAACAGTATTAACGCAGTCCCAATTATTAGGGATAAAACTAAAATAATTGATAATAATACAGTAAAAATCTCTGCAAACGAATATTCGCAAACTGACAATATTCCCCGTTGTGGACATTTCTTTTTTTGCGGTTTTGCCATCTTTTCCGTGAAATACGTATTGAAAAGTGAAGCACACATATCCGGACGCAGTACAAACAAGATAGTGTTAACTAGTGCTGCGGAAGTGCTAGCAATAGTCATTGTTACGTGGATCGGAAAATGTTGAATATTAAAATATTCTGGGTACAAAACTGATTGTGTCAGTTTTGTAATTTGGTTTAACGATGTTAAACAGTTTAGGCAAAAGTATAGCCACCATAACCGTTTCCTCCAAACAACATTTTGCTGCCGTATTTTCCCGGAGTTAAAGTCTATTTTTAAAGGTAAAATGTTTAATTTTGAAAGTATGAGTATCATGTAGCAGTTCAGGCTGACTGCCGATTTTGGAAGCATGATTTTTTAGTTTTATTGGTCTGTAGTAGTACGGACTACGGAATATTATAAAATCAAAGATGTTTTTTTTTAAATTACTTGGTGCAATAATTAATAAACGCAGTAAAGCCAATAATCCACAAATAACTTTTTCTTCTTCAAGTTACAGGATTCGAATGAAGCAAATGAACGTAGCAGTTCTTTCCTCTAGTTTCGAATCCAATTCAGTGAGTAATGAAAGTTATGAAAGACAAGAAATCAAATCGTTAGCGAGTTCAAATGTTTTAACATTTCAACGCAAAATTGAAATTTAAATAATTGAGCTGCTACAAAGACATTTCTGGCTTATAATTCGCCGCACTTAAATTGTCTTGAGTTACCTACCCTGCCATTATAATTAATTATTGTAGTTCTTGGGCTAGATATTAAACAGCAATTTCAGGAAAACCATTAACTTTAAAAGTTGACTCAAAAGATAATTAGAAGCACCTGCAAATACAATTACCTAATGTATCCTCATACAGCAACAGAACAATAATATGGGAGACAGCAGGAAGCGGTAACCTTTGACTGTGTAAAACATTGTCAATAATTTTACTTCCTATGCCGAGTAGTTACTTGAGTAGCAAGAACGTTTAGGCAAATTGAAATTTAATTAAATAATTACACGCTAGGTACTCAGTATTAAAGAGCTGAATATTTCCCGTAAACCCTAATAGTAAATAATTTGGTGTCTATTACTTAATTATTAACTTTGAAAGTATATACTTCAGTCGTTAAGTGTCTAGAGTTTGAGCTACTCTTGGGCAATTATGAAAGGTAATAATGCTATTACTTCAAGTGTGTTCTGTTTATATAAAATTGAGTGGTCTGGTGAGGTTTGGAGATGGAAGTCCTTTACATCTGCATCATTTTCATTATTTTATTTTTAAAACCTATACCCGAAAATACCTGAATTCAAGTCATATGATTGTACTTAAAATAGAACATCGTCGTAAAAATAATTTTACTTGATTAATAGCTTTCTTGAGGAATTTTTCACACCTCAGTGTGAATTCAGCCCCGCTAGCCTGAATCAACATTCCAATTATTTCTAATGGATTACATCCTACGTAACAAACTATACTTGAAACGAAAACATTAAATCCAAAATGTTATCTAGCTCAATAACATTATAATATTTGTCTACTTTATACTTTGTAAAATTTAAGATACCTATAAAGGGCATTTGCGTTGATAGATGTCGCCATCACTTACGACTGACTACTATTCAGTGCTTGACAATGTTTACCGTTACCCTGACGCGATTTATAGGTTATGTCGGCCCAGTTCGACACTACTGAATTAAAACCGCTCTTACTCGGTTTTTGGTGTTTTACATTTAGCGTTTTTATGCGTCATTTTACTAGGCCACGTTGACCCGCAAGGCTTACCATGGGGTAATTTTGGGACGACATATCTAATGATACCGTCTGTTCCCCACCCGGTTTTTGTTTTGGTTTATAAAGTTTTCAGATGTTTGCAAATGACCGTTTCATGAATTATTATTAATTCCTACAAAAAAACGGTGACATTAGTAAACCTTTCCAGAACAAAATCTGGAAAAAATTTCAAATTTCAAAAACAAAATTTTAAAATTTTTTAGTTTTTAAATTTTTGAATTTTTGATTTTTTGACAGATGTTTTTTGGAGAGATAGTCTGCATTTTTTTACGCTTTAGTTTTAAATCAAAGTTGTTAAAAAATAATTTTAGAACATCTAAAAACTGTGATTTTTGTTAGTTAGGTCATTTTGCAACTTATTGTTAACCGATTTTGATAATTAAGGTGTCAAACAAATCTCCTAAAAGTTGTCTGTATTTTAGTATATTGTTCGTTATATTCGAATAATAAACTTGGCTTTTATAGCCTGTTAGAATCGTCGAGAATAAATGACCCACCCTGTATATACTATTATATTAGTTATATTGCAATTATTGTTATTCCGACTATGGATATGACAATCCAAATTACTGCTGTATGTTGTTCACAATTGATATTTAACAAAAAATTAAAACCTTCATTTTTTAATAAAAATTATATATTTGTAATACACACTACCGAGAAAAATACCATATTTTCTGAAAACAATTAAATTTTTTAAAGTTTGAAAAACCCTGAATCGGCTTCTTTAGATACTGCGTTGCTAAATACAAAACTACTCGTTTTTTTTAACGGACGAAAATTGTAGGAGCTACTCTGCTACTCTGCTAGCATCCTAGCACTCTGCTAAAGAAATAAAAATACAATTTTGGGTAAACCAAGTATGCCGCCCGTTGATTACCATTAGTGAATTTATACTTTCTAAAATCTCTATTTGCATCATGTTCTTAAGCAAATCTAGTTTTTTGTAAATGGCCTTTTTAAAAATAAATATATGAAGCCGGCTCGGCGGAATCACTTCTGACCGCTCCTTCGTGAGATTTATTGGGGTTTATTTCAGGATCATTCATTTCGAGTCAATCTTTGCAAGTAAACGCTAACGCTTTTTTAACAATTGCGTAGCAATATGTAATTGAAACATAAACTTAACTTTTTATAATTTTAAATTTTCATCAATTTTTCAGATTATTCCATAATCTTAAAACATGGTTACAGACAAATCATTACATCTTTTACAGTCAAGTTTTCAAAGCAGTCTCGTATTAAAAAAATTTGGAATTTTTCTTAGTTCTACATACTAAATTATGTGCTTGTTACGCATAATTAAAATTAATTGTAAAATCATATACTATACGTACTAGCTGCTTAATAGTATGTACGTAAAGTGACTAACAGTCTTCCAGCATTTCGCAAAACAAAGTTTAAAAAAATAAAAGTTGATCTTCGCTCCAACGTATGAAATCTTCCCACCCTGATCCCAATATTTTGAATTGATAGCCCATACTTGTGAATAGCAAGCCAATTGTCTGAACTTAATTTTTTGTTTTGTCTCTCAATTTGACTGTTTCCAATGCTTCGTCTTTGATTCCAAATTAACTGAGTCAGCGACCAGTGAAGCAGCTCTCGTTTGACTTTCCTTAGCCTTTCAGTGATGACAAAAGTCCTACCAAACAATATAGTGTAACATAACGATACAGAGCATAATGCAAAAGCGCCGAAACCGCCGACATCTGGATTAGTTTCGGAGAACAATATGACACATACTAAGCCAAAGATGGAGATTGCAATCCAAGCAGCTCTTAATGTAAATATAAGGTACGCATAGATCTCGTTGAAATAAATTATTGACAGTTGAATACGCCAACATGCTAATATTACGTTGTAATAATCCGTGTGGGAATACAAACGAGAATTCTGATTCTGGCTGTGAAGACATTTTAATTCCCCAACAACTCGTTTTGTTTCGTAATCAATTTTAAGAATAAAAAGCAAAATATTCAATACGCAAAAATACATACTACACCCGACAACTGATACAATGCCGATCTCAATTCCAAATATTACTACAAGTGTAATGCTATTATGGAATTCAGTGGTTATTACGTTGTAGAGTAAAAAATTCATGTTAGGATAAATAAGGATTAAAGCAGCCAAGATTATTATTGCCGAAATTGCAATATTTGGAAATAATAAAGTGAAAAACTCCAAATACTCGGATACTGACCATTTTCCCTGTCGTAGACGTATATTATGTTGCGGTTTTGCAATTTGTCCTGTGAAATACGTATTAAAAAGTGAAGTGCACATATCTGGACGGAGTACAAAGAAGATAGCGTTCACTAGTACTGCAGTACTGGTAGCAATAGTCATTGTTACATGGATGGGAAGATGTTGAATATTAACAAATTCCGGGTACAAAACTGATTGTGTTAGTTTCGTAATTTGGTTTAAGGATGTTAAACAGATTAAACAGAAGTATAGCTGCCATATTCGTTTTCTCCAAACGACATGTTGTTCGTGTATTGTCCTGGAGTTGAAGTCTATTTTTAAAGGTAAAATGTTTAATGTTGAAAGAATGAGTAACATATAGAAGTTCAGGCGGACTGCGGCCTTTGGAATCATATTGTTTTATTAATTTAATATGTACTTATATATTGGTCTGAAGTAGAATGGAATAATAACAAAACAAATTTGAGTTAATTTTTGTAATTATTTGATGTAGTATTTAATAAAAACGGCAAACTCAAGAATCCACAAATTACTTTTGCTTCATAAAATTGCAGGATTCGAATGGGCATAGCAGTTCGTATCTCTACTTTTGAATATGACATTCAGTGTAAAATGAAATACAAGAAGTCAAGCGCTTAGCGAGTTCAAATATTTGAACATTGCAACGTCAAATTTCAATTCAAATAATTGAGCTGCTACAAAGGAGTGCTGGATTATAATTCGTCGCACTTAAATTGTATTCAATAATTGTAGCTCTCGCGGGCTTGAAATTTAACAATTAAACTAATTACCGAATGTGTCCACATACATCAGAACATTAATATGGGTGACAGTAGAACGCTTTAACCTTCGATTGTGTACATTATTTTCAATAATTTTATTTCTCATGCCGAGCAGTCACTTGGAAAGCTTGGCCAAAATAAAATTTAATTAGTTAATTATACGCTATGTAAGCACTCATAATTATTATAGAGTTCTAGAGTTAAAGCTCTAGTTCTAAAGCTACTCTTGGGCAATTACAAAATATAGGTAATAGGTAATAATGCTATATTACTTTGAGTTTGTTCAATTTATGCCAATTACTTAAGCCGCCAATATAATATGGTGGCGGTGGTTTAACATTGTTCGAGCCTCCCCCCCCCCCCCCCCAGAAAACTTTTCTGGATCCGCCGCTGATGACAGTTTCAAGTACAAAACATAAAACAAACAATAATCTAACCGAGATAGTCTTGTCCCAAATTAATTTAATATCTCAACGATGAGTTACTAAATCCTTATACATACACCTAATGACGTTCATTTAATATTTGAGTTTGTTAGCAGAACGCGTTAAGTCCATTTTATCAGAAATTGAGATTATTGGTGATTAAGAACAACTAACAAGGGAATGGTTTTACATGGTACGCGCCAATTTCAAAAAGTCATATCTACAAAAATCAGGCTACTTTCAAATAGTAGGGATCCAAAGTAACTCGATTGCATTTTGCTTTGTTTGGTCACAGTAGCCCGCCAAAGTTTTAAAAAATTCAAATTTTAATATTTTGCCGCCCTGTAAATTCTACAGTTCTCATCCGATTTTGACGAAATTTGTTTTTTTTCTAACGTTTAGACTCTGTTCTACAAAGTAATTTCAGGATTTTTCAAAATTCGAAAATTTTCATTTTTTCGACAATTTTTTGAAAAAACATTATTTTCAAGGCCTAATTTTATCGACCAATTTTTTCCAAAATACCAAATAGAAAATCAGTTAACAATCCAGTCTGCTAGCACTCTATAGTACTGTTACTATAGACTTGCTTACAATTAAATGCAAGTCTAAGATTCAAAGCCACTGACTAGTGAGATCGTTCAACTGACGACGCGATTTATTGTGGCAACAATAAAATTGTTGTATAAACTCCACAAAAAGAGGTACCAAAACGATGGAAGACTGCGTATATGCTAAATATGAAGAAACTCAAAAGAATATTGCTCGGGATAAAACCTGAAGGAAGTTCAGAAATGCATGTAATGCACTCATGAAAAATAAGCACGTGTTAGTATGCTCACGCTCACGCTTCTTCGTAAGAAATAAAAATACAGAATGGCCGTGGAAGTGGAAGGGCGAGATAATATCGTGAGTGAAGACTCAAAATAATCCATTTTCTTTTGTAGCTGAAAATAAAATGCACTATATTCAAAAAACCATATGATGATACTAAAAGCATGCAAATAAAACATTCTGCACATTTCAAAAGTAGATAAATAGAACATTTTGCACAAAAAAATATGTAAATGTAATGTTCTGCATATTTAAAAATGTGTAAATGTTAATGCTCGTTTCCAAAGGGTAATTAATAGAATATTTTACATCTTTCAAAAAACATACCAATTTGCGCTTGCCAAAAACTCCTAACTACCATTAAGCATCTATCTCTCTCATGTAGCTTTTTTTTGACATAGCTCATTTGGATTCTAGCTTGCACTGGGGATAGACTATTTTGACTCTTCACGAGGGACGATATTGCACTTCATACAACATATACATACCTACTTAAAAAAACCAGGCTTGAGACTTTTTGGACTATTGAGTTTCGTCTAATAAATAGATTTGGAGGCACGAGGCTAATGTTGATTGCATCAAAGTAAATTACGAACGACGAAAGTGAGATGAGATAATAATAGTATCATTCATGATCATTCTCCTCTCTCATCTTCTAGTATACTACAGACACATATTCAGTTTGAGCACAATGGCTAAACCTGTGCCGTTCTTGTGATCTTCTTCATGAATAGTTTCCTTTTTTCTGAACAGTATATGTAATGCAACTTACGAGGAAACCACCAGGGCTTTGCACTACAATTTAAACACAAGTATCTGCCGTTGATTAACCAACTGAAAGCACTTCAACCTTGTCAGAGTCAGGTCGCAATTTACGCCGTAGGTTCACAGTTGCCCGCCAAAATTCAGAAAATACGTTTTTTTTTAACTTTGCCGCCGTGCATGCTGTGTTTTGTGTGTTTTTGTGTTATGTTTTTTATCCTATTCTCGAAAACTTTGTCGGTTTGTGTTACATTATCTAAAATCAAAAAATTTAGGGCTTTCGAAAATTCAATATTTAGTGTTTCTCTAAACAATAAATTGTAATAAATCTTTTTTTGAGGCCCTTAAAAAACCTAATAATTTTATAAAAACATTAAACATTTTGAAATTTTAAAAACGAAAAAAATCAAATTTTAGAAGCGGGTTTAAAGATCCCAAATTGACAATTTTTTCGAAAATCAGATGAGAACTGAAGAAGCTGTACAGGACGAATTTTTTTTAAATCGTGACTTTGGAACTTTGGTGGGCAACTGTGGGCAAAATGTGCAATTTCCGATCGAACTCTTTCAGCATTGAATGTTGTACGCTCGAGTGCGTCAATTAATTGTAGATTACGTGTTTCTAAACCGGAGCGTAACGCTATAGGGGGGTTCCCTTGTTAGTTCGGTTTCGGTGTCTATCTTGGTCCTGGCCTCATTCGGCATTCTTTTGGATTGTGTAAAAGTAAACTGACTAGTGAGCTGAATTAAGGTTTAGGAATTGGGAATTATTTCCATTTTAACTTGGAGTGAGCTTCAGCTGCAGGAGTACGTAGTAGACGTAGACGCGCATTATAATAACCTACAAACCAAAACCAAAACCAAACCGACGTTGTGTCTATGGTGAGAGCTGTGAGGTTCTGTATAGTGTAAAAATAGCAATTTCAACTCTTGCAGAGCATTTTGGCTTCAAAGCTGTACAGAGAATTTAATAAAATCGTAAGACATGACTTGGTAGTTCTTCAGTTCAGTTTCTTCATATACACCTGCTTTAGTTTATGTGCTAATTCGTTAATCGAATATTATAATAATTAAAAATAAAAGTGAAGATCTTAAATATACCTATTGGTCAATATTTGCTTGTGTTTCTTGTGACTACATTTATTTAACCTATTACTGTGTACTGAACTATTTGTTCAAAGAAGAATTGTGTGCAAAAGTTTTCAAGTTTAAAATTACGTGATCAAAGTTTTCCTGCATAAGTTTAAACAAAGGAATTAAACAGCGTCAGCGCAGGGCAATCTTCAGCTCTACATTTTGAGAATTTTTTGGTAAAATTTAATCTGGAAATCAGATATTTATTTTTTTAAAAGTACTAGTGTTTTTTTTTAAGATTTTGCTTGTCTTTATAATTTATTGTTGAACTAGGCATTGAATGTAAAATTTGTGTGGTAATATTTGAATTTTTTTTTGTAACTTAGCAGCCATTTGCAATTTATTTTATTTTATTTCTTATGTAATAGAATAAAATACACCTGCTATAAATATGGTGGTCGTTGAAGAGGTGCCCACGGACGGCGAAGGTCCTACTTTCATGAACGTTTATGCTACAAAAAAGGGGGCGAGACAAAGGCGAAATGTGCGCCGCACAGAAGAACCCGCCGATGAGGATGAAGACAACTACGAAGATGATGGAGAGGAAGAACCAGAATCCGAAGTAACAATAAAATTATATTCATTTCTTTGAATTAATTACTATAATATTCCTATACTAATTTCCAAGTGACCTATACAAGGTAATTTGTTAACATTTCACTTGATTGTTTTTCCAGTTGTCATTTGAAGAACAAGTTAGGAAAGAAAGGGAACGCTTTCAAGCTACTCCAATGGAAAAGTTTATGGCATTGGCCAAGTCTCTTATTCTCAGAGCCCTTGTTATTTACTTTATTATGACATTTATTCGAGGAAGTTCAAGTAATAAACCAACTAAAAGTACGAGTGGAGCAGGGGAAGCAGGTGCCGACTCCAGCAACAGTGACGATGCTGTAAGTATTTTATTTCATAGGATACGGCGACAGTACCTATCAGTACACGAACGATTGCCAAAAACATTCATAAAAAGTTATGCATTTTTTATACATACATTGCGTTCTAATTGCTATATTTTTTTTACTACTGTTACAGGGCATGTTGAAATACATATCAAATGCTGTTACGCAGGTAGGTACATATATCTCAGAGGATATTCAGAGCATACGAAAGTATTTAAAAATCTAATTTAATTGGCGGAGGCCTGAGCTATGGAAGGATCAAAGAAGATATTGGGAGACAAATAAAAATCAACAAAATTCAAAATGTTCACCTTTAAAAATTGTACCTGGTTTTTGCTGTCATCTTTGGGTTGTTCTCTTTGGTCCGTTTTTATTAATTGATTTTATTTAAATTATGTTTCCAAATGTAATTATTGCGTATTATTATGAATACTTTATTATAGAAAATCTTGAATGTAGACTCCTTATGTATTATATACTTTCTTTATTTCATTTGAGTTGAGATTCCTACTTATAGCAATTTTCTATTTAAATATTTGACATCTTTAGATTCTTTTAATTTTTAGTTTAGAAATTCTTTAAATGTTCTTGCCTCTTCAATTGAGAGAGAGTTACTATGAGCTCTATGATATTTGTATCATTCCTTGAGGGTAATTTTGGGAGAGCCATCTAAAAGCGCTAACAAGAAAAGTAATTATGTTTTATAGATTTAGTAACGTACATCCCATTTAAAGTCAAAGTCAAAAGTGAAATAAATTGGACTGCGGTGTTAAATAGCAACTAATACCGCATATAACTATATGTAGCTAATAATTGTCAATTTAAAAAAAAATTACATTGCTTAGAAATTGAATTCTTTTTTTGTAAAATTATGTACCTATATGTGTGTAATATTTAGAGAGAAAGACAACTTTATTAAAATAAACTTGACACTGTCGTCCAACGACGATAGCCCAAAGGACTCAGTATACGTTTACATAATTTTGTTACATATAGTTTATGCTTTTTAGTGTAATTATATATTAGATTATTCATCATCATTACATCATTACATTTATGTTTACCTGTAGATAATATGAATTAGTTTGCATTTCTTTACTATTCATTTCTTAATGGGCAATGAGCTATATGGGATTATACAAATAAAGTCAAAATGTTAAAAGAATCTCAAAAGTTATATAACTTATTAAAACATTATGGCATGTGCTGAATTGTCATCTCGATATGTACAATGTACATGATAATATGTCCTTGCAAACACTGAAAAGGGTTCCTCAAGCAGTTCACTAAATCTATTTTTACCCCTTGAGTTCCTATTTGGCATAATATGCTGTCAAGTGCTACACGCACTTCATTACGTAATGGTATTTACTTTGCATTACTCAGCGTGATTTTTTGATTGCGGCTGTTGTCTGTGAAGTCTGTGATACAAACAAAAGCAACGATAAAAAAGACAGTTCGTAATGTTCGTATACCTTGTGACGTTGCTTACGTGCGTGAGCGCAGTGAGTCGGTAAAAATATATTATGCAACAACACAGGAAAAGGTGCTACATAAAATACCTAGGTACCTACCTACACTTCCTACACCTACATGTACCAATTAACGTAACACTCAACAAATAATTTTTTATACGAAGTCCACAGCTCACAATACAAACACAAACGCATACAATATAATAGCCGGCATATGTAGGTGTGTAGATGAAGTACAAATGAAATAACAAAATATTTAATAAAAAAACAAGGGCTAAAGCCCTTGTTTTTTGGTAGCCTTAACAGTAATATGGGGTATTACTCTTTAATGCTAAAATCGGTATGCAGTGGACGGCGTGTAGCGAGTGTAATTAATTAAATGTAAATAACTTAATAGCCTTAACAGCAAAATTAATCATTTTGAATTTGCCGCCAAATTTTAGCTTCAATTTACATGTTTTAAATTAAAAGAAGCAATTAAGCCGCACAATGTGTTTTTGGTTATTTTATCTACCTTATTTATAATCAACTTCTGTAATACAATATCAAAAATTCAAAATTCCAATTTTTGAATTTCCCGCTAATAAATTTAATATTGCGTTAATTCAAGATTTCGACCGGTCAGTCAATAAAATAACCCTAAAGTGATATATTTTTGGAACGGTAACAATTAGCCAAAGATAATGAACATGGTGTGCACGCACGATTGTTATTAGTTTTTAAATGGTTTCGAAATAACATAATTGCAAATTAAAAAAATTTAACGGATTGTGTCGAGTGATATATCATTGGAAAGCTCTTCAAAAATAAGCAGGGACCTTTTTTTTCGTTTTTTGATTGTGACCCACGCAACACATTTTTGGCGGCATTTAAAAATTAAAAGACCGTTATTTTGAAAACGTTTTGTTATAATGGAGGCGGGTTCCTAAATTTAAATTCTACTGGCGATTAGCTTTCCAATGATATATGGCTCGATGAAATCGGTCCAGTATTGCAGAATTCTCAAAAATCCGGTAAATTATGTAGATAGGTAGGAAAAAGTCAAAAGCTTTACCCTTGAAAAATCATATTGTTCCGACATAAATATTAATTCAGCAGCTCTGTCACTATCCACCGTCAATGTCAGTAGAACGGCCACTGCTTTCGCTACGTCTCGCAAGGAGCTTCAACACCTTCAAAATAATTAGGTTTTTGTCTGATTTGCTACACGGGCTGTTTTTGCAGTTAACTCGTTAGTTTTTTGAAGGCTTTACAAAAGTTTGCTCATTAATTGCTCATTCTATTGCCCATACACTCACAGTAAAGCATCACTCTTATTCTTGTCATCATCATGTCGAAGCCAGTTTTGGGATATTGGAATATTCGTGGGGTAAGGAGACACTTCCATTTTAAATTGTGCTAAATTTAATATTCAGTGTATTTATTTTAAAATTTTTAAAATTTATAATAATTAAATACATTGTGTATTAAATGTTGAAAAACATCAGCTGGTTTAATAAAATGTAAGTACGAATAAATTATATTGTGCGAAACAAGATTGCATAGCAGTAATACTTATTACATGAGAATGCAAATAATTTATGACCTGATCTTTTAAACTGGTACTGATAACGCCATTAGTTTCTTATTGTGAGTTAACTGCCTTTAAACATACTATATGTATACAGCGTGTCCAGTCCATCCGCCTTCTTCTCACCTACTTGGGAACAGACTTTGAAGACAAGCAGTATGATTTTGGATTAGGAGTTAAAATGTATGCGGGAGACAAGCTTAGTCTCGGTCTGGACTTTCCAAATGTAAGTTAATTTTAAGCAAAAAGATACAACGTTAATTAGGGAATTAAATTAAGTGGGACTTTGTAATTGGATACTAGTTTTTACATAGATATAGATATAGCCAGTGTAGACTCAAAATGTCCCATTTGCACATTTCCAGTTTTAGCTAAACACAAAATGCACACTATATCTATTTTGTTCCAAGAAGCCTAGTAAAAGAATATTTTGCACTTTTCAAAAACATGTAACTAGCATATTTTGCACTTTTTAGAAACATGTAACAAGAAAATTTTGCACTTTTCAAAAACCTTTAACTAGAACATTTTGCACTTTTCAGAAACAAGTAACTAGAGTATTTTGCACTTTTTAGAAACATGTAACTAGAATATTTTGTACTTTTCAGAAACAAGTGACTAGAATAATTTTCACTTTTTATAAACATGTAACTAGAATATTTTGCACTTTTCAAAACCATGTAACTACAAAATTTTGCAGTTTTAAAAAACATGGGACTAGAAAATTTTGCATTTTTAAAAAATGTGTAAATATAACATTTTGTACTTATCATCAAAACCTTATAAATAAACAATTTGGACTTTTAAAAACACGTAAATTGAGAATTTTTATTTTGCAAGCTTTACAAACGTGTACATAAGATGGGTCTACGAGGTCGGAATTTGAATAGTAAACGGGGTCCACTATTACAGGAAATACGGTATGTTATTAATTATGTGTAATACCTTACAGCTCCCTTATTGGATAGACAACGAATCAAAAATCAAGCTGACTGAGACCAAGGCGATTTTAAAATATGTGGCACAAACGAGAGGAGAAGGTGTATTGTTTCCAAAAACACCAAAATTACAAGCTGTAGCAGAAATGTTTGAGGGGGTTGTGTCTGACGTGCTACAAGCCATGGGTGAAATGGCCTACGCACCTGTAAGATTTTCTAATTTTCCGTATTTATATAAAAGTAATATTGGGAATTCAATTTTTCTTACGCAAAATTCCTTATTGCAGCTAAACATGTCAATACTCATAAAAAGTATAGGTATTTTTGAAGTTAAAATGCTCAATCTTTTTGGCTGAAAATTTAATACATACTCTATTAATATATGATATATGCAGGTTGGAACTTTAGTAAAACCACTCGAAGAAACTCAAGCACAAAGATTCAAGTTGTTAGAGCATTTTTTGACTAAACGAAAGTGGGCTGTCGGGGACAATGTGAGTAAAAGTACAATCATTCAATCATCGAAATTTCCTAATTTGCTAAATCTGTATATAGCTGAAAGTTCAAAGTGTATTCTTGCACTACAATTACTAATATGAATAATGAATTAAATGTTGTAAATTTATTTTTGTAAGCTTTATTTTCTTTCGATATATAATTTCATAGCTTTCTTATGTGGACTTCTTCACGTACGAGGTGTTGAAGAAGTACACAAAGTACAGCAAAGAATTTTTAAAACCGTATCCCGCGATTTTGAATTATTTCCGGAAATTTGAGGCCCTACCAGAATTGGGAGACTACATCAAATCCACTGAAGGAATGGTATCTTTCAGTCCTTTTGCAGCTCTTAAATTTTGAGCACGCATCGGATCAATATTGTACCTGTAAATAATGTGTACAACACTAATTAGGTGATTAGGGTGTCTCGGTCTCGAGAAAATTGTCTCTGTCCCTTGTCAATAGCCTTTAAATAAATTAATAAATATGACGAAAGAAATCCCACTAAAAAAGCAAGTTTTAATGCAAGTAAATAAAATAATAATAATAAAATTCCTAAACTTAATTAGCAAATAAAAACGTTTATATACTGATTTTAAGTATACTAAAATTTCCTTGACCCTAACTTGTAAACGTGTTCATTATGTTTCATTGAAAATTTAAGTAATTCTTTTTGTTGGACACTGAAGACTGTCGCTTTCATGAATACAATAATTTGTAAAATGTTAAATCAACCTCGACAATTTCTTGCATAGTATCATTTATTCATTGAACAGCGATCCATGATGCTATTCAGGTGCGGATCCAGAGGGTGAGCAAAAGGACAGTTGCCCTTTCTAAAATGAAATTTTTAACATAGGCCAACATAGGGAAATTTACACTTAGAACTTATACTAAAGAAATTAAAATATAGCAAGATCCTGAAAGCATGTAAATAGAACATTTTGCGCTTTTCAAAAAGATTTAAATTCAATATTTGACACTTTTCAAAGAACATATAAATGAAAAATGTTGCACTTTTCAAAAACATGTATGTAAATAGAACATTTTGCACTTTTCAAAAAACATGTAAATAGAACATTTTGCACTTTTCAAAAACATGCTAACCGCCTTTTGTAATTGTCAAAAGCTCTAATTTAACATTTTACGCATCTGTCTCATTTAGTGTCTCATGGCCTTACTAGTTAGCTCACTTTATTTCTAGCATAAATCGGAAATGCGGCTCATTTTGCTTCTTCACTAACAATATCTACTATATCTGCATACTAAAGTTTTTCATTTTGAAGTAGGCCACTGTAGTTGTGTACTCAAAATGTCTTGTTGTCAAAGCCATTTGCCAACTCTTACATTGGGTGGCAAGCCTTCCATTTGTCCATTTCGCCCGAATTCCATTTCCAAATCACGCGTTGCTTCATTCGCGTGAAAACGTTGAGGAATTTTAGTCGCAATCTGTCGGATATATGTTTCGTGTCCAGCACAGATTCCATGCTGAAGTAAATAAAACCATAGGGGATCGTTCATAGATGATGTCGAGGGTAGAATCAATGGGTCTGCTTGGGTAATGTTGACATCTTATGCTAAAGATGGCCATCTACGCAGTGACTAAGCTGATGATAGGAAGGTCATATTATACGGTCCTAGAATTGTAAATATTTTGACGACATCATTTACGGGGAACCCCTAATACCACACTATCTGTAAGTTGTAAGTGCCGATGTCAATACTATTGCCCCATAATTATAAACGAAAAATAAATACGTAGAAAAAATTATTAAGTATACTACACGATATTACTTTTAGTAGTGGTTTGGCAGGTACACATTGCATCTCTCCCACTTCAACAACATCCGGAAGTGTGAGTCGCGGAAAGCTGAATGAAAAATAGGAATTGCTCACGTTCTTCTCGATGGTCTCCATGTCAGGTAAATCAGGACCCAGAGCCGCCCTGTATGTAGCTCTCATCAAATCTGAGTGTGAAGAAAATTCTGGAAAATATCGGCAGCACGTAAAATGCAAGAAGATTCATTGATCTTGGGATGAAATCCATGTCGTGTGTTGCATCCATGATGGACACCGGAACAAAAGAGGGCGGAAGGTGTGGCGACCTATGTCATTAAAGGCTTACTTGGCTCTGTGCAAGTACGGGGTAAGCTAGTCACACGGGGGTTCGTGTTGGGAGATCTGATCAATTGATTAGAAACACCAAACCCTTTACAAATAAAGTTCCTTTGACCTTTTGACCTTTTTTTGGTTGCCCATGTGGGGCGTGACCCATCCAGGAGCCGCCTGACTCGTCACTATAATAAATGGTGCCCCCAATTGGTGAATGAGCTCATAATTAACAATTTAAACATTCATCTTATTTAGTGTTTCTTTTGACATACTGTATTTACTAAAATAGTAGACGGGCCTGGGAGTTCGGACTTTGAATAGTGAACTAACCGTATACTCCGTAATAATAATCCCCGCATACTATTCAAACTCAAGCGTTTGGACCCCGTGCACAATTTGTGACACGTGCATTAATAGGATTCAAGAAAATAATGTTAAAATTAAACACCCTCTGGTACTATTCAATTTGAGACAAATCAAATAATTACTCGCTCAGAATCATTGAGTAGCGAGCACACCCAGAAATTCTTCATTCTGATATTTCCGCACTGGCGCGAACCACAACATCAAAATTAATGTTGAATAAATTGCATATTTTAGGAGAGGCGAAGCACATGTCGTGTACTAACGGGGGAGGGGGGGGGGGGTGGCTTTTGAAATAGATGGTGTGCAGTGTTATTAAAGATAATTGTGCATTTACTCAATGATTATTAAGGGGCTCACAACACAACGGGGATAGGTGGGTTCTTAAATTACTAAAATGTTGTTAATGTAATATATGTATCTTTCCTTTATGCATAATAATATAATATATCGTTTATTGCAATTCAATATTTATGTTTCTGAATTTGTAGTTGGCTACATAAGTTGTAACTGTAGTAAGTGGCTCTGACTTGCATGTGTCCCGTACATAGATGGGCATGTACTTCGTATTCACGCTCACCTCATGAGGGATGCCTATGAAGTAGTATGCACTCTCACGCTCAACCTTACGTCATCTAAAGCTTGCCTCTCGCACTGATCCTCATGAGCGCAAATTTCGAATAGAAGGCACTCACGCTCCTACTCATGAGGCATCCCTTATCGCGCCTTTATTTGATTTAGTCCAGTATGTCTAGAGCCATATTTTTTTGCAATTTAAAAAATTGTATTGTTTATTCAACCAAACAGTTCTACGCGAATTGTAGCAGTATAATAATGCATCGGCACGCAGTATTGTTTATACTTATAAAAGTAATATATATAAATGAGAGTCCCATCTGCTACTGTAAGATGAGATGTGAGTGCAACTAAAATGTACTCACGCTTACACTCATGAGTGGGTTGCGGATTATACTACACTCGCTCTCAATAAATGAGTGTATACACAATTTGAATCTGCACTCGCACTCGCACTCGTGCGAGTGCTGTGATCATCACTCGTGAGTTATGCCCATCTACGGTCCTGTGTTGTGTATGCGTATGCGTAACATACCAAGATAAAAGCCCAACTATTGACTATTCACTATACTGACTATACGAATACGGGTGGTAATTATTTTCAGTACTTCGGACTTCGTACTACTATGGGAGCTTGCATAAATAACGTTATGGGTTTTAGGGGGGGTAGGGGTCAAGTTGCTCTATCCTTTTACATGTGCGTACATACCAAAAAAGGGGGGGTAGGGGTAAAAATTACGGATTTTTCCATAACGTTATTTTTGCAAGCTCCCTATACTACTTCAAGGTAAGTGTAGAGCAGCGGAGCAAAGTTTTACATCGTCGTCGTCACCCGTGGTCTGCTGTCCGTCGTCGGATGTGTGTCTTTTGAAGAATCGGATTTTTCAGCTCAGTAAATGTAAGTAGAAGTATCATAATCAACATAAACTCGTACACTCGTAATTTACCTTGTCATAAAATGACAAGGAATAATTAATGAAAATATAGTAATAATATATTTAACTGCTGCCACAGCTCTTCAGTTACTTCAGTCAGTATATATAAGTACCTACTCTTGTAAAATTGCAGTACTAAAATCTACAATCTTGCTCACTAAATTAATTAATTTATTGGGAAAAATTGTACGTTGATTGCGATTTGCATTTAGCATAATTGCCATGGTAACTTAACATAAAGCTTCAAACAGGCCCAGGGAATAATTGCATAAAATGCTCAACCCCGGGTGCCAGGACCAGTCACCAGTTGCCAGTTACATTCTCACCTGGCTGTGGGTACACCTATTTCACCTACGTATAACTGTAATCGTTTGGAACTATTCACCAAACTACTGCGAAATAAATTACTTTTGAAAACCATTTGTTCTCCTAGCAAAATTTGACTAATGCCGCAAACAAGTTAAGGGTTAGGTTATGTTAGGTTAGGTTATTTAACCTAACCTAACCTATTTCGGCATGAGAGTTCCGTCTTCCGTCTTGTAATGTTATAATTTTATAAATCATAAATCGTGAAAAATTAATGGGTATTATTAAAAATCGCAGGGGTTTGGTCTCAAAGAAACCAACGCCGCCGAGGCGTTCACCAACCCTTTAATGGTTATTGGAGATTGATACAAAGCTTTAAGATTTCAACAGAAACCTTGTGATATATATGTGATTACAAGAGACCCTGCATGCCCTGGGATCTGCTTCAGACTGCCTTAAACGGTGCACCCGTCACCCTTGACGAAACATGAGAGACCCATGACTGACATATGACTGTGACCGATTGGAAATTCTTTGTCGATGTACATAATTGACAATTCGGTCAACCCACCACTCCTATTTTCTTCCGACTACCAACAAAAAATCCGAATTGTCAACAGACAACATTACAGCCAGTCACCATTAGCAAACATTATGTACTTTTATTTAAATTTTTTCTAGTTTTTAAAATTGTTTTACAATTAATTTTATATTTAACTGAGTTATGCTTATTTTATCTAGTTAATGTGTTATGGTCATTGGCCCTTGAAACCCCTTCACGGCTCATTTGTAAATTATTAATGATACGAAGCAATATATTTTATTCAGTTGAAGGGTGTCATAAAAATTATTTGATTTTAATAGATTCCAGTAACTTGTAGACCTGTTCGTCAGCTACTCCATTGAATTTTATTTGATATTTGCAGAGAAGTTCTGCAGCTATGGATTTACGTATCAGTTGTGCAGTGAAGTGTTTTTAGATCAGCTTCAAAGATGCCAGGCGAAACAAAAGTTCACTTGAAGGATCACAGAAGAGTGCATAAACAGAAAACGTTACTTTGTTCTCAGTGTGATTTCAAAGCTCAGTTTAAATCTTGTCTTGCTCGGCATAACACGTGTCATTCAGGAGAAAAGCCTTTTGTTTGTACCCATAATGGTTGTGCTTACTCTTCTTCCCAAGCAGTGCATTTAGTAACCCAGGGGCGGACTGGTTACTTTTAGGGCCCGGGAATTTTTAATGACGAAGGTCTGGCGATCAGGGGGCCCACACTGAGCCGAGGGGCCCAAGGCTCCCGTTTACGTAATGTATAAGGAATTGGGGGCCCATCGGGAATTTCCCGAAATTGCTTATGGCCAGTCCGCCCCTGTAGTAACCCATCGGTTAATCCATTCAAATCTAAAACCATTTAAGTGCAATTTGTGTTTAAAACGTTTTAAAAGGGGTTCACACCTTAATCGTCATATTCTTTCTCATTCAGAAGAAAAGCCTTTTGTTTGCACCCATATTGGTTGTGCTTACTCTTCTTCCCAAGCAGTGCATTTAGTAACCCATCGGTTAATCCATTCAAATCTAAAACCATTTAGGTGCAATTTGTGTGGAAAATGTTTTAAAAGGGGTTCACACCTTAATTGTCATATTCGTTCTCATACAAGAGAAAAGCCTTATAAGTGTTTATTTAAAGATTGTGATTTTTCTTCTACACAGGCAGTACTTTACAACAACATTTTCGTAGACACACAGGTGAGAAACCCTTCCGTTGTTCGTATGAAGCGTGTGAATATTCATGCTCAGGAAGCAATTTAAAACGACACATGATGACTCATAAGGATGAAAAGGTTTACACGTGTTTATTTAAAAATTGCAAGTATTCGTCCATTCATGCGGGTGATTTAAAAAATCATACTAATCAAATACATATTCGAAATGAACGTCATGTCTGTCAGTTGTGTGAATGCCGATCAGAAACCGCAGGTGAATTAAAAAAACACATTGTTAATAACCATCAAAAAACTCTACGAACTTCTATCAATAATCCTTGTCTCAACTCCTGCAACTCTAGATTACTGGTCGAAATCGAATCCAAAAAAACAGTTTCAAATTCAAAACTGATCAAAAGTTTAGAAGTCGATGAAGATTGTAAGATAAGTGTTCGTCCTTTTGTTCGACTTATCAGACTTAAATCCAACAACTGCAGTTACAAGAAGGACATTCCAGCGACCAGAACAAAAATTCTTAAAGCTTCCCATGATCCAATCCAGAAAACAAAATCGAGACCTTGCAATAGTGCATGCCCAGTGGACGATACAAAGCTGCGAATTCCTACTGTTGTCGTACTCAAGAGATTGCAAGTCAATTACGACAGTGACGATGACTTTATCCCTGATATTTCAGGAGGACTGGCTGATCTGAACGTTCCAACTGCGTGAGACTATCCTGAAATTATTACTGAACCGCAGCAACCGCAGACAGGGCCAAAGCCACAGAAGGCTTATTTATACACTTGCAAAATCTGTGACTATGAAACGAAGGAAGTCAAGCAGTATAACTAAGTCACATCTCCAGTCCCATCGAGAAAAACGCGAGTTCTTTTGTCCACTCTGTGACTTTGTTTGTTGCAAAATAAAACTCGTGAAATCTCATTTTCGAACTCATTACAATGATACTTCGGCCTCGGACAATGATCGTTGTAACGATACACAAAGTCATCATGCTCTTGTGTCAATTGCAAGTAAGGAAGCCCCATTTAATAACACTTCAGTTTAGGTACAAACTGTTTTGGACCGTAGAGCTCAAAGAACAAGCAAAATTGAAGTCCAAAAAAATTCGATGGGGAGAATATTTCGTTCTGTTACAACTAATGTTCAGTTACTGGAGATTCATACAAAACGAAATCAATCATTACTCCACTAAATTACTGATCCGAACCAAGCTAAACAAGCCAAGCTGAAAAGAAGCACTTTCTATTCTGGTGAATTTTATGCAACAAGATACAAACAAGATAAAAAAATAAAGCAGCTAAATCATCTACGATACCATACTGAGGAGCCTAGACTAGACCCCCACGTTTACATTATTTACTGTTACAGGTTACATCACATAATTATATTGGTTATTAGTCATGTTTCCTATTTAACACAAATAATAAGTGAGCTACAGTGTGTTCGTATTCTAATGGTTGTAATAATTCTTAATATTCTTTATGGGTAAGTTTGTTTAATAATAATTCGTTTTAGGTTATAACAGCTGTAGAATAGTTTTGAGGGTGGCTGGTACCCATTCGTGGACGGTGGAAGATGTTATTTATTTTTCAAATCTCCAATCTACCGAAGTATTCAGCAGATTTCTAAAATTTAATAGCTTCTAAAGAAATAAATAAGTGTAACTAATTCAACTATGTATTCCTGTTTGTGGAGAATTCAGCATCGGAAAATTTTGTGAAGTGTCACGTTATTTTCTACTATATTGTTTCACCTGTTTCAACCCCATAAGTAATTTGCATTCCTTACACTATTCATTATTTAATCTATAGTCCATTTAAGTACTAGAAGATGAACTGTGTGTAGAAATGGAGGACAAGTAACTAATTAGTTAACCTATTAAATTCTTATTTTACTTCTAACGTTGAGTGAATCGTCTATAACTACGAACGACCACAGTAGTGCCAAAGAGCCCTGGTCTAAAGAATTTCGTAACCTACAAAAAGTTGGAAATAAAAAGTATCTATAAATAGGCCTGTAAATTCCCAAAAGGAATATTTTGCATAATATCTCATCATATCTACCTGCTAACAGAGATTAAAATGCTTGTCAGGAACAAATCAAATCACTGGATAATGAGGCAGCTAAAAATGTGAGTGCAAGAGTGGGCCCATGATAATCTTTACCTTGCCACGTAAATTGCTGAAGGTCATGCAAAACCTTGCGAAGCAGCCCTTCAAGCATATTTCTTCAGTGACGTCGAGGATTTCTAGTGTCAAAGCATTTCAAGTTATAAAATTTTAAAAAATTGCGATAAAAACACAGTTTTATCACGAAATATGCAGTTTTAGTTTTGAAGCATAAGCACAGTCCATCCCCTCGTCCCCTGGACTATGGACTATAATATGGTATTTGCAATAATTATAATAATCTCTTTGTAATAATTTGTATTATTAAATTAGCCCACAATATGTACATATGTACATACATATAATCTCAATCCCAATGTCATGCTACGCAACGCCTCCATTTTCAAAAACTTACTACTTAAATGAGTAAGATAAGTCAGATGTTACTAACGACTGTCTGAAAAGTCGAAAACATTTTATACACGTTTTTTTGAAAACTAAAAATATTTTCGATTTAGTTTTTGAAAAATTGCAAAATGTTTTATTACTATCTATTTACATTTTTTACATATTTTTGAAAAAGTACGTGAACATTCTACGAATAAAATACATTTCTAGGAGATTTTTTCTTCCCTTCATTTTGCGTAACCTTACGCCTACACATCTTTGTTACACACATTTTACATGACAACACGACTGCAAAAATAATGGCGAACAAAATGGATCCGATGAATGCAATCACATCTAATGAATGGTACTAAAAAAATTAGTTTTCTTGCTGCAGATCTCAAATGCAAAGCCCCTTTGTGACGCATGACGTACTCTGACCAGAAAACTGCTAAAGTAAAGATTTAAACTATTTAATTGTTGTAAAAATAATTATTTAATCAATTAATTCGTTTAAAAATTTAAAGGATAAGCGCTTTTGTTATTTTGGGATTTACCACGCTGAACTGGAGACTGGAGTTGATCATTGGTTATAGAGAGAAAGACAACTTTATCAAAATAAAATAAACTTGACACTAATACTAACTAGGATAGTTTCATAGTTGTTTAGCTTTTGTTATGTAAGTACCTGAAGCAGAAAACTAAATAAAGAGGATTATTGATTTAACTTTAAACATATTACACTTTTTGCTGTTGTTTAGATTTATGAATTGCGAATTATTGCATAACCTACGTAGGCTCATTTAAGAATTTTGTTAAGAATATTTTCCAACGATGCTTCTGTAAAATCAAGAATCTCCAAAGTAAGAGCCATTGTGCTCCGCTTGTCTCATATTAAAATCTTGGTCAGCGAAGACTGGAAGTCGAATACGCTGCTTCCTGAGTGATCAGTAGTCCTCCGTGTGTCATAAAAAAACAAATTTTTGGGTGGCCAAAAATGTTACACATTATTCAAAATAAAAAGTGTTATTTTATTTTATATAGTCAAGTAGCTATATCCTTAATTCTTTATTAATATACACGCTTAGACAAACATGGGCGAGTTTACCACTTTACTGCTAATTTTTGACTGATTTCTTGCTGTTACTCCGACATTAACAGAAGAAGCTGTTAACAGCGGTCAACAGGGATTGCAGTTAGAGGTTTTCTAGTAATGCAGTTATATTAAGCTTACCGAAATCACTGTTAGATCACCCAGCAGCTAATAAATCCTGTTGAACGATTTTATTCGTTAAAAAATAGCGCCAAAAGTTGGATTCGATCTCGATCCCGCAACCTTCGTCATAGATCTCTTTTCCACCACTGGACTGGACTGACACAACACATTAAGGAATGGACCACAAATTTAGCATACATATATACTGTAACATAAATGCTTCAACAGGTTTAATGTAGACTTTAACATATTTGCTGTCGGGTTTTGTAGCATAAAGCGCTGTTGCCCGTGATTTGCGGATTTCTTCACTCTCAAATATTTTTAAAACTTATAAACCTGTTAAAGTTAACATCTAAATCTGTTAGCCCCATCGTGCAACAATGTTGTCAAAAGATATTTTCTAAGCGTGTATTGCAGTACAAAGGTGTAAGTATATCGTAGATATAATTAAAATATTTTCCGTGGAGTATCAAAATGATCCACATCCATTTTATCTAAAACTGAAAACACGTTTCACTTTTCCAAAACTTGCAATTTAAACATTCATCTGATTTAGTTTTTTTTTGACATACCGCATCTCGTATAATAGTTGACTGGCCTGTAATAGTGGACTGGTCTGGGAGGTCGGATTTAGAATAGTGGACGGGTTGATATAAGACTTTATTTTATGGAAGTAGAAGGGTCTGTAATAGTAGACGGGTGTTTAAGGTCAGAATTTGACTATTACAAGAGTCTACTGTTATAGGAAATACGGTAGCTCGTTTTAATTCTATAGCTTAAATTGGAAATGAGTATGATACTATTCTTCAATGTGTTCACATTAAACTTTACTACGTGCCATGCTCATCTTTAGTGATAGACGACATGGCAGTATTGTCGTTGCTAGCCTTTTGTTTTGCTGCATACCCTATAAGAAAACAAAGATTAAATACTTTTTTACAGAAAACAATCAAGTATTTTGGTGATTAGAACACTAAAAGTGTGACTGAAATATGTGAGCCCATGATAGCAGTTAACTTACTACGTAAATTACTGAGGACCCTGCAAAACTTGGTGATGAAGCCCTTCACGCATTTTTCTGTAGTGACGTCGAGGATGTCTAATGTCAAATCGAAGCCATTATTGTTACTTTCTGCGTGTTTCATATTTCGGTTTTAAGTCTTGGTCCACGTCTACTATCCTTGGGAATTGGAACCCTAATTATAAGAGAAACTCCATCCATCGAATATTATAGTTCCCTAAAAATGCAATACAATGACAATTAATTAATTACTCCACAATTATTTTTAAGTGTCCTTAGTTAGCCCCTTAAGCAGAGCTCCTAATTTATTATTTATTATAGTTATATTACGATCTAAATTAAATGATGACTAACCGTATTTTCCATAATAGTAATCCCCGCGTACTACTCAGACTCACTAGTCGAGCGTTTAGACCCCGTGCACAATAAGAGACACGCTCAATAATAGTGTTCGAGAAAATAATGTTAAAATTGAAGACCCGAGTACTGGAGAGTACTATTCAATTTGAGACAAATGAAATTAAGTACTCGTTCAGACTCATTGAGTAGTAAGCAACTCCCATAGAAATCTAGCGAACATCCGCGATAGGCACTCAGCATTGTAATGAAACTCCCATGCAAGGACGTTTTTCCAGTTTGGCCTGATACATAGGAAAAATCTTGGCGTACACTCGCGCCGTCTATACGTGTGGGGAAGCAACAGCTCCTCAGCATTACATTTGCATAGGGACTGTGCACACCAGCGCCTCTCCAGCTGTAGGGCGGAACTGCTTGCAACAGCTCCTTACCATTTCACAACATGCAAGTTGCGCACTCATTTAGATGGCGCAGTTCTCCGCTCGTAGGCACTTTTCTGAGCTTCGTACATGTTCTATAGATTTCTATGGCAACTCCATTCTGATATTTTGGCACTGGCGCGAACCACAAAATCAAAATGTATGTTGAAATTGCATATTTTTAGGAGACTTAAGAGGCGAACTGGCGAAGTATATAATATATATACGACGTAATATTATTGATTATTACGTCGTGTACTACAACCTTGGGGGGAATTGCAATTAAATTTCTGTTCAAGATAAGTATTAACTGTTGTAAGTGGCTCTGAAGTGCACGTGCCCTGTGTCCTGTGTAATAAACATACCAAGATAATGATTTCACTATTAAGTAGCAAAAGCTCAACTATTGACTATACGAATGAATACGCGTGTTAATTATTTTCAGTACTTCGGACTCCATACTACTCACCACTTCAAGAGCAAAGATTTACATCGTCGCCCGTGGTCCGCGGTTCGCCGTCGGCTTTGTCATTTGAAGAATCGGTTTTTTCAGTTCAGTAAATGTAAGTTTAAGTAGCATAATCAGCATAATAAGCTTGTAACTTATCTTGCCATAATATATTATGTTCAGCAATAATTAATGAGAGTAGTATTACACATTTGACATTATGCTTATAACAGCTTTCACAGCTCTTCAGTAAATTCAGTCAGTATTTATAGGTACTAAGGTAAAATTGAGGTATACCTAGTATACTACAATCTAAAATCTTTCTCACTAAATTAATTCAGTTTGTTGGAAAGATTGTAGCACTAAGGTGCGTAAATGTGATCACCCCTTAAATGTGATCAGTGGCCGCTGTTAAAATATTACCGCCTTTAAAAATATGTGCAACTTATATTCATACAGCCTATAGTCTCAGCTATGATCACTAGTGATTTCAGCTTTTTTCCTCAAAAACTCTGGCTATGTAAAATTATGAAAGTTATGAACACTTTTTTGAGTTTTTTCATGCCGATCACATTAAAGACCCTACTTTTCCATTACCTTTAAATGTATTTAAACTAACTGATCACATTAAGGGCACTTGGGGCGTTGTAAGACTTTTCGAAATTGTTTCGTACAATGACCTGTATTTCTTGCAACTTTTAATTTTCGACACTGACAAGGGAATGACGCGACATGACCGACCCAGAATTTGGAAAGACCTTTTTCAAAAAATCAGGCTACTTTTAAATAGTATAGATCCAAAGTAACTCGAGTGCATTTTGCGTCGTTCGCCTAGAACAGCGCGGCAAAGTTTAAAAAAATTCAAATTTTAAAACTTTGCCGCCCTGCAGTTTCTACAGTTATTAACCGATTTTGATGAAATTTGTTTTTTTCTTATTCTAAGGCCGTTATCTAAAAAGTAATTTCAGGATTTTCGAAAATTCAAAAATTTTAATTTTTTTTCGAAAAAAATCTAGGAAACCCATATTTTTGAGGCCTGGTTTTTTAACCAATTTTTCAAAAAATATTAAAATTTTCAAATTTCCGAAAATCCTGAAATTACTTTTTAGATAACGGCCTTAGAATAAGAAAAAACCAAATTTCATCAATATCGGTTAATAACTGTAGAAACTGCAGGGCGGCAAAGTTTTGAAATTTGAATTTTTTTAAACTTTGCCGCGCTGTTCTAGGCGAACGACGCAAAATGCACTCGAGTTACTTTGGATCTATACTATTTAAAAGTAGCCTGATTTTTTGAAAAAGGTCTTTCCAAATTCTGGGTCGGTCATGTCGCGTCATTCCCTTGTGAGTATTTTTTTTGTACATAAAGGATTGAAAGAGAAGTATAATGATAACTTCTTCTTCATTGTGCGTCGGCTGGGTAAAAAGTTACAGATTTTCAAAGTTGAAAAAAAATGAACCCGATCACATTTACGCACTCTACTACTATGTTGATTGCGATATGTATTTAACATTACCATGGTAACAACTTACCTAAACCTTCAAACATATCCAGGGAATGAAGAATTGCATAAAATGCGCAACCCAGAGTGCCGGATGCCAGTCACCAGCTACAACCCTTTTGTGTGTTCACCTATTTTGTCGTGAGCGTTCCGTCTCATAATGCCTGATTGGCTATTGTTATTGTACACTTCCTGCTCCACGGGGATTCAATAAAAATGATAATTCGAGACAATGTAATGGTTAGTGATTGATTAAACCTTTAAAATTTCAATAGAAACCTTGTGGTATGTGATTACTATAGAGACCCTGCCCTGAGATCTACTTCAGACTGCCTTAAACGGTACACCCGTCACCCTTGATGAAATATGAGTGACCCATGACCTTGACCGATTGGAAATTCTTTGTCGATGTACTTAATTGAAAAAGCCATTTCAGTCTAACTTCCACTGCTATTTTCTTCCGACCACCACCGAAAGTTTCGAATTGTCAACAGTACAGCCAGGTCTTGCAAAACACCATCATGTAAGCACATACTTTTATTTCAAATGCTAGTTTTTGAAATATTTTTACTATTAGTTTAAATATTTTACTGAGTTGTATGTTTTTTTCCAGTTGATATATTTTATATTTTATCATTAGCCCTTACAAACTCTTCACGGCACATTTGTAAGTTATTAATCATACGAAACAATGTTTTATTCAGTTGAAGAGTGCTATAAAAATTATTTGATTTTAATGGATTCCAGTTACTTGTAGACTACAAGTTGTAGTCCCATTCATCCGGTGCTGCCATTAAGTTATAACGCAGAGGAGATCAGCAGCAGCTGTGGATTTACATATTAGTTGTGCAGTGAAGTGTGTTTAAATCAGCTTGAAAGATGCAAGACGAAACAAAAGCTCACTTGAAAGATCATAATAGAGTGCATCAGCAGAAAACGTTGCATTGTTCTCAGTGTGGTTTCAAAGCACAGTATAAATGTATACTTGCTCGTCATAATCGTATTCATTCAGGAGAAAGACCTTTTGTTTGTACGCATGAGGGTTGTACCTATTCTTCTTCCCGAACAGACCTTTTAGTAACCCATCAGTTAGTCCATTCAAATTTAAAACCATTTAAGTGCAACTTGTGTGGAAAAAGTTTTAAAAGGGGTTCACACCTTAATAGTCATATTCGTTCTCATACAGGAGAAAAGCCCTACAAGTGTTTATTTAAAGATTGTGGTTATTCTTCTACTGAACCCGGTCATTTACAAAGACATTTTCGTAGGCACACAGGTGAAAAACCTTACCGTTGCTCGTACGAAGCGTGTCAATATTCTTCTAGACAGACAAGCACTTTAAAACGACACATGATGACGCATAAGGATGGAAAGGTTTACACTTGCTTATTTAAAAATTGCAAGTATTCGTCTATTCATGCAAGTGATTTAAAGGGACATACTAATCGGGTACATTTTCGAAATAAACGTCATGTCTGTCAGTTGTGTGAATACCGATCTGTGACTCCATTTGAATTGAAGATACATTTAAAGAATCATGAAAGAGCTTTAAAAAGTTCTATCAGCCGCCCTCGTCTCAGCTCCTTTAACTCCAGCTCACTGATCGAAATCGAATCCACAAAAACAGTTTCAAATTCAAAACTGATCAAAATCTTGGAAGTCGATGATGATCCTAAGCTAGTAGCTCGTACTTTCGCTTTCGTTCGACTTATCAGACTTAAATCCAACAACTGCTATAACAAGAAGGACATTCCAGCGATCACTGCAAAAATTCTTGAAGCTTATTGCGATCCTATACAGAAAACAAACTTGACACCTTGGAATAGTGCAAGCGCAGTGGGCGATCCAAAGCTGCGAATTCCTACTGTTGTCGTACTCAAGAGATTACAAGTGAACTACGACAGTGACGATGACTATATCGGTGACGGTTTAAGAGTAAAGGCTGATATAACCATTCCAACTGTTACAAATTGTGCTAAAATGAGCACGGAACCTCAGACAAGACCAAAGCCAAAGAAGAAGGCTCATTTATACACTTGCAAAATGTGTGATTATGAAACGAAGAAGTTCAAGAAATATAAATCACATCTCCAGTCCCATCGAGAAAAACGCGAGTTCTTTTGTCCACTATGTGACTTTGTTGGTTTCAAAAAGAAACTCTTGAAATTGCACTTGCGAACTCATGACAATGATTCTTCGGCATCGGACAGTGATCGTTACAACGACACACAAAGTCATCATTGTGGTGTTTCAATTAAAAGTCAGGAAGCTTTATTCAATAATACTTCAGTTTTAGTAAATACAAACTGTTTTGGATCGCAGAGCTCAAAGAACAAGAAAATTGAAGTCCAGCAAAATACGATGGGTAGAATCCCACATTCTGTTACAACTACTGTACAGTTACAGGAGATTCAAACGAAACGAAAGCAATCAATCACTACTCCGAAGCGTGCAAGGCAAGCTGAAAGGAAAATTGTATCTCAATCGGCTGAAAGCAAACACGTTTTGTTCTCGTGTATTTTTTGCAACAAGACATTTAAGAAAGAAATGAAACTGCTAAATCATCTGCGATACCACACGGGGGAGCTAAGACCTCCACATTTACATTATTAACTATTATAGCACATAATTACATTGTTTATTAGGCCTATGCTATTTCCTATTTAACACAAACAATAAGTGAGCTATAGTGTGTTCTTTTTCTAACATTTATAATAATTGTTAATTTTTTTGAAGGGTAGGTTAGTTTAATAATAATTCGTTTTAGATTATAACAGCTGTAGCATAGTTTTGCATATTATGTGGCTGGTATCCATTCGTAGAGAAAATAAGATTTCATTTATTGTTAAACCTCTAATCTACTGACGTAGTTAGCACATTTGTAACATCATCTAATAAATAAGAAACTAAATCAACTATGCATCTATATTCTCGTTTGGGCAGAATTCAGCAATCGAAACATAATGTATATTATCACTTTATTTGTACTTTGTTTCACTTGTTTTAACCCTTCAACTAATTTGGATATCGATTAATCTATTTGGATTCCATACACTATTCGTCATTTAATCTTTAGTCCATTTAATTATTCAAAAATGAAATGTGCATCGAAGTAGAGTAGAACACACGTAACTATTTATGTACTTATTAAATTCTTATTTTGCTTCTTACGTTTAGTAAATCGCCCAATGCCTATGAACGATCACAGTCGTGTCGTGCCCAAGAGACCTGGTCTACAGATTTGCATAACGTACAAAAAGTTGGAAATAAGAAATATCTATAAATAGGCCGCTGTAGATCTGTAAATTCCCAAAAGTAATATTTTGGATATCGCATCATATGTATCTCCTAACAGAAACTAAAATACTTGACAGGAAAAAATCAAATCATTTGATAATGAGACAGCTTAAATCTTTAACTTATAATCTTTAACTTGTCCCGTCCCTTCCCGTATCCCGTCCTGAACGAAGCTCTAAAAGGATGTCTTTAGCAGCAAGAAATGTCATTAAAAAGTCACTATAGTCCCGACCTGTCCCTACCAAGGACATAATTTATGGTTGGACCCTATCTTTAAGACTTTGTCACTTCTTTTCACTTCCACTCAATATGAGTATTCACTACATAGCATAGCATATTATGCATAACTGGGGCTTGCCCTACAAGGAAGCCACATAATCTATCACCGATCACCGCCATACATTCAAACCAGCGCCAATACCTCAATATAGAATAGTTTAGTTCCTGTAACTATATAATAATTATAATATAACCAAGTCTGTTGTAAACATTTTGTGTACTGCGTTCCACTGGGCAAGCTTTAAATTTCATGCCAGTGATTTATTTATTCGACAAATAAATTATTTCTCTCACTTCACTTCGGCAAAGGGAGATTTTTATTGTTGGACATTTTACAGCGACCGCCCGTTATAGCATTTAGTACAATTTATAAAAGTTACTAATAAACTTGCTATTTATTTCCCATTTGTCTTATATTTATAAACTTTTTGCTATTTCTACAATGCATAAAGTTGTATCTTCATCGTTATCGACAGGGAATGGGAGCCTACTCGGGTTTTCGTGTCGTCGGCCTCTGTCTGCTGTTTTTGTCAGGGGGTGGGGCGGTGGGGGCTGTCAGAATTATCCACATGGATCAGTTACCAATTTAGAATAGGTAAGTTGGTCGCGCATGCTCCCAAGCCCCGCAACTTATAAAACGCTACACAACATTATACACACAAGCTTCAAGGCAACAACGGGCATGTGAGTATTATACAATTTATACTTAATACTGTTAAATGTGATTTAACTAATTATTTTACTAGACTAATTATTATTAGTAGATTAGTCATCACGTCATTAGGGACTGTCCAAAAAAGACGTCATCACATCGGTAAGGTCAATGTGTCATCGACTTGTCTGTCCCATCCCATATGTTGAAACTGATGACTGTCGGGATCATGAGATAATAAAACTGGAAATGTTTTCTGACATCATTTGTGGGCTACCTCTTTCAACAATTAAATTTATACATAATTATAGTTACATAATAATTATTAATTATTAGTTAATTATTCATGTTTTCAAAATAAGAATTGTGACCTCTAGTTTTAATGCAAGTATTTTGCTTCGAAATTTTTTATTTACATTAGCCGTCCACCCGATGTGTAGTAATTGCCGTAGTAACGTAGTAAAAAAGCAACTACAGTGGAAAATAGCTGTGGAGTAGTAACTTTGGTAAAATTTAAGTTTACTTTTTTCAGACCTCCACAGCTATTTTCAACTGTAGTTACTTTTTTGCTACGTTACTACGGCAATTACTACATATCGGGTGGACGCCTATTGTTTTTTTAAAGTGTGAAATCTTCCATTTGCGTGTTTTTAAAAAGGGCACAATATTCTATTTACGTGTTTCCGAAAAGTTCAAAATTTTAAATTTAAGTGTTTTCGAAAAGTGCAAAATGTTATTGCCTGTTTTTGAAAAGGGCAAAATGTTCCATTCACTCTGGATTTTTAAAGTTTAAAATGTTATATTTACATTTTTTAAGTGTAGATATGTTTTATCTACATGTTTTCAAAAGGTGGAAACTGTTCTATTTTCGTATGCTTCGAGAATCATATTTTAATATTTTGTAAATAGTGCATAATAGGGGTACACCCGACTGCTCTCAATGCCTCTCAAATACTCTCCACGCTAAATTTCTCAAATTATTACCATAGCTACGGATTGAGATTTTATCCTCAATAAATCTAAAATATTTGCACCCGACTAATAGTAATTTCAATAATAAAAAGCTATGTCAGTTTGAGATTGACTGCTTTACTTGCCTTTCAAATCTCACTAAACATTGTTGAATCCGCTATCTCTCTCAACTCTGTTGAGAGTGCCGTATCTATGGTAATAGTTTGAGAAATTTAGCGTTGAGAGTATTTGAGAGGCATTGAGAGCAGTCGGGTGTACCCCTAATATATTTTGTGTTTAGCGAAAAAATAAAAATAAATCATTTTGTTTCTTTAAATACGATATGTAATTAAATATTTAAATATTAAAGCAGTAGAATTAGTAGTAAGCAATTTTGTAACGACAGCAATCTCCCGCAAGTTCTCGATTAAGATGACACATAACTATAAACACACTATATATACACGGTTCCCATAAAGAAAATAATTGTAATGTGCATGAGTGTCACTTTTCTCTAACTCGCAGACTCGCAGGTCAGCAGAGGCAGCAGAGCCCATCAACTTTAATTACCCCACAACTTTTGCACGTCAAGCGGTTTTGGAATTACAGGGATTTCGGATGAAGATATAAAAGGGGTGGTCTGTAGATGACGTCACCCAGTTTATCACTCTTTTGAAATCCACACATCTCCATGTCATCACCTTTTAACATTACTTAAATGGTTGTATTTTTTAGCATGTCATGATATCAAACCCTAACTAGACCCGTTGGCCTCAACAGTGACATCATTTGTAGAACGTCCCTAATGACAAAATTGTTTATCAACACAACTTACTGAATGAAATTAATTTATTCACTACATCGCATCGTACAGCTCATTGCTTTGGAAAAGAAAGCATCTCCCCTCATCGCAGCGCAGTTTAAATCTAAATATTATTCTACGACCAAACTTCTTGCATCTGACGATTTCGGTCTTTATCCAGAGAATCAAGGTAATTTAGTTTAGTTACTAAAATTATTGTAACATTTTGAATTTTTTTTTACCTGACATTTTAAAGCACATCTCTGCCGCTGCTGAAAAAATGTGTTTTTTCTATAGGAATGCAATAATGTAAAATTGTCGGTATCTTTCTCGTTAATACCAGGTAATGGGAGCCTACCCGGGTTTTCTTGTCCTCGGAACCTGTCTGGTGTTGTCAGGGAGTACAGACTGGAATAGTGTGGTGGAGGCGATGCCAATGAATCCACCAGATATGAGTGCCATCAACTCCAATATAGATAGTACGTCATTAGGGACCGTCCACAAATGACGTCAATCACATTGTTAGGGTTAATATATTTTAATATTTGGCTATGTGCTATCCCATATCGTCTGTGAAGAATCAAAATGACCCATATCGAGTTTAAGCTAGAATTAGAGTGTGCTATCTCAAAATTCTCAAAAACATACTAAATGTTATATTAAAAGTAAATGTTCTATATACATTTTTTTACAAGTGCCAAATATTCTATTTACAATATTTTGAAACTTGCAGAACGCTCTATTTACATGTTTTAAAAAACTGCAAAATGTTCTATATGCAGTTTTTTGCGCAGTACAAAATAATCTATTTACGTATTTCCGAAAAGTGCAAAATATTCTATACACATGTTTTTGAAAAGTGCGAAATTTTTGACACAGAGGTTTTTGAAAAGTACAAAATGCTCTATTTACAAGATTTGATGATAATGACATTTAAATTTTGTTGTAGTTGGTGCATTTGGTTTCGATCTAATAATGGATTTGGGTCATTTTACTTCTTCACGGACGATATGTTGAAGATTGCCATTTACGCAATAGTTAAGCTAATGACTGTAGAGGTCCTAGTGTGAGCTTGTAGAAATGCTACTTCGCTCTTTCCATGCATTTGTATATTATTATAAATAGTAAGGGATAAACTCGGCGCCATCCACACAAAGGCGATCCGAAAGGTAAAAGTCAAAACAGACATACAGACAAACAGTGGCTGTCATCCATCCTTCGCCCCGCAAGAGGACAAGGATGAATGACAATCCACACTTCTTATTTTCTCTTCGTCCCATAAGGAACTTAAAGTGAGAACTAATTCTTCTGGCTATTGGGCCGTTGAGTTGTCTCTTTAGCTTTTCTGTTGGATATTAAAGGAATATACATAGGTAGCTTTGAAATTACGAGTATTAAGGTTAGGAAGTTACTGTGCACTGAGAAGATACAGAGGTTGATTGCAAGGGAGTCGGAGGACAAAACCGGAGATCCTCCAGTTTACGAAGGAAGTTTACTGGATAATTGCCAGCAGGAATTACTGGATATTTGCCAGCTCTCACACGAAGGTAATTCACGCTAACATTGGTTCGATTGTGGAATATTCCATTAAGCGCCTCCGATTATTTGTTAACGTTAGGACTTACGTGTAAATCCGTGATTGTATTTCCTCCGCAGTTTGATTCGGATACTTGTAAATTCCGACTAGTACCTTTTTGTATGATTAAAGATCTTATATGCGGAATCAAAACCACTAATAACCGTATCTTTCGTGTTCACACTCATTTATTGATAGTTGTGTTTCTTTTAACCATCTCAATCATCCAACATACATTGACACTACTTAATCTTTGGAAGGGGAGTTGACTAATTCCACTCACAAAAATTAGGTGCGGGGTAAGTGTCTCTGTACATGGATTTGTATGAATTAGCGAAAAATGTGAGTTAAAATTCAAAATTTTATGAAATTTCGAGGATTTTTGAAGTTTTGAGAAAAAATTGGGAAAAGGATATCCAAACATTTAGAACTTATATTATGAGTATTGAGTGAATTAAAAGTGTCAAGGAAATATCTCGGGTATATATTATCCGAGCGTTAAATATTGGAAATTGTGGAATTTAAAGGAAATAGTCAACACGGATTCGCAGGTTTGAGGATGAGTTGCCTCATATTGCCATTGGATTTATGCATCATTGGTGGGTCATTTCACTGTCATTCGGTCGTGTAAAGGTTAAGGTGGGTAGCTAATTTCACCCTATAATTAAGAGTCGAAAATCTCACAATTTTACCAAAACTGTGTCCCAATTAATAGTAGGTAATAATCCTTCTTTCACTTCCGTTGGTGAAGAGTTGCGTGAAATCCGTCTTTCTCACTGTCTTACGAGTTTACACACCACCCAATTCATAATTCTGTGTAGGAACAAGGGTTACCTATTTTTGGTTGTGTCATTTTTTTGTTAAACTGGAATCGTCATCCAGAAATTCATCCTCGTCCATCTCTTACCATTTTTGGACGAAGTAAAATTGTGGATTCATGAAACCACTCAATCGGCTCATGGTTATAGAATTTATTAACGGTACGTTAGATTGGTATATTTTCATTGGCGGTATTAAGCTTGGCATTAGTTTGAATTTCTTATATGTATATCTGGCTGTAGGCATCGCTTGTATGTACATCCTACAGTAGGTATATTTTGTTTGAAGGAAAAGAAAAAGGTAGAGGAAGCATCGTGTCCTCTACTTAAGTAGTAGGAAAAGAACCTTGGGGATCACAAAGATAGAAGGAATAGGAGACTTCCATTATATATTTTTCTTTTTGAGTAGTAAGTACTTACTTAAGTGTTGAGTGGGTCGTTTTGACTAAAAACTATTTTGGAAATGAAATTGATAAGCGCGAAGCTCTCCGTTTCTTTTATTCGTACATAGTTAGGTTAAAAGTAAAATTAAAATTTTGATTTGGATAAACATTCTGGTGTGAAGGTAAATCCAGAAACTCGAGTCACCAATTTATTTACCTAAGTAAATCACTTGGTGTGGAGGCAAAAATTAATTCATCAATATTTCTGTTTTTTTCATTCTTTCGAATAAATTAAAATGAGTGATTTTGGGGATATCGGAGCCTCAGCTACGCTTCGTTTGGACGACGAGAATGTTGAAATGGGAAATGGGGAGGGAAACGTCATTGATCCCGAGACTATGACCCCAGAACAGCTCATAGAACGCCTGGAACAAGAAGAAATTATCAGGCAACAGGCGGAGCACCAGAGAAATGAGCTCCAGGGAGAAATGGAGGTATTGCGTCAGGAAAATGCAGCCTTAGGTAGACGAATAAGCCAAGTAGGTCAAGGTACAGGGGGTGCATCCACCATCAGCATAGGGCCCCATTCAAATGCAGGTCAACGGTCAAGCCCAGGTGTCCCACAACCAGATCCTCCACAGCAGAATCAAACTCCGTCGCAGGGCGTGAATAGAGGCCAGGCAGCCGGTGGCACTGGCTCGGTAAATATTGCCGTGTCACAAGAGCAATGGCGATTGCTCACAGCTCCTCAACTCACCGACAGAGATTTAACTCTAAAAAGGAAAATTCGCAATAATGAGTTACTGAACTCACGCGAGAAGTTTAGCGGAGATTGTGAGCTGCAACAGTTCATCGAAAAATACAACGATGATGCTGTGGAGATGGAAATGACACACTACGACAAACTGGATTCATTGGACCAGGTATTGACCGGTGATGCTAGAAAATGGTGGCAGGGAGAAAAGTCATTTATCATGGCCGGTCTAAAAAGGAGTAGGTGGGCTGAAAACATAGCAGCCTAGAATAGATTTGAAACGGCAATCGCGGCTCGGTACGATAAGGAGTCCATGGTGAGTAAGGCACGTGCCGCTCTACCCAGTACTGCCTTCGATTTGGGAGATTCCGGAAGTGACTACGTGTCTCGCCGGACGAATGTCTTGCGGAAAATCAATCCGCTCAACACCAAAGGCGATCTACTGAATGGATTGATTAGTGGGATGCCTCCCACTATCAGAACCAAATTCGAGTCATGCATGAGTATCGATCATTTTAAAATGGTATTGGATCGCCTTATTGCCGATTCAAATTTTGCTGCAATCGTTAAAGGGACTTTCAGTTCATCCCAGCATACCTACACCGGACAGGGAGGGCAGGATCGTGCATATTCCCGTGCCTTCCATGCACAACAAGGCCACATGGCAGCTTAACTGCCACCACCAGCTACATCATCCCATATGCAACATATGATGTCGTGTCCTAGCGGACCGGATGTATGTTTTGTCCCTAGGGAAGTTAATGTGGTCATCCCAGGTGCTGGCTGCACACAAGTCATGCCTATGCAGTATCCACATGCACCTGCATATCCACAACAGCAACAGGCTCAGGCAGCTCCGCAAAATAGGCAGGCAGCATACGAACCAGCTCCTAACCCAAATCCGCCCCGTGGCCCCAATGATGATCCTACCCGAATTAAAATTCCTTACTACAACGAAAGGCGTCAAAATCAGTGTAAGACAGTCGATGGCAGGGCGACTTGTTACAATTGTGACAGGCCGGGTCATCCAGTCAGGTGATGCTGTGAATTATTCGCTGCTCAAGGCATTCCTTTCCCGGCGAGGCAAGTGAGAGAGAGAGGACAGGATAATGCAAATGCCCCAGCTCCCCAAGGAAATAATAATCCTTTAAACCAGTAAGGGAGGATGCTGAGAATGTTCAGTTATCCAATCCCAAGCCTCCCAGATCAAAAAGATCGTTCAAAAGCATATCTACTAAAAAGAGTTATATCATTTTTCCGTCTCCCTGTGCTATTAGAGAATATAAAACATCAGCCAAGGCTGATGCTGCTTTAAAAGTTAAATATAGGAAATCCAAATTAGACGGTACATTAGAACCTTCAATTGTAAATAATGTGGATAACCTGAGGGAAGCGAGTAACCTCGCTGAACTCACTGATTTGTCAGGGACGTTGTTCGACTTCCCCAATCCCAAGAAAGTCCAATTTGCCCGTAAGGCGAACAACCTACCCTGTGAGTTACGTAGAGATGTAAGGTTTAAAGCATGTGAAGGCACAGTTCAAAATGTAAATACACTTATCGATACTGGTGCCACAATGTCGACTGTCAGCATGGCGACAGTAGTTAAATTAGGTTTGAAGCATGAAGTTTCTACATGCCCACCCATAATCGTAGTTTTATCTGTCGAGAACGGCGATACATTTAAAGTTAATAGAGCAATCCTCTTGAATTTGTATATTGAGGAATTTGGTGAATGGATAGAGTGGGTCTTCTATGTATTAGAAAAAGCCACAGATGATCTTGTATTAGGATGCGATATCCTACGTACATATAATGCTTTAGTTGATTGTCGAGTTGCAGCGGTTAAGTTCAGGACTCCGCAAGAGAGAGAGGATCAAAGTATTGACTTTGAAATCCTCACATTTCGAGGTCAGGATAAAGGCCTCACAAAAGGTGCATTGCGTCGCATGAGAAAAACGGTGATTAAGCTTAAGAAGGATAAAAGGTTAGATAAGAATATGGAGGAAGTCAGCAACCTCATGCGCAAGGATAATTTACATAAATTACTCAAAGGCATTCAGGGCGACGATGATATGGCCGATGTGATAAATGTTAATTGGGCTGAGAGAGAAGTCACACAAGACGATTTAAAATCAACCTTTACAACTACCATACGTAAAGTAAGGAGCGAGACTTCTTCTCTCGTGGAGGAGGTCCGCTCAGTTGAATCAGCTCCAATGTCGGAACGAGCCGTGAACTTATTGCCTATTTACAAATTGAGGCTATTCACTGTAAGACCTTCAGTCATTAGGGATGATATGAATCCCGTGGAATTTTATACGGAAGATCCGACATTCACTGGCCAAGTCACCATCCTCCTGAATCGCCGCCTTTTCGAAAAACACGGTATCATGGTGATGGAAGATGCCATCAAGGTTACAGGAGGCGTAGGTACTCTTAACATTGCAAGCGCTGAGCAACGGGGTGATTTCATACTCGAGCCCCAACATACTCTCTCTATTTGCCGCATTAATACCATTGAAAGATTAAGGTCGAATAAAGTTGGTAAAGATGATCCGTCAAATATTCATGTTAGGGATCAGGAATATCCTGAAGGGGTAGAAACGGCCCCAGTCCCTGAATCAGTTGAGGGAAGCACAGATTAAACTGATGAACAATATGCAGTATTTAAAGTTTTCGAAGGGCTGCCGCCTGATCAAAAAATTAAGGTTAGACAATTACTGAGTGAGTATTATACTGCCTTCGGTTGGTGCGATGAAGATTTCCATCAGCCCATGCGTGATCCGCAAACCGGAAAAACTTTACAGGCGACTGTGGAATTGTTGGATGAATCTCTACAAATTCAGAGTGCAAGACCTATGTGCTATGAACATCAATTGATTCAGCAGGACAAGACTTTCTCTGACAAAAGGAAAAACATGGTTGAAAATTCCAATAGTCACATCGTTTCGCAGGTTCAGGTCGTCCCGAAGGGACGAGATGGGACTGACTTCCGACCAGTAATAGATTATCGGAAAATAAATCGGAAGGTCAAGCCGGAACCGGCGCCAATTCCGCCACTCCAGGGAGCATTCGGAATGTTCCGTGAATGCAAAATGTTCTGCAATTTAGATGTGGCAGACGGGTATCAACAGGTAGAATTACATCCTGACAGTCGTGATTTTCTGGCATTCATAACATATGACGGCATTTTCCGCCCAACCAGACTTCCTTTCGGTTTCATAAATTCCGGTACTATCTTTCAAACCATTATGAATAAAATTTGGAAACCTTACAATAAAGATTTTCTTTCCAATTATGTAGACGATAATTGCTTTGGGGGTACAGATTTTGATCAGTTGTATGAGAGGTTGGAGAAAATCCTCTGGTTATGTGTTTAGGCCAACATTAAGTTGAAGCCTAAGTAATGTTACATCGGGCATCCTAGCATCGTCTTTCTCGGCCATAAAATCAGCGAACATGGTATTTCTATCGACCCTATGAGAATCAATACATTAGTAGATTTTCCTACCCCTAAAAATACTACTCACATTAGGAGGTGGCTTGGATTTAGCGGTTTCTTCCGCAGACTCATATATGGGTATAGTAAATTAGCTTGTCCTCTTTATGACTTGTTGAAGAAAGATGCGGTTTTCAATTTTAATTCCGCTTGTCAAAATGCTGTAGATACTATGAAAAAGGCGATATGTTCAGCTTCGGCTTTAGCATATCCGGACCCTACCGCAAAACTCGAAATATGGGCAGATGCTAGTCATGGCGACGTGGCAGCAGCTCTCATACAAAATACCGAGAATGGCAAAAACAGACAACCCCTCGCGTTCGTTTCACATTCTCGGTCTGAAACTGAAAAACAAAGGAGCACGACCGAAAAAGAGTGCTACGCCATTGTCTTTGCTTTGCAAAAACTCCATGACATAGTTTACGGTAGGGAAATTGACATATATACAGATCATCAAGCGCTGGTTAACATATTGCGCACTCCGCAGGTGACTGGGAAATTAATCAGATGGAGTTTAAAACTCAGTACATATCGCCTTCGTATCATGTATGTACCTGGCAAAAAGAACGAGATGGCTGATTGTCTTAGTCGGCCACCACCACCGGATGGTCCACAACAAACTTTTTTGCGTGGATTCACAGCCGAGGAAGGGCCCGAGCCTGTGGTGAGGTCAGAGGAAGACGAAGCATTCGCAGAGGTCTATAATAATATTCATACCGCTGTTGAAAATTTAAAGGCATCACAGAGAGACGATGTGGATTGCATGGTAATTATTCAATCACTCTTAGAAGACAAAGCAAAAGGCTGTCGTGGAAAGAATCGTTATAGGCAGGATTTCCAAATTAGTAATGACGGTATTTTGCAGCGGGTGAATTATGAGCCGCTTGGTCCACTATGAGTGGATGTACTTCCACCAAAGCAAGCACAGATTGTGATTAGGACTTTGCATAGGCAATCCCATCTCGGCCATGAAAAGATCTATCAAGCATTGGTAAACAAATATTGGTTCCAGTCAATGTGGGCTACGGTAGTGAACATATGTAGGGCTTGCGATACCTGTCAGCGTTTCAATGTTTCGAGAAAAAAGAAGGCAGGGCCAATGAAGGTAATGGTGACACCACAAATTCCATATGCTAAAGTTTCTATTGATTACTTATGGCCATTGACACGCACAGGTAGGCAGAATCTGTATATCCTAGCCATGATAGACCAGAGCACAAGATATCTACATCTCATACCTACTAGGACTACGACTATGAAGGAGACCGTCTAGAAACTTGAACCTCTAATTATACGCCATGAAATTAAATCCATAGTTTCAGATAACGGTCCAGCCTTCACTGGAGAGTTATATGAAGCTATGTGTAAAAGACACAGAGTTGCGCGGATATATAGTAGTCCGCATCATCCAAGTAGCAATGGTTATATCGAGCGAGTAAACTCAACCTTCGGTAGTATAATGAAAAAGCTCAAGTGTAAGGGCACTCAGGATTGGGATTTGTTAATTAGCCAGGTCGAAAAAGAATATAACAGTGCTAAACATTCAAGCACTGGATATAGCCCCCATTTTCTTTTATATGGGAGAAGCTTGAATTATTGTTACTTGACTGGGAAATCACTTGATCCAGCCCATGACCCAAACGACCCTGAATTACAACAAGTCAAAATCCATGAGAGATTTAAATACAGGATGATGGCGCATGAGAATTCCTGTGCAAACCAACTAAAACGCAAATTAGCCTTCGATGCAAAACATCCTACGGTAGATTATAAGGTAGGAGATTTAGTTCTTAAAAAGAATTTTTATAGACCTGTAGGCACAGCAGCCAAATTTGCAGTTAAGTATACAGGGCCATTCCGGATCTATAGTATGACACAAAATCAGCATACTTACCTTCTTAGTAATCCAGATGTCAATCTGGAGGAGCATGTCGACGACACATTATTGGATATGGTACATGGTCATAATATTAGGCCATATATTAAGGATGTAAGTAATGAGTTGTTAAGCCCAACTCGTTTTGAAGCCGTGGAACATGATCATGGTTTCCTGAATAAGTTAATTTACACCAATGCAGAGGATGCTTTTCTCATGGAGCCTTGGGCAGATCCAGAAACAGTAGAGTTTGATGAGGAGACAGCGCAGGCAATTAATGTCGTTCCTCGCGGTCCGTATAACGAACCATACCGCATGCCACAGATTCGAGATTTCCAGTTCCAATCTGAGACACCTGTAGCTATCGGGGACCAAACAACCCAATTAATTTTCAATGACAATAATAATGAACATCCCGCATCTCAAAACCTTAATTGTACAACCGATCATCCCGCATCACAAATACCTACTAGTACTACCGCACATAGTAATAGCCTTTCTTTTGAAGAAAAAAGTCAATTAGCACAGGCATTAGCAGCATCCATTAGAGGTGTGGAACTTCCAAATCCACCAACACTTCGAGCACCCACCCCGAAACCACGGATGGTGACGAGGTCACAAACCGCAAGCACACTGGCTAACCTTCCAGCACCCATAGGCATGGTAACGAATAATTTGAGTTCAAAATTGCACTTATCTGTAGCACCGGGACCTCTATCAATCCCAAATATGGATGACGTAGCTTCTTCGGTCAGCAATTATCCGAGCAGAGTCAGCACACATATTATGCAGTGTCCATATGAACGCGACGAGGCTAGAAAAGACCATAATTACCGCAAGAACGCGAATGTTGACCCTCCCACTTGGGAAGAAATTCAACTTTGGTGTCCCTTTTGGAAAAAGCGCACTTCTATGTATGACTTTGACCAAATGAAAGAAATACTTACCAACATAGATAAACGCAATCCATTTTTCGAAGAACAAGGAATACGGAGGAAGAGTGGACATGGTCCACCAAGCCTCCCAAACTTCGACAAAAACTCGGATGTCACTGATTTACCGCGTAGAGGTCACAGTGAGTTAGCCGAGAGCGAACTTTCTCACCCGTTGGAGCCTTTACATGTATCGAATGACAGGGCCGCAAGGGAGTTGGATGGGATGTCATCACGGTCATTTGGTATGAGCTCACATACGACACAGCGACCAAAACTAAAATACATATTCAGGAAGTTGAATGATGAATATGTAGTACAGGGGGTGGATGAGGATGATGAGAGCCTGGTTCATTCAACAACCCCGGTAAAAATCTCAGCAGAGATGATAGCGTCGAACATGGGTAGCAGCACCAAGAATGCTCTACCCGTGGTAGACTTAGCACCTCTCCCCATTCCTGCCAAAAACAAGACGCAATCCGACGTCCCGAAAACGTCGCGTAAGAACTCCGTAGTTACTGGATGTAGTAGTGGTAAACGTAAACCACGCACAGTCATTCCAGAGGCAGGCTCCAGACGACACACACGGAAACAAAAGTCATCCGGAAATTTATCACTCCCTGAGTTAAAAAGTTCTTTCCAAAAGTTGTTATCTGAGTATAGACGTAAAGGTGGTACAGTGGATTTCGACCTTCCACAAGAACTTCATACAGGTAATAAGACTAAAAGTAAAATTTCTAAAAGTAGTAAAACTAGTAGAAAAGAGCCGAGGGAGGAAAAAGATAGCCTACAAAGATACTTCGAATTAAAGAAGAAGTTGGCTAAACAGAGGCAGAAATCCAAACGGATTTCCTCCTCTGAAACCTCTTCTTCCGAATCGGATTCGCACACTTCCGATTCTCTGTCTGAGTAGATCCGATGATTCGGAAATTTTTGCATGTATATATCTGTACTTACTTTTCCTTACTATTATTTCCTTTAATGACGTTTCGCCTGGATAGTATGGCGATGCCAAACCAGGAAATAGTTACCTCCTCAAAGGATGTGGAGATAAAAGAAGTTTTGCAGACTTCAGCTTCAACCTCCGATAGTGTGCCACCAAGTTTTTCACCCTCGGTAGATGTGGAAATGGAGGTATTCGAGGTTGATAGTGACGACGAAGGTGCACTCCATATAGACTTGGTATCTGATATGGAAAGTGACATAAGGGAAATTCCCATGGAGGACTGGAAGTTGGAAGGTACGGAGGAGGAATTAGCACAGCAGAGAGAGAACTTTTTTGCTGAGTTGTTAGGCTGTGCTAATAGTGAGAAAAAGAGTGATGGTGGGGACACGACATCCCAGTGCCTAGCTGATAGCAGTAGTAATCCCATTGAAGTTGATCATACCTACTACAGCAAAGAGGGAAAAATTTTGGACATAGCCATGAACTCAGCTGAATGAGAACCAGCAGTAGAATCCGGAACGAAGGTGGAAAGTCTTGCTCACGTAGAAACGGATGTGGAGAGTTTTGTCCTGGAAACGGACGAAGATGATTGGGATGAGCACAATTGCATTCCACGCAGCCAATCCCGGAAAACTCAAGCTGAAGTAGCTGGGCCGAGCTCCGCCATGCTCCCTCCCATTCCGGAAGAAAGATTCGGAGACGATCCGGATTTAAAGGATTACTACTTTATCTCCGGAGAACCGGGAGAAGACACTCACTTCTGGGTAAATAAGGGTGACCCCACCAAGGTCATCGTGGACAAGCGCTTCACCCAAGACCCCTGGAATTATGACAGAACCATTGCCGAGATAGTGAAAAAGCAAGAGTTACTGGAGGCTTTCAACCCACCAATAAGTACTGTCCTGTCACGACCCAGGAACTGCATAGACGTTACGCTCACACCACCACAGATGAACCCAGCTGAACAAGCTACGCTGTATATGCAGCAACAGTGGGAAGAGCAGGTGAGGTACTACGAAAGGCAGCTTCGTGAATTGTCCGCTGTCTGCTTAAGAATGGCCGATAAGCTGGAACTTAATCCGCTCTATAAGAAAGACGGGTTACTAATGTGGGGACTGCCGGATTACATACCCGGAAAGAATGCAAGCCCACCTGCGGAAACTACAACGCAGCCACCTGCGGAAATCACAAAGAAACCACCCGCGGAAACACAAGTAGCTCCTCCGCCACAGCCTCAACAGCAGAAGAAGGTCCCGGATGTTCAGAAGCTGATTCCAGCCCCACCGGTAGCAGCACCTATTTCCCAGTTAGTAGAAGTGGCACAAGTGATCCCACCAGTTCGGGTAGAACAACCACTCGCTTAAGCTGATCTTCCAGATCCACCACCTCCACCGAGAAAATTAAATAGATGTAGGCAGTGTCACGGACGAGGTGTTCGCGGTAATATCCGCCACATACATAAATATTGTCCTCATCGAAGGCTTGAGCATGCTGATTTTATTAGACTTGAAAATCAGCGCAGATTATGTTGGGTATGCCGAGCCAACCATCTCAGTCGTAATTGTCGCTGGAAACAGCAATTGAATGCTCCTGAGTAAATCATTGATTTTCATTCATGATTGTAATAAAGTATTTTGTCGGTATATCCCATCCGACCCTGAATAAAAGTGTATGGTATTTTGTTCCCAGATACTTATGTGTACAGAATTTACTTTGGAATTATTTTCACATCCAAAAATTTAGAGGCCTTGAACCTACCAAAAACAGTGCATAAATCTAAGCAACAAACGGCAAAAATCCATAAAAATAGTTTAAACAAAACAAAATAAAAATACACATTTTTTTTATCTCATTAATTTTAGGTAGGGACTAATTTTAAGTTTAGTTTTAAGTTAACTTTAAGTTTCATTTTCCAGTTAGTTTTAAGTTAGATTTAGGTTAGGATAAGTAGCGTAAGACATAATGAGATTTTGGGGCGATCCGCGACGGTCATGGCATAAGGCATATGTAGGCATATATGTAACTGTGGAAGGTGTGTTTTTCCGTATGTTTATTTCAGATTCAACATGGACCAAGGATGGGCCCGTGGACGTGCACGCGGACGTGGACGCATCCACCCGGACCTACTCACCGAACGGACCCCAACACCACCACCACAGCCTGACACCGACACACATGCACACACCGAGAATCGCTGTTTCCTCGATTCCGAAGATGACCAATGTTACGAGGACCATCGACCACCGGAGGAAACAGACACGGAAGAAGAACAACTGGACTACGCCAGCCAGCATTATAAGCCAGCCAACGAGCCACCGGAGGAGACGGACACGGAAGAGGAGGAGGAGGAGGTAAAAGAGGAGGAAGACGATGGCGCGTCGCCAGATAAGGACGCGGAGGAAAAGAGAGATGAAGACCCGGATGACCCACCTCCCCCTTCTACTTCTGCCACCGAAGCAGAGACTCCTTCGGATACGGATGACACTGCTGGAGCAGAGTCAACGCTGCCGGACAATCTTGGAGAGGACGAAAGTCGGAGCCAAGACGGGAACTCCACTACTAACACGGAGACTACGGAGATGTCAATCCCAGTGGACCCCACATTTCTATTATGGATCGCTAATCAAAGCCAGGAGACAGTCGTCAGGCCCAGTCATGACTTTCCCGGATTCCACCCATCCGACACAGTGGATTCTTTTGAGACCGCCAGGGAAACGACTTTTCTGACAGATGAGATGAGAGAACGCTTCGATATTGGCCTGAGCGAGGAGTCGCGCATTCGACAGGAGCGTTTAAGGGAGAAGGGATTTCGCGTTGGAGTTTCTTTGGAGGAAGATGCGGATACTGGAGACATTTACTTTACTCCTATTCGGTTCCGCCAGTACCTGAAAAACCTGAGGCAGGTCACGCAACCTATGGATGAGATCCTGAGAGCCAGGAAAAATCTCGCACTATTTCACTGGGATCCTCAAAATTATGGAGAGCTCACAGTTCTGGAGAGGGAAGTGGAGAGATACTTCCACGGTGTCGCCCGGGACCGGTACGTCACAAGGGAAGCCTACCGAATTAGTCAGGCGGAGAGCGGAGAGATTCCGTCTGGATTTCCACAAATGGATTACTTCCGGAATTTACCAACCGACCGACCCGTGAGGACACCAACAACTTTAGAGACAAGCCAGGATACTTGCTCTTACAAGAACAGCCTGGATTTCTCGTTCAGTCCCATTCATGACCCACCTTCGACCCCAGAGAACACTTCTCCAAGAATAAACAGTTTTCGTCGGAGATCACCATTCTTTTGGTGCAAACCGAACCGTCGCACTGAATGACGCCAGGCCATTTTATTGTTAATGGTGTATATTTTGACGTTTTTGGTGGATTTATTTTTCTACACTCTATTTTTCGTAGTAATGTACAACCATTTTGATGAGTATGGATGGACATTTTTGTTAATGCAAATATTTTTGTACCTTTTATATTATTTTCACTCTTCACACAAAGGATAAATATCCTGGTGTGGAGGTGACCACGAGTTAGGTTATTTTTTTTTATTCATTATTAAATTCACCCTTCTTGACACGTACTTTGTACTTCGATTTTAATTTTTAATTCCCATGTGTATAGATAATTTGTTATTTCGCTATTCACTATGTCGGTATTGACCTCCAGATCTCACTCAGATCCGGACTCGTTCCAGCGAATTTTCACCAATTCGAGACACTGGACCACGTACGAGCCAGTGAGAGCCGTAGATCGAAGGGTCAATGCCTAAGTAGGGAATGTTGGGAAGCGAAGATCCAACTGTACAAATTCACTATGTTTGTTTGTCACACACACAGGCTAAAGACCTGGTGTGGAGGTGATACGTTTTTCTTTTTTTATTATTTCTACGTGTTAAGATATGTAATGATTTTATGAATGTTAGAGTCTGGAATACCTCCAGAAATATGTCATCCATTTAGATGGAAAATTTTATATCGTGCATCTATGAATTTACATAGAAATTCCTCCTGTGAAAGAGGATACCTTTGAAATATGTAGAATCTTGTGCCACGTCACGAGACAAAATACTGTGTAAATATTTGAGACTGAGTAGGTGAAATGAAATGAAATGTATGAATATTTTGATGTAAATTTAGTTACGTACACATAATATTGTAAGCTTAATGGAATAATATGAGAAGCCACGATAATTGCACATAGATATATACATTGACTTTCCGGGATATTTTCACTCGCTTACTCCAAAAATCTCCGACTCCAGAGTGCACTGTAGGGGCACAGTGCGGATAGGTGTGAAGGTTTTGTGAGCTTGTAGAAATGCTACTTCGCTCTTTCCATGCATTTGTATATTATTATAAATAGTAAGGGATAAACTCGGCGCCATCCACACAAAGGCGATCCGAAAGGTAAAAGTCAAAACAGACATACAGACAAACAGTGGCTGTCATCCATCCTTCGCCCCGCAAGAGGACAAGGATGAATGACAATCCACACTTCTTATTTTCTCTTCGTCCCATAAGGAACTTAAAGTGAGAACGAATTCTTCTGGCTATTGGGCCGTTGAGTTGTCTCTTTAGCTTTTCTGTTGGATATTAAAGGAATATACATAGGTAGCTTTGAAATTACGAGTATTAAGGTTAGGAAGTTACTGTGCACTGAGAAGATACAGAGGTTGATTGCAAGGGAGTCGGAGGACAAAACCGGAGATCCTCCAGTTTACGAAGGAAGTTTACTGGATAATTGCCAGCAGGAATTACTGGATATTTGCCAGCTCTCACACGAAGGTAATTCACGCTAACATTGGTTCGATTGTGGAATATTCCATTAAGCGCCTCCGATTATTTGTTAACGTTAGGACTTACGTGTAAATCCGTGATTGTATTTCCTCCGCAGTTTGATTCGGATACTTGTAAATTCCGACTAGTACCTTTTTGTATGATTAAAGATCTTATATGCGGAATCAAAACCACTAATAACCGTATCTTTCGTGTTCACACTCATTTATTGATAGTTGTGTTTCTTTTAACCATCTCAATCATCCAACATACATTGACACTACTTAATCTTTGGAAGGGGAGTTGACTCATTCCACTCACACTAGGATGATAAAAATAGAAAATGTTTCCTTACGTTATTTGTGGAAGATCTCTTGCAACAGTTCAATTCGTGGATACATAGTAATTTTTATTTGTGTTTTCGAAAGGAGAATTGTGACCTCCAATTTTATTGCTAGTATTTTTTGGCTTGAAGTTTAAGGGCGTCATTTATGGACGTATCTACACAACTACGGAGCTTTTTATTTTTCAATAAAATTTATTTTTGTTTTGTATTTTTTAGCATTGTTCAGTGGACTCGGGTGTCCTCCATTGGTGACGATAAATGTGAAACTTTGTGTTGCCAATCTTGTGAGGACTACTGATTACAGGAATCTCTGCAGGTGAGCAGAGATGAAAGTTACGGAAGGAAATGGTCATATATTACGTCAAAAAAAGTTAGATAAAGGGGGTCAATAAGGAATTTAATGCATTAAATTGAACTGGGCCTATTGCGCCTATTTTTTTAAAGTAATTCATACACAGGTTTGTAAAACAGGGGTAATGTTTCTGATGACGTAATATCTGAACTGCCCCTAATGTAATTCATTGAAGACGTGAATTGAATTGTGTTCTGAACGCACATAAATTCTTTAAAGGACTTTAAGTATTTTAAGAGTTTAAAAAGGGCCTCAAAATAATGTCACTAAAATTGTAATAAATTAATGTTTGTTTAATTCTGTACTTTGCGGTGCAGCGTCGTAAAGGAGGCAAGGAGCTGCTACACGACTGGATTCGATGCTTGTAAATTGGACCACCATCTCAAAGAAGTCTTTATCCAAGGCTACGACAAAGGAATCTCCTATTCAGACGAATGCTCAACTTTATCTTCCTTCAGATTCAGATCTTCGCCGTATTCTGTTCCCCTTGTCATCCTAGGGATCATTCTTGTCATCACTTCCCTCACTAAACTCACCGTCAGCGGCTGTGACCGAAGTGCTCAGGAATGTGTAGTAACCAAAGTGTAGTTTTGTAATTCGCAAAACATCTAAAAAGTAATTTTCGGGTTTTTGGAAATTGCAAAGTGTTTAATTTTTTTGGGCAATAATAAATTGTAAATTTATATTACACAGGACACAGGACCAAGCAAAATACCACATTTTTGAAAAAATTAAAATCGTCTTAATTGCGTAGTGAAGCGTGTTTATCTAGATCAGCTTGAAAAATGCAAGGCGAAACCAAAGCTCACTTGAAAGATCACAGAAGAGTGGATAAACAGAAAACGTTACATTGTTCTCAGTGTGGTTTCAAATCTCAGTTTCAATCTGGGCTTGCTCGTCATAACATATGTCATTCAGGAGAAAAGCCTTTTGTTTGTACGCATTCGGGTTGTACTTATTCTGCTTCCCGAACATGGAACTTAGTATCCCATCAGTTAGTCCATTCAAATCTAAAACCATTTAAGTGCAATTTGTGTGGAAAATGTTTTAGACAGACTTCCCACCTTAATGGTCACATTCGTTCTCATACAGGAGAAAGACCGTATAAGTGTTTCTTTAAAGATTGTAATTATTCTTCTGCTTACTCAGGTGTCTTACAAACACATTTTCGTAGGCACACAGGTGAGAAACCTTACCGTTGTTCGTATGAAGCGTGTGAATATTCATCTAGATACACAAGCCTTTTAAAACGACACATGATGACTCATACCGATGGAAAAGTTTACACTTGTTCATTTAAAAATTGCAAGTATTCGTCCATTAATGCGAGTGATTTAAAGGGGCATACTAATCGGGTACATATTCGAAATAAACGTCATGTCTGTCAGTTGTGTGAATACAGGTCCAAGACCACAGCTGCATTGAGAAGGCATGTTGTGAACAACCATCAACAAGCTTTACGAACTTCTATCAACCGCCCTCGTCTCGTATCCTCGAACTCCAGCTCACTGATCGAAATCGAATCAACAAATTCTGTTTCACATTCTAAACTGATCCAAAGCTTCGAAGTCGATGAAGATCCTAAGCTAATTGTTCGTCCTTTCGTTCGACTTACCAGACTTAAACTTGACAACTTTAGCTACAGCAAGAACATCCCAGCAACCAGCGCAATGGATCTTAAAGCTTCCCGTGGTCCGATACAAAAAACAAAATCGAAACCTTGCAATTGTTCAAGCGCAGAGGACGATCCCAAACTGCGTGCTGCTACTGTTGTCGTACTTGAAAGATTGCAAGTCAATTACGACAGTGACGATGACTTTATTAGTGGCAGTTTAGAAGTACAGGCTGATCTAACCGTTCCAACTGCTTCAGACTAAACTGAAATGAACCCTGACGTTCAGACAGAGCCAATGCCAAAGAAGAAGGCTTATTTATACACTTGCAAAATCTGTGACTATGAAACGAAAAAACTCGAGAAATACAAATCACATCTCCAGTCCCACCGAGAACAGCGTGAATTCTTTTGTCCACTCTGTGACTTTGTTGGCTTCAAAAAGAAACACTTGAAATCTCATTTTCGAACTCATGACAATAATTCTTCGGCATCGGACAGTGATTGTTACAGCGACACACAAAGTCATCATGATCGTGCGTCAAATACAAGCCAAGTACCCCCATTTGATAATAATTCGGCAAATACAAACTGTATTGTATCGCAGAGTTCACAGACCGAGGAAATTGAAAACCAACAAAATGCGATGATAGGTACTGCACGCTTTGTTAGAAATATCATTCAATTACACGAGATTCGCATAAAGCGAAATAAATCACTTACTACTCCAAACCGTGGGAGCCAAGCTGAATAGAAAATCTCACATCAATCGGCTGAGAAAAAGCACATCTCGCTCTCGTGAAGTTCTGACAATAAGATGCTTGAGAAATGAAATTAATGAATCATTTGCGGTATCACACGGGAGAGCCCAGACCACCACATTTACAATAATAACTAGCACATAATTACATTGGTCAAGAAGTCTTCTTAAAAACGAAAAATAAGTGTGGCCTACTACACAGTATATTTATGTTCGTTTTCTAATAGTTTAACATCTTAATTGTAATTTTTAATTTCCTTGAAGCTAGGTTAGTTCAATAATTATCAGTTATTCGTTTTTTATTACAACGGCTGTAGAATAGTTTCACATATGGCTGGCATTCATGTGTATAGAAAATAAGATGTTATTTATTGTTAGAAATAATCTACGTGTAGCAAGAAAATCTCTTAAAACATCTACAGAAATAAGCAACTAAATTAATAAAATCAACTATGTATTCCCGTTTTGGCAGAATTTGGAAACTGAACAACATGTCGTGTGTTAGCATTTTATTTTCTACATTTGTTTCACTTGTATCAGCCCTTTAATTAATTATGCAAGGCTACAGGGGTTCTGTAAGTTTAAATGGTCGGCATAGCAGTTTAATGCTCATTCCAGAAAAAAGATGGCGACGTGGCAGTAGGAGGTATAGCAGTTTGGCTCGTCAAACTGCCAGCTTTATTTTGCACATAAGTTTAAAATTTACAATCGAATGAAAACTAAATGAGTTGCGAAAAGAAACGGTGAATGCACAAAAGGAAGAATATCGTAGGAATATTGTTGGGAAGAAATAATAATTACACATGATTCGTTATAGCTGTTTAATAAGAGGCTGTCTAATTACTTCTTTCGGTCACCTACGTTTAGTTTTCTGCACGTTAATTCTGGCTACCTTTGCGGAGAGTGGAACTTGAATCAAGGAATTCCTAACAGAACAGGCACGGCAAAAACATATGCTTGCAAACTTATTTCTTTAAAAAAGGTAAGGCGCCATGCCTCTACTGTGTAATTATTTGGTTTGGTTGATCAAGTGCTTAGCGTTATAGCTAGTGAAAGTAAAACGGAATCATTTCAAGTGTGAGGTGATAATTATTTCATACAACCACAGCACAGGTGCGATGTCGCTCTGTCCACGTCAATAACATAACCCATTTAGGTGGTAAGGGAACAATAATAATCAAACCATTGAAAATTATTAGATCAAAATCTTGTTGTTGGTGCTGAAGTACTCCAATAAATACTTTATTTTTGTAAATTTTAGAACCAGCATTGAAAACAACGTCTATATGAGGTCCTTAGAGTCACAACCTTCCCATGTCTCCTCTGCTCAAGGGGATCCGCGAATTCCTGGAAGATTTGATCATAGGGGAGTGGAACGATTTTCCGCACATTTTTGTAAGGGTGTGACTGTGTGACGGTCCCCATGAGATATGACGGTGATGTGGTGACCTTTGTCTGCGAGAGCTTTCATCAGAGGGTCGAACACATTTCCTTGACTTAATTTGTAGCTATGGGGAGCAGAAATAGGATCTTCTCACTGGATGTCAATGTAATTAGGCAGGGAAGCGTTGTTTACAATGATAGGAATAATTTTCACATTCATTTTATTTAGTGTTTTTTGACATACCGTATTTCCTATAATAGTAGACAGGCCTGTAATAGTGGTCGGGCCTGGGAGGTCGAACTTTGAATAGTAGACGAGTTGATATAACACTTTATTATATGACAGTAAAAGGTTCTGCAATAGTAGACGGGTATTTTAGGTTAGAATTTGACTTGTAGAAGGAACTACTATTATAGGAAATTCGGTAGCTCAATTTAATTCTAGCTTAAATTGAAAATGGGTCATTTTGAGTCTTTAGTCACGAAATTACTCTTCAATGTGTTCACATTAAACTTTCCCTCGTTCCAAGCTCATCTTTAGTGATAGACGACATGGCAGTTTCTTCGGTGCTTGACTTTTTGTTTTGCTTCATATCCTAAGAAAACAAAGATTAAAAAATACTTTGTACAGGAAAAGATAAAATCATTTGTTAATATGACAGCTAACGATGTGAGTGCAATAGTGGGCCCACAGTAAATTTGACCCATAGTGAAATTGATGTGAATTCTCGAATGCTATAGTTCCCTTAAAATTTAATATTAATGACAATTAATTAATTACTCTGCAATTATTTTTAAGCGTCTTTAGTTAGCTCAAAAGCTATATTCAACATTGCAGCATAGCACTTCGACATAATAAATGTAAAATGTATTCTTATGACAACATTATATTGCCGAATTAACCTAGAAAATTTCATTTTGGATGTGAACCCCTGGATCCGTATACTGTGGCTTTTAGTCAACTTGACGAAGGCAGTTGACGAATAAAGTCTTTTACTACTATGAAACTATGAATTATAGCTCATATTATGAATTAAAATATATTATGACTCACAGTATTTTCACTAATAATAATCCCCGCGTACTATTCAAACTCGAACTTTAAAACCCCGCGAAGTAATGTTAAAGACTTAAAGACCCGGATACGGATTCACCGGGATACTATTCAATTTGAGTTAAATCAAAATTATTCATTCAGACTCATTGAGTAGTGAGCACATTCATAAATTCTTCATTCTGATATTTTCGCATTGGCGCGAACCACAAAACCAACATTAAAGTTGAAGTTGAATTGAAATTGTCGATAGTTTTTATCTTAAGTTTTTATATGGTTTTTAGGAGAGAGGCCGAGGCGAGGGCGAGGCACATATTATGTCGGATGGTTGATGGCTTTTTGAAAATAAGGAAGTGCAATGTAATTTATTAAAGATTATTATGCATTTACTTAATGGTTACTAAGGGGCTCATAATGGGGATGGGTGGATTCTGAAAAAAATAAATTGATGACGTATTATACGTGTCTTTCCTTGATCATTTATTTCTACCTATTTACATAATTTACGGCAATTAAATATTTCTGTTTCTGTATTTGTGGCTACATATAAGTTGTAACTGTTGTAAGTAGCTCTGAATTGCATGTGCCATGTGCCATGCGTTAACATACCATTATACCTATTATACCTTATTAATCACCTCAATTTAAAACTTGGTAAATCCTTAATCTCTTCTAGTAGATTTAAGCACATCCTGAAACCTCAAAAAAAAACCCATTTGTCTACAAGGTCAACAAACTCCTTCCGGTCTATATTATGTAAAACTAAACGATACCAAAAATCTGTAGTACCTACTATAATCAATCACTTAAATAAGTTGTCAGCAACTGAAATCGTGAAACTGACAAAGGCTACTCCTCCTTAAAACTATTACTTATGGTTATCTACTTTCTGTGCCTTTATTCTGCGTAGTGTACACTATTGTTTTTATTCTTGTTAATAATTGTGTTAGTTGTTGTTAAGCTGTTCTTTATTATTTTTGCCATACTTTTGGTATACTTTTGTCTGCTATCTCTGAAACCTATTACTATTTACTCCTAACTCTGTTTTTGTAAAAATTGGTGTCTGTTTCATGTATGCTTTCCTGGCAATAAATCATTATTATTATTATTATTATTATTATTATTATTATTATTATTATTATTATTATTATTATTATTTTTATTATTATTATTATTATTATTATTATTATTATTATTATTATTATTATACTTCACTATTAACAAAAGCCCAACTATTGACTGTGACTATACTTACATATAGGAGTGCGTTAAAAAAGGGCCGGGGCGATGTGAGAGTGAGACTTACTTACTAATTAGTGTAAGGAAAAACTAATTTGAATTTGGCGCTACACTGGCTCTCTGGGCCAGTATCACAGATCTATATACAAGATACACGACTCCGAGTTAAAACCGGCATAGGCAAGGGGCGACACGCCATCTGTAAATTGTGCCAACAGAGTAAAGGCTGACAGTAAAAGCTGAAGCATGCTTCCCGTTTCCACCGATAAGGTGTCTCCGGGATGTAAAAACTGGCTGCTATACTCTTCCTTGTCAAAGGCGAAGGAGCAAGGGGCCGGACACAAATGACGCCACCCGTCATCATCAAGTTTTTGGACCCACCCACCCCTATGGGTGACGCTTTTAACATTGCGTTAAATGGGACGCTTTTTGGGACCCACCCACTATAATGGGTGGCGTCATTTGTGTCCGGCCCCCAAGCAGTTTGGGTACAATTTGTAGATGCCGCTACTGCGGGGAATTTCTGTTGCAATGATAAAGCTCTTACGTACAACTTCACTCATGGGGCCGCATAAAAAATACCCGCGAAGGGATTGAAGTGGTTCGTCTCTATTATTCTATGTCTATGGCCAGTATAGATCAAACCTAATAACCCAACTGATCACAGTGGTCAGCTTTTAACGGTTTCAGGTAATTTTATTATTTTCAGTACTTCGGACTTAGTACTTCAAGAAAGAGCAAAGTTTTACACCGTCGTCGGCCGTGGTCCGTTGTCGTTGTCGGCGTTCGGCATTGTCAATTGATGATTGAAGACTCGGATTTTGCAGTTTCAGCAAACCAAATGTGAAGTAGTACAATCAACATAAACTTGTAACTTACCTACAACCTAGCCTCATAACCATAATATAGCAAGCAATAATTAATGAAAATAGTAGTATTATGTTTAATTGCTGTCACTGCTCTTCACATAGGTACTTCAGTCAGTATTTATAAGTACTTACTTTACTCTGGTAAAATTGAAAATTGCAGTACTACAATCTACAATCTTTCTCTTTAGTGGGAAAGATTGTATGTTGATTGCGATCTGCATGTAGCATTACCATGGTGACTTATATAATGCTTTAAACAGTTCCAGTGAGTGAATAATTGAGTGAAATGCTAAACCCAGGGTTGAGGGTGCCATGACCAGTCACCAGTCAGTTACAAACAATCCCTGTGTATACAACTATTTTGGCGTGAGAGTTCCGTTTCATAATGTCTTATTATTCAATAAAAATGATAAATTTCGTTAATTTAACGGTTGGTAAAAGGGATACAAGCTTTAAAACTTCAATAGCAAATGGAAATTTTGTTATATGTGATTACTAGAGAGAGACCCTGCCCGGACCTGCAACCTGGAATCTGCTTCTAACTGCCGTGTACGGTACACACGCCACCCTTGATGAAACTAACTAGTAAGAGACCCATGACCGTGACCAATTGGAAATTCTTTGTCGATGTACTAAATTGAAATTTCAGTCTGCCTTCCATTGCTACTACCTTCAGACCACCAACGTAAGTTTCGAATTGTCAACAGTACAGTCAGTACGAAACTTACAAGTAGCAAAGAACGAAGGGAGCATAAGTAGGTACTTGCAACTTGCAATAAACCATGTAAGTATACATACATTTATTCCAATTTTTGCTAGTTTTTGAAATGTGTTTTGTTTATACTACAATTAATTTTATATTTTATCATTTATTGAGTTATGCGTTTATTTTATCTACTTAATATGTTATGGCTATTAGCCCTTCACAGCACATGTGGTATGTGTAAATTATTAATGATACGAAGCAGTATACTTTATTCAGTTAAAGGGTGTCATAAAAATTATTTGATTTTAATAGATTCCAGCAAGGCGATAGAAGATCTTCTATGGCCTTGGATTCCAGTAACTTTTAGACCTGTTCGTCCACTACCTCCATTAAGATTTATTTGATACTTGCAGAGCAGATCTGCAGCTGCGCATTTACATATCAGTTGTGCAGTGAAGTGTTTTTTAGATCAGCTTGAAAGATGCAATGCGAAATAAAAGCTCCCGTAGAAGATCATAAAAAAGTGCATAAAAAGAAAACGTTAGATTGTTCCCATTGCTATTTCAAAGCACAATATAAAAGTGAACTTGCCCGTCACAACATCAAACATGATTCATTCAGGAGAAAGGCCTTTTTGTTGTACGCATGATGGTTGTGCTTATTCTTCTTCCCGAGCAGGGAATTTAGTTCTCCATCAGTTAATCCATTCAAATCTAAAACCATTCAAGTGCAATTTGTGTGGAAAATGTTTTAGAAGGAGTTTAGAACTTAATTGCCATATTCGTACTCATACAAGAGAAAAACCCTATAAGTGTTTATTTAAAGGTTGTGAATATTCTTTTGCTCAAGCAAGTAATTTACAAACACATTTTCGTAGACACACCGGTGAGAAACCTTACCATTGTTCGTATAGAGCGTGTGAATATTCTTCTATTCAGGCAGTCCATTTAAATCGACACATGAGGACGCATAATGATGAAAAAGTTTGCACGTACTCATTTAAAAATTACAAGTATTCGTCCATTCACGCAAGTGATTTAAAGAGCCATACTAATCAGGTACATGTTCAAAATAAACGGCATGTCTGTCAATGCTGTGAATACCGGTCCGAAACCGCAGCTGAATTGAAAAGACATATTGCGAATAGCCATCAAAAAGCTCTACGTACTTCTATCAATCGCCGTCGTCTCAACTCCTTCAACTCCAGATCACCTATCGCGATTGAATCCGCAAAAATATCTTCACATTCAAAACTTATCAAAAGCTTGGAAGTCGATAAAGATCCTGAGAAATGTGTTCGTACTTTAGCTTTCATTCGACTTACTAGACTTAAATCCACCTGCTGTTCAAAGAAGGACATTCCGGCGACTAATACAAAAAATCTTGAAGCTTCCCCCGATCCAATACATAAAACTAAATCGAAGCCTGGCAATGGTGCAAGCTCAGTGGAAGATCCAAAGTTGCGATTTCCTACTGTTGTTGTACTCCAGAGATTGCAAGTCAATTACGACAGTGACGATGACTTTCTCGGTGAGAGTTCGGAAGTACAGGCTGATCTAACCATTCAAACTGCTTCAGACTGCACTGAAATGAACCTTGGCCTTCAGACAGAGCCAATGCCAAAGAAGAAGGCTTATTTATACAAATGCAAAATGTGTGACTATGAGACGAAAGAATTCGAGAAATATAAATTACATCTCCAGTCCCACCGAGAACAACGCGAGTTCTTTTGTCCACTCTGTGACTTTGTTTGCTTCAATAAGAAAATCTTGAAATATCACTTTCGATCTCATGACAATGATTCTTCGGTATCGGACAGTGATTGCTACAACGACACACAAAGTAATCATGCTCGTGCGTCAATTACAAGCCAAGAAGCCCCATTTGATAATACTTTGGTAAATACAAACTGTATTGTATCCCAGAGTTCACAGGCCAAGGAAATTGAAGTCCAACAAAGTACGACGGTCGGTACAGGACGCTGTGTTTTGTGTTAGAAACTGCGTTCAATTACACGAGATTCGAATAAAGCAAAGTAGATCGGTAACTAATCCGAACTGCGAAAGCCAAGCTGAAAAGAAAACTCCACCTCAATCGACTGAAAATCAGGACGTTTTGTTCTCGTGTATTTTTTTGCAACAAGATATTTAAGAAATGAACCTACTAAATTAAATTTACGGTACCACACGCGAGAGCCCAGACCACCACATTTAGAATAATGACTAGCACATAATTACATCGGTCAAGTAGTCTTGTTCAAGAAAAATAAGTGTGAGCTACGCAGTATATTTATGTTCTTTTTCGAATAGTTATAATTAATAATTTCCTTGAAGGCTAGGTTAGTTTAGTAATTTTAGCAGTCATTCGTTTTTTATTATAATGACTATAGAATAGTTTCACATGTGGCCCGTCTTTGTTTGTAAAGGAAATAAAATATTATTTATTGTTAGAAATAACCTACTGACATAAATATTTAGCACATCGCTAAAAGCATCTACAGAAATAAGTAAGCAACTAAATCAAATATGTATTCCTGTTTGAACAGAATTTAGAATTATTGTATTAGCATTATATTTTCCCCTTCTGTTTCACTTGTATCAGCCCTGTAATTAATTATGCTATCAGTTAATCAATTTGGATTCCATACACTGCTCGCTATTTAATCTATAGTTTGTATAATTATTCAAAAATGAATGGAGTAGAAGTGGAACACACGAAAATAATAAAGTAATTTACACATATAACATTTCGTCTTCCATTATTTCAGTTATACAGTGATATTATGAATTATGGTAATTATTGGTAATTTGTTTTTAGAACGGCACCGTAGCATTAAAACCCTAGACTTCTTTCAAACATGTCCCCGTATGAACATTATGCTCTTTATGTAATGATATGTTACTGAAAAATTACTCTAAAATTAACTTTAGTAACTAATTAATCATTTATTTCATACACGTTATAGCAGTACAATCCTTTGCTGTACTTGTCCTATAGTCTAACATAACTTCTACGTTTAATCAGTACAATTTGAAATACGACAATCGAAACCAATGCAATGATGATAAAAGTTGTCAAAAACGTCATATTAATTTGATTCAAAGTTCCTGGGCTCAGCTCTTATTTTAAATTGGAATTCTTTTGAGATACACATTCAGCCTCAAAATCTGTTGGTATAAATTCTTGTGTAAGTTGCTTAAACTCGGATAAGTAGCAGGGTTTTCCACAATTCGGCATTTCCCGAATGTAAGGCTCATGGTTGGTTGAGTTATGGGTTAAAAACTGGACAAAGGACCTTGATCCAAATTCAGGGTCTTCATGAAGCTCCAGCAGTATCGCATTTCCCGGGAGTGACATATTAGGCACATCTGGATCATAAATTCCAAGAACTTCTATAAGGTACGTAAGGATTCTATCGTGACCACTAAACAAGTACATTTTCTTTTTCGAAGCTCCTGCTTCATCCATGTTTGCAGTCAGCAATTGAATCAAAGGTCCAGTAGTTAATCTCTTTTTTTCTAACGTGTTCACGGTTTCACGAAGAACCGCACTTGTCATTGAAAAGAAGGCCTGATTGTTCTTTAATGGTTCAGCCCAGTTGGATATTGGAATTTTGTTTGTGACCTATAAAACAGGGTAATAAATTTCAGGTAACACCATGCATGCCATGTTCATCGAAAAAAAATCTATAAATGTTTTAAAAATTACATTAACTAAAACTTCTTCGGCTACAGCCGCCATTTCAATGAATTGCTTCATGGGATCAGAGGAGTCAAGGACAGTCTCATCACCAGTTTGTCTGTAGTAGTAGTCTATAAGCTCCCGATTTTCTTGAGAAAATCGGGTAAAGAACCCTTGTGTTGATTCATATACTATTTCTGATAGTCTTGGACAGTCTGGAAACGATTGGATGTACTGTAGGTAACACAAAAACAAGTGAATGATAATTCATCAGTGAGTTTTTTTCTACAAGGGATGACACAAACTTAATTTAACATTGTACTCAATTCTGTGTAGAATACCTTGTCATATTTCTTGGGAATTGACCGAACTGGAATAGGTTCATATCGGACCTTCTCTTCACCTTCACCACTCCAGCTAGCCGCTGCATTAAAATCCTTGTACAGTCCATACGCAAGGAGTGACGCACTCGCAATTGTTCTTCCAGCATCAGAACTTATAATGAGAATTTCATTTTCATCGTAAACTTGTTTAAAAAGTTTATTGTATCTTTGGCGGAAAAAGGTTCCAAGGTCGTACACTTGCTTCTTGCCCGTCTAAAAATTACGCAAAAGGTTAACTTTTTGTCTTACACTTACAGACATCGAATAATTACAGCTATGGATTGTTTTTCAGTGTATTATTTTAAATTACTTACTGGTGTAAGTTGCCCAGTAGGATTCTCGAAGCCAGCATTTCTTTCCCGAGCCCCATGTCGGAAGAGCTACATGTGTCAAATTGTATTTTATTAATCATTACAAAATAAATTATTAAATGCAAGAAATAATAAAATGTGGTTAATAAAAAAGAAATAATACGCTTACAATTTGCACAGATATTTCAGTGTCTTAATATTTGCGGTACTTGCATCATTCCATCCAAACAGTAAAAATATAAAAAACCACAACGTCCAGACTAGCATTGTCGCAACAGTTTGGAATAATTATTATAGAAGCTGAAATTTCTTGTATATTTTATTAGAGAGTGAAAGATTATTTGAATTTAAGTATCCCTCAACTGACAAAATGCCAACTATGATATTTTAGTCACGATTAGTCAAATAAATAATGCCTTTATTTTTATTTGATCTAAATTGCATACTTGACGGGCACTTAAAATTATTCCCTAAAAGTGGAAAGTGGAACACATAATGACTTTGAGATTACAAATAATTTGCAACAGGAAATATTGAAGCACAAAAGTTTTTACCTGGATTTTTGGTGATTAGTTTTAGAGGTCAATTCACAACATCAAATCCTACAAAAAAAGTAGTATCAAAGTTATCGATAAGATACAAAAATTATTAAAATAGAGCTATTAGAGTGAGGCTCAATAGAAAAATATTCGCTGATATCATAATTATGCAAAAAACATACAGTTATAGGAACCCTATAATATTGGACGTATATGTATATAACTATAGAACATCTATTATTTTAAGTATTTCACAATGATTCGAGCAATCTAAGTAAAGAGCCTCATACGTACCTACCTACCTACGTATCGTAGGTGAAGAGGGATTTTCGACCATGTCCGATAAGTTGGTTATCTATGAATTCAAAATTTTATGTAATAATTAAGTCTAGTAGTAGTGTGCGTATGTGTGATCACCCCTTATGTGTGATCACTGGCCGCCGTTCAAATATTACCGCCTTTAAAAATCTGTCCATCTAATATTCATACAACCTATAGTCTCAACTATCTTCACTACTGATTTCAGCTTCTTTCCTTGAAAACTCTGGCTATGTAAAATTATGAAAGTTTTGGATACTTTTTTGAATTGGTCACATTTAAGACCCTACTTTACCATTAACTTTAAATGTATTGATCACATTAAGGGCACTTGGGCCGTTGTAAGACTTTCCGCAGTTTTTTCGTACAATGACCTGTATCTCTTGCAACTTTTAATTTTCGACACTGATCATTTTTTTGTACATATTAATAGAGAAGTACAATGATAGCTTCTTCGTTATTGTACGTTGTCTGTGGAAAAAGATACAGATTTTCAAAGTTGATAAAAAATGAACCCGATCACACATTATACGCACTCCCCTACTACTCTCAAATTAAGTCGAATAGAAATTTAGAGATTTTAGAGTGTCATTATTATGAGATGAGCTGTAATTAATGTCGTAGCAGCCCAATCCCGAAGAAAAAGTAACAATTTTGTAAATGCAAACATTGCAACTGTAGCTTATACAAGTATTAAATAATTTGCACTTTAAATAAAGAAAATTCTTATTAGGAACCAGCGCAGTAGCTAAGTATGTATGCCAACTGAATTAATTTCTCGATTATTACCTCGTTTTATTTTATGCGAAAAATAATTTATCCAATATTTATTAAGATAGCGATAGCATGTATTTTATTTAGTGGAATCACGTCACAAACATTATTTTTTTATTTGTATGCGGAAATATGAGCACAATTGTTTGATAATAAAGTAGTTAAAAGTTATATAAATAATATAAGGAACGCGGATTTATATAATTTATATACATTTTTTTAAATTAGTGTGTATGCCGTATTATATTTTATATAATTTTTACCACATATAAGATAGTAATAATAACTGCAATGTAATTGCATGCCATTAGCACCGATTACCATTGTACTTTAATTTCAGTACTTACTAAAAAGTATGTTTGTACTTGTATAATAACTATTTAGTTATATAGTAATGCCTAATTTTGAAGCCTTCCATATGGACACAAGTGCCACAAAATACCTCGCCAAAATGCAAATCGACGGTGAAGAATCATTCTGTCGTAAGTCCATACGATTCTTATAAAGTCATTCTGTCGCAAGTCTTTTTAATTGGTAGCTGCTGCCGAGCTCGCTTCCACGTTGTCCTTTGCGATAGGTGGAGCTGGTATGTTACTGACTGTATTGTGCTCATGACGTACACTTAGGGGTCGTCCACAAAATACGTAATAAAAATTTCATTTACATAACATTTCGCGGTTTTCAAAAAACAAGTAGATAGACCATTTTACACTTTTTTAAAACACGTAAATAGAACATTTTACAGTTTATAAAAATATGGAAATAGAACATTTTACAATTTTGAAAAACATGGAAATGAAACATTTTACACTTTCGGAAAACATGTAGATGGAACATTTTGCAATTTTGAGAAACATGTAAATAGAATATTTTACTTTTTTGAAAAACGTGGAAATTGAAAATTTTGCATTTTTCAAAAGCATGTAAATAGAACATTTTGCACTTTTCAAAAACATGGAAATCGAACATTTTGCACTTTTCAAAAACACGGAAATAGAACATTTTGCACTTTTCAAAAAGTTTTAATAATTAAAGCTATAGTATAAAGGCAGTCTGCAATATATAAGTGGCCTGAGCGACATTTTGCATAGTATACTATGCGGGATCCCTGCAAATACAATACAAATATTCCTTCGTCCGGCCCTGCGTCAGTCGTAAATTAGTCATATTATGTATACAAGCTGTCCGCCAAATGAGACTTTATCATCCAAGTATTCCAGTACTGTACCCAGTTCTCCTTCACAAAATTATAGTGCAGTGTTGGATGCAACACAGACATGACAGCCAATGCAACATCTACTTTGGAGCGATCCACTAGCAACACACCTCGATCCTCGATCAGTATAATTTCCATAGCTAAATTACTTCTCTCCTAAGGTGAGGCTAGGGACGTTCCAAGTAATGCCGTATCCTGGATAAAATACTTTACCGGATTGTACTTTATCTCTCGTTTTCCAAAAGCTAGGAGCTGAGCAATATTTTCCTTGTCAGGGATCATTGGGACGACCACCTTATACATTTTCTTAAGAAATAATTCTCGAATGGTCCTAATTTGAGTTTGACGCAATGGAACCACGAGGTAACTGGTCACCTGCCCCTGGTAGTAGATACTCAGGAATATCGGGATTATGAAGCAAAGGGCAATATATGTAAGGAGCTTTTCTCATCCAACTTGGAGGTGATGAGTGGCCCAAATAGATCGAGATTGAAAAAAGAGATATTCATATACGTCAACTATCAGAGATTTATCGATGACTACGTCAGTGTACTACTGTTCCTTACGAAAAGCCTTGTAAAACAAAAATACAGTTAGTGTATCCTGAAGTCAACGGTAGTGCTTCTTATTTTGAGTTGCAAGTAGTGGATCAAAAGCCAGTCAGCAGTTAATTTCGATTATATTAATTTTATTTTAGTTTTTGGTGTAAAACATAATATGATATCTTGGATCTAAATTGTGATTTTTGTATTCACGAAAATGTGAGCAAAATAAAATAAAAACTGCATATTGTATACAAAGCGAACAGACTGCCAATTGCTTCAAACCCTAGACTGCTAATTTTCTACGACATAATCTCCACTTCCCCTTCACTGCTGATTCCCATGCAGCCTTTAAAAATATACAATAATTATACACATAATAATTCAATTGCTAGTATTCATGCAGCATACTTTTAATTTCTCTCAATACTAAATTAAAACATTTTTATTGCGTAAAATAAAAATAGCAGTTTTAAACTGTCAAACCACCTAACTGCCACACCGTCTATACTGCTACATCTCGTTTTTAGCAGTAACGGCCACCATCTTGCAACTTAACTGCCCACCCCTCCTTTTAAACTGCCAGATCACATTCAGCCTTTTTTAAAGCGTCATTAGTTAGCTCTCTGACTATTGACTATAGTTTATATTATGAACTATATATGTAGTATGTAGTGACTTTAACTAGCTGGGTAATTTTCCTAGAGCGGCTTGTTGTGGGAATTGCGGGAACCGGTAGCCACTGGCCTCTTCGCATATATTAAAGCAGGCAGCAGGCCATCAATATCACTGAGGACTGAGGGGTGACTTCAACTTCAATTCATTTAAAAAGACGTTGCTTCATCGCAGTCACGCACGATACGATACAATATTATTATTAATATAGGTACTGTGAAAGATCAGCCAGAGCAAATGACTCATTGAGCATTGAGTACACCCATAAATTCTTCATTCTGCTATATTTTCTTTTCCCTTTGGCGCCAATTAATCAAAATTAATGTTTCAAAAGTTTGAAATTGCATTTTTTATTGGTTAATTTAATTTCTATTTCTGTTCCGACTTTTCTCACCAGTCTAGCAGTCTTGGGCGAGTTAATAAGCATAAAGCATCGACGTACGCCTTATTAGTGTTGAAATGTGGGCTGTTCTACACGTCTACACGTTATACCTTTTCCAAATGAAGGAAGAGAAATTCTTTCTTTCTGAAACTTGATCAATAAGCTGGAGACGAATTTTGAAGACTCCATACGGTAATTTTTATATTCAGGTCTTCATTATTTTGAGTCTTGGCTTTCTTTTACAAAATTAGTATTAGCTGTTTCGAATTCAGTTAGTAGATACATTCTTTCTTATCACAACACACAAGTCGAATGTAAACGTGGTGGAGTTTGGCCTTGAGGCTCGTTTGTAGTTTGTAGTTTTATTGTGAATGATGTTGTGCAAAGTAGTTGTAGGCGACATCACTCTAAATTTTACATTGCCGTCGTCGTCGTCATTGTCATTTGAAGAAACTGATTTTCAGTTTTTGTAAAAGTAACAAGTGACTAGGTATTATTGAGTTATTATATTTAGGGACCAGGTAAGGTTGAAGATTTTCCCATTACTTTCGTAGCCCCGCCATTCCTACGCCACTTACGCCTTAGTTAAAAAATTCGTTGTATATTTTATCAAGTTTAAAGATTGTAGTAGATTAATTGATTTTCAAAAGGTTTCAGGAAATCTGTTGTCCTGTCTGTCCGGTGGCGGTATCTCCACTGAATTTTAAGGAAAAGAGAAGATCAGTCGCTGAGGATTTATTAATTGTGTAGTGAAGCGTCTTATGGTCACCATGGAAGATTCTTGCGGAGTTCAGAAGAAATTCAGTTGTGACCGATGTTTTTACAGAGGCAAAACAAAAGCTCACTTAAGAGGCCACAAGACAGTGCATAAAGCGAAAACGTTTCAGTGTTCTCAGTGTAATTTCAAAGCTCTATATAAGTGTCGTCTTGCTAGTCACAATCTAATTCATTCAGAGGAAAGGCCTTTTGTTTGTACGCATGAGGGTTGTACCTATTCTTCATCCCGAGCAGGGAATTTAGTGGGCCATGAGTTACTTCATTCAAATCGGAAACCATTCAAGTGCAATTTGTGTGGAAAATGTTTTAGAGTGAGTTCAAACCTTAATTGTCATATTCGTTCTCATACAGGGGAAAAGCCCTATCAGTGTTTGTTTAAAGATTGTGAATATTCCTTTACAACTGCAGGTAGTTTGCAAAGACATTTTCGTAGGCACACGGGTGAAAAACTTTACCGTTGCTCGTATGGATCGTGTGAATATTCTGCTATACAAGCAACCCATTTAAAACGACACATGATGTCGCATGAGACAAAAACAGTTCCAGTTTCCAACCCAATCAAAAGCTTAGAAGTCGATGAAGAAGATCCAAAGCTAAGCGTTCGTACTTTCGTCCGGCTTACTAGGCTTAAATCCAACAACAGTTTCAATAAAACCGTCCCACCGATCAGTGCAATAAATATTGAAGCTTCCAATTATCCAGAACCTAAAACAAAATCGATACTTGGCAATAATTCAAGCCCAAAGGATAATCCTGAACTGCATGTTCCTACTCTTGTCGTACCTAAAGGTTTACAAGTCGACGACAGTGACAATTACTTTGTCGGTGACAGTTTGAGAGAAGAGGCTGATCTAACTATTCCAACTGTGTCAAGTTGCACCGAAATGAACGCTGAACCTCATACAGAATCCAAGCCAATGCTAGAGAAGGCATATTTACACACTTGCAAAATCTGTGACCATGAGACGAAGAATTTCAAGGAATATAAATCACATCTCCAGTCGCATCAAGAAAAGTTTCTGTTCGTGTGTCCCTTCTGTGACTTTGTTGGCTTCACAAGGAAACTCTTGAAATCGCACTTACGAACTCATGACAATGATTCTTCGGCATCGGAGAGTGATTGGTGCAGCGACACGCAAAGTCATCAACCTCGTGTGCCAATTACAAGTAAAGAATTCAACAATACAAACTGTTTTCGAACCCATAGTCTGCAGCAGAAGGAAATTGAAGTCCAACAAAATTCACTTGGCAAAATAGCGCGTGCTGTTACAACTCATACTTTGTTACAGGAGATTCGAATGAAAAGGAATCAATTGCTTAAAAATCCGAACCGTGCAACTCAAGCTGTAAAGAAAATTTCATCTCAATCGGCTAAAAAGAAGCACGTTTTGTTCTCGTGTATTTTTTGCAAAAAGAAATTTAAAAAAGAAATGAAACTGCTAAATCATTTGCGGTACCATACAGGCGAACCCAAACCATCGCATTTGCATTATTAATTATCGCAATGTTCTGGGCCTGATTGTTGTTCGAAAATGCGAAAAATGAGGGCGCTACAAAGCGTGTTCTTTTTCTAAAAGTTGGGAGTATTAATTTTCTTCAAGGATAGATTATGTTATAAGTAATTTCCAGTCATTACGTTTTGATTATAACGACTGTAGAATAGTTTTTATGTGGCTGACGTTCATTTGTAAAGGAACTAAGATGTTAAAACAATTAAATTAAAATTTTAATCTACTCATGTATTAGCACAATTCTAACAATTGACAAGTGTGTAAACAAATAAGTAAATCAAATAAAAAAGATTCACGTTTGGGCATTTTTAAAAATCGGAACAAAATAGTATAATCCTCATGATATGTGCACGCCGGTTAAATGCAAGAACTGCTGGAAAGATTATTAAAACTTTGTGAACTCACATTTTTGAACTTCTTTATTGTCGCGTTAGCAATTTAAATTTTATTATTTGTGAATTTCAATCCTTCTTTGCAATTTACGAATTGCCAATTTTTCATGGAATAACAATATTAAAGTTTTGTATCGGATCAAGTAAAGAATTAATTAACTTTACTATTCAAGTGCTATTTAATACAATATGTATACTGTTGGCTTAAGTTTTGCATTATTATTATGTATATTAAAAACAAGGGGCTACGCCCCTTGTTTAATGGCAGCCTTAACAATAATATAGGGCAGTAATTTGTAGTAATATTTATTAAGTATATCGTATCATTTTACGCCGTTCTACGATAAATGTATAGTAATATATGTTTCTGCCTAATTACGTAATTTAGTGCGCTTTTTAAATACTGGACTGATTTGATTTCTACATATTTACATTATTTGGGAAATGCTTTATTGATTTTGACGAGCTATATACCATTTTGAGGCCCTTCGAAAAGAAAACTCCCGAATTTTCTTTATTCACTTTCAGCCCATGCACATCTTTTGTGGTGATTTTAGCCCCATTTTTTTCTGAAACACTCTAAAAATGTTATAATATCACGCTGAACTCAACCACAGTTAGATTCTGTTCATTATTGCCGTCCCAATGACGTATCACTTGTATGCGCACTCTGGGTGGTCGAAATATCGACTTTTAGAAGAGTTTGGAATTGAATGCAAAAAACCCGAAGTGCCCACTAATGTTAATATTGCAACTCTGAAAAAAATCTCATATGTCCCTTTTAGCCAACCTTAATTTTGGAAATAGGCCGTTTTTTGATATTTTCCATGGATTCTTTCTAAAAAATGCTTTTCTATAATACTAAAATCCGGGTTTTCTTCGACACGGGTAGTCAAAATTTTAAAATTTTAGCTTAGAACCTTATTGTTAGCTACCAGGATTAAGCCATAAAAGTTTAGTAAGAATATGAGATGTGTCATTTTAAAACTCAGGAAATAAAAGAATAACACACAGCTTCAAAATGATTTTTGTAGGAAATCGAAATTGCCTATTATTATTATGCAGCTTAACATTTAACACTGGACAGATCCCCGTATAATGTAATGTCTATGATGAAAATACCTGACACGATAAAGCGACCCACCTTCAATCGTAAGCCAATTTGTGAAGCTTCTGCCATAAACCTATTTGGGGCCGAACACTAACGGTGCCACTCAAAACGGAATTCTGGATTCACCCCCCTTGTCACCCTCGTAAGCACTGATTAAATAGTTATGCTCAACATGCAGTGTTTTTTCAATGTGACATACCCTCAACATGGATGGCGTCATGTGTGGCCGGCCCCATAAGGGAATAGTGTTAGGAGACAATTTGAAGTTCCCGCTAATATCTTGTCGAAACCGAAAATCCGGTTTTTATACCGGTAACTCAACGAGTATGGGCCAAAATGATACATCATTCGAACAGTAATGACTAGCAGAATAAAACTGCATTCGAGTTCAGTGGGATATTCCAACAGTTTCAGAAATTTCAATAAAAAACCAGTTTTTTTTTGGAAAATTTGGGTGAATTTTTGAAAATTCCCTCTAAAAAGTGTTGTGTGGGCCCAAATTAAAAAATGAATCCCCCAATGTTTTTATTTTTTCAAGGGCTTTAAAATACGCTATTGCGCGTCAAAATCAGCCAAGTATTTCAACAATGTTATAAATTATGTCGATAGGTAGAAATAAATTATGCATGCATGTGTTACGACATCTTTGCTTATTCATACTTTACTTCCTAATTAAAATTAAGTGTGACACAACACTGACTACGTAAAAAGAAATTTTGAGTAGTTTTTAAAAACTATTTTTTCAAAACTCCTATTTTTTGCATTTGCGCAATTATTTAATGCCTATGAGCTCAATATTTCTGCGACTGTACATAAAAATTAAAATTGACAACGAATGCAAGCCAAAATCAAAGCTCTTTGGTTCGTGTACTGCACATAAAAACTTTAATACAGGGAAAATGCTTCCTTGCAATTAATTAGTTAGTCAAGTCTTATAAACAAAATATTTAACTTGTCTTAAAGTCAAAGATTTGTTTAAAAACAAAATGAATTCGGCTGTTTTCAGCGTCTCTAAAAACGTTTTGAACCTTTAAAACAATATTTTAAATATGAAAATTAGAGTGGTACAGCCCTCTTGTCATTCTTGTCTTTGCTGAATAAATCAACAAACTTATCGGAGTGAAATTAAAATAGAAGCAACATTTCTCATTATAAAATCAAAAAACATGGGTGTGGATTCTCGCTCCATGGTCCGAAAACTGCCCTGCATATTCCCTACAATTCTCACTGACCGAATGAGTCGCCTAAAATAAGCTTCTTGTCCCTTTGCTTTAGGCCGGTGCAAGACGAAATGGCTAATTTATTCCTTAGGATTTTCATATTTTCTGGAATTTTGAAAGCTTGGTCATAGAGCAACGTGTACAACGTCATCGTAGAGAACGCGATTAAAATGGCAATCAAACCAACCAACAGATCTACAGTGAAGTGTCTTATTGCGTAGACTGTGCACACTATGGTGTATACAATAAGGCCATTTTTTAAGGCGAACACAGCATTCGCGTTGCTCAGATTGAAACAATTAATGGTCAGCTGCATCTGTCGCCATTTTGCAAATATTCGCCAAACATGGAGCGGGTTCTGGGCATTTTCTTCATCGTTTGCGGAGCGTTTAGTTTGTTTTACTAACTGAGAGACTCCAGTGCGCAGATCAGAGTCCACATCCATGAAAAACATCATGTGAAAAACTACTGCGAACAGAAGATTTGAGACCCAGAAAACACAAACAAAAAACTCAACAAGAAATAGAAGAAAAAAGGTGAGATTTTTTTTATAAGAATCTGGAATGGCGGAATAGAGTAGAATTTTGTAAGTTGGGTCGTAAATAAAAAGTGAAAGTACTAGAAATGAATTTAGAAAACAGAGATACGGCAAGTATGTGATAGCGAGCTCCATTGTTTTCATTTCACGTAGAGTCCTTTTTGTTTTGATAATCCTCGACTCTGTAAATACAAGAAATATGAATTGATTCAAATGACTAATTTTGCAATCCAATATATAAATATATTGAGATGTACAACGAGTGCATATGTTAATCGCGGTGACGAATTTGACGGAAAAGTCGAGGCGGCAGTCTATATAAGATATGCATTATTATATGGGCATGCAATAATATAGAATTTTGTTAAAATAATTGATCTTACTCTTAAAAAGTTGATTGAAGAGTCCAGCAGTCATCCCCGGCCATTGAATAAATGCTAAAAAATTGTTGTACATGGAAATGCTAAAGCCAGTGCAGAATATAGTTTGAATCGGGAAATGGTGGAGAACAAAAGGCATAATTCTAAGAATTTGTGTATAATCCTATAAAACTTAGTAGCTGACGCTGCGAGGGCTATCACAAATGGGTTCGATCAAGTTTTTGGTACTAACTACAAAGAGATAGTTTGCTGGGCACATGTCGCAAAGGCTATTAAGTCTGGGCTTGACAAATTAGGCAAGGAGATCGCCAGTCAAATTAAAGAGGACGTTAATTTGTTGCAGGTTAACTTTGTGGACTGGAAGACATCAACGTGCACCTGTCCCGCTTTTTTAAAGAAACACGTGTGCAAGCATGTTTTTGCCCTGTGGTTGTTAGGAATTCTTTAATTGAATTCTCCCGGTCTGCGAAGGTAGCCAAAATTAACGTCCCAAAACCCAGGGCCGGATATTGTGGCCAGCGCAGGCAGCCCCCGCTGCCTGAATTTTTAAAAAACATGTAAGTGGAACATTTTGCAGTTTTCAAAAATTTGTAAAAAGTATTGAGAATTTTCAAAAACATGCGAAATAAAATGTTTTGAACATTTCAAAAGCATAGAAATAAAATATTTAACACCTTTCTCAAAACATGTAAAAAGAACATTTTGCACTTTTCTAAAAGATGTAAATACAACATTTTGCTTTACCCAAAATAACCATCAGCAAAATCCAAATAGTGATTTTTGTATGGCAACAAATTGCTGCCTAAAATCAATCCCTTCGTCCAGCCCTGCCAAAACCTAAATGCGGACGACCGAAACAAGCAACTAGACAGCCTCTTATTAAAAAATAATCATATTTCAACATTATTTATCATTTTTCGCATTTATCTTTTCCTTTTGCAACACGTTTATTTTTCATTGGATTGTAAATTTAAATGTATTATTTAAAATTATGAGCAAAATAAATCTGGCAGTTTGACGACCAAACTGCCATAAACCCTACTGCCAGATCACCCGTTTTTTCACGAAATGAGCACTAAACTGCCAGAAACTCCTTTTAAACTGCCAGATCACCTGCAGCCGAGAACAAAATAATCCGGGACTAGGATAGATTGGACGAGCCTTGAGTTTTTATAAATTAGAATGAAAACAGTCAAAATAAAGAAAAAGTACCATACAATCTTTTTTGAAAGAACATTTTGTTTCGAAATTTTTCCAGCTTTTAAATCAACGCTCATGGGGAAAATATTTAATTTAGATAAAAAACTGCACAACTTTAGTGTCACGCCGAATTCTTCTTGGGTAAGCATTTTGAAGTAGACTTTTCACACTATATAATGGGTCTTGAAATAGCAGATGCAAAATAGGTATTGTGGTACGGCTGCCCTATTGAAGGGTAGTAAAGCTGAGCTTGTTTGATATTGATGAAAATGAGACCGCGGCGGTTCTTTATAAGTGATTCTTACTTAAGTAATATAGGAAATGGACATAATTTAAAGAGGTTTAATTACAAATTATTGAAAACTCATAGACGGAAGCCTTTCACGTAAATATATGTCTGAAACAAAATATTTAAATACATGACTTCTGCTATCAATTTTTTTAATGCATAGTTTAAAATAGTATGACATCCAACTCAGCCACCAACTGGTAATGTAATTTTCTCAGTAATTTATTTCTCAAAACTTTAATAATAAGGCCAAACAGTGAAGCCCTAACTGAAAGGCAGTTAGGGAGTTTGAATTAAAACGCTCACCTAATTATACTTAGCATCAATACCAGGGAATTGACACATTCAAAACTAATACCACTAAAATGGTGGCATATTTATAGAGGATCTAGCTATAAAATAAAAACAAATTACTTCCACAAAGCTTTGAACCTCTTCATTATTGAATTATTCAATTGAATTGGGAGCAATTTTAATCCTTTACTTTCAATTTACTCAACAATAGCCTAGGTTACACCTAACCTTACATTAAAAAGCTATTAGTAATATATGCTAAGTAATTATATACTAACCAACTGTTTTATAAATTCAAATTAAACTTATTAAACAGGTCGATTGAGGCACCAAATGATAATGCAATTTGTTCAGTAATTGATATCTCAAAAATTTAATAGGCCAATAAACCGAACTCTAACTTAAAAGGCGATTAGTGAGTTTGCCAAAGCTTGGTTTAAAATACTTAACTATTCTTAGCAGCGATACTGGTAATAAACACATTCCAAATGCTTATTAAAATCGTAACATAATTATGAGGGACGCCTAACCATCAAATAATAAAAGCTTACAGGAAGCGAAGAATTATATCATGAAATCATTCAAAAAACTTGCTAACGACTTGAATTCTTTCCTTTCAAGTGACTCAGGTTCTAGGAAGCTTCAATTATTTTAATTGACATTTGGTTTTATACGCTTTTTAACAATGTTAAAAGCAGCTTAAGGTCGATTAGTGAGTTTAACAAAGTTTGACTTGAAATCATATAATAATGAGTTATACCCGGAACTTGGCAAATTAAAAACTAATTGGGGGCAAAAAGGATCCATCCATAAATGTTTTGAAACTTACACCTTTGAACCTCTATATTGTGGAATTACCTATTAAAATTGTTAGAGAATATTTTAATCCTTCTTTCTAATTTACAATTTACAAATTGCTAGTCTTTCAGGGAAGCACTATATTAAAGTGTTGTTTTGGCTCAAGTAACGAATTAACTAACTTTGACATTTTCTTCCTGTATTTCCTATTTTTGAATGCCATTATTGCCAACATAAGGAATATTCTAAAAATACAATATGCTTTTTACGAAACAACTTTTCGGTGCTTGGTCAATTTAATACTATCGAGGAAGTGATTCTTCATATTTTCAAACATCAAGGAAAGCTTTTTTGAAGGTCTCTCATAATTTGCACGCTGCGCGTGCTAATGTGACCCATCAACGAATATTGCAATTGACCGATTGTAGTTAACATCTTTTCTAAGCGTGTAGTTACTGATCGGAAATTTTTGTTTTTAATTCGCTTAGGTACCCCTTGGATTTGGATTACAACTTTTATAAGTTTGTTTTGAAATTAGTCTTACTGACTCACTAAAAACATTTTAATCTCCAATGTCTTCAAAATTTGAACTACGATCGAATAACATGTAACTGGCTTAAAGAGAAAACTATTTTATCTCTTGATTTTCCTAAAAAGTATTCCTGACCGGTCAGAGCTGTGATTGGGGTCCGCTCATTTAAAGGCGCGCAGATTCAAATTAGAAATTATATGTGAATGTTAGGTAGCGCACATTAGCAAGGAAAAATCGAAAGCACTGATAATGTCCTCCTTTTGATTTATAAATCATGAAAAGCAATTTACAACCTAATTAAATATGAAAAATTGTCCTATGTATTATCATTGACAACGCAGATCTTAAAATATTTTCATCAGAAGTGATGTAATTACTATTTGTTATTCATTCAAAACGGTTTTAAATATTTGCTTCTTTTTTTATTTCAAGTCAATTGAGATTTAATTCATCCACTATACATGTACATATATAATACTTTACCTATTTAATTAAAAACAAATTTTAATTACTGTAAAAATTTCATTGTAAATTATAACGTTTGTTTGCTACTGTGTCTCTGGGCAAGTACTATTGTAGTACCAGTGTAAATAAATGCATTTACTTTCTCTCTCTTGATTCAATGCAAACAAACGTATTTTAGTATAAAACCTGGCATTTAGATCCCTTATACTATAACGTTAAATCTAAAGATAACTATTTATTGAACTTCAATAGTTGTATTACTGCTGAAAGAAAACATTTTGACTATTTACCTAATTTAAATGTATTGCTGTACCTATATAGAATCATTAAAAGAGGATCCCTGTCGATTTAATGTAAATAATGGCGATATTAGGCAGTATTTTGTAAAATATTTACAAATACGTGTGTACATGCTTTAAGAGCTTGACAATCAATCCATTATATTTCAATTGTACTAGTTAATGTATGTGTAAATAAAGACAATGTATCTTTAGTACTTACAAGGGACATTTTCCAGTAAAATCCAAAATGAAGCACATGCTATCAGAACATGTTACTACGTAGTGGGGTCATTACAACCTATACAATCATACCGGTGCAAACTACGTTCTGGCGCAAAAAGCAAAATTAAGAAAATTTTCAAAATAAAAAAACTGAAAAATCATATGGGAAATTCAATAGGAACTTTACCTTAACCAGTGATCCCCCCTTAGCACTTTTTCAGTTTTCTGATTTTTTCGGAAGCTATAGTCCTTGTGTTATTTGAATACGAACAAGCCTAAAATTAGCAAAGGGTAGTAAATAAATGGTGTAATATAAATAGTTTCATTTTTTAGACTCTATGACGGTGCGCTGTGATCAGCTTAACAACTGCTTAAACAATTATCTTTAACATAAGATGACATTAATATCATATCATACCCATTGACCCTACCCTATTTATATAACACAAGGATTATAGTTTCCGAAAAAATTAGAACACTGAAAAAAGTGGTAAGGTGTTATGTAGAATTCTTATTAAATTTCCCATGATTTTTCATTTTTTTCTTTTCGACCATTTTTGAAAATTTCAAATTTTGTTTTTAGCGCCGGAACGCAATTCACACCGATATGATTAGGTTGTAATGACCCGATCACGTAGTACATGTTCTGATAGCGTTTGCCTTATTTAGGATTTTACACTTCGGAAATGTCCCTTATTAGTAGTAGAAGTATCAATAGTTCAAATATGATGCTACTTCGTAATTGAAAGCTTGTCAAGTTTGAACAAAAGCACCATGTTACTCTAATAGATTAATATAATAATTGCCTTGTGCTTGCACTTACGCCGTTCGTAAGGTTTGAATTTTAACTTCGAGTGCAAACATTTTCCGTAGTGTATAACTGATTGCCAGTTCAACTGGAACTCTAGGTGTCTGTATTGTTAATAACAGAACATGTAGCATTTTAGTTCTCAATTAACAACTACAACTACATATATTTGAAAAATTTAAAATAACATAAGTATGGTGTAATTGAATTTAAGTCACATTACAACATCACGTATTTTTTGAACGGCATTTCACTTTAGACCACGAAAACGCACGACTTTTCAATTTAAAAAAAATGGGTTGCAGTGTTGTTGGATTCCTTATAATGTCTTTAACAACGCTTGCATCATCTTTGTATCTGCATCTACACCACGAAATAATATATTTGGACGTACAACCCATGCTAAGAAGCAGCTACATGGAAAAGTGCTTCGTTCAATTTTACACATTTGGACAAGCCATCAATTACTCCCAAATTCAATCACCATTCGCCATCTCCATGGGTTTTAATGAAAAAATCAACGACAATTTCTTCCAAAATCGCGGAAGCGTCCAATGCTATTCTCTTATTGTCATTGTTGAGAAGTGCGACACCCTGAACGCGTCGAGTTTTGAGTTTATTTGGGACAAATATTACGATGATCCTGAGCCCAAATTGTACATTTTTCCTATATGGTTGACAACGCTTATTCACAATGATTGCATTCCCAGCTGGGAGTTTCCATTCCAAGAAGCTACTGTAGCACAAGATATAACCCGTAGCTATGAAAATGCGTATCGAAAAATACTGCCTCTATCGCTTCAATTTACATTTGTAGAAAAATTGTCCTATGTATTATCATTGACAACGCAGATCTTAAAATATTTTCTTTAGAAGTGATGTAATTACTATTTGTTATTCACCATTGACGTTCACATTCAAATAGCAATTCATGCGCAGGGCGCAGACCCGTTGGCGGTCATCCATCGCATAATTTGTTGTTAGCTCCCTATTTTCCCATCTTCAATTTTCTTCAGTGTATATCAGTAATACAATTCAATTGAGCTGTACGAGTGACGATGACGCGTATTGAAATGAAATTCAATTCTTTCAGCTTGAATTTTGAATAAAGTATCACATATCAGTAGAAACGTACTTGGTTTGGCGGGCAAAGGACCAGCAACACACTCTGTAGAGCTCCAAACATTTTAGCAATTTAATCCATAAAAACCCGTGAAAAAGTGAAAAACTTAAAACATATCCCCACTTATCCGATTAAACAAAATCTCCCGCATCCGAAACTAGTCGAAGCTGGGGAAATACTTTAAGTCTTTATCCGAAATAGTGAGTGGCAAAATATAAGAATTTAACATCCACCGGGACACACAACAAGGAAGACATTTCCAACAGCAAGTACACCTACTCTGAAAATTGTAAAGCACAGCCAAGCCCATAACCACAGCTCAACATACAACTTGACCAACCAACAAACTCTAAAGCAGAGAGTACTACCTGGCCTGAAGGGAAATAACAGTTACTTCATTTTCTTCTATATTTCCTCAATTACAGTTGCAAAAATATTGACAAATCAATTAACCAAAAACAGAAACATTTACAAAAAGATTGAACTCGACTGAAAAAACCTCCAAACAAAATGAAACCAACAAGGACCAAACTCACAGGAAAATAGAACCCTTGGTAATGAAATGCTAAAAATTACTGTTAACTGTATTCTCCACACTAATTAAATCATAATTAAAACATCTGCTCAGTGCTGAGAAGTGATAAAATAAAATAGTAAATTGGCACAGCCGCAAGATGTTACGTAGCAAAATTTTTTAAGATCCTAAAACCAACCTAAAATAGAACCTCCCCGACAGCAGACAACCTATATACCTACGAGCAAACCCCGCCAACCTATAAGCTTGTATTCCTACTCTAAAACCGCACTGATTTATTTAAGTCTTAATTTGGAGTCTTGGACGGTGCGAAGCAACGTTCTAACTCCACTTTACAGATTTAACAATAAGGCTAACTACTATTAACAAGTATACAGTGAGACCCGAATAAGACGGACTTATACAGCGGAACTTGGATAACATAAAGACTACAGTGAGACCCGAATAACACGGACTTACACAGTGGAACACGGATAACACAAAGACTACAGTGAGACCCGAATAAGACGGACTTACACAGTGGTGCCTGGATAACACAAAGACTACAGTGAGACCCGAATAAGACGGCTTATACAGTGGAACTCGGATAACACAAAGACTACCCGTATATCACACATACTACAGTGAGACCATGATAATGCGGCCACCATAAGCAGACACAAATAAATCGTACGTTACAGTAGGACACATATATTACGGATACGGATAAAGTATTGACTCGACAGAAAACAAGCCAAGGTTGATGCGAAGCACACCTAAGCATAGCGATTGGCGACGCCAACCCTGAAATAAGTAACCACTCATTGGCGACGCTAATGAGTGTTGCCTGTTTAACCTATGCCGAACATAATTATAGACGGGAACCAAATAGACAGAACCCCCCCTCCCTCCCGAGAACTGGATAGACTGACAACCACTGAAAAGAAAAAGCGTAAACTAACATTTGAGGACGACGATAAAGACAGCAAGAAAGCGAAACCACAAGCGCTGACTGTCGACGACTTGCTAGAACTAGACGAAACTGAGGACAAGGAAGTTACCGACAGCACCAAAATGAGTTTTCAGGACATACTAGATGCCATCTCGCAGGGAAATTTGGAAGTAACAACTAACTTATTAAGTAAAATAGCAGCAGTAGAGAACAGCATTCACGAGAGACTCGACTCAATTGAACACACACTCAATGACAAGGTTGACGTACTAACGTCGCGAATCCAAATTCTGGAAGACGAAAACAAGCAACTAAAAGAAAGAATTGTCACTTTAGAGCAGAACCCAATTAGCTTCACAACCGCTAGCAAGGAGCTGGAAAAGCGAATCCTCAGAATGGAACTGGAGGCCAGAAGAATGAATCTTATTTTCACTGGTATAAAAGTGCAAAGAGAAGAAACCCAGGAAACGCTTAGAACACTAGTCACCAGCTTCATCCATGACATCCTGACGCTAAGGAATATAAACCCAGCCACGATTAGGAGGATCAAAAGCAAAGGCAGCGTCCCAATGGACAAAGTATGTGTCACTTTTAGCTCTCTTGAAGACCGAAATACGGTGATGGGGGCCAAAAAGAAGCTAAAGAAGCCAAAAGACTCAAAGTATTTTATCAATCCTGACCTACTAGCGGCGATGGCTAAAGCACAATATGAGGAGCGCAAAGCTAAGAATGCGGCAAAATCACAAGAAAACAACGTGGAGATAGACATGCAAACTGCATAGGATAGTGGCGGGCCCATACACATTAAGCACACAAATAAGATACTGACTGTAAATAGAATCCTATACTGGAATGTAAATGGACTCATTAGAGACAAACAAGACAAAGCAACAATAATTGTACAAAATGACGTGGAGATTTTTTGCTTATCCGAAACCTGGATCTCCGAACTAAATGACGACTTAAAGAGAATTTTTAATAACTACACCATAATCCTAACTCCGGCAGTAGGAGAACGAGGCAGAAAGAGTGGGGGACTCCTTGTTGGAATGCGGAACAACATAGCACCGATTTGTAAACTGATACACCAAGACCGATATAAGACAGCAATTGAGTATATGCACAAAGGCAAACAAAAACTTGTGGTATTTGCATATATACCCCCAACTTCCAAACATGACAGCGAAATTGACAACCTCTTTAAAGACACGCCGCAAATAAAGAGCCAAAGATGTCTACTGCTGGGGGATCTAAATAGCAGAATTGGCAACTGGAAGAACACAGCAGAACCCGCGCCAAATTTTAGAAGAACAAGACACTCGTCAGACCCGAACACAAATAAAAGAGGGAAGAACTTGATCGAACTAGTGAAAGCAAATGACCTAATAGTCTTAAATGGAAGAAGCCCCTCTGATCAAGATGGTACCGCAACATTTATAGGACACAACGGAAACAGTGTGGTGGACCTCTGCATGTGTAATGACAGAATGAGCGAGTACGTAGCTGACTTTACAGTGATTGAGTGCCTAGAATCAGACCATCTCCCAATACTAACCCAAACAACACAAATAGGACAGAAACCCATAGACACTGCTGTAGCTGTTGAACCCCGCATACGATGGAGTAAAGAGAAGGCAACAATCTTCCAAGCACAACTAGAGATCAACAGCAAAAACCTAGACTTTAGCCAATGTGACTATGCAACTCTTACACACCATATCTACAATACAGCAAGTACAGCTGGTTTAAGCACTGAAACCAAAAGCAGCACAAGGAGAAACTATGGTCCAAACTGGTTTGACAAAGAATGTAGCACTGCTAAAAGAAACGCACTCTCTTTTTTGCATAAATATAGAAAGGACACACAACATGGTATTTCAGCTAACGACAGTCTTGAAGAATTCCTAAAAGCCAAGAAAGAGTACCGGAGTCTATGCCTAGACAAAAAGAAGACCTTGTTTGATAAAGTGCAAAACGAAATTCATAATAGCAAAGATTCAACAAGCTATTGGAAAGCTGTAAACATGCTGAGAGACAAAAAATTCAACTTCAAGCCAAACGACATCACCAAGTCTCAGTGGGATGCCCACTTCCGAATGGTTTTTGAAACTAAAGAGACTGAAGTTAAGGAATTGTCAAAATCCAGTAACTTAGCGCTGGAATGCGACCACACCCTCTTAGATGCTGAGATCACTATGATGGAACTCCTAAAAGCTACCAATAAACTTGCTAACAACAAATCACCTGGGGCTGATGGAATCCCAAATGAAGTATGGAAAAATCTGGACAACACGACTTACGATTACCTTCTACAACTACTAAACGCATCTAAGGACAAACGTATTCCAAGCGAATGGACTGAAATTATAACTGCACCTATTTACAAGAAAGGCGACTCGGAAGCACCAAGTAATTACAGGCCGATCGCTCTTATCAATACTATTACTAAGCTATACACCTGCATAATGTCGAACAGACTGAACGTCTTCTGCTCCACAAATAGTATAATTTCAGAAAACCAAGCAGCCTACAGAAAAGGAATGGGTTGTACAGACCACATATTTGCGCTATACACTTGCATTTTAAAGCAGCTTAACAGACCGGCCCTCCAAAAGAAAGGAAAATTATTTGCCCTATTTGTTGACCTTAGTCAAGCTTTTGACTCAATCAAAAGAGATAAGCTTTGGATAAGGCTTAAGGAAGCTGGACTTAGTGAGTGTTTCATAGAAAAGATCAAAGAACTCTACGATCAAGCTAGAACAAAAGTTAGATGCAAAGAAGGATATACAGACATGATCAAAGTGATGGGGGGAGTACTACAAGGAGAAACATTGTCGCCTACACTTTTCACAGTATTTATAGACAAAATTACGGAGATACTAAGAGCAAGTAACATACACGGAATCAAAATGTTTACACTTGAAATACTCATCCTTTTATACGCAGATGACATTATCCTTCTTGCATCTAATGAACTGGACCTTCAAAAGCAGATTGACACGCTCAGCAGCTTCTTTCAAGCACATGACTTAAAGGTTAACCTATCTAAAACCAAGATCATGATCTTCAGGAAAGGAAACCGAATTTCTAAATCAACTTTGTTTAACTGGGAAACTAAGCCGCTAGAAATCGTCAACCGATACGTCTACCTAGGGGTCCCTTTTACACAGAGTGGCATCTTCAATCAAGCAAAAGACCATTTCTTTAGCAAAGCTAGAGTAGCGCAGTCCAAACTGTTTGAACTTTTCTACCGAGCAAAACTCAGGGACATAAATCTACATATTGGACTCTTCAATTCACTAGTTAGCTCTATCTTGATGTATGCGGCGCCAATATGGGGGCTTCGATACACCGAAGAATTGGTAACATTTCAGACCATGTTTCTTAGGAGACTCACAGGAACATCCAACTCTACGCCCGGATACTACCTTAGACTAGAGACAGGAGCACAGAACATCAAGGTACAGCTTTTTAAAGCACTGCTTAAATTCTTAGAGAAGATTATGAATGCTGAGGAAAATAGTATATCCAAAAACTGCTATAAAGAGACAATGAACACAAAGGCCAGGGATCCCAGATATAACTGGATGCTACAGGTTAAGAAGATCTTCACTGATGCATCCCTTCAAGAAGATTTCAAAAAGATGAATGGTGAATATCTAATGAAGCACAAAAATGAGATCCTCGAAAAATATCGGCTAAACTGCATCAACATGGACGTTGAACAGATGCAGAGATGTAACACACTAAGGCACTACACTCTACTGAAAACCCACGCCCTGAGATCGGAATACTTTGAACTAAGTCTAGCCTGGAACATGACAAAATTTCTGGTGAACCTTAGATGCGGCCTACCAAGAATCGTCCTTAGAGGAAAAACGACTAACCTCAACGGTATCAGCAGAATCTGGAAGCAAGAGAGACCTAGTGAATGCGACCTGTGCGGAAAGGACGAAGAAGATACCTTCCATATAATGATCAACTGTCCTCACTACAAACCGCCAAGAACCAAATTTCTCAAAGAACTAACGAGTAAAAGCCCAACAAGAACGAATATCACCCAGAAAACCTTCAGCTGCTACCTTGATGTAAGAGGATTTGAACAACTTTTAAACTTCTGGGATGAAGCCCTAAGAATCCGAAATTTCTACTACAACTGTACTGAAGATTTATAAACTGACCAACACTCACGAATAAATTGACCGCCCCTACAAATAAATAAACCTAATACAATACTACTACTACTGCATTATAATGATCTCGCATGCATTTATTTCAATATTAAAATACTAAGAAAATTATTAATTTCTACGAAACAAATTATGACTATGTAATATAACCGGAATACCATACTGCTACTGTCACTGTATTATCATTTTTTACTATTATTTTCTTTACCATGCTTTCTTACAGGAACAAAACACAAAGAAAAACAAAACCAACGCACAATATCAAGAATTGACTACACATATTATCATATTTTAATATATTAACCAAGGATAAATTATCTGCAAAACCAAACTTGTAACTATTAATGTTGTATGGGCTGAGGCCAAATCGACAAAATGAATAAATTATTATTATTATTATTATTATTATTAATTACTATTTGTTATTCATTCAAAACGGTTTTAAATATTTGCTTCTTTTTTTATTTCAAGTCAATTGAGATTTAATTCATCCACTATACATGTACATATATAATACTTTACCTATTTAATTAAAAACAAATTTTAATTACTGTAAAAATTTCATTGTAAATTATAACGTTTGTTTGCTACTGTGTCTCTGGGCAAGTACTATTGTAGTACCAGTGTAAATAAATGCATTTACTTTCTCTCTCTTGATTCAATGCAAACAAACGTATTTTAGTATAAAACCTGGCATTTAGATCCCTTATACTATAACGTTAAATCTAAAGATAACTATTTATTGAACTTCAATAGTTGTATTACTGCTGAAAGAAAACATTTTGACTATTTACCTAATTTAAATGTATTGCTGTACCTATATAGAATCAATAAAAGAGGATCCCTGTCGATTTAATGTAAATAATGGCGATATTAGGCAGTATTTTGTAAAATATTTACAAATACGTGTGTACATGCTTTAAGAGCTTGACAATCAATCCATTATATTTCAATTGTACTAGTTAATGTATGTGTAAATAAAGACAATGTATCTTTAGTACTTACAAGGGACATTTTCCAGTAAAATCCAAAATGAAGCACATGCTATCAGAACATGTTACTACGTAGTGGGGTCATTACAACCTATACAATCATACCGGTGCAAACTACGTTCTGGCGCAAAAAGCAAAATTAAGAAAATTTTCAAAATAAAAAAACTGAAAAATCATATGGGAAATTCAATAGGAACTTTACCTTAACCAGTGATCCCCCCTTAGCACTTTTTCAGTTTTCTGATTTTTTCGGAAGCTATAGTCCTTGTGTTATTTGAATACGAACAAGCCTAAAATTAGCAAAGGGTAGTAAATAAATGGTGTAATATAAATAGTTTCATTTTTTAGACTCTATGACGGTGCGCTGTGATCAGCTTAACAACTGCTTAAACAATTATCTTTAACATAAGATGACATTAATATCATATCATACCCATTGACCCTACCCTATTTATATAACACAAGGATTATAGTTTCCGAAAAAATTAGAACACTGAAAAAAGTGGTAAGGTGTTATGTAGAATTCTTATTAAATTTCCCATGATTTTTCATTTTTTTCTTTTCGACCATTTTTGAAAATTTCAAATTTTGTTTTTAGCGCCGGAACGCAATTCACACCGATATGATTAGGTTGTAATGACCCGATCACGTAGTACATGTTCTGATAGCGTTTGCCTTATTTAGGATTTTACACTTCGGAAATGTCCCTTATTAGTAGTAGAAGTATCAATAGTTCAAATATGATGCTACTTCGTAATTGAAAGCTTGTCAAGTTTGAACAAAAGCACCATGTTACTCTAATAGATTAATATAATAATTGCCTTGTGCTTGCACTTACGCCGTTCGTAAGGTTTGAATTTTAACTTCGAGTGCAAACATTTTCCGTAGTGTATAACTGATTGCCAGTTCAACTGGAACTCTAGGTGTCTGTATTGTTAATAACAGAACATGTAGCATTTTAGTTCTCAATTAACAACTACAACTACATATATTTGAAAAATTTAAAATAACATAAGTATGGTGTAATTGAATTTAAGTCACATTACAACATCACGTATTTTTTGAACGGCATTTCACTTTAGACCACGAAAACGCACGACTTTTCAATTTAAAAAAAATGGGTTGCAGTGTTGTTGGATTCCTTATAATGTCTTTAACAACGCTTGCATCATCTTTGTATGATTTATTATGATTTATTGGATATTGATATTGGTAGGAGAAGGACGTATTATTTTTTGCTCATCAGCGACAGAAACTTTCGCCACATTTTGGTTTTTTGAGTGTAGTTTCATTTGGATTGCTCATAGTGATTTTTGAATTTTTAGTTTTTTAACTAACTCATTCGAGTTTAATTATTAATAATTATTTGAGAGGTTCAAGTTTTTAATTTTTTATTGTAAATTTTTAATTTCTTACAATATTTATATTAGTTTAAAGTTTTAAATGGGGAAGCTAAAAAAAAAGAAAAAGTCTATTAGGTCAACATTGGTTACCCCCACAACATCTAAGTCTGGGGCCAACCTGAATAAAACGCTTGAACCATGCCCCGTATGCAGTAAATTGTATATCAGCGTCAATATTCACATGAGTAAAGCTCACCCTAAGGAATATCAGGATTCGTTAGTTGAGTCTTATCAACCTAATTGTAAAGATAGTGATGAAGATGCCAGTGCTGTGGAATCTGATGAAATGAAAGAAATTCGAAGGAAAATTTTAGTAATTGACGAAAACCTCAAGGTAATGTTGCAGAAACAGCCTAGTAGTACTGAATTTTCTGAAGTCGTGGCAAACTTTGCGGTTATAATTAAAGAATCGAAAGATGTTCTTCCTGGCCCAAAACATCCGGCAAGAAAGCAATTTGATGCTCGTAAGAGAAGAGAAACTTTTGTGAATTCCCAGAAGGACTACTCCAAAACATCTAATCCTCAACGATCCTCCAAAAGGGACAAAGAAAAAAGGAAAGAAAAATATAACTTTGAATTACTTCAACATCTATATCGCTATTCGCGACGTAAGGCTGTCAGAATGTTGCTAAAATCGTCCTTTGCTTCAAGTAGTTGTACCATTCCTCTGGACTCTATTTATGAATCATATAACGCTAGATGGGGCGTTCCCAATAATTCAATTCTGGAGGACTACACACCTGAATACTCTAAGGAAAATCAAGTCGAATTAGATAATGCATACGTTTCTGGAATTAGTGAAGGTGAGGTTAAGCAGTCAGTACAAGGAATTAATTCAGATTCTTCTAGTGGTTTGGATGGAGTCGCAATTCGCAGCATAAAAGATATTGGCTGCTTTAAAACTATTGCTCTAATTGGTTCTATTATGGAGATGTGGACAATTGTTCCAGACAGTTTTCGTAAAGCTCGGACTATTCTTATCCATAAAAAGGGGGATAAAACTGATGTGGGTAATTGGCGTCCAATTTCTATATGTTCTATACTTAGAAGAATAATTGAGCGAATATTAGATCGTCGACTTCAGGCACATGTGCAAATTAATGCGAATCAAGTTGGGTTTTCTAAGTGTCCTGGTACTTTTATTAACACTTCCATTGTTAATGGCTGTCTACAAAAAGCAAAGAAAGAAAAACTTGATTGCTGTGTTGTTTTCTTGGATGTTAGTAAAGCTTTTGAAGAAACTTCCCATTTGCATACCACCAGCATGCTGAACGCTAAATTAATGCCTTCTTCTCTTAGATCCCTCATTTTGTGTTTGATGGTTGAAAATGAAGCTCAAATCCAAACAAGTAAAGGAATGTCTAAACCTATATTGGTACAAAAAGGAGTTTTTCAAGGTTCACCCCTCTCCCCTCAACTGTTCAATATTTCTATTGATCATGTACTTCGAGAACTCAATGAGCGTGAAGTCAGTGATGCGTATGGGTTTCACTTACACAAAGATGTTCCTAATGTAGCAGGAAGAGGATTCGCGGATGATATTGCTCTTGTGTCTAGTTCTATCCAAGGCGCCCGTGAATTAACAAAGATCGCAATTTCAAACTTTAACAAGGTTGGGTATGACATTAACATCAATAAATGCAAAGTCATTAACATTGTAAAAGGAAAGTTATGTGAAGATCCGCTGGTTGTTGATGATAATAACATCATAGAATCTATCAAGAAAGAAGAAACGGTAAGATATCTGGGTGTTAATTTTAATAATGAAATTTCTTTTGATCCTGCTTCTTCAATCAAGAATTTTACAAAAGATCTGCAGAATTTAGTTGGGACTCCTATGTTATTTCCAAATCAAAAGATTGCCATTATTAATCAATATTTATGGCCTTGTCTTACCTACTCGTTACAAACAGCCCCGTTAAATAAATTGCCTAAAACATTTCTTGAAGATTTAGATAAGCTAATTCGGAGTGCTGTCAAAGATATCCTTGCTATTCCTCATGATTCTCCTAATGCATTGTTGTACACCTCGAAAAAGTGCAGGGGTCTTCAAATAATGAGATCTACTTGGGAAGCATTTATTCAACACTATAACATTTGTGTAGTCTTATTGAGTTGCAATGACCCTTATATCCCATTTGTTAAAGATTTAAAGTCGGAAATGGAAAGCTGCATTGTAGCTTTGCAACTTGATGTGGATGAAGTGCAGTCTATGCTGAATTCACGCCCCAAAACAAAACCTGGCAAAATATTAAGGGAAACTTTAAGAAACCAAGAGTATGTTCAATGGTGTTCATTTCCTCTCCGAGGACAAGGTGTTGAATTGTACAAAGAGTGTCCATACGGAAATAAAATTATTATTGAAAAACGTGGCCTAACGTCTTCGGAGTGGTTGAATACTTTAAAAATGTCTGCTAATGTATATCCCGTTAAAGCAATTCCAGGTCGTTCCTTAGAATCATCCCTTTGCAGGCACTGCAAAGAGAAAGAAACCCTCGCTCATGTTCTAGGGAAATGTCATGTGGGAAGCTTACTGAGAAATACTAGACATCATGACGTTAGAACTATTATTGCTAATCATTTGAAAACGCTTGATTGGATTGTGCATGAAGAAGTGACTGATGGTGCTTCAAAAAGGGTTGACATCATCTGCTGGCGAAAAGATCTACTGTCAGGGTACATTCTGGATCCCACAATTCGTATGGAGCAGTCATGTAGTCAAGCTGAAGAAGTTAATATAGAAAAGCAGGCGCATTATAACCCATGCATTCCTCACTTTTTGGACAAGTACAAACTGAAGAAGTTGGAAGTGGTTGGACTTCTCGTTGGAGCTCGGGGCACTATAACTGAGTTCTTTGAATCATTTCGCAAAGAATTGCGTCTTCCATCAAAAATGATTGAAGAAATCGTAGTTGCTACAATTCGAGGCTCATGCCGAATCGCCCACAATCATTTATATAATATGAATTTATCCCATAGTTGATTTTAATTTGATCATTTAAATTAATGTTATTGTTTGATATACAAAAATCATATTTAACTTGTATATAATGTGTTTTGTTTTTACTGTGTCTTAATGGCAAGCGTAATAGTGCGCCAGTTGTAAATAAAATTTTACTATCTCCCTCATCTACACCACGAAATAATATATTTGGACGTACAACCCATGCTAAGAAGCAGCTACATGGAAAAGTGCTTCGTTCAATTTTACACATTTGGACAAGCCATCAATTACTCCCAAATTCAATCACCATTCGCCATCTCCATGGGTTTTAATGAAAAAATCAACGACAATTTCTTCCAAAATCGCGGAAGCGTCCAATGCTATTCTCTTATTGTCATTGTTGAGAAGTGCGACACCCTGAACGCGTCGAGTTTTGAGTTTATTTGGGACAAATATTACGATGATCCTGAGCCCAAATTGTACATTTTTCCTATATGGTTGACAACGCTTATTCACAATGATTGCATTCCCAGCTGGGAGTTTCGATTCCAAGAAGCTACTGTAGCACAAGATATAACCCGTAGCTATGAAAATGCGTATCGAAAAATACTGCCTCTATCGCTTCAATTTACATTTGTCAAGCTTACGCAAAGCACTAACAGCTCCAAATATTCCTACAGGATTTAGTCCGCCTCGGTCAGACCAAATACACATCTTACATTTTAAACCATGTATCACCATAGGTGGTCAGAGTTTAAATGCGAAGACATCCCCACCCACTGCTTTCTTCAAGCAATGAAGAATTATGAAGAAAGCACACAAATTGGTAGGAAAATAATTTGGATCTTTATAGGGACTGACGATAAGAGAGACAGAAAGCTGCTGGAGTCCATATTGACACAATCCGTGGAATCCCCTTTCTCGCGATCCTACGCCACGTTGACCTCACTTAACAGAGCTGTCTTTAAATTTCTAACTTTGAGAACAAATTTCTCTAAACTTAAAACCATTTTTCAAAATCAAAAGACGCAGACTGTTTCTGGTTCAAGGATTTTTGAATTTGTCCAGCAGAAGTTTGATGAAAAGTTTTAAAAAAAAACAGCTACAGAATTGTACCCTGTTGGAGAGACTTCTCCATTTAAATTTATTACATCGCAAAATCTTATGACGAATGAAAGGGCTCTAAACGTTTTCATATCACCACTTAAGCTTTCAGTTTGGATCTTTGTGTTGAGCTCTACTATTACCTTTTCCGTCTTTGTCACATTAGCAAATGTTATTTCACCTCGCTACACTTGCAGGACATGGATGCAGGTCACCAAAGCTGTGATCTCTGAATTTATCTCGAGCTAGATACGAGTATCTGCTTCGCTTTAGGAACAGCCTGGACTTGAATTAATTTTGCGACGTTTTCCTGGACGTTGTCAAATATCCTTAAAGAAGGTGGTTGCAAGACTCATCGCTCTCTGGCTACTTATTTTTATTATTTTATCAAACGGTTACAAAGGTGTGCTCAAGTCAGACTTTACCATTCAAAAACAGTACACATCTAATTAAACGACTATACCAGATTTGGCTGACTTTAGGCTTTTTGCCGTCCAACTCTGCAGAAACTACGAAACTATTAAAGAAAAAGTTCTAAAAGCAAAGCCTACTAGCAGATATACCACAATTTTTGAGCAAAAATGGTCTGTAAGAGCTTAGGAACATCTTAAGCAATCATCATTTCGTAGAGAGTTAGCTTATTCTATTCACGTTCAGGGTGGATTGAGAGGGAATGACATTATCCTTTACCGCTTAGTAGGCCAAATTGAGTTTGTTTGCTTGCATGATTTGAAGAAGGGTGATTTAATGCCTTTAGCAGACGCAGGAAATTTAAAATTTGCAGTTGTATTCCGTGAAAATCAATTCAGTTTTATTTGGCCTATCTTTAAAGCGGCTATGAAGCATGATAAAGATGCTAAGTTTGCTCATAATATGGACATAAAAGATAATTTCCTAAGTCGGCCCACAATGTTTGCTCTCCCGTCCGGGATGCACAGTTATGGAAAACACGTAAAAAATCAGATGAGTGCACTTCTTTCCTCAGAGATTTACTGGTTTTGGGAAAAATGGGAAAGAATACAATTTGACCGTTCAAGAATGGACCAGTCGGCGGGATCCGAAATCGTTCAGAATGAGACATTGAAGTCAGAGTCTAAGAAATTATCTTTCACACAGTCGGATATTGGCATTGTTTTCTACTGTTACGGGGCTTTGACATTAGCATGTGTGGAATCGTTTGTTTCTGAGATCATGTATTCAAGTATTTAGCAAGTTCAATTAAGCTTCAGTCACAAGAACATTCCATAATATAGTAATTTATTTGCTATTGTTGTAGTTGTTTTAAATAATTACAAGGTTTTCAATGTTAAAAATATAGGTTGCACAAGTAATTTTAATTTATTACATGATTGTACGCTAGCAACTTAATAAAAAAATCACATCTTAAAAACATGGAGTAATAATTATGTACCCACACAATGATGCTGTTTATTCTATAATATTGATTATGCATGTACCTTGGACATTTCTAATAAGTGGATTGCCCTAACTATCCATGAGCAGACCTTGCACATTCCTATTGAAATAGTTGCAAACCCTATAATGCGAGATTCTTCAACTTTCTAATCCAGAGAGAAATTAAAATTTAACAACTGACAAGCAAACCACTTACAATTAGTATTTTTCCTCGGGATTTGGACAAAGTTTTCTACTTTTCCAGCTTCTTGTTTTACTTGTATCTTACGAGACGCAATCTCTACAAATTTTAAAAATTAAAACATGTTAATCCCTATATTAATAATAAAGTACTTTATACTACTTTATTACACTTACTTTATATATAATAATAAAATCAAAAACGGCGCTTTTGCGTCCACTTTCCGATTTCAACTTTCCGACTTCGCATTCGCGCATTCGTAACCCTGTACAAACATTGCAAACATTTTGATAAATCGAACTTTTTGATTTTGATACATTTTGCCTACCGTGTCTATCTGATAAATCGACCCCGTATAGTACTACCACTAAAGATTCGATCTTAACGATCTGCCTAAAATATATAGAAACTAATTCTTTAATGAAATCTAAATAAGTGTGGGGGTATCAATTCGTGCTTCGCAGGTATTGCTTTTGGCTACTACACCGACTTCTGACCCTTCAACAGGTGTATAACAACGTAAACTATCAGTTACTATCATAATTGTGACCAAAACAGCGGCTGATGTAGTAAATAATCAAAACCATAAAGGGAACTGTACTGTTAAAACTGACCAAAATTTATTGTCAATACATCATATTGAGATTTGCCATCTTTGGATTTTAAAGCAATACACAAATTATTACACGAAGTAATAAAACCTACTATCTCATTACAAATCTGGAGCTAAACCAATAATCCAAAGGCGGTGTATAGAGTAGACTGAAGTTATTGGAGTTATGACACCGGAAGAAAATTTACACCATCATGCCTTTTACCATAAAATTAATCCTCTAGTGGTGCAAATGGCATTAAAGTATACATTAACCTGACTAATTAATTTTCTTGTTCGTTATCCTACACTAGGAGTCATCTATTTAAGTTGTTTCATCAGGTTTTAGCTAATTTTTATTCTTTTTTTATATGTCTATTCATTCATAGGATTCAGCAAAAGTTAAACCTGCAATCTTGGGCACCATTATATAAAGACATATATTTAGGACATTTTCCTTTTATCTCCCCTCCCTCGGATATTTTTGACCCAAATCGTGCAGACGACCTTTTCCTTTAAGTATCAAAATTTCAAAAAAAATAACAAATGTCCCTTTACAGAAAATATGTATTCGTAGATATTTTCGGAAGTATGCCAAAATCATAAGCTGAAGAACAACGTCAATCTAAATGCATTTTCCTACCCAAACTGTCGACAATTATAATGCTACAAAATCTACTATAAGCTGGGCAAAAGTTTGACGTTTGAATTGTACCTCAACTTAGTCAGGAAACACTAATAAAATCAAACTCAAAATCTTATTATTCAAAATTAGTGAAATGTACAATAGAATCTGAATGTGGCGTTTCTACAATTATGAAATCCTTTGAATACTAATAATGGAGTCAATATTTGAATATTAACATTTCATATTAATGAAGTTCAAACCAACCACAATTGGGATCTTATAATTCCTTTGCGATGAATTTGAAATCTAAATCAGAATTTAATTACTCATTGGTAATAAGATCCAAATTGGTATCTTAAAGTGTTTTTTTTCTTATAATAATGTTTTTTCAATGTAACTGTAAGTATGAATAGTTCCCATTACTGCAATTCTTTTTTAAGTATAAGGTTTTCCTTATAATGAAATTAAAATATGAATCGGAATAGTCACTCCTAAAACTATTATTATTATTATTATTATTTGTGTGTATTTAGACAGCCAGATATTCGCCCATAGGGCATTTCTGACTGTATCTTGATACAACTTTACTATAAGAGCCACTAGAAATGATACACATGATGGACACATGATCGGTATCTAGTGACTCACTTTCTTAACTATTCTACTGATAGAGGCTACTTACGGCCGTCCTGCTAGAGAGCGTGGATTATACTGATCATCACCAGAATATCATATGTCGTTTTTCCCGTATAACGGAGGCGAAGCCTGACATGGTATGACGAATGGTGGAAGGTTTCTCAGGCCCGCCACTACTTCGAATTCGCCATGCCAGAGCCAACCCGCCAGCAGTCACTCTTTAACGAGAGTGGACAGGCGGCGACGGCCTGTAGTGGACGAGGAAGAGAGGAACTTCGAGATTAATCTTGGGTCTATACATTTGAATGTACAGTGTGCAGGCATGTAGTAAACTACTATTAAGCTGACTTGTATCTCTGTCTCAGGTAGGAACTACCACAGATAAATACAACCAGCACCCAAACACTTTAGACTCTCACACCCACCCCGTTCAACTCCCCCAACGCCCCACCAAGCCCCATCCCCCCACTGCCCACAATCCAGAGCACTACTGGCGGGCCCCGACTTGGTGACAAGGCGATGCATTACATCTCCAAGCCACCAGGCCGGGGTTCACTCCTAAAACTGAATTTCTTTAAATCTAAATATTTCTAATTAATGAAATCGAAATTAAAATCTAATTATTTCTTCATAATAAAATCCAAATCTAGCGTTTTTCTAATAGTTAAGTCCTTTGATTCTGAATACTTCATATTAATGCAATTCTTTTTCAAATATAAATATTTTTAGCTAATATAATTAAGATCCGATTTAGAATACAATTTCCGTATTAATGAAAGCCAAATCAGAATCTGCATGTGACTTTTTCCTGTTATGGAAAATAACAATTTGAGACTTCGTTTTTTATTTTTTAGTTTAGCATTTCAGTATTTTGTTAAGCAGATATAAGCTAACCAGAGAGACGACGTCGCCATCCACTATCAGAGACAATTTTAATACCCATGTGGGGCGAACTGTTAACGCTTTTGCATACGTAAACTCATTTTTAAAATATTGACTACGCATCAAATAGAACATGTAAGCGTGTAAACCAGTTCGCAATGACGTTCAAACCTATAGGTACAATTTCAAATATAAGTTGTAATTTTCGTATCTTAAGAATGTCCTAAAATATAATTGACCTGCGATAAGATGAATCATTTAACTTAAGGTTGTGTAAACATATTAATGTGTCAAAAATGATGTTACATTCCGTCCGTAGGACGGGCCGGGTTACTTGTATGATATAGTGTTATTTATTTGCAGCTAACCCACCCTCAAAGAGGGTGACATCATGAATCTGAATGTTCAACCCTGTAGCAACCCTGTTAAGCTGTTTTAACATATAGTTGGAACTTACAAGTAGGAAGATTATGTAACTTCGGTAAAGAGGCAGTGTGGTGGCGTACACATTGCTGCTTGACTGAAGTTATTTAAGAATAATCGCGATATCAGTTCGGGCACGTTGACCCCAGGTAATAGCACTATCAGCAACTGCTGGAACATCTCTGGTATTTTGTGAGTAGGTTTGATTAGTCTCGCTTAATTACATGCAAGTTGGACTACGTGCTGGTATTTCGGGAATTTGTATAAATTCCACCAATGGCTTCGGCCCTTGATAAATACCAGTGATATGGTCTAATTGAATTGTCAATTCTGAGCAACTCATAGGCATAGGCATAGTCACTAAATAGTTATACGCTTAGAGGTGTAATTTAAAGTATAGTGCGAAAGTTTCTCGTTCTTGCTCACGCATACTTTATATCGAGTAAACATAGCAACTTTCATAAATAAAGACATAGGTCATCGTAAAAAGGATCGTTTTGCAATAGGCATATTTATTGGCCTGAGCGGCATTTCAGTAACTTTATGTTGCTGAATCTTCTTCAAATACAATACAAATACTCAATTGCCCTCTATGACCCAATTTGTAGTTCCCTATATACACAATCGAGTACTAACATTTGCAAAGCATGTTTCTTCCACCGCGTATATTCAAATAATGAGTAATTATCTGGTGGTTTTAAAGCATAGCTGGGCGCACCCAATGAGTGGAATGCTGCACTCCGCTCTAAAACTGCACTCTGCTCCGCTCCACTCAGTGAGCGGGGTGCGAGTGCGAGGAATTTAGATTGCACTCAAGAGAGCAGAGCGGAGTGTACCTTGAATGCACTCCGAGTGCAACGATTTTTAAATTTCGCGCGAAACCAAGGATTTATTTCTGTATGTGAATGTCGCAAAAGAGTTGCACTCACAGAGTGGAGTGCAGTCATTATTGCACTCATAACGAGTCTTTGGCTTGAGTGGAGTTGGAGTGTAATAACCTTTTGGATGCACTCAAGCGAGTAGAGTTTGAGTGCACAAGATTTGAACTGCACTCGTACGAGTAGAGTGCGAGTTCAAATCAAATGCCCAGCTATGTTTTAAAGTCTGAGAGTCTGAGCTCTGAACACCGAATCCCCAAACAAGGGGAAGCAAAAGTCTTACAAACCCAAATTAGTGAGTCAATCCTCCCACCCAATTTCAATGTAATATTAAACTAACTACTCTAACTCACTAATTGTAAGTCTCATTTCGTTCCTTATACACTTGAGTGCCTCTTTATTTGGCTTCAAAATTATATCCACTTAAGTAAGCCTTCTTTTATTAAAAGGCTAGGCGGCTGAGTAGGGCTCAAGACCTGGCGTTGACGGGCTAGTTGATTCGCTCCTCAGCATCCGACCTTTAATTTTAGTAGATTTTTTAAAAACGTATCTACTCGTACAGAGAATTGGGCGTGATTAAAGAGTCATGAGACCGCACCAATATTCATTCGTTTCCGATTCAGCCTATCCAAATGAGTGAGTCAATCCTCCAACCAAATCTCAATGTGCTTATTACTACTACCAACTAATACTGCTATCGATCATTTTACCAATTACAGGTTGTACCCAGGGGGGAGGGCGGATGCAAGATTAGTGGGTTAAATTATACAAGTTGAATTTGGAAAGTCCAACGACAGCGATAATATAGTGCCTAGCAGTAGGGTAGGGTAAAGATATGGCATTTGAGTATCTTTGCTCTCCGCACCTTTTCGTGCTTAATAACAAACGAGTCGAATTCTTCGCTCTATGTATTTAATGTAGTGATCTACATGACTAAATAATATAAATAAAGCGTACAATACAAACCCGACTCTATTAAACCCTGTTCTTATTAGAAATTTCTGGGTTAATTTATGATTGTTATGTAAATAGTAGCTACTTGCCTATAAAATAAACCCGTCTCCCAAAAAACCCAGGTGCCAAACAATATTTGAGTAAATTAAACTCCTGGGTCCTAATCAAAGTGTAACAGTATTTCCATTCAAGCCATCGTTTAAAACCAAAAACGTTTAGGTTAAGAGAACCTGATAGTACCCTCTTATTGTGCAAAAAATGCAAAATGCAATTTAGTGACCTATTTACTATCGAACATCCGTGCCAACCTCTGTTTAACGAGGTATATTATTAGACTTCGGAAGGAGCCCTCATCAACAGAGCCCTAGCTGCCTCAGATGATACCAGGGCGTTACTATTCTCTACCATATAAAACATATCATTTACCTGTAGATTTCTTTGATAACCATTACACTAATTTAAGTATTTAAAATAGTACAGGAAACAGGCAATAATTACAAATTAATTCTGAAAGTCACCACTAGATAAAAAAAGTTAGTTTTAAGTAATAAATAAGTTCTTCCGTCAAACAATATTATCATGCAACTATGATTATTTGTTTAAATTTGGTAGAATATACTTGGCCTATTGAAAGAAAAACGTTTAAAGAAGGATGAAGTATGACATGGCTAGTTAAAAGACAAAACTAGGCATATACATTGTGAGGAGCTTCATACAATGTTTATTCCTAGTTTGTTGGAGCTAGTCATGCAATACAACCTTACACATACGTTGCATGGGGTGACGGCAAATCTACTCAATAAATAATTTATTTTTATTATTATTGTTACATCACACATCTGAAAAGGAAATGGTTAGTCCAACAACTGAGACATGTTTTTTTCCACTAACTGCACTAAAAATTATAAACCTGACTTGCCAATGGTGTCTGCTGGTTAAAAACCTTTTGTGGTAATGGTCTTTGAATTGCATTTATTGACTGTGGATTACAATATATCAAATTAACCACAAAATTCGTGATGCTAATGTTGAATTTTGCTATAATTAAATAGAACAAACATTGCCAAAATTCAAATATGTATAAATAAATTTAAATATAATAAAACAGTTACAACCTTCTATATATGTTGTTTGTAGATCAACAATAGTCATAGCTTCTGCTGTAGGAGTTCTGTACATAAAATTCCATGACAGATTGTCTTTGCGGACACTAAAATCTTCAAAAAATAAATCTTGAACTCCATCTAATTGAAATATTATATTTTCCAAACGGCAGCAGCTCTGAAACAGAAAACAAAAAGTCCCACCCTCTTACGTGCATTGGTAGATCCATACACATTTAAGGATGTTGTGAGGGAATAGTAACCTGTAGGAGACCATGAAGATTACCACTCCACACCAAGATAAAAACGTTCCTGAACCCTTTCCTAATACCAGACAAACCCACGCATATCGTTACCCCGGTTTCCATACTTTTTATTTGGATTAGTAATTTCAATCGATGTAATGATTTGCATGGAATTTTTATTCTACATTTCTTACTAGACTTAACTTACATGCCATCCTAATCCACTACGTGAACAACACTGTTGGAAGCTATGCAATTTTATAAACTAAATTTGAAATGAAAAGTATGAAAAACCAAATACAAAACCAGTCATGAAATTTCCAAGTAATGTTTAAATGCTTTATTAGGTGATATGCGTAAGCCAAAAATGACAATAAAAACGACACAAAATTAAAAAACGCAATAGGTCTTTCACGGATTTTGAAATCTCCGCTGCCGGCGTCTCAGTTACAACACTTTGCCAAGGGGTTTTGGTAACGGAAGTAGACCTTTTCTCACAACAGTAACGAAACCTCATTGACACATTAGTTTTTTTGTTACAGCTACTTTCCGCTTGACAATTGTTCAATTGCAGCGTATTTGGATAAAAATCATTGTTACAATCTTCACAACGATAACTAGTAGATGCTACAACAAAATAAAAATCCTGATTAAAAAAGACTAGAAATAGAATAATCATCTAGGTCTATCTCTGTGGGCTTCTTAGCATATCGAGCTCTTGGATTCATTGTCGAAGTGTCATCAGCTCTCACATAGCCTTTTTTGAGCCAGGTTGTGACGTAATAATGCGGATTGCATTTTGACTAATGTACCTGAGCATTTATCCTTGCTCGCAGCAGTGCTTCAATAACTTGCTGACTAAAGTTGCTTCTTTGTTTGTCGCTCACTACTTGCTCTGTTATTGAAAAGGTGCTTTCGACAATAGCGGTAGAAACTGACAGTGATTAAACGCCTTCTACTACTCTGCGTGTTGACTGAGTCCATTCTATTGATTTAAGAGCTAACATAGTTTTCCAGAATTTCGAGGTTTCTTCAGTTCGAATAGTTTCATAGAACGGATTACAACAGATTGACTCTATGAGTTTAATCCAATCGTCTTTCAGTGTTGTTGTAATTGGTATGCCTAATCTTCTACAAATACGCATGAAATCATTTAACTTGTAGTTATATATTTCATGCGCATTTGGGGGTACACCATCATTACTAGCAGCTTAAACAACTGGTAAATTAGGAGGATCCAGTATTTCAAATATTATATAGTTCTCTTCAGGAAATTCCAAATCAATTTTTTCTATTAAGTCCGCTACAAAGTTCCTTCGAAAATCCAAAAATTCTGGACGTTGAGTTAAATCAGACAAAACTAATGTTATTGTTTTATATGTCTAAGAACTTGCAGACAAATGCTGCGTTAAAATGCATCCACATTCTTGATCGCAAAAAACGTTGTCAAGAAAGGAATTTAAAAGGATCCCTTCGTTGTTTTAAAATTGTTGCGAGGCAGATTTTAAGGAGATGCAGCACCGAAGGAGATTGGGTTTCAATCAACCATCCAGTGACGTTTACCGTACAACACCGAGCCGTAAACGATTAGCAGTGACCGAGGATTGAAGCCGGGCCTGAGACTGTAAATTTACAGTCTGCAGTCCTAACCGCTCACCCAAGCACGCCTGCTTTAAAGGTTTATACATGCATTTTTCCAAAAAATAAATCACATGCCACATGTTACATTTTATCAATAATGTATTTGCTTTGATTTTTCGTAATAAACAATTTAAAATTTACAAAAGTTGCCTGAAACGTCATTTGCCTAAACCCCCCACCCTCTCTGCCGTTTTAACTTTTAACGCGTCATTGGCCTAAACCCCCTTCCCCCCTTGAAACCTGAAACGTAATGCACGGATGGCCCCAAAGGCTTAACGGGGCATAATGGTTTTGCCGCAGGCGCGATCCGGGTATGTTTTGATCAGAAACTTAACCTGATTACGCTACGGTCACCGACATGGCTTGGCTCAGTTTTGATTTCAGGTCAGCCCGGAATTAAGGCTTTAAATTAATTCGGGTTTAATAAGTCGTATTACAGTCATTTTTACTTTTTTACGCCAGGGGTAAGTAAAACCTGATTGTGCCTCTTTTGTGCGATGTAAAATTCACCCTGTATTTTCATTATAATCTTTTACTTCCGGCTGCTGCATGTACAATTTTAAATTTTATTGGATCACAGGCTTAGAAGGGTTAAGACTTCATGATAACCTTGGCTTGCAGACGCGTCAAATGGTACCATTAAAAGTGCAAATAGTTGAAAAGTGAAGCGAACACAACACCTTTTAACAGGGACCATCTCAAACCCCATTATTATGCACTTTTAATAAAAAGATAACAAAAATAAATTATTGGTATGCAAAGCTGTTAGGAAAATATTATTACAAAGCTTAGCGTTCTTGAGTGCACTTAAGTGTAAATGCAGTAGTGCAAAGTAGACATGGATACGATGCAGCTGTAAGTTATACAATCGGAAACGTTGCTTAAAAAAAATTATAAAATTACATTATTAATTTTCTGGCCAGGTTCCATTTTTTATATGCTTTCATTTTTTAAATTTTTTAATGGCGTTCAAGCTCGAAGTATTTGTAATTAAAAATCTAGCTCTGTACCAATCAGAACCCTGGAATTTTTAAAAATTTGAATTTCCAGGCTGTGATTGGCTTAGAGCTAAAAAGTTAAAACGTGAATAATCCAAAAAAACGCCAAAACGTCAAATTTTCCAAGACCTGTTTACCATCCGCTGGACCAAGGGCCTTCTATAATGACACCCCAATAAAGGGTAAATTCGTAAAACTGTAGGAGGGGTTATCTGCATAAGTTGGCAACCCCACATAACACTGCAAATTTTAATTAAGAGATACCTTCTTGCTCTTCATAATCGTATTCATTCAGGAGAAAGACCTTTTGCTTGTACCCATACTGGTTGTACTTATTCTGCTTCCGTAGCAGGAAAAGTAGCTCCGTAAATAGTCCATTCAAACCTAAAACCATTTATGTGCAATTTGTGTGGTGAATGTTTTAGAAGAAGTTCAGGCCGTGGTCGTCACATTCGTTTTCATTTAAGAGAGAAGCCTCATCAGTGCTTATTTAAAGATTGTGAATATTCGTGTACCACTGCAAGTGATTTGTAAAGACATTTTTGTAGACACACGAGGGAAAAACCTTACCGTGGCTCGTATGAAGCGTGTGAATATTCATCTGTCTAGCCAGGCAATTTAAAACAACACATGATATCCCATAAGAGAAAAACAATTTCAAATTCCAAACCAATCAAAAGCTTAGAAATCAATGAAGAAGATCCAAATAAGCTAAGTGTTCGCACTTTTGTCCGGCTTATCATACTTAAATCCCCCAACAGTTTCAATAAAAACCTCCCACCGACCAGCGCAATAAATCTTAAAGCTTCGCGCGATTCAATATAGAAAACAAAATCGAGACTTGGCCATGGTTCAAGCCTAGAGGACGATCCTAAACTGCGTGTTCCTACTGTTGTCGTACTTAAAGGATTACAAGTCAATTACGACAGTGACAATGACTTTGTCGGTGACACTCTGAGAGTAAAGGCTGATCTAATCGAGTCAAAATGTACTGCAATGAACCGCGACCCTTATACAGGACCCAAGCCAATGCTAGAGAAGGCAGATTTACACACGTGTAAAATCTGTGACTATGAGACGAAGAATTTCAAGGAATACAAATCACATCTCCAGGCGCATCGAGCGAAACGCGAGTTTATTTGTCCACTTTGTGACTTAGTTTGCTTCAAAAAGAAGCTCTTGAAATCGCACTTGCGAACGCATGACAATGATTCTTCAGGATCGGACAGTAGTGATTGTTACAGCTACACACAAAGCCGTCGTGCTCGTGGGTCAATTGCAAGCCAAGAAGCCCCATTTGCTAATACTTAATACTTCGGTAAATGCAAACAGTTTTGGATCCCTGAGTTCACAGAAATAGGAAATTGAAGTTCAACAAAATGCGATAAGCAGAATAGCACACTCTGTCACAAATCGTGTCCAGCTACAAGATATTCGAAAGGATTGGAGTCAATCATTTAAAAACCCGAATTGTGCAAGCCAACTAAAAAGATATTGTTCATCTCAATCGGCTGAAAAGGAGCACGTTTGGCTTTCGTGTATTTTTTGCAACCAGTTACTTGAGAAAGAAATGAAACTTCTGAATCATCTGCGATACCATACGGGAGAGCCTAGACACTCACATTTGCATTATTATGAAGCGCATTAGTCATGTCATAGTTTTTAACGCGAAAAATGAGGGAGCTACAGTGTGTTCTTTTTCAAATAGTTGAGATTATTAATTTTCTTCAAGGACAGATTAGGTATAAATAATTGTCAGTCATTCGGTTTTGATTATAACGGCTGTAGAGTAGTTTTCATGTGGCTGGCTTTCATTTATAAAGGAAATGTTATTTGTTGTTAAAACTACAATCTACGTACGTATTAGCACAACTCTAAACATTGACAGGTATAAAAATATAAATAAATCAAATAAAATGAATTCATGTTCGGGCATTTTTCAAAATCGGAGTAAAATGTATTATCACTTTATTTGCATCTTTCTTTTTATTGTATAAATAGTAGCCGCGTGCTTCATATTTAAGTTATAAGTCTTCGTCCATATAGCCGTTTTAAATTGAAAGGCCCATTGGAAGATCACCATCCATGAGAAGCTGCTTCTTAACTCCTGTACATATGCTCAATCCGTGTGTTAAAAATAAAAATACTCCAAAATGTATCACCCTGAGAATGCAATATGATGATCATTAATTACTCAGCAAATTTTTTATGGCGAAAATAATTTGCTTAAAAACTACGCTATATTATGTGCTGGTTGTCGGACTTTTTCCTTCCGATCATCCCCTCCTACCCCGGACATTATCCTCCCAGTATCAAAGTGACATCACTGAAATAAACGAGTGTATCCATGTTTCGACGAGAGTGTGTCCTTTTAGAAAATTTACGCATTAAAAAATATCCCAAAAAATGTGCATTAATCAATAATGCGCGTAGCTATTATGACATCCACATTCATGAATAGCTCGTTTTCTTCACATGGTTTTTGAATCTGCAAAGCGTTTAGCAATCGACCAAACTAACTACTAGTCAGTTTGCTTAAAAGTACTTTAAATATGTAGGTGGCGCAACGTCATTGTGTGGAGTCCACAATTGGGGATGGATGGGTGCACGAAATGTTAAGGAAATGTTGACCAGCAAGCCAATGGAGGGGGGGGGTCAAAAATCTGTATTTTTGTGTGGACGTATTATGTGCATTGCCCCATCATAGTTTTATTTGTTTTGTTTTTTTTCTGTATTTCATTTTCGATTTTCGTCGCCAGTCACAGTCTCAACGTTTTCGACGAGTGAAATTATAAGCAAAGCAATGACGTCCGCCTTTAGTACGTAAAACGCAGCTACAAAAAGTTGTTCGTAATTTAGTTTAATTTACGAACGTTTCTGTACAGTTTCTTTAAACAGCATTGGGTTACAATTATAATTTCGTTGTCTCGATCAACTAGCGTGCTTCACATAGTCAGCAGCCAGCAGTGCAGTAGGTCGAACATTCTTTTTTCTCTTGGTTATTATTTGAATTTGAAGGAGGAAGATAGTTTTTGATTCGAGACTACATCAGAAATTGAATTTGACAATAATGGAGGCTGTTGCGTATACATAGTGAACATAGTTTTTCTAAAGTTTTAAATGTTCTATTTTCACCGCATTATCTGTTTTACATGGTGCACAATCTTCCCCCCCCCCCTGGCATATTCCTCATATCAGAATATCAGAATCAGTAACACAGGACATTTTCCTACAATTTTCCTACAACTCCCCTTCTTGTCAGCTAATGCAGTCACATCACAAGGTTCAGTTTTTTGCATTATTTTTTTATATTCGCCTTATAATTTTTTAGTAGGATTCGGTCAAGCATAATATGCGTGAAGAATTTTAGTCGTACTGAAGAAATAGAATATCACACATATTTCTGCATGTGCGAAAGTTTTCTACAAACTATATACACATATAATGTGTAGGAATATTATTTTGATTTAGAATTGGAATATTTTATAAATCTTAAACTCGTTTTTTCACAGTTTTAGTTGTGTACACGCGTATTGTTGAACTACCGTATATGGCATATAGTGTGTATTTGCACCTGCCACCCACTCACCCTTTTGTTAAAGAATGGCCCGTGACTGTGACCAATTTGAATCTATTTTTATATTCATTTATTTGACATTTCAGTGATCCTTCCACTGCTATTTCTGACCACCGAATGAAGTTTCGAATTGTCAAGAGTCCGCATCCCTTCGAAATTTGACGTTAGCAAAGGATGAAGGGAGCATAAGGCACGTCAATTGAGTATGGGACAATTTATTTTTAATGCCACTTTTGTTATGCGATGTTGAAAATTTCATAGTTATATTTTATTAAGTTTAACGGTTGAAATACATTCTTTTGTTTTAAAAAAGATTGCAGTAACCAGTTGTCCTACGTGTCCGCTATCTCCATTGACTTATAAGGAAACGCGAAGATCAGTTGCTGTGGATTTATTCATTGTGCAGTGAAGCATCTTAAGATCACCATGACAGATTCTTGCGGAGCTCAGAAGAAATTCAGTTGTGATCGTTGTCCTTATCAAGGCAAAACGAGAAAACACTTATTATACCACAAAAGAGTGCATAAAGACAAGACGTTTCAGTGTCCTCAGTGCGATTTCAAAACTAAACGTAAAGATTACCTTAAGTATCACAACATGATTCATTCAGGGGAAAGGCCTTTTGTTTGTACGCATGAGGGTTGCACTTATTCTTCATCTCTAGCACGAAGTTTAGTGGCCCATCAGTTAGTCCATTCGAATCGAAAACCATTTAAGTGCGACTTTTGTGGAAAATGCTTTAAAAGGAGTACAGAACTTAATTGTCATGTTCGTACTCATACAGGTGAAAAGCCTTATAAGTGTTTCTTTAAAGATTGTGATTATTCCTCTGCCCTTGCAGGTGGTTTGCAAAATCATTTTCGTCGGCACACCGGTGAAAAACCTTACCATTGTTCGTATAAAGGGTGTGAATACTCCTCTACCAGCTCTTCTAATTTACAAACACATTTTCGTAAGCACAAAGTTGAGAAACCTTTCCCTTGTTCGAATGAAACGTGCGACAATTCTTCTAGGCAGAGAAGCCAGTTAAAACGGCCCATGATGACGCATAAGGATGGAAAGGTTCACACTTGTTCATTCAAAAATTGCAAGTATTCGTCCATTCATGCAAGTGATTTAAAGAGACATACTGATCGGATACATATTCGGAAGAAACGTCATGTCTGTCAGTTGTGTGATTACCAATCTGCGACTCCATTTGAATTGAAGATACATGTGAAGAATCATGAAAAAGCTCTCAAAACTACTATTAGCCGCCCTCGTCTTAACTACTTCAAAGCCAGCTCACAGAACGAAGTTTCCAATTCAAAACTGATCACAAGTTTCGTAGTCGATGAAGATCCTAAGCTAATTGTTCGCCCTTTCGTTCGACTTACCAGACTTAAACCTGACAACTGTAGTTACAGCAAGAACATCCCAGCGACCAGCGCAGTACATGTTAAAGCTTCCAGTGGTCCAATACAGAAAACAAAATCGAAATCTTGCAATAGTTCAAGCACAGGGGACGACCCTAAACTACGTATTTCTACTGTTGTAGTACTTATGAGATTACAAGTCAATTACGACAGTGACGAGGACTTTCTCGGTGACAGCTCGGAAGTACAGGCTGATCTAACCATTCCAACTGCTTCAGACTGCACTGAAATGATTCCTGACCCTCAGACAGAGCCAGTATCAAAGAAGAACGCTTATGTATACACTTGCAAAATCTGTGACTATGAGACGACAGAATTCGAGAAATATAAATCACATCTCCAGTCCCACCGAGAAAAACGTCAGTTCTTTTGTCCACTCTGCGACTTTGTTAGCTTCAAAAAGAAACTCTTAAAATCGCACTTTCAAACCCATGACAATGATTCTTCGGCATTGGAGAGTGATTGTTACAGAGACACACAAATTCATCATGCTCGTGCGTCAAATACAAGCCAAGAAGCCCCATTTGATAATATTTTGGTAAATACAAATAACTGTATTGCATCGCAGAGTTCACAGACCGTGGAAATTAAAGTCCAACAAAATGCAGCGGGCAGTATAGGGCGCTGTATTCTGTGTTAAAAACTGTGTTCAATTACACGAGATTCTAATGAAGTGAAATAAATCACTTACTAATCCAAACTGTGGAAGCCAAGCTGAAAAGAAAACTCCACCTCAATCGGCTGAAAAGAAGCATGTATTGTTCTCGTGTATTTTTTGTAACAAGATATTCAAGGAGGAAATGAAACTACTAAGTCATCTGCGATACCATACGGGAGAGCCCAGACCATCACATTTGCATTGTTAACTAGCCCATTAGTTATTTAAAGTTCTTTAACGCGCAAATTGAGGAAGCTACAGTGTGTTCTTTTTCTAGCTAGTTTTAAAAAAAGTAACAAATTCTAAAAAACAGTTTCTACAATTAATCCAAAGTTTTTTAATTTTCCTAAAAATGTATATTGTTCTTACTGTGTCTTAATGGCAAACGTTATTGTAACGTCAGTTGTAAATAAATATTTACGTTCTCTCTATAGAATTAATAATTATTTTCAAGGATGGATTAGGTTACAAATAATTGTCAGTCGTTCGGTTTTGATTATAACGAATGTAGAATAGTATCTATGTAGCTGGCGTTCATTTCTAAAGGAAATAAGATGCTATTTCGTGTTATCAATTTATTTATGTATTAGCACAGTTGTAAACAACAAGTAAATCAGATGAAATGGTTTCACGTTTGAGCATTATTCAAAGTCGGAATAAAATGTATTACCACTTCATTTGCCTCTTTCGTGTAATTGTTAATAGGATCCGCCTACTCCGCCTGCTTCATATTTAAGTTTTAAGTCGTGGTGTGTAGCAATTGGAAATAGGAATGCCCATTAGAGGAACTCCAGCCATGACAAGTGGCTTCCTTGCTCCTATATGCTCAATAAGTTCCGTGTGTTAAAAATACACAAATATTATGGCACCTTGAAAATGCAATATGATGACAAAAACTCTAACAAATTTTTTTTAAGGCGTCATTTGTTTTCTAAGAAACTACGCTATATGTACGGGTTGTCGGACATTTTCCTTCCAGGCATTTTTCTCCCAAAGCGTACCGAGGCGAAATAAGCATTTACCACCCAGTATCTAAATTACATCACTAAAATAAACGAATGTTATCCATGTTTCGACGACCGTTTCTTCAGATAAAATTTGAACATTAGAAGATATTCTAAACATAATACACGTTAATCAATAGTCAATAAGTGCTCACTAAACAAAAATGATTCTTTGCCCCATTTTATGAAATAATGATTACTAATTTAGCATTTTATTAAGTAAAGAAGACAATTTGGCTTGCCAGCTGCGCCAGTGAGCTAGCAATGTTAAAACTTTCTGGTTTAAATTCTGACTCGAATTCAATGTGTGCTTTAAGGGCGATTCGTGAGTTTAACAGCTTGAATTGAAATCCATAATCCATACGCATAATTATGAGGTACACCCGGAACTTCGCGCATTTAAAACTAATTGGTGGCAAAAAGGATCCATCCAAAAAATTATTGAGACTTGTATACTTTTTTTAACTTCTTTATTGTCGAATTAGCAATATAAAATTAAAATTCTCACCCAACCCTATACTCCAGATTCTAGATTCTAGATTGATGCGCCCCTCACAACCTGCAGTAATTACAATAGTTAGCAACGAGTATTCACATGTGGAACAACTACAGTAGATATACAATACAATACACTATTGACGAAAGTTTTGCGTTATGACTATTACAATATGCATGTGTTACGACATCTTTGCTTATGCATACTATACTTCCTAATTAAAAATCAAGTGTGAAACAACACTGACTAAAGAGAAAGGAATAGCTTTTAAAAATCATATTTTTCGAATTCATACTTTTTGCATATGCATGCGCATGTAATTAATATGCCTACTTAAGCTAAATATTTCTGCAATTGTACATAAAATTTAAAATTGACAACGAATGCAAGCCAAAATCAAGCTCTTTGCTTCGTGTATTGCACATAACAACTTTAATATTTGCAAAAAGCTTCCTTGGAATTAATTAGCTAGCCAAATCCTGTAAACAATATTTAACTTTTCTTAAAGTCAAATATTTGTTACAAAACAAAGTGAATTCGGCTGGTTTCAGTGTCTCTAAAAACGTCTGTAACCGTTAAAACAATATTTAAAATATATTAATTAGGGTGGTAGATTCATCTTGAAATTCGTTTTTGCTGAATAAATCAACAAAATTATCGAAGTGAAATTAGTATAGGAGCAACATTCCTCGTGATAAAATCAAAAAACATGGGTGTGGACTCTCGCTTCATGGTACGAAATCCCCCCTGCATAATCCCTAAAATTTTCACAGACCGAATGAGTCGCTTAAAATAAACTTTTTCCCTTTGCTTTAGGCCAGTACAAGACGAAATGGCTAATTTGTTCCTTAAGATTTTCATATTTTCTGGAATTTTAAAAGCTTGGTCATAGAGCAACGTGTACAACGCCATCGTAGAGAACGCGATTAAAACGGCAGTCAAACCTACCAACATATCTGCAGTAAAGTGTCTTATTGCGTAGACAGTTCACACTATGGTGTATACATACAATAAGACCATTTTTGAGGGCAAACACGGCGTTCGCGTCGCTCAGATTTATACAATTAATGGTCAGCTGCATCTGTCGCCATTTTGCAAATATTCGCCAAACATTGAGGGGGTTCTGGGCATTTTCTTCATCGTTTGCGGAGCGTTTAGTTTGTTTTACTAACTGAGAGACTCCAGTGCGCAGATCCGAGTCCACAGCCATGAAAAACATCATGTGAAAACTACTGCGAACAGAAGATTTTTATGAGAATCTGGAAGGGCGGAATAGAGTAGAATTTTGTAAGTTGGGTCGTAAATAAAAACTGAAAGTATTAGAAATGAATTTAGAAAACAGAGATACGGCAAGTATGTGATAGTGAGCTTCATCTTTTTCATTTCACGTAGAGTGTGGAGTCCTTTTTGTTGTCATAATCCTCGACTCTGTGAAGTAAATATCGGAAAATATGGGGTCATGTATTAATAGCAGTAGAGGGAAACAGGACAAAGGAGCTGAGGACGACATCCAAATGAAGTCGTCGGTGCAGTCAGTAATTTTCCGCGATCTATAGCAGTGAGGGAATGTAAGTATAAGCGGAGGAGCAGGATAGTAAGTATAGGCGGATGAAGAAGAAGGGCAGGGCAGAGACCGACGGTTGACGAGTTGGATGGTGACGTAGCACTCTCATCCGGAGCTGGGCTCCTCTCGTTCAAACCAAGAGTTTTAACTTCACTTCCAAACTAGGTACTGAACCGTACACAACTTCGGGTGGAGTATAGATTATTGAGGTTAAGTATTAAGGTTGCCCGTCGCCATCTTTTATTTATCTATCTACCAGTATATATTTCTATCTTATTTACTATTTTATTAAATCTAGTTACGAGGTTTATCATTATTTATTACGCGTAAATACATTAATTATAATTAAGAGATCGGATCGTTGCAGCCATTGTGGCATTGTAATTATTGTATATTGTGAATGTGAGATCGAAGGGATTTACGAGACATTATTAAAAAGTAATAATCCCAGAACTTGAACTGTGTTGGAACATTGATTTCGTGAGACTTTACGGCCCGTAGAAGCCGGCATAGAAAGTGTTGTGGTGCATAGCATAACCGGGTACCGGAATTATCACGGTCACATAGTTAATTCCGGGTGTCAGTGTCGAGGCCACATACCGGCACCAGCACACCGACCACGATACTTGTGCATCCCATCTCTCATCACGGAGCAAATACCGGAACACCGGGGAGTGCTGGGTTCGACGAGGACGGTCTGGGTGAGATTGACGAAGCGGCGAAGAAGGCTCGGACCCAGTGAGACAGAACGTGGAGCGGCGGTCAGAGCTCCGGCGGAGCTAAGGAGGCTTGAGATCCCAGAAGTGGATACCGCCGGTCAGACAGTTTCTGGTCTGAGGAAGCACAGACCCAGAGAGTCTGAGCGTGAAGCGGCGGTCAGCGCTCCGGAGGAGTTAAGGAGGCTTGGGATCCCAGAAGAGGGTACCGCCGGTCAGCCAGGTTTCAGTCTGAAAGGCAGCAAGTCGTGGACCGCGAAGCGGAGTACCGTCTCGGCTCAGCTCGAGCTTCCAGTTTTGAGGCTAAAGGGCAAGGAAAGGGGAGAGATTGGGAAATTCTATACCACACTGGCGACTGTGACAGACACAAGACTTTCGTCTTGTACAAGAACCACAACGAGCGAAATCAAGTGAGGATCACGGGTTTTTTATTTTTCTTTTATTTTTATTTTTATAATTATAAATTTAAGTACATTAGCAAGGTTACTACTACGTTTCAATCGAAGTGTGCTTGCTGGTAGTCAGACAGGCGACATCGGGAAGCATCATAGACCGGAGCAGATAGGAGCATAATACATACTATACATTTAACTTGCATTGTGCGCGTCAACAAGGTGTAGACATCATAGACCAAAAATAGGTAAAAGCGTAACACATATATGGTTGACTTGCGGTAGGACGCGCTATCCGGCGTATCTTTGCGGTGGTGAGCAGGCACACCGGGGTTCGGCTGCTGCTCGGTCCAGTTTGTCCACGTAGAGCGGTTGCAGAGCACATATCGCGGTGGTAAGGATAGTAGGTCCGCAGAACAAAGTGTAGTCGGTTTTCGGTAGGGCGTGAAGGCGAACAATAAAAAAGTTCCGTATAGGTCCGGTCCAAGGTAGAGGCCGGCACACGTTTCTTCTTTAAGCGGACAGCGAAGACTGAAGACCAGCAGGATGGCAGAATTTAAGTGCTCAGCAGACAAAACCGGCTGTGCATCGACATCACAGGAAGCGGAACGCCACAGCCAGGAAGCACTCAGCGTCCACTAGCAGGACGGGTCAACGGTTCAGGAGCACGTTGGTGAGTCAACCACAGTCACGTTAGAAGGACACAGAGTAAGAATCGAGTCGGCGGTCATACCAAAAGACCAAAAAACGGTAAAGGCGGTAGCGGTGTGGATGGCACGTATGGAGAAGGACATTCAGGCAATACAGTCGACGGTCCTAGAATTACAGAAGGACTATAGAAACACCCAAAGTCAACTGGCATCCCTACGGCAGGCCGTTGCACCGGCGAATACCATAATCAAGCCGTCCCAGGTACGCACCGCCGATATGGCTATGCTACGGCAGAAAACCAGGGAAAATACCAAAGCCTCAGCGTTCAGTAATCAGGCGCCGACACAACGAGACCAGACGCTAGCTGAGCAGTCATTACCAGAACGAGACAGATACCTTGGGTCCCAGAAAGGCAAGAGTCCGCGTCAAAGCAGAAACACAAGCCGGAGAACCGGAATGTGGTGTTGTCTTTGCAGTAAAGGGACCCACAAGACTGAGGACTGTCGGTCGAAAAAGACAAGAGTGTTAGCCAGGCGGATACTAACCAACTCGAGGGAAGACATGAGCAGCGAAGGTGCACCGGCGGTACCAACATCAACTGAGATACCAGAACACATGCAGAGTTTAGTCTATATACCGAAATTTCCTGAACAACCAGTAGAAAGACAAAGTTTAAACGTCATGCAAACAGCATGGAGCCAAGAACGCACATACTCAGAACGTCAGACCGGAGACCGAAGGCCGACGCGTAAGGAGGACGAGTGCAATAAGATTGTCAAAGAACTAGAAGCGGCGCTTGGCTGTTCAGGATCACTGACGACTATACCGGAACGTCCCGAAGAATACGGACGAAGAAAGGTGTTCAACTCGATGCTGACAGCGACGAGGCAAGAGCGAAGAACATCGCGGCGGCGGACCAGAGACCAAGTTCTGATAGCGAAAATGGACGAAATAAAGAAGATTGTCAATGCACTGGAGGCAAAGCTTGCCCCGGCGGCTCTACTTACAAACGCTACCGGTTCTTTAAACTGGATCCGGACACGGACAGAAAAGGGGACCCGTGTCGAATACATATAATTAATAATGCCCCTTATGCCGTAGTAAATATTAAACATAATCATAAACAATACACATACTTGGCTCTAATAGATTCGGGTTGTACGGCACTCGCTATATCAAAAAAAGAATGTGATAGATTAGGGCTGAGAACAAGAAAGTCAACAGTAAAGATGTCACGGTTCGACGGTAAAGTAGTTACGGCAGGCGGAGAAGTAACATTGGACATAGAAATTGCAGGCCGACGGTTCAAAGAGGATTTCTTGGTGCAAGAGGGACTAATGTGCCCAATATTCATCGGGAATAAGTTCCGGTGGAAACACGGTTTAAGTTTCAACGACGTGGAACGCACAATGCGGTGGAATGCGAAATTGAATGACGATAAAGAGCAAAAAGTCGGTCAGTCGGTCCGCGGGTTATCGGTGAAGACCGCAAAAGATGGCTGTAATTTATTACAGACACCAACCCCAGATAAGGATGATCGACAAGTAATAAATCAACCGCCGATTCAAGCGTTCGTCGAAACTTTAGCCGAAAAGTATGTTAGGGTAGTACGGAACGACGGTACAACGGGACTCACAAATGCGCTGGTTCATGATCTACGCATCCCGGTGGACTGTCCTTCCATACAATGCAAGCCGGCACGCAGACCGCCGGCCGTAGCAAAATGGATAGATGAGACGTTGCACAAATTGGAGAAACAGGGTAAAATACGGCGATCAACTTCGGCATATTCCTCGCCACTTTTGATAATACCGAAACCTAACGGTGATAAGCGCTTAGCGATAAATTACATAGAGTTGAATAGCCACATACCGAAGGCGCAGATCCCGATGCCTAATATACAACAGTTCTTGAAACGTCTCCCACCAAGCCGGTTCATGTCAAAAATTGACCTACAGGCGGGTTGCGAGCAAATTCCATTAGCTGAGAATTCGAAGAAGTACACGGCATTTCACACTCAAAATGCTTGCTATGAGTGGCACGTTTTACCAAAGGGGTTGAAGATCGCACCGACGGTTTTTCAGAAGCTCATGGATAGTATTTTTGGTAAAGTTGTTGGAGAATTTATACACGTTGAGTCGGGTAGTGTGTTTATTTTTAGTGAAACCGAACGATTGCATAAAGAACATCTAGAGTATGTGTTTAGAACTTTAAATAATTCTAATTTGTCGATTGATTGGAAAAAGTGCGAGTTCGATCTCCCGGAGGTTGAGCTTTTAGGCCACGTTATCACCCGTTTTGAGATCTGGAAGTGCCCAAAAAAGGTAGAGGCGATCCGTAACTTTCCGACACCGGGAACGAAGAAGGAAGTCCAGTTGTTTGTAAGCGCCATGGGGTGGTACATGCCCTTCATGCCGCACTACACTACTAAATTGGAACCAATATTCCAAAAACTGAGACCGGAGGCAGATCCGAACATACCGTTCCGGTGGGGGCAAAGTCAGCAAGCGGCATTCGACGCAATTAAAAAGGAGGTAGCGACGGAAATCACTCTCAATACCATAAACTATGACCATCCGCTGTACGTGTACACGGATGCCAGTGATTTGGGATTGGGAGCGATCCTTGCACAAAACTATTACTGTGAAACCGCCGGTAAAGACCGATTTCGTGTGATCGAGTGCCAAAGCAAGCTGTTAAATGCGGCCGAGCGGAGATACGACGCTCGGGAAAAAGAATGTCTAGCAATCAGATACGCGAGCCGAGTGTTCGAACCATTCACAAGGTACCATAAAGACGTCATTTTTCGGTGCGACAATCAAGCATTGACGTACTTGAAACAGGCAGCCCTGAATGACCACCTTTACAACAGGCACATTGTGAGGTGGACCATTGAGTTAAGCCACATTGTAAATGACGTCGAATACGTGAAGGGGACGGTAAACAAGCTCGCGGATCTGTTTTCTCGAGGCGCACTACAGGATCCCAGGGAAGATGATGATCCGAACCAGCTCGATTTGTGCTTAGCGACGTTCACGAACTCGAGTACAAATGTTGAAATCGATATGGATATGCTGGACAAGGGTATGCTACGGGACCTGCAGAGAGAGTGCGAGGCACTGACCACCATCGCAAGGAGCCTCACTAGGGTAGGTAACCGGTCGAGGTACCGGTACGACTACGTAATCGTGGACAGTGTGTTGTGTAGATATGTTCCATGCAAAGACCGAAGCGGCGCAAGGTCTATACTGAAGAAGTGCACACCGGATGGCGGGTTCTATAGTGAGCAGGTAGAAAAGCTATGGGAGCAAAGGATAGAGGAGGAAGAGAGAACAGGTCGGCCAGTGCCGCCGGATAGAGTGTTACCATCCATACTCATGAAAAAGGGTAGGCATATTAAGTGGGCGCATCCTCTCATACAGGCAAACTTTTTAGATCCGGAATCGACTACAACCAGAAAGCGCATAGTACCAGTTATACCGCAGTCGATAGAAAGAAATGTCATTTCTCACTTCCATGATAGTACGGTAGCCGGACATCAAGGCGTTGAGCGAACGTACGACCGGATCCGCAAAAGGTTTTGGTTCTATAACATGCTAAAGACCATAGAGGCATACATTAAGACTTGCGAGGTATGTCAACTAGTAAAGTCATCAAATCAGGCGAAACCCGGTAAGATGGGTATTCACTCATACCGCAACAATGTATTCGAGTGTGTGCATGTTGACATTGTAGGGGAATTAACTGCGAGCGCCGGTTTTAAGTTTATCGTAGTTTGTGTGGATGAATTTTCTAAGTGGGTCAGCATGGAACCATTGGTTTCGGTATCGGCGATTAAAATACTTAGGTTCCTAGGAAAAGTATTTCAGCAATTCGGTACACCGAAACGAATAGTTTCAGATAATGCATCTTACTTTTCTGGTTCAGACTGGAATGAACAGTTAGGGCAATGGGGCGCGGTATGCGTGCACGTAGCGCCATACCACCCGAGCCCAAATCAGTCCGAAAGATCGAACCGAGACATTAAGAGCATTCTCAGGGCATTTTGCTTAGCAACACAAACAAAGTGGGCGCATCAGCTAGACGACTACATGGTAGCACTAAACACTGCCAAATCTAAATCATCTCGGTATTCACCATGTCAGCTAAACTTAGGCAGAGAACTCATGTTGCCCATTGACCGGAAAATGCAGTTACAAGAGACGATGGGGATGACAGAGGAAGAGTTTGGTCGAAGGCTGCTACTAGATGTAACAGGCATGCGGGAGCAGGCTCGGTATAATTTAAGAGAGTCCCAAATGCGGCAGAAGCAATACTTCGATCGAAACCGTAGAGACGTAACGTATAAGGTCGGCGATCTAGTCAAAATCGCAAATAAAAAACTGTCATCGAAAGAAGATAAGTACGCAAAGTCACTAGGTCCGCGGTATACGGGACCATGGAAAATAGTTGAAGTTCACTCGAACTTGACATACAGCATCCAGGACCCGGAGAAACCAAATAGCAATCCGTCTAGGTTCCACACATCTCTTATGTTGCCTTACCATGAGGAGACTGGTGAGCAAACCGTAGACGAAGATGTTGGTCCGGGGGGTATACCTGATACCGAAAACCGGCCAGCGCCGGTAAGCCCAAACTCAGTGACAACTCCAATAATGGAAACTGAACCCCCACTAGGCGCCGGTGTGAGTCAAAGTGGAGGTACGACCGCGACAGACAGTTCCGACCGTAGCACAGGTTGGACGGGAGGTATGGGACCTCTAGACTTGTCTGATGAATACGAAATGGACATTAATGACCCACCACCACCAAAGCGGTATCCCAGTAGATCGCATAAAGCACCAGACCGCTTGGGAATTAATTTCATGAACACCAAAGAAGACACTAAGAGTGTTATTGATACTTAAAATTTTTTTTTTCCTTCATTTTCTTTGAACCTATTTAATCAGAAAATTTTAATGTAAGTTTTCTAGTATAAAAGCTTTATAAAAATAGTATTAAAACTGCATGTCTAATAAAAATTGAAAAATGTTATAAAAATAGAAAAAAAGAGTGTTTTAGGTTAAGGTGGGAAGGATAGGGTTGTCTTGGCGGGCACAAACCTTATTCTTCCTCACGTCCTATGGCGTGTACGACGTTAAACTGCGCCGCACGCTCGTCCCGATCTCCACCGTAGGGGCGGGCATAGAAGGTAGGATGTACGCTAAGGTGAAGGTCTTAATCCTTCACAGGTATGGAAGTCGCGAGCAAAAGCTCGAGCTCAAAGCTGCGGGAGCGGAAATAAACCAGCCGGAGTAAAACTCCACACCCTCATGGACCATCGCCAACGATGTCAGTGTAGGGAACACCGCAATGGTCGGTCAAGCTCGAAGCTGTGAGCAAATATAAATCAGCACTGAGCCGGAAAGGCGTAATCTTCATTCCACGGGGCAGGTACCACAGACCGTAGAAACTACGAAAGTCAAGGTAACCATCATCGTGAAGGCGCAAGCAGTATAGAGAGGCATTAGGATAGCCAGGAAAAGCTCAAAGCCTAAGTGAGGGTAAACAAGCCAGACCCGGACGTAGATCTGGAGGATAGCCTGAAAAGGCAAAAATCAGTAAGGTTAGGATGCTTAGTCGGTTCGCAGACCATCAAAGATGCTAGTCAGAAGCGGAATCCGGTGGGCAGCTGGGAGCGTAAAGCTTCGAGAAGTTGTGAGTTGAGAACTCCCCAGAAGCCATAGTTAGCGCAGGGGGCACCGAGACACGGTAGGCGGTGCATAGAAATACTTGCCGGAGCACAACAGATGCTTCCCGCAGCCTAGAAAAGGTTAGGGAGTACGGTACTCGAATCCCGTACTGAAAGAATGATTGAGATAGCGATTCAGGCAGACCGGAACCGGAGATGGAGGTAGGAAGAAACATCGTGGGTAGACACCGGTGGAGCGCCGGGTGTATAAATATTGAGGCTCAAGTAGTTTAGCTGCGGTAGGCAGACACCGAGGACCGGCGATGCGGTCGTCGGTTACAGGTTGTAGTCTTCGGTTGTAGTTAGTTCGCCACTGAAACACCAAGCACAGAAAGGAACTAGTTAGCGGAAGACAATCTTCGGTGGGCCAAGTAGTCGGTCCATGATAGGACACTCCTAAAACGAATGACGGGCGGCGGTCCTAGGTAAATTGATCCGCCGCAACACCGGGTTAAAGCAAAGCACCGGGTTGGCCGATGCCAAAAGGATTTTAGTTGGGCCACGCTTCGGCGTGGCCACAGGCACGCAAATAGGCTAAAGCGGCGGTCACGTCACAAGTAAGGCCCATATTAAGCGCAACCGAGATACCGGAGATAGAAGTTGATTAAGTGGTCAAGACGTTAAGCCGGTGGGAGACTCTGTTATGCTTACTTAGCGTAAGCGGCGGTATAGGCCGCATAGGTAATAAATGTGGTGTTTTCTTTAACTGGTATTTACAGCAACCAGAGTGACCCAGGAAAAAGGGATAACAGTCCGGGGAGAGGGCCTAAAGGACAGACAGCGGCGATGGACAAAATTAAATGCACTTGGAGAGCCGTAGATACTGCAGTCAACCGCGTCCTGGATACGGCGGATGGAGATGCGAATGCTGGAAATAGAGGAAACCTTAGTCGACCGGCGCCTGGAACGAAAAATGTTCTGTGGAGGCAACGTCAAGGAGACCCGAGTCGACCGCGTCCTCGAGGAGATGAGTGGATCAAGAGAGACCAGCAGGAGATGATCCCGTTTACGCAGAGGCGCATTACCGCAGAGGCCAGTTTAGAAAAGCAATCGAGAAACGAAATGGAGATTGGTTTACGGAGCTTGCAGGATCAGATGATGGAGGCTCTGAGTTCGGTGGCGGAATTACGGGTGAAGAACCAAAAATGAGCAGCTGAGTCTCGGGGGAACCAGCATAAGGCAGAAGCAATCAAGACCGAAGACTAAGAAAAAGGAGTCGGGGATTGCAAGTGTAGAAGATGCAGAAGTCGAAGCAATTGCAAGGCAATTTGACAGTATCAAGGCATTTGAATATGGTGTATGTATGAGTAAATTTGTCGGTGCAAAACCGAAATATATATATTTTTATACTATTTTTCTACAAAATTTTAAACTTTTAAGTATTGCTGTGCAATGTCTGTGTATATTTATACCGCAGTGCGGTCATTTTTAAGTTGAAGCATTATTTTTATGTAGAGTTTTATGTACTGCATACCGCAGGGCGGTCAGTTGCTTAACATTATGGCACAGTTGTAGTGCGACGTGTATTTATTTTATGCCGTAGTACGGTCTACGGGGTTTTAACACTGTGTATCACTAGAGTAAGTGGGATTTGTAACATAGCAAAATGAAATTTGTATTTTTTGACGTGTGATGAAAGTGTAAACTTAAGTTTTAAGAGGACAATACCGGAACATGTTAAGGTTTACGGTGAAGCGGCGGTATGTGAGTTTTAGGCATGTTTATTTTAGTTTTATACCGTGATGCGGTGATTGAAGATTGTGCAACACGGAGATAAGTTGAACCGCGATGCGGTTGGATGTGATTTTTTTTTTACCTTTGAGGTTTTTTTTATGCATCTGAGTTGTACTTAGTTACAGACCGGCGGTATTAATGTTTTGTAAAATTGTTGTAAGAGCGTAGATGTATAACCGGATTGCGATCCGGCGGTGGTTTATGGGTATAAAATGTTGGTATATATTAATGGTTTACCAGGTTGCGGGTCGGCGCTATTTTGTGTTTTTATGTGTTACCGAGATGCGATCCGGCGGTATAGGGGCTTCGTATTACAACTTTTATATTTTTTTTTTGACAAGTTATAAATGTATGCTAAGATAGGTAATGCGGGGGGATGACTAGTGAAGAGCTAGGACCGTGATACCGAAATGCGGTATCCGAGTGTAAGGAACGTTTAAAATAGAGACAGTGTGAAGTAAAAGTGGAGCGTAGGCGCGGATGCAATCAAACTGCGGGACCCAGGACACTCTCATTTACACCTTTCTTTCAACGGTCACGTACTCGAAGGGCATGCTTCGATGCTGTGAGAGTACTAACCAGTTGAAATAGGTGGGGGGGATAGTGTGAAGTAAATATCGGAAAATATGGGGTCATGTATTAATAGCAGTAGAGGGAAACAGGACAAAGGAGCTGAGGACGACATCCAAATGAAGTCGTCGGTGCAGTCAGTAATTTTCCGCGATCTATAGCAGTGAGGGAATGTAAGTATAAGCGGAGGAGCAGGATAGTAAGTATAGGCGGATGAAGAAGAAGGGCAGGGCAGAGACCGACGGTTGACGAGTTGGATGGTGACGTAGCACTCTCATCCGGAGCTGGGCTCCTCTCGTTCAAACCAAGAGTTTTAACTTCACTTCCAAACTAGGTACTGAACCGTACACAACTTCGGGTGGAGTATAGATTATTGAGGTTAAGTATTAAGGTTGCCCGTCGCCATCTTTTATTTATCTATCTACCAGTATATATTTCTATCTTATTTACTATTTTATTAAATCTAGTTACGAGGTTTATCATTATTTATTACGCGTAAATACATTAATTATAATTAAGAGATCGGATCGTTGCAGCCATTGTGGCATTGTAATTATTGTATATTGTGAATGTGAGATCGAAGGGATTTACGAGACATTATTAAAAAGTAATAATCCCAGAACTTGAACTGTGTTGGAACATTGATTTCGTGAGACTTTACGGCCCGTAGAAGCCGGCATAGAAAGTGTTGTGGTGCATAGCATAACCGGGTACCGGAATTATCACGGTCACATAGTTAATTCCGGGTGTCAGTGTCGAGGCCACATACCGGCACCAGCACACCGACCACGATACTTGTGCATCCCATCTCTCATCACGGAGCAAATACCGGAACACCGGGGAGTGCTGGGTTCGACGAGGACGGTCTGGGTGAGATTGACGAAGCGGCGAAGAAGGCTCGGACCCAGTGAGACAGAACGTGGAGCGGCGGTCAGAGCTCCGGCGGAGCTAAGGAGGCTTGAGATCCCAGAAGTGGATACCGCCGGTCAGACAGTTTCTGGTCTGAGGAAGCACAGACCCAGAGAGTCTGAGCGTGAAGCGGCGGTCAGCGCTCCGGAGGAGTTAAGGAGGCTTGGGATCCCAGAAGAGGGTACCGCCGGTCAGCCAGGTTTCAGTCTGAAAGGCAGCAAGTCGTGGACCGCGAAGCGGAGTACCGTCTCGGCTCAGCTCGAGCTTCCAGTTTTGAGGCTAAAGGGCAAGGAAAGGGGAGAGATTGGGAAATTCTATACCACAACTCTATAAATACAAGAAATGTGAATTGATTCATGACACCCCTAAGTGGGGGCAAAAGTCGGCTGGGCATGGAATAATATAGATTTTTTTCAAATAATTGATCTTACTCTTAAAAAGTTGATTAAAGAGTCCAGCAGCCATCCCTGGCCATTGAATAAATGCTAAAAAATTGTTTTACATGGAAATACTAAAGCCAATGCAGAAGATTGTTTGAATAGGAAAATGACGGAGGACGAAATATTGCAGGACTATGAGAGATTGGACGAGTCTTGCATTTTTATAAATTAGAATGAAAACGATACAAATAAAGTAAAAATACCAATACGTATAGTTTTTTCCCTTGCGGAGGAGTAGGTGGTCTGACTTATCCTAAATAGTCTGGAAGTGCCAGTCCCCGACTAGAAGGCATCAGCACCACCGTCAACCCATCCTCCCCTGCATTATGTGAGAAGGCGGAACGAGAGAGATCACCTGCAGGTGAGTCGGTCGAACAATCTTGAAGGAAGGAAGATGTGTATGCTGTAGCTGTAGCCACAGAGGTAAATAGAACTAGAGACACTACTCCCCGGCAAAAAGGAAGGCAGTTAGGGGCAAAGCGCCGTCTGCATTTTTGGTTTGCTTAGCATCAAGGCTGCAGCTCGCTTCCGTATAACTAGGTGTCTCTCAGATGTGCAAGTTAAGACTTTCTAGCTACGAGAGTCTACGGTTGGTAATATTCGATTAGCCGTAAGTTGCAGTTGCAAGGATATCAATGGATGGTTTCCATCCTTAGAAATACTTGGCAGAGGCAATTAAGGAGGCAAATTTGAAAACACGCAGTTCAGAGGTTAAAATGCTGATGTCGCCACTACTGAGAACTTTTGGAGCAATGATAAAGTGTTACCTATAAATTCATCCATAGAGCCGCATAAAAAACACATGCAAAGAGATTACAGTAGGGCATCTAGTTATTCTATATCTGTGGCTGTAGCACACGGAAACGCCGCGGAGAATCCCCACTTTAAATGTACATCTACCTCCGTCTCGTGCCATGAAGACAACGGATGAGCACGTGTACATGCCTGTCCACTTACACAACTCCCCACCCTAAACTGATCCACTACGACTTCACCCAAGTCCTATCTCTACTTGAACCACGATCCATGTGTAGGGCAGACTCCCCGACTTAGCAGTTCAGTAGTTAGACCACTGACCCGCCAAACTAGGATAATTACTCAGAATTTTTTTTTAAAGGCGTAATTAGTTTGCTCGCAAACAACGATATACATATCTATATGTGCTTGTTGTCGGGCTGTTTCCTCCCGCACATTTTTCTACCAGCATCAAAAATAACATCACTAATAGAAACGAGTGTATCCCTGTTTAGACGAGTGTGTCCTTAAAACTTAAAATTTACGCACTAGAAGTTATTCCGAAAAATATGCATTAATCAATAAGTTCTACCTGAAGAACTAAAATTATTCTTTTCCCCATTTTTATGATATAATAATATTACTAATTTAGCATTTGATTTAATAGGTACTTGTTAAGAAAATGCGACTAAACTTTACACTGACGTCGTAATTCAGCTAACAAATTTTTCGTATTTTTGAGAAAGTTTACGAATACATTTTGATGGATGGAGGATGATGATCATGAGATATCCTGTCTCATCCCGGTGATTTTGATACTTATATACTCGGAGGTTAACGTCCTCGGTCAAGAGTTGGGAGCTAAATGTCCAGGAGGAAATTTCCTATCTCCCAGTCTTCCATATGGAAGACTGTATAGTACATATGTACTATACAGAAGACAACATAAAACCATAGTGTATATTAGTATACTACGAACTAATGGCTACTTTACCCAGCGGACCCAGCGTGTCTTGTTGTGGAGTGTGGAGTTGTGGTCCCTTGCTCACTTCTCACTTGCATATTTTCAGGTACGTCATCAGTAGTGTTACTGTGGTCTTGGCTCCATTTTTATCCCCAAAAGGACGTAGCTTCGGAATTGAGAAAACATAGAGGAAATTTTGCCATAAATTTTTTTAATATGGAAATCTTATGAATAATAGCCAGGATTGATTAGGATGCTTTGGAGGGTTGAGAACGAGATTCAAATGACTTACAGAGAATTGAGCACACCCATAAAATCAAAATCTACATCAAGTAAATCCACTGCGGATTGCAAAATTAATATTAAAGTTTGACGTTTCATATATTAGAATCTATGTTCGGCGCCATGTACATATGAAGTCCATACTAGGGGGGGGGGGGCAGTATTAGCAAAAATGTTAAGTAAATGTTGACCAACGAGCCTAGGGGGGGGGGGTGCGTAACTGCTAACTGGTATGACATCCACATTTACGAGCAGCTCTTTTCCTTCTCATAGTTTTAGAATCCGCGAAATTTTTAGCAATCGACCAAATTCAGTTTGCTAAAAAATACTTTAAGTATATTATGTACTCATAGATGGCGCAACTTCATTATGTGGAGTTCACAATTGGGCATGGATGGGTGCACGAAATGTTGACAAGCAAGCCATGGGGAAGGGGGGAGGTTCAAAATTTGGATTTTTTGTGGACGTCATATGTGCATGGCTCCCTATAGTTTCCTTTGCTTTAACTGTATTTCATTTCGAATTTTCGTCGCCAATCACAGTCCAGAAGTCTTCCACGAACGAGTGAAAGCATAATAAGCAAAGCAATGACGTCCGCTGTAAGTACGTAAAACGCAGTTACAAAAAGTAACTAGTTTGTAATTTACTTTAATTTACGAACATTTCTGAGCAGTTTCTTTAATTAGCATTCTGGTAAAATTATAATTTCCTTGCCTCGATCAGCTAATGCTTATATAATCAGCAGTGCAGTGGGCCAGTGGGTCGAACATTCTTTTTTCACTTGGTTATTATTTGAATTTAAAGGACGAAGAGACATTTTCGAGATTCGAGAACTGGAAATTCAGTCATTTTGCGCTTCAACAGTCCAGTGTCTAACCCACAGTGCTATACATGTGTGTATAACTATATCCCTTGAGAAAAGTTTGGAATGTGCATCATGCATGACGAGTTTTTCGAGTCGGTGAAATTGAAGTTGACATAATGTAAGCTGTTGTGTATACATAGTTTGTACAGTTTTCAAATGTTCTATTTTCGCCGTTCTATCTGTTTAATATGTTGTATAGACATTTTCCTCCCTGACATATTCCCCCTATCTGTAAAACAGGACTCCCCTCCCCTCCCCCCGAAGCTCGAATTTAAAATACTTTTATTCCCCTTCTGGTCAACTAATGCAGTCAAAAGTAGTGTTGTATTTTGTGCGCAATTGCTCGGGCTGAATGCCATTTACGCAATGCTTAAGCTTAAGCATTACGTATAATATATGGGATTTAGGCCGAGCAATTGCGCGCAAAATACAACACTAGTCAAAAGGTCCAGCTTTTTGCACTGTATTTTTTATTATCACCTTATAATTAAGTGACTAGTTTGATGCCGTAAGCATACGTGAAGAATTTTAGTCGTACTGAAGTAATAGAATAGCACACATATTTGTGCTTGTATGCTTCTACAAACTATATATTATAATGTTTAAGAATGTTATTTTGATTTAGCACAGTTTTAGTTGTGTTCTAAACTTCTATCAATCGTCCCCGTCTCATATCATCGAACTCCAGCTCACAGATCGAAATGAATCAACAAATGCTGTTTCACATTCAAAACTGAACAAAAGCTTCGAAGTCGATGAAGATCTTAAGCTAATAGTTCGTACTTTCCCTTTCGTTCGACTTACCAAACTTAAATCTGACAACGACAGTTCCAGTAAGAACATCTTTTAAGAACATCGAAAACCGAAAATGCGTTTTTTTGTGTGGACGTAATATATATAACTAAATAAACTAATATGCATTTATCATGTTACATGATGCCAGTATGCCACATGGGCCCCTGTTGAAGATGAGATCAAAAATTGACTCATTGAGAGTACTAATTACACCCATAAATTCTTCATTCTGCTTGATCCTGATGTATTTTCGCTTTGGCGCGAACTACAATATCAAAAGTAAAGTTTGGTCTGCATACTGCATAGTGCCAGTGCTCACTGCTTTATTACTGACTACTGAAGTGATTTGGTATAAGTTAAATACGATTTCACAATTTCTTTTCTGTTGTCTGTTTTCGTGTTTTCTGTTTATGTAATTCCTTAATTTCCTATTTTAATTTTTTCCTCGCCAGCCCTTGCAGTCTTTGGCGAGTAATTAAGAAGACAAAGTATCGCCTTTTGCCTTACTGACGTACGCACATAACGCAAACACAGCTCCAAAAATTTGATCATAATTTAGTTTAACAATAATTATTTCAACAATGCTTTAGTTTTTTTTGCTAATTCCTAATTGAGGTGGCGATAGAATTATAATTTTGTTATCTCGATCAGATAATAATTTACACAGTCAGTGGGTCGAACATCGAGCACATTATTCTGACTCTTATTTTATTATTAGTTGGATTCGGATTCGAAGGAAAAGAATTTTTTCATTCGAAACTCCAACAATCAGATTGAGAATTAGTTTGCAGAGCTCCAAAAGGTAATTTTAATGTTAAGGTCGTCATATTTATGAGTCCTCTTTGTTTTATAAAATTAGTATTACAGTTGTTAGTATTTCGAATCGGATTACAGTCAGTCAGTTCGAAGGAGCTCGTTTGGGCTCCCGGGAGTTCGTTTTTTTAAGGAGCTGGTTTAAACTCCAAAGCGTTCATATGAGCGTTAAAACGGTCTGCGAATTTTCAAATCGTATTTCAAATTTTTTCGAACTTTTAAATCGATTTTTCAGCATAAATCGCGTTTAATAAAAACATTTGTTGTTGTATTCGTCGGACGATCTCAAATCCTTATTCTTTAATTAATTTTGTACCAAAAACTATTAATTTGTATTTTTTTTTTAAATTGAGACTCGCCTTTAAAAAATATACAAATCTGAACAATTCGTCATTACAGAAAAATCACGATTTTTCGTGTTTGATTTAAGCGCGACCTGCACATTGGATTTTAAATCTGCACATTGGAAATATGTATTTCAATGCGCTCTTTTCAATGGTGCACTTTAAAATAGCGTCCGGTTAATAGTACTCAAGTCCAAAAAGCTGAAATCAGCTCCTAAAGGAGTTGATCTGAGCTCCTCAGGAGTCCAAACCAACGTGTACTGACGTTCAAACGAGCTCCAAATCCCCTATTAAAAACCTAACTCCCGGGAGCCCAAACGAGCTCCTTCGAACTGACTGACAGTAACTTACAAGGGAACCACGCCAAGTGGTACACCCACACCCAGATTTCAAAATCACATATTCCAAAAAATCAGACTACTTTTGTACAGACCCGAAGTAGCTCGACTGCATTTTACGTTGTTTGGTCACAATGGCCCGCAAAAGTTTTAAAAAATTCAAATTTTTATATTTTACAGTCTAGGTGCTAGGCCAATGTTGAATGTAATTTATTTAGCCGTCACACGGTTATATTTAATCCTTTGCTAAAGGACTAAATTAATCCGCGTAGCGATTAAATATATACTCCTCAGTCCTCAAGGTTTCATTTAGCCGTTTCAAGTTAGAGACGCATTTTTTAAATAGTCTAGCAAAAAATTATGAATTCCGTTAAAAATAAATTGCACGATGGATCTACATATTGTGCGGTAAAAACGAAGAAAATACAATTGTTTCTGCCGTGCCACTTTATTTTTCGGGGTCAGGTCAAGTTTCACCTGGTCACACTGACCAATCAGCGAAAAGCGACTATATAAAGCCGTCTTTAACTTGAAACGGCTAAATAAAGCCGTGAGGAGTATATTATATTGAATTGCTACGCGGATAAATTTAGTCCTTTTCCAAACTGCTAAATAAATTACATTGGCCTAGACTATTTTAAGTTTACTTAAAAGGTTTTTTTCTTTTTACTTTAGTTTAAGTTTGGACGGGACGAATACTTGCGTTACTGTAATTGTAGTTAGTGAAAAATGTGGACTTTTTTTTTGACTCACAGGTGCAGTCGCGGGGTTGGCCAATAATACTGAACCTGCGATTTTTCCCAAGTACTTTAAAAATACTTTAAATATAATCGCAAGCTTTAACAGCCGCACTATCTAATTCGGTGGCCTTCTATTCTGTACTATCTTCTTTCCTTCGTTCAAAGTACTGTTGTAATTTGTGAACAAACAACTTCGAAGATTGTTATTTCTGAAATAACAAAACAATCACAATGTACGTTGTTCACAATGTATTTTCTCAGCTATGATTGTTACTGTGATAGATTGTGTTTGTCCACAAAACGTTCTGTGCCGACGACTGGCAAAAACAGGTTTGTTCTTGTTTGTCGTCCTGGGTGTTTGTTCTACATTGTGATTGTGCACAACCCAATTTACTAGTTTGTGGTTGTGGTTGTGAAAGCACTATCACAAACGAAAAGAACAATTGTTCTTTGTACACAAATTACAACAGTAGTTCAAAGCTGTGCATTCACCGAGTCTCCATTCATATGGTTTACTCTAGAATAACTACATTCAGCGTACAGCAATACAGTGCCGTGATGGGTGTTATGCCTTCAGGCGGCCTTTATGCCCTGCTGCAAGGTTAGACTTTGACTCTGCTCTAAAGTAGGATCAAAAGGATGTGTCACGTAGATTAAAGTAGGGTATATGGTACTAAATATGGTGGAACATGAAAGTTTGAAGTTAGGTTTTCATAGTGTGTATAACTAGAGTTACTAGAGTAACTGTATATAACTAGGTGGTTAAAAGTTATCCCTCAATTTTAACAGGAAAACGGAAAACAGAACTCCCAGTAAAGGTACTCCTTGCATCGAAGAATAGGGCTTGTTCTTAAATGCTGAAAGAAACACGCCCATTGTCAGTGCTAATGTTTTTCTGCTGTAAATTGAGTAATCACAACCACCCGCCTATACCCTATTAAATTTAGTGGGAAATAATAATCAGTGAGATGGTAGAATGTGATCTGCATTTAATATTACTATGGTAACTTATCCTAAAGTTCTGATCAGGTCCCCGGGGTAATGAAGTTACATTTTCCTCGACCCCGGGGTCATTTACAACATGTGTTACTAGGTACACCTATTTTGACGTGAAAGTTCCGTCTCCTAAAAAATTAAAGCTCGACAATTTATTAGTTGATGATCGATATGAGCTTTAAAACGTAAACAGAAACCTTGGGACAGAGATGCGTTTCTTTGGATCTATTTTCACATTCATTTAATTTACATTTCAGTGTTCTTTCCACATTCCACTCCTATTTCCGACCACTGAATGAAGTTTTGAAATGCCAAGAGTCCATCACTATGAAAGTTGACGTTAGCAAAGGATAAAGGGAGCATAGATACAGCAAGTAAGTAAAGGACAATTTATGTTTAATTCCAGTTTTGTTATACGATGTTAAAAATTTCATATTTCAATTTCATTGAGTTTGAAGGTTGCAATAAATTCTTTTGTTTTAAAAAGGTTGCAGTAACCTGTTGTCGTTTGGGTCCGCTACCTCCATTGACTTATAAGGAAACGAGAAGATTAGTTGCTGTGGATTTATTAATTGATTAGTAAAGTGTCTGTAGGTCACCATGGAAGATTCTTGCGAAGTTCAGAAGCAATTCAGTTGTGACAGTTGTCCGTACAGATGCAAAACAAAAGCCCAACTGATAGGCCACAAAGGATTGCATAAAGAGAAAACGTTGCAGTGTTCTCAGTGTGGTTACAATACACGACATAAACAACATCTTGTTGTTCATAATCGTATTCATTCAGGAGAAAAGCCTTTTGTTTGTACCTATACTGGTTGTACTTATTCTTCTTCACAAGTAGCAGGTTTAGTGGCCCATCAGTTAGTCCATTCAAATCTAAAACCATTTAAGTGCGACTTTTGTGGAAAATGTTTTAAAAGGAGTGGTGGCCTTAATTACCATATTCGAACTCATACAGGAGAAAAGCCCTACAAGTGTTTCTTTAAAGATTGTGATTTTTCCTGTGCCGGTGCAGGTAGTTTACAAGTACATTTTCGTAGGCACACTGGTGAAAAACCTTATCATTGTTCGTATAAAGGGTGTGAATACTCCGCTGCCGGCTCTACTTATTTAAAAAAACATGTTCGTAAGCACACCGGTGAAAAACCTTATCATTGTTCGTATGAAGGGTGTGAATACTCCTTTACCAGCTCTTCTAGTTTACAAACACATTTTCGTAAGCACAAAGTTGAGAAACCTTTCCGTTGTTCCAATGAAACGTGCGACTATTCTTCTACGCAGAGAAGCCAGTTAAAACGCCACATGATGACGCATAAGGATAGAAAGGTTCACACTTGTTCATTCAAAAATTGCAAGTATTCGTCCATTCATGCAAGTGATTTAAAGAGACATACTGATCAGGTACATATTCGAAAGAAACGTCATGCCTGTCAGTTGTGTGATTACCAATCTGCGACTCCATTTGAATTGAAGATACATGTAAAGAATCATGAAAAAGCTCTCAAAACTTCTATTAGCCGCCCCCGTCTCAACTCCTTCAAATCCAGCTCACAGAACGAAATTTCCAATTCAAAACTGATCACAAGTTTCGAAGTCGATGGAGATCCTAATCTAATTGTTCGCCCTTTCGTTCGACTTACCAGACTTAAACCTGGCAACTGTAGTTACAGCAGGAACATCCCAGCGACCAGCGCAGTACATGTTGAAGCTTCCCGTGGTCCAATACAGAAAACAAAATCGAAACCTTGCAATAGTTTAAGCGCAGAGGATGACCCTAAACTGCATATTCCTACTGTTGCAGCACTTAAGAGATTACAAGTCAATTACGACAGTGACGATGACTTTATCAGTGACAGCTTGGAAGTACACGCTGATCTAACCATTCCAACTGCTTCAGACTGCACTGAAATGAACGCTGATCCTCAGACAGAACCAATTCCAAAGAAAGCGTATTTATACACTTGCAAAATCTGTGACTATGAGACGACAGAATTCGAGAAATATAAATCACATCTCCAGTCCCACCAAGAAAAAAGCCAGTTCGTTTGTCCTTTCTGTGACTTTGTTAGCTTCAAAAAGAGATTTATGAAATCGCACGTTCAAGCACATGACAATGATTCCTCGGCATCGGACAGTGATTGTTACAGCGACACACAAAATCATCATGCTCGTGCGTCAATTACAAGCCAAGAAGCCCCATTTGATAATAATTCGGTAAATACAAACGATTTTGTATCGCAGAGTTCCCAGACCGAGGAAATTGAAGTCCAACAAAATGCAGCGTGCGGTATAGGGCGCTGTATCCTGCGTTAAAAACTGTGTTCAATTACACGAGATTCATTAGAATCTCCATCATAGTAAAAAACAGAAAAATTAAATAATCCACAGTAAAACACTCTAAATTAGATGCGAAATGTAATCTTGTCGATTTTACTATGATGGCTCTCTATGAATTAAAATAAATCACTTACTAATCCAATCCGTGCAAGCGAAGGTGAAAAGAAAAACTCCACCTCAATCGGCTGAAAAGAAGCAAGTTTTGTTCTCGTATATTTTTTGTAACAAGATATTCAAGGAGGAAATGAAACTACTAAGTCATCTGCGATACCATACGGGAGAGCCCAGATCATCACATTTGCATTATTAATTAGGACATTAGTTATTTAAGGTTCTTTAACGCGAAAAATGAGGAAACTACAGTGTTCTTTTTCTAATAGTTAGGATTAATAATTATTTTCAAGGATGGATTAGGTTATAAATAATCGTCAGTCGTTCGGTTTTGATTATAACGAATGTAGAGTAGTATATATGTAGCTGGCGTTCATTTCTAAAAGAAATAAGATTTTATTTTTTGTTAAAATTTCAATTTATATATGTATTAGCACAGTTGTAAGCATTGACAGATGTAAACAACAAGTAAATCAGATGAAATGATTTCACGTTTGAGCATTATTCAAAGTCGGAATAAAATGTATTACCACTTCATTTGCCTTTTTCTTGTAATTGTTAATAGAATCCACCTACTCCGCCTGCTTCATATTTAAGTTTTAAGTCGTGTGTAGCAATTGGAAATAGGAATGCCCACTAGGGAAACTCCAGCCATGACAAGTTGCTTCCTTCCTCCTGTATGCTCAATAAGCTCCGTGTGGTAAAAATACACAAATATTATGGCACCTTGAAAATGCAGTATGATGACAAAATCTCTAACAAAATTTTTTCTAAGGCATCATTTGTTTGCCTAGAAATTAGAAACTACGCTATATGTACGGATTGTCAGGCAGTTTCCTCCCAGGCATTTATCTCCCAAAGCGTACCGAGGCGAAAGCATTTCCCTCCCAGTATCTAAATTACATCACTAAAATAAAAGACGAATGTTATCTATGTTTCGAGTTTCGACGAGCGTTTCTTTCGATAAAATTTGTGCATTAGAAGATATTTTAAAAATAATACACGTTAATCAATAAGTGCTAACTAAATAACTAAATTTAATCTTTGCCCAATTTTTGAAATAATGATTACTAATTTAGCATTTTATTAAGTAAAGTAGACAACTTGGTTTGCCAGCTACGCTAGTGAGCTAGCAATGTTAAAATTTTCTGGTTTAAATTCTGACTCGAATTCAATGTGTGCTAAAATGGCGATTCGTAAGTTTAATAGTTTGAATTGAAATCCATACGCATAATTATGAGGTACACCCGGAACTTCGCGCATTTAAAACTAATTGGTGACAAAAAGGATCCATCCTAAAAATTATTGAAACTTGTATACTTTTTTTAACTTCTTTATTGTCGAATTAGCAATATAAAATTAAAATTCTCACCCAACCCTATACTCTAGATTCTAGATTCTAGATTGATGCGCCCCTCACAACCTGCAGTAATTACAATAGTTAGCAACGAGTATTCACATGTGGAACAACTACAGTAGACATACAATACACTATTGACGGAAGTTTTGCGTTATGTACTATGTACTATTACAATATGCATGTGTTACGACATCTTTGCTTATTCATACTATACTTCCTAATTAAAAATCAAGTGTGAAACAACACTGACTAAAGAGAAATTTGGAATAGCTTTTAAAAATCATTTTTTTCGAAATCATACTTTTTGCATATGCATGCGCATGTAATTAATATGCCTACTTAAGCTAAATATTTCTGCAATTGTACATAAAATTTAAAATTGACAACGAATGCAAGCCAAAATCAAACTCTTTTCTTCGTGTATTGCACATAACAACTTTAATATTTGCAAAAAGCTTCCTTGGAATTATCAGGCTAGCCAAATCCTGTAAACAATATTCAACTTTTCTTAAAGTCAAGCATTTGTTTAAAAACAATATGAATTCGGCTGGTTTCCGAGTCTCAAAAAACATGTTCAACCTTTAAAACCATATTTTAAGTATGATTATTAGGGTGGTTGAGTCCCCTTTTCATTCTTGTTGCTGAATAAATTAACACAATTATCGAAGTGAAATTAAAATAGAAGCAACATTTCTCATGATAAAATCAAAAAAACATGGGTGTGGATTCCGTCACCATGGTCCGGAAACTGCCCTGCATAATCCCTACTATCCTCACAGGCCGAATGAGTCGCCTAAAATAAGCTTCTTGTCCCTTTGCTTTAGGCCGGTGCAAGACGAAATGGCTAATTTATTCCTTAGGATTTTCATATTTTCTGGAATTTTGAAAGCTTGGTCATAGAGCAACGTGTACAACGTCATCGTAGAGAACGCGATTAAAACGGCAATCAAACCAACCAGCAGATCTGCAGTGAAGTGTCTTATTGCGTAGACAGCGCACACTATGGTGTACGGGTGTAGGCAATAAGACCATTTTTGAGAGCGAACACACCGTTCGCGTTGCTCAGATTGAAACAATTAATGGTCAGTTGCATCTTTCGCCATTTTTCAAATATTCGCCAACATTGAGCGGGTTCTGGGCATTGTCTTCATGGTTTGTCGAGCGTTTTGTTTGTTTTACTAACTGAGAGACTCCAGTGCGCAGATCAGAGTCCACATCCATGAAAAACATCATGTGAAAAACTACTGCGAACAGAAGATTTGAGATCCAGAAAACGCAAACAAAAAATTCAACAAGAAAAAGAAGGAAACAAGTGAGAGTATTTTTATGGGAATCTGGAATGACGGAATAGAGTAGAATTTTGTAAGTTGGATCGTAAATAAAAACTGAAAGTATTAGAAATGAGAGATACGGCAAGTATGTGATAGCGAGCTCCATTTTCTTCATTTCACGTAGAGTCCTTTTTGTTTTGATAATCTTGGACTCTGTAAATACAAAAAATGTGAATTGATTCATGACACCCCTAAGTAGGGGCAAAAGTCGGCTGGGCATGGAATAATACATAATTTGTTTAAATAATTGATCTTACTCTTAAAAAGTTGATTGAAGAGTCCAGCAGTCATCCCCGGCCATTGAATAAATGCTAAAAAATTGTTGTACATGGAAATGCTAAAGCCAATGCAGAAGATAGTTTGAATCGGAAAATGGTGGAGAACAAAATAATCCGGGACTAGGAGAGATTGGACGAGTCTTTCTTTTTTATAAATTAGAATGAAAACAGTCAAAATAAAGAAAAAGTACCATACAATCTTTTTTGAAAGAACATTTTGTTTCGAAATTTTTCCAGCATTTAGATCAACGTTCATGTGGAAAATATTTAATCTAGATAAAAATATGTACAATTTTAGAGTCACGGCAAATTCGTCTTGTGTAAGCATTTTGAAGTGGGCTAAACTATACGAATGAGTGTTGCAATAGCAGATGAAATAGGTATTGTGGTACGGCTGCTCTATTGGAGGGTAGTAAAGCTGAGCTTGTTTGATATTGATGAAAATGAGACTGCGATGGTTCTTTATTAGGGTGCACGAAAATAATGTTGAAGACCCGGGCACTATTCAATTTGGGACAAGCCAAGCCGAAATTGCTCGTTTATTAGACATTAGACTCATTGAGTAGTGAGCAGGCTCATAAATTCTTCATTCTGATATTCTCGCATTGGCGCGAACCACAAAATCAAAACTAAAGTTGAAACTGCCGAATACTGCCGATTGTTTTAGGAGAGAGGCCGAGACCAGGCACATATTACGTCGTGCACAAGGGTGGGTAATGACCACGGTGATGTACTTACAACAATAATTATATTATGTTATTAAAGAAAACAATTATGCATTTACTCAATGGTTATTAATAAAGGGGCTCACAAAGGCAAAGGAGATGGGTGGGTTCTTAAATTTGAAAAATATTGATTATGTAATATATCAATATATTATGTATCTTTCCTTTTTATGCATATACCATTTATTGCGATTAAATATTTCTGCTTCTGTATTTGTAGTTGGGAAGATAAGCTAAACTGTTTTCTTGAAGTGGCTCTGAATTGTTTGTCTAATGTGTAACATATCAAAATTGCTTCGCTATTAAAAAATCCCAACTATTTACGTTGTAGATACGCGTAAAATTATTTTCAGTACCTACTTCTATTCCGACTTCGTCGTACTTCATTCTTCAATAGCTAATATTAAAGTTTTACACCGCCGTGCCCGAGGCCGCCGTCCGTGGTTCGTCCTCGGTGTTACTATTTGAAGAATCAGATTTTGCAGTTTCAGTAAATGTAAGTAGAAGGAGTACTTCAACATAAACTTGTAACTTAAATTTTCATCAAATGACAAGCAATAATTAAAATGAAAATACCTAGAATTATGTTTAGCCGCTGTCACAGCTCTGCAGTTGTCGTTGTCAGTTACTTCTATCAGTGGTACTACAATCTACAATCTTTCTCACTCGATTAATTTAGTGGAAAAGATTGTATATTGATTGCGATCTGCATTTAACATTCATAACATAACCATGGTAACTTACGTAAAACTTCAAACAGGCCCAGGGATTAATTGCATAAGGCTGCAGCCTGTAGGACAATTGGCGGTAAGGTGGGACGATATGCTGTTAATTATCACGTAACTTATTAGCGGTAGAGACTTTAGAGCAATTGGCGGTAGGCATTAAATGGGTCATATTGGCTGTTAATTTTACATTTATTTTGACGAAAAAATTAAAAAGTTATGTCATATGAGATATGATGTCGAACCGATAATACATAAATACAATTTTAAATTAAACTATTGTTGAAGGAGTGGCTGTTGGCTCGCATTAGTGGGTCTTCCTCTTTTGAGTCTTAGTTTGAATTTTAATAAATTATACCATTCACGTTGCTACGTTCAGTTTTTAAATACCTAACCAGTTTATGTCTTAATTAAACCTCACATAACTCAAGAGTTTCAATGAATTGTAGTAAGCCATTAGGCCTTTCTCTTAATTGTTGGGATGCATGTCTGACAGCTTCTTTTTGCGAATACGACTTTGTTTTTTCCTGTAAGTTACCGTGATCCATTTCTTCTACTTTAAAGTATGATTTGCTCCCATTAACTTCAAGATGCTCTGATTGTACCTTTGCTGAACAACTCTTTTCATGGCAAAAACAGTAATATACTTTAGTGGACACTGATAAATCCCCGACAGTTGCCTTGTTGAAATAGTTTTTTCAGTTGTCGGCAATGCTTGTCTGTGCATGCTCTAATGTTTTAAAGGATCTTACAAACTTCCACTTACTAATACTTCTTTTCATTTGTTTTCTCTGTCATACATTAACGGAAGAATCTTGCAAAGACATGTTGCTGTGAGTCGTAGAAACAGACTGGCCCTAAATAGGCATGACTCTAACACCAACCAACCAATTAGCTTTGCTGTGCAAGCTAATTTAAATTGATATTATAGGGCAAGTATTGCATAAATTATGTAAAACGTAAGGAATTGAAACAAAATTTTTACTATTGCCAATAGTTAAAAAAACATATTTTTTTAAATAATTTTAATTACAATATTTGGATCTACCGCCAATAGGCCTTTATTTAATTAACAGCCAATACGTAATCTTGTACCGCCAATTGCCTTTTTCGCACCGCCAATTGCATAAAATGTTCAAACTCAGGTGCCGGAGACCCAGTTCCAGACCCTGTGTGTACGCCTATTGTGGCGAGAAAGTACTCCTAATGCATAATTCAATAAATGATAGATCGCGACGATTTAATGGTTGTCTGACAAAGACTCCCTGGACATTGTCTCGCAGGACAGTTTTACCCAAAAAGTTGTCCCCCCGGTCGGTCTCCCCCCCGGATTAAGTGATGGTTTATGAAATTTTGGGTAATAAGTTTTTATTTTATAAACGCAAAACGTGTATGATCTCACGAATCCAATGCAATACATACTTTATTAGACCGCAAGTTTGGAATAAACGGCAATGCAAAAAAACTAAATTGTTAACTTAAAAAGTGTAGAAAATAAGTGTAGGTAGTTTAACCATAATCAAATTTCAAACGTTATAGTTAGTAAAATTATACACTCCGGAACAATGTGTACTATACTATTTCTCAATACGGCTAAAACTTCTTTACATATGTAATTATATATCCTTGCTGGCATCGTATAAAAATGCTTATCGTTAGTTATAAGGTAGACAAAAAGTTTAAAAAAGCGAAACTAAATATAATTTAAGCAAACGGTAACTAAACGTATTACACTAAAAAACTAACATCTCAGAAGGAAAATTAATAACACATATGCCTTAAACTCTGAAATTATAACATTTAAGGGCTGGGAGGAAAATGCCCACTGTTACTTGTTACTTGTTACTTATCGGAGAGAAAATTTCAGGGGAAAAAACTGACCGGGGACACAATTATTGAGGAAAAAATGGCCAGGGAGATAATTTCCAGGGAGACTTTGTCCGTTTACCCAATTTAATGGTTGGTGATTGATACGAGCTTTAAAACTTCAATATAGAAAGCTTATTGTGGTATATGATTAATACTAGATCTCCTGCCCTGGGATTTGCTTCAGACTGCCTTTATACGGCACACCCGTCACCCTTGTTGAAGCATGAGATGAGAGACCCATGGCCCATGACCGTGACCGATTGAAAATTCTTTGTCGGTGTACTTAATTTACATTTCAGTCTTCCTTCCACTGCTACTTCCTTCCAACCACTAACGAAAGTTTCGAATTTTCAACAGTGCAGTACGAAAGTTACAAGTAGCAAAGGATGACGAAAGCATAAATAAGTAGGTACCTACTTGTAAAACACCATGTAGTATAGGTACTTTTATTTCAAGTGTTGGTTTTTGAATTATTTTTACAATAAACAAGGGCTAAAGCCCTTGTTTAATGGCAGCCTTAACAGCAATATTAAGCAGTTTGATTTAGTTGAATGTGCCATTAAATCTTGTATAAACTTTTCCCACGTAAACTTTAAACAAAAAAATACTTTAAATTCAGGTAACATTAACGTTAGTTAACATTGACGCAAAATTTTTAAAGTTTAATTTTAAAATTGCAAATTTAAATTTAATTGCAATTAAAAAATAGATGTACTAATTTTCAATTTTAAAGGCATGTTTTAGTTTTTAAAATGATGTATTGTATATGTTATTCTGTTGAGTAACTCAAAAGTCAATCAAATCATGTAGATAGGTAGGAATAGGGGAATAATGAAAATTTGAATTTCCCGCCAAACCTAAAATGTCAAATTTCGACCGGTAACTCTCTGCAACTATGGACAAGTGATAGATCAAAATGACGGCAATCAAGAGTAGAATAATATGTATTATGATTGACGCGCAAATTATCAAAGCTTTAATTTAATATTGCAGATTTAAAGTTAATTATAATTAAAACAAATAGTAAATTAAATAATTTTAAATTTTCAAAGAATTTTATATTTTTTATTTTTTACGAGCTTCAAAATGACATATCGCATGTCTAATTCGGTTGAGAATTGCCAAAGGTTGCTAAATTATGTAGATAGGTAGGAATTAATTTTATATTTTATTGAGTTATACGTTTATTTTATCTACTTGATGTGTTATAGTCATTGGCCCCTCACAACACATTTGTAAATTATTAATGATACGAAGCAATACATTTTATTCAGTTGAAGATGGCCATAAGAATTATTTGATTTTAATGGATTACAGTCACTTGTCGTCCTATTCGTCTGCTGCCTCCATTGATGTATTACTTTGATGAGGAGATCAGCAGCTGTGGATTTACATACTAGTTGTGCAGTAAAGTGCGTTTAGATCAGCTTGAAAGATGCGAGGCGAAGCAAAAACTCACTTAAAAGGTCATAAAAAGTGCATAAAGCGAAGTCGTTTAATTGTTCTCAGTGTGATTTCAAAGCACAATTTAAATGTCGTCTTGCTCGTCACTACATGGTTCATTCAGGACAACGAGAAAGGCCTTTTGTTTGTACGCATGAGGGTTGTACTTATTCTTCATACCGAGCAGTGAGTTTAGTAAGCCACCAATTAGTCCATTCAAATCGGAAACTATTTAAGTGCAATTTGTGTGGAAAGTGTTTTAGAAGAGGTTTAGAACTTAATTGTCATATTCGTACTCATACAGGAGAAAAGCCTTATAAGTGTTTATTTAAAGATTGTGAGTATTCCTGTACCACTGCAAGTGGTTTACAAACACATTTTCGTAGGCACTCAGGTGAAAAACCTTTCCGTTGTTCGTTTGAAGCGTGTGAATATTCTTCTAGAGGGGCATGTCTTTTAAAACGACACATGAAGACGCATAAGGATGGAAACATTTATACTTGTTCATTTAAAAAGTGCAAGTATTCGTCCATTCATGCAATTGATTTCAAGAGCCATACTAATCGGGTACATATTCGAAATAAACGTCATGTCTGTCAATCCTGTGAATACCGGTCCGAGACCGCAGCTGAATTGAAAAGGCATATTGCAAATAAACATCAAAAAGCTCTTCGAGCTTCTATTAAACGTTCTCGTCTCAAATTATCAAACTCCAGCTCACTGATCCAAATTGAGTCGACAGATTCTGTTCCACTTTCAAAACTGATCAAAGGCTTTGAAACCAATGAAGATCCTAAGCTAATTGTTCGTACTTTCCCTTTCGTTCGACTTACCAGACTTAAATCTGACAACTTTAGTTACAGCAAGAACATTCCAGCGACCAGCGCAATACATCTGGAAGCTCCCCGTGATCCGATACAAAAAACAAAATCGAGACCTGGCAACAGTTCAAGCGCAGAGGACGACTCTAAACTGCGAATTCCTACTGTTGTCGTACTTCAAAGATTGCAAGTCAATTACGACAGTGACAATGACTTTGTCGGTGACTTCAACACAGGGCAGTGGAACAACTCAAGACGGAACTTCACAACAGGGTACAACAGCATTTTCATGCAAAGTTTGTGGCAAACAGGGACATTCACTTCATGCATGTCAAAAATTGCTAAACCTAACCTTGCAACAAAGAAGAGATTGGGTTCGAGACAATAAAAAATGCTACAATTGTTTAGGAAGCCACCACGTCAAGGACTGTCCTTCAAAGCGTACTTGTCTTCTTTGCAAAAATAAGCATCATACACTTCTACATCAACATACTCCAACGGCGAATGCTGTGCAAGCTCAACATATTCAACACAACTTGCCACAGATTCAACACTCTCAGTCAACCAAAACATTTGGCGTTCTTCCTACAGCAGAGGTCGATGTTATCCACAACGGGCAAAGAACTTTAACTAGAGTCCTCTTGGATACTGGAGCTGGTAGTAATTTCATTACGCAAAAATTAATGACATACCTAGGTCTACCAGTCAAACCCTCTAAGCAAAAATTCATAGTAGCAGGTGGTAAGAATTTACCATGTCGTGGATTAACAACGCTTCAAATACAATCAAAATACGACAACAGTCAAACAATAGACGTTGAAGTTTACATTCTTGATGAAATCACATCCAAAATTCCTTGCAGACGAATAAAATCAAAACAATGGGTACACTTAAAAGGCGTGCAACTTGCTGACAACAAGTTTCATACACCAGGACCTATTGACATTTTGTTGGGAGCTGCAATAGTTGACAAAATTTGGAAAGCTCAAAAAATTACTGGGGTCCCTGGAACTCCTAGCGGATATTTTACCACACTAGGAATCGTTGTCATGGGATGTACTACAGACATTTCAGGACAAGGTCAGGTGAACGCAAATACAATTACTCCTGAAGCATTTGACATGGAAAAATTCTGGGTACTCGAAGAACTACCATTTGAGAAAATTCTGACAAAAGACGAACAGGAATGCGAAGCACATTATCGCAAGAATACTATTCGTTTACCTTCTGGAAGATACCAAGTAAGATGGCCTTTTAAACAAAATGAACCTCAACTTGGAGATTCAACAGCAATGGCATTTCGGCGATGGCAGTCAGTTGAACGAAAACTGCTTCGAAATCCTGAAATGTATGCAGCGTACAATGCTCAACTGGATGACTACCTAGCAAAAGATGAAATGGAACTTGTTCCCAAACATGAAATAGGCAAAAAACCATTCTACATTCTACCTCATCATCCAGTTTTCAAGGAATCCAGCACAACTACAAAGCTACGGATTGTTTTTGACGCTTCAGCAGACACAGACAACAAAAAATCTCTCAACGATACTATGCACACTGGACCGGTTGTGCAATCTGAGATGTTTGACTTACTTCTCGGCTTCAGATTGAAAGATTACGCGATATCTTCTGACCTGGAGCAAATGTACAGACAGATACGAATAGCTCCTGATGAATGGAACTACAACCAAATCTTTTGGCGACGCAGCCCAGATGAACCAGTCAAGCTCTACCGTTTAAAAACCGTTTCCTTTGGAGTGCGGAGTAGCCCGTATCTTGCTTGTAGTACAGTCAACAGATTAGCTGACGACAGTGTAAACAGGTACCCAATAGCTGCAACAATCCTCAAGAAAAAACTCTTCATGGATGACTTGCTACATAGTCTGAAGGATCTTGAAAAAGGATTACAATTGCAACAGGACTTAATCGCGCTATGCAAAGAAGGCGGATTTAATCTTCGAAAGTGGAGTTCCAATTCAACAAAACTTTTGGAACACTTACCTACTGAATTTCGCGCCACTCAACTACCTCTGGCATTCGATAAGACAGACACAATCAAGACACTTGGATTAATTTGGCATCCAGGAAGTGATCATTTAACTTTCAATGTTCACCTGGACATGTCTAAGGTTCCGACAAAACGAACCATTCTTTCAGATATTTCAAAAATCTACGATCCTCTTGGCATTTTAAATCCTACTATAGTTCAAGCCAAAATCATAATGCAAAAAATTTGGACTCTTAAGTTGGACTGGGATGAAAAATTACCTGAAGAAATCGTTGCATTGTGGATAAATTATGCTACTAATTTGCCATCCTTGCAGAAACTAACAATTCCTCGTTCTTTACGACATCGTGACGTTGGTGATTTTCAAATACATGGATTCTCCGATGCCTCTGAGAAGGCATATGCAGCGGCAATCTATTTAAGAGGCAAGATTATTTCAAAAATCTTCTGCAACTTGATAGTTTCAAAATCACGCGTGGCTCCAATGAAAACAGTCACCATACCGAGACTCGAATTACTCGGTGCCGTATTAATGATCAAATTACTTCATCATGTCAAAAGAAGTTGGGAACTTATGGAGATGCCTATGCACCTCTGGACAGACAGCACAGTTTGTCTCAACTGGATTAATTCTCCTGCAAGCCGATGGAAGCAGTTTGTGGGCAATCGTGTACAAAAAATTCAAGGTTTATCCCAAATTTCAGACTGGCATCATGTTATTTCAGCTGACAATCCAGCGGACTGTGCGTCAAGAGGAGTCAATCCTGAAGATTTAGGAGCCCACTCACTTTGGTGGCACGGCCCAGCGTGGCTGACAGCTGAAAACTATGAAATTCCAATTTTTAATCCTAATCCCAAAATGGTTGATGAGGAAAAGAAGCCAACGTCAGTGCTACTCATCTCGCAAGAAGATGCACTATCCCTATTGGATCGACTCACTTGCATTTCATCTTGGAAAAAAGCAGTTCGAGTCACCACACTGGTATTGAGAATCCGGGACAAGCGAAGTTTCAAAGGTGCAGCAGTCGCACTTCTGTCACCCCAGGATCTTAGTAAAGCTGAAAAAACACTCGTATTATGGATCCAGAGACACGCGTACCACTCAGAGATTGCTGATGTTAGCAATAAACGTCCACTTAGTGATCGGCGTTGTAAGACATTATGCTTATTTCTAGACCCCAAAGGGATTCTACGTGTGGGAGGGAGGCTTGAAAACTCGAACCTACCGTTTGATACAAAGCATCCGGCTATCATTCCTGGAGGTCACCCATTGATTCGAGCAATGATTTTATATCATCATTACCGTCTCGCACATGCCGGTAAACAAACAGTTCATACTTACATTCGTCAACAATATTGGATACCCAACGGGACGAAATACATCAAGTCAGTATTGGACAAATGCCTTATTTGTTTTCGACACCGAGCTAAAGCAGCAACACAACTGATGGGTCAACTACCAGCAGTCAGGATTACTGAAGCCCGACCATTTCTACACACTGGAGTGGACATGGCAGGTCCATACTTATTAAAGGCACAGATTGGAAGAGGCGCAGCCACGTACAAGGTCTGGATTGCACTTTTCACTTGCTTCACTTCTCGCGCCGTACACTTAGAATTAGTGTCCGACATGTCGTATGAGAGATTTCTACTAGCATTAGGAAATTTTATCTCAAGACGAGGAAGACCCGCAGTAATGTACAGCGATAATGGAACAAACTTTGTTGGAGCAAATAACGCACTCATAAATAACTCCAGTACTCTAAAGGCTATCCAAGAAGTCACAGAGAAAATATTACCAGATATATCCATGGAAACAATTGAGTGGAAATTTAATCCACCAAGAGCCCCACATATGGGAGGAGTCTGGGAATCAATAGTCAAGTTGATCAAGACATATCTACATAAGATATTGACTCATGATACTTACACATGGGAAGAATTCATGACAATATTAGTCTTTATTGAAGCTATGGTCAACTCGAGACCTGTCTCTCCAGCATCCAATGATCCTACAGATTTGGAAATTCTTACTCCTGCTCATTTCCTCATAGGAACTCAATTGACTACTATTCCAGAACCTGACCTTAGTCACATAAAACTGAACAGATTAGATCGCTTTCAATTAATTCAACGAAGAAACCAAGAACTTTGGAAACGTTGGAAGGAAGAATTCGTAACTTCGCTCCAACGCAGGTCAAAATGGAACAAACCATCTGAAAACCTAAAAACCGGAGACATGGTTATCATCCTTGAGGACAATCAAACTCCAATGGAATGGAAAATTGGAAGAATCAAAAGCGTTAATACAGGAAAAGACGGACTTGTAAGAGTAGTCACACTCGAGACAGCAGGGGATTACAAGAAAGTCAAAGGGAAATTACAGAAAACAGTGAAGGAATTTACACGTCCCATCGCCAAAGTAGCTAAGCTACCAACAGAAGTCGAAGAGAGCCAGCAGCCGGACAAAGAAGACAAACCACCTGACTCACAGTTGCCAATTACTTACGCACAAAAGGTGAAACAGTTGACTTCCGGACAATGGATTCAATCTCTATTGGTATTCGCTGCTCTAAATCATTCAGACTAGCAACAGTCATTTCACTCAAACGGAAAAAACTCAAAATGTGCCAGAAATCTGTCCCTTTAACAACAACAAACACTCTTTATTCTCTCAGCAATGGGCGCACATACTTAATGTAGCATCAAGCTATGGATACAGATTCTGGATTTCATTTTATCTCAATTACAGGACTTGGATTTACCTACAATTCTCATGGACTAAAATTCACATGCATCATTACATTCATCCTTCTTATTTCTTTAACCGCATCAGAGCAATAATTAGAAACGGGTCTAACTGATGTTCACTCAGCATCTCTCCTACTCTCGCATTTAAATTATTTGTATGTATACTAATTGTTGATGTTTTGTTGGTCTTTTTGCAGTCGACCAACGTGTGGGAGAATGAACGGCGATATACCTATACCGCATGGCGATATATTTATACCGCATTCTACAGCAAAATAATACTTTATTATTTCACTATTCACTACACTGTATAATGTAATACATAAACGTAAATTCAATTTATTGTCACTTTTTCCTCATGACAAATGTTTAATATTATGTCATACTTTCCTTATGACAATTATCCTCTGACTCAAGGAGGAAAACATCAGTAAATAATTCTATTATTCACATTCTATTCGACGTGGACATGGAGCTGAACGACCTAAATTATAATATTGAATTTACTTCCGCCACTCCTTTAATTCCAGTCTTTTCTATCACAACACACATAATATAATATAATATCCTATTTTCCTCCCCAAATTCTATCACACACAGAATATTGGCAAATAATATATTATGGCATTCTCTAAATAAAAAACTAACACTTGTTCATTAGATTTTGACTAGTTAACAGGTACTAGCAAAATTACACTAAAAAAACACAGCGCTCCCAAACTTTTATTACACACATCATAAAAGTCTACTCACTCATTTACTCACTACTGATACTTTACTCATCCTATATAATTAAGGAAAATTTCAGCGTATTTACTTCAATGAAAGTAGATATCATTTCATCATGTAGAACTTTGTTTTGTAGAAGCTTTGCTTTGACTTCCATTTTGCTTTTTGTTGACTTTATGTTTCTTTTTTCTTGCCTTGCTTGAAACTTGGTTTGAGTTTGATTCATCACTTGTTGCTGAATCTTTAGACACAGTACTTATGTTGGAGTCATATGATGAGTCACGACTAACTACGTTATTAAGCGTAACTTTTTTCTCATAATTGCCTCTTCTTGAATGATGAGTAGTTGTAGAAGAACTGGTACCATTTTCACGCATGCCCTTGGATGTGGCAATATTCTTTGCCAAGGCTTCTAATTTTTCAATAGTAAAATCCAAATGTGGAACCTTCTCATCAGGCAATGATGCGTTGAATTCTGCTAGAGTCCTAGAATCCAGTTGAGATAGAATGTAATCAGTAAATAAGATTTCATCAAGTGTTACTTCTCCCAAGTCGAGTTGCTGAAGTTGAGCTCGTACAGTTCTGTGTTAATCAAGCGAAAGATTCCGTTGTTGGATTGGATTTTCATAGGCTCTCTTTTTGCCATTAGTTTGAGTGAGGCAGTAGCAGATTGTCTTGGGCTGTGGTACCGAGCTTCAAGTCTTCTCCAAGCTATTGGCCAATTTTCATTCGTAATTGCCAGGTCCTGTATGTTTTGCATAGATTCACTATCCTGAAGAGCATCACGTAAAAGTCGAAGTTTGTCAACTGGAGCATACTGAGTTGGATCTATGACAAGTGAAGTAAATTGAGACTTAAATGTAGGCCATAGGCTATAACTACCATCAAATGTAGGTAGGCTCAATTTTAGAGTCTTCATTTTTGTCTCAGTCCTTACAACTGTTATTTGTTCAATAATAACACTTAAGTGTTCTCGTGCTCTGTTGTAAGCTTGATCCAGGTTTTCATGAGTCCTTAATGCATCAGTGAGTTGAGTAATTGCTGCAACAGTGTTGTCTTGAGAAGCTGGTGCATCAATGTGGTGCTGATAACAACTTAATCGCTGAGCAGCTATTTCTGGAGACAAGTTTTTCAAATCTTGATTATACATTTCTGCCAAATGCGTAGTTAGCAGAACAGGCGCGGTGGCTGCTGTAGTGTTAGCTTGATAATTTGTGACCAAACCATTATGAAGATCCAATTTTATTTGAATGTTGCAAACTCTATCTATGAGCGCATTATGCCTTTGCACATGTAATTGCGCCATGTTGATTGGAGGATCGTCGCCTTTTCCACCTCCTCCTGCTGGAGGTGTTGGTTGTTGTGGAGGATCTTCTTCCTGTCGTTCCTCCTCGTCGTCACTTTGTGTTGGTGTAGGATGATAGTTGTCCTCGTTCTCGGAATTCTCAGCCTCTCTTCCCTGTGAAGAGCCTCTAGAATTAGCCTCTCTTTCCTGTGAGGAACCTCTAGAATTTTGGTTACTACCCTCCTCTCCTTCGTCTGAACTATCGCCGCTTGATGGTTCAGAAGGATTCTGAGTTTTGTTTTGAGTCTCGTTCTGAGTTTTAGCTTCACTTACTAGTGTAGTGTTATTAGCTGATGCGAATGTCTCGTCTGCAAATGTCTCCTCTATGGCTGGAGTAGTATTTGCTTTTCTTTGCTTTAATTCGTCAAATGTAGGTATTTCTGGTACTGCGTACTTGCTCGCAGAGAAGTATGTAATCTCTTTTGTAGGGGCTTCTAAATCTTTAGAAGTATGAGCAGTAGGTAATATCGGAGTGTCTACTGTATGTATATACGATTCGGGTGCTGACTCAAGTGTCTGAATAATTTGTTCAAATGACGAAATATTTAAGTCAGGAACCTGTTCTAGAAATTTCGCACGAAAATATAAGTAAGTATAGCCATATGATATTGGATTACTAGTATATGGTACTTGAGCTGTATATGCTTCGTATATTTGATGCTCTTTTAGCTTTCCTAAATACGGCACTATATCGAAGTCAACTCGAAACCTGTTAGTAACCTCTTTTACGACTTCTTCAAATTTTTGTTTAGCTAGCCTATGAGCCCTCTCTACTTCAGTTATTGATGATACTGAAGAAAGTCGTCGTCGACTAGCTGTAGAAGGTGATGCAGGATTATGTAGGCTAATATCTGCAGGCCTTGATACTGAAGCTTCTTCAGTATTATGTGAGTATAGTTCTAATCTTTCAGGTCCAGATGGAACTCTATCTCTTTGAGTCCCTCTGGCTTTATACTCAAGAGGATGCTGTTATACTTGTGGAGAGCGTTCTCCTGCTTTGTCTGTATTACTTCTTAGACTTCTAAGAATTGGGTTACTTCCTGGTAACATAATACATGATTCATATTGTTTTTATGAATGTATGCTTGATGAGTCACCTATGTAGAACGAGGTGTGGCTAGCTATATCCTGTAGTACTCAATGATGTGTGTAATTGAGAAAGCTATACTGAATGAGTCACCTATTTTAAACTAGGTGTGGCTATTATATCCTGTAGTACTCAATGATGTGTGTAATTGAGAGAGCCTTGTAATAGTTCACAAAATTATTGACTATCTAATTTAATTATAAACCTAAAATATTGTGATGTATTTATTAAAATGTGATAATATGAACTTATAGTTATTCTAAACTTAATTAATAATGAGCTTACGTCACCCAAGCTATGTAGAGTTTCGTAATGAGCTTACGTTACCCGAGCTATGTAGGGTGGCCTATGTAAAGACCTAGACTATGAGTAAGCTTTCCGTTATTCTCTGACTTGAATTACCGCCTGTAGGTATGTACGCCTATGTATAGACTTTGTTTCCTGTTATTGTTATATAGTATTGTGTGCAGACACGGCAGAAATGTATGCTATGTGCGATAGACCCTGTAATATGATATGACTATGCTGTCATGCGATATCCTGCTATATCATGAAGTTTGCCCTTCTATCATAAATTGTAACTATACCTATATATTATGAATTATTTTATATATATGACCTAACTATGCGCAATTTCTTAAATAAGGATATAACGAATGTACTTTTGTACATAGAGGGTAGGAAATGGTATAGGTGCAAAAGGATATATCTGGACTGAGTACCTTCAAGAATCAATTCCCTACCAGTTTCTCGGTAAACATTTTCTATGACTCGGTAAAATGAGACACAAAATATTTTAGGATAGGAAAATATTGAAATTCGCAACAATTCTAGGTATTTTCAATTTATGCAATCACATATGGCCGTACGCAATGCAAAATGAAAGATGTAGGTTACTTGAAATTGTACATACCGTGTTTTAGTCGATACCGAAATTTAAGCTATAACCTGGATTCGCGTCCGACTCCAAGCCAAAATCTCTTTTAATATTAGTCCTCCCTTGGTGCTGTTTACATTAGTCCAGAAATATTCGTCCCTTCACTTCCTCATGGGATGGGATGGGATGGGCCGCAGCTTACTTCCTTGTGGAATGGGCCGGAAAGTATTTTTAAAGGCTTCTGCTTCAGAATTTCCACGTTATTTTGAAAATTCCCTCAGTTGGCCCTCTCTCTGGTTGCTCGATCTTTGTTGTTTTCTACTCGTTCCAGGAACTTATTAATGTACAATGTATATATCTCGTACACACGCACAGAGTGAGAGTTGATGTGAGCACTAAAACTTATGAAATATACTGTTTACAGCGTACGTTTATAGTATATGTAATGTTTTTAAATTTTTTAAAACTGTTTTTAAGTGCACTGAATTTATAGTCTCTGTCCTCAGTAGCACTTTGAAAGTAATTAAATGAAGTAAACACTTGAAACACAGGATCTCCCACACCAAAAATAACTTTTTTGAATATGTAGATTGAAGTAGCAAAAGAAACCACTTGAAACTGAAATGCTCAAAATGGGCCCAAAATTGCCTAAAACTGGGTGTTTAGAACTATTTTGAAATCGTTACTAAATATAGACCCGGTTTAGATAAATCGGGGAGCCAGATGAAATGATATCTACTTTCATTGAAGTAAATACGCTGAAATTTTCCTTAATTATATAGGATGAGTAAAGTATCAGTAGTGAGTAAATGAGTGAGTAGACTTTTATGATGTGTGTAATAAAAGTTTGGGAGCGCTGTGTTTTTTTAGTGTAATTTTGCTCGTACCTGTTAACTAGTCAAAATCTAATGAACAAGTGTTAGTTTTTTATTTAGAGAATGCCATAATATATTATTTGCCAATATTCTGTGTGTGATAGAATTTGGGGAGGAAAATAGGATATTATATTATATTATGTGTGTTGTGATAGAAAAGACTGGAATTAAAGGAGTGGCGGAAGTAAATTCAATATTATAATTTAGGTCGTTCAGCTCCATGTCCACGTCGAATAGAATGTGAATAATAGAATTATTTACTGATGTTTTCCTCCTTGAGTCAGAGGATAATTGTCATAAGGAAAGTATGACATAATATTAAACATTTGTCATGAGGAAAAAGTGACAATAAATTGAATTTACGTTTATGTATTACATTATACAGTGTAGTGAATAGTGAAATAATAAAGTATTATTTTGCTGTAGAATGCGGTATAAATATATCGCCATGCGGTATAGGTATATCGCCGTTCACTTGTGTTTGTACGCATGAGGGTTGTACTTATTCTTCATACCGAGCAGTGAGTTTAGTAAGCCACCAATTAGTCCATTTAAATCGGAAACTATTTAAGTGCAATTTGTGTGAAAAGTGTTTTAGAAGAGGTTTAGAACTTAATTGTCATATTCGTACTCATACAGGAGAAAAGCCTTATAAGTGTTTATTTAAAGATTGTGAGTATTCCTGTACCACTGCAAGTGGTTTACAAACACATTTTCGTAGGCACTCAGGTGAAAAACCTTTCCGTTGTTCGTTTGAAGCGTGTGAATATTCTTCTAGAGGGGCATGTCTTTTAAAACGACACATGAAGACGCATAAGGATGAAAACATTTACACGTGTTCATTTAAAAAGTGCAAGTATTCGTCCATTCATGCAATTGATTTCAAGAGCCATACTAATCGGGTACATATTCAAAATAAACGTCATGTCTGTCAATCCTGTGAATACCGGTCCGAGACCGCAGCTGAATTGAAAAGGCATATTGCAAATAAACATCAAAAAGCTCTTCGAGCTTCTATTAAACGTTCTCGTCTCAAATTATCAAACTCCAGCTCACTGATCCAAATTGAGTCGACAGATTCTGTTCCACTTTTAAAACTGATCAAAGGCTTTGAAACCAATGAAGATCCTAAGCTAATTGTTCGTACTTTCCCTTTCGTTCGACTTACCAGACTTAAATCTGACAACTTTAGTTACAGCAAGAACATTCCAGCGACCAGCGCAATACATCTGGAAGCTCCCCGTGATCCGATAAAAAAAACAAAATCGAGACCTGGCAACAGTTCAAGCGCAGAGGACGACTCTAAACTGCGAATTCCTACTGTTGTCGTACTTCAAAGATTGCAAGTCAATTACGACAGTGACAATGACTTTGTCGGTGACTTCAACACAGGGCAGTGGAACAACTCAAGACGGAACTTCACAACAGGGTACAACAGCATTTTCATGCAAAGTTTGTGGCAAACAGGGACATTCACTTCATGCATGTCAAAAATTGCTAAACCTAACCTTGCAACAAAGAAGAGATTGGGTTCGAGACAATAAAAAATGCTACAATTGTTTAGGAAGCCACCACGTCAAGGACTGTCCTTCAAAGCGTACTTGTCTTCTTTGCAAAAATAAGCATCATACACTTCTACATCAACATACTCCAACGGCGAATGCTGTGCAAGCTCAACATATTCAACACAACTTGCCACAGATTCAACACTCTCAGTCAACCAAAACATTTGGCGTTCTTCCTACAGCAGAGGTCGATGTTATCCACAACGGGCAAAGAACTTTAACTAGAGTTCTCTTGGATACTGGAGCTGGTAGTAATTTCATTACGCAAAAATTAATGACATACCTAGGTCTACCAGTCAAACCCTCTAAGCAAAAATTCATAGTAGCAGGTGGTAAGAATTTACCATGTCGTGGATTAACAACGCTTCAAATACAATCAAAATACGACAACAGTCAAACAATAGACGTTGAAGTTTACATTCTTGATGAAATCACATCCAAAATTCCTTGCAGACGAATAAAATCAAAACAATGGGTACACTTAAAAGGCGTGCAACTTGCTGACAACAAGTTTCATACACCAGGACCTATTGACATTTTGTTGGGAGCTGCAATAGTTGACAAAATTTGGAAAGCTCAAAAAATTACTGGGGTCCCTGGAACTCCTAGCGGATATTTTACCACACTAGGAATCGTTGTCATGGGATGTACTACAGACATTTCAGGACAAGGTCAGGTGAACGCAAATACAATTACTCCTGAAGCATTTGACATGGAAAAATTCTGGGTACTCGAAGAACTACCATTTGAGAAAATTCTGACAAAAGACGAACAGGAATGCGAAGCACATTATCGCAAGAATACTATTCGTTTACCTTCTGGAAGATACCAAGTAAGATGGCCTTTTAAACAAAATGAACCTCAACTTGGAGATTCAACAGCAATGGCATTTCGGCGATGGCAGTCAGTTGAACGAAAACTGCTTCGAAATCCTGAAATGTATGCAGCGTACAATGCTCAACTGGATGACTACCTAGCAAAAGATGAAATGGAACTTGTTCCCAAACATGAAATAGGCAAAAAACCATTCTACATTCTACCTCATCATCCAGTTTTCAAGGAATCCAGCACAACTACAAAGCTACGGATTGTTTTTGACGCTTCAGCAGACACAGACAACAACAAATCTCTCAACGATACTATGCACACTGGACCGGTTGTGCAATCTGAGATGTTTGACTTACTTCTCGGCTTCAGATTGAAAGATTACGCGATATCTTCTGACCTGGAGCAAATGTACAGACAGATACGAATAGCTCCTGATGAATGGAACTACAACCAAATCTTTTGGCGACGCAGCCCAGATGAACCAGTCAAGCTCTACCGTTTAAAAACCGTTTCCTTTGGAGTGCGGAGTAGCCCGTATCTTGCTTGTAGTACAGTCAACAGATTAGCTGACGACAGTGTAAACAGGTACCCAATAGCTGCAACAATCCTCAAGAAAAAACTCTTCATGGATAACTTGCTACATAGTCTGGAGGATCTTGAAAAAGGATTACAATTGCAACAGGACTTAATCGCGCTATGCAAAGAAGGCGGATTTAATCTTCGAAAGTGGAGTTCCAATTCAACAAAACTTTTGGAACACTTACCTACTGAATTTTGCGCCACTCAACTACCTCTGTCATTCGATAAGACAGACACAATCAAGACACTTGGATTGATTTGGCATCCAGGAAGTGATCATTTAACTTTCAAGGTTCACCTGGACATGTCTAAGGTTCCGACAAAACGAACCATTTTTTCAGATATTTCAAAAATCTACGATCCTCTTGGCATTTTAAATCCTACTATAGTTCAAGCCAATATCATAATGCAAAAAATTTGGACTCTTAAGTTGGACTGGGATGAAAAATTACCTGAAGAAATCGTTGCATTGTGGATAAATTATGCTACTAATTTGCCATCCTTGCAGAAACTAACAATTCCTCGTTCTTTACGACATCGTGACGTTGGTGATTTTCAAATACATGGATTCTCCGATGCCTCTGAGAAGGCATATGCAGCGGCAATCTATTTAAGAGGCAAGATTATTTCAAAAATCTTCTGCAACTTGATAGTTTCAAAATCACGCGTGGCTCCAATGAAAACAGTCACCATACCGAGACTCGAATTACTCGGTGCCGTATTAATGATCAAATTACTTCATCATGTCAAAAGAAGTTGGGAACTTATGGAGATGCCTATGCACCTCTGGACAGACAGCACAGTTTGTCTTAACTGGATTAATTCTCCTGCAAGCCGATGGAAGCAGTTTGTGGGCAATCGTGTACAAAAAATTCAAGGTTTATCCCAAATTTCAGACTAGCATCATGTTATTTCAGCTGACAATCCAGCGGACTGTGCGTCAAGAGGAGTCAATCCTGAAGATTTAGGAGCCCACTCACTTTGGTGGCACGGCCCAGCGTGGCTGACAGCTGAAAACTATGAAATTCCAATTTTTAATCCTAATCCCAAAATGGTTGATGAGGAAAAGAAGCCAACGTCAGTGCTACTCATCTCGCAAGAAGATGCACTATCCCTATTGGATCGACTCACTTGCATTTCATCTTGGAAAAAAGCAGTTCGAGTCACCACACTGGTATTGAGAATCCGGGACAAGCGAAGTTTCAAAGGTGCAGCAGTCGCACTTCTGTCACCCCAGGATCTTAGTAAAGCTGAAAAAACACTCGTATTATGGATCCAGAGACACGCGTACCACTCAGAGATTGCTGATGTTAGCAATAAACGTCCACTTAGTGATCGGCGTTTTAAGACATTATGCTTATTTCTAGACCCCAAAGGGATTCTACGTGTGGAAGAGAGGCTTGAAAACTCGAACCTACCGTTTGATACAAAGCATCCGGCTATCATTCCTGGAGGTCACCCATTGATTCGAGCAATGATTTTATATCATCATTACCGTCTCGCACATGCCGGTAAACAAACAGTTCATACTTACATTCGTCAACAATATTGGATACCCAACGGGACGAAATACATCAAGTCAGTATTGGACAAATGCCTTATTTGTTTTCGACACCGAGCTAAAGCAGCAACACAACTGATGGGTCAACTACCAGCAGTCAGGATTACTGAAGCCCGACCATTTCTACACACTGGAGTGGACATGGCAGGTCCATACTTATTAAAGGCACAGATTGGAAGAGGCGCAGCCAGGTACAAGGTCTGGATTGCACTTTTCACTTGCTTCACTTCTCGCGCCGTACACTTAGAATTAGTGTCCGACATGTCGTATGAGAGATTTCTACTAGCATTAGGAAATTTTATCTCAAGACGAGAAAGACCCGCAGTAATGTACAGCGATAATGGAACAAACTTTGTTGGAGCAAATAACGCACTCATAAATAACTCCAGTACTCTAAAGGCTATCCAAGAAGTCACAGAGAAAATATTACCAGATATATCCATGGAAACAATTGAGTGGAAATTTAATCCACCAAGAGCCCCACATATGGGAGGAGTCTGGGAATCAATAGTCAAGTTGATCAAGACATATCTACATAAGATATTGACTCATGATACTTACACATGGGAAGAATTCATGACAATATTAGTCTTTATTGAAGCTATGGTCAACTCGAGACCTCTCTCTCCAGCATCCAATGATCCTACAGATTTGGAAATTCTTACCCCTGCTCATTTCCTCATAGGAACTCAATTGACTACTATTCCAGAACCTGACCTTAGTCACATAAAACTGAACAGATTAGATCGCTTTCAATTAATTCAACGAAGAAACCAAGAACTTTGGAAACGTTGGAAGGAAGAATTCGTAACTTCGCTCCAACGCAGGTCAAAATGGAACAAACCATCTGAAAACCTAAAAACCGGAGACATGGTTATCATCCTTGAGGACAATCAAACTCCAATGGAATGGAAAATTGGAAGAATCAAAAGCGTTAATACAGGAAAAGACGGACTTGTAAGAGTAGTCACACTCGAGACAGCAGGGGATTACAAGAAAGTCAAAGGGAAATTACAGAAAACAGTGAAGGAATTTACACGTCCCATCGCCAAAGTAGCTAAGCTACCAACAGAAGTCGAAGAGAGCCAGCAGCCGGACAAAGAAGACAAACCACCTGACTCACAGTTGCCAATTACTTACGCACAAAAGGTGAAACAGTTGACTTCCGGACAATGGATTCAATCTCTATTGGTATTCGCTGCTCTAAATCATTCAGACTAGCAACAGTCATTTCACTCAAACGGAAAAAACTCAAAATGTGCCAGAAATCTGTCCCTTTAACAACAACAAACACTCTTTATTCTCTCAGCAATGGGCGCACATACTTAATGTAGCATCAAGCTATGGATACAGATTCTGGATTTCATTTTATCTCAATTACAGGACTTGGATTTACCTACAATTCTCATGGACTAAAATTCACATGCATCATTACATTCATCCTTCTTATTTCTTTAACCGCATCAGAGCAATAATTAGAAACGGGTCTAACTGATGTTCACTCAGCATCTCTCCTACTCTCGCATTTAAATTATTTGTATGTATACTAATTGTTGATGTTTTGTTGGTCTTTTTGCAGTCGACCAACGTGTGGGAGAATGAACGGCGATATACCTATACCGCATGGCGATATATTTATACCGCATTCTACAGCAAAATAATACTTTATTATTCCACTATTCACTACACTGTATAATGTAATACATAAACGTAAATTCAATTTATTGTCACTTTTTCCTCATGACAAATGTTTAATATTATGTCATACTTTCCTTATGACAATTATCCTCTGACTCAAGGAGGAAAACATCAGTAAATAATTCTATTATTCACATTCTATTCGACGTGGACATGGAGCTGAACGACCTAAATTATAATATTGAATTTACTTCCGCCACTCCTTTAATTCCAGTCTTTTCTATCACAACACACATAATATAATATAATATCCTATTTTCCTTCCCAAATTCTATCACACACAGAATATTGGCAAATAATATATTATGGCATTCTCTAAATAAAAAACTAACACTTGTTCATTAGATTTTGACTAGTTAACAGGTACTAGCAAAATTACACTAAAAAAACACAGCGCTCCCAAACTTTTATTACACACATCATAAAAGTCTACTCACTCATTTACTCACTACTGATACTTTACTCATCCTATATAATTAAGGAAAATTTCAGCGTATTTACTTCAATGAAAGTAGATATCATTTCATCATGTAGAACTTTGTTTTGTAGAAGCTTTGCTTTGACTTTCATTTTGCTTTTTGTTGACTTTATGTTTCTTTTTTCTTGCCTTGCTTGAAACTTGGTTTGAGTTTGATTCATCACTTGTTGCTGAATCTTTAGACACAGTACTTATGTTGGAGTCATATGATGAGTCACGACTAACTACGTTATTAAGCGTAACTTTTTTCTCATAATTGCCTCTTCTTGAATAATGAGTAGTTGTAGAAGAACTGGTACCATTTTCACGCATGCCCTTGGATGTGGCAATATTCTTTGCCAAGGCTTCTAATTTTTCAATAGTAAAATCCAAATGTGGAACCTTCTCATCAGGCAATGATGCGTTGAATTCTGCTAGAGTCCTAGAATCCAGTTGAGATAGAATGTAATCAGTAAATAAGATTTCATCAAGTGTTACTTCTCCCAAGTCGAGTTGCTGAAGTTGAGCTCGTACAGTTCTGTGTTAATCAAGCGAAAGATTCCGTTGTTGGATTGGATTTTCATAGGCTCTCTTTTTGCCATTAGTTTGAGTGAGGCAGTAGCAGATTGTCTTGGGCTGTGGTACCGAGCTTCAAGTCTTCTCCAAGCTATTGGCCAATTTTTATTCGTAATTGCCAGGTCCTGTATGTTTTGCATAGATTCACTATCCTGAAGAGCATCACGTAAAAGTCGAAGTTTGTCAACTGGAGCATACTGAGTTGGATCTATGACAAGTGAAGTAAATTGAGACTTAAATGTAGGCCATAGGCTATAACTACCATCAAATGTAGGTAGGCTCAATTTTAGAGTCTTCATTTTTGTCTCAGTCCTTACAACTGTTATTTGTTCAATAATAACACTTAAGTGTTCTCGTGCTCTGTTGTAAGCTTGATCCAGGTTTTCATGAGTCCTTAATGCATCAGTGAGTTGAGTAATTGCTGCAACAGTGTTGTCTTGAGAAGCTGGTGCATCAATGTGGTGCTGATAACAACTTAATCGCTGAGCAGCTATTTCTGGAGACAAGTTTTTCAAATCTTGATTATACATTTCTGCCAAATGCGTAGTTAGCAGAACAGGCGCGGTGGCTGCTGTAGTGTTAGCTTGATAATTTGTGACCAAACCATTATGAAGATCCAATTTTATTTGAATGTTGCAAACTCTATCTATGAGCGCATTATGCCTTTGCACATGTAATTGCGCCATGTTGATTGGAGGATCGTCGCCTTTTCCACCTCCTCCTGCTGGAGGTGTTGGTTGTTGTGGAGGATCTTCTTCCTGTCGTTCCTCCTCGTCGTCACTTTGTGTTGGTGTAGGATGATAGTTGTCCTCGTTCTCGGAATTCTCAGCCTCTCTTCCCTGTGAAGAGCCTCTAGAATTAGCCTCTCTTTCCTGTGAGGAACCTCTAGAATTTTGGTTACTACCCTCCTCTCCTTCGTCTGAACTATCGCCGCTTGATGGTTCAGAAGGATTCTGAGTTTTGTTTTGAGTCTCGTTCTGAGTTTTAGCTTCACTTACTAGTGTAGTGTTATTAGCTGATGCGAATGTCTCGTCTGCAAATGTCTCCTCTATGGCTGGAGTAGTATTTGCTTTTCTTTGCTTTAATTCGTCAAATGTAGGTATTTCTGGTACTGCGTACTTGCTCGCAGAGAAGTATGTAATCTCTTTTGTAGGGGCTTCTAAATCTTTAGAAGTATGAGCAGTAGGTAATATCGGAGTGTCTACTGTATGTATATACGATTCGGGTGCTGACTCAAGTGTCTGAATAATTTGTTCAAATGACGAAATATTTAAGTCAGGAACCTGTTCTAGAAATTTCGCACGAAAATATAAGTAAGTATAGCCATATGATATTGGATTACTAGTATATGGTACTTGAGCTGTATATGCTTCGTATATTTGATGCTCTTTTAGCTTTCCTAAATACGGCACTATATCGAAGTCAACTCGAAACCTGTTAGTAACCTCTTTTACGACTTCTTCAAATTTTTGTTTAGCTAGCCTATGAGCCCTCTCTACTTCAGTTATTGATGATACTGAAGAAAGTCGTCGTCGACTAGCTGTAGAAGGTGATGCAGGATTATGTAGGCTAATATCTGCAGGCCTTGATACTGAAGCTTCTTCAGTATTATGTGAGTATAGTTCTAATCTTTCAGGTCCAGATGGAACTCTATCTTTTTGAGTCCCTCTGGCTTTATACTCAAGAGGATGCTGTAATACTTGTGGAGAGCGTTCTCCTGCTTTGTCTGTATTACTTCTTAGACTTCTAAGAATTGGGTTACTTCCTGGTAACATAATACATGATTCATATTGTTTTTATGAATGTATGCTTGATGAGTCACCTATGTAGAACGAGGTGTGGCTAGCTATATCCTGTAGTACTCAATGATGTGTGTAATTGAGAAAGCTATACTGAATGAGTCACCTATTTTAAACTAGGTGTGGCTATTATATCCTGTAGTACTCAATGATGTGTGTAATTGAGAGAGCCTTGTAATAGTTCACAAAATTATTGACTATCTAATTTAATTATAAACCTAAAATATTGTGATGTATTTATTAAAATGTGATAATATGAACTTATAGTTATTCTAAACTTAATTAATAATGAGCTTACGTCACCCAAGCTATGTAGAGTTTCGTAATGAGCTTACGTTACCCGAGCTATGTAGGGTGGCCTATGTAAAGACCTAGACTATGAGTAAGCTTTCCGTTATTCTCTGACTTGAATTACCGCCTGTAGGTATGTACGCCTATGTATAGACTTTGTTTCCTGTTATTGTTATATAGTATTGTGTGCAGACACGGCAGAAATGTATGCTATGTGCGATAGACCCTGTAATATGATATGACTATGCTGTCATGCGATATCCTGCTATATCATGAAGTTTGCCCTTCTATCATAAATTGTAACTATACCTATATATTATGAATTATTTTATATATATGACCTAACTATGCGCAATTTCTTAAATAAGGATATAACGAATGTACTTTTGTACATAGAGGGTAGGAAATGGTATAGGTGCAAAAGGATATATCTGGACTGAGTACCTTCAAGAATCAATTCCCTACCAGTTTCTCGGTAAACATTTTCTATGACTCGGTAAAATGAGACACAAAATATTTTAGGATAGGAAAATATTGAAATTCGCAACAATTCTAGGTATTTTCAATTTATGCAATCACATATGGCCGTACGCAATGCAAAATGAAAGATGTAGGTTACTTGAAATTGTACATACCGTGTTTTAGTCGATACCGAAATTTAAGCTATAACCTGGATTCGCGTCCGACTCCAAGCCAAAATCTCTTTTAATATTAGTCCTCCCTTGGTGCTGTTTACATTAGTCCAGAAATATTCGTCCCTTCACTTCCTCATGGGATGGGATGGGATGGGCCGCAGCTTACTTCCTTGTGGAATGGGCCGGAAAGTATTTTTAAAGGCTTCTGCTTCAGAATTTCCACGTTATTTTGAAAATTCCCTCACAAGGGAACATACCTTACTTGAAACTACAGAATGAAGCGAAACTACCCGGAACGTATACTACCCATATGAGTGACCTCTGCTTGTATAGTCGTTCGACTGCAAAATTCGTTGTTCGGCCGCAAGCGCGCGCGCAATTTCAAAAATATCACTTTTTTCGAATTTCACCGCGCTCGAGCTCCCACAGTTTTTGTACAATTTTCATAAAATTTGAAATACAACATCTTTGTATGATTATCTAAAAAGTAATTTCAGGATTTTTTAAAATTCGAAAATTTTAATTTTTTTCGAAAATTTTTAAAAAATAGGTATTTCTGAGGCCCAAAGTTTTGACTATTTTTTTCAAAAAAATTAAAATTTTCGAATTTTTAAAAATCCTGAAATTACTTTTTAGATAATCATACAAAGATGTTGTATTTCAAATTTTATGAAAATTGTACAAAAACTGTGGGAGCTAGAGCGCGGTAAAATTCGAAAAAATCGATATTTTTGAAATTGCGCGCGCGATTGCGGCCGAACAACGGATTTTGCAGTCGAACGACTATACAAGCAGAGGTCACTTAAATGGGTAGTATACGTTCCGGGTAGTTTCGTTTCATTCTGTAGTTTCAAGTAAGGTATGTTCCCTTGTCAGTTGGCCCTCTCTCTGGTTGCTCGATCTTTGTTGTTTTCTACTCGTTCCAGGAACTTATTAATGTACAATGTATATATCTCGTACACACGCACAGAGTGAGAGTTGATGTGAGCACTAAAACTTATGAAATATACTGTTTACAGCGTACGTTTATAGTATATGTAATGTTTTTAAATTTTTTAAAACTGTTTTTAAGTGCACTGAATTTATAGTCTCTGTCCTCAGTAGCACTTTGAAAGTAATTAAATGAAGTAAACACTTGAAACACAGGATCTCCCACACCAAAAATAACTTTTTTGAATATGTAGATTGAAGTAGCAAAAGAAACCACTTGAAACTGAAATGCTCAAAATGGGCCCAAAATTGCCTAAAACTGGGTGTTTAGAACTATTTTGAAATCGTTACTAAATATAGACCCGGTTTAGATAAATCGGGGAGCCAGATGAAATGATATCTACTTTCATTGAAGTAAATACGCTGAAATTTTCCTTAATTATATAGGATGAGTAAAGTATCAGTAGTGAGTAAATGAGTGAGTAGACTTTTATGATGTGTGTAATAAAAGTTTGGGAGCGCTGTGTTTTTTTAGTGTAATTTTGCTCGTACCTGTTAACTAGTCAAAATCTAATGAACAAGTGTTAGTTTTTTATTTAGAGAATGCCATAATATATTATTTGCCAATATTCTGTGTGTGATAGAATTTGGGGAGGAAAATAGGATATTATATTATATTATGTGTGTTGTGATAGAAAAGACTGGAATTAAAGGAGTGGCGGAAGTAAATTCAATATTATAATTTAGGTCGTTCAGCTCCATGTCCACGTCGAATAGAATGTGAATAATAGAATTATTTACTGATGTTTTCCTCCTTGAGTCAGAGGATAATTGTCATAAGGAAAGTATGACATAATATTAAACATTTGTCATGAGGAAAAAGTGACAATAAATTGAATTTACGTTTATGTATTACATTATACAGTGTAGTGAATAGTGAAATAATAAAGTATTATTTTGCTGTAGAATGCGGTATAGGTATATCGCCGTTCACTTTTGTTTGTACGCATGAGAGTTGTACTTATTCTTCATACCGAGCAGTGAGTTTAGTAAGCCACCAATTAGTCCATTCAAATCGGAAACTATTTAAGTGCAATTTGTGTGGAAAGTGTTTTAGAAGAGGTTTAGAACTTAATTGTCATATTCGTACTCATACAGGAGAAAAGCCTTATAAGTGTTTATTTAAAGATTGTGAGTATTCCTGTACCACTGCAAGTGGTTTACAAACACATTTTCGTAGGCACTCAGGTGAAAAACCTTTCCGTTGTTCGTTTGAAGCGTGTGAATATTCTTCTAGAGGGGCATGTCTTTTAAAACGACACATGAAGACGCATAAGGATGGAAACATTTACACTTGTTCATTTAAAAAGTGCAAGTATTCGTCCATTCATGCAATTGATTTCAAGAGCCATACTAATCGGGTACATATTCGAAATAAACGTCATGTCTGTCAATCCTGTGAATACCGGTCCGAGACCGCAGCTGAATTGAAAAGGCATATTGCAAATAAACATCAAAAAGCTCTTCGAGCTTCTATTAAACGTTCTCGTCTCAAATTATCAAACTCCAGCTCACTGATCCAAATTGAGTCGACAGATTCTGTTCCACTTTCAAAACTGATCAAAGGCTTTGAAACCAATGAAGATCCTAAGCTAATTGTTCGTACTTTCCCTTTCGTTCGACTTACCAGACTTAAATCTGACAACTTTAGTTACAGCAAGAACATTCCAGCGACCAGCGCAATACATCTGGAAGCTCCCCGTGATCCGATACAAAAAACAAAATCGAGACCTGGCAACAGTTCAAGCGCAGAGGACGACTCTAAACTGCGAATTCCTACTGTTGTCGTACTTCAAAGATTGCAAGTCAATTACGACAGTGACAATGACTTTGTCGGTGACAGTTTGAGAGTAAAGGCTGATGGAGCAATTTCAACTGTGCCAAATTGTACCGAAATGAACAATGAACCTCATACAGTACCCAAGCCAATGCTAGAGAACGCATATTTATACACTTGCAGAATCTGTGACTATGAGACGAAGAATTCCAAGGAATACAAATCACATCTCCAGTCGCATCGAGAAAAACGCGAGTTCTTTTGTCCACTCTGTGACTTTGTTGGCTTCAAAAGGAAACTCTTGAAATCTCACTTGCGAAGTCATGGCATCAAGACTCACTATTCATCGAAAAGTTAATTATTTTTAAAGCGACACACAAAGTCATCCTGCTTGTACCTTAAGTGCAAGTGAAGAAGCCCCTTTTGACAATACTTCTGTAAATAGAAACAGTTTTGGATCCCAGAATTAACAGAAATAGAAAATTGAAGTTCAACAAAGTTCCATAAGCAGAATTGCGCACTTTGTCACAAATTGTGTCCAGTTACTGGATATTCGAAAGAAACGGAGTCAATCACTTAAAAACCCGAACCGTGCAAGCCAAACTGAAAAGAAAATATTCATCTAAATCGGCTGTAAAGGAGCACGTTTTTTTCTCGTGTATTTTCTGCAACAAGATATTGAAGAAAGAAATGAAACTTCTAACTAGTAAGTCATCTGCGATACCATACGGGCGAACCCAGACCATCACATTTGCAATAATAATTAACGCATTAGTCATGTAATAGTTTTTAAAGCGAAAAATTAGGAAGCTACAGTGTGTTCTTTTTCAAATAGTTAGGATTATCAATTTTCGTCAAGAATAGAGTAGGTTAAGTTTTATAAGTAATTGTCAGTCGTTGGGTTTGGTTTTTATTAAAAAGGCTGTGGTATAGATTCCATATGGCTGGCTTTATTTCTAAAGGAAATAAGATGTTATTTCTTGTTAAAACTTCAATCTACTGCACGTATTAGCACAACTATAAGCATTGACAGGTATAAATAAATAAGTGAATCAAATAAAATTAATTCATGTTTCGGCAAAATCGGAACAAAATGTATATTGTCACTTTATTTGCGATTTGACTGTTTATTTTTATTGTTAATAGTATCTGCCTGCTTCATATTTAAGCTTTAAGTCTTGGCGTATAGTCATTGGAAATTAGAATGCCAATTAAAGGAAACTCCATCGATGACAAGCTGCTTCGTATTTTCTGTATGCTCAATTAGACCCGTGTATTAAAAATACTAGAATATTATTGCGCCCTGAAAACGCAATGTGATGACCACTAATTACGCAGCATTTTTTTAAACGCGTAATTAGTTTGCTTAGACGTTGATGTCACTAAAATAGTTAGCAATTGTTAGTCCTAAGGTTCTCGCTTATAACTTTAACAATGGTTAAATTTGAAAGCGAGATTCTTAAGGCTAACAATTGTTAACTTTTCTAGTCAAATCGCCGTCTTAGAAACTACGCTATATGCAGGTTGTCGGAGTTTTTCCTCCCGGATATTTTTCTCCCAGTATCAAAATTACATCTTTAAAAACGAGTGTATCCATGTTTCGACGAGAGTGTGTTCTTCCAGGAAATTTACGCATTAGAAGATATTCAGAAAAACATGCGTTGTTGATCAATAATTTCGAACTGAAGAACAAGAACTGAAATGATTCTTGTCCCCATTCTCATGAAATATGGTGATTACTAATTTAGCATTTCATTTAATAAATAGATATTTGTTAGGGAAATTCGACTAAACTTTACAGTGACGTCTTAATTCAGCTAACTTTTTCGGAATCTCGAGAAAGTTTACGTATACATTTTGATGGGTGAAGGAGATATCCAGTCTGAATCCGGTGATTTTGATACTGGGAGGATAGAGTCCTCGATTACGAGTTGGGAGCTAAATGTCCTGGAGGGAATTGCCTATCTCCTTTAAGTACAATACATAATACAACATAAAACCAGAGTTTATATTAATATGTACTACGAACTAATGGCGTAATTTACCCAGCGTGTCTTGTTGTGGAGCTGGTAGTAACTTGCATATTTGCAGGTAGGCCATTAGTGTTACTGTGGCCTGGTTCCATTTTCATCCCCAAGGGAGTTGCATTTTGAGTTGAGAAAACGTTGAGTGAATATGTTACCATAAATTATCTGAATCGGGAAATTCATTAATCAAGAGTACACGAGTACACCCATGAAATCACGATCTAGTAAATCCACTGCGAATTGCAAAATTAATATTATATTAGGTTTGACATTTCATATTATACTCTTACTAGTTAGCTCAGGGCCAAGTCTTCGTTCTGAGCTCGACGAGGGTGGTTGTGTACTTCTCTCTGTCCTGAGTACTATCGGAAGGCCTTTGATTTCCATTTTGGATTTTTTTGGCTTGAATTCCTCTGTTCACGAAGCACCTAGTGGTTGCGGGTTTAGCGTGTCGGAATTTAGTTGTCGATTTTCTCCTATCTTCACCTTGGACAACTTTCGATATTTGAGATAGCGTATATCTACATATCAAAGCTGTTTTGCATACTGTAGAACTAACAAGTAGGAAGATATGTAGCTTCAGTGGAGAGGCAGTGCTTGTCACATTGCTGCTCTACTGAAGCTATTTAGGAGTTGTCACAACGTATTTTCGGGCACGTTGACCCTAGCCAATAGCACTACCGGCAATCGCTAGAATATCTCTCGTATTTTTGTGAATAGTTTTGATTAGCTTCGCTTAATTACATGCAAGTTAGACTATGTGCTGGTATTTCGGGAACTTACATTCCACTAACGACTTCGGCCGTTGATAAATATCAGTACTATGGTCTGATTGAATTGTCAATTCTGAGCAACTCATAGGCATAGTCATAGTCACTTAATAGGTATACGCTTAGAGATTAAATTGAAAGTTTAGTGCGAAAGTTTCTCGTTCTTGCTCACGCATACTTTATAACGAGTAAACATAGCAACTTTCATAAATAAAGACATGTTCATAGTAAAAAAGGATCGTTCTGCAATGGGCCTATCAGTGGCCTGAGCGGCATTCCAGTAGCTTCATATTACTGGATCTCCTTCAAATACAATACAAATAGCTCAGGGCCATGTTATATGAAGTCCACACTAAGGGGGGGCCGCTGTTAGCAAAAATGTTAGAGGTAAAAAATTTTGACCAAGGAGCCCAGGAGGCGGGGGGGGGGCGTAGCTGGTGTGACATCCACATTTATGAACATGGCTTGAGAATCCGCGAAGATTTTAGAAATCGACCAAATTCAGTTTGCTTAAAAATACTTTAAATGTGTGCTCATAGATGGCGCCAGGTCATTATTATGTGGAGTCCACGATTTGGGATGGATGGGTGCACGAAATGTTGACGAAATGTTGACCAGCAAGCCAAGGGACGGAAGAGGGAGCCAAATATCTGAATTTTTGTTTGAACGTCTTATTTACATTGCCCCATCGTAGTTTAATTTTTTTCTGTATTTCATTCCCAATTTTCGTCGCCAATCACAGTCCCGAAGTCTTCGACGAGTGAAGGCATATGCAAAGCAATGAAGTCCGCCTTAAGTATGTAAAACGCCGTTACAAAAAGTTGTTCGTAATTTAGTTTAATTTACGAACGTTTCCGCACAGTTTCCTTAAATGTTAAACAGCATATTATTGGGGTACAATTATAATTTCGTTGTCTCGATCAGCTAATACTTCATATAGTCAGCAGTAAGCAGTTCAGTGGGTCGAACAATCTTTTTTCACTTGGTTATTATTATTTGAATTTGAAGGATGAAGAGTTTTGGCTTTGACACTACAGCTACTACAGCACGCTGACAGCTGATGGAGAATAATCGTGCAAGAATCCAAACGGTAAATTTCAATTTTAAGGTTTTCAGTTTAAGGTCTTCATGTAATTATGAGGCATCTTTCTTTTTAAATTACAGAGTGTAGTGTCTACAGTAGTCTTCACGGCTACAGTCTGCATGGCAATTGGCAGCAGGGAGCCAAAGGATGTTGATTGATCACATCTATCATATTTTAAGCTAGCGGTATATAGGTCTTTCGGACCAATTTGCAATTTTCATTAATGGTCTGGTGACTGGAGAAATTTTGGACCAATGAAAATATGTATAATTGTTTATTCATTGAACCAAATTGTGTTTAATGCTATGCTTAGAATCCAATTAGAGAATATTGAGGTAATATTGATACTTGAATACGCTTTAAAATTGTTGCTTAACTCGTGGTTGACATATAGTATTTTTGAGTCCGCCTCGCTTGTTTTGTTGCATGTTTGCAACAAAAGCTTTAGCTGACAGTGGAAATTCAGTTATTTGGCGATTCACGGCCAGTCCAATGGCCAATCCAAATAACTACATGTGTATTAGCATATCTCTTGAGAAAAGCTGGGAATGTGTATCATATCTGACAATTTGTTTCAGTCGGTGAAATTGAATGTGACAGTAATGTAAGCTGTATATATATATATATAGTGTGTTTGGCGTGAAAGTTCCGTCTCCTTAAAAAATTAAATCTCGACAATTTATTAGTTGATGATCGATACGAGCTTTAAAACGTAAACAGAAGCACATTCATTTATTTGACATTTCAGTGATCCTTTCACCTATTTTTCCGGCAACCGAATGAAGTTTCGGGTTGTCAAGTGGCCATCACTACGAAAGTTGACATTAGCAAAGGATGAAGGGAGCATAGGCACATCAATTGAGTATGGGACAATTTATTTTTAATTCCAGTTTTGTTATGCGATGTTGTAAAATTCATATTTAAATTTTAAAGTTTCAATAAGTTCTTTTGTTTTAAAAAGGGTTGCAGTGACCTGCTGTCCTTTATGTCCGCTACCTCCATTGACTTACAAGCAAAAGAGAAGATCAGTTGCTGTTGATTTATTAAGTGTGCAGTGAAGCATCTTGAGATCACCATGTCAGATTCTTGCAAAGTTCAGAAGCAGTTCAGTTGTAATCGTTGTTCTTATCAAGGCAAAACGAGAGCTCACTTAGGATACCGCAAAATAGTGCATAAAGAGAAAACGTTTCAGTGTCCTCAGTGTTATTTCAAGACTAATCGTAAATATTGCCTTAATTATCATAACATGATTCATTCAGGAGAAAGGCCTTTTGTATGTACGCACAATGGTTGTACTTACTCTTCTTCCCGAGCAGGGAATTTAGTGGCCCATCAGTTAGTCCATTCAAATCTCAAACCATTTAAGTGCAATTTGTGTGGAAAATGTTTTCGAAGGAGTTTAGACCTTAATTGTCATATTCGTTCTCATACAGGAGAAAAGCCCTACAAGTGTTTATTTAAAGATTGTGAATATTCTTTTGCTCAGGCAGGTAATTTACAAAACCATTTTCGTAGGCACACAGGTGAAAAACCTTTCAGTTGTTCGTATGAAGCATGTGAATATTCTTCCAAAGATGCATCCTGTTTAAAACGACACTTGATGACGCATAATGATGGAAGAGTTTACTCTTGTTCATTTAAAAATTGCAAGTATTCGTCGACTATTAAATATTATTTAACGAGTCATTATAATCGGGTACATTTGCGAAATAAACTTTAAATCTGTCAATCCTGTAAATACCGATCCGAGACAGCAGCTGAATTGAAAAGACATATTGCACATAACCATCAAAAAGCTCTACAAACTTCCATCAATCGTCCTCGTCTCAAATCCTTAACATCCAGCTCAGTGATTGAAATCGAATCAACAAATTCTGTTTCACATTCAAAAATGATCAAAAACTCCGAAGTCGATGAAGATAAGCTAATTGTTCGTACGTTTCCGTTCGTTCAACTTACCAGACTTAAATCCTACAATTGCAGTTACAGCAAGAAAATCCCACCAAAAAGTTCAATAATAAACCTTGAAACTTCTCGTGTTCCAGTACAAAAAACAAAACATCGCAATTATTTAAGGGCAGAGGACGACCCTAAACTTCATATTCCTACTCTTGTAGTACTTCGAAGATTGCAAATCAATTACGACAGTGACGATGACTTTAGCGGTGACAGTTCGGGAATACAAGCTGATCGGTCCATTCCAACTGCGTCAGACTATACTGAGGTTAACACTGAACCCAAAAAGCCTCAGACAGGAGCCAAGCCAAAGCCACAGACGCCTTGTTTATGCTCTTGCAAAATCTGTGACTATGAGACGAAGAATTTCAAGGAATATAAATTACATCTCCAGTCGCATCGAGAAAAACGCGAGTTCATTTGTCCACTATGTGAATTTGTTTGCTTCAAAAAGAAGCTCTTGAAATCGCACTTGCGAACGCATGACAATGATTCTTTAGGATCGGACAGTGATTGTTACAGCGACACACAAAGTCATCATGCTCGTGGGTCAATTGCAAGTCAGGAAGCCCTATTTGATAATACTTCGGTTTCGGTAAAAACAAACTGTGTTGGATCGCAGAGCTAACAGAAGAATGAAATTATTGTGTAACAAAATGCAATGAGCAGAATAGCTCACTAGAACACTTAACTTCGAAGGGTGTTCAACTACATGAGATTAAAACGAGACGAAGCCAGTCACTTACAAAGCCGTGCGCCGCAAGCCAAACTGAAAACCTTTCCCTCAATCGTTTAAAAAGAAACACGTTTTGTTCTCTCATGAAATTTTTGCCTTTTGCCACAAGATATTTAAAACGGAAATGGGGCGACTAAATCATCTGCGATACTGTATAGGAGAGCCCAGACCACCACATTTACATTGTTATTAAGCACGTAATTTCATGGATCATGTAGTATTTTTAACACGAAGAATGAGTGTGGGCTACAGCATGTTACTTTTCTAATAGTTATGATTTTATTATTAATTTCCGTAAAGGCTAGGATAGGTTAATAGTTACTTGTCATTTGTGTTTGATTCGTGTTATACCAGTTTTAGAACAGTTTTGATGTGGCTGGTATTCATTTGTAAAGGAAACAGGATAGTTATATATTATTGTTATGATTTCAATGTACTTACTGTAGAGGCAACCGAAAGTGAAGCCTGGCAAGGATAAAGCTGTCATTTGTTTGCATGCAAAATGTATCCTTGCTAGGCTTCACTTTCGGTTGCCTCTACTATACATATTTGCACAACTCTTAAACCATGTACATCTACAGGTATAAATAAACAAACCAAATATGTATTACCGTTTGGGCAGAACTCTGAGCAGCTAATTATAGCAAATTAGCTTTGTTAGACATAAAAGGTATTTAAATAAAATATGTAACCACTGCACGGATGGTGAAACGATAGATAAGCACTGACATTAATTTGTTAAAGCATCATTAGTTCATTCGCTCACGAAATAATGATTAACTTAGCATTTTATTTAATAAGTATTTTTTTAATCAAATGCGACTGTCGTAATTCAGCCCAGCTAATATATTTTTCGCATTCTCGAGAAAGCTTACGAACCCATAAAGGTGGATGGAGGGTGCTCATGTGATATCTAGTTTGATCCCGGTGATTTTGATACTGGGAGGAAAATGTCCTGGGTTAAGAGTTTGGAGGAAAATTTCCGGGGGAGGGGGGAATGATCGGGAGAAAAATGTCCATTTCCCATATGTGTCACAGTTCAGTTTATATTAGAATATTACGAACTAATGGCTCAATTTACCCAGGATATCTTGTTGTGAGTGCTGGTAGTCACTTGCTCACTTTCATAATTTCAGGCAGGCCATTAGTATTACTGTGACCTCGCTTCATTATCATTCCCAAAGACGATGCTTCGTAGATGAGAAAACGTTTAGGAAATTATCATAAATCATCTAAATCTGGAAATTCTGTAATCTTATGAGTAATAACCAAGATTCTGAAAGTTGCTGCTATACTGCCTATACTGGTGAGTCGTAGACGTTGAATGTTGAGGACGAACGAGATCTCAATGACTCACAGAGTTATGAGTACACCCATAAAGTAATAAGTAGTTATATCTTCATTCCGAAATATTTTCGCACTGGCGCGAACTGCAAAATCAAAATGAATCCTTTCCTACTTTCAGTCAGTTCAGTTTTCAGTACTTTCCAGGACTTTCCTTAAGTAATTTATTTATTTTTCTTTAAAATATTTCATTTCTATTTGTGTTTTCTTGTATTTCATTTCCAATTTTTCTTGGTAGTTGCAGTTCCGCAGTCTTGAACGAGTAAAACCCTAAGCAAAGCATTGACGGCAGCCTTTTAAGTGCGTATTGAGCAGTTCCAAGAAGTTGTTCGTAATTTAGTGGAACTGTAATTATTTTACGAACGTTTCTGCAGTTTTTTTAAAATAAACAGCATGGGGGTGTAGAGTTATATTTTTGTTGTACAGTTACACTAGAAATAAAGCCCCCTTGTCTCGGGCCACCAGAAGGATAGAGCAGGCGGGGGGAATGGGCGCAAGGAGATGCCGAAGAAGCAAGGAATACAACCGCATTTTTTTTCTCTGGGTTATTATTTGAATTTGACGGAGGACTAAGAATGTTTTGATTCAAGACTACAGGTACAGCACACTGATTGAGCAGAATAGTTAGTCCAAGAATCTAAACGGTAATTTCAATTTTAAGGTCTGCACGTAATTATGAGACGTTTTTCTTTTTTTCTATTTTAAGCTAGCGCGCTAGCTTAAAATAGAAACACCGCTATAGCGGTGTAAGCCTTTTGGACCAATATACGGCAGTGTAATGAAGAATTTTGTACCAATATGTATAATCAGTAAGCGGACATACTATAAATAAACACCCCTAGGAGGTAGATTTACTTCCCTACAAAAGATTTTAATTAACTCCCTGTGGAGGTACATATATACCCTCGGGGGGTATATTTACATGCATGTATGTATGATTATTGAGAGAATTTGAACCTGAGCGGTTATGTCTCTATTAATCAGTTGCTCTACGATGTGGTCCTTGGTGGGCATGTATGAACATGTCACTCAAGTTCCGTATCGCATATACTTATCTTATCTTTAAACATGGATAGTGTATACTTGCTTACGACCGATTGTCAGCGAGTAGATTATACTCCTCGTCAGGAGATATCATTTCAAGAATTCCTGCAAGCAGAGGGATCGAGCACTGGTAACTCCACTAAATCATCTTGAGCCGCCAAGTCAAGAAGAGAAAGGGATCCGCCAGTACTCAACACCCACCAGCCACAACTCGTAATGCGAAAGTTATTGGGTAGTGACCAAGTGAGAGGCAGTAGGTACCTACATTAAGCCATCCAACATCTCTGTCTCAGACAGTAGAACTGCCACAGATGAATGTACGGAGAGCACCCACTCACCTTAGTTCTCCACAACACCCCGTTTCTTCTTCCCACCCATCAGCCAGGAAAATCACCAACACCAACTCCAATCCTGAGCGTGACTGGCTGGCAAGACTCAGTGGTGTGACCATGCCGTAGCATCGTCAAACCACCAAGCCGGGTTTGGATATATTTACATCCTTGAAGTGCAGGGAAGTTAATATAGATCCCGGGTAGGTAAATCAACACCTCTCATCGCGATAAAAAAATTTAAAATTCAATTACTCACAAGTTTCATCTACGATTTTAAAGTTTCATCTACTAAACATAGAATAGAAAATAGTTTTTACTCTCGAAAATTGTGAAAATTGCGCTCGGTTGTCGGTGAACCTGATCCCTGAATGGTGCAGCGATTGAACACGCGCAGGCGCGATGAAGGTAGTTGATTTACCTACCTGGGGTGTTGATTAACTCCCCAGCCCTCCTGGGATGTAAATATAACTCCACAGGGATTAATTAGAATCTTTTGTAGGGAAGTAAATCTACCTCCTAGGGGTGTTTATTTATAGTATTTCCGCTGACTGATAATTGTTTTTTCATTAAACCAAAATATTGTTAAGGTTATGGTTAGAATTCAATTAGATAATATTGAGGTAATAATTATACTTAAATACGCTGTAAAATCGTTGCTTGCAAAAATTGAAATTATTGTTATTTATTGTTGATTATTGGTAACTTGCAATTCTAAACCAGTGCAAATTAGTGATTCCTTTCAGAAATAAATGATATTTATTAAAAATTAATGTTCGGCTGCAAGGTTAGACACCTATTTTTATTTGAAAGTGGAATCAGTAGGATGGGTCACGTAAATTAAAATAGTGTAATAAAGGTACTTAATATGGCGCAACATGTAAAGTAAGGTGGTTAAAGTGTTACTTATAACTACTTTGGTAAGGTTTTACTATAGTATAGGAGGCTAAAAGGGATATTACTCGATTTTACCAGGAAAACAGAACTCACAGTCAACAGTGCAGGGTTTCCATGCATCGACGGTAGCTCTTAAATGCAGAAACACTTCTGTTGTCAAAGCTAATGTTTTTCTGCTGTAAATTGAGTAATCACTTTAAGGTTGCAATAATAAATTATTTGGTTTTTAAAAGGCGGCAGTAACCAGATGTCCTGTATGTCCGCTACTAGCTAGACATTTGAAGAGAAGATCAGTTGCTGCGGAGCTATTTATTGTGCAGTGAAGTTTCTTAAGATCGCCATGAAAGATTCTTGCGAAGTTCAGAAGCAATTCAGTTGTGACAGTTGTTGGTACAGATGCAAAACAAAAACCCAATTGAGAGACCACAAAAGAGTTCATAAGGAGAAAAAGTTTCAGTGTCAGTGTCCTCAGTGTGATTTCAAAACAAAACATAAATATTATCTTGCTGATCATAATCGTATTCATTCAGGAGAAAGACCTTTTGTTTGTACGCATAAGGGTTGTACTTTTTCTTCTTCCCGAGCACGAGATTTAGTAACCCATCAGTTAATCCATTCAAATCTAAAACCATTTAAGTGCAATTTGTGTGGAAAATGTTTTAGACAGACTTCCCACCTTAATTACCATATTCGAACTCATACAGGAGAAAAGCCCTATCGATGTTTCTTTAAAGATTGTAAACATTCCTCTGCCCGTGCAAGTAATTTAAAAATACATTTTCGCAGACACACAGGTGAAAAACCTTTCTGTTGTTCGTATGAAGCGTGTGAATATTCATCTGCACGAAGATACGATTTGAAACGACACATAATGACTCATAATGATGGAAAAGCTTACCCTTGTTCATTTAAAGAATGCAAATATTCGTCGACTATTAAAGATTGTTTAACGCGTCATTATAATCGGGCACATTTGCCAAATAAACGTCATGTCTGTCAATTGTGTGAATATTGGTCCGAGACCGCCGCTGAACTGAAAAGACATATTGTAAATGACCATCAAAAAGCTCTACGAACTTCTGTCAATCGTCGTGATCTCAAATCCTCGAAATCCAGCTCACTGAACGAAATCGAATCAACAAATTCTATTTCACATTCAAAACTGATTAAAAGCTTCGAAGTCGATGAGGACCCTAAGCTAAATGTTCGTACTTTCGCTTTCGTTCGACTTACCAGACTCAAACCTGACAACTGCAGTTACAGCAAGAACATCGCAGCGACCAGTGCAAGTGCAATAAGCCTTGAAACTTCTCGTGATCCACCACAGAATACAAAATCGGGAACTCGCAATTATTCAAGGGCAGAGGACGACCCTAAACTGCGTATTCCTACTGTTGTAGTTCTCAAGAAATTGCAAGTCAATTACGACGGTGACGATGACTTTATCGGCGACAGTTCGGAAGTACAGGCTGATCTGACCGTTCCAATTCCAACTGTGTCAGACTATACTAATGTTAATACTGAACCCCAAAAACCGCAGACAGGATCCAAGCGAAAGCTGCAGAAGGCTTGTTTATACACTTGTGAAATCTGTGACTATGAGACAAATGAATTCACGAAGTATAAATTCCATCTCCAGTCGCATCGAGAAAAACGCGAGTTCTTTTGTCCACTTTGTGACTTTGTTGGCTTCAAAAGGAAGCTCTTGAAATTTCATTTGCGAACTCATGGCATCATGACTCACGATTCATCGAACAGATTGTAATAGCGACACACAAAATCATCATGCTCGTGTTTCAAGTGCAAGTCGAGAAGCCCCATTTGATAATACTCCAGTATTAGTAAGTTAAGTACAAACTGTTTCGGATCGCAGATCTCAAAGTACTAGAGAAATTGGTGTTCAACAAAATGCAATGGGCATAATAGCTTACTTGGGATGTATTTTGCATGTACCTCTAGGATTTAACCGATTGTTACGAAAACGTCTTCTACTTCCACTAGCCTATAGACTTGAGTGCATTTTGCGCTGTTCGCGCTTAAAAGGCGCGCGCATTTTAAAAAAGTGGTCGAATTTCAAAATCGACAAATACTTATGGGATTTAACATGTGAAAATGAAAAAATACAGGTGAAAAAATACAGGTTCCTTCCTGTGTTTTTATAAATTTTTGGCAAAATCTCAAAAGAACTTCAAAATACCAAAAAAAGTTGCAAAGAGTTGTAATTGTGAATTTAAAGCAAAAACATCACAAAATTCACAAAAGTTCTCAAAAGTGTAAAATGTTCTGTTTACATGTTTTGCAAAAGAGTGAAATGTTATTTTCACATGTTTCTCAAAAGTGTAAAATGTTGTTTACATGTTTGTCAAAAGTTCAAAATGTTTGATTTATGTTTCTCAAAAGTGTAAAATGTTCTATTTACATGTTTCTGAAAAGCGCAAAATGTTCCATTTAGGTGTTTCTCAAAAGTGTAAAATGTTTTATGTACATGTTTTTGAAAAGCGTTTTTGGCTCTACACTGACGATATATTATGTTATTATGTCCGGTTACAGCTCCTAAATCCCAGTTGGATATGAGCACCGATATTACTGTACTAGCATGTGAATGTAAACAAACATTTCCCCTCGGTATGAACGACACGATGTCTGAACACCACCTATGGAGCGTTCCCAAAGGAAGTCAGTTACAATTGCACAGCTGGTGTCTTACGAAGTAATATGAATATTACGGATTGTAGCTTATGTTACTGCTGACCTCTATTGTAGTCCAGGTAGATTATCCTCCTCTTCAGGAGCTTCACTGACGATGTAGCAAATATACTAGCCTTGGTTGCGCGTCGCAAATGTCTGGGTAAAAATTGCCCTAGTGGAAAATGCTTAGATTTCAAAAGTTTAGATGGCAAATGTCTGTACACACTTCCACTAGCCTAATGTGAAGGAGATGTCAAAGCACAAGCAATAACGTTACAAACATTGGCATTTATCAACATTGGCAACATCATCATTTATGGACGGCCCCTTAATGGTACATATCATCGGTAAAGAGTCATTTTGACGTAATTCGAGCCTACAGCTAAAATCATTTTGTGGCAAGTCCATATGGGATTCTTAAAATCACTGTGTCGTAAGTCCGTTCAATTGGCTGCACCAGCAGTTATATTAACTCAATGGACTTGCGACAGAGTGAATTTAGCTGTGAACTGGACTTACACCAGAATGACTCTTCACCGACGATATGTATATTTTTATTTATGCAAGCAAACATGTTGAGTTGAAGGATGCAGTTTTAACATTTGATTTTAATAGATTCCAGCAATCTGGAATCTGGAATCATTTTCACCCGCTGCCGCTTATGAGAAGTTTGCAGAGAAAATCAGTTGCTGTGGATTTATTAATTGTGCAGTGAAGTGTCTTTAAGTCACCATGAAAGATTCTTGCGGAGTTCAAAAGCAATTCAGTTGTGACAGTTGTTGGTACAGCGGCAAAACAAACGCTCTTTTGCGAAGCCACAAAAGAGTCCATATGGAGAAAACGTTCTCAGTGTGGTTTCAAATCTCGATTTAAATATAGCCTTGCTCTTCATAATCGTATCCATTCAGGAGAAACACCTTTTGTTTGTACGCATAAGGGTTGTACTTATTCTTCTTCCCGAGCACGAGATTTAGTAACCCATCAGTTAATCCATTCAAATCTAAAACCATTTAAGTGTAATTTGTGTGGAAAATGTTTTAGAAGGAGTTTAGACCTTAATTACCATCTTCGCACTCATATAGGAGAAAAGCCGTATCGATGTTTCTTTAAAGATTGTAAATACTCCTCTACCTGTTCAGGTAATTTACAAAGACATTTTCGTAGACACACAGGTGAGAAACCTTACCGTTGTTCGTATGAAGCGTGTGAATATTCATCTGTCACAGCAGGCAATTTAAAACAACACATGATATCCCATAAGAAAAAAACAATTTCAAATTCCAAACCAATCAAAAGCGTAGAAATCAATGAAGAAGATCCAAAGCTAATTGTTCTTATACTTTCGTCCGGCTTGTCAGACTTAAATTCAACAACAGTTTCAATGAAAACCTCCCACCCACCAATTCTACGAAATCTCGACTAAATCTTAAAGATTCGTGTGATTCAATACAGAAAACAAAATCGAAGCTTGACCATGGTTCAAGCCTAGAGGACGATCCTAAACTGCGTGTTCCAACTATTGTCGTACTTACGAGATTACAAATCAATTACGACAGTGACAATGACTTTGTCGGTGACACTTTAAAGGTAGACGTTGATCTGACCGAGTCAGAATGTGCTGAAATGAACCCCGACCCTCATACAGTGCCCAAGCAAATGCTAAATAAGGCAGATTTACACATGTGCAAAATCTGTGACTATGAGACGGCGAATTTTAAGGAATATAAATCACATCTCCAGGCGCATCGTGAAAAACGCGAGTTCTTTTGCCCACTCTGTGACTTTGTTTGCTTCAAAAAGAAGCTCTTGAAATCGCACTTGCGAACGCATGACAATGATTCTTCAGGATCGGACAGTAGTGATTGTTACAGCGACACACAAAGTCCTTATGCTCTTGGGTCAATTACAAGCTAAGAAGCCCCATTTGCTAATACTGTACTTCGGTAAATGCAAACAGTTTTGGAACCCATAGTTCACAGAAATAGGAAATTGAAGTTCAACAAAATGCGATAAGCAGAATAGCACACTCTGTCACAAATCGTGTCCAGTTACAAGATATTCGAAAGGATTGGAGTCAATCACTTAAAAACCCGAATCGTGCAAGCCAACTGAAAAGAAAATGTTCATCTTAATCGGCTGACAAGGAGCACGTTTGACTTTCGTGTATTTTTTCCAACAAGATATTTGAGAAAGAAATAAAATTTCTCAATCATCTGCGATACCATACGAGAGAACCCAGACCATTACATTTGCATTATTATTAAGCACATTAGTCATGTCATAGTTTTTAAGGCAAAAAATGAGCAAGTGAGGTACAATTTGTTCCTGTTTTAATAGTTGGGATTAATAATATTCTTCAAGGATAGATTAGGTTATTAATAATTGTCAGTCGTTCGGTTTTGATTATAAAGGCTGTGGTATAGTTTCCATGTGGCTGGTTTTTATTTATTAAAGAAATAAGATGTTATTTGTTGTTAAAATACAATCTACTCATGCACGTATATATAAGCACAACTACATATAAGCATTGACAGGTATAAATAAATAAGTAAATCAAATCAAATGAATTCACGTTTGGGCATTTTTCAAAATCAGGACAAACTGTATTGTCACTTCATTTGCCTTTCTTTTCTTTTGTTAATAGCATATTCTCCATGTTCGAGATAGCTGGTTAGGGCTGTCCAAACCCTGCCCGAGTCCATTTGATTGCATGGATATGAAACTCTTTGGACAGCGCTGCCCAGGTATCTCGACTTTTGACATCGAGAATACGTCTGCTGCATATTTAAATTTTAAGTCAATTTTTCGTATTTTTCAGAAAGTTTACGAATACATTTTAATGGATGGAGGATGATGATCATCGACAACACATCCTCGAACATCCTCGGTCACGAGTTGGGAGCTTTTCCAGGACAAAATTGCCTATCTCCCATATGTTGCAACATAAAATCATAGTGTACTAGTATACTACGAACTAATGGCTTAATTTACCCAGCGTGCCTTGTTGTGGAGCTGGTAGTCACTTGCTCACTTCTCACTTGCATATTTTCAGGTACGTCATCAGTTTTACTGTGGCCTTGGCTCGATTTTGATCCCCAAGGACGTAGCTTCGGAATTGAGAAAACCTAGAGGAAATTTTGCCATACATTTTTTGAATATGGAAATCTTATGAATAATAGCCATGATTGATTAGGATGCTGTATGGAGGATTGAGAACGAGATTACATTGACTTACAGAGTATTGAGTACACTCATAAAATCACGAGCAAGTAAATCCACTGCGAATTGCAAAATTAATATTAAAGTTTGACGTTTCATTTATGAGAATCTATGTTCGGCGCCATGTACATATGAAGTCCACACTAGGGGGGGGGGCGCTATTAGCAAAAATGTTAAGTAACTAAATTTTGAACAACGAGCCTAGGGGGGGGGGGCGTAACTGGAACATGACATCCACATATTATATGAGCAGCTCTTTTTCTTCTCATGGTTTTAGAATCCGCGAAATTTTTAGCAATCGACCAAATTCAGTTTGCTTAAAAATACTTTAAACATATGTACTCATAGATGGCGCAACGTCATTATGTGGAGTCCACAATTGGGGATGGATGGGTGCACGAAAAGTTGACAAGCAAGCCAAAGGGAGGGGGGGGGTTCAAAATTTGGATTTTTGTGTGGACATCATATGTGCATGGTTCCGTATAGTTTCATTTGCCTTCTCTGTATTTCATTTCGAATTTTCGTCGCCAGTCACAGTCCTGAAGTCTTCCACGAACAAGTGAAAGCATAATAAGCAAAGCAATGACGTCCTCCTTAAGTACGTAAAACGCAGTTACAAAAAATAGTTTTGTAATTTACTTTAATTTACGAACATTTCTGAGCAGTTTCTTTAATTAGCATTCTGGTATAGTAGGGTTTGCCCTAATGGTGATCACTTCCCTAATGGTGATCAGTAGCCGCGGTTTAAATGCTGCTGAGTTTAAAAATCTGTCTGGTTGATATTGTTTTAGCTTATATTCTCAACTGTCTATGGCCAGTCACACATATTTTTAAATGCAGTAGTATTTGAACAACGGCTACTGATCACCACTAGGGCAAACCCTACTAGTTATAATTTCGTTGTCTCGATCATCTAATGCTTATATAGTCAGCAGTAGCAGTGCAGTGGGTCGAACATTCTTTTTTCACTTGGTTATTATTTGAATTTGAAGGACGAAGAGACGTTTTCGAGAACAGTGGAAATTCAGTCATTTTGCGCTTCAACAGACAGTCGAGTGTCCAACCCAAATACATGTGTGTATAACTATATCTCTTGAGAAAAGTTTGGAATGTGCATCATGCATGACGAGTTTTTCGAGTCGGTGAAATTGAAGGTGACAATAATGTAAGCTGTTGTGTATATATAGTTTGTACAGTTTTCTAAAGTTTAAAATGTTCTATTTTCGCCGTTCTATCTGTTTAAAATGTTGTATAGACATTTTCCACCCTGACATATTCCCCCTATCTGTAACACAGGACTCCCCCCCCCCCGAAGCTCGTATTTAAAATACTATTATTCCCCTTCTGGTTAACTAATGAAGTCAAAAGGTTCAGTTTTTTGCACTGTATTTTTTATTATCACCTTATAACTAAGTGATTAGTATGATGCCGTCAAGCATACGTGAAGAATTTTAGTCGTACTGAAGAAATAGAATAGCACACATATTTGTGCTTGTATGTTTCTAAAAACTATATATAATGTTTAAGAATGTTATTTTGATTTAGCACAGTTTTAGTTGTGTTCACGCGTATTGTTACTATACCTATCTATCTATTTACTTAATTTGCCGGTGTTTTAAAATACTCGACCAATTTTGACGTAGTAGGGGAGTGCGTATGTGTGATCGGGTTCATTTTTTTTCAACTTTGAAAATCTGTAACTTTTTTTGTACTTCCTCCAAATTCACTGTTTGTGTACTCAAATACTAGCCAGTTCATTCTCTATATACCCTTAAAATATCAAACCGATAAACTGAAAATTCGAAGACTTGTACCAAATTGTATGAAATAACTTCGATAATTTTCGAAATTACAAAAATGCTGTTTATGTGATCACCGTGTCCCAAAATGTGATCATGTTAAAATTGCATTAATATTACAGTGAAAGTTAGTGCCTTTTATGTGATCACACTAGAAAACTTTCAGATAAGATGGAAAATGAAAGATAATGCGATATTAGGTTCCATTTATGAGAGTTTAAATAACACTACATGCGTAAAATACAAAATCACATGTTTTGGGGTGGTCTGCAAATGGCGTCACAAAATTAATGACATTTTGTCCCACCACTATTTTATCATTTTAGGGGTTGCCCATAAATGATGTCATCGAAGTTTCTCCATTTCTACGACCCTATGATTACACTGTCATCAACCGAACCATTGTGTAGAATAGATGGATATCTTTAACATACGTTGTCATCAAGATCCTAGCTGACCCACTAACCTTACGCCTGACATCATTTACGGATGATCCCTTACCATTGAGTAAGCGACTATTTTAAAATGGAATGTCATCAGTCATTAATATCTGGCTAGACCAGCTGACCCGAACGATGACATTATTTAATGGCGATTTTTAAGGGGTTACCCATAAATGATGTCCACATCTTGGTGGGTAAAAATAAAATAAACGATAATTCGGCATCTGTAACATGTGATAACAGCAATTGCATAAATTATCGAGGAATTCCTGAACTAGTGGATTTATCTTGAGCAATAATGCTAACGATACACTGAATTTTAATACCCACCCATTTTTCTAATTTGCAAAAAATCAAAATTTGCTGTAAGGGATGGTTCATAAATAATGTCACCCAAATTAAAATTTTATTAGGACCCATTCACCTATATGTCATGATTGTCATGACATCAACATTACTTAAACCGCTATATGTAATATGTCTTCAAAATCTGACTGGACCCACACCCATCCGGACGACATCATTTATGGACGATCCCTAATGATGTAAAACAGCATTGTCAACTTATTTTAATAAGCTGTTTGATAAACTGAGTTGATTCGATGCTTTTAGCCATCTGCAGCTCTGATCACATTTAGAGCTCATAGAATGATCACATTATAGCACAACTCCCGGATTTGACACTTTGACCTTTCATCTATTTTAGTGGGAACTCTCCGTACGAAAATCTCAAACAGTATCTTCAACTAGTTGGTAATGAATGTATCAATCACGTTGCACACGTTGTTTAATTCTAAAATGTACAACACTAGAAATTTTGAAATTTGAAAACTCGGAAAAAAATTCGGAATACGAGTTATTGTGATATTCGGACTTCGGCGATTTTACTCTGCCCAGGTTTTCAAAGTTTCGCACCCTAAATTATACTGTCGTTAGTTAAGAGTACAAGCTATCATTACCGGCTAGTAAAGGATTTCTGATGCAGCTTGTGCTTTAGCGCCAGCCACTGATCACACTTAAGGCATGATCACATATACGCACTCTACTGCTACGAAATACCATTTAAAAGGTAATAACTATAGCAAATTCCATTCCAAATAACGGAACGTGAATAAGTTTATCGACAAACTTTTTGACATTTGCTTAAAAACCCGTTATTTGTTTTCTAATTTATAGCCTAAAATTTTTTACATTGGTCGCACTACTACCAATTGAATGCCAAAAAGTTAAGAACTCACAACATCGCCACGGATAAAATTTAATTTAGCGGGAAATAATAATCAGTGACATCGTAGAATGAGATCTGAATTTCATATTATTATCATGCTAACTAATCGTAATGTTATGAAGAGGTCCCTGGGATAATTAGGTTTTTTGACCAAGTGAGTATAGGATTATGTATTTTTAATTCCAGTTTTGTTATCCGATGTTGACATATTCATGTTTCAATATTTTTGAGTTTAAAGGATCCAATAAATAATTTGGTTTTAAAGATGGTTGCAGTAACCTGATGTCCTGTATGTCCGCTACATTCATTGACTTACAAGGAAAAGAGAAGATCAGTTGCTGTGGATTTATTGATTGAAGTGTCTTTGGATCACCATATGGAGTATTTTTGCGGAGTTCAGAAGCAATTCAGTTGCAACAGTTGTTGTTACAAAGGCAAAACAAAAGCACTGTTGAGAAGCCACACAAGAGTGCATAAAAAGAAAACGTTACATTGTTCCCATTGCTATTTCAAAGCACAATATAAAAGTGCTCTTGCTCGTCACAACATGATTCATTCAGGAGAAAAGCCTTTTGTTTGTACTCATAATGGTTGTACTTAACTACTCTTCATCCCGAGCAGGGAATTTAGTAGCCCATCAGTTAGCCCATTCAAATCTAAAACCATTTAAGTGCAATTTGTGTGGACAATGTTTTAGACTCAAATCACACCTTAATTGTCATATTCGTACTCATACAGGAGAAATGCCTTACAAGTGTTTATTTAAAGATTGTGATTATTCCTCTACTCAGACAAATAATGTTTATTTAAAGAATGCAAATATTCGTCGACTATAAAAGATTATTTAACGAAACATAATGATCGGGTACATTTGCGAAATAAACTTCAAATCTGTCAATCCTGTGAATACCGATCCGAGACCGCAGCTGAATTGAAAAGACATGTTGTAAATACCCATCAACAAATTCTACGAACTTCTATCAATCGCCCTCGTCTCATATCCTCGAACTCCAGCTCACTGATCGAAATCGAATCAACTCATTCTGTTTCACATTCAAAACTGATCAAAAGCTTCAAAGTCGATGAAAATCCTAAGCTAATTGTTCCTACTTTCCCTTTCGTTCGACTTACTAGACTTAAATCCGACAATTGCAGTTACAGCAGGAATTCGCCACCAATCAGTTCAATAAACCTTGAAGCTTCTCGTGTTCCAGTACAAAAAACAAAATCGAGAACTCGCAATTGTTCAACCTCGCAACGTTCACGACCCTAAACTGCGTATTCCTACTGTTGTCGTACTCAAGAGATTGCACGTCAATTACGACAGTGACGATGACTTTATTAATGACAGTTCGGGAGTACAGGCTGATCGGTCCATTCCAACTGCGTCAGACTATACTGACATTAACACCGAACCTCAGACAGAACCCAAGCCACCAAAGCTACAGGATTTTTGCCCACCTGTAACATCTGTGACTATGAGACGACGAAACTTCAGAAACTTAAATCTCATCTCCAGTCGCATAAAAAAAAACGCGAGTTCATTTGTCCACTATGTGACTTTGTTTGCTTTAATAAGAAACTCTTGAAATTGCATTTTCGATCTCATGACAATGATGCTTCAGGATCGGACAGTGATTGTTACAGCAACACACAATCAATGTCATCATCCTCGTGGGTCATTTGCAAATAAGGAAGTCCCAGTTAATAACACTTTAATTTCAGTAAATACAAACTGTTTCGGACCTCAGCTCAGAGGTCAATGAAGAATGAAATCAAAGTTCAACAAAATCCAGTGGGTATAATGTATAATAGGTCAGTAGGACTGTAGTTTCCCTTAATTTTCTTAACAGAAACACGTTTTTTTCTCATGATTTTTTTGCCATTAGACATTTAAAATGGAAATGGAGCTACTTAATCATCTGCGATACTATATGGAAGAGCCCAAGCCACCACATTTACATTGTTATTAGCACGTAATTTCATAGGTCATGTAGTATTTTTAACACGAAGAATGAGTGTGAGGTATAGCATATGTTCTTTTTCTGGTAGGTAGTTATAATTTGATTATTAATTTCCGTAAATGCTAGTTTTAGCGGTTAATAAATTATTAGTCATTAGTGTTTGAATATAACGACTGTGGAATAGTTTCCATGTGGATGGTATTCATTTGTAAAGGAAGCAAACTAAGCAAAGCAGGATATTATGTGTTGAGTTAAGATTTCTATGTACTTACGTAATTATAATATTTGCACAGCTCTAAAACCTTCTTCATCTACAGGTATAAATAAACAAATCAAATAAGCATTTTACCGTTTGAGCAGAATTCTGAATGGACGTGTAATAGTACTTTATTTCTCCGTCTCCCTTGTTTCAGCTTCTTAATTATGCTATAAATTAATCATTTTGCATTCCACACGCTGTTCGTTATTTAATCTAATTAATATATAATATGTAGTCCATATAATTTAAAATGAACAGAGTGCAAGTAAAACCCAAGTAATTAATACTACGTACTAGACTCTTACTCTCACGTTACTCGTTGATCACAACTATAGTAAATCAGTTTTTTGTGGACATAATTATGTGACCACATCAATTGACCACAATTGTTAAATTTTCTAGTGAAATCAAGGTCTAACACAAGGTATAATTATGCAATTATACAATATACAGATTGTATAATATAATACTATTCTATGACGTAATTTGTGGACAATCTCTAGGCAAACAGAAGTAGTAGAAGATTTGCACTTGACAATATTACATTAGAATGCGGAATTTTTTTAATTAATGTTTATTGTTGTGCAATTGCAAAATGTTCTATTTATATATTTTTCAAAAATACAAAATGTTCTATTTACATGTTTTTCAAAAATACAAAATGTTCTATTTACATGTTTTTCAAAAATACAAAATGTTCTATTTACATGTTTTTCAAAAGTACAAAATATTCCATTTACATGTTTTTCAAAAATACAAAATATTCCATTTACATGTTTTTCAAAAATACAAAATGTTCTATTACATGTTTTTCAAAAATACAAAATGTTATATTTACATGTTTTTCAAAAATACGAAATGTTCTATTTACATGTTTTTCAAAAGTACAAAATATTCCATTTACATATTTTTCAAAAATACAAAATGTTCTATAATGTTTTTAAAATGTACAATTCATACTTCAATTTTACAATCAAAAATTAGCAACAAGTGAATATAATTTAAAAGTTCAATTTTTTGCATTGCCTCTTACGGGTTTTTTGGCAAAACACGTTAAGTCCAAGATTCAAAATGAATCATTTTTAAAAAATTACAACGCAGCGTCAGATTTGAATATTTTCAGCAGCTCATACACCTGGTTACTATTTTACTATGCAGTAACGGAAAAACAAATTCTAAAAAATAATCACGTTTTCAGATGATTATCAAAATTTGCGGTCCCTGTGAAGTTGGGCAACATGGAATGAACGCGTTTTGCTAGCAAAGTCCTCAAATGTTGACCAATGTGCCTAGGAAACTAGATAGGAGGTGGCTCATAGCTGGTGTGCATGACATCCGGTCCACGTTTTAGAATAATATTTGCTCGGGTTTTACAAATCTGAGAATATTTAGAATTTAGATAATCGACCATATTTATTACATAAAGTTTCTTCTTAACTGCGACGTCATTGTGAGTCAAAATAGAGGAGTGCTGTGAGGGGTAACCAAATGTTGACCAACTTGACTATGGTGTACAAGGTGTCAAAAATCCGGACTTTTGTGTGGAGGTGTGGACGTAATAATATATGAATTTATCATGCACATGACTCATGCCACATGGCCACCACATGGCCTCCTGTTGAAGATGAGATCAAATATCGAATCATTGAGAGTACTGATTATTCACCCATAAATTGATAAATTCTTCATTCTGCTTTATCCTATTATTTTCGCTTTGGCGCGAACTACAACATTAAAATTAAAGTTTAATTTAACTTTTAAGTTAAATGCGATTTCACGATTTCGTTTCTGTTTTCTGTTTCTGTAATTAGTTCATTTCTGATTTTCATTTTTCGTCGCCACCCCTGCAGTCTTTGGCGAGTAATTAAGTATCGCCGTACTGACGTTCAAATATTAAGCAAACACAGTTCCAAAAATGAAAGAATGTGCTCATAATTTAGTTGTTAGTGGAACTAGAATTATGTCAGCAATACTTCTGCAGTTTTTTTGTTAATTGAGGGTGACAATAGAATCATGATTTCGTTACGTCTTGATCAGCTCAAGATTTACGTAGTGGATCGGATCGAACATCGAGAACATTCTTCTGACTCTTGGTCTTTATTTGGATTCGGATTAGAATGAAGAGAATGTTTTCACTCGAAACTACAGCAATCAGATGGAGAAGTAGTTTGCAGAGCTCGAAAAGGTAATTTTAATTTTAAGGTCTTCATAATTATGCGTAGTCTTGGTTTTATAAAATTAGTATTAATTGTTTAGTATTTCGAATAATAAAGATTATATTCTTTGAGGGAGCTTGTAACAATATTGTGATGCTAAAATCGGTCATTTTTATCCCTACCGTCGTTTTAAGTATAAACGCAGATGTAAAAGGATGGGCGGCTTGACCTTTACCAATTAACCCCCCCCCCCATCCTAAAATGCATATTAGTAGAGTGCGTCTTTTTTTTCAAGAAAAGAAGCTGCTGATTTTTAAAGGCGGTAATATTTGAACGGCGGCCACTGATCACATTTAGTAGGTCATCACCTCACAGAGGTGGGGACCTACTTTCAAAGAAACAATTTTAACCATTTCTCTATACGTGCTTAATTAACTTTTATCACAACATGTATAATATATGGCCTAACTTACTATTAGGCAATTGTGTTATTAATATTAAAACTGTTAAAAAGAATTAACAAGTATCAGTTTATCGATGGCTACATAAGTAGTTCTCGTATCAGTGGTGATACTTGCTGCATGTTTCTTGTGCAACATTTTTGTCTTCATTCAAAGATCGTGATTCGGGATAACTTCCAGTACTTCGGACTTGGGAGACTTGGGACAACTTCGTGAGCAAGCTTTTACACCGTCGCGTCGCCGCCATTGTCGTTTGAAAAATCGGATTTTGCAGTGTCAGTAAAAGTAAGTGGGACTGTTACATAGCATAAACTTCTAAACGCATTTTGTGATACGCCCAACTGTTTTCACAGCTCTTTAGTATTTATAACTACTTTACTATTTTAACTATACTAGTAAAATTGTACTAGGGTATTGGTGGGTAAAGACGTAGGTAATCACTCAATTTTAACAGGAAAACATTACAACTCACAGTAAAGTAAATCCTGGCGGCGAAGAATAGGGCTCGTTCTTCCAAGCCCATTGTCAGTGCTAAAGTGCTAATGTTTTGCTGCTGTAAATTGAATGACCACAATTCTACACGAGCCTATACCCTATAGTGGGAAATAATAATCACTGAGATGGTAAAATGTGTTCTGCAGGTATGTTATAGGTACTTGCAAAACGCCGTTAATTTTATTTCAATTCTTGATAGCATTTGCATTGCTTGAAAATTTCTTTTAATATTTTATTAAGATAAATACGTGTATTTCATCTTGTTCATTCATATATGGTCATTGGCCCGTACAGCACTTTCGTGGCACATAATATTTTAATTTATACAAGCAAATATGTTGAGTTGAAGGATGCACTAAAATTTATATTATTTTAATAGATTCCAGTAACCTGTAGCCATATTTATTCATCCGCTCCCTGCATTGGCTTATGAGGAATTTGGAGAGAAGATCAGCTGCTGTTAATTCAATAATTACGCAGTGACTTGTGTTTGCGTTGCCATGAACGATTCTTGCGAAGTCCAGAAGCAATTCATTTGTGACAGTTGTTGGTACAGAGGCAAAACAAAAACTCACTTGCGAAACCACAAAAAAATACATAGCGAGAAAACGTTTCTTTGTTCTCAGTGTGATTTCAAAACTCAGTATAAATATCGTCTTGCTCGTCATAGCATGAGTCATTCAATTCAAAAACCATTCAGGTGTAATTTGTGCGAAAAACGTTTTAGAAGGAGTATAGACCTTAATCACCATATTCGTTGTCATACAGGTGAAAAGCCCTACAAGTGTTCCTTTAAAGATTGTGAGTATTCCTCTACCTGTTCAGGTAATTTACAAAGACATTTTAATAGGCACACAGGTGAAAAACCATACCGTTGTTCTTATGGAGCGTGTGAATATGCATCAAAAGATGCATCCCTTTTTAAAAGACACATGATGACGCATAAGGATGGAAAGGTTTACACTTGTTCATTTAAAAAATGTAAGTATTCGTCCATTCATGCAAAAGATTTAAAGTTGCATACAATTGGGATGCATTCTCGAAATAAACGTCATGTCTGTCAGTCCTGTGAATGCAGATACGAGACCGCAGTTAAATTGAAGAGACATAGAAAGACTCATTTCAGGGGTCTCCAACCTTGTATCAGCCGCCTTTTTTTTTAAGGTTTTGAAAATTTAGGTTTTATTTCAGGAAATATAAATTATAGTACATACAGTATGTTGTATAATCATTATTTTAATGTAGCAGTTTGGACAGGGAGTTAAATAATGTTAGTTATAATATCAAATTCAAGATTAGGAATAAGCTATGCTTATTGATTATTCGGGTCCATCATTTAGGGCATTCGCGTCCAAACATTTTCTGACGCTGGGACAGACTCTTAAAAGGTGATTAGATTAATTGGGAATATTAATGTTTTAATTGAAAGACGACATTCGGATATCAATCCTATTGTTTTGAATTTTAAATAAGAAATTGACTTCTGACCAGTATAATTTAAATAGTTTGAGTGTCACGTTATTGCTTTTAAAATTGTAAAAGTGTAGATACATCATTTCGAAGAATTTTTGTTTATATCTTATTACAGGATTATTTTTGAACGCTATTTGATTATAGTACGATATAATAGTTTCATACATAAGTTATAGCCTAGATGAATGGCATGGTTGACACAGGACTTCCTTGGTATTCCATGTAGTTTCGTTTTCCCGTTCCATTTATTCTGACTTTTTAAAACGAGTTTTTTAATGTAATCCCAGAGAGGAGAAAAATGGACACATTTTAAAAAATGCGTTAGTTTTGGATTGAAGTGTTTACAGAATGGGCATAGGTTGTATTTTATAAGTCCCATTTTCATTGCTAGTTTTGGTGTACATATGGCTTCATGCCAGAACTTCCACACTATTTCTCTTTCCTTATTGTTAATACAGTTTGCTAGGCTTTTCCAGTCGTAGTTTTTACATTGTTGTAAGTCCTCTTCAGTGTAGTCGCACTTTGTGACTGTCATACATATAAAGTAATCGTTATTTTTAATGATTTCTGTTTCACTACCCATTAAGGAGTTGTAGGCTACTGCTGATATTTCTTTATCACTTTTTAATAGGTTAGTTTGAGTTGTAACAATTTGAGCGTAATATTCCAGAGTTCTTTGTTTGTGCCTCGGGGCCAAGAGAATGCAGTTATTAGTTTTTTCTTTATTCAGGAAATCGCCTAAAACGTTTAGGCCATACAATTGGAATTCACTACCCATATGTTTTGTAACGTACATAGGGTTTGTAACGCTAATTGTATTACAGAGTTCTTCATTAATGTTAATAAGATGAAATTTCAATCTGGACAAAGGACATTGCAAGTTTTTGTAGTAGGATAATTTGGACTCAACAAAGTGATGGGATATGATCTTGGATATTATTTTTGTTGTCTGCAGACCAAAGTAATGGTTTTGACGTTTTTTTAGTATTTGGAATATTTGTCGAATTCTGAAGATTCCAATTTGAGCTGAAGGATGTTTCACTCCAAGCCCTCCATAGTTAAGTGGAGCATATACAAAAAACTGTTTTACCCAATGCTTCCCATTCTTCCATAAGTAATTATTGACAATGTTGATAATAGTCTCAATAAATTGGGGTGGTGGGTCGAGCACTTTTAATTTAAACCACAGGATTGGTAACACAAATGTATTTAGTATGCGTACTTTCAGAAAAATATCACACATTTCGTACTTTGAGTCATAGAATTGTAGTTTAGATTTGAACTTATTCAGGAGAACATCCCAGTTTTGTTGGGTGTAGCTTGGGTTCCCAAAGTGAATTCCTGGAATTTTTTACCATCCTCTATTATTGGAAAGTGAGTTTGGATTCGTCTGCTTTTCCATTTTCCCAGTAGGAGAAGATTTGATTTTGTCCGATTTACGTTTCCGCCCGAAAATGTGAGAAATTTTTCAAGTTCATCCTCAACTATTTTAATATGTGTTTCATTATTAATCAGCACGTGTGTATCATCAGCATAAGCTGAAATATATGTGTTGGGCGATGAAATACTTGGACTTGGACCTGCGGTTGGTAGTTTTAGAGACAAATTCGAGAGGAAGGGTTCAATTATGATAACGTACAGAGAACTGGCAATAGGATCACCTTGTTTTATGCCTGTTGACACTTTTATTAGACTTAATAGAAGCGAGCCTATTTTGACACAAACGTAGTTATTTCGATACAACAGCATGACAGCATTTATTATGAAGTCACAAATGTTAAATGCTTCAAGTACCGATTTCAAATATTTGTGATCAGGCGTATCAAATGCCGATGCTTGATCCAGTGTTAAGATAGCTCCTTCTTCTACTTCATTAAACATATCTCGTAGGAAATTCAAATTGTCAAAAATTGACCTACCAGCAATATTGCAAGTTTGGTAAGGTCCAATAATATTTGGTAGTATAGTGGCAATGCGATTCTTAATAACTGTAGACAATATTTTATAATCACTATTGCATAGTGTTATTGGGCGCCAATTTGAAAGATCTTTAGGGTCACCTTTCTTAAAAATTAATGTTATAATGCCAATGCGCATTGACTTAGGAAGTTGATTTAAATTAAGGCTTTCTTCCATGATCCATAGCAATATTGTCTTGTAATAGTAAGAAAATGCCTTGTAAAATTCAGATGTTAATCCATCTAGGCCTGGAGCTTTATTGTTTGGAAGCTTTAAAATTGCTCTGAGAAACTCTTGGGCTTTAAACGGTTCAGACAGTGATTTATTTTCTACTTCTGTCACTTTTTTTAAATTGGATAAATATGATTTTAATCCTTCAGATTTGGTACGTTTATGCTTATATTTTTGACTGAAAAAAGTGTAAACCATATTAAGCTTCACTGCACTTGTGGTATCACTAAATACATTTTCAATGGTGGTATTGATTTCATTCGAAGGGAGTTTTTTCGCAGATTCCGATTGGTCACTTGTGAGTCCTATTGCATTTAGCATTTTATTGAAAATTTCTCTAGTGTCAGTATCACTTAAAGATAAGCATTCTTGGTATTCTTTTGAAAAACTTAACATTTCTTGCTTAATTTTCCTTCTATTATAGTCGTCAGTGCTGACAGAGATTTCTTTAATGTTAAATTTTAAAACTTTATAGTCACACAGTGTTTTATTTTCAAGTTTGATAAAGTTTTTAAGTAGCTGTTCAACATTGTAAATAAAATCTTTTTGCGAGAGTAAATTATTGTTGAATCGCCAATATAGTGTTGTGTATGAAATACTAAAATACTAAAATGTAACTCTACAATGCCGTGATCACTAATGAAGGAAAGTATTGAACATTGACGTATGCACTTAGCTTCTGTTGATTGTACATAGATCCTGTCAAGTCGAGCTTGAGGTTTATGTTTTTGCACTCCTACATGTGTCATTGCCTTATTAGTGGGATATATGTATCTGTAGCTGTCAACAAGATTTAGTTCAATACATAATTCCTGCATGTATTTCTGAACACTTTTCCGACGTTCACGAGAGTTAAGTCTGTCTAAGTATTCATACTCTACAAAATTCCAGTCACCACACACAATTATTTTACCAGTACCCTGCATAAGAATAATATCTTTTTTTAAGACAGAGAGCACGTCAACAGCATATTTATCTTTGTGTGGGATATACACATTGTAAATATGAAAGATTTGATTATTATGTTGAAAGGATAACATGTGTAGTCTTCCCAATACTAATATCTTATCTTTTACTACATTTAGACATTTATTAATTATAATACATGTACCACTGCACGGGTTGGTTACTGGATTGAAATAATGCGTATAATTATTGTCATTTTTTATTGAGTGAATTACAGGATTTACATTTGTTTCCTGTAAGCACAGTACTGTTGGCTTAACTGCTTGTAAGAAATCGCTTAAAGATTTTTGCTTATCAATGTTTACGTATCCTTGAATGTTATTTGTGTAGATACTGATAGACATGAAAAGAAATTTTAGTCAACCTCTATTTGTGAGCTCAAATTCAACTTGGCTATACACTCAACTAAATATTTTAATTTTGACTTGGTTGGTGCATGTTGACTTGATAGTGCTTCTTTGAGTTCACTCAGCATTTCCATAATACCATCTGAATTTGTTGAGGTTTTTCCTAATTGTATTTCAAGGTTGTTAAGTTTCCCTTCATTATCTGTGCGTAAGCTTTTTGAAAACTCATAAAGCTTTGCGTTGGAGATAGGACCTTTATTATTGCATAGCGGTAAGTTCTTCCATTGTGAATAGTGCCAGTCAAAGTTATCTCTTAAGCCATAGTCATGACTTTTTTTTCATCTTTCTTCTTAAGAGTTTTGCTCTTCTTATTTGAGTGGATTTGAAAGCCCTGTTTATTACTACTATCGCTTTCGGCATCGTAGTCAAACACACTATTTCCAAATGGTAATTCAGGTAATTCAGGGGTGCTAGTATTATTCACATTATCAGCTGGGCGCTTGATTGAGTTTCTACGTGGTCTTGCCTCCAGTGTTGATTTTGCGAGTGAAAAAGTAGGGACAGGGACATCATGGTTAGCAGGATTGTTGTGGGATGTTGATATGGTTTTCTCAGCGAAGGTTGGTTCTTTGTTTAGACGCGTTGGACAGTTTTTACCAATGTGTCCTATTCCGTGACGTAAGAAGCACTTCCTTTTTCCTACTTGTGTTAGTACTATAAAGTCAGTTTCCTCATACCTTATTGATAATGTATCAGGCAAGCGTTGGCTTTTCATAAACTGCATGCTTACAGTTCTAGTGAAGCTTTTTAGGTTGGGAAATAATTCTTCATCCATGCCATGGATAGTTTCAAAATCCAGTTTACCTTTTACAGATCCGTACTTTGTGAGCTCATTAATTATGATGAATGGTGGACAGCCTATCAGCTTAACCTTTTTAATAGGATTAATATAAGGCCAAAAAGGGCACGTTTGCTTAACTGGAAGAGTATTTAAATCTTGTCCCTGGACTGATATTTCAATTTCTGTAGCTGCTTTTATTTTTGTAGCCGATGCTTCGTCTTTGACCCATATTCCAAAATTAGACGCCACTCGACCGAAGAATGTAATATTTTCATTTCCAACGATATTTCCGACTGCTGTACAGTAATCAACACAAGTGGCTTCTTTAATAAACTTAAGGACGAATCCATATTTCTTTTGGGTTGGACCCAGGGGGTCGTCACCACCGTCACCACTCATATCTATGTAGGGTGGGTTTCCCCAGCACCTACTAGATAAGCAATAATAGTGTAACTATAGTTAGAATTTCTATTAAAAATTTCACAGAATAGGATGATCGATTATTGCAAATTACAATCAATTAGATTGACGATTTGCACACTATCAGTAATCACTCACACCAGAAAATTCAGGGGAATTTATTGGTATAACTTTCAATGGAATATATTACACACTTCCTGTGGTATTTATTATTTATCAGCAGCGAAGTATTTGCACGTCCTACCTCTTCGGACCCTGAACTCTTGCCTAAAAAAATAATTTATTCATTGGGTCGATTTAACCGAAGTTCATACAACCAGACTCAACTAGTCACTGTGGGTGAGGAAATAGGAGGCTACCGCGTTAGATCGTCTCGGTCTTTGTACCCTTTCACCTATCCCCGTCCCCTCCTCCACAGTAAAGGAGTCTCATTCCCTAGGCCCCTACAGTAAGTAGTGGTCACTAAGGAGCACCGAAGGAGATTGGGTTTCAATCAACCATCCAGTGACGTTTACCGTACAACACCGAGCCGTAAACGATTAGCAGTGGCCGAGGATTGAAGCCGGGTCTGAGGCTGTAAATTTCGTTACAGTCTGCAGTCCTAACCGCTCACCCAAGCACGCCTGCTTGTATCAGCCGCCGTCGTCTCAACTCCTGCAGCTTCAGCTCAGTGATAGCGATCGAATCCACGAAACCAGTTTCAAATTCAAAACTGATCAAAAGCTTAGAGGTCCATGAAGATCCTAAGCTAAGTGTTCCTACTTTCGTTCGACTCACCATACTTAAATTCAGCAACTGCTGCTCTAAGATGGACATTCTACCGACCGGTACTAAAAATCTTGAAGATTCCTGTGAACCCATACATAAAACAAAATCGAGGCTCGTAAATAGTGCAAGCCTAGTGGATGATCCAAAGCTGCGAATTTCTGCTGTTGTCGTACTCGAGAGATTACAAGTAAATTACGACAGTGACGACGATGACTTTATCGGTGACAGTTTAAGATTAGAGGCTGGTCCAGCTATTTTAACTGTGCCAAGCTGCACTGAAATGAACACAGAACCTCAGACAGGACCAAAGCCAAAGAAGAAGGCTTATTTATACATTTGCAAAATTTGTGACTATAAAACGAAGAAGTTCAAGAAATATAAATCACATCTCCAGTCCCACCGAGAACAACGGCAGTTCTTTTGTGCACTCTGTGACTTTGTTGGCTTCAAAAAGAAGCTCTTGAAATCGCACTTACGAATCCATGACAATGATTCCTCGTCATCGGAGAGCGATCGTTACAGTTACACACAAAGTCATCATGCTCGTGTGTCAATCACAAGACAGGCAGCTCCATTCACATTTGATAATACCTCGGTAAATACAAACTGTTTTGGATTGAAAAGTTCACAGAACAAGGAAATTGAAGTCCAGCAAAATACGACGGTCAGAATAGCACCTGTTGTGGCAAATAGTGTTCAATTACAGGAGGTTCGAACGAAACGAAGTCAATCACCTACTAATCGGAACTGTGGAAGCCAAGCTAAAAAGAAAGTTTTATCTCAATCCGCTGAAAGGAAGCACGTTTTTTTCTCGTGTATTTTTTGCAACAAGACATTTAAGAAAGAAATGAAACTGCTAAATCATCTGCGATACCACACGGGGGAGCCTAGACCACCACATTTACATTATTAACCACTACAGCACATAATTACATAGGTATAAATAATCCTATATAACACAAAAAATAAGTGAGATACAGTATGCTTATTTTCTAATAGTTGTGATTATTAATTTTCTTCAAGGATAGATTATGTTATAAATAATTGCCAGTCGTTCGGTTTTGATTATAACGGCTGTAGAATAGTTTCCATGTGGCTGGCGTTCATTTATAAAGGAAATAGAATTCTTGTTAAAACTACAAACTATGTTACTCTGTTATTAGCACAACTATAAGCATTGATAGATGTACAAACAAATAAGTAAATCAACTAAAATGAATTCACGTTTGAACATTCTTCAAAATCGGAACAAAATATATTACCATTTCATTTGCCTCTTTCTTTTTATTGTTAATAATGTTAATGGTATTCTTACTTATCAGTATTACTGTGGCCTGGCTTCATTTTTATCCCCAAAGAGAAAGACGTTGATTTAGAGTTTGGAGGTGAGAAATGAGAAAACGTTGAGGTGAGACCATAAATCATCGAATCTGGAATTTCATTAATCTATTATGAATAATAGTTATGATTCATCAAGTGAGGGTGAGGGTTGAGATTGAGGACGAGGACGAGATCAAAATGACTCATGGAGTATTGAGTACACTCATAAAATAATGAGCATGTTTGGCGCGAATTCTTAAATTAATACTTTTTGACGGCGTTAAAATAAAAATAAGTGCATCTTTTAGTTTAACTGACTTTAAATTAGTTTTAGTTTATAGTTTCATTTAATTTCATTTCGATTTGTTTTTTTCTGTAGGTATTCCATTTCCGATTTTCGGCTCCAGTCGCAGTCCCGAAGTCTTCTGAGAGTGAAAGCATAAGCAAAGCATCGACGTGCGTCTTAAAGTACTTAACTACAAACTATAACGCTGAACGCAGTTACTAAAAATTGTTCGTAATTTTGTGGAACTATAATTATTTTACGAACGCTTCTGTAGTTTCTTTAAACATCATGGGGATACAATAATTATTTCGTTGTCTTGATCAGCTAATAGTTTGCTTCATATAGTCAGCAGTGCTGTGGGTCGAAAATTGTTTTATCTTGGTTATTATTACTGACAAATTCACTTAAAAGGGATTCGGTTAAAAGGGAAAACCGCCTAAACGGGACATATTTGAAGTGTTTGGTTGGCCAGCCTATGATTCAATGTTAAAATTATCCGGTTATAAGGGAACCGCTAAAAGGGATTATCCGGTTTTAGGGGACTTTTTTTAAACCGTTTTTGGTTTTTTTTTGTCACTTATTTCTTAAAAGGGATTTTTGAATGAAAATAGAAGTAAAAAAAATAATACAGATCCGAACTAATATTTATTATTTGAATTTGGAGGAGGAAAAGAATTTTTTGAATGAAGAATCGAGACTACAGCACACTAATGGAGAAGAATTGCGCAAGACTACTTAAGGTAATTTTAAGGTCTTTATGTAATTATCAGAGGTATTTCTTTTTAAACCTATTAGTAATTGTCAAAAGTTCGAATTCAATAAGGTTTTAGGTAGTTTCTTTGAACTTTGATATCAATATCACATCACTTAAAAGTCAAATGTAAACTGACTGTGGAGTTTTGGCTTTTGGCCTTTTAGTTTTTCGGTGGCAGTTTTATTGTGAATGGTTTTGTGCTAGGGTTGGGTACTGTACTGAATAGGGTGCTAAAAAATATAACCTATTTTAACCGTTTCCAGTCAGGTCCCCCCCCCCCCCCGGCAACACTGGGAGGCCACATACACGGACCATTGCGCATTGCCTTATACTTAGCAGGAACATAAACTAAAGGATTAGAATAGGACACATATCTCTGCTTGTATGAAAGTTTTCTAAAACTGTAACTATATTATGCTTAAGAATATTATTTTGATTTAGAATGGGAATATTTTTATAAAAATCTTAAACTAGTTCCACAATTTTAGTTGTGTACACGCTTATTGTACGATTTGGCGAAAGTTGCGATTTTTATTTATAAGGTGTATTTTGTAAATATGAAAGCATACCTACCTACAACCTATTTTGAATTAGGTTCGTCATTTAATATTATCAGTACAAAATTATTGATGTTCTTAGCTTTGTTTTTTTAATAGCATTAATTAAATATCGACTTTGTGTTGCTTGGCGAGAAGCGGAGTTGTAGTATTTTAAATACGAGTTAGGAAGGAAAACGTCCGGTGTTACTGGTTGGCGGTTGGGGGGATTATGTCCGGGGAGAAAATGTTCGACAACCGTTTAATTTAATATACTTCTCGCCGACTATAACTAGTGAGGTGTTGATGTTTCTGGCTAAAGGCTGAACGTAGCAAACACCTGTCATCTTTCCGTATGGAGTCGTAGAAATAACAGAACAGATATCTCTTCCACGACGGTCTTGTTTGTAGTTGTAATTTTTTTCCGTTTTCCTGCTAGGCATTGCTCTGATTCTTGTGTGACTTCGAAGTTCGAAGGATTGAATAAACTGTTTATTAACAACTCTTTAGGACATTTCCCGTCCCGCTACTACTTATACATACTAACAATTGAATGGAAAAAAGTCAAATTATTGATTTAAATTATTTAGTTATTATTGATTATTGATTATTGGTAGCATGCAATGCTAAACCAATGCAAATTAGTGATTCCATTAAAAAATAAAGGACATGAAAAATAATTTGCCAACACGAAATAGTCCCAAAATATTTCCAGTGGAAATTAATTAATTTCACTTGGCCGCCAAGTTAATTCGGCTAATTGCCTTAATGAAACCGTTCATTGCCTTTATGCCCTGCTGCAAGGTTGGACTATGACTCTACTCTAAAGTAGGATCAATAGGATGTGTCACGTAGGTTAAAGTAGGGTATATGGTACTGAATATGGTGGAACATGGAAAGTTTGAAGTTAGGTTTTTATAGTGTATTTAACTAGAGCTACTAGAATATATATAGCTACGTGGTTGAAATTGATCACTCAATTTTAACAGGAAAACAGAACTCCCAGTAAAGGGATTCCTTGCATCGAAGAATAGGGCTTGTTCTTAAATGCTAAAAGAAACACGCCCATTGTCAGTGCTAATGTTTTTCTGCTGTAAATTGAGTAATCACAACCACCTGCCTACACCACATTTAATTTAGTGGGAAATAATAATCAGTGAAATGGTAAAATGCGATCTGCATTTAATATTACTATGGTAACTTATCCTAAAGTTCTGAACAGGTCCCCGGGGTAATTAAGTTAAATTTTCCTCAATCCGGGGTAATTTACAACATGTGTTACTAGGTAGGTAACATCTATTTTGGCGTGAAAGTTCCGTCTCCTAAAAACATAAATCTCGACAATTTATTAGTTCATCTGTTCATGATCGATACGAGCGTTAAAACGTAAACAGAAACCTTGGGACAGAGATGCGCTGCGCTTCAAACTGCCGTACATAGTTTACTTGCCGCCCACTCACCAATGATGAAGTATGACCCGTGACCGTGACCAATTTGGATCTATTTTTACATTCATTTAATTTACGTTTCAGTGTTTCCTCCACTGCTATTTCCGACCACCGAATGAAGTTTCGAATTGCCAAGAGTCCATCACTATGAAAGTTGACGTTAGCAAAGGATGAAGGGAACATTAGGTACAGCAAAAGTGAGTAAAGGACGATTTATTTTAATTCCATTTTTGTTATGCGATGTTAAAAATTTCATATTTCTATTTTATTGTGTTTAAAGGTTGCAATACATTCTTTTGTTTTAGAAAGGGTTGCAGTAACCTGTTGTCGTTTGGGTCCACTACCACCATTGCCTATTGACTTATAAGGAAAAGAGAAGATCAGTTGCTGTGGATTTATAAATTGAGTAGTGAACTGTCTTTAGGTCACCATGGAAGATTCTTGCGAAGTTCCGAAGCAATTCAGTTGTGACAGTTGTCCGTACAGATGCAAAACAAAAGCCCAACTGATAGGCCACAAAAGATTGCATAAAGAGAAAAAGTTTCAGTGTTCTCAGTGTGGTTTCAAAACTCATTATAAATATTCTCTTAATCTTCATAATCGTATTCATTCAGGAGAAAGACCTTTTGTGTGTACGCATAAGGGTTGTACTTATGCATCTTTCCAAGCAGGAGGTTTAGTAAGCCATGAGTTAATCCATTCGAATCTAAAACCATTTAAGCGCAATTTGTGTGGAAAATGTTTTAGAAAGAGCTCATACCTGAATTTTCATATTCGTTCTCATACAGGAGAAAAGCCCTATCGGTGTTTGTTTAAAGATTGTGAATATTCCTCTGCCCGTGTTGGTTATTTACAAACACATTTTCGTAGGCACACAGGTGAGAAACCTTTCCGTTGTTCGTATGAAGCGTGTGAATATTCATCCTCACGAGGAGACGATTTGAAACGACACATGATGACTCATAATCATGAAAAAGTTTACCCTTGTTCATTTAAAGAATGCAAATTTTCTTCGAATATTAAAGGTTATTTAACAATTCATTATAATCGGGTACATTTGCGAAATAAACGTCATGTCTGTCAGTTGTGTGAATATTGGTCCGAGACCGCAGCTAAATTGAAAAGACATATTGTAAATAACCATCAAAAAACTCTACAAACTTGTATCAATCGTCGTCATCTTAAATCCTCGAAATCTAGCTCACTGAACGAAATCGAATCAAAAATTTCTGTTTCACATTTAAAACTGTTCAAAAGTTTTGAAGTCGATGAAGACCCTAAGCTAATTGTTCCTACTTTCCCTTTCGTTCGACTTACTAGACTCAAACCTGACAACTGCAGTTACAGCAAGAACATCGCAGCGACCAGTGCAAGTGCAATAAGCCTTGAAGCTTCCCGTGATCCACCACAGAATACAAAATCCAGAACTCGCAATTATTCAAGGGCAGAGGACGACCCTAAACTGCGTATTCCTACGGTTGTAGTACTCAAGAAATTGCAAGTCAACTACGACAGTGAGGATGACTTTATCGGCGACAGTTCGGAAGTACAGGCTGATCTGACCGTTCCAATTCCAACTGCGTCAGACTACACTGATGTTAACACTGAACCCCAAAAACCTCAGACAGGATCCAAGCGAAAGCTGCAGAAGGCCTATTTATACACTTGTAAAATTTGTGGCTATGAGACAAAGAATTTTGAGAAATATAAATTACATCTTCAGTCGCATCGAAAAAAACGCGAGTTCATTTGTCCTCTCTGTGACTTTGTTTGCTTCAAAAAGAAGCTGTTTAAATCGCACTTGGGAACGCATGACAATGATTCTTCAGGATCGGACAGTGATTGTTACGGCGACACACAAAGTCATCATGCTCGTGGGTCAATTGCAAGCCAAGAAGCCCTATTTGATAATACTTCGGTTTCGGTAAAAGCCAACTGTTTTGGATCGCAGAGATCACAGTAGAATGAAATTAGAGTTCAACAAAATGCAGTGGGCAGAAGAGCTCAGAGTAGTACACTCGGCTACAGCTGCGAAGCGTGTTCAACTACACGAGATGTAAACGAAACAAAACAAGTCACTTACTAAGCCGTGCGCCGCAAGCCAAACCTAAAAGCAAATTTCACTCAATCGTCTTGAAAGAAACACGTTTTGTTCTCATGATTTTTTTGCAACTAGGTATTCAAAAAGGAAATGGAGGTACTTAATCATCTGCGAAACCATACGGGAGAGCCCAGACCATCACAATTACATTGTTATTAAGCACGTAATTTCATGAGTCATGTAGTCTTTTTAAACACGAAGAATGAGTATGGGCTACAGCATGTTCCTTTTCTGGTAGGTAGTTATAATTTGATTATTAATTTTCGTGAAGGCTAGGTTAGCGGTTAATAATTATTAGTAATTAGTGTTTGAATATAACGACTGTGGAATAGTTTCCATGTGGATGGTATTCATTTGTAAAGGAAGCAAAGCAGGATGTTATGTGTTGAGTTAAGATTTCTATGTACTTACGTATAATATTTGCACAGCTCTAAAACCTTTTTCATCTACAGGTATAAATAAACAAATCAAATAAGCATTTTACCGTTTGAGCAGAATTCTGAATGGACGTGTAATAGTACTTTATTTCTCCGTCTCCCTTGTTTTAGCTCCTTAATTATGCTATAGATTAATCATTTTGCATTCCACACGCTGTTCGTTATTTAATCTTATTAATATATATGTAGTCCATATATTTTAAAATGAACGGAGTGCAAGTAAAACCCAAGTAATTAATACTACGTACTAGACTCTTACACTCACGTTACTCGTTGATCACAACTATAGTAAATCAGTTTTTTGTGGACATAATTATGTGACCACAGCAATTGACCACAATTGTTAAATTTTCTAGTGAAATCAAGGTCTAACACAAGGTATAATTATGCAATTATATTTCCATTACACCTGCTAAATCAATACATTTCCCCTGGAGAAACCGTTATAGTGAAATTCTTCTGCACGTGACTATAGTTTATATTATAAACTTATTACTTGCATTGCTCACTATCAGTCAGAATGTGGCGAGATTTTTGCTTATCAATGTTTACGTATCCTTGAATGTTATTTGTGTAGATACTGATAGACATGAAAAGAAATTTTAGTCAACCTCTATTTGTGAGCTCAAATTCAACTTGGCTATACACTCAACTAAATATTTTAATTTTGACTTGGTTGGTGCATGTTGACTTGATAGTGCTTCTTTGAGTTCACTCAGCATTTCCATAATACCATCTGAATTTGTTGAGGTTTTTCCTAATTGTATTTCAAGGTTGTTAAGTTTCCCTTCATTATCTGTGCGTAAGCTTTTTGAAAACTCATAAAGCTTTGCGTTGGAGATAGGACCTTTATTATTGCATAGCGGTAAGTTCTTCCATTGTGAATAGTGCCAGTCAAAGTTATCTCTTAAGCCATAGTCATGACTTTTTTTTCATCTTTCTTCTTAAGAGTTTTGCTCTTCTTATTTGAGTGGATTTGAAAGCCCTGTTTATTACTACTATCGCTTTCGGCATCGTAGTCAAACACACTATTTCCAAATGGTAATTCAGGTAATTCAGGGGTGCTAGTATTATTCACATTATCAGCTGGGCGCTTGATTGAGTTTCTACGTGGTCTTGCCTCCAGTGTTGATTTTGCGAGTGAAAAAGTAGGGACAGGGACATCATGGTTAGCAGGATTGTTGTGGGATGTTGATATGGTTTTCTCAGCGAAGGTTGGTTCTTTGTTTAGACGCGTTGGACAGTTTTTACCAATGTGTCCTATTCCGTGACGTAAGAAGCACTTCCTTTTTCCTACTTGTGTTAGTACTATAAAGTCAGTTTCCTCATACCTTATTGATAATGTATCAGGCAAGCGTTGGCTTTTCATAAACTGCATGCTTACAGTTCTAGTGAAGCTTTTTAGGTTGGGAAATAATTCTTCATCCATGCCATGGATAGTTTCAAAATCCAGTTTACCTTTTACAGATCCGTACTTTGTGAGCTCATTAATTATGATGAATGGTGGACAGCCTATCAGCTTAACCTTTTTAATAGGATTAATATAAGGCCAAAAAGGGCACGTTTGCTTAACTGGAAGAGTATTTAAATCTTGTCCCTGGACTGATATTTCAATTTCTGTAGCTGCTTTTATTTTTGTAGCCGATGCTTCGTCTTTGACCCATATTCCAAAATTAGACGCCACTCGACCGAAGAATGTAATATTTTCATTTCCAACGATATTTCCGACTGCTGTACAGTAATCAACACAAGTGGCTTCTTTAATAAACTTAAGGACGAATCCATATTTCTTTTGGGTTGGACCCAGGGGGTCGTCACCACCGTCACCACTCATATCTATGTAGGGTGGGTTTCCCCAGCACCTACTAGATAAGCAATAATAGTGTAACTATAGTTAGAATTTCTATTAAAAATTTCACAGAATAGGATGATCGATTATTGCAAATTACAATCAATTAGATTGACGATTTGCACACTATCAGTAATCACTCACACCAGAAAATTCAGGGGAATTTATTGGTATAACTTTCAATGGAATATATTACACACTTCCTGTGGTATTTATTATTTATCAGCAGCGAAGTATTTGCACGTCCTACCTCTTCGGACCCTGAACTCTTGCCTAAAAAAATAATTTATTCATTGGGTCGATTTAACCGAAGTTCATACAACCAGACTCAACTAGTCACTGTGGGTGAGGAAATAGGAGGCTACCGCGTTAGATCGTCTCGGTCTTTGTACCCTTTCACCTATCCCCGTCCCCTCCTCCACAGTAAAGGAGTCTCATTCCCTAGGCCCCTACAGTAAGTAGTGGTCACTAAGGAGCACCGAAGGAGATTGGGTTTCAATCAACCATCCAGTGACGTTTACCGTACAACACCGAGCCGTAAACGATTAGCAGTGGCCGAGGATTGAAGCCGGGTCTGAGGCTGTAAATTTCGTTACAGTCTGCAGTCCTAACCGCTCACCCAAGCACGCCTGCTTGTATCAGCCGCCGTCGTCTCAACTCCTGCAGCTTCAGCTCAGTGATAGCGATCGAATCCACGAAACCAGTTTCAAATTCAAAACTGATCAAAAGCTTAGAGGTCCATGAAGATCCTAAGCTAAGTGTTCCTACTTTCGTTCGACTCACCATACTTAAATTCAGCAACTGCTGCTCTAAGATGGACATTCTACCGACCGGTACTAAAAATCTTGAAGATTCCTGTGAACCCATACATAAAACAAAATCGAGGCTCGTAAATAGTGCAAGCCTAGTGGATGATCCAAAGCTGCGAATTTCTGCTGTTGTCGTACTCGAGAGATTACAAGTAAATTACGACAGTGACGACGATGACTTTATCGGTGACAGTTTAAGATTAGAGGCTGGTCCAGCTATTTTAACTGTGCCAAGCTGCACTGAAATGAACACAGAACCTCAGACAGGACCAAAGCCAAAGAAGAAGGCTTATTTATACATTTGCAAAATTTGTGACTATAAAACGAAGAAGTTCAAGAAATATAAATCACATCTCCAGTCCCACCGAGAACAACGGCAGTTCTTTTGTGCACTCTGTGACTTTGTTGGCTTCAAAAAGAAGCTCTTGAAATCGCACTTACGAATCCATGACAATGATTCCTCGTCATCGGAGAGCGATCGTTACAGTTACACACAAAGTCATCATGCTCGTGTGTCAATCACAAGACAGGCAGCTCCATTCACATTTGATAATACCTCGGTAAATACAAACTGTTTTGGATTGAAAAGTTCACAGAACAAGGAAATTGAAGTCCAGCAAAATACGACGGTCAGAATAGCACCTGTTGTGGCAAATAGTGTTCAATTACAGGAGGTTCGAACGAAACGAAGTCAATCACCTACTAATCGGAACTGTGGAAGCCAAGCTAAAAAGAAAGTTTTATCTCAATCCGCTGAAAGGAAGCACGTTTTTTTCTCGTGTATTTTTTGCAACAAGACATTTAAGAAAGAAATGAAACTGCTAAATCATCTGCGATACCACACGGGGGAGCCTAGACCACCACATTTACATTATTAACCACTACAGCACATAATTACATAGGTATAAATAATCCTATATAACACAAAAAATAAGTGAGATACAGTATGCTTATTTTCTAATAGTTGTGATTATTAATTTTCTTCAAGGATAGATTATGTTATAAATAATTGCCAGTCGTTCGGTTTTGATTATAACGGCTGTAGAATAGTTTCCATGTGGCTGGCGTTCATTTATAAAGGAAATAGAATTCTTGTTAAAACTACAAACTATGTTACTCTGTTATTAGCACAACTATAAGCATTGATAGATGTACAAACAAATAAGTAAATCAACTAAAATGAATTCACGTTTGAACATTCTTCAAAATCGGAACAAAATATATTACCATTTCATTTGCCTCTTTCTTTTTATTGTTAATAATGTTAATGGTATTCTTACTTATCAGTATTACTGTGGCCTGGCTTCATTTTTATCCCCAAAGAGAAAGACGTTGATTTAGAGTTTGGAGGTGAGAAATGAGAAAACGTTGAGGTGAGACCATAAATCATCGAATCTGGAATTTCATTAATCTATTATGAATAATAGTTATGATTCATCAAGTGAGGGTGAGGGTTGAGATTGAGGACGAGGACGAGATCAAAATGACTCATGGAGTATTGAGTACACTCATAAAATAATGAGCATGTTTGGCGCGAATTCTTAAATTAATACTTTTTGACGGCGTTAAAATAAAAATAAGTGCATCTTTTAGTTTAACTGACTTTAAATTAGTTTTAGTTTATAGTTTCATTTAATTTCATTTCGATTTGTTTTTTTCTGTAGGTATTCCATTTCCGATTTTCGGCTCCAGTCGCAGTCCCGAAGTCTTCTGAGAGTGAAAGCATAAGCAAAGCATCGACGTGCGTCTTAAAGTACTTAACTACAAACTATAACGCTGAACGCAGTTACTAAAAATTGTTCGTAATTTTGTGGAACTATAATTATTTTACGAACGCTTCTGTAGTTTCTTTAAACATCATGGGGATACAATAATTATTTCGTTGTCTTGATCAGCTAATAGTTTGCTTCATATAGTCAGCAGTGCTGTGGGTCGAAAATTGTTTTATCTTGGTTATTATTACTGACAAATTCACTTAAAAGGGATTCGGTTAAAAGGGAAAACCGCCTAAACGGGACATATTTGAAGTGTTTGGTTGGCCAGCCTATGATTCAATGTTAAAATTATCCGGTTATAAGGGAACCGCTAAAAGGGATTATCCGGTTTTAGGGGACTTTTTTTAAACCGTTTTTGGTTTTTTTTTGTCACTTATTTCTTAAAAGGGATTTTTGAATGAAAATAGAAGTAAAAAAAATAATACAGATCCGAACTAATATTTATTATTTGAATTTGGAGGAGGAAAAGAATTTTTTGAATGAAGAATCGAGACTACAGCACACTAATGGAGAAGAATTGCGCAAGACTACTTAAGGTAATTTTAAGGTCTTTATGTAATTATCAGAGGTATTTCTTTTTAAACCTATTAGTAATTGTCAAAAGTTCGAATTCAATAAGGTTTTAGGTAGTTTCTTTGAACTTTGATATCAATATCACATCACTTAAAAGTCAAATGTAAATGGTAACATGTTTTTACTTACATACAAAACATTTACCATATGAGACACAGTCACTCACATGTGGGTCAGGTGGACATCTGAACTCATATAAAAGAGTGAAGAGGAGACCAAGCGACAGTGAGTAGAGGAACGTACATAGTGACGATAAGAGTGGATTCTCCTCTTGAGCTTCGGCTCTGAGAGGGTCTCCGTTGAATTTTGTATGTGACGAGAGTTAGAAGTAAGAAAGGATACAAAGTCCATAAGAGAGATTAAAGTACTACCACATTTTCTATACATAAGTATTATTCCGTTTAACAGTTTCTTTATTTCTACGCATTAAACCATACTCAGTGACTAAAATAGTAGAAGTCAGAGGGGAAACCAGTTCGGAAGGATCGAGAGTGCATCCAAGAACACACGAGATAGCGATACTCCTGGAGCTCGTTATCTATATCTCTCTCTCTCACACCCTCACATTCTCATCTTGCTCCAGCCATCATTCCATCCATACCATACCCACGCATACGTACATCCAACATCATCTTCCCGGCCCTCCACTAAGTCCAACGATATACTCCAGCACTAGACTGACAAGTGCGAGTATAGTAGAGGAGAAGTCATCCGACTTCGTCCCATCACCATCTCTTTCCCTTCCTCAGCAGCCGTACCCATCCCAACGTTCCCAGATCCAGACTCCAGAAACAAAAGGGAATTCCTACTCTGCACGAAGCATCACCAGTCCAATGGACAGCCCTCATAAGAGCTGTACAGTGGACTCAGTCCCGACTACCCTGAGCTCAATGGACCAAAACCCAGCTTAACAACCGAGTTGCTCCAGCCGTCTCAGCACTCCTCATGCTCATCTCTGAGGCAGTGTCTTCCCTGTGTCCCCGTCTACCAGTGTCATTCTTCTTACGGGCACGGACTGAGGCGGACTGGACAAATCGTTGTTAACAAAATGGTGGCTCTGAAAAAGAACGAATCAATCAGCACGACGTACTCTACCTTTATTTTATTCGGTTTCTATCAAAATTGTTAATTTCTTGAAATTTGTAACCATCACCACCTTCAACTTCTTAATTATTTTCCATTTAAACGCCTTTTTTGACGTCTTCACTCTTTCAATGGATCATCTGTCGTCCACGAAATTGTCACAGATCGAAATTATTCACCTTATATATTCAGTTATTGAAGATTTGAACGAGTTAAATCGTCTTTCAGCCATTATCGCATCTTTAAACCCTTTACACCTTACCAACGAATTTAATTTGGACACCACCGTTTACACTCACAGTACTTTATCGACCCTGCAACGGATTGGTACAGATATTACCAATTCTACCGTTCGTATATTTTTGCTACAACAATTACTTACTGACTTCAATAATCGTCTTCTGGATTATCACAAAGTATATTCCTATCAAATTACTCACTGGACCCGTCGGACCAATTTGGCTCAAGCAATTATCAAGAATTACATCAAACAATTTCATCTGCGGCTCGTTTTTCTTCTTCACAGTATCATTTCATCCTTTTTCTTTTCCTACACATCTCCCACACCATCTCCTACAAAAAGTTCCAAATCAACCAGCACCGATGACCTCAGTCTCTTCACATCCAGGAATTCCTCTCCTTCTCATCATCGTCCCATTGCTACTGACGTCCGTCTCTACAATAACTTAAATTCTCAACCCAGCCGCAATTCAACTCCGCATTTTCCACGAACTCTGCAACGTTTTCCCATCCGGACGACACCACCACGGGTTCTTTCTTTATCTCCAACTTCATCTGGATTTCGACCCAAACTTCAACAGCCGTCACCGCCGGACTAGGATTTCTCTATTCTTCATTTATCCATCAGTTCTTCATCCCATCCTTCTACTACCATATTTCATCACCATCAAATCCTACATCATTCATCATCAACTCTTTGGATTCATCCGCCTCGGTTTCCTTCAACTCTGCTGCTGTTTATCTTCTCATTTCATCCTATCCAGACCTCATCTCGTCCGTCAAACCGATTATCCAGTCAGGTCACACTTCATATTTTTAAGTATTTAAAGTAGAATAACAAGTACATTATACACCTAAGATTTAGTTAACCATTACTTTAGTTTTAATTTAGACAATATATATATTATTCATCTCGAGTAAAATAGTTTACGTATAAGTAATAATACATACGTTTACATAGAAGGTCCTAGGCCACTATACTTTAGTAGTGTTTATACTAATATCATTATAGTTAGGAGTATACCATATAATTTAGTAAGTAAGTCGGTATAGTCTAGAATAATAGACACAGGTCTTATATGGCTGTGGAAAGTTTTTCGTGGATGATTCTTCCACGCGTCTTTTTTTTGGGGTGAGCTTTGCCCTCTCGACTTGAAATTCTTCGTCTTCCTCTTGGAGACATCATTTTTTATTCCTCTTTACTACCAACCAATCCGGTCGCTCTCAGACGACGCCACGTATTTTTTGTCATTCTTTTTATCTCCCCAAGAGTGGATTTATCTCACATAGTTCCAAGTAAAACTTTCCACACTACACTCTAGTTTGTTTAGTTCTTCTAGTTAGTGAAATTCATACCTATGCCTAGTGGTAAGTCGACGACTACTATGTATAGAGGAGCTGAGAACCAGTTTTTCTTTTTCAAAAATTCACATGCACATTAGTTATATTCTATTCCTATTGGTATCCCACTCGTACATCTACGGTGAACTTTGCACCGATGGATAGCACTGTAGTATTACGCAGTAAAATTCTAGTTATAAGAAAGTCTTCTCAGAGTATTCCCATGTCAAGTCAGTCCATGTTCACATGATTAAATTTTTTATGTTTTCACATTACCAGTTTTTCAAGTCAGAAAAGAGGTTATATATTACATTCATACATATATATATATCTATAGTAATAAGGACATCGGTCTCTGTACAACTTACAGCAGTGCCTTACATTATGGATAGATAGGCTAAGTAGTTTTGGTATAAACACTTCCCTATTACCTATCGAAGCAGTAATAGCGCAACGTGTCCGTTCTTTTCTGTATACGCTCATTACCATATGCAATACAGACACCTGTTTCAGAGGTGCCACTCTCATAAGAATGCTGATCAACTCTTATCATTGCTAAGAGACCCATTCTGTTTTCCTTTAAGAGACACGTTTCGTTCATTTCTTCCCACATTGATTTTTTTTTGTACACACTCTATTGAAATTCACGCTTATAAGGTACCAGCAAAATAGCACATTTTATTCATGTGATCCCATGTTTCGAGTTCCCTTCTCTTTGAGGTAAAGTCATGTAAGCTTTACAAAATCCTGTTTCAGAGGATGATACGGAAGTGCGTTAACTGATCAACTGACTACATTATTGCAGTCAGAACTTAACCACTCATGTCCCCATTTCTTTTTTTTTATATATACGCATGTTCACGCGTGTCAGATTTACGATGTGTTCTTTTTAAATAAATATTCAAGTCATACCCTGTTGATTGCTGGTAGCCGCGTTGATTGTTCATTTTTATCAGATTATGGTGTAGTGTGCTATATACACGCATAATCCTACCTAGGTAGCCAAAGATCAAATAACGACCTGTGTGTTCGATTATTTTTTCTTGTACCATTCCATGTTGTTGTCCCGTTACATTTACATTTCGAATAGCCAAGCGTTTCCACAGACCTCGTTTTTATATTTCCAGTTATGCTAATGATTTTCTTTCCATTATGTTAAACTCACCACGTGTGACCATGTTTTTTGTCAGTCTTGGTGGAAACGGCTGTCTGTCCATTTACAGTATATATTAAGTACGTTTTAGGTTAAGCATGTAAGCGGCCGCTTTCTAATTGAATTTTTGAAAAACATTTCGTCCTCAGTTCCTTATTATTGTACGATAAAGTATTCCAACAGTTATGAGTTCACTATATATTTAGGCGTAGTTAAGTAGATAGTACGCATAATTAAGTAGTCTGTAACCTAGATATCATTCAAGATTGCATCGAAAACTAGTTGTCAGTTTTTCGTCCTGTTTTGATATTCTCTTACAATGTTGATAATTTCCGGAAATACGTATGGTAATTTTTTCCATTTCTTGTCTCGTTCTACGTGACCCCACATCATTCTTTTTCTGTTTTACTTAACTTACATTTGCGTTATGTTACTTTTGTTGTTGACCTCTACATTAGCGTGAGTTTCTAGTATTGAAATTCCATATACTTAATTCTTTTATTGTTAAATCATTTTAATGTCATTCCTTATACGGAGATAACATTTCGTAGTAAGACGTCTCTAGGTAATTCAAGTTTTCTGTTTACATTATGCATGCCATACGGAAAAGGCCAGATAACCTGTTTTAGAGGTGGCTCACCGTATGATGAGGCTAATCTCCTGCTATCTACCATAACGGCAGATATCAGATCCCTCGTTTACGCTTTTATAAATGTATACCGTATTTTATGCATAATGCAGTAACTAACTTTCCACGTTTTCTTTTCACATATTTTTTCTCTATTACGTCATAAATTCACGTTGTTACGAATTCCGCAATATCAAATGATTAGAGAGTTCACAAATGGATCACGTTAACGTAATCTCAGATCTAGTTGGTGAGTACTCGTCAATATATATAAATTCGTAACGAAAATAATAGCAGCACCACAGTTGCAAGTATAGTACATTCAAGTTCCCGCCAAGCTGGACGGTAGACAGTATGTTTACTATATTGAGAGATCTCCCATTCTTCAACACTACTACCGTTTTTCGGTGAGCGAAAGAACATTGTCCCTTTTCTAACTTTGTTAATGATACGGCCTTACATTTTTTATTTATACTTACTGTATAAATACCAATAACAGCAACATCTGTATATTCATCGGCGGTCATCAATCTTCCCATTCATTCTCCGTCAGATTAACTCCGTCCTCGGATAAGATTTTCATTCCTTAAGGACGGTCTTTCATAAATAGCTAAAGTATCCACCCTGGATTGGCCGATTACGACACACCTTGTCATATCAGATTTCGGTTTTCCGAAAATCTTGTCCAATTTTTCCACCTAAATCCGGGATCATTATTCTTATTTTTTAGGCCGAAATTGATTTTTTATTTATCACATTGAATTTTTAGATTTTACTCTGGCAACATGGTCCATTTCCATGTCTGGATTCTCTAGACTTAAATTTCGATGTCCATTGTGATGAAATCTTCGCGTCGATCAACATACCTTGTAGGTACGCTAAATTTAAATTCGGTCCAGGCCTCATGGTCAATTCAAAGCTTTGCTCCATTACATGGATTGATTAGCACGGTTGTCCACTGTTGCTTCCTTTTCTCCATTGTAATTAGCAGATTCGCTGATATTTTTTTTCTATGTCTTTATTTCCATTAAATTTTTCTGGAATCATAAGATTCAGTCATCATTCCTTTCTTTGATTATTATTGTTTTCCGGCACCAGTAATTAATTTTTCATCATAGTCAAATAAATCTACCTCATAACAAGATAGATTTATTCTTCTATTTTTCGATACGCACCGTCGCGGGGAATTAGATTATTTTGGACAAAGAATTTCGATTCTTTGGCTATTTATAGTCACTTTAGTATTAAGTACATGGCCGATTTATATCAAACCAATTCCATTGCCATCTTTTTTATATTGCATTGAACTAATGCTATTATACGGATTCCTACCCAAATTCAGCTGTTTAAAAATTTTCGGTTTTAATTTTCGTTGTATCCATGTCACAGTCGACAGTGTTTTCTTTTCATCTGTCAGATTAGTCCCGCCTCCATAATTTAGTCCCGTCTGATATCGTTTCTCCAGTCTCATTGTGGTTCTTTTGAGCTTTCATTTTACTCGCCACGATAATTTTAACCATTCAAATTACAATTAAGATACCCACCAAAGGGTTCATCTCTATATGCTCATTAGGCATTTTATTTACATTTTTTATTTTTTTTTATCTATTTTTACTTACACCCCGTTGTGCAACCTTTGGAAGACATCATACTCTTCGTATGACTTTTTCGGCCCATTCCGAAAACATCCCATTCTATTTTCCATCGGCACTATTTTTGTGTTACGCACTACTTAATTGTATATACGCGATCCACATACCAGACTTAGAAGGACCTGCACATTTAGATAAACCTAGTATCAACACATTTATTACGGTATCAATATTATAAATGTCCAGTAGGCATAAGCCTTCATTGACATTTATTCCCCGATTTATCTAAACATGTCAAAAAAGCATAAGCTTTCACTGACATTTTTATCTAAATTTCATTACGCCTTTCTAGTAGCTTCGAATTTTTCTCTCTATTTTTTCTAAACACTCCTCCCTAGTATCAACCCAATAATACACCCTACTCATTCCATACATTATCAATTTTCACAAATATTGAAACGGCATTAGCTGTTATCATCATTTCCTAGTTTTATAATTTTTTCACTAATATGCAGTTTAAAAATTCTTTTTTCCGCCCTCAAGCCAAATGACATCAAATTCGTCGCAATCTTATCTGATCGTATATAGATTAATTTTACATTAGTAGTTAAGTTCTAATGCTGATAGAGCACATAAAAGTATATTGTATCACATAATAGTTTTTAGTTTACGTCAAGTACGATACAAAAATGTAATTATTATATATTGATATTCCTCTTTAGATAATTTTAATAGTTTTCATAATCTAGAATTTGTCTTTACGATTATTTTTTAAGACTAAAATTATATCTATTTAGGTTATATTATGATACGCCTACACAGGAATTAATTCCGACTGTTAATATTCTATAAAAACTTGTCGTTTATTGTGTTCATTTTACTATATAGTCTGCAACACCCAACTTGTGTTCATTATTGAGTACTCACTCATTATAGTTGTTTGTACTAATCAGTACATTACTTATGGATGTTATATTCTTGATTTTAATGGAATTTGTAATCTACCATTCGAATTTTTCTTGACTATAAAAGTCAATTAAAACCCGCTTGTTTGATTATCTTGAAATCTCAATGGAGTAATTAACCATTGTATTTTATGTATTCTGTTTTAGTTCATTACTAAACCATCACAGCGGATATCTCATCATGCTATAATACGTTAATATGTCACAATCTTTTTTGTTGTCTCCTAGTAATAATGTTTGTCTATCTGTGGTTCTTACCCTATTTTCCATACGGTACTCTCTCTGGATTTCCAACGCGTCTTGATTCCCGTCACATCTTTTTTATATCGTTCAATGTCGTACCAGGTTTCGTTAAGTACATTATTTTTTATGCCCATGCATTTCTTTTTTATTAACATAAATATTCGTATAATTAAGGATGTAGGAATTTAGCCGTCAGCAACTTTTATTTTTGTTATGCTACCAGTGATGCAAGTGAAACATCATGAGCCTACTCAATTAAGCCATATGGTCATTGACGCCATTAGTTTTTCTATTTCAACATATACAAAGAATTTTTTTTTAACCTTTCCCAACATTTCCATGCCGATATTTTTGTTTGTTTTGTTGATAATCTCCTTTTCAACAGATATTATATTATAAGCTTTGTACAATTCATTGAGCAATTCACATATTCATTTCAGTTATCAGTTCACTGTAAGGAAACATAAGTTCAAATTAGTTTTTTTTCAGACTATTATTAATATTTGTTCTGCTTATTAAGGCACAGATAAATTATACTTTACATTTCTATGGCACAAATTTAAATATTATTGCACACGTCTTAAAGATTAAGCTCATCATTTTTTTATATTTGTACATGGTCACATTTTTTATGATTGTTAATAATTTTGCTCTTTGTCTATCGATGTCTCTTCATATCATTTCCCAGATTGTTGACTCCGCCAACAGACTCCAGATTTGCGTCGCACGGGTCTTCTTCCTCAGCGTTTGGCTCCTTTTCTGCAAAAAATGCAAGGAATCAAATAAATTTTTTTACTACTACAGACAATCACATGGTTATTCCTAATTCTCTCCTTTTCCCTCTCTATATGAATCCTTTACTGCCAAGTCGAAAAATTTCTACAGTTACACGCATATTCTTCCAGCAGCCGAGCGTAAAATTTTATTCTTTTTCAAATTGTCCAGCAGCCGAGCATAAAAAGTTCAGCAGCCGAGCGTAAAATTCTATTCTTTTTCAAATTGTCCAGCAGCCGAGCATAAAAGTTCAGCAGCCGAGCGTAAAAACTCTATTCTTTGTTAGTATTTTCCTACAGCCGAGTTAAAAAGTGCCACAGCCGAGCGTCAATATAACTCTCTAGACACGCACCACAAGTTCACCCTCACAGTATAAAAATCAATACTTTTTGCTTTCTTAAATTATCCTACTATTATTTCTATCTCTCATCACACCACCTCACTTACTTCATCGTCTTGGTCTTGGGCACTTGTTTCCCTCCAGCCAGTCGAACCTTTTTCTGCTCCAGTGCCTGTATTCACATTAATACATTCAATTTGTTAGTTAGTACATAAATGGATATAGTTAGATATTTCTTTTCTCTTCCTGTTGTTAAGTATTTCAATATTTACCAATAGCCGCTTAATTCGGACCACCGCTTCTTTTCGCGATTCGCCATTCAAAATTTGATGGACATATCTTCCCATCGGCGGGCGCGAACTATCACGTCACAAACCCAACAAACATAACATTATTTTTCATATTAATTATTTTTCCCTCCTCTTTTCATTAATTTCCAAATAACGTCATTTAACCATTAGTTACTCTTAATAAGTTTGTGAATTTAATTCTTGTTCTCTTATTTTCAATGCCATTTTCTTTACTTACCCACGCGGTTTTTCAGCAATCTCTGCAAAATTACCACACAATGTATTCCTCTTTATTCGAGAATCCAAACTTTCTGCATGTCTATTCATCAAATGCAGGAATCCATACGCATTTGGGATCTGTTCCTCACACACTAGGCACACCGTAAGATATTTCCAACCGGAATCTTGTCCCATAGCGTGTTTGGTACAATGTGTCCATAATGTAGTAGAAAATGCTCCTTTCTTTCCGCATCCTGGTACTCTACACTTTAGTACGGGGAAGTGATTCCGCACGTGCTCTCGCCAGCGCTCTTTTTCCAGCCACAGGAAACCTTCACACTTCTTCTCTAAAATACAGATATATCCTTGACTAGGACCATCATCAATACATTCTCGTCTCCTTGACGCCTGTATTCGTTCTTCGTCTTCCGTAATACCGCGGTTATCCGTATTCTTTTTTATTTCCATTCCAATTGTAATCTCAGTCCTTTCCAGGCTATTCTCTTCTAGATTCTCGGAATCTTTCGTCTCTCCATTACGATCTTCTACAACGTTACTCATACCGTCATCATCGATTATCTCCTGGAGAACAACCATACGTTGTTCATCTGGCTCTTCTCCCGAATTTCCCTCCGCTAGGGTAATGTTTACAGCTGCTTTTCCTTGAATCTCCGCGTCCGGTATTCCCGGTTCTTCCAAAGTTTCTCCATTTTCTTGACCAAATCCTACAACCAGATTCAGAAGCGTGTCTCCTGTTCTGCATTCTGGCAAAATTTTTACTGTCCTTTGGCCTTCTCCTACTGATCCTGTCCAGGTATCATATACCAAATTCACTCCTACCTCCAAATCATCTAGGTTTAGTCCATCCAGGATACCACCATCTTCTAACAACTCTTCGCCGTCAGCAAATTCTAGCTGTTCACCATCTTCTATAAGTTTTCCGTGCTCTATAGATTCCTCAGTATCCCGACTATCTTTGGGATCACTGAGGGCAACTCCAACATTTTTTCTAATCATTGATTCCTCTACATCTAGTTGTCTAGTTCCCGAACACTCCATTGTTATCTCTTCATCGTCTTCACTTTCACTCGAACTATACACCACCACACCTCTCCTAGCTTGCAGTACTGCATACAAGTTGCCTTGGTCACTCTCGCCCGCATTTATTTTTGTAACCGTAATTTCAGTATTTTCCACAAAATTATTATCTTCAGGTCTGATAACTTCCGGGCTTTCAGCAAGGTCTATCTCTTCAGGTCTTTCTTCCTCCTCTTCAGATTGTGCTAATACAGGCGAGTCCATATTTTCGATATCCTCGGTTATATCTACTTCGTCTATTTCCAACATCGGATTTCCTCTTGTCGGTCTAGGTGCACAAGGAGTTTCTTCCTCTATGGCCAACATCTCTGGCATTTCGTCAATTTCAGCATTTGCCGCCATGGCTGCAACATTCGCGGCTTCCAATAACTCTTCCGTTATCTCCACCGGAAAATCTCCTTCCAATTCTTTTATTTCATCATTGTCATTTTCTCTCCATAATTTCTTCGGATATAGGCTTCGCCCCTCTCCATCCACACTTGCCAGTGCCTTAAAAAACGGTTGTTCATCCACCCATTTCACTACTATATTATTCAATATTGGATAATATTGTTCCATAATTCGGCGTTCCATCCCCATACACCACGTTTCCGGCCTACACTTATATTCAAGTTGGGTAACATCCTCCGATACACGCCTTTCCGATCCGTCGGAAACATCTGTACTATTATTGGTTCCCCAATCCATGAGCGTCCCAATAATAGCTAGTCTTGGTCTAACTAAAACAATTTCTTGACTCCTTTCTTTTGCCTCCAACTCCAATCGTTTCCTCAGTTGCAGTTTTCGTCTTCTCCTTTCTTCTTCAATAATAGACTTGTCCCAATCATGTCCCATCTTCCTCATCTGTTGAATAGTATGGGCAACATCCTTAGCAATACAGCCACGCATTGTGACGATAGTCTTCTCGTCTGGAATCCCACCTTCTAATTCCAAATACTCTGGTCCTCTGGCCAGCATCTCCTTCATGACTACTCCATAATAGAAAGGTAACTCTTCTTTAATTCCACTCCGTCGGTCCCGACGATCCTCAGTCCATTTCCAGAACCAGCCCATGACAGCCCATAAGTCTTTAACATCAAAGAGCACTTCTTTTACTTTTGGCCTCCTTCTTCGCAACGTCATTTGTGGATTCATGTTATATTGATATCCACTATGGAGAAGCCAGTCCACTAAGGACGCATTCAAATCTGCCATCCTCACTATTTCGGGGAAGAATTCCAAAGTAAGCTTCTTTTCATTATAACTGAATCCTCTTAACAGCCATTTTACGCCATGTCCAACAACCAGTAAATTCCTGATAACTATATTTTCTCGATCAATCGTCATTTCATTATCAAACATCCACAACAACGGCCATAAACGACTCGAAAACCACCAATGACGACTCCAAGTTTCTTCTTCACAGTCCACCGTAATTACACTGTCAAGAATCCAATGAAATTATTTTCAACTATTGGATCTACCTTTTTACCCATAACCTAATTATTCTCAATGGATCTGCGTTTCACAACCTACTCACCTAGGTTGAACCACCACTACCGCTGTTTCTTGACCCTCCAACCGGATGTATCCCCAAGCCAGTATTTCATCCACCGAATGATCTTTCCGCTCAAACCGGGTCGATTTTTTCCGCACTTTGAAATAATGTGGTGGAACCACTTTTCGTAAACTTGTCTGCGTTGATCCATTCCTTCCGATTTTTTGGACGGCGTTTTTGTACTAGACAGTATATTTTTTTTTTATTATCCTCTCTTGTCCGCAATAATTTTATAAAAACTATTCTAAACCAGATAGCTATCGATGAAACTTTCCACTATTTTTATTCTACCTGTATTTGTTCCCTTATATTAACAGTCATGAGCCTTGCTTGTGATCTCGTATTTCGCACAAGCCTTTTGGGTAGTTTTGATTCATAGTCTACTTCTCTCCTAATTTCGGGTGAGTTCTCCTCTGCTTCTGCTATGCCCACTTTCTCTGGTTCCGGCCACCGCACATCCTTATCTCCGGCCACACAATTCACAGCTCCACGCGTCCTAATCCTTAACGGTCGCGTGCACTGCCGTAGTTTCCAGGTTTTGTACTTTAGCCATAACACTATAAACATTATACATTTAATACGAATTAAGCCATATTCACTAACACATCACTAGGTTATATAACACAGATACGTCTCTATGTTATCGATCCAGGATTGTACATGCCATTATGATATTTCCGATCACTTTATTCCTTTTTTACAATTACCTACAAAAGGGCTGGAGATACATAATGAGCAGTATTTCTCTAGCCGAATTACTGGTCATTATCTATGCTCGATAGCACTTCAGTTTTAATGATTGCATCCAATCAATCCGATTTTTTTGTTTTTATCATTTCCAACACTCTTGACTATTTTAGTACCGCCATCATACACAAAATTGAGTATTTTAAATCCTTATTTTAAATCACTCAACTTTATCTATCGACCGTATGAATGTTATCTGACCACCGGACTTTACAATGTGTACATATTCCGTCCTGCTAAATTTTAATTTTTTTTTAAAATAACGCAATCCAAATTTATTTTTTCACCCACGAGTCCACCATTCTTATTTTTATTGTACACACGGCTTCCCATATTTCAAAGGTTCTCTTAAACATTCCATTTCCTCTTCCTATAACTTGTTCCTATACATAATTAAGTAACACGCCATAGTCATGAACCTAACCTTACTTACCTGTCTTTAGTAAATTCAAATCCTTTTGAGTTCTTTTTTGAATTTTTTTTAATGGCGCCATTGTTTTCGACACATTTGGCACAATTCTACTCACCTCCCTCCAAACACTAAAACTACTTTTATTCCGCCAACAATCACCATCAGAGACCCTTGCGACACTCATCTCACGTCTGACAGTCACCGTAACTTATTCCCAATTTTTTAACGATATGGTAACCAAATTTTTTCCTAATATATAATGTTCCCCTTTTTCGCTAATATGATGATACCTGTATCCATGTTATCAAATCCTTTGTCAAACATCACGTTGTTCGTTTTATTACCACAGTAGATTTATTTACTACAATATCCATAAATCTGCTTCTGCGTAAGCAACAATATACATTCAGTAATTTTTGCCGTTTATCTATGTCATCACTATATATCCGCGTTCAACATTAGATATTTACAAATTATTCATTTTTTATTTTCAATTTTTTGAAATGGATCACAATTTTTTGTAACCTCTCCAATCACTGTTTAATTAATGCCTCACGTCTAACCGTCACCATCGGATATTTAGATTTTTTTTCTATGTTACTACACTTCTCCACAACATTGTTAATTGTACACTATTGTATAGGAATTATTGACTATATCAGTTTAAACTTAGCATAGTTATACATTCTGTCCACATGAGAGGCATTTACACAATAGAATTATGTACTACTATTGTTATCCATTACCGCCTCTGCGAGGCTTCTTAATACACTATGTCCACAATCAGGGTTAAGTTACACCATCACTACACTCATCTTATGCCTGACAGTCACTATTAAATTATTCGAAATTTTTTAACTATATGGTAACAAATTTCTCAACCATATGTACAGTTTCCACTGTTTAGTTAGTAAAAAGACCCGAATATCTCTCTTTCTCTGTTAGTGGTACAATATTTTTTTAACTATATCCAGCTGTAATTAGTACTCGTAGTTCCGTCAATCGGCCTCTGCGTAGGCACATATATATATATATAACGTAACTTGGGTACAATACACCAACACAGTCACCATCGGAATTCTTGACATTTTTTAACTATGTTACAATAACTTTTCAAAAACAATGTTATTTGTTCACTATTGTATAATCTTTAGTTACTGTATAGTTCACATTGAAAATTTTCTTTGTTATTCTGTCCCCATTGGGAACATTCACACAATAGATTAATGTACTCCTATTTTTTACCTTACCGCCTCTGCGCAAGGCATCCAGGCACTTTATATCCCTAATAATATATTAAATTACTTCTTCATTTATCACACATTCAAAACATCTAAAATCTCACATTTTCCAAATTGTTGTCCAAAATTGTACAAAATATTCCACTTGTATTTTTCTACCAATCTGATTCAGTTACGATCAAACTTAATTCTCCGCCATTGGCAACTAACTCTACACCCACGTCAATGTTTTTACTTCTGTATTTTATTATACAATATTTGATACAATTAACAATCTCCACATAAGTTTAAGTAGTACTCAATGGATCCTCCGTCACATCAAGTTCTTACGTTTCGCCACTCCACTTACTCCACACAAATAAACAATCTACCAATACTTGTAATATAATATAACTTTCAATTTCTCAAATTGTAATATTCTTTGTATTTAATGATCTACCCTCTTTATAATGTACTCCTCCAGCCACTCACTCATGTACTGGTTGTCGCCCTGGTTCTTTTCTTCACGTTCCCTAAGTTTTTGACAATTTTTTTATCTCATTCGTTTCAATACCAATATCTGCTTCAGACTCGGGTCGAGTCATTATCTTCGTAGAAGATTCCTTTGTCGTAAGGATATTTTGGTAACATGTTTTTACTTACATACAAAACATTTACCATATGAGACACAGTCACTCACATGTGGGTCAGGTGGACATCTGAACTCATATAAAAGAGTGAAGAGGAGACCAAGCGACAGTGAGTAGAGGAACGTACATAGTGACGATAAGAGTGGATTCTCCTCTTGAGCTTCGGCTCTGAGAGGGTCTCCGTTGAATTTTGTATGTGACGAGAGTTAGAAGTAAGAAAGGATACAAAGTCCATAAGAGAGATTAAAGTACTACCACATTTTCTATACATAAGTATTATTCCGTTTAACAGTTTCTTTATTTCTACGCATTAAACCATACTCAGTGACTAAAATAGTAGAAGTCAGAGGGGAAACCAGTTCGGAAGGATCGAGAGTGCATCCAAGAACACACGAGATAGCGATACTCCTGGAGCTCGTTATCTATATCTCTCTCTCTCACACCCTCACATTCTCATCTTGCTCCAGCCATCATTCCATCCATACCATACCCACGCATACGTACATCCAACATCATCTTCCCGGCCCTCCACTAAGTCCAACGATATACTCCAGCACTAGACTGACAAGTGCGAGTATAGTAGAGGAGAAGTCATCCGACTTCGTCCCATCACCATCTCTTTCCCTTCCTCAGCAGCCGTACCCATCCCAACGTTCCCAGATCCAGACTCCAGAAACAAAAGGGAATTCCTACTCTGCACGAAGCATCACCAGTCCAATGGACAGCCCTCATAAGAGCTGTACAGTGGACTCAGTCCCGACTACCCTGAGCTCAATGGACCAAAACCCAGCTTAACAACCGAGTTGCTCCAGCCGTCTCAGCACTCCTCATGCTCATCTCTGAGGCAGTGTCTTCCCTGTGTCCCCGTCTACCAGTGTCATTCTTCTTACGGGCACGGACTGAGGCGGACTGGACAAATCGTTGTTAACATAAACTGACTGTGGAGTTTTGGCTTTTGGCCTTTTAGTTTTTCGGTGGCAGTTTTATTGTGAATGGTTTTGTGCTAGGGTTGGGTACTGTACTGAATAGGGTGCTAAAAAATATAACCTATTTTAACCGTTTCCAGTCAGGTCCCCCCCCCCCCGGCAACACTGGGAGGCCACATACACGGACCATTGCGCATTGCCTTATACTTAGCAGGAACATAAACTAAAGGATTAGAATAGGACACATATCTCTGCTTGTATGAAAGTTTTCTAAAACTGTAACTATATTATGCTTAAGAATATTATTTTGATTTAGAATGGGAATATTTTTATAAAAATCTTAAACTAGTTCCACAATTTTAGTTGTGTACACGCTTATTGTACGATTTGGCGAAAGTTGCGATTTTTATTTATAAGGTGTATTTTGTAAATATGAAAGCATACCTACCTACAACCTATTTTGAATTAGGTTCGTCATTTAATATTATCAGTACAAAATTATTGATGTTCTTAGCTTTGTTTTTTTAATAGCATTAATTAAATATCGACTTTGTGTTGCTTGGCGAGAAGCGGAGTTGTAGTATTTTAAATACGAGTTAGGAAGGAAAACGTCCGGTGTTACTGGTTGGCGGTTGGGGGGATTATGTCCGGGGAGAAAATGTTCGACAACCGTTTAATTTAATATACTTCTCGCCGACTATAACTAGTGAGGTGTTGATGTTTCTGGCTAAAGGCTGAACGTAGCAAACACCTGTCATCTTTCCGTATGGAGTCGTAGAAATAACAGAACAGATATCTCTTCCACGACGGTCTTGTTTGTAGTTGTAATTTTTTTCCGTTTTCCTGCTAGGCATTGCTCTGATTCTTGTGTGACTTCGAAGTTCGAAGGATTGAATAAACTGTTTATTAACAACTCTTTAGGACATTTCCCGTCCCGCTACTACTTATACATACTAACAATTGAATGGAAAAAAGTCAAATTATTGATTTAAATTATTTAGTTATTATTGATTATTGATTATTGGTAGCATGCAATGCTAAACCAATGCAAATTAGTGATTCCATTAAAAAATAAAGGACATGAAAAATAATTTGCCAACACGAAATAGTCCCAAAATATTTCCAGTGGAAATTAATTAATTTCACTTGGCCGCCAAGTTAATTCGGCTAATTGCCTTAATGAAACCGTTCATTGCCTTTATGCCCTGCTGCAAGGTTGGACTATGACTCTACTCTAAAGTAGGATCAATAGGATGTGTCACGTAGGTTAAAGTAGGGTATATGGTACTGAATATGGTGGAACATGGAAAGTTTGAAGTTAGGTTTTTATAGTGTATTTAACTAGAGCTACTAGAATATATATAGCTACGTGGTTGAAATTGATCACTCAATTTTAACAGGAAAACAGAACTCCCAGTAAAGGGATTCCTTGCATCGAAGAATAGGGCTTGTTCTTAAATGCTAAAAGAAACACGCCCATTGTCAGTGCTAATGTTTTTCTGCTGTAAATTGAGTAATCACAACCACCTGCCTACACCACATTTAATTTAGTGGGAAATAATAATCAGTGAAATGGTAAAATGCGATCTGCATTTAATATTACTATGGTAACTTATCCTAAAGTTCTGAACAGGTCCCCGGGGTAATTAAGTTAAATTTTCCTCAATCCGGGGTAATTTACAACATGTGTTACTAGGTAGGTAACATCTATTTTGGCGTGAAAGTTCCGTCTCCTAAAAACATAAATCTCGACAATTTATTAGTTCATCTGTTCATGATCGATACGAGCGTTAAAACGTAAACAGAAACCTTGGGACAGAGATGCGCTGCGCTTCAAACTGCCGTACATAGTTTACTTGCCGCCCACTCACCAATGATGAAGTATGACCCGTGACCGTGACCAATTTGGATCTATTTTTACATTCATTTAATTTACGTTTCAGTGTTTCCTCCACTGCTATTTCCGACCACCGAATGAAGTTTCGAATTGCCAAGAGTCCATCACTATGAAAGTTGACGTTAGCAAAGGATGAAGGGAACATTAGGTACAGCAAAAGTGAGTAAAGGACGATTTATTTTAATTCCATTTTTGTTATGCGATGTTAAAAATTTCATATTTCTATTTTATTGTGTTTAAAGGTTGCAATACATTCTTTTGTTTTAGAAAGGGTTGCAGTAACCTGTTGTCGTTTGGGTCCACTACCACCATTGCCTATTGACTTATAAGGAAAAGAGAAGATCAGTTGCTGTGGATTTATAAATTGAGTAGTGAACTGTCTTTAGGTCACCATGGAAGATTCTTGCGAAGTTCCGAAGCAATTCAGTTGTGACAGTTGTCCGTACAGATGCAAAACAAAAGCCCAACTGATAGGCCACAAAAGATTGCATAAAGAGAAAAAGTTTCAGTGTTCTCAGTGTGGTTTCAAAACTCATTATAAATATTCTCTTAATCTTCATAATCGTATTCATTCAGGAGAAAGACCTTTTGTGTGTACGCATAAGGGTTGTACTTATGCATCTTTCCAAGCAGGAGGTTTAGTAAGCCATGAGTTAATCCATTCGAATCTAAAACCATTTAAGCGCAATTTGTGTGGAAAATGTTTTAGAAAGAGCTCATACCTGAATTTTCATATTCGTTCTCATACAGGAGAAAAGCCCTATCGGTGTTTGTTTAAAGATTGTGAATATTCCTCTGCCCGTGTTGGTTATTTACAAACACATTTTCGTAGGCACACAGGTGAGAAACCTTTCCGTTGTTCGTATGAAGCGTGTGAATATTCATCCTCACGAGGAGACGATTTGAAACGACACATGATGACTCATAATCATGAAAAAGTTTACCCTTGTTCATTTAAAGAATGCAAATTTTCTTCGAATATTAAAGGTTATTTAACAATTCATTATAATCGGGTACATTTGCGAAATAAACGTCATGTCTGTCAGTTGTGTGAATATTGGTCCGAGACCGCAGCTAAATTGAAAAGACATATTGTAAATAACCATCAAAAAACTCTACAAACTTGTATCAATCGTCGTCATCTTAAATCCTCGAAATCTAGCTCACTGAACGAAATCGAATCAAAAATTTCTGTTTCACATTTAAAACTGTTCAAAAGTTTTGAAGTCGATGAAGACCCTAAGCTAATTGTTCCTACTTTCCCTTTCGTTCGACTTACTAGACTCAAACCTGACAACTGCAGTTACAGCAAGAACATCGCAGCGACCAGTGCAAGTGCAATAAGCCTTGAAGCTTCCCGTGATCCACCACAGAATACAAAATCCAGAACTCGCAATTATTCAAGGGCAGAGGACGACCCTAAACTGCGTATTCCTACGGTTGTAGTACTCAAGAAATTGCAAGTCAACTACGACAGTGAGGATGACTTTATCGGCGACAGTTCGGAAGTACAGGCTGATCTGACCGTTCCAATTCCAACTGCGTCAGACTACACTGATGTTAACACTGAACCCCAAAAACCTCAGACAGGATCCAAGCGAAAGCTGCAGAAGGCCTATTTATACACTTGTAAAATTTGTGGCTATGAGACAAAGAATTTTGAGAAATATAAATTACATCTTCAGTCGCATCGAAAAAAACGCGAGTTCATTTGTCCTCTCTGTGACTTTGTTTGCTTCAAAAAGAAGCTGTTTAAATCGCACTTGGGAACGCATGACAATGATTCTTCAGGATCGGACAGTGATTGTTACGGCGACACACAAAGTCATCATGCTCGTGGGTCAATTGCAAGCCAAGAAGCCCTATTTGATAATACTTCGGTTTCGGTAAAAGCCAACTGTTTTGGATCGCAGAGATCACAGTAGAATGAAATTAGAGTTCAACAAAATGCAGTGGGCAGAAGAGCTCAGAGTAGTACACTCGGCTACAGCTGCGAAGCGTGTTCAACTACACGAGATGTAAACGAAACAAAACAAGTCACTTACTAAGCCGTGCGCCGCAAGCCAAACCTAAAAGCAAATTTCACTCAATCGTCTTGAAAGAAACACGTTTTGTTCTCATGATTTTTTTGCAACTAGGTATTCAAAAAGGAAATGGAGGTACTTAATCATCTGCGAAACCATACGGGAGAGCCCAGACCATCACAATTACATTGTTATTAAGCACGTAATTTCATGAGTCATGTAGTCTTTTTAAACACGAAGAATGAGTATGGGCTACAGCATGTTCCTTTTCTGGTAGGTAGTTATAATTTGATTATTAATTTTCGTGAAGGCTAGGTTAGCGGTTAATAATTATTAGTAATTAGTGTTTGAATATAACGACTGTGGAATAGTTTCCATGTGGATGGTATTCATTTGTAAAGGAAGCAAAGCAGGATGTTATGTGTTGAGTTAAGATTTCTATGTACTTACGTATAATATTTGCACAGCTCTAAAACCTTTTTCATCTACAGGTATAAATAAACAAATCAAATAAGCATTTTACCGTTTGAGCAGAATTCTGAATGGACGTGTAATAGTACTTTATTTCTCCGTCTCCCTTGTTTTAGCTCCTTAATTATGCTATAGATTAATCATTTTGCATTCCACACGCTGTTCGTTATTTAATCTTATTAATATATATGTAGTCCATATATTTTAAAATGAACGGAGTGCAAGTAAAACCCAAGTAATTAATACTACGTACTAGACTCTTACACTCACGTTACTCGTTGATCACAACTATAGTAAATCAGTTTTTTGTGGACATAATTATGTGACCACAGCAATTGACCACAATTGTTAAATTTTCTAGTGAAATCAAGGTCTAACACAAGGTATAATTATGCAATTATATTTCCATTACACCTGCTAAATCAATACATTTCCCCTGGAGAAACCGTTATAGTGAAATTCTTCTGCACGTGACTATAGTTTATATTATAAACTTATTACTTGCATTGCTCACTATCAGTCAGAATGTGGCGGTTTGGGAGCTGCTAGCCACTGGTCCACTCGCATAATTGTATTTAGACTGCCATCAATATCACTTTGGTGTGTGGCTTCAATTCCATTTCCATTTCCAAATAATTAGATACCTAAGAAGACGTATCTTCAGCGGAGCGTTGAGAAAACGTTGCCGAACTTTTACCGTAAATCATCTGGAAAGTCACTCACTAGATCTTATGAAAGCCATTATGCATTAAGATGATTTGAGACCACGTTCGTATGACGTCTGCACTTAAGGGAGGAAAGGGTTTGGTTTGGCTAGCAATATGTTGGCCAAATGTTGACCCATGCAATGAGCCTATGGAACTACAAGGGTTAGGTGTCTCATAACTGATGCGCATAATAGATCCGATCCATATTTAAAATATTATTAGCTCGGGTTTTCAAATCCGAGAATTTTTAGATAATCGACCAGTCGACCATATTCATTCTATAATCTTCATTTTTAACCGCGACGTCATTGTGAGTCAACATAAAAGGGAGCAGTTGTGTGTTGTAACCAAATGTGGCGGGTGTAAGGCTGAAGTCCGGCTATGTTTTATCCCTATGTTTTATCCATATGTTTCATCCCTATGTTACATCCCTATGTTTTATCCCACTGTTGCCGCTATGGCAATCACTATGTTTCATCCCTATGTTTTATCTCTGTTTTATTCCTATGTTTTATCCCTATGTTTTATCCCCAAAACGGGTATAAAAGGTCTAGACGCCCTTGAATCGGCGTCTAACCCTTTCGATGGACGGGTTAAGTTAATGTTGTGAAAAATTACTACTAATGCTTAAGACACATTGAAACAGGCTCCCTGAGCTGCCTCAAAACAGTTAGCTTATTTGTTTCTCTGCCTTCGGCAGAACTTCTTCGGCTGGAGAAAATAATTATAGCCTAACTTTTTCGAGTCGGTTTTCCCACCCCCACACCCCACTCAAACATTGTCTACCCTTAAAGATCGCAAACCTTACGCATTAATAGTAATTCTTCACAATTAACTCAAACCAGAAATCAGAAAGGTTAGGCATCGACCCAAGGGCGTCTAGACCTTTTATACCCGTTTTGGGGATAAAACATAGGGATAAAACATAGGAATAAAACAGAGATAAAACATAGGGATGAAACATAGTGATTGCCATAGCGGCAACAGTGGGATAAAACATAGGGATGTAACATAGGGATGAAACATATGGATAAAACATAGGGATGAAACATAGCCGGACGTCAGCCTTACACCCGCCCCAAATGTTAACCAACGCGCCTATGCGGTCACAATGCGCAACAAAACTGGTTTTTTGTGTGGACGTAATATACTAATATGCGTGGCCCTCTGTTGACATGATGAGTGAGATAAAATGACTCATTGAGTCCTGAGTAAGTAGTACATAATTCATTCGGATATAATCTCGCTTTGGCGCGAAGTACGAAGTACAATATCGAAACCATAGTGTGTTTATTGAATGTATAGTATACTTTAATAATATCTATCCACTCTGATCGAAATTAAAGTTTGGTATTTGGTTTTGCTATGAAATGAATTATTAAATCCGATTTCTTTTCTGCTTCCGTAATTATTTAATTTATTCCTTTTTTTCAAAGCCAGCCGTTGCAGTCTTTGGCGATTAATTAAGAACATAAAGTATCGCCGTACAGACTTATGCACATAACGCAAACACAGTTCCAAAAATTTGATCATAATTTATTTAAACTATTATTATTTCAGGAATGCTTCTTTAGTCTTTTGTTAGGTGGCGACAGAAATATAATGTTGTTGTCTTGATCAGCTAATAATGATTAACACAGTGGATCGAACATCGAGCTCATTTTTCTGACTGTTTGCTATTTTTTGGGTTCGGATTTGGAGGAAGAGAATCTTGTCATTCGAAACTACAGCAATCAGATCAGGATCAGGAGAAGTTTTCAGAACTCGAAAAGGTAATTTTCATTTTAAGGTCTTAATTTTATAAAATTAAAGGTTGGACGCTAAAGTAGGAAACAGCAGGGCGGTAATGTAGATACAAATAGTTAGAGTAGCGCATACTGAATACTGAATAGGGATGAACATGCTAAGTAAGTTATGTTTTCATAGTCATTATAGTTGATATTTAGCGGAAACTTTTATCACAAGATATATAATTGTCTAACTTACAAGTTGCAAGTAGGTAATTTTGTGATTGATATGCAAGAGAAACTGTTAAAATGAATTAACAAGTATCGCAGTTTGTCGATGGCTACATACTTACAGTCAGGGAAAGTACTCTCGTATGGGCGCAAAATACTCTCAAAAATTTTTGCTCTCAAATGAGCGCATTACTCCGGGTTCGGCGTAACATGAGCTCATTTGAGAGTTTTATACTCTGATACGGGCGTAAATTACAAAATACTTTGAAAAACCTTGTTGACCGACTTTATAGATGACTGACCGAAGGTACTGTGTACACCATGAGAAAGAGCGTTAAAAACTGTATAGATTTGTCCGTGTGCTTTTTCGAATTTTCCGACCAATTTTAAGCAAACCGAGCTTGAAAAAAAGTTGATTTTTTTGGAGTGAAATAAAGGGACGTTTAATAAATTATGTTCCCGTCTAGAACCCTTAAAATAATTACACAGTCGGAACCAAATATCACAACAATCGAAAATTTATATTATTTTAGAGTTGGCCCATTTAGCGTTTAATTTATCACATATAAGTAAGTACTAACTATTTAAATAAAAAATTCCGTTTTTGATTTCAATTTCAATCAGTTAAATAAATTTAAGTTTGGGTTCTGTTTAATAACTCATGGCAAAAAATTAAAAGTTTGAGCTAGCTTTAACGTGAATTTTAATAATATGTTCTAGCCAGGGTTCGGAGGTGGTATTAACACCCTTGGACAAAACCATGGTTTAACCACTGTATTAACATGTTAATACAGGTAAGGGAATTGCCAGGTGTTAAAACCGGCAAGGTGGTAAAACTGGCAAACGCAGTGAAAATAGTTTTTTTTTAATTTGGAAACTACGCTTGCATAAAAGCAAGCATCTGATACGACATAATTTTGTTTCATACGTCCCCCTATCCTATTTATTTATGTAGGTAGGTACCTACATTAAATACTACACCACATAATCGTAATTCATGAGTCTGATGCCCGCGCTTAAAAAAAATAAATTAGTTTAGTTTTTGTATTTGTACTACCTACAAGATTTCATTTTATACTTTTGAAATGTTGATATAAATAAATTTAGGTTGGTTTAATTAGTTTAAGGACAAATATTTGTTTTAGTGCTGTAAGGTAGTCATTATCACTAAAGAAAGTTCTAATTACAGTTTTATTAGGTTAATTACAATAAATTTGACTTTACATGAATTCAATTTAGCTCGAAGTTAGAAAGTTTACTTTAATATTTGCGAAATCTTGAAACATGGCTTATATTACATCTTATTAAAGTTATTTTGTTTTTTTAAATTAGTTTTATCTTTTTACAGTTATGTATAATATTTTATATTACAACAAAATTATTGAAGTACTGAGAAATAAATAAAGGCTACAAATATAGCGAAATATATTGGCTTTAGTCTAAATATGACTACTTTTGTAGTTTTGCCATGTTTTACCATGTTAATACACCTTTTGCCATGTTATAACAGGGTTTTTCCCGGTTAGCATGGCAAAACCCATGGTCCAGGTGGTTAAACCCGAACCCTGGTTCTAGCAGGCATTCACACGAACAAACAAATTAAGACCATGCGATAGCGGCGTGAATGCCGAGTCAGTTAAACATGTAATTGTTAAAAATTATAGAATTAAGTGTAAGGTTCGCAGTCTTCGCAGCATAAATGTCGAAAAAAGCCTAAGTGAGAAAGATAAAAACTTTTACCAAAAACTGTTGGATCGAAAGTTTTTTTATAAAAATTTGTGTCGTTTACACTTACTTATAAGTAGTAGATCTTTGAACACAATTTAGGTAGCGCTCTACAAACAATACAATAACGCGTAATGTAAGTATTACTAATTTTTGTCTACTCATCAAGGTTATTATTATTGTTTTAGGCGAATTTCCCACTTTCCTTAAAGGTTTCGTAGGCATGAATGACTTTCCACCTGGGACACTAATTATAAATCAAACCCCCGACTTTTGATTTTAATTGACTAATCCCAAATTTACAAATACGAATAATTTAGATTTTATTACAATCTGTAAAAATTCATGTGAATAAGATTTAAAAGTGGGTTAGTCAGCAAGGTGAAAATAGTTATTGATTTATTTTTTCCGATTTAGGTAATCACTAACTATCGATTTTTCTTAAAAAGTAATTTTTTCCAATTTGTCTCTGAACCATAATTTATAAAGAGCCCCAGCCGGTCGTATGCCTACAACATTACAATATGTAAAAGTATACAATTTGGGCGCAATTACTCCCGTTTGGGAGCATTTAATTTGAGATTATTTTGCGCCCGTACGAGAGTACTTTTCCTGACTGACTTAAGTTGAACGCCGAGTCATAATGCTCAATTGCATGTACCTTGAGCAACATAATTTTGTCTTCATTCGTATCTTGGGAATAGACCAAATATAGTCATATAGTATTATTGATATCTTGCGTTGATTTTATTTTAATTCTTGATAGTTTTTGCCATGTTTAAAAATTTCGTATACATATATTCCATCTAGTTCATTCATGTATCGCCATTGGCCCGTACAACACCTTAATGGTACATATCATCGGTGAAGAGTCATTTTGACGTAAGTCCAGTCCACAGCTAAAATCATTTTGTGGCAATTCCATCGCGGATTCTTAAAATCACTGTGTCGTAAGATCATTCAATTGGCTGCACCCAGCAGTTATATTAACTCAATGGACTTGCGACAGAGTGAATTTAGCATTTAGCTGTGAACTGGACTAACACTAGAAAAACTCTTCACCGACGATATGTATATTCTTATTTATGCAAGCAAATATGAACGTTGAGTTGAAGGATGCAATAACATTTGATTTTAATAGATTCCTGATTCCAGCAACCTGTAACCATATTCATCCGCTGCCAATTATGAGGAGTTTGCAGAAAAAATCAGTTGCTGTGTATTTATTAATTGTGCAGTGAAGTGTCTTTACGTCACCATGAAAGATTCTAGCGGAGTTCAAACGCAATTCAGTTGTGACAGTTGTTGGTACAGATGCAAAACAAAAGCTCACTTGCGAAGCCACAAAAGAGTCCATATGGAGAAAACGTTTCTTTGTTCTCAGTGTGATTTCAAATCTCGATATAAACATAGCCTAGCTCTTCATAATCGTATTCATTCAGGAGAAAGACCTTTTGTTTGTACGCATAAGGGTTGCACCTATTCATCTTCCCAAGCAGGGGCCTTAGTAATCCATCAGTTAATCCATTCAAATCAAAAACCATTTAAGTGCAATTTGTGTGGAAAATGTTTTAGAAGGGGTTTCGACCTTAATTGTCATATTCGTACTCATACAGGAGAAAAGCCCTATAAGTGTTTGTTTAAAGATTGTGATTATTCTTCTACTCAGGCAAGTAGTTTACAAAAACATTTTCGTAGACACACAGGCGAGAAACCGTACCGTTGTTCGTATGAAGCGTGTGAATATTCTTCCATACAGGCAATCAGTTTAAAACGACACATGATGACGCATAAGGATGGAAAGGTTTACATTTGTTCATTTAAAAATTGCAAGTATTCATCTATTCATGAAAGTGATTTAAAGAGACATACCAATCAGGTACATATTGGAAAGAAACTTCATGTCTGTCAGTTGTGTGAATACCGATCTGCGACTCCATTTGAATTGAAGAGACATGTAAAGAATCATAAAAAAGCTCTCAAAAGTTCTATCGGTCATCTTCGTCTCAACTCCTCCACCTCCAGCTTACTGATTGAGGTTGAATCCACCAAACCAGTTTCAAATTTAAAACTGATCAAAAGCTTCGAAGTCGATGAAGATCCTAAGTTAAGTGTTTGTACCTTCGTTCGACTTACCAGACTTAAATTCAACAACTGCAACTGCTGTTACAAGAGGGATATTTCAGCGACCATTACAAAAAATCTTGAAACCTCTCGCGATCCAACACAGAAAACAAAATCGAGGCCAGGCAATAGTGCAAGCCCAGTGGACGATCCAAAGCTCCGAATTCCTGCTGTTGTTGTGCTCGAGAGATTGCAAGTCAATTACGACAGTGACGATGCCTTTATCGGTAACAGTTTGAGAGCAAATTCTGGTCTGATTATTCCATCTGTATCAAAATGTACTGAAATAATCAAAGAACCTCAGACAGGACCCAAGCCAAAGCCATGGAAGGCTTCTTTATACACTTGTAAAATCTGTGACTACGAGACAAAAAAATTCAAGAAATATAAATCTCATCTCCAGTCGCATCGAGAAAAACGCGAGTTCTTTTGTCCACTCTGTGACTTTGTTGGCTTCAAAAAGAGACGCTTGAAATCGCACTTACGAACTCATGACAATGATTCTTCGGCATCGGACAGTGGTCATTGCAGCAACACACAAAATCATCATGCTCGTGTGTCAATTACAGGCCAGGAAGCTTCACCCTCATTTGATAATACTTCAGTAAATACAAACTGTTTTGGATCGCAAAGTTTACTGAACAAGAAAATTGAAGTCCAAGAGAATACGATAAGTAGAAAAGCACACTCTGTGGCAAATGGTGTTCAATTACAGGAAATTCGTACGAAACGAAATCAATCATTCCTTAATCCTAACCGTCGAAGTCAAGCTAAAACGAAAATTTCATCTCTGTCGTCTGAAAAGAAACATGTTTTGTTCTCGTGCATTTTTTGCAACAAGATATTTAAGAAGGAAATGAAGCTACTTAATCATTTGCGGTACCATACGGGCGAACCCAGACCATCACATTTACATTATTAACTAGAACACTAGAAGATAATTACATCGGTGAAGTATGCTTTTATAACACGAAAATTGAATGAGCTAAGGTGGTAAACGGACTTTTCCTACCCGGACTTTTCCTACCCGGACTATTCCTACCCGGATTTTTCCTACCCGGACTATTCCTACCCGGACTTTTCCTACCCACGACCTAACCTAGGACTTTTCCTACCCGTGACCATGAAACAAAAAACAAGTAGTACTATTTATGAGTGTACCGTAATAACACGGCAGTTTCAAACGAGTTTATTAAATTATTACTAATTAGAATAAATACTTAATTGTGAATAAGTTTTTATAAATAATAGCGACTGTTGTCTTTAATTAATTATGTTAATTCATGTAAACTATCCCTAACATTAAAACTGAAAAAGATGGTGTAAGACAAAACTCAAAAGTATTACATATAATCTACATGAATTGATAAAGGACGAAAGAACAGCAAAAGATATAATAACGTTGTATTCTGTGGGTATAACTTTGCGCGATGTGTAGTTTCTTTTTTTGAACATGGGTAGGAAAAGTCCTAGGTTTGGTCGTGGGTAGAAAAAGTCCGGGTAGGAATAATCCGGGTAGGAAAAGTCCGGGTAGGAAAAGTCCGGGTAGGAAAAGTCCGGGTAGGAATAATCCTACAACCGCTAAGGTATACTCTTTTTACTTTAGTAGCTATATTTATTAATTTACTTGAAGGCCATGTTAGTTTTAGTAATAATTATCTGTCATTCCGTTTTGATTGTAACGGCTGTAGAATAGTTTTCATGTTGCTCGATTTCATTGTAAAGGAAATTCGATGTTATTTATTGTTAAAACTTCAATATACAGACGTATTTAGCACAACTCTAAGCATCTAGCATCTACGCGTATAAATAAACACATCAAATATTCCTGTTTGGGCAGGGTTCAGAATTGGGACAACGTGTTATTAGCACTTTATTTTCTTCTTCTGTGTAACTTGTTTTAGCCCTTTAATTATGCTATCAAGTAATCAATTTGCATTCCATACACTGTTCGCTATTTAATCAATAGTCCGTATAATTATTCAAAGATGAAAGGAGCACAAGTAGAGCCCTCGTAGCTAATACTAATGAATACCTATTAAATTCTTATTTCTTGTCTTTAGCAAATTTTCTATGAACGCCCACAGTAGTGTCAAAGAGCCCTGGTCTTGGAAACGCTCCCTTTGAGTCAAGAAGGTAAAAGAATTTTGTATTTTCTAGTCGAATGGGGATGTAGGATTTACCTGAAGTTCTGGACCCCATGGCACTTATCTGCAGGGTAAACATTGTAAATTAGTACAGCATTTTTTTGTTGTATTTTCTCATACAGTTAATAATTTAGGTTTCGTTTTGTAAGTTAGTAAAATCGGAGTGCTTACAGATATCAACGGGGCATTGAGAATCCTATTTTTTCCAAAAGGAGTGTAGGTAACTATAGCGGCACTCACAGCATCTTTTCGGAGAATGACGAATCGAACGGATCTGAGTATGTAAACCCAACTGGCAGCGAAAATTGCATAACCTGCAAAAAGTTATTAGTAATAAGAAGTATCGGTATTCGGTATTTATAGACCGTCATAGATCCTTAAATTGTCAAAAGCCTTTTTTGGCCGAGAAATTAATATTTTAAGTAAGTAGGTGATTATTGTAAATATTACCTATGCCAGCATACAAGAGCCCCAGGGCTTTCTTGTACTTTTCTTCCCCTAAATTAATTTTCTGCCAAAAGTATAAATCTTTATTTTCTTGAATTGCCTTCGGCAGCGGTACATCTTTTAAGGACAGTGTTTGGAATGATATAAAAGTCCAAAATCCAAATTGTGCAATTGCAAATAAATTCAAATACCGAAAAAATTTTGGATTCTCGTATTTGAAAATTATTATGTCTTTAGCGTGATTAGCGACTGAAGCTGAGCTGGACCCGGAACCGGAACTGGAACCGCTGGTAGTATTGGGTAATTTGCCTGCTGACTCTGCTATTGTTGACTTTGCCACAGAAGATACGTGTAAACTTTTGTTCCCACGGAATAAATCTGAGAAATGGGATCTCATAAAAATTGAGGGCGGACTTCGTGAGCAGAAAATACGAATCATGCTAAAAAAAGTAAAAAAAATAAATTGTTAATTCTGAATTTTTTAATAATGCTAGATCACTCGAAATTATATCAAGAGGTGAACAGTCAATAGTGTTTAGGCAGGTTTTTAAATTTTAAATGCACCATTTTTCTAGAGTAAGCTGTTTATGCACTAATATTTTATACAAGTTCAGAGTATGGTGAGGTACCGATACAATTAGGTAGGTGCATAAACTATGCAATTAAAATGGTCCAGGAATTATGTTTTCTTGTCGAGTGGAAAACATTTTAAGTAACTCAAACAGCTTGCAAACTTGGTAAAGGCCAATTTTTAACACTTTATTTCAATTTCAATACTTTATATCTACTTCATATCGTTTGTGAAGAACTAATATGACCCATTTCCACTTTTAGGTAAAAACACAATGTACTATCCACAAAAATATTGAAATATGTCTTGAAAGCATTTTAATAGACCATTTTGCAATTTTCAAAAATATGTAAATAGAACATTTCGATCTTTCCAAAAAACATGTAAATAGAACATTTTACACTTTTAAAAAACATGTGAATAAAATATTTTGCAACTTTAAATAACATGTAAATAGAATATTTTGCAACTTTAAATAACATGTAAATAGAATATTTTGCACTTTTCAAAACCTCCTAATTAACATTTTACGCATGTTTCTCATTTAGTAGTTTTAGGACATAGCTCATTTTGATTGTAGCTTAAATTAGATATGGGTCATTTTGGTTCTTCACAGACGATGTAGTTAATTATTGTATGCTTAACTTATTACATTTTTTTTATAGATTTTATCAATATTATATTTATGAGGACCACGAGACAGAATAACAAAATTACATTTAGATTTAGATAACACTTAAATTTAAGGTACACTTTTGTTTCTCATTGCTAGCCCGAAGCAGAAACATATTTTAAAGCAATGGAATCTCCGTCCTCCAAAACCCCTCCGTTAATAAGACCACCAATAGTTTTGTCAGCTGGGATAGAGAGGCATATCTCGGCTTTGAATAAATGTAACTTGGGAGCATCAGCTTGATTGTTGCGGTTCTTAATTCTCGCCCGGGTTGCGACAACATCGATCATCTTCCCCATGCTCCAAACTTTGCTGAGGAACATGTCCAGCGGCTTGGGATTTTGTTCCGGATTCGGAGTGTCGATAATGAAATATACTCGTTCACTCTGTGGAATTGTTTTATCACCCTCTGCACGCCCTTTCAATTTCATCAGAGCTAATTTCTTGGCCATGGCCCCTTTCGCACCTCCTTTTTCTTTAGTATCTTGTAATTTGCTAGTTATCTGATCCTTGACTTTGTTGTGCTGCTCAACTGTAGGGTCAATTTTGTTTTTTGATGATGCAGATTTATCCTTTGCTAAACTCGAGCACCTGCAGTTAAATCCAATGAAAAAATTCCATTTTAAATTAAATACCCATTACCTAATGCTAACAATGAGCCACATTTCAATAATTAATTACTTAAACAGATATGTAATAAATAAAAACAAATGTAGGCATGTAGTAAAATAACTTGAAGGTTACCCATGCTGATCCGGATGACGATGTTGGATGCAGTACTGAAGAGAGCAGTGACAACATTTGATGGGAACTAATTCCTTTACATTGCACCCACTAACCTCACACTTGTACTGCCAACGCTCTTTGGGCAATTCCTCCTCTATGACATTGTCCGGACGGTTAGGGCACTGATGACTGAAAGGTGACAAGTGATCCTTACAGTACCACTGATTACAGTAGGAGCACTTGACCGGTAAAAAGTCTAACTGGCCACAACCATCCATAAAGCATCGGTCTCCTACTCCAGGGAACTCCATTTTTCATAAGCAATTTCACTTCTGAAATGCGAGCAGGTCAACGGTCAACAAACTATGTGATTGCTATGATAGGATTTAATGCCACGAGTATTATGAGAGATGACCGACAGCCGAAAGGCGAGGTAATTATGTAACAAATATTGAGTATATACCAGTGCCTAATAATTCTTACATTATTAGTTTATGGAGGCCAGTAATTAAATCATAATTAATTGGCTTCATAATTTTTCAATATTATGAATTATGATTGTTGCTAAATGACTGAATTGTTAATAATTATTTGAACTTACTTTGGTAGCCGGTGTCTGCAGTTTGTATTGAATTTTAAAATAGAATGAAAAAAAAATTATCCTACGTAATATATAATCTCAAAACTTAATTAGAATGCAAATAAGCAATTAATTATAACAGATCTTAAACATTTCTATACTTGCACGTTGAAATAATGAAGTTTAAATGAAGATTAAGTTTCAAATGAATATATATTTTGACTTGGCCAAAAATAGATTCATTTCAGAAATATCTGTAGATTCAAATTTCCCACGATTTTTTACAATGCTGGGCATGTATAGATGTATACCCATTGAAGGTGCCCATTGAATAATATAGCTTCGATATAAGATTGAGATTTTGAGATTGAGAATTTGAGTTTATTATTATTATTATTCATTTATTTCCGACAGGCCGTAGCCCCAATGAACAATTACAGACAAAAGTTGAAAACAGAATAAGAATGAGTGAGCATACATCCAAAGAAGAGTATTATTAGACATTATACATAATAGTATAATGTATAGTTAATAAATCCGCAAATTCTAGTTTCTAACAGATATAAATCAATAACAGGTATACAAGTAAATAACAAGTATATAAGTATGTAAGTCGATAACAGGTATATAATTAGGTCAAATAATTAGGTTAATTTAATTTTGTCTGGGGTCGGGGGTAGTTGGGACTTGGGACTGCAAACTTGTCCATTCATTATTAATGTATTATTACGCAATGTTTGAACCGACATGCAGAGCAGACTTAATAGACATTCTTTACTATCTGATTATGTACCTATTCGAATTAGTCAACCGGGATCGAAGGGAAAAAGCCGAGAATCTTCTCACCAAAGTGAAGTTATTCCATCTGTGTTCAACAAACATACTTACTAGTTATTAATTCCAAATATGTTAATCACAAGAACACACGAATATTACCGATATTTATTTCGTTTAATTATGCAAGGAAGTAGTATGCTAGTTATAGATACTTATATAGGCGCGCAGTTTCTATTAAATTAGAGATAATACTAATTGCAATATATTTGCGATTGTTGCGAATTTTAATGTTATAAAATTGGCAATATTTTAAAATTTAAATTATTTTGACGTGTGATACACGATTTTAAATCCCTTAAGGAGTACTAACATAGACAAGTAGGGTATACATATTCGTGATATCGTCTGTGAAGAATCAAAATGACCCATTTCCATTTTTAGCTAAAAATAAAATCTACTAGTATCTACAAAAATTTGAGATATCACGAATCACGAATCTACAAAGCATTTTTACACGCCTTTCAAAACAAAATTTAAATATGAAGTTTTGCACGTTTCAAAAACAAGTAAATGGAACATTTTGCCCTTTCAAACACAAGTAAATGGAAAATTTTGCACTTTTCAAAAATATGTAACCAGAGCATTTTGCACGTTTTAAAACCAAGTAAAATAGGGTATTTTGTATTTTTCAAAAACAATTCATTTCACAATATTGGACTGTTTAAAGAACAAGTACTTAAATAGAACATTTTGCACTTTTGAAACAACTCATCATTAACAGTTTACGCATCTTTCTCATTTAGTAGTTTTATGACATAACTCATTTTAATTCTAGCTATAATTGGATATGGGTAATTTTGCGTATTTACTGACGATATTATTCCATGGCTTCCTTCGGGTTTGCTAGCAAAATCCGTTTAACGAAAATGTTCTGGAAACAATATATCCTAGCGAACTAAAGAATCTTAGACTGCAATTTATGCATCATTTGTTGCGAATTAATGACAGCAGTATAAAAATGTCTTAATTTAACGATTTGAATCATCAGCAAATCTATGATCCATTAAATACATTGCTAATACTATTCGATCATGCAATGAAGCATGTGGATAGCAAAAAAAATATTTTTTTTGAGCCACCGAATTATAATATCCAACTCGAATTTCAAGATTTCTCCATCAAGAAAATAGGAAATTACGAATTTCTTGCGTGTGTCAATATCAGTACTTTATAGAATTTCGTATTTTAATTTTCTAGAGTATTATAATATCTTCTATTACAAGTCCTTCAGCTCCACTGGATAACAGAAAGGCTTTTCCGCAATTTGCCTACACAGAAAATATAATCATTTAATTATATCTTACAAAATTGATAGTTTACTTATGAACGAATATAATATAATGACATGTATAAAAGTAAAAGAAAGCGCATGGACCTTTCAAAGTGGGAGCATTTCATCATATGATTACTCAGTCTACCCACGTCTCCAAAGCTCCACTTTGGCACTGACGAAAAGGAAGTAGAAAATAGCCATTTCTATAGAATTAAGATATAAGAAAATATTTGTATAAAATTTTATAACATGTAAATACTTCTCATCCCATTAACAATAAAACTGCGCTGCAGTTACGCAATTACGTTGAAGTTTACAAATATACATATCGTCTGTGAAGACCCAAAATGACCCATATCCAATTTAGGTTACAATCTGATAATCTAATCAAAATGAGCTATGTCATAAAAACAAAATGAGAAGCATGCTTAAAATGTTAATTAGAAGTTTTTGAAAAACGTGAAATTTTATTATTCCGTATTTTTGAAAAGTGCAAAATGTTCTAATTTCATGTTTTTGAAAAGTGTGAAATGTTCTAATTCCATGTTTTTGAAAAGGTGCAAAATGTTGTAATTCCATGTTTTTGAAAAATGTAAAATGTTGTATGTATTTACATATTTTTGAAAAGTGCAAAATGTTCTATTTAAATGCTCTCTAGACATACTTGCATATTTTTGTAGATAGCTGATATTGTTTTTAGTTAAAAATAGGTATAGGTCATTTTTGTTCCTCACAGACTATAATATTTTTGAGTAAGTACTTTAGAGAGTATTTCCCAGCGTTGATTTTGTACATTTTTGCCCCATTGTAACAGAACAATTCCTCTTTCCACCAAAACGAGGGCGCAGGCACTTCTTAGGTGGGTACTAGTCATTGATAATGCTCTCAAGCTAAACGACAAATAAGATTTAATTAGATGCAATTAAGTTCTACTACTGTCTGAATTAATAAATTAGCATGCGATATGTTTAGTACAAAGCACAACACAGTTTTTGTAATAATTCTACCTTAGGGGATCTAAATAGGAAGTCAGATGGACCAAAATTTCAAAGGGAAGATCACATATGGATAAAGGTCGATCATCATCAGAATCGGAATATTTTCTGGGATGCTCAGTTTCACCTGCAAAAACACAAATAAATATTAAACTGTTCAAAAACTAGAACCAAAATAACCCATATCCATTATTAGCTAAAAACAATATCAACCATCTTTAAAAATATTCAAATACCTTGTTTATGAAAGCATGCATGTAAATAGAACATTTTGCAATTTTCAAACACATGAAATTAGAACATTTTGCACCTTTTTGAAAACATGGAATTAAAACATTTTGAACTTTTTGAAAAACATGAAAATAGAAAATTTTACGCTTTTCAAAAACTCCTAATTAACAGTTTACGCATGTTTCTCATTTTGTTTTTATGAGATAGCTCATTTTGATTTTAGCTTAAATTGGATATGGGTCAGTTTGGTTCTTTGCAGACGATATTTAACTGATTACCTTTAACAGTGCTAATTTTAGTGGCACAAAACGCATCCAAACTTTGATTGTAAATCACTCGATGATCTTCCCCATGTGGGAACATTCTTTCCACTCCGTAATCGCATCCTTGATTCACCAAAGGACAACGACAAAACAACCATCCATTCAGCTGAGTAATAATTTCGGAATGAACATTACGAAAATGTGAAGGGTACTCATCCCTTCTAAATACTCGATCACACATGAACGTATTCATATTTTTTAACTTAAATTTCGATCGAGGCAAAACTTCAACAACTATATTAAGCTGGATATTCGCTTCATCTGATTCTTCTTGCACAAAGTTCTCTCTTCCTTCCCGCACAGTTTGTTCATCCCGCTGGAGGAGCACCACATCTGTTACGAGAGTGCACAATAAATAATTAATTGATACACAATTCAATCACAACATTTGAGCCGATACAAAGTTTGCACTAACTAAAAGAATAATCTATTTTAGCTACTGTTGCTGTTCGTCGTTCATTTACCTAGCTGTGTCCCATCCTTTGTCTTGACTAAATGATTTACACTCCCAGGAGGCTTCGACCAGCGATTCCACTCCATTGTGCACACAACAACACTATTTTAAAGATTTAGTTATTCAATTAAAATTGTTAAATTAAATTTTTAAAAAATTGTGAACACCAATAGTGGCAGAGCCGGACGAAGGAATGGCCTTTAGACAGCAATTTGTTTCCATACAAAAACCACAATTTTGATTTCAGTGTTGGTTTTGTTTGGTAACGAAAAATGTTGTATTTACCGTAAAGCTCCAAATAGAAGCCGGGTCTCTAATAGAACCCGGCCTCTAATAGAGGCCGGGGGTTTTCACATAAGAGGCAATGTTATTTTTTCCAACTGAAACTTGGTATTTTCAAAAGAAATCGGGGGCTTCTATTGGAAGCTTTACGGTACATGTTTTTAGAAAAGTGAAAAATGTTCTTTTTACTTGATTCAGAAAAGTGCAAAATGTTCTGTTTACATGTTTTGAGAAAAGTGGAATTTTTTTAATTTACATGTTTTTGAAATGTGCAAAAAAATTTATTTTACATGTTTTTGAAAAGTCAAAATATTGTTTTTACATATTTTTTAAAACTGCAAAATGTTCCATTTACATGTTTTTTCAAAATTGAAGCAGCTGGGGCTGCCTGCGCTGGCCGCATTATCCGGCCCTGAATATAAGCGAAGTAAAAAAAATGTAGGTAACTGTATTACCTGGCAGGACACTTAGAGAGATGCTTGCTCCTATTTCGCCGTTCCATAATAAGTGGACATCCATTCTCAACATTCAAACATGGGACCTTAACATTAGGACAGAGTTCATCATGTTCACCCTGTTTACACGCGTGGAACTCTTGCCCGCAAATAAATTTGCACTGTATGATACGACATGATATTCCTCCATTGCTAAGTCCATTTCTTCCTAAAATATTCATCTTCTGACATTTTCGAACATTTATACAGTGAGCACAGTGAGTTTCATGCTCTAGCTTCGAAGCATCCACAGTCGGAGTGTCAAACGGGGGACTGCTGCTATACACGTACAATTTATGTAATTCATTATTGAGATCTGCATCTGGGTCTGGGTCAGGGCCAGGGTTCATGGTACAGACACAGAGGTAAATCTGAATTCTCAGGGAGGAAAACATACAAAATTTTATTAAGTTGCAATTATTATCACAGCACACTCAAACCTCAAATTGTATTTCGGAGGATACGCTCATAACCGAAATACCTTTTACAAAATCATAAAACAATCAACATTCCATATGACTAAATTAATAGTAAACTACTAATGATAATGCTACAGTTTCTAAAGGTTCTCGTTTTTGTGAAAGAAGTCTGTACTGCCAACTGCTTGCAGAATGCAGCATATCGCCGGTGAATAATTTTTGCCTAAGTCCAGTCCAGTACTAAAAGCATTACTGCCCAAGTCCATTCGTTTCTTAAAAGCACATTTGCCCAAGTCCATGCAAATCCTGTTCAAACCTGCACAGTTCGGTGGACTTGGGCAAATGTGCATTTAAGAAACGCATGGACTTGGGCAGTAATGCTTTTAGTCCTGGACTGGACTTAGGCAAAAATGCTTATTCACCGGCGATATGTCAAGCTTTTAATGCAATTACTTACATGCATATTTTTTGTAAGTGATATTTAAAAGTTGTATGTGTACTTATAGCAGGTAACTAGGTAAAAGGTATTGATCACTGATTTAAGTAAAAAGCAAACTCCAGCAACAAAAAAAAGTAGCCAGTACTTTAAATTAAAAAAATAAAGTGCCTAATTAATATCAGACTTGTACATTCTAATAGATCTATTCTTGAAAACTTACCACGTTTGACGTTACGTTATAGCCGGACGGAAGTTAATAAACTGAGGTGCTTTAGCAGTAAAAGTTGGCAAGCATAATAAATCACCTATTTCTATGTAATGTATAAAATTACTTATAGTTGATAGTTAGCAAATATACAACTAAAATTATGCACGCTTTTAGTATACACAAAATTTAACCTATGAATTTTGAATTAGATGTTTATTATCGCTTTGAACGAAGTTCGTCAAGGAACAGAACAATGAGTTTCAATATATTTCTTCCAGAAGTTGAAACTGTATGAAACTAACTGGTATTAACCTAAAACTTAAAAGTCAATTTAAATTATTAATCAGTAGTACCAACAACCAGTTACAGTTTTCAGTTTACAGTCAAGTCATCTAAAGTTAATTCAAATTTTTCGCACCCTTTTTACTTTAAGTGGACAAGTAAATCTGTGTAAAAATCAAGGAAAAATACTCGAGTTACTGAAGAAAACTGCTGCTGAACTGAACGTAAAGGTACCGTAAACCTTGTAATAACTAGCCACACTTTTTACCTAGTTTCCTATTAACTGTGCAAATAAATTTAAAAAATAATCTGAATGTATTTTAATCAAAGGTAGTTATTTTGCTTGATATTAACATCGCATTTTATTAACACACTCTATAATAATTCCATAGGCTGTAATACTACTAAAAATAACGTAGAACTAAACGCTTTTGCCTATGAGTTGACAAGTGATTTTCTATTAGTAAGCCACAATATCACTAGGTAATAATTATTATAGATAATCATAATATATGACACCTTTAAATTACGACATAAAATGAGACATCTTACTACTACGCATTTAAATATTATGAAGGCAAAAAATAGTTTTAATTGATTACAGAAAACACAGCTTTTTGTAATATACAATTATCTACACTAAAACAATAATTGATTTAACGTTTAAATAAAATAAACAAAAACAACCCGTGTTTAACAATAAATTCTATATTTTGTAAAATTTATAAAATATCCTTGTCCTACATGATAAATTCATAATACCGTATAAGCATACATAATCATATTTAAGTATATTCTATTAAATAATTAGTAAATTTAGTAATACTCGTATAAAGAAGTCAAAGATCTCCAAGAAAAGGTCAACAATAGAAATGTCCCAAGTCATAAGAAAAACTGTTGGTTAGTTTTAATTTTAATAATGAAATAGTATTAAGTTATTTATAGTGAGTCTTATAGCTTCAATATTAGTTTTGAATTATTTGTTTGTTTTTTTGTACATAATATTTCCATATGTATAAATTATGTGCAATATAAATTACTATGTACATAATATATGTTTCCCCATTATCTCTACTGATATCAAGATAATAATGTGTTGTGTTGCTTAAGCATCTCCTCCTGTCATCTTTGCTTGTGTTATTTTTCCGTCGAAATCAAAACAGTGGAATTTTCCTTCGTGTCCCAATGACAATGACGCTCTGCGTTAGTGTTGTCCTCTTGGCACTGACCTTGACTTCTATTGACGTCCTTCACCACGGACATTTCTGAACCTGCTGTGGTTGGCATTGGATTCGTCGCTGCTGACCTTGACACTGGAACTGGAACTGGAACTGGAACTGCTCCCAGTAGCCCACTTTGACTCTGATCATTCCCCATGTAGATTTGACGAAATCTCCCGATGCTCTCCTGAATATGTTGTTTCCGTTGCTCTAATACAGAAAATAATCTTTTTTGGCGGCACGCGACAATCCTATCGCACAATTTCTGTTTAATGCTCCCACAATATGGGACAGGACAGTCACTCAGCTGGCGACAGTCCTTCGCATGGTAGCAACAGAGTGCGATGAGCTGCTTGCAAATTGTACAGTCTCCATTTAATTTCCGGGGACATTTCTGTAAGAAAAAAAAGTTAATTTAGTCAATTAAATTAAATCAATAAATTGTATAAGAAGTTGGTGCAGTAATTTGTTACCGAACCTAAGTACTTTGTAATGACCCTGTTTAAGAATTTCCATAATGGGCAATTTTTAATGGGTTGTCAAGTCGTTAAATTTTATCAAAAAACTACTGCATTTTAACATACATTTCACTGTAGTTGCAAAACAAACGGTATTTTTTTAAAGTTGGTTTCCTAACTGCCTTTTATGCATTTTTAATGTTGTGTTAGTTAAACGATTACTGCGCTGACGTTTTGAAAGTTGTTTTCTCCTCTTTAAATGACGTTTTTATCAAATATACATAGGCCATAAAAATTTCTACATCTTATGAAGAGTTGTGCCGCAAAACGGGATGAGTGAATTTTTATCAAAATGAGGTTATTTGCTTTAAAAGAACTATTCAACTAGATATGCTACTGTATTGCATGATGACGGTCAAAGACCAACCAAAGCAATTTATTAAAAATAGCCAAACTTTTGTTTTCAGGCAAAACGGGATAAGTCTAGTAAATGATTTTTGCAAAATGGGATAAGTCCATTTTAAACATGCAGCTCTGATTTAAATTTGGTTTGCCAGTGTTTTCGTAGTTTGTAGAAGACAATAAATTGCCGTGCGTAAATTTTTTATACAAGAAAAAGTTTGAAAGTTAGAAAAAAGTTTTGTTACACTCAAAATGATTAAAATTTTATCTCACGGACTTTTTCCTCAATGTTAAGTTATTGATTTTGAGGCAAAACGGAAAAAGTCTACAAATTAAAATTTTGCAAAATTTTCTATAAAATTCCAGAGTCTGTCCAGTTTTATGAAACTACTTGTACTAATAATAGTGGTCAGTTACAATATCTGTACGAAAAAATTGAGTTTAATAATGATTACCTTTTCATGAGCCAGAACCCTTTTCATCTTGTCGCATCGAACATGGAAAACGTCGCACTCCCGATCCAACTCACACTTGCAGACGCAAGCATGTTGAAGTGCTTGTAAACAACGATGAACTGCCAACTTTCGATCTTCTGGACCCATTGGAGTATGAATTGCGTTCACTTCCCCAGCTGAGGATGAATCTGAGTCGTCAGAAGAGTGGCTGTCAGAAGCCGAGTCAATTCCCTCCTGCTCAGTACTATTATCTGTATAACTATTTTTATTATTATTGCAATAATTTGTCGTGCTAGAACTGGCACTACTGTCACAGGTGTTGCCAGTCACAGGGACAGGAGCGGAAACAGTCGTCGTAGGAGTGCTCACTTGATTCATTTTGTCTCTTTCGCAATTTATTATTATGACCACGTGGATTCTACTCTGGTAACACAATTACTGTTAATATCAGTGATTTGTAATGGCAGTATTGCGTAAGTATACTCAATAAAGTTGTACAATAAGTACGATAGTAATATCTGTATTGTACGCAATTTCTTTGTCTGGAGTCTGGCCGTCTGGCAACGCGCTTAGATAAAATGTGATGATTTATTTGTGGCGATGTATTATTTAACAGTATCAAACTATTAACTTTTCAGAGGTTTAATTAGGGTTTTATATAGTTAGCACACTTGTGATGTAAAAGCAGAGCGCGAGTCGTTTTCGTTGTCGTTGTTCCTTCTTAAGCTCCGAGTCAAGACTGCCAAGTAAAATCTCGTCAGCCTCAAACTATACTTTAACTTCTACTGTTCTATCTGTACTCTGTACTGATGCGGTTGGACGCTACTACTACTGCTACACTGCTACAACTGCTGTCTTATTATTATGATTTTGTGCGTACCTCACGCTTTCCATATCGATGTCGATTTCTCGAGTCTTTAAATTCTTCTGATTTTACATTTGTTGGATTTGGATTTGGATTTGGATATGGAAAGGCTTTTGATGGTAACGTGGAAGAATTTGTCCCTCTCAAAAATAACCTTTCTTTTCCGGTTTTGGTTCCCTGTCCAACTTTGGAAATATTTCCGCTGTCAGTCAGTAGTCAGGAGTGAGTCTCGTGCCCTACGTTTTAAATTTATTATCCTCTCTTAACAGATCAAAATACTTTGTACTTTTACGAACTACGGCTACGGCTACGTCGTTGATATATCTGTAGTCTGTATAGTGACTGTAGTATAGTGTGGCAATAACAATGATGTTCAATACTGATTTTGCCCCTATGTTCTTTTAGCTAGATAACTATCTGTATATACACAATGGCCGTGGCGAATTTGTGAAATCGTGTGAAAGTTAAATGCACGATAATAATGCAGAGCATGCTACATATCTGAATAAGGATGTTTGTATTTATTTTGACTTCTAGGAAAAGTGCCTTTTAATTACTTGGGCAAAATAGTGGAAATTATTTTGCAGCTTTATTATCGGCATCGGTATTTGTAGTAATGTACCTACCTAGGTTTTGAAAAGTACAAAACGTTAAACGTTATGATTTACGGATTTCAAAAAAAAGGTTCAAAATGAGATAAAAGGCATTTATTTTGAAATGAAACACGTGTTCTAAAACGTGTGCTTAATGGATATTTAAACAGTATTTAACCTAAATTACGATTATTACAAAAAATATTCCATGAATACCTGGAGATCGTTTTAAGAGCTGTAAAATCCACAAAGTAATTCTGTACATTTTTGAAAATGTTCACAGACGTCTAATAGGCAACTTATAATTTTACGACTAGAATCACACATCATTATTATTGCATGGTTTCTTGAAAAGAAGTAGTTCCGTCATCTTCATCTTAAAACAATTAAAACTGCATCAAGAATTATATAACTTGCATAAAATAACAAAAACGTCACTACCCTAATTATGAATTATCCTATTCCTATATAGGCTTATAGCTAACTAAATATGAAATTTGTGGCTAAATCACAATAATTTACAGATTTACTAGAACTTCATCTGCTGATTTAGTGTATATAGTAAATATATGCAGGAAATGACGAGTGAAAATTTCCACTTGTAGAATTTTGGAAAATTTTATACAGTTAGGTATAGTGCTTATTAAAGGTTCTCGTTTTCAAAAAAATAGGTGCAGGTATATACTATTTAATATATCACTGCAGTTTAATATGACATATAGTTTAGTATATAGCCTCCCTTTTTCTACTATTTGCTATTGCTATAGAAAAGTTTGGTGTCTATATGATTTATATGATAGAGCTAATTCTAAAATTTCAGAATTTTCCATACGTAAGAAATTCTGGTGGAAACGAATATCAGTAAGTAGAAAGTATATCGCTATAGATTTAAATGCAGATTTCTATTCTAATTTCCACCTACTACTTAACCTAGGTTCACCTTGCAGCTTGATGCTACTACCAAGTACCTCAACAGCATTGAAATATTCATGGGAAAAATCTACCACTATATGACCCCATGCTATGTAAGTGGTAGGTATTATTAGAAAATGAACCATGTTAAAAATTATTAAGCCATGAACTAAAATAAAAAGGTCAAGACTATGGATACGACAACAAAATTGTTGTTGCTGATGTTGAACTTTTCACTTGTATTTTCTATATTCACTGCTGACTACTGACTAAAAGTAGTGACAGCAAAAAGTTGAAACGCATTAATTATTACAACTATTTACTTGTTTACTACTGCGCCTATACTTACGTAATTCTGAGTAGTAAATTATTTTGAGTCAGACGTGGATTTGGTTGCATTTAAATATTTTTATTTTAATGCATAATACATACTTTGAAAGTCACAATTTTATTTTTAGTGTCAAACTATGCAAGGGACAGAAACATGGAAAAATTGATGTGTGTTTAGCGTATAGTCTGCACTATAGCCATGTATGTGCTTATGCGCTATATGCTTATTACACGTTTTGTGAATATTCGATTATGCAGAAGCAAAATATGGCTAAAAAGCAATGTTACTAATTAGCAGATTGACCATTTTGCTTCGTCAGTCTCTGTCATGATATAATTTGGTATCTTATCCAGATCAATGAAATCATTCCACGTTTCCATTTAAATAAGCTCGCGTGTAGGTTAGTAAGTGTGACAGTATTTGTATTGAATATTTAATCAGTTGGTGTGATGTGCTGCAGCTCAAGTTAATGGAGTAATACCGCTTACGCCCACGTTGGACCAGGTGGAGTGGAGTGACGATGTGATATGAAGTCGATGAAGTGGCAAAAGGACGCATATCTTTTTTCAGCTTAAAATAAAATGCATTATAATATCTACACTTTATTAAAAAAAATAAAACATGATCCTAAATGCTTGTATAACACAGTATACATAATAGAAAATTTTACAAGTTTGAAATAGATGTAAATTAAATATTTTGCACGCTTAAAAAATAACCAAATGGAATAATTTGCACTTTTGAAACATATGCAAATAGAATACTTTGCACTTTCTCATAACATGTAATGTTTTTGCACACTTCAAAAACACGTAAATAGAACATTCTGCCCGTTTTAAAAAGAAGTAAATAGAGCATTTTGCAGGTTTTAAAAACACGTAAATAGAACATTCTGCTCTTTTCAAAAACATGTAAGTTGAACATTTTGCAGGTTTTAAAAACACGTAAATAGAAAATTTTGCATGATGCAAAAAACACGTAATTAGAACATTTTGCACGTTTCAAAAACGAGTAAATAGAACATTTTGCACGTTTCAAAAACGCGTAAATAGAACATTTTGCACTTTTCAAAAATACGTAAATAGAAAATTCTGCCCTTTTTAATAACATCTTTGTAAGAGGAAAATTTTGAACGTTTCAAAAACTCCTAAATGTTACAAAAGTACGTAAATAGAATATTTTGTACTTTTCAAATACATATGAAACTTTTTGCAAACTTGTAATTTACAATTTAAGCATTTATTGCTTTTTCTGACATAGTCCATTTTAAGCCCAGCTTAAACTGGATATGGGTCATTTTGATTCATCACTCAAGATGATAAACTTACTACATATTACTATTACGGAATTGTAATTCAAAGTTGTGAATTCTAAGTAAATCTTATCTATGTACGACCTACGACTAAATCATTAGTCTTATATCTCTATCTTTAACCATTAACGCATTTTATGAAGTATGAAGTAAACTACTTAACTAATGTCATATACAACCGACAACCTAAAAACTCAAGTGCTGTTATAGTTATTAATATTTACTTTCTCATGATAATTTATTTTAATCCGATAGGAAACATGAATAATTATCTGTAGTGCATTTAACTTGAACATTTAAGCACGTAATTACGCTTCAGTCAGTACAGTCATGGTGCAGTTGGAGGCCGTCCGTTTTCCGTATTACGTGACATGGCTTTAGCATCTACTACTTACTTATGCCTTATTTGCCACTTTAAAGTCCTTACGGTTCTACATTGTCAGTCTTCCAATGCTATGGTTCCTGGTTTACACTTTACAGTACTTGAGAAAAAGCATGGGCGAAAAAAAAGTTTCCACGATGGAAAGTTTTCCACAGATGACAGGGACTCACTGCGGGGCGCGCGTCGCTTTTTGTTCACTGCTAATAAACATAAAAGTAGTCAGTGTCGCCCAAGTATTTCCTTTTGCCTCAAGCTTTAAAGCCTTTAAACTCCCATGGAAAATTTTGAGATTTTCCCTTTATAACAATATTTACACGTTGAGTACGTTGCCAGTGCCAGTAGTGTTATGTATTACGTATATTTAGAGTTAGGATTCTGGATATACGCACGCAGGAAAAGAAGCTATATAGTTAAGTATATCTGTAATAAGGTATTGAAATTCGCACATGGCATTGCATCCATGCATCCGCATCTGCAAAAACATCTGCCATTATATTCGTATACAGTCCACCTTTTCATTTCAATTGCGATCTAAATCCAGTGTGTTTATCTGTAATTAATAATTGCGTTCATTGAGGAAATTGAATTATACTTGTATCACATGCCTATAGGTATATGCTATGATTTTGAATGAATAATTATTTTTCATTTTTGTTTCTGTGCATATAAATTATATTATGTATGTGTAGAAAAATTATATCGTCTTGAAGAACCAAAATGACCCATTTCCAATTTATGCTAGAATTAAAATTAGCTATCTGTATGTCAAAACAAAAATTACAGTAAATAAGATACATGCTTACAATGCTAATCACGAGTTTCTAAAATGAGCAAATTGTTTCCATGTTTTTAAAAAGGTAGCAATGCCCTATTTACATATTTCTGAAAAGGTCGAAATGTTCTAATTAGGTGGTACTTAAAAGTGTAAAATGTCCTATTTACATGTTTTTTAAAGATCAAAATGTTCAATTTGCATATGCTTTCTGAAAAGGTGCAAAATATTCTATTTACTTGTTTTTTGAATAGTGAAAAATATTCTATTTACATATTTTTTGAAAAATGCAAAATACTCTATTTACATATTTTTAAAAAGATCAAAATGTTCAATGTACATGTTTTTGAAAAGTGCAAAATATTCTATTTGCATATTTTTAAAAAGATCCAAATGTTCAATTTACATGTTTTTGAAAAGTGCAAAATATTCTATTTGCATATTTTTAAAAAGATCCAAATGTTCTATTTACATGTTTTTGAAAAGTCCAAAATATTCTATCTAGGTACTTGTTTTCTTTTAAATGCACAAGGTTCTATTTAAATGCTTTCATGAACATATGTTATGTTAATTTTTTCTGTAGATAGTGCATTTTGTTTTAAACTAAAAATGAATATGGGTCATTTTGGTTCTTCACAGACGAATAACGAATATAATAATTCAGTGGTCAATGATATTGCAGTATGTAGCTTAGGATGAATACAAATAAGTAAATTTAAAAACAAAACAAGTATTTCCTGGTTGTAGTAGGTACATACTTTCCTCCTAGACATTTTCCTCCCGGACATAGTTACAATAATTAAGGATAGTAAAATGTCCGTAAACCTCCTGGATTTTCTGTCTGTAATTTTAGTTCGAGTTCGAAATCCAACGTTGAAATTACGCCACTTTAAAGAAAGGTTTTGAAACTTGTTTATACTGATAAAAGATCTCTGGCTGGCTGGATGCGATGCGATGTGTGAAATCAAGATGTTTCTGTTTTTATGTGCAATATTTGAATTTACTTTAGATCTTATAATCGTGTAATTTTAGACATTTAGTTTACTTTTCATTTATTTAGTAATCATCTTATACAAACTTCCTTTGAAATTTGAAACTATACGACTACAGACAGACAATAATGCGTATACAGTAGTATTCTTTGCAATGTTTTATTTTCCTAATCCTAAAATTGTGTTGTGTAAGTATACACTCTTGTAAATTGTAAATATTATTCACAATAGTTATCTCCCAAGTCGTAGAGGGTTGAGTTGTCGTACGGTTTTTTATTAATATTTTCGTAATTAATTATTTACCTTTATTTACTGACGACGACGACGACGCAACGTTGATATTGACATTGACATTTTGATTAACTACACGAATACAAATATTTATCTCAATCGCTAGATAAATAATTATTTAGCAATCTTCATCTAACACACTTGTACAGCACAGTAATCAAAAAATTATTATGAAGCTATATGGAAGAGCCCAGCAATGCATCAATTAAGTGAAGACGTGTGAAGATGAAGCTTCAAAGGATTTATTAAAAAAACTAACAGTAATCTTTCAAATATACAAAATAACTCTACTTGGAACAATTTCCTATGCTTTCAACGTGAAGGATGAAAGATCTAATAAAAAATATTGATTAATTGTATGTGCTAATTAATTATGTAAGACAAAAGTTTTCAAAACTTTCTAATCTGTTTTAAAAATCTTTTTCAAAAAAAATGTAAATGGAACATTTTGCAGTTTTCAAAGATATGTAAAAAGAATATTTTGACTTTTCAAAAACATGCAAATAGAACATTTTGCACTATTCCAAATCAAGCAAAAAGAACGTTTTGCACTTTTCTAAAACATGTAAATAGAAATTGTTGCGCTCTTCAAAAAACATGTAGATAGAACAATTTGCACTTTTCCAAAATATGTAAATACAAAATTTCACACTTTTCAAAAATATGCAAAAAGAATATTTTGACTTTTCAAAAACATGCAAAATAAATATTTTTGTACATTTACAAAAAAACGGAAATAAAACATTTTCCACTTTTCTCAAAACATGTAAATAGAGCATTGAGCACTTTTCTGAATCAAGTAAATCGAACATTTTGCACTTTTCTAAAACATGTAAATACAACATTTTGCTTTGCCAAAGGAAAGCATCAATAAAATCAAAATAGTTGTTTTTGCTTGGAAACAAATTGCTACCTAAAACCAATTCCTTTGTCCGGCCCTATGTTTTTCGTAATAAAAGTAATGCGAGATTTTTTACCTTTATGTTTTTATTTGATTTGAACCAAATCATGTACTAATAATTTCTTGATAAAATCAATACCATTTATGTACTATCTGGCTTACCTTCTATTACTTGTATATATTTTCTCCTTTACTGATAAAAATAATGTAATGCAAAAAATAACTTCTAGTTCCATTCCAATATACAATAAAAAAAATCACGCGGCAGCCGCGTGACAAAAGAAACTTTTTACTTTGTTATCAAAAGTATATCAGTATATGAAGAAATGTTACAGAAAAAATAAAAGGAAAAACAAAAATATATCTGTATTAAGCGTTACAAAGCACTACAGAATACAGATAGGAATTTGTATTCTGTATTTATATCCCACTCTAAGCCACATTTTGTAGCACGCCATCAAATCAAATCCTAAAGCCTAAAACTTCATCTTATTCTTTTTGTATTCAACAATACTATTCGTATTGCATGCACTCGAGTCCGTTCGTTGCCCGTGTCCGCAGTAAGTAGTTGGGTATTCTTAAACTTATATTGCATGAAAAAAAGAAAAAAAACGTAGAATTTCCCAATTCCGTTCCCTCGTTGACTTAAGTACAGATGAGATACTCGGCTTGGGCTGGAACAACTTGGAATTGGAATTATTGGAACGGGAAGTCGGGATCTTGTTATTGTTAAATTGAGAAGTTGAGTCTGGGACAAATAAAAATGCGGGAGGCCATAGATCCGTAGCATCCAGCATCCAGAATCCAGACTGAGTGTGGGGTTGATGATAGTAGTAACGATCAGGAGAAGTTCGGATTTGGATTCGGAATTTGTGAATACAGATGATTCTGCTGCTGTACAAGTGTGAGAGAGAGAGTGAAAGTGGCTCGTATATCGGCATCGGCATGGGGAATAAGTATATCGTTTATTAGAATTTTTTTAGCATGCTGGGCTACGGTTACACTACACTGTTACACAACTCAAACTATGTGTATTGTGTGACCTATTACACGCACGTATCTGTGTGGATGTAGATGAGCCGCGGCAGTTCCCAGTATTTAATGCCCCATGGTTAATAGAGTCTGTAGAACTGTAGAAGGGAGGAGGAGCGGTGAGAAATTATTGATCCGTCATTCTCGCACTCGGTTTTCGGTTTAGTTGTCGTATTCGCATTCGTGATTTCCCCGAAAATCCAGAAGTTATGGCTGGGGCTCCTTACACTTTATATTAGCTTGTACATATATAGCTATATGCTTCCCTCCATAGTCCGTCTCCGTAGCATGAGTGAAGAATCAAAATGATCCATATATCAAGTTTTTGCTAAATACTAAATGCAATATCTAGAAGAAAAAAAATATGTATCAAGGTCCTAAAAGAATGTAAATAGAACAATTTGTACATTTAAAAAACTTGTAAATAGGGTATTTTGCACTTTTCAAAACATGCAAGTCGAATATTTTGCATTTTTCAAAAACACGAAAATTGAATATTTTGCAAGTTTTAAAAACATGCAAATAAAACATATTGAGCTTTTCAAAAACATGTAAATGGAGCATTTTGTACCTCTCAAAAACATGCAAACTGAACATTTTGCAATTTTCAAAAACTTGTAAATGGAAAAATTTGCACTTTTCAAACACTCCTAAACGTTTGACGCATTCATCCAGTGAAGTTAAGGGACACTTCTCATGTTAATTATACCTTAAATTGGATATGGTCCATTTTGATTCTTCACTCAGGACATCCATACATATAGAATACTGAACTCAAACTGAACTTTCTTCAAATGTTTGGAATCGGATAGACCCCATAACACTGTAGTAGTAGGCATTCATACATACTACTAACTTCTGGAACTGGAACTGGGAAATGCTGGAAGCTGGTCCGGGCTCTGTTCTGATGACTCAAGACTGGAGATAGCCATCAATATGTATATATCCACAGCACTGCTGGTATGTATTTCGTACTTCCGACTTCAATGCGGCCGTTTTGCTGTTGCTGTTTTTGTTACTGTTGTAACTACCCGAATCCGAAGCTGCTCAGTACCGAATTTCAACTTGAACTATATGTTGTGTAAAACCCTATAAAAGTATCCGCACTGACTGAATTTAACTGAACCAATCCAACACAGACTAAACTATTGACAAAATATTCTATTCTTACTTCTTCGTCTCCAGCAGCTTCAGAAGCATCCTCCAAAATTGGCCGTGGTCCTGGAAACTGTTTCCAGGTCCTGGTGCCGTGCTACATACTCAATCAATTGAAGAATTCTAAATCCCACTTGATGTAGAAATTAGCCTGGAAATAAAATCAATCAAAATCGTATTCGTGTTAAAGTAAAAGTTACTCCTGAATATTTTATTGACCTTTAAAAAAAATGACTTGAGTACTTTTAAGTGTTACTTTTATAGTAGTCCCATATCACTATACTGTACATCTCTTACACAATACCAACCCAAAAATTGGAATTAAAATACGCAACGACAACGCAACGATAGGGTAGTGAGGATTTTAATTAACGGAAACTGAGGATGTCAAATTCACATACTAAAGAAGTACGAGTGGAAGGTGTTTGGGAAGAAGCAGGTGAAGAATTTTATCAAGAAAATTACAAGAAAAATAATCGAAGGAATTCCACAGGACTCAATCGCATTCCATTACCCTCTCAGACTGCACGGAGAAACTCTGGTAATTATTATTATTCTAATCCTATAAAATAGGCAAAAAAAAACATTATACCGATATTTAAAATAATCTGTTAACTATCTGTTTAGTTAAGTAGTATAGAGTTTACCTGTCACTAAAAATAAAGGTCTTTAGTTAGCTATACACATTTGGGCTAAGGAGTAGGACTTGAAAATTGAACATTATTTATTTCGCTTCTTAAAAGTTTATTTAAGGAGAAAATCAAATAATTTTTTGTACCTTTCCAAATTACCAACTACTTCAACGTGTGTGGCATTAATTCAGACTTTGGAGATACAAAACATAACAAAATAGATTCGAAAAAAAATTGTCGGTTTTGCAAGGCCGTCATCTCGATTTTAACTGTCTAGTGAGGTACATACTTTTTATTTTGAAAAATATACGTTGTTTTTACATATTTATTTTTTACAAAAAATAGTCAATTTTCCATAAAAATCACTAGTTTTAAAAAGTTATTATTTGCAAAAATTCACTAGTTTCAAAAATTCATATATAAAATTTTTTCTATAGTTTCAAAAAGCCATATATGCAAAAATTCACTAGTTTTAAAAACTCGTTAATTGCAAAAGTTCACTAGTTACAAAAAGTCAGTGTATAAACAAATTCAAAAAGCCGCATTGCTACATAGTTTTAAAAAGTTATTATTTTCGAAAAATTCACTAGTTTCAAAAAGTCATATATACAAAAAATCCCGTGCTTTACCATTAACCAATTATGTAAATGGCTATCTTAAAACATGGGATGCCATCAATATCAAATAGTGAACCCATTCACCATACACTCTGACATCATTTATCTACGATCCCTAATTAATACTTTTGAAATTACCACAATCCATGATATAATTATTATGTGGACTGATCTTGTTAATTTTTTTTTGTACATAATAAATTAAATTATAGGATGGAAGACAGGGAGCGGGATGTTCAGTGGTCGTCGTGGGACGGGACGTGCTGGGACATATCGAACCACGCTTCGATCCCTTCGAACAATAGACTACAATATCGTGGATGGAATCCCGGATTTATCCGATGATCTTGGCAATGAGAAATCCAGTTTGGATCAACTCCAATCCTTTAAAAGGATGCCCATCTCCATGTTGGAGAAGCGAGGGCTGAAAGGTCAACTCCAAGCAAATCCCATATTGAAATTAACAGGCTGGACAGGGATCGAGTGGAGACTGGAAAAAATCCTTAAATCTATTTTTAATCTTCGACGTCATTGTAAATTTACACTTTTTCAAAATCAACTCAAAAGTGTCGAGTCTCGCTTTGGTTTTTTGTACACAACATATTTTGATGAAGTCAAGTCCTTCTTCCTCTTGAATTTAATCACCACCATCCTGTATATCCTCTACTACTCGTATCCTTTCATTTGGGAAGCCATTCAAAGTGGACGAAATAGACTAAATTCCATGGGTGGTGGTGGTAGTGGTGTTGAACTTGGGACCGGAACCGGAGGCATGGGCGGTGGGGGTGGTGGTGGGGATATTGAGGCGGAAAACGGAAACGGAAATTTATTCCATAATAATAATCATCATTCGATTTCCAATAATCATTCAAATTTAACTACTAGTAGTAGTTTGAATTCCAAAATAGTTTTACTCAATTTTAACGAGACCCAATTTCACTACGATTACAACTATTTTAACCTGAGTAGGATTTTTCTAGATAAAGACTCATTCATTTACTATGGTGGATTTAATTACTCTGACCCTACTTTTATTTTCATTCAAATTTCGATTTACTTTGGATTCTCACTTTTATTCATTTTTGCTCAAATGTGGAGCTGTATTAAGGTAAGGCATCTGATATAGAATATTCAACTTGCCTAAATTAGAAATTAGTGCATACATTTTTTAAAATTACGTTTTAAAGCGTCAGTGACAAATCAAAACCAGACCCACTTCCATTTTTTGCTGAAGACAAAACGCACTATGTATTTACAAAAAATGCATGTAAATAGAATAATTTGCACTTTTCAAAAACCTATATAAATAAAACTATTTGTACTTTCAAAAACATGCAATTAAAATTTTTTGCACTTTAAAAAACAGGTAAATAGAATATTTTGCACTATTCAAAAACATGGAAATAGAACATTTTGCACTTTGTTTAAATATTAAAATAAATAATGTGTACGTTTCAAAAACAGACAATTTGAATATTTTTAAAAAACTCGTAAATATTAACTTTTGGCACATTACAATCATTACATTGTTTGAATTAGTTAGTTTTTTTACATTATTTATTTTCGTTCTGACTGAAATTGGATATGGGCCAGTTTGGTATTTCACTGACAAAAACTGTATTCGCTAACCTAATGTAAAAACTTCGATTGATTAAAATACATTTTTTAAAAATTCTATATTTAATAACAGGAAAAAATAAATGAGATGCACATAGAGCACTCCTACTCGGACGTTCTTTTCTGTGGATGGGATCATTTTACAAAATGTAAAAGTGGAGCTGAATTTAAAAGGGCTGGGATTCAAGGACAAATTCAGACATGCCTTCAAAATATTGTAAGATTTTACTTATTTAGTTTTAGTTTAGAATGGACCCAAGGGGACTGTGATTTGGATTTTTTACCGATTCCTGTCGCTGACATTGACATAAGCAACTTATATGCACATTTTGTCTACAGAACGGAGAGGACAAACATCGTTTGGGTGTATTTGGTATACGAACCTGTGTGAACATCATTACATTCGGCTTGACCTCAATCTGTCTCCTGTTCATTTGGCACATTACACAATTCTCACATGACACGAGACTTCGGCGGATCCAAGAGAAAAACTTGGAGGAGATCTGGACGGATGGAGTGGAAATATTCCTGGACTTCCTTCCACAACTTTTGATTTGTACGGCATGGATCATTCTCTCGTATACGGTTGAGTCGGTAAGGAAAAACTAAAATTTATCAAGATTATAAATCCGTTTATATTCTTCCTGTATGCTACTCAGATACATATGAAGAGTTGTTTGCAAAACGGGATAAGTCCATTTTCCCAAAAATGAGATTAAGTGCACTATTCAACTAGATACGCTACATACTGTGTTGCGCTATAAAGGTGAAAGTTCAACTAAAGCAATTTTTAAAAATAGCCAAAATTTCGTTTATTGCAAAACGGGACAAGCCCATAAAATTATATACAGCAGAATGGGATAAGTCCATCTAAAACTTGCATTTCTGCTTTAAATTTGGTTTTCCAGTGTTTTCGTAGTTTGTAAAAGACAACTGCCGTGTGTAAATTTTTTTACCCAAGAAAAAGTTCAAAAGTTAAAAAAATGTTTGGTTTCACTCAAAGCGATTAAAATTTCATCCCACGGACTTTTTCCTCCATGTTAAGTTATTGATTTTGAGGCAAAACGGAAAAAGTCCACAAATTAAAATTTTGCAAAATTTTCTAATCATTTCCAGAGTCAGTCCAGATTTATGAAACTGCTGATAATAACGCTTCGCCAGTTACAGTTACAGTACCTGTAGAAAAAAATTGAGCTTAAAAAAATAATCCTGTCACCTTTTAATCATTATTCGTTGTTCCTGCAAATTTTGCTTTGATTGACGATGGACTTACCTCGTTTTCCCAGAAAACTCTTCATATTTTCCCCCTGAAAAAGTTTTGCTCATACTGAAAAGGTTTACTGCGACAATCGACAATAAGAAAGTTTTTCCATTTAAAACATTTTATGAAGATATTTTGTACCCCTTTTGAAAAATGTGAATATAAAGAACTTGTAAAAAATGTATTTCTGTACGTACATAGGTAGGGTAGTCTCTCGTAGGTAGATCTAGTTTGGATACCAAATTGAATTTTAAATTGTGTTATATAGTTAGCCCAGGCCCATTCAAAAGTTACACATGTAGTCGCTTCGAGAAACTGAAAAATTAAATTTGGTGAATTGCAAAAAAGAAATGTTGACTCATCTGACTGACTGGTCTTAATATGTTTTCTACTTGGCTCTGCAGATGGGAAAATGGGAGAAGTACAAGTACGACAAGCGAGTTCGTATTCTGTTACTCCGTTGTTGGCTCATTCGAATTCTTTCATTAGTCTGCTACGTCATGAAATTCTACTACATGGTCTACGAGAGAGATGCCATGGGAATTGGTCTTGGGACTGAGGATGGGGATGGAAATGAGATCATCACTGGAGCTGGAAGTACTGTTGAGAATGTAGAGAAGTGTTGGGAGTCTGCATTTGCCAAAGAAATCTACAAGTAAGATTCAGTCAGGAAATTCAGTAAATAATTAAAAAATATAATCATCTACCTTACAGCCCAGCGTTACATGTTACATTATGTATTTTCTTCACGTTTTCAACATTAATTATGCATATTATGTTAGTGCTTACCTATGCTTACAGCCACATTGACCATCAACCAAAAATATGTCCATTAGTTTTTGGTTTTGGTCTGCGGTTGTAGTTTGGGCTTGCAAAATTAATGGCTTTTATATTTTCACTAATACACTAACTTAAACTAAAATATCCAAAATTGAAAATTCTAATTCTTATCACAGATTTCTACTGGTTGACATGGGCTTCAAGGTGGTAGTCACTTTTGTCTTTGAACCTCTCCGTGTGCTGATGAACAAAGTTTGCCGCGTTCCCCTCCCTCAGTTTCACATCGTTTTCAATTTTCTTGATGTAAGTTAAATAGGGATTAATGCGAAAACCAAATCAAATTATCAAAAATTACAATAGCTACTAATTATGAATGTAGTACTAACTACATGGTGCATATATATATATATATATAAGGATCGTTTGAATTGGAAATCTGAAAACTCAAAAATCTTATTAAAATATAATGACTTCCAAACTTTATTTTGGTTAATTTTTGGGTGCTATGCTATAATACATTGAAAAGTGTACAAAAAGTGTATAATTATTTCCTACTGTTTTAAATTTTGTGCTTATTTTCCAGTTGCTAAATATTTGGGCGCTTTCATGGCTCGGCATTTACTTCACTCCACTCCTCCCGCTTGTCGTTACAGTCTACACTTTTCTTCTCTTTTTTGGTAAGTCACTAGACTGGAAAATTTTAGTAACCATCAAGAAAATAAAAGCTTTAATTTGTTTTTAAGTATAACAGCGTATTTAGTCTTAATGAATAAATTAATTTGCTTCCTTTTCAGTGAAAACTTGCAGTCTACTCGCCAACTGTGGAGGCGCGCCAGACGTTTACAGGTGAGACTAATGATATCTAACGTAAATCTTCAAAAAATCGCATCATTTTCTGTGTAGTAGGATATACTGAAAACATATAAAACAGTAGACATAGACACCTTACAACTTTTTGTTTGCTTATGATAGTTATGATTTTATTTTTTTCTACTTGATTGAAATTTGAAACCTTTTGCAGAATAATGTATGTGTTGAAACTAACTAAAACTAACTACTAAACTAAATATGCTTAAATCTGAAAATCTGTTAATTTTTTATTGATTGCAGACCAATAAAGCGACTAATAACACTTTTAAAAGTAGTCACATTCATCCTCGCGGTTTGTGCCCTTGTTTTCGTGATCACATCGATGAAGCCATCGTCAGCCTGTGGACCCTTTAAAGGATATCAGTAAGAATATTTTTAAACACATATTTTACAAAACACTTTGGTTAAAAATCATATAAAATATAGCAACGAATTTGTATCACTAGTACGCATGATTAATTATTATATATTCTATATTTTGACCTTAATATTTCACTGTTTGAATTTTAGAACCCCGTGGGAGCTCGTGAAGCAGTCAATCGAGGAGCGTTTATGGACAGAGTTTGTGGGTCACTTGAAATGTCCTGGATGGAGCCTTCCCCTCATGATCCTCTTCCTCTGTGCAACAATTTACTACAAATGTCTCATGCGAAATGGAGAGAAAATGATTGCAACCCTTCGACACTTGCTCGTCCTTGAGGGGCATGACAAGCAATTCCTATTTCGTCGAGTAGAAGCAATGCAAGCACCTTCATGAATGGGGCTTCAAATCCAAATGTTTCCTCTTGAAAGTTTTTGACAAAGTAATATACCTAAAAAAATAAGTGAGTACATACGAGTGTACTTAAATAAAATTAAGAAAAGAAAATTAAAATTTGGCCGTTTCTTATCGATATCGAAATTAAATTGAAACAGAACCTATAAGTAATTAGGTACTCAAGTATAAAGATAACCGCTAGCAGTTTTACAATTATAAAGATGTACCATCATGGGGGTATACGTTTCATCGAATTACAAAATATTATGATGATCTACAATTTTTACTGATGTAATTTATATTTTAGATCTGGCTCCATAATCTACAATCTACGCGCTCAAAGTTTCTATTAAACTGATTAACTTATAAATTGTACATGCAGCAAACTAAAAGTACTAATTTTAGTATTTAAATATATTGCAGTGACTAATGAATTAACCTATAATTGTATTGTCTACTTATGGCTGGAAAAAATTCACTTTTGTCTATAAAATAAGTTGCTATAAGTTATGAAGGAGTGTAGTAACTATATATATACAAATTAACATAAATTAATCCATGCCATAGCCGAAGCCGATGCCGAATGCAGTCAAATAAAGAATTACAAATCACGATGACAAAAAGCTTGTAATTAATAATTATTATAAAAATAAAAATAAAAAACAACGGTTGACATTTTAAATGAGAAATCAGCACTGTGAATATTACTTTATTATGTGCATTTAATTGTATAACACTCGTTTATTTTTATACACCAGTAGATATATTAATAATATTAAATAAATTAAATACATTTAGAACTATATATGCTATGTAATTCCCCTACGCTTAAAATAAATAGGCACCTACTGCATAATAAATACTGCTAATAGCATTGAAATTGACACTTTTCATAGCTTTACAATTCAAAGGCAAAATTCATGATTTCAGTACTTATGATTTTATATATAGTAATTTAATTCACAATTTGATATATTAATAATAACGCTGTGGAAAAGAAATTAATACTATCATAATTAATTAATGGCATCAATAATTAATTAATTAATTACACTATATAGTTTTAAAGGATTTCCAAGGAGCTTTGTTATAGATTGACATTTAAATACTGACACAGTGATATATATAGCTGGATATTACTTCAGTCAAACGTTTTAAGGGAGAAACTACAAAATAATATGGTAGTGAAAAATAAATATATAATTGGCTACCGTTTACCTATAACTAAAGTACCTGTTGCACCTCATCAAGCGCTTCGCTTACAACTTAATTCTCACCATTGCTATTCAATTCAAAAGCAAACAAAATTAATTACATTTAAGTGAGTACACTGCGAGAGTCGAGTATCATCATAATTTTTAGCTGATTCAACAAAAAATAAATTGCCAATATATTTAATTTACTTTAAAATTAGATGTCTCATGTAAAGTGTACATATATATGTATAGCGATGTAGTATAATTATTTATAATAAGTTTTGAAATTTGGACTTTTGGACAATTAAGCGTTGGTTCCAAACTACAGTTTTGTTGAGATTTGCTATCAATCAACACCGAGTTTGCTTTTAAATATTTGGTCAGTGTTATTACGACTGTGTGAATTTGCGAATTATCAAACTAACAATATGGAAATAGTTGCATATTTTGTATTGCGTACTAAGACATGTAGGTGCGGACGACAGCTTCAATAGGTTGACGGCACAGGGCACAATTACTGAAGGCAGTCGCGCAGGTCGTGCATGAGATCAGATGACCACAGGGTAAAAATACGACGGAGACTTCGTTGTCCATACAAATCTTGCAAATTCGGGCCTCTCTCAGCCTTTGTACTTCATCCTCCAAGTCTCTATTTGAATCTGAGGAGAGGGTGGGAGCCTCATCTTCCCCGCTACTGTTTCCACTGCTAGAAGCTTCGTCACTATTTTTCTTTCCCTTACTAGATTTATTAGTAGATTTTGATGAAGTTGAGGGTTCTTCTTGCTCTGAGGGTGGGGAGGGGGATGTCGCCTCTTCTTCGTCACTGCTACTCCCACTCCCACTGCTCGCTGTGGGGGAGTAGGCTGAGGGTGAAGTGGGATTATTATTGTTCTCAGTCCCCTTCTTCGTAGTTCTAGCCACACTCTCGATGAACTCATCCCCCTTGTTCAACTGAAGGAAAGTGCACCTGGGGAACCACTTGGCGTGCTCCGCCCATGGATCTTCACCACCCTCCCAGTTTCGAAGTCCGCCTCCGCAGTAAAAACACTTGACATGATCCTCAAAGCCTATGTAGTAGAAACCAGCCTTGGCGAGCTGTTCCGGACTTTGGGCTACTGACGCTGACCAGTTCTTATGTTTAAAGGATTTGAGTCTCGCCTGCTCCGTGACCATATTCACATTGGTAGGTCCACGACAGGGTCGTATCGATAAATTCTTAGCAACGTCATCCAAGTTCCCTGACAATGGCTGAGCACCACGAAGGGTTAGAGTCCCTGTTAATGTTAATTAAATATGATTCGTTTATTTATTATTATTTAATCAAATCAAATTAATACTATATTTTGAAACTCAGAAACATATTGCTTTCTGCTAAGACTCACGCGAATTTGTTAACGCATGGCTCCGCATTTGCTCCGCGCTGAACGGTCCACAAATATCAATCCCTTCATTAGATTCGTTTGACTCAGAACTTGAATTTGATGAGGGAACAGGACTATTTTCATTCGATTCGGTCTGATTCTGATTCCTGGGGATATTTTCAACGGGTAAACCACAAATGAAGGGACACCTGGGGAAATGACGTCGGTGCTCGGCTAAAGGAACGTCACCTTCTTCCCACTCCCCAGCAACTCCACGACAAAATGCGCACTGCACCTATGCAATCAGAAAAATTTCAAAAAATAATTCAAATAAACTTCATAATAATATGTCATTCAAAGCAATTTTATTTCTTATTAATCGTGTTTTCAAAATGATGGCCCTCTTTACAAAAATAAAAATGCTCTTATTTTATAGCATTTAAGTCGCATTAAATACTGAAATCTTAAAGGTGTAAGTTCTGAAGTTACCTTATCTCCATCGTGAAGAAAGAAAAAGCCTGCACGAGCACAATCCGCCGGATGGATAAAAGAAGTTGACCAGGCTGGATAGACGGAAAATGTTTTTAAGCGTTCCACCTCCGATTTCATTGCATCGTAGTTAATAGCTGCTGGGTTATTATACGCATTTCCGCGTTCGTTCCTGAAATCATATTAAAATAATGGAAAATTAAAATCTCAGTTGCTACTTATTTATTACTAGAGGATAAAATAAAACAATAATAGCAGACACAAATATTTTGATAACAACTGGAAGCTTTTAACTTTGGACTGGTCCCTATATCACAATATACTTGTAATTTCATAATTGCAATGGGGGCAATGATAATTAAATATAATTAGTAGATTACACGAAAACGGCAGTAGAAGTGACAATAAAGTATGCATATTAAATATTAGTACTTATGTATATTGTACCTGCTAGATGAGTTATCTGCAATGATCATTCTACTTGCTTGCTCCATAGCTGAGTGAACTGGAGAATTTCCACTGCTCCTATTATTCGAATTCGAAGTAGCACAACGATCTGCCTGTTGAATTTGATTATTTCTCGGGTTCATACTGCTACTCATATGTCTTGAAGTTGACACGTCGTCAATGCACGCAGTAGAGGAACAACAACTATCAGAGTTATTAGGTTTGGGGCAAGGCACAGAGTTGTTGCTATTGTTATTATTTTTATTGTAACACCCACTGGACCCAGTCGCAACGCAGCTGGAGCTGGAACTAGAGCCGGAGCCGGAGGTGCTTTTCGTAGTCTTACCAATTTGCTTAAGAAACTCACAGTCTGGATTGAGTTTCCTGTGTTCAGAATTAATTTGATCTGTACCAAATGTTAATGGATAGTCTAGTCGAAGTCCACAAGAGAAGCACTGAACTTTATTTGGGACTGAATGTGGTTGATAAAATCCTTTTGCTGCTAGTAATTGTTGATCAGAGTCATTCAACTTGTCATGATTTTGCTTAAATGTAAGTCTTCGGCAAATTTCGTCTTTAAGAGGGTCATGAAGAAGACCTGAAATCCCGACTGCAGCAGTTTCATTTTTGCGTGTTCGCAAGTCACCCATTTGCAGAGTCAATATTGAAATTCGGGTGTCAAAGTTTAAGCTTTTAGTATAATAGTAGTTTGGAATAATCGGTTCAATCAAATCACTAATTACTTTTATTGAATAGAAGTTACGCACTTTCAAATTTCAAATACTTCAAAGTTTTGAACTCACAGGACTGGAAAACTAGTGAACTGTCTGACAAGCCGTCCTATTAGGAACTGACTGAGAAACTATACAAGTATTAAAGCCTGCTGGAGGATTGTGCCTCGGCTATAGGATATCAATGAAAAACAATATGTACCAACTACCAAGTGACAATTTTACTCGCTCGAGGCTGCCTGTGGTCTGTTGCTTCCCTTGTATTGCTGTATCGTTATCGTTATCTTATCTTTTTCTTTAATCTTGTTTCTTGGAATTAATTGTCGTTTTATTTATTCTTGGTACTTCAAGTTAAATTTGATGCACGTGTCTTGCTGTAGTTAGTTTGAAATGAAGTCTAAACGCTGGTAACTATATAAGCCACAGTTTTCTTAATAATTCCCAATATGGCTCTTCACACACTTGCTGAGTCAGTGACCACTTCTATACAACAGTCCTGACTAAGGGGCTGACGAATTTTATTCGAAATCAGTTCGATTTTCAATCCCAAGAATATAGCTGCGCCTGCAACAAAACAAATTAACAAAAATATCGTTAACGTCGAACGTACGTGACTCAACTCACTCTTATTTCAACACAAAATAGAATTAATAAATACCAATAGTAAATCAATTTTACTAACGTTAAGTACCTACCTACATACTTATTGGCAATACCAACATAGCAGACAAATATAAACAATTATGAAAATTTAAAACTAATCACTCATTCAGCAAATTTTGTTCGAATTTTGATTTCGTAGTCGGGTACAATCCATTTATTGCTTTGGAATCGCTCATTAGTTTGTCATTCGGACTATATTTATTAGCTAATTAACACAAATATTGTGCCATATGTGTACATTTGTAATCACTATCGCTATCAACACAAGGAAGAACCTACATCCTGTAATATAAACAAACCGGGTCACAATTAGAGCGATGAGACCAATAAATAGGCGACGCTGAACTTGCATAATTCTATAGTTGCAACTTGATATGCTACTGATGACAGACGGATAAATATATGCGTAGGGATTTATCAAATTACAAATATATAAATCAAAATAATGTGTAGCTTACACTTACCCACTAGTTAGTATCTAAAAACGAATGCATGACGAACTGCAGACAACACCGATAAGCTTATTTATTATTTTTGCAGCTAAACAAATATTACACGAAGGTAACCGAAGGACCGGCCACTGGCCCCTAACTTCCTGCACAATTCTACAATCATGTTGGTACAATTTTTACAAACAGTCTACAAAGATACCTAGATCAGGCTCGCTTATCACACCAGTTGTCACCCGTCGCAGTTGGCAGTCACTGACAAGTCTACACCTTTGTCTCCTATTTTTCTACCTCGGTATACCGATTAAAAATAAGGCCAAATAATAATCAATGAGTTTATCAATACTCAAATAGGTGGGTAGACTATAAAAGAGGGAAAACACAGGAATTTGTTACAAATACTTCACCGCCTACCTCGAAATGATTACATACTTCAGTCAGCAGCTACTACTTAACCAACATTTGACACTACTGGTACATGTTGCAAGTTCTACGAACGAGTTACCTATTATAACCTACCAGAATTTCAGACACATAAAATGACTAAACTAAAACGGAATACGGATATTATTGCACACTGCAAATAAACTGCACACGAAACTTGTGACGTGACTGGTATAAATGGTTAGTAGTTATTTATTCGCAATCTGTTCAGGGCCGGATAATGTGGCCAGCGCAGGCAGCCCTCGCTTCCTGAATTTTCAAAAAACGTGTGAATGGAACATTTTGCACTTTTCAAAAATGTGTAAAAACGAATATTTTGACTTTTCAAAAACATGCAAATAAATTTTTTTGCACATTTCAAAAATATGTAAATAAAACATTTAACACTTTTCTCAAAACATGTAAAAATAGAACATTTCGCAATTTTCAGAATCAAGTAAAAAGAACATTTTGCACTTTTCTAAAACACGTAAATACAACATTTTGCTTTAATTTTTACCAAAGCAAACCATCAATAAAATCAAAATGGGGGTTTTTAAGTGGAAACAAACTGCTGCCTAAAACCGATTCCTTCGTCCGGCCCTGAATATGTTAATATTATTGTTTACACAATTAAGACTACCAACTACCAACATGGCCAAACACCATTGTACGTTAGGTAGGTAGCTATCAATATAGCATATAGCCACCATTGCAAAACCATCTCAATTTACTTTCTACATAATATTATACAGTTTGCACACGGGAATACTAATACAAATGACTCACTGGTCAGAAGTTTAAGAATTTAAGATTTAAGATATAAATAATTTATCGATCATGCATGGTGGCATACTGGCATGATATCGCATCGGCATGAGACTCTGATCGATATGTCATAAATGTCTTACGAGTCCAAACAGTGAAGGCTTAAGTCTAACTAAAAATATACGAGCGTGTCCAGGGGTATACCGTAAGTGACTTAATAAGCGCCAGTGCTCAAATAAGCGTTGGAGTGTCAGCACAGAAAATGAACATGAAATGAAATATAGGACACTTATTCCGTCATTTACGGTAACGGTATGTGGAATTATACTACATATTGCATAGCTCCAAATGTTCACTATTTGTACTTGCAAACTTAAACTGCATTACCTTATAATATATTTTACTTCCTTAATTCGCTTGTACATTACGTAGTTTAAGTACACCATAATTTCCCCCGCAGTTTTCCATGAATAGAAAAACTACGTAATAAAAGTTAATGTACCTAAGTAGCTTCCTAATTATTTACTATTTACTACACAAAAGACACGAGCCACAAGAACCATCAACTGACGTCAATGTCGTTGTCGCGCACAAAAAATAGCTATGGAAAAGCTGGAAACAGCCAGTGGACAGTTGGCCAGTATCGTTGATCGTGCAAACAGACACGATCGATTCAATAAGTAGTTACTTGGAACTAAAAACTAAACTGACTTGCAAGTAAATCAATTCGAATTTGAAACGTACTACGTACTTAAATAATCGTCCTTTGAAGTGGTTTGCAGTTTGAAAGCAAAAGATAAAAATATTAATGAATGAAAATGTCTTCTATATTCCATCATGGTATCAATGGAATGTTTTTACAATTAGTTAACTTCAATCTTTATTACCTACTCGAAATCCAAAACTATAGGTATTCGAAATAATAACTAGCGTAAAAGGAGCGTACTAATAAAAATACATGAGCCGTCGCTATAACAATAGGAAATACATGCATGTACTTACCCATACGTGTTTTAAGTTTTAGGTACTTCAGTCAAACTGATATTTTCGTTTATCTTAAATTACCAGTGCCAGTAATAAAAAGTCGGTAGAAATCAGTCAATAAAATTCCTATGTAGCCTAAACTATAAATTGATTCGCTATATTTTAATCGCTATTCACTTTTTAAACTATGCACCTTAAACTTTACAACTTTATTGGTTATGAGCAGTTATCACATTTTTAGTCCTACTTATCAACAAAAATTTGTCGTCTCGTAATCTGGTACTGGTGTACTGGTGTGCCTCCTGAACTCCTGCTGTTCGTTTTTACTCATTAGAATCTAGATTTATATTCAAATCAATTGTAATGCAAATTACCTACTATCTCAATCTCTAACGAAGACGATCAGTAAAGAAAATGTCGCATAAAATTAATACAAACCTATAGCGTACTTACCAAGTATAGGCTATCTAATCGCTATAACATTCAAAAGATTTTGTAGACTTAAGACATGCTAATTACTGAAATAGTTCAAATATTTTTGACTATTTAACTAAATAACTATAATATAGCATGCAAAAATGGTAAGATTGTAAAAGACGGAAAAGTACTTACAAGCTTGTAGTGATAGACTTGTGAGTAGAATTTTTTCAACTATTCCAATAATTTCAATTTTCAATATATCTTTTTAATAATTGTATTGCAAAAAAGGTGAAACTTTTATTAGGGTTTTTGAAATCCTACGTGAAAAATGTGAAAATACCAAAGGCGAACTTCTTTGTAAACTGTGTAGAAGTGTTAGACCATATACAGAAAATATAGAAACGTAGAATCTTGTGCACTGGCAGAGTGTTTACAACATTACATGGCATTGCATTGGATGGGATTTTACCACCCAACAAAATTGATCCACCAAAGAGAGAGACCTAAAGCCATCCAATCCCGTCCTCATCGTCATACTACATCCCCAATACACGCCAAAATGTGTTGAGAATGTAAGGGACAAGCTTCCAGGGGTAAATTGTACATCTGTTACAATATTCTATACACCTTTAGGCCTGTATAGCAAGTTATTAAGGCAGTACAGTATGTACATAGACCTTTAAGAGATCCGCATCCGTTGGAATTTGGAATTTTCGAAGGGGAAAATACAAATAGACATGACAGAGTCGCATATACATACCTTTATAATTTCCAACTAGTAGAAGAAAAACACTCAGCTATTAAGTGAGGTATTTCATCATTTCCCTTCCCCACTATCCTATCAGTATACCCCCCAAGATTTTTTATGGTATCTCTTCCACGAACTACTACGTAGATACAACAATTCGACCCTTGCCTCTGAGCCGTTTGAAACCACTCATCTGCCTTCATTCATCATGAGCCTTTCATAGAAATGGTATTTATTATAGTTATGATAATAATATTGCAATTTTATTGTTTTTTATGCATACATTTGACAGCGCTACATATACGTATGGCTGAACATTACCATAAACGTTCCTGACGTTTAGCCGACACCAACAACGAAACGAAAACGAAGGACTCTTTTCTTTTTGCCTTATTGTGACGTACCATAAAATAAATAATGAATAATTAAATTGTAAGCTGTTGCTATGTATCGTACCCATGAGATTGAGATTAATATTTTAGATTTAAATGCAGTATGTTTGCGGTTCTGTAGCTAAAAATACTACAATTTTTATTATTGTTTTGTTTTTTATTCATTTTTTACCAATTTCAATGCACGTAGAGTAAACACAAGGTAATTAACTATTATGGTTTGTTCAAGTAATTATTACGATTCTACAAAAAAGAAATAATATTACATTAAATAGGTACATATAGCACCAGTACCAGTGAAGACTCAAAATGACACATTTGTCAATTTTTAACTGAAAATAAAATTCACTATCTGCATAGCAAATTAAAATATCTTTCGATCATAAAAACCTATAAAAAAATGCTTCACAGTTTTCAAAAATTTGTGAATAGAATATTTTGCAGGTACTTTTCAAAAGCATGTAAACACAATATGTTGCAGTTTCTCGAAAAACCTGTAGATGAAACATTTTGCAATTTTAAAAAATCATGTAAATAGAATATTTTGCACGTTTCAAAATCATGTAAATAAAATATTTTGAACGTTTCAAAATCATGTAAATAAAATGTTTTGCACTTTGCAAAATATTGTAAATAGAGCATTTTGCCGTTTTGTATTTTTTTAAAATGCTCTTTTAAAAACACGTCAGTATATAACATTTCGCACATTACATTATTAGAGCTCATTTAGTGAATTTTTTGACATATTTCATTTGAGTCGTAGTTAAAATTGGATAGATGGCTCATTTTGATTCTTCACCGAGTAATAAGTATGTACCACGGTACTACCAGTACCTACCTATACCTACTTGACAACAACGTTTTACGTTCTACTAAAACAATAACAAAAAATTACAACCAGCAGAAAACCCACCTCCATTAGGTATTTAGTTTAACCGCTTAGCGTACTCAAAGTCTTCCATTGAGAAATAAAAACAAGAACAAGAACAACACTAAAAACTTCATCCCAAGGACGCGTTTTATTTATTCCTGACACGGGAACAAAACAAAGTGGCTCATCCTTTTATAATGCCTACAGATGCCATAGGCACTGTCGTCATCACATCGCATATCCTCCTAATTTATGGTAATTTCTAGAATCCTGAGGCATTCTCAAGCAAAAGAACAGGATTTTATCCATGGATTAAGGGTACAACAGACAACAGAGAGGTACATAATAAATTTTTATGTCTAATGAAAGTTCTCGTGTGTTCAGCCAGCTTTGCATCCTGCCTGGATGCCTGGAATAATGGAATCTGGAATCCGCTGGAAGGAAAGGAAATCCTTCCATGGAACTCTGGTTTTTACCCTGTCTCTATAATATAGTGCGTAGAGTGTAGATAGCTGTTGCTGATACCTAATACTTATTTTCCGTTCGGCTTCGGAGGGTTGTTTATTTCCATTTCCATGACCATGCCATGGGCACTATATGCATGGGGTGTGGAATGAAAATGAAACTGAAAAAGGACGAGTTTAGGGATGGAGAAGGGTCGAGAAGGAATAAGGGTTGATAGGGATGGGGATTGGAATTTGGGGTGGGATCCTTCAAAAGCCCTCAAGCAGCGCGTGTACCAAAACCCAAAACAAGCACAATAGAGACAGAGATAAACAGAGAGACTTTTCTAGAGCAATAAACTTTCCACCCGAAGCCCAAGTCAAATCTAAAAAAAGAGAAATATAATATGCAGCTAAATATCATGAGTGAAGAATCAAAATGGCTTATATATAGGTTAAGCTAGAAATAAAATGAGCTACGTCAAATAAACTATAAATGAGATTGACGAGTAAAATTTTAATTACAAGTTTTTGAAAGTTGAAAAATATTTTATTTGCATGTTTTTAAAAAGTGTAAATTGCTGTATATATATTTTTTTTTGAAAAGTGTAAAACGGTCTATTTACATGTTTTTAAAAAGTGTAAAATGTTCCATATGTTTTTGAAATGTGCAAAATATTCTAATTGCATTGTTTGTTATGGAGGCATAATATTTTAATTCTTATGTACTTAAAGTTAGTGCTCTTTGTTTTTAGCTAAAAGTGGATTCTGGCAATTTCAAGCCTTCCCTGGCGATATTATTATTACGCATGTAAAAAGAGAATACAAAATTCATCCATATTTAATTTCAATTAGTAACTGTTTAGCATTAGGTACTAAATTATATTGCTATTTATTATGAATGCAAATTACAACAATAGTTTAAATAAACTACTCATTACATATTCCGATTGGAAGGATAATCTTTCTTGATTTGTAATGAATCTAATTTCTAAGGTTTTATTCTAGTACTGTGCTAAAGCATAACTTTGGTGCTAAGCAATTTACATTTTCAAGTAATTCGAATTGGGGTAAGTGGTAGAAAATAGTTTATTTGTAATAATTCTGAAGACCAGCAATATAATTAAAAATATGATCAGGCACTGGGGGAGCTATAACCATTTAAGTTCATAAAACATGAAAAATATTTCAAAACTAAACCCGTAATCGTTGTACAGAATATAGCTGACAATGCAAAATACAAAGAATTATTTATTAGATGTATTTAATAACAATTAGCAGTACATCTTTTTAGTGTGAATAACGAACTAAACTGAGATGGAATGACAAACGAAAGAAGCATTTAAAAAATAGAAGAAAATTACTATATAATGCATGCCATTGCATGCACTTTGTAGACTGTTGACAGTTGGCGGCGTATAAAATTGCAGTAGCATGTCAAGGTTCGACTGGCTTACCCCTTCATATTTTGAACTGTTAGATGCTTACTTTTTGTAAAATATTTAATAGACACCTAGGTAGGCAGGTATAGGTACTTAATAATTTACAGTCATGTTTTTAATACTGAAATTAGTAACTGAAAATGAATAAAGAAGATCCCGTGATTCAGTCCTAAATCCTGGTCCTGAAATGTCCCTCATTTACCCTTCAAACTTTTGGCGCGAAATCTGTCATTTGAAATAATTATATCTTTAAAATTCTTTAAAAAGCAGTAACTAGGACTAAAATCAGACGACGGCTCCAACTCCAACTTGACTTGAGCACCTGATTCAGCTCTTTGAGATTATAATCACAAATTATTAATCATACAAAAGAACATTAGAACATTACGAAAGAATATTAGTGGCCCTGAGTTTTGTTTTTTACAATAACGTCTGATCAAGCGCAATCAACTGGTTGGTAGAGTATTTAAAAACAGACTAACTCATTTATTGTCTGGAATTTCTTTAAACGTAAGTTATCCAGGTCTAATTATTTATTAATTCCTTGTACCATCATATTTTTAACAGTTACTACTTAACAGCTATTATTTTATGACATCACTTGTGAATAATCCTAAATTGTAGATCACATTCCTAATAGGTAAACTGTCATATTTTTGCAATTACCTAACCACGTAACATTTAATGTTAATTTTCATTGAGAAAATTAGGTATTTCGTATATATTTTAAAGTAAAGTTCGTTTTTATTACCCCATTGTTAATAGGTAACAATACACGGACTTTATAAGAAGTGCTAAGTATTAATAATTATGTAATCCGCCTAATGCACATAATCGCATATCTCAGTAAGTAGTCGTCAATCGTAATGTATTATTGGGCCGTGAATTCTTGAATTTTAAATCTGCCGTGTTTTTCGGGCAACTGAAGGGTCAATTGTAATTCTGACGTACTGTTGTAGTATTTTCTTGTTGTTAAATATAATCAATCGCCAGTAATATCACAAGTACTTAAATGATTTTGTGTTAATATAGACACTTTAAAAGAATGAACGCGGCTGCACAGGGTAAAAGTATGGGGTTGGTTCTGAACCTGACCAAGGGAAATAATGGGAATAAATGGAGCAGACTTCGTTATTTCAGTAGAGCGACTACACATTATGGAGCTGCTCCCGAAGTTTTAATTTTGAGTGCAGTTCGAACCCCCATCGGATCGTTCCGGAGTTCCCTTTCAGCTTTAACTGCTCCACAGTTGGGCTCACAGGCAATTAAGGTAACTACTAAAATATTCGCTATAAAGTTTAGAAAGTTCTTGTGTCAGTTTTTTGGGTAACTATGTTGGAAATCCTACTAAGTTTTTGAATCAATAATTATCGTGACGAAGCTACATATTTTAAATCCTCCAGATTTAAGTTGTAGAAAATGTTAACTTACCTATTTAAATTTGAATTTGAAAGGGTGCTGTATCAAGCAGTGGGCTGGATGCGACCCAAATCCAAGAAGTTTACATGGGGAATGTTTGTCAGGCAGCTTTGGGACAGGCACCTGCTCGACAAGCTGCACTTTACGCTGGTAAAATCTATTTGCTACTGAAATACTTTCATATTGAAAAAACTACATGTCTATTGCCTATTTATTATACCAGGTTTCAATTCTATAATTTTACCGGTTTTCCGGAGTTTTATGGATCGCATCTAACAACTAAACTGTAGGTGCACTGAGCACTGTTGCTATGGCACAGCGATAAACTAAATATGGTGCTTTTTATAAATGCAAAACGCAACTAAAATATTTATCGTTTGTAAAGAATCGAAGCGGCCCATTTCCAGTTTAAGCTAGAATTAAAATGAACTACTTATGCAAAAAAAACTGAATGGGATGGGTCGGACGATAAAATCTTAACTAATTACACTTTTTTAAACTGCAAAATGTTCTATTTACTTGTTTTTAAAAAATAGAAAATTTTCTATTCCCTAGTTTATGAAAACTACGAAATGTTTTATTTACTTGTTTTTAAAATCTACAGAATGTTCTATTTAATTGTTTTGAAAAACAACAAAATATTCTATTTACCAGTTTTTAAAAATTACAAAATGTTCTATTTGCTTGTTTTGAAAAACAACAAAATGTTCTATTTACCAGTTTTTAAAAACTACAAAATGTTCTATTTACAAGTTTTTAAAAGTACAAAGTCTTGTATTTTTATGTTTTTGAAAATTTCAAAATGTTCTATTAACTTGTTTTCAAAAAGTTCAAAATGTTCTATTAACTTGTTTTCAAAAAGTTCAAAATGTTCTATTAACTTGTTTTCAAAAAGTTCAAAATTTCCCATTTACATGCTCCCAGAATCGTGATGTTATAACTGTTTTGTAGGTAGTACATTTTATTTTTAGCTAAAAATGGATAGGTCATTTCGATTCTTTACTGACGTTATGAGTACTGCATGCTAAGCTAAATACATACTAAGCGTTCATTAAATAAAATTAATTATTTATTTCTTTACGCAGGTTTAGCCAAGACAACTCCGTGTACAACCGTGAACAAAGTCTGTGCATCCGGAATGAAGTCAATAATGTTAGCAGCTCAGAATATTAAATGTGGTGATCAAGAAATCATGGTTGCAGGGGGCATGGAGTCAATGTCAAATGTTCCATTTTTTATGAAGCGAGGAGATTCCACTTACGGGGGTGTAACTTTACATGTAATTAATTTTCCTTTAATATTTTTTAAAGTATCAGTTTTTGAAGTATTTTTAGTTTTTTACGTAAGCTGCATTTTGTTATTAATTTTTATCATTGTACTCAGGACGGAATAGTACACGATGGTCTCACAGACGTCTACAATAAAGTTCATATGGGAGTTTGTGCCGAAAACACTGCTAAAAAAATGGGGATTTCTCGCGAAGCACAAGACGAATATGGAATGAACAGCTACAGGAGAAGTGCTGCAGCTCACGAAGCCAAAGTATTCTCCAAGGAAATAATTGCCACCAAAATCTTACAGAATAAAAAACCTGAAATTGTTGTAACTGACGATGAAGAGTACAAACGTGTCAATTTTGATAAATTCACCAAACTTAATACTGCTTTTCAAGTAAGGATTCATTTAGTAGTATTTTTGTTTAATATATTCTTCCATTGTAAAAATTCCGCCAAAACTGAAATTTTTATCTTTTTATTAATTTGAAGTTTATTACATTGCCCTGGATCCGGTTGTAAATTGTATGCTAAAGTTTTCTAAAATATTTTCTGCTAAAATAGAAAGAAAACGGGACTGTGACAGCAGGTAATGCCTCTTCCTTAAACGACGGTGCAGCGGCTTTAGTATTGGCTTCTAGTTCTTTATCCGGGCGCCTCAGTGGTAAACCTTTGGCCCGAGTTGTGGGATACTACGATGCAGCTACGGACCCCATTGACTTCACTATTGCACCAGCATTAGCAATGCCTAACGTAATTACTGTTTTTCAACTAGTATTTTATCAGTTTACTAAAATGTATTTAATATTTTAAGTTTCGATTTCATAAAACTCGCTTATTCCGCTATTCAAATTGTATGCATATTTCTTTTGCGCCATGACTGCAGCTCCTGAAAAAGTACGGGATGAAGCAAGATGATATTTCTTTATGGGAAATCAATGAAGCCTTCAGTGTGGTAGTTCTAGCAAATATCCAAATGATGGGCTTGGATCCAGAAAAAGTCAATGTTCATGGCGGAGCCGTCTCTCTTGGTCATCCTATTGGGTACATATTTGTTCATATCACAATACCATATCGTCTGTGAAGAACCAAAATGACCCGTACCCAATTTAATCTAGAATCAAAATGAGTTATGTCATAAAATCAAAATGGGAAACATGCCTAAAATGTTAATTTAGAGTTTTTGAAACGCGTTAAATGTTCTATTTCCGTGTTTTTTAAAGTAAAATGTCCTATTTACATGTTTTTGAAAAGATGCAAAATGTTCTATTTAAATGCTTTGAAGACATATTTGAATATTTTTTTGGATAGTTGATATTGTTTTTAGCTAAAAATGGATACGGATCATTTTGGTTCTTCATAGACGATATGTTTATTACAGTATTTATATTTATGACATTTTGATTTTTTATAAATGTCTGTAAATTCGTGTGTTGTAAACATAGCATGTCTGGTGCCCGAATCGTGGTTCATTTATGCCATGCATTGAAGTCTGGTGAATATGGAGTTGCCGCAATTTGCAATGGAGGAGGGGGTGCTTCTTCTATTCTTATACAGAAACTTTAAAAAAAAACAAATATCTAGAAGCTTTATTGGATATATTGCAAATTTTTGATTTTACAAAGTTACACCAAACTTTTTTTGGTATAATACGTGTATCCATGCGTAGAATGCAATAAATATCACACATTCAATTTATTTTTAATCTACGTCTTAAATTAACACATGATTATACAATTTATTCAGATGGCGCAACTTATTTAAAAATGATCAAAATAAACAGCTCCATATTGCCATTGTTACGGCATAAGAAGTTGAAAAGTAATTTAACCGGTCGAAATTTCGATTTTAAGATTTAGTGGGAAATTCAAAAATGTAGTTTCTGATTAATGTTTTTTCTTTTTTTACTCGATATTCTTATTGAATATCAGTAGTCAAGATTAATTTACAAAAGGCCTATTCAAATTCCATACTTTGATTTCAATCAATCATTCAATTAATCAATACTCAATCTGCATGAAATAATTAAATTAAAAAATTATACGCTGTGAATGAATGGATCATTGAGCATTACTTGTAACTGGATCAAAACGGCAAATGACTTTGTATAAGATTCTATCGCCGTGTGTTTGAATCAGTTGAATTGAGTTCTCATCCCCAGGAGAAAAAGTAACAATTTATACATGAATCTGTAAAAAATCTAAACCTAACTTAAAACTATGGAAATAAATGCCTGAAATCTGCCGTAGTATTTAAATTCAGAAATTCAAAAATGAACATGTGCCGTGGCCGTGGGATTGATTGAGGAAATCAAAACTGTGCGTATGCGACTATTTTAAAATGAAAAACCTGATGCAACATGTATTTAGGTAGGTTTATACTGAAACCACATCCTACTGGCTTCAGAAATAAAAAATATTGAATTCAATCTGATGCGTGTATCCTACGCTAATTGTAAGATTATTATGTTACAAATTAAATGCCATATGGAGTCCTCCACAAATGATGTCATTGAAATATTCACATATGAAAAATTGGAAGGAAACGGATTTGATCCTTCACCAACGAACTGTCATTTTAGCATAATCTACATTTTTGCTGAAAAGTGCAATTCGCTCCCTACGGAAACCTCTTTTGTTCTGGCTAAGAAATGGCTTATTTTCTTATTTAAAAGTATAGCAATTTACGAAAATGAAATTACCTAATTATTACTACAATCCCAAATTGCTAACTTGATTGTAACTACTCACGAGGGAACGTTCAGAAGTGATCACGCCGAATCGGCTCCATATTTTTTTAAAAAAATAGCATGTGAAAAAAGCTAGATTTGGTTAAGAACATAATGCGAATGGGCATTTTGACTCGCTAAGTGGGATTTTTAAAAGTATAAATTTGCTAATGGTAACTAAACGGGCGCCATATTTAGTTGACCAGAAAATGAATTTTTAATTCATTAATTAGCACCCTGTAACTCCTACAATTTTCGTCCGATTGATAAAAAAAAATGTAGTTTTGTATTTTCCAAAACATTATCTACAAAGTAATTTCTGGGGTTTTGAAAATTCATTTTTTTCAGAAAGTAAGGTACTTGTCTCGATCCTGGGTAGTACGAATTTACATGTTACAAAAAAGATAGCATGTTGACACGATTAGAAAAGATCTTAACTACTGTCTTGTAAGAATGCGCTAACAGGCTTAGGTGTTAACTTGGATAGGTTTGTTAGTAAATTCGGAAATTTTTGAGAGGGCCAAATCAATTAGCTTTATGTAGCACCGTGAACTAAATGTGATGTCTCGGTCCTTTGTTTCTACCTATCTACATTATTTACCGGATTTTTCACGATATCGAAATATTTGACCTATTTCGAAGTGTTATACACCATTCGAAAGGTAACGACGAGTAGAATCCAAATAACGGACTCTGCACGATTTTACTCACAAATTTTCACCATTTGTTTTTAAAAAACCGTCAATTTTTTCGAAAATTCCGCCTAAATATTTTTTTAGGCGTCGGAAGCCTAAAACAAAATACCCGTTTTCTTAATTTTTTAAGGGCTTTAAAATGATATATCATCCATTATTATCACTTAATTTTTTAAAAAAATTATTTCAGTTTTTTAATTACAATTAAAAATTAATCATGATCTGACCTCGAACTACAAGTTAAATAGGTTCGCCTATTCATTCCGATTTCAATGGTGTATCACTCATGTGTACTCCCACTGACTGACGGGTCGAAATTTCGGTTTTAAGATTTGGCGGGATATTAAAAAAAATGTACTTTTAAAAAACTGAAAATTGCCGAGACGCATTTTCGCCTGAAACATTTTTTCATTTACAAGTCCGCAATCAAATTGCCACTACTTACTCTTTCACGGCTACCTCCCCTTAATTTAAAGGCAATAAATTGACTGTTAAGATTTGCCGGAAAGAACTCCAACGTTACTGTTAAGGCTAAATCCTTGTTTATTCCAGATATAATTTATTCAAAAAAATTTTAAAACAGCCAAAAACAGATTTGGATTAAAAAAGATTAAATGAAATGATTAGTGAAATTATGAAAAATTATGCGGTGCATTCGGAAAGTTCCGGTCGGACACAGGCCTGTTTGGCGGAACTGAAGTGCAAGTCTTGTCCGCAGGAGAAAGGCCCTTGAGAGACGCCCAGTTCACACAGATAGAACCGAGTGCAGGTGTCGGGGTGAGGCTTGTAAATGAACTCGATGTCCAGGGGGCATTCAAACCCATCTGAAGGGGGGGCCACTGTCGTTTTCTTTGAGGGCTCTGTTGGTCCTTGTGTGGGGGGTTGGGTTGGTGGCTGGGTAGGGGGTTGAGTTGGTGGTTGAGTGGGTGGCTGGGTAGGGGGTTGGGTGGGGGGTTGGGTTGGTGGCTGGGTAGGGGGTTGGGTGGTTGGTTGTGATCCTTCCCCCGAGCAGACGACAGCTTCGAGGAAATTGCAAGTTCTCTCAGTCTGGTCCCAGAACAAATCGGTTGGGCAGCTTTGAAGGAAGGCAACTCCGGCCCAGCACATGTAGTAGGAACTGCAGTCGACTGGATTCGGGAAAAAGTGCATTTCGTTATCTGGACAAAGTGGAACCGGGACACGACTCTCTCCCACCGTCTACAAATGATTCACAAAAACACAACCTTAATTCTCTCGTTCACAAACAATCGAAATTAATACAAAAACAGGCATTTTCGTTTAGAAAAATTTGAACTGACACTTGGACACTGTTTAATAGCAATGCTTATGGGCGGGAAGGGAAAGGGTTTGAAAATCTACGAGCTAAATATCGAGTTAGAAAAATGGGAGTAGCAAGAGTGAGACAGCATCTTGAGTTACTTAATGTATTAATACACGACAATAAAAAATGGTCAAGTATTTTGAAATCAGCTGAATCTTTGCAATGTTAAACTAGTTTAAGTAAGGCAATCCTTTCATTCCTACTAATTTGGTACGCAATAAAATCAAATATTTCAAAAGCAACACCTGAAATTAAAGCTAGAGTTTTATGTGTGTTAAGTAAATGGGAGTTTGTGCTTACCCTTGCGTGGACGGAGAGGACGTCGGTTGCCAGAATTCCGGCGACGAGAAGAATCAAAGTTTTGGACATGTTCAAAAATTCAAAATGTTGGCCTTGATTTGAAGAAGACAATTGACAGCTCTGAGTTTGCTTTGTGGTGAGTGCGAATAGCTCCTGTCCAGCTCCGGTTCGTTTTATATACGCCACAATTCCGACATTGCCCACAATTTACGCGTCACGTCCTTCTCCGTCTGCGTCACCCCCCCCCCCCCAACTCCACGAACTTCCAACGAATTCTCCTATGCCAGCCATTAATTCATACACAACTACAACTGTGCAGTTAATTACAGACATAATTAAATAATACATCAACTACAATTAATTCCCAGTTTGTCACTCTAATTTATTAATTTACGACTCCCTAATCGTCCGCACTCCCCAGCCCCAGACTTTTCATCCAATGCCAATGCTCTTCACTCCATTTCCACCAAAACTCAAACCAAAACGAAAAACGAAAAACGGCTATCTACAACTAATACCCAGCCACATAGCACAATTTGCATGCCTGTAGCATTTCCAGCTCGGTTTCGTTTGGTGTATGGGAAGCTAGATTGTGACAGGGAATGGGGAGGATGTAGAATTTTCGGTGGACGTAGAACGTAAAATGTGTCGCAATGCAAAATGATTTACGAGATCCTGATAAAAGATGGAGATACAAATATTTGTTAAAACTTCTCTCCCCTTCCGCTTCTCGCTCCCAGTGTACCATCTCTCCGCTGGACTCTGAAACATTAATTGGGATTAACTGAAGAGGAGCTCCAGCTGACAACGTCGTGTCACTCCACACCGACCTCAAAGGATCCGTTCTTTTACGCACCAGCATTCCATCACATTTCTAATGCGCACTATTTCACTCCTAATCCCCCCAATAAAAATATAAACAAACATCCAAATCCCAATAACGATTTTTTGATTACAGATGATGCAATTGGGATGCGGATTCAGAGTAAAAGCGGCCATCACCAGTAGAGAGTTGACCAGGAATCAGGAATCATAAAACAAGCTGACGCCGTAAATTATTCAAATCATTCCGATTACATTTTCGATTAGCCACAATAAAATGGAATTTGAGCAATTTCATTCCTCGCAATTCGTAAATTATTTTTATTAAGCCTCGTGTTGCTCAACGGCTGCGACGCGTCGGCCGGCTCAAAGGCTCAAACAGATTTGATTAAAATAACAATAAATAAAAACGAATTCATTATGTCATCGCTCAAGCCAACTCCTTTTCCAGTATTACGCAGGCACACAGCTAATCTTAATCACTAAATCTCATTTTTATTTTGGAGTCGTCTATAAAAATGGTATAACGAGGACATGGGGTGAGACGGTCCTAAAAGAGTGGCAATTTGAGTGACATCATTTATGAACCATCCCTATAAACAGTAAATTTTTTGAATTTCCCGCCACAATTTAGTCTAATTACCAAAAACACAAGACACCCGAGGTCGCAATTGGAGCTTTCATTTTTTTCACGCAACCCACAAAATATTCCAATGCTAAAAAGGAACTCTGATCGGACATCCCGTCTCAAGAACTCTTGGATAACAAAATTAGATGAGGACGCCACTTATGGACGACCCTTGGGTAACAAATAAAAATGAGGATTTCGGCTTCCAGTTGGAGGGAAGGGAGTAAATGAGTCTTTATTGAATTAATTCAACTAACAGTTTAGCGCATCATTTAATGAAACGTTAGAGCTTAATTTATTTACAAAACTCCAATTCTTAAAAACTGACTTGAAATGCATAAAAATATTTCGCAATAATAATCATTTCCTTCCTCTCATCTCATTGAGTTTTTCCTTCTCATCTGATCTCGATCTCGATCTCGGTCCCTGTCTCTGTCGCGATGGCCTGCTTTTTCCTTTTCTTTCTTGGGACGCCGGTAGTCTGAAGATCTGCTCACGACAACGTCCTCCTCCTCTCCATCCACCGTACTGAAACTCTGGCTCCTCCTCCTCCTCTCCAACTCCGCCCCCAACCCCCCTTCCACATTGATGCTACTCCACGTTGTGGTTGTTCCCACGTCTGTCAATTCTCTCGGGTCTCTCTCCGTAATCAACTTGTAGTCTTCCATTCTGGCCACGTTTAACAACACACTCCCACTCCCCCTCCCTCCCCCTCCGCCGCCCCCACCCCCTGAAACCAGTGTCCTGAGCACGGAGTCTGTCCGAGATCGGTAGCCCGGTGGAGGGATGTACTCCTGATTCCCATTCTCATTCGACCGGTGATAAGCACTCACTTTATGTCCACGCCCTCCTGTCAGTCTCCGCACATTTCGCCCTGTGAACAGAGCCGTTGTGCTCTCACCCCCCTGACCTTGACCTCCCCCGCCCCCTAGACTATCTCCATGGGGGTAATGGTGGTTGTGACAGGCCTTGTAGTGTAGCCAAGGGAGGTAAGGCAGTTGATTCGAAGAGCATTGTTCTTTGAACTGTCTCTCCCTTTGGCGCCAGGATGCGCTGTGGTGGTGGGGGAGGGTGGGGGTCGTTTCTGGAGTTTGTGGGTTTGGGTGGGGAGGGGGACGAGGGTGGGGGGAGGGAGGTAGTTTGGGACGGCGTCTCTGTCCATCTCGCTCTTGAGTATGTGTCGGAGCTGCTGCTGGAAGAGGATGTTGGAGTTGAGATTGAGGGGGTGGATGGACGGGGGGTGGAGGGACAGGGACGGGGGTTGGGTTTGGTAGATGATGGGTTGGAATTCCCATTGTACTACATTATCACAGTTGAGGAGAATTCGCATTGAGTCTGAATCCGAGTTCCGTCTAAATCTAAAATCTAATGGAACAAAACCCAAACAAAGTATCATGCTCATGGGCATGGGCAAACTGACAATGGGAAATTGAGCTAGAAACCGAAACCGGTCGGTCTCGGTCTCGGTCTCGGTCTCGGTATTGGCTTCTACTCAACGTAAAGATATGGCTCAAACCAGCAGTGCTACAAAAGCCCGGTTCGGTTTCGGTTTCGTTTTCAGTTTCAGTTTTAGATGGTATCAGCAACCGGAGTACTCTCACCATCACCAAACTAACATTACAAAAGATACCGTCCCACTGTTGGTTGGTACAGATAACATCTTAATTCTTCCCAAGGAGATGCATTGTGGGATTCAGTGTTAGCGTGTCTTGCTTTTAGAATCCATGTGAAGAATATGAGCACAGTGCACTCAAGATAAAGCAGTGGTCCCAAATACAGTATGACCTAAACCTTGACAAGCAGGGCTGAACGAAGGAATTGCTTTTAGGCAGCAATTTGTTTTCATACAAAAACCACTAATTTTGATTTTATTAATGGTTTTCTTTGGTGAATCAAAATATTGTATTTACATGTTTTTAGAAAATTGCGAAATGTTCTATTTGCTTGTTACAGAAAAGTGCTCAATGTTCTATTTACATGTTTTGAGAAAAGTGGCAAATGTTTTATTTACATGTTTTTGGAATGTACAAAAAGAATTATTTGCAGGTTTTTGAAATGTACAAAAATATTTATTTGCATGTTTTTGAAATGTACACAGAAATTTATTTGCATGGTTTTGAAATGTACAAAAAAATTTATTTGCATGTTTTTGAAATGTACAAAAATATTTATTTGCATGTTTTTGAAATGCACAAAAAAATTTATTTGCATGTTTTGGAAATATACAAAAATATTTATTTTCATGTTTTTGAAATGAACAAAAAAAATATTTTGCATGTTTTTGAAAAGACAAAATATTCTTTTTACATACATTTTTGAATAGTGCAAAATGTTCCACTTGCATGTTTTTTTGAAAATTTAAGCAGCGGGGACTGCCAGCACTGGCCGCATTACCCGACCCTGTTGACAAAGGGTAGTCTGCAATGGGTCTATAAGTGGCCTGAGCAATAGGAAAAAAGCCTGAGGAATCTCACATAGTTGCATACTACCCCGTCAATTACAATGCAATACAGTACAATGTATAATTATGTAAGTATTATATACAGCAATTGCACTGTACCAATCCTTACAAGTCCATGTTACAGCGAATGCACTGTACTGCGATGAGTAATTACTTATATGATATGACACAGTCAAAGAGTTTTGAACAAAGTACACAGTGGTTTTCATTTTCTTGGACTTGTATTTAAGAAGTTCGGATTTGGATTTTATGGAAATGTGCAGAGGACGAAAGGGAGATTGGAGAGTGGAAACTTGCCAGATTTATTCCAAGAATCTTTTCACTAATCTAGTTCGTTCCTTTGCCAAATAATCGTCGGACAAAGACTTGGTACTCAAACAAATAAAATAATAGAAATGCATATAGGTAAGTAGGTACATACATACATTTAAAATTCTATAGACTCATAGACGGCAGAGTAGATTATCTAATACAACTAAATTTTATCGAACGAAACTCATTACGCGCACCATGTTGTTAAGCCATTCTAAGTTTTTTTTGGACGCTCTTTTTGAAACAAAATATCTCGTGGAAAATCTAGCTAATGGTTTGGCGAGTTATGCTCGTAAGTTTGATAAAGCAAAGGAATTATCAAGTCAGTAACAATTGGATGTCGTCCGCAGGTGAAGGTTCATCAAGTCGATGCCATTTAAGCAAATACCAAAGTTGGATTTAGCGTCCAGGGCTGTAAAAACTAAGGCAGGAAAAACATAATGCTCACATATGCAAATATGCTAATTGCCTCTTTAAAAAAAGTTTATTTAAATTTATCTGTAATTAGTTATAATCTTTAAAAAGTCGTATTTGTATTGTAGCGAGAGTTAGTGGACTCTCATTTCATTTAGTATACACACTATGCCGCTGGAATTAACCATATATTTTATTCGTTTCACAAGTATTCAGAAATCCCTAATGTATGCACAACAAATTTATGCAACTGATTGTAATAATTAGTTCAAAGAAACATTATTATTAAATAAACAATTTCATCAATGTATTTAATTCACACTTTCTTAATCAAATCATAATGAGGCTTTTTTGGGGGGTTTTGAATGATTAAATGTGAAGCGGTATTATACATACATATTTAATTATATTTGGAACCAGTATATTGGAAGCAGTTCATCATCAATTTTTAGGAAGGAGAGACTCCGTGTTACAAAGGTCGGTGTTGCAGAAGCAGACACTCTCATTGGTTTCCTTGTCATGGGTGCAACCGTCTTTTACTTCCCAGCCAGCGCATTTGCGCACAAATCGAGCAGCGGCCATTTGATAGTCTAAGGTTACTTCGCAGCCCCACTCACATTCTTTTTCTGCAGCTGGTTTACACGTATTATCACTATCAGTATCATTACCCGTAACCCAATGTATTCTTCCACAGTCAAAGCATTTGATACTATCTGAAAAATTTAATATACGACAATGTGATTAAAGTTGCAGACAATATTGAGCATTTAAATGGCATTGAAATTCTGGTCAACCAAAATGGTGCGGTAGAGTAGTGCGGAGCTGTGAACTAAACTAAATACCTAAAGTACATTCCAATAATTATTGCATTGGAATTCATTATGGGTGGTATTTTAGTGCTTCAGTGAAATTTTTGCTTTTCTTCAATGGCGCCTTTATTTGTTTTTGCAATGATATATTTATTTTCATTCAGTGGTATTTGAGTACTTTTTCCTGCAATCAAATATTTACAGCTATTATATGGAGTACTTCCTTTTTATCAGACTAACGAAAATATTAGAATAATGTATTAATGAGTCCTTAGGTAGTGTCTGGAAATGGTAAACTATTTGTACTGGATGACGTCAAGTGTTCTGGATGGTACGGGACGGGATTTGAGTTTCCCGTCCCGAAAATTTTGGGACGAGTTTTTCTGGATTCGGAACAGGACAAACCTCATCCAAATATTACCCACCTGTTTTACCAGCAGCAGTTATTACTACAGAGTCTTATTGTTTATTCAAAACTTTCAAAGAACATTTGTTTTCTTTTCGTAAGATCTACCTCAATTAAAACGACTTACTATTGTCTTCTAGTTATTGCGTATCCTACCAGGAAAAACTTGCCTGCAAGCATATATACGAATTAGCTGTTTTTAATGATCTACATGTATTTCCTAATAAAGTTATAGATGATCCACTGGCAGGTAAAGAGGGGATCAGAGATTTACAAATAATCCTGTTATATAGGCTCACCGAAATCACTGTTAGATCACCCAACACTTAATGTTGTTGAATGATTTTATTATTGAAAAATTGCAACCTTCGTTATGGGTACCTTCTAGCCTTAACTACTGGACTGGTGCAACACATTTCTAGCTTAGCATACATATACTGTAACATAAATGCTTTAACACGGTTACTGTAGATTTCAATAGATTTGTTGTTGGGCTTTGTAACAACAGCGCTGTAACACGTGGCTAACCATTTCCCTACTCTCAAATATTTTAAAATTTACTGCAGCTAAACCTGTTAGCCCCATCGTAAAGGATTCCTGTTAAGACCAATTCTAAGCGTGTTGTTGTTTTCAAACTTTTGAACCCTGATATTGAATTCACACAAGTTGTAAATATTTGTATATGTAAATACAATAGGTATTTTTATCAGTGAAAGTAAATATATGATATATAAAATGGAATTGTTAAAAGTAAATATCATTGCTGATTAAAATAAAATTATTAAAAGTAATTATCATTGACAATTAAAATAATTATATTTTGGATCACTGCATGACAACCATTGCAAAAAAAATAAAAATTTTAACTGCTAACACGAGTACTGATTAAAATGAATAAATCACTGAATGATTAAAGTAAAATCATAACCGATTAGAGTACCCTCACTGAGCGAAAAAGTTTTACCCATTCATTATTGTACATTTGGCTTTATAGAAGTATAATTTTAAATAACGTTTTTACTCCTCAAAACCCAAACTATATATAAACATTATTGTATTGTATTAAAGGAGTATAGGGGCATTCGAACATATCATTCAGCAAAAACATTATTAACCGATACTGACCACTTTAAAAAATGACAAAAATTTTTAATCAAAAATTCAATCAAAATGGTGGATGGAAATAAGCTCTACGCTGGGGGATGGTGAATCACATACTACAAGAGAATTTCCAGTTTCAAAGTTAATAACGGAAAAATTGTTGGAAATGTACTCTATCTAAAATGCATAATGCATACAAGCCGATTGAAGGAACAATGGGCACAGGAGAAAATGTTGTATGCCTACTAACATTAACAAATTTGTCATTACGTCCATGCACGGTCAGCCCATACAACATATGGATATTGGGGTGTGTAACTTTCTATGGAGTCATATAATTTGTATTGTACAATATAAACATGAATGAAGCGAACAGTAGTGGGGACAAATATAATGACCGAATTATGCTTTGTAAAATGATGCGAATTGTGACCAATATAATAAAAAGTGTAAGAATTTAAAATAAATATTGTCTAAATTCTGAGCGGAACTTACCCCCAGGTGCTGTAAAGTATACTACCACAATCAATGCAAGGGCAAAGATGATTTCGCAGATCTTCATTATTCACTACTCAAAATTAACTGATTTGTAAAATGTTTGAAAAATTAAAATGATGAAATTCCACTGCAGTCAAGGAAAGATAAGAGTTCTACTGGAGTTCGTTTTCAAAATTAAATATTTGACTCATAAAGAATTGTCACAAGTTAAATTGTTGGGTTCCTTGAATGGTAACTGAATTAATTAGTTGAATGGTTATTCTTACTCAAGATTAATTTAGAAAAAATTCTATTCAAATTCCATATTCTGATTTCAATCAATCATTCTATTAATTAACACTCAATCTGCACTAGGTATTCAAATAAGATTATACTCTGTGAATGAATGGATCCTTAAGCATTATTTGTAAGTCGGTGAAGATGGGGAATGATTTTGCTAAATTCTATGTCGTTTGTTTGGGTCATATGAATGAACAATACGAACTAAATTCCCACCTTTCACCGTCCCGTCACCACCCCTCTCCTTCTCCTTGTCTTTCTTCCCGTGATCGGAGCCGTCCTTCTCCTTATCTTTGCCGTCGGAGCCCAGTTCCCCGGTGGAGTCCTTATATGATCCGTCGCACTGTGATCCTTCCCTCGCTTGTTCTCATCCGGGTCGTCGTCAATCTCAATGGCACTATAGGGATACATGTGAGAGTGGATGGTGGCCATGTCCATATCAAGTCCCAGTTCCATCCCCACACTCACGGCCTGCATGACGGTCACGACGGGGGTAGAGGAGTTGCCCAAGGCCCGGCTTCGACCCGTCCGACCATGTCCATGCCCACTCCGCCCCACCGTCCCGGTCATGTCGTGGGCTGACACTATAAACACATTGTCCCCGATGGACTGAATGGACTGCTCCGAAAGGTAGCTGAGGAGAGAAGGATTCCGTGAGTGGACGGGGACGGGGGAGTCGAGGAGAACCCGGTTGTGCTCCATGTTATTCTGACCTTGATGACCCTTGGAGGGATCCAATGATGGGGTCCGTCTCAGTCCACCTCTCTCTCCGTGACCGTACGATGTTCGACTATTTTAGCTTGGTGGGCGACTGTAGTCTGGATAGTGACGGGCATTTGCACCGCGTCTGTCTTTAAAATCCAAAGCAAAACAAAAACGTCAATTATTAAACTTAGTATGCACCTACTAACAAATACAAAATACCGCAAATCCTCTAATAGAACGCCCCGCGTTGTAGAAATAAACAGGAAATACGATTTCGGCGTAAACGTTTCCTTGTAGCAGTACTGCTGCAAAATACGACAAAGGGCCTCATGATTAAAGTGCATCAAAAAATTAAGTGTTATTATTCTACAAACCTGAGTGTAGGATTATATGGCGGGTAGGGTGGAGGCGGCGGAGCCATGATGAGACAAGGGGGTGAGGGGAAAGAAGAAGAACCTGGAGCAATGGGGGGATGTGATCGTTCCAGGAGAAGAAGTCGGAGTCGATACTATTTTCTTTTGAGGCTTGCTCAGTTGGCGACGGGGTCTGTACTGAAAATATGGATACTTCATTGCTACAAAAATAAAAGACAAGAATTCAGAAATTAAAAATTAAATCATACTTGTTAATGCATATTTCAACACAATTTATTTCAATTTAATACAAAAACAAAACGTCGAAACGTCATTGCACGAAAAAATTCTCACTTTCATGAGCAGTCAGTCTCCAAGCATGGGCGGAGAGACATGTAAACAGTTTTAAATATTTAATAATTTACTGTTTGAGTGATACTTTTTCAATGTTGAAATTTTGCAAGACTGTATTTCACAGTAAGTGATGAATTTATTTCAGCCAACATTATTTACACCATTGCTTTTACATGTACATAGTCACTATTTACAAGAGTTAACGCTGTGGAAGGTTCTTGGTTTTATTTTGAAGGCTCATGCAAGTGCACTACTATGGAAAAGACATTCAACAAACAAAAATATTGCAGTTATGTATTTAAATCAAAGGATTGACTACTGTACTGAAACTGGACCAGCCTATAAAATGTAATACTGTATGCCTAAAGCAACCTGATTTTAGGATATAGATATATGGCATAGCGCCTCACACACACACACTTCAATAATGTTAAACCAGATGTCAATGAAATACAATAGCGAGATTAATGAAACAAGGAAATAGAATTATTTATTCAACACTTAAAAAAACAGATGAAGCAAAATGTATGAAATGTATAATTTAGTGTCGTAAAATTTAGAAGAATAAAAATTTGAGCAAGTGGAAAAAACCAGTAAGTACATAAAAAATCGCCCAGTAAAGCTTCAATCCACAATGCAATGAAACGACAGCAGGCACAGCTATTTAGAAGTGCTCTTAAAAAATTGCAGTTTATTATTGTGTAATTAATTTAAATAGTACACCACAATTTCAAAGTCGGATTAAAGTCTCAGCAGTATTTTACCTTCAGATCCAGATACGGCAATGTTTACCTCCCTATAGTTGATGTTGATAGTTTAGTAGTTCCCGTGTTAATTTAGTTATGGGAAATAATCTGATATGTTCAATCCGGAAACAGTACAGATTACGTGGCTACTACAAACGTAGGAAAGTGACTTTGAACAATTAAAATATTTACTAGCACTACGTAATATTTAGCAGCTGTACAGTAGCCCTGTGCTACAATAGATTCAAAATAGTCATATTAAACATAATTGCTTTCAACAAGAGTGAACTGAAGCAGGGCTGTGAAAAATATAAAAAATAAAAGTATTAAAAACTGGTCTGACCCAGTTCATGCTTTCCAAAATTTTGACGAGGCACGAGATTAAAGAATCGAGCGATTCTACCATTGCGAACAAAAATAGACGGGTATATAAATACGTATTGTCCGGATACAAAGTCGAGATATTTGGGAAGGTGGTCCTTACCATTGGTGGGCGGAGCCTACCAAGTGCAATTTGAATGCGATGGGTGGGAACTATTAATCGACGGGAAAACCTTTTCCACTATCTCGACTTTGTATCCAGACAATAGGCTACATTCTACACTGATCAGATTGAATTTGCCAGTCCTTTTTTCACACCCTCAAGATACAATTTCAGAGGAGAAAAAAAAGTTTTTAAAAACACATTGACTAACTTTACATACAAGTATCACCCCAGCTTGACGTTACCATGTTCACGATATTTAACTTTCGACACAAACTTAGCTTCGTAGTTATTGGTGCGCTCGTGTGGAGTTTCACAGCTCCGAATGAGTCGTGGGCTCTGGAAGTCTCAACCGCTCCAGTGGCTACGCTTTACAGCGACGTCAATTGCAGCGGTCAAAGCCTCACCACTCGGAAAAGCATGGGAGAACTCAACAAATTTAATAACAAAGCAAAATCAGTGTTGGCAGCGGGCGTGTAAGTCTTCCTTTATTTTAAAAACAATTTTTTTAAATTTTCTTTTAGGATTTTAATGAAGATGTGTACACACGCTTAGAAAATATCTAAACTAAAATCTTGTAAGAATGCGCTAACAGGCTTTTAGACTTCGATTTCACTGCCAACTTTACCCATGGATAACTTTATCTATAGGTAAGTTATCCATCGATAGTGAATGAAATCGCGGCTATCCCGTGGAATTAGTCCCTATCTATGGGTAAAAGTTATCCATGGGTAAGTTTGATAGATATCTCTAGTCTATGGATAAAGTGCAAGTGAAATTGCTCTATCTATAGATATATAAGTTAAGATTTTTTCTAGATTTTCTTGCGTTTTGGCACAAATTTCATAAATAATTTAAATTAATTAATAATAATTTATTAATTAATTTTTTTAAATTATTGATCAATTGTTTTGCTTTCTTTGGCAGAGTAGTGATTTATTACATTTTGTGTATTGGGTTGGGTCTTAATAATTTAACATATAGTTTTTTGGGTAGAGCTTTGAATTGACATTTCATTTCCTTCACGTGCATCTATTATTCTCACCCAAGAAATATACTTTTATATTTGATTCAGTTCGTTATATTTAGTCAAATGATTCAACATTTAATAAAAACTTTGTTGAAAATGGAAACTGAATCTAGAAATAACAGAAGAAACAACTGGTCCTGCAATGAAATTAATGAGCTCATTAGTTTATTTAAAAGCAGAGAATGGTCTGATCAATTTTTAAAGTGGAACTCCTTATAAAAGGAGTACAGAAAAATTAAGCAGCTTTTTTTTCAATATGCTGCTGTATTCCAATAACAATGTAATCAAAAGTTGACCTTTCTACACAATATTTATTTTTAAATCGTACTTGGTCCATGTTGGGAGCTAAAAATTTGTTGTGCACATCAAAAACCAGGCCTTTTTCCTGCTATAATATTATAATTAGAAACTTGAGTATTTTGCACCATATAATGTACAAACACTACGTATGTACTTTTTTTATTGTTCAGCTATAATTAAAGTTGTCTGAATAAATTACCTATAATGCTTTTTAAAATACTAAGTTAGCAGAGTTATTAACCGAGAATACTGAATTTCCCGTTGCCGATTAATTAAGACAACTTGGGAACACATAGTAGCAATTGTTCCTAATTTTAAATTCATATCCATTTTTAATCGAGTCAAACATATTAAAAATAAAATCCTACTCACGATATACTTCTAAATATTGTTTTAACATTTTATTTAAACTTCAGCGCCACAAAAGATATCTACGGATAGTTTAGTAGTGAAATCACGATATCTATCAACAGCTTACCTATAGATATCTTGAAGTTACCTATCGATAAAACTGTATGAAATCGCAGTTTACCCATAGATAACTTACCTATAGATAAGTTACCCATGGATAAGTTTGCAGTGAAATCGAGGAGGTGTTTACTTTGATAGGGTTGTAGGTGAACTTTGAAAATTTTGAGTGGTCAAATCAGCTAGCAATACATATGTTATCTCAGTCGTGTGGTTAAAGACGAAGTAACATTCCAAAGGTTGCGGGTTTGAATCCGACTTTTTTTTGTTATGTTTTTTTAATGAATAACAAAGGCCTTTAAGAGGATTACTTGTTGGTTGGTCCAACCGCAATTTTCGTAAACTTATTATACAAATCGTTTGAATAAATATTTAACCGAAGTTACAGTTGAATACTATTAACTGATTGTGCTGTCGAAGGCGGAGTAAACGCATGAGATGAGTTACAAATAAGCAGCGACGTGGTTAATTTACCTAGATATTTTCTAAGCTTGTACCGATGCATGAATGTGGACATAAACTTAAATATGAATTTTTAATTTTCCTTTCAGATGGATTTTCTTTGAGAATGTCAAGTATAATGGTGGAAAGGTGGACTGATCATCAATTTTTAGGAAGGAGAGACTCGGTGTTACAAAGGTTGGTGTTGCAGAAGCAGACAGTCTCATTCATTTCCTTGTCATGGGTGCAACCGTCCTTTTTTTCCCCGAAAGCGCAACGGCGCACAAATCGATCAACGTCCATTTGAAAGTCTAAGGATATTTCGCAGCCCCACTCACATTGTTCTTCTGCTGCAGCTGGTTCACACGTATTGGACGTACTGTCATAATCAGTATCATTACTGATAATACCGATACCTGCCCAATCTATTTTTCTGCAGTCAAAGCATTTGATGCTATCTGCAAAATTTAATATACGACAATGTGATTAAAGTTGTAGACAACATTGAACATTTAAATGGCATTTAAATTTGATTTAAATTCTAGTCAACCAGAATGAGCAGCCTGTAGAGTGGTGCGGAGATGTGAACTAAACTTAATGCCTATTAAAGTACATTCCAATAATTATTGCATTGGAATCCATTATTGTACATTTGGTTTTATAGATGTAAAGTTTTAACTAACGTTTTTACTCCTCAAAACCCAATAAACCACAAACATTATTAACCGATACTGACCACTTTAAAAGATGACGAAAATTTTTAATCGAAAATTCAATCAAAATGGTGGATGGACCTATACATAAGCTCTACGCTGGGGATGGTGAATTACATACTACAAGAGAATTTTCAATTTCAAAGTCAATAATGGAAAATATAGTTGGAAATGTACTCTATCTAAAATGCATAATGCATACAAGCGAATGGAAGGTACAATGGACACGGGAGAAAATAATGTATAGAATAGTATAGATACTAACATTAATAATTTTATCATTGCGTCCATGCACCGTCAGCCCATACAACATATGGATAGTGGGGTATGTGACTTTCTATATTGAGTCATATATGTTACGTTGTACAATATGTACATGAATGAAGCGGACCGTAGTGAGGCCAAATAAATGATGACCGAATTATGCTTTGTAAAATGATAAGATTTGTGACCAGACCAGTATAATAAAATGCAGGAATTCAAAATAAATATTGTCTAAATTCTGAGCGGAACTTACCCCCAGTTGCTGCGAAGTAGATTACCACAATCAATGCGAGGGTAAAGGTGATTTCGCAGATCTTCATTATTCAGTATTCAAAATTAACTGATTTGTAAAATGTTTGAAAAATTCAAATGATGAAATTTCACTGCAGTCAAGGAACGATAAGAGTTCTACTGGAGTTCGTTTTCAAAATTAAATATTTGACTCATAAAGAATTGGCACAAGTTGAATTGTTGGGTTCCTTGAATAATAACTGCCAACTAGAATTAATTGAATGGTTAATCTTACTCAAGATTGATTTACAAAAAATTCTATTCAAATTTCATAATCTGATTTCAATCAATCATTCTATTAATCAACACTCAACCTGCCCGAGGTATTAAAATAAAATTATACCCTGTGAATGAATGGATCATTAAGCATTATTTGTAAGTAGGACAAGACGGTGAATGCTTTTGCCAAATTCTATCGTCGTTTGTTTGGATCATATGAACTGAGTACTCATGCAGCAAAAACAGTAACAATTTCTACATGCAACTGTAAAAAATCTAAACCTTACTTATCCTTATGAAAATTAATATCTGAAATATGCCACAGTATTTAAATTAGAAAATGCAAGAATGGATATGTGCAGTTGGAGTGATTGAGGAAATTGAAACTACTGATACTTACCTACCTACATGAATGTGCCACTATTTGAAAATGCAAAACTTAATGCAACTATGCAACATTTATTTACATATATGCCTAGCGTAACACATTAGGAATCGAAATTTAATAATAATAATTTATTCATTGGGTCGATTTAACCGAAGTTCATACAACCAGACTCAACCAGTCACTGTGGGTGAGGAAATAGGAGGTTACCGCGTTAGATCGTCTCGGTCTTTGTACCCTTTCACCTATCCCCGTCCCCTCCTCCACAGTAAAGGAGTCTCATTCCCTAGGCCCCTACAGTAAGTAGTGGTCACTAAGGAGCACCGAAGGAGATTGGGTTTCAATCAACCATCCAGTGACGTTTACCGTACAACACCGAGCCGTAAACGATTAGCAGTGGCCGAGGATTGAAGCCGGGTGTGAGACTGTAAATTTCGTTACAGTCTGCAGTCCTAACCGCTCACCCAAGCACGCCTGCTTGAAATCGAAATTTAAAATAATTTCCATTGCGTGTTGCGTGGTTTGGCACTTGGCAATGCACTGTGTCAGTATCTTTCACAATACTACGATTAGTGCTATAGCATATAGTCTTTAATTGCAATAAAGACAACGTAATAATATTATTATTATTATTATAGCTGCAAACTTTTAGTTTACCTATAATATTGGCTGAAGAACCAAAATTACCTACCGTATTTCCTCTGATAGTACGCCCCGCGTACTATTGAAACTCGAGCTTCGACCCCTCGCGTATAATTAGAGACACGCGCATTAATAGAGACCCGCGCACTGCCATTTAATCGTGTGTTAAATAGACCCGCGTACTATCCAAACGGAGGCGGCTAAACCCCGCTTACTATTAGAGACCCGCGCATTATTAGAGACCCGCGGACTATTAGAGGAAATACGGTATTTTCACTTTTAGCTAAAAACATTATGTACCATCTACAAAAATATTGAAATATGTCTTGAAAGCATTTAAATAGACCATTTCGCACTTTTCAAAAATATCTAGATAGAACATTTTACACATTTAAAAAAACATTTAAGTTTTGTACTTTTCAAAACCATGCAAACAGAATATTTTGCTCTTTTCAAAATCATGTAAATAGAACATTTTACACTTTTAAAAAACATTTAAGTTTTGTACTTTTAGCATAACTTCAGCAAATAATCAAAATGACTCATCTCCTTTTTAGCTAAAATTTAAAAAAAAAAATGCACAAACTACAAAAAATTATAACATCACGATTCTGGAAGCATGTAAATGGGAAATTTTGCACCTTTTCAAACCATGTGGATAGAAAATTTTGTCCTTGTCAAACTTATATAAATAGAACAATTGGTACTTTTTAAAAACAAATAAATAAAACATTCTGTAGTTTTTGAAAACAAGTAATAGAACATTCATTCTGTAGTTTTTGAAAACATGTAAATAGAACATTTTGTACTTTTCAAAAACATGTAAATAGAACATTTTACACTTTTCAAAAACGTAAATAGAACATTTTGCACTTTTAAAAAATATGTAAATAGAACATTTTGCACTTTTAAAAAATATGTAAATAGAACATTTTACCCTTTTGTAAAACATGTGAGCAGAACATTTTACACTTTTTAAAACTCCTAATTAACATTTAACGCATTTTTAACATTTCGTTTTTATGACATAATACAGCTCAATTTGATTCGAGCCTAAATTTGAAATGGGTCATTTTGGTTCTTCACAGAAGATATTTAATGAGAGAGGATTAAATAATTTGAACGTGTTTACGTGTTTGTAAAAAAATGTATCCACTGAAAAAGGGGTACTGTGTACAAAATGCAACTATTTTGTAGGAGAGCGCTAAAGTTTAAACGCTTGTCAGTGGCACTCTCAGTGGAAGTGGTGGAAGTTCTGGAAGTTTGCCAGGGAAGAAATGCGGAATCTTTTATAATAGTAGTAGTACATAGTATTAATAGTACGCTTTGACGCTTTTACATTTTCAGTACTACTCCACAGTTTTTTACCGGTTTGACCAAGTGGAGAAGAATACTTACAATTAATTCCCCTTAATTAAAGCGAAGTCGCACAAAAGATACACACAGTTTCATTTATTCGTCACCTATTAAAATGGAGACAGATTTACAAGTTTTGGAGGAACTCCTCTCTCTTGATTATAATCAGAGAATATATGCATCAGACATTAAATATTCTTCAAAGAAGGTATTTGAAAATAATCCGGCTTGTGTGGAGAAAATTGAGCTCTGCTCAACAGATTCTGAAAGGATTAAGGTAGCCAAAGATGGCTTTGTCTGGGCTCCATTGGATCCAGCAATTAAAGAAAGTAAGTATTGAAATATTATATTCAATTTTATTATGTGTACTACTTACGACACAACTTACGAGAAGTACTGTCTACCGTTGTCGGTGAAGAATCAAAATAAATCCTTTTCCGATTACAGTCATCAGTGGGAACCAAAATAATATTATATCTTATATAAATACTTTGTAGGCAAGACTGTTTGATATAAACTATCTAGGTACTTGTAAATATATATATGGGTAATTTTGATTTCTTAATCACGATAAGTACGGAGAGTCGGAAAGAAAAAGAAAATTAAATAATAGTCAGCTGGCTTGCTGGAGCTTCTCTCTTTTTGCTTTTATTTTAAAGTACCTACCTACATACTTCATAATAGTATAAATTAATTTGAAATGCTCAATGCAGTGTGTATTATAGTAATTGGGATTTGTATTTTTTTTAGAGTATAAGAAAAATAATGTGATTGCCAACAAATTCCGAAATCTTGGAAATACAGCCTTTCAAAAGGCACGCTATTTGGATGCATTGAGATTGTACAATTTTGCGATTCTCTTCGCACCGCCTTCAGATCCTGAACTAGGTTTAGCCTATGCAAATAGATCAGCTGCTCTCAACTCTCTCGATCATACGGACGAAGCTCTCAAAGATATAGAATTAGCTCTATCAAATGGCTATCCAGATGAGGTGGACATGAGGAAAAAACTTGAGGACCGGAAACTCAGATTTAAGTCCAAGATTCGTGATCGACATAAGAGTCCAGGATTCGAGAAGCAATTTAAGGATGAACTTTCCTGCAGAAATCAGTTCTACAAGGAAATGTTCACTTTGAAGAATCCCAATAAACTTGCCCCTGCACTCGAAGATTCTGTAGACATCAAATGGAATTCAACCCGTGGTAGGCATCTTGTGGCAAACAGGAACATTCCCATCGGTATTGATTGTTGCATTCCTTTTATTTTTGTTACATTATTTTGAGCTTATTGAACATTATGCACTGCCTGCGTTTTGCTCATTATTTCGCACAGCATTTTTGCACTTGTTTGTAGAATTTTTAGAATTTTGTACCTATAAAAATCTAATAATGGTGTCCTGATTTCACTTATTTGGTCGTGTACGTTATTTAGGAACCACAGTTCTAGTTGAAAAACCATTTGCAGCCTACTTAACTAAAGCCTGTAATAACTGGGATGTGGATCACTGCCATCATTGCTTGAAGAAGAATTTTCAGTGCATTCCATGTCACATCTGTGTCTTTGTGAGCAACTTCAAAAATAATTATTAAATGTACCTATGCCTATAGCAGTATCCATTGATGTCTGATGTATTCTGTGGAACATAAAATTTGTTAATTTTTCAAAATCTCATTCATTTCACCTATGACATGACTTTTACCACCCAATCTACAGCGAAAACACATAAGACTGCAGAATTACGTAGCGTTTAATTATGAAGAGAATAATATTGCGAGTATAGCAAAAATTTAAGGTTGAAAATTGGTTAACAAATAAAGATTTTTTCATTTTTTTTTAATCACTTGACCAAAGTGGGATTTTCTATATTTTCAACTTGCTTACCTACTACCTACATGCGAAATATTTTCTAAAACATTTTTATTTCTATCTAACTGACATTTCTTTAAAAAGATTTGACAACATTTAAGAAAAATATAATGTTTTCAAAAAATATAATTGTAAATGGTATTTAAGTTAAAAATTAAATATCCGACTTTGGTTGGTCCACTATTGTAATGCTAAAATGTTTATTTGTACATCAATTTGCAAATTTGGTTTTGCTGTATTCAGTATAAAATTTTCCTGCGGGTGAAATAATACTTGGGTAATTTTGTAAACTTTTTAATTTTGGCTGAAGAGAGAGGGAGAATGGCAAAGGTCATAAGTGATCCGACCAGAGATATTGCAAATTTATATTTGTACATTGTATGTAAATTTGTAATGAAAAATATAATTATGTTTTTATTGTCAATGACATCTCATAGACGCAGTATTGCAATGAAAAGTGTCGGGAAGCCGCGCAAGTCTACCATCAGTACGAGTGTCCCTGCCTCCCCGAGCTAAGCTGCATATCGCAATCGCTTGAGAAAGGAGCAACCTACCACATGCATCTCGCATTCAAACTGATTTGCACCCTTGGACCCTATGAGCTGTTTAGAATGTTTAAGGAACGAAAACACAAAGATGTAAAGAATGCTGCTTTCTCAAAGTCCAAGAAACCGGGACCGGCCCAAACGGATTCGGAAACTAAAACTGCTACAGAAACTGAATCAAAAAGTTCCATACATCCAACAATAGCAGGGTCTGATCCAGAAACAGGGATTTATAGCCCAACCTCCTACCATGCTTCCTACAACTTAATGGCAAATAAATCTCCGGAAGAAAAGATCACTTTCTTCATAATTGTAGCATTGACTCTCTCCCGAAATTTAGATGCAAATTCGGAATTTTTTGATTTCCTTTTTGAAGAAACGGCTGCCGTTGCCGGGTGTAGTACTAATATGAAAAGTGTGACGAAAGAGAATCCAAGACTTAACCTCAATACTAAAGCAGCTCTCCAAGACTTTATAGCAGAACTAATTTTGCATCACTGGGAGTCATTTGCCACGAATGCATTTGGCCTCCCGGAATTCCCTGATATGGATGGAGTATCCTTGAGGTCGTACTTAAAATCTGCCTCCAAACCTCACGACACCGTGACCAAGAAGGTTGATAAAATAGCTGGATGTTTCGCTACAATTTGTCTCATGAATCACTCATGTGCTCCAAATGTGGAAAGGTTCCCTGGGAATTCGCATGGGGTGATGGCCATTGTTGCACTCAAACCGTTGAAGCCGGGTGAAGAACTCCTAGTTTCCTACGGCCCTGTGTACGGCTATGGGGATGATGATGGGCAGAAAACCTCGACACGACAGATTGAGCTGAGGCAGTCCTATCTATTCCAGTGCGGCTGCATTGCTTGTAAGAACGACTGGCCTGGGAAAGGGGAACTAGTAGAATTAGTCAAAAAACAATTGATATTTTGTTGTCCTGTCTGTGCGGTTAGATTCCCACATGAGAGTAAAATGTCTCCAGAATTTTTAAAGTGTGCACTGGGTGGTGGGGGAAGTAGTGGGGATGGTGGGAGTGATGCTAATTACAAATGCAAATTATGTAAAAGGCAGTATCCTCAAATGAAACTCACAAAGGAGTATGACACCCAAATGATCAAACTACATAATATCCAAGATAATTTAATCGATAAGAAACATCCATCCGCTCTGGAAGCCATCTCCATTTTGGAAGATCTCCAAGCTGCCCTTCAGTATTTTGAAACTTCTCTCTGTCAACCTAATTACCATTGTGTACTCGCGTCTCGCCTCTATAATGTTGTGGTTAATCTCATTTTGCTATTTTCCAACTCAAATGAATCATATGATTATGATTTGAAATTTTGGAATAAAGCAAAAGTTTATGAAGCAGCGTAGATTTTTGGGATTCAAATCCTATAATTTAAAGCAGTTTTAAATCATAACATATATATAGTATATATATTTATTCAAATTTCCACAAAATTCAATAATTCAACAGTGTAATGACATTATTCAAATTGAAATTAAATTGTTTCAAGTTGTTTTTTCCGTTAAAATTAATACATTTCATTACAATATATATATTGTTATTTTTTTTTCATATTTTCATATGTCGTCGCATCGTTGACACACGTCGTTTCTTTTTCTTGTCGTTGTTGTTGTCGTCGTCATAATCTCGTAATAATTAATTATCAAATAAATCTTAACTACTCGAAATTGAAAATTTACAACAACGTAGTACAATGAGTCAAAATCTAAAAGTTGAAACAGAGCAGTATATATTATTGTTGTTAAGTATATTAGGTATATGCATCATTTGCGTATAGTAAGTATCTGTATCTGCATTCGTACTTCGTACTATTTATGGTACTATATTTATATAACACTAAACTACATTTAAACATAATAATAGCAAGTATAAATATAGCTGTGTACGATTTACGTATGTACATATAACAGATACAACTTACATAAAAGTCTAAATTGTCGACAATAATAATTATTTTCTATGTTTATTCATAATCATGGTCTAAATTTCTAATTTTCTAAATAGCTTCTCATTCATTTTGATTTTCTTTATTATCGAAAAATAGTTTGGTCCTACAACAGTAAACAGTACGATTGACGATTACATATCATTATTATGATTATTATTATATGGTTGTATACATATACAATCGAGTATAGGTACTGTAATACTATTACCTACTCATTATAATGCTAATTAAAATACTAAAAACCAACAAAAAAATATACAAACTATACTTACCTCCATACATGAAATGAAATTACGTACCTACATATTTTTAAAAGTACGTACTACACATTTTTTAAAACAACTACAGCTCAAATGTTTGTTACAGTTCATTTTATTACTAAACCATATAGTGTGTGCCACAGTAACCAGAGAATTCTATAAAATTTAATCAACATTAAGACAATAAAAAAGAGTCAAAGAAATTAAGAAATAAGATTTAAGAAGGGGCATCATATACTACAGAGCCCCTACAATTATTCAACTACGTATAGGTACGACGGTAGGTAGGTACGTATATAAAATATACTAAAATTAATACAATATACTATTAACATGATATTTAGCATTTTTTTTGCATTAAGGTTTTCAAAAATATTTATAAAAAATACATAATAACTATTATACGTAATTATTTTTTTTTCAAAGATTACGCAACAGTACTTAATAGTAATAATTATTACTTGTATATCGAATGCCTAACGAAGAAAAACGGGCAAAAATCCAATTTAAATAGATATTACTTACATAGGTACACCAATATAACAAGTATGCACGTACTTTACGTAAGTTATGCAGTTTGAAAGTTCAAAAAAGTCAATTTATTAAATAGAATAATATTAATAGCATTTGTATAGTTTCTATCGTTGCGCGTTGGTGAATAAGTCGCGTAGATGTTTCTTTTTTAAATTAAAATAATTTCCATGAGTCGTAATAATCTCGAATCAAATGATTATTCAGAAAGTGGAATGTGGTGGTTGGACTCGGATGTGGAATAGTAGGGATGGGGACCTTCGTCGGGCAATTTGTCTTGGGGGTCATAAATGTGCTAGAATTTGAACTTGGGAACCTTGGGATGAATTATGATTGCGATTTTGCTGTTGTTGCTGACCTTGTTGACCTGAACTCTGGTTTGTGCTATGATTTTGGCTATGGGATGTTAAGTTGACGGGGATAGGTTGCTGGGGTTGTGGTTGTTGGTGTTGTTGTTGTTGGCGCTGATTTTGAATTTGATGATGATGACTGTGATGAATTGAGGGCTGCTGGTGCTGTTGTTGTTGTTGCTGTTGTTGTTGCTGCTGGCTCCCACTGTTTGGGTGCTGTGTTAAGATATTAGCATGTTGGAGTGACTGGTCCCACAAAGTTTGATTCGACCCTGACACTGTTACTATCACAGAATCCCGCCCAATCACCTGACTCGAGTCTGTCGTTTGAACAATACGAACTAAATTCCCATCCTTCACCGTCCCGTCACCACCCCCCTCCTTCTCTTTGTCTTTTTTACCGTGACCGGAGCCGTCCTTCTCCTTCTCTTTAGCGTCGGAGCCCAGTTCCCCGGTGGAGTCCTTATGATCCGTCGCACTGTGATCCTTCCCTCGCTTGTTCTCATCCGGGTCGTCGTCAATCTCAATGGCACTTGAGGGATACATGTGAGAGTGGATGGTGGCCATGTCCATATCAAGTCCCAGCTCCATCCCCACACTCACGGCCTGCATCACGGTCACGACGGGGGTAGAGGAGTTGCCCAAGGCCCGGCTCCGACCCGTCCGACCATGTCCATGACCACTCCGCCCCACCGTCCCGGTCATGTCGTGCGCCGACACTATAAACACATTGTCCCCGATGGACTGAATAGACTGCTCCGAAAGGTAGCTGAGGAGGGAAGGATCCCGTGAGTGGACGGGGACGGGGGAGTCGAGGAGAACCCCGTTGTGCTCCAGGTTATCCTGACCGTGATGACCCGCGGATGGATCCAGTGATGGGGTCCGTCTCAGTCCACCTCTCTCTCCGTGACCGTACGATGTTCGACTTGTGTAGCTTGGTGGGCGACTGTAGTCTGGATCGTGACGGGCATTTCCACCGCGTCTATTTTGGAAATTCAAAAACAAAACAAAAACGAACATATTGATTATTATTATTAACCATATTATATTGTCTTTCAGAGTTTAAAAACATGGCCGGAGGAAGGAATTGATTTTAGGCAGAGATTTGTTTTCATACAAAAACCCCTATTTTGATTTTATTAATGGTTTTCTTTGGTAAAGCAAAATGTTCTTTTTACTTGATTCAGAAAAGTTTAAAATGTTCTTTTTACTTGATTCAGAAAAGTGCAAAATGTTCTTTGTACATATTTTCAGAAGCGTGGAAAATGTTTTATTTTGTATGTTTTCGAAATGTACAAAAAAGATTTACTAACATATTTATTGAAAAGTCAAAATATTCTTCTTACAACTTTTTAAAAACTGCAAAATGTTCCATATACACAAGTTTTTCAAAAATTCAAGCAGCGGGAGCGGCCTGCGCTCGCCGCATTATCCGGCCCTGTTTAAAAAGCTTGCTAAATTTTGTATATACAAAATTTTGTATTTTGTGTAATAGATACTTATGTAGAAATAAAGAGTAAATAGGATTTGGGCGTAAACGTGTTTCCTTGTAGTACTGCTACAATACGACAAAGGACAACAGCCTATGATTAAAGTGTATCAAAAATTTAGGTACAATAATTATTCTGCAAACCTGAGTGTAGGATTATATGGCGGGTAGGGTGGAGGCGGCGGAGCCATGGTGAGACAAGGGGGTGAGGGGAAAGAAGAAGAACCTGGAGCAATGGTGGGATGGGATCGTTCCAGGAGAAGAAGTCGGAGTCGATACTCTTGCATTGAGGCTTGATAAGTGGGCGGCGGGGGTCTGTACTGAAAATCTGGATACATCATTGCTACACAAAATAAATTAGAAATTAAAAATTAAATCATAGTATTCAACACAATTTATTACAATAACAAAATGTCTCACGACTAAAAATGCGTTTAAAATTGTATATTTGTATGTATAGGATATAGCTCACCAGCATAGGGATGATGTGGTCTTCCGTGTGAGGGTGCGAGACGTCCCGCAAATCGACAATTCGGCTCTCGTCCAAAATCCCCGCGTGAACTTCCTCGCCTTGCAAAACCCAACATGGCACGACAAAAATTCCCACTCTCATGAGCAGTCAGTCTCCAAGCAACGGCGGAGAGAGTCAAAAGTACAACGCCCACACCTTTACAAAAACATTGCAAAAATTATTTAAATTATAATGATTTTCATTTTTGTTTAAAAATGTGCCTTACATAGAAAGGAGTTTTCCAATATTTTTATGTAGATTTTTTAAAGATATTTTTCTAAATAGTATTACTAAAAGAGGTATACAACAAATTATTAATTCATTTTCAAATGATAAACTCACCAATTAAAAGGAGGGCGAGCGTGAGTAGTTCCTTCCCCGTTGAGTAAGAAGCTCCGAGAGCGGTTCCAGCCACAGTGCAGCTGATCCCTATAGCCGCAATGGCAATGATGAACCATCTGGTGGTCACTGCTTGGGACGTTGACATTCCACAACATGACTTGGGCTCCTCTTCTGACACGTAACTTATTCCTCGACCAGCCCGTCCAGATCTATACATTGAAAAAATGACAAAATAGAACAAATACATTAATATTTTGAATTCAACCATCATACAACACATTAAATGAAATGTACCTCTCTTAAAATACTAATTATTTCACCAACTACTTAAATACATGCGTAACACAATTAAGGATAGAATAATATTCATAGAATATAAATGCAAAGTTATTGATTATTTCAAATTGAATTTTATACAGTCCCTATTTAAATCCACTGTGCGCGCTGAGTCACTCTACTGAGAACATTACAAAAATATAATATAATTATGTATAGATATTTCCTACCAAGTATTTATTAGAATTTGCACATTTTACAAAAATTACCAAGACGTATCTGCTATTTGCACTATTTTCTAAACGAAAATCCACACTAATGTGTACTTTTTTTAAACACGTATTTTAAAAAATTTTAAACTTTCAAAAAATACGTATAGACAAAATTTTACGCTTTTTTAAAACACGTATTTTACCAAATCTTGCGCTTTTTCAAAACGCATATTTACAAAAAGTTGAAAGTTTTAAAAATACGCATTGACAAAATTTTACATTTTTTTAAAACACGTGATTTAAAAAATTTTCAACTTTTAATAAACATGTATTCCACAAAAATGTGAACTTTTAAAAAATACGTATCGACAAAGTTTTACAATTTTCTAAAACAAGTATTTACAAAATTTTGTACTTTTTAAAAGCATGTATTACACAGAAGTTAGTATTGGTTCATAGCACTAAGCACGTATTTACAAAATTTTGGCTATTCAAACCCTGCGTGTTCAAAAAAAAAGATTAAACCCCAACAAAACATACAAAAAAATGAACAATGTAATGTGTATGAAATCATTAAACAAATAATTAATATCAAGCCGAGTAGCTACCTAACCAACCTACACTTGATATCATTACGTATTTATTTCCTTATAAAAATTAATATTCATTCACTCACACTCATGTAAGTCAAATCCATGCATAATTTCAATTTCCACTTCGTCAAACATATTATACATTAAATTACTGCACTGCTCTATGCAGCCTATATGCCTGCAGCCTACTAAATAAAACTAGGCCTCTTCTGTTTCTGTTTAGTAATTCTATCTCATCACCACACCGCACACTGAATCCTTCGTAAAAAGGCAAACTCTCAAAAGTCAAAAAAGCAGGCTGGCTGGGGGATGGGGAAATGTAACGCTACATTACATATTATAATGACATGTTATGCTTCCAAACATAAATTACATTTCGTTATAGTATATTATATTGGGTCCACATTCAATATTTTACGAGTCCACCAGAACACGTTAATAATTCTCTCAAGATCCTCACACACGCTAACATAATACAACGTAGGAACAAAGCATACCTAGGCATTCATAGCAAGGGAGAACTGCATTTTTATTACAAGTGCCTTCCTTACCTACCTACCCACAGGTATATGTAGGTAGGTACATAACGTCTGGGAAGAACCAAAATGACCCATATCCATTTGAAGCTAAAAACAATGTCCACTATCTACAAAAATATTGAAACATGTCTTGAAATCATTTGAATAGAATATTTTGCACTTTTCAAAAATATGTAAACACAACATTTTACACTTTTCAAAAACGTGTAAATAGAACATTTTGCAATTTTTCAAACACATGGAATTAGAACATTTTGCACCTTTTTGAAAACGTGGAATTAGAAAATTTTGCACCTTTTCAAAAACATGAAATTAGAAAATTTTGCACCTTTTCAAAAACGTATAAATAGAAAATTTTGCACCTTTTTGAAAACATGGGATTAGAAAATTTTGCACCTTTTCAAAAACGTGTAAATAGAACATTTTACACTTTTCAAAAACTCCTAATTAACATTTTACGCATCTGCCTCATTTTGTTTTTATGACATAGCTCATTTTGATTGTATAAATTGGATATGGGTCATTTTGGTTCTTCACAGACGATAAGTAATAAATGTAACAAAGGCAAGAGAAAAATAATGGCAGCAGCAGCAGAGACAGTGGATTGTACAGATGATCGAGCACAGCTGCTGCTGCTGCTGATGCTGATGAGATGATCTGAGCTCATCTCTGTTGGACTTAACCAGGTTATATGTGGAGAGGGGATAGGAAACTAGAATACATCATACCATCGCCCAGTCGTAATTCCTAATCACAGTCACACTAGCAGCGTACAGGCTGGGCCCATGTTTCCATATTTCATGTCAGATGTCATCTTCCCAACGGACCCAAGTGCTACGACTCATCGCATCGCATCGACAGCATACGTAATTAATTAGCTATGTACATAAGCTATGCAGTGTGTTTAAGTTGCATCCATCATGCATAAATCAATCTACTTATTATATGCTTTTACCTATATGCTATACCTACCTAGCCCATATAACATTAATAGTGTACAGGATCGGGTTATTGTTATAGTTATTTTACGATCACGATTACGGCGCTGAAGGATGAGGACGAGTAAAGGTGTAAAACAAAGGGATCAGAACTCATCGTCAGAAGCTACGAGTCCAATGTCAACAACCAACAGCACAAAAGCCACAGCCCAAGAAAGAAGATCATTTAGCGTTGTCCAACAGAAAGCACTTTGTCCCATGTACCGTGTACTACTACTTATTACAATTACTATATTATATGATTTTACTTCGACAGGGCAATCAATTGGGATTCGAGATACGACTACACAACATGCGAAAAGAACAAGCCCCCAATTCCCAATAGTATATCTATGTCTCTCATCAGTCATTCGTTATCAAATATTTGGACTAATTCCTATGCATATACCATAATAGTAGGTAGGGCCAGGGCTGTAAACTGTAACGTAATTATTTATGCATCGTTGAAAATACAATATCAGCCATATTTGTTATTATGTGGGTGCCTATATAATTAAATTTTAAAGTTTTAAAATGGATGCTTAAAACGGCAATTGCCAACTTTGTACAAGAAGTGTTGCAAAAACATTTCTGTATTTTTTTAAATGTTAATTTTAAAAAATGGAGCTCTTTTTAAAATAAGTTAATTTGTACGTTAGACCATTTTGAAAACGTAGCAGCAATATAATTTGTACATTTCTAAAAACGTAAAATTGACAATATTTGCATCTTTTCAAAACAATAAGGAGCTGCTAACAATTTGGACCATTTAAAAAAATGCAAAATTAAAACAATTTGTACATTTTTAAAAACAAAAAAAGTAGTTGCAAAAATTTGATTCATTTAAAAAAGTACAATTCAATCAATTTTGTACATTTTTAAAAACAAGTAGTTGCAACAATTTCCATTATTTAAAAATAAGTAATTAGTTACACAATAACAACTTTTTTGAAAAACATATATCTACAAGAATTTGGTCATTTACTGTGTTGTAAATATTTTAATTACTAACTAATGTATCCTAACAAAATACCATAATTGCTTTATTACACAATAATATCAGTATAAAAAAACATATAAAAATCTTGACTTTGGTAAAAATCCAAAATTTCATCACGTATATTATACTACCTACCTATTGGTAAGTTTCGTATGTATTACACCTTCAATGACGGGAAAAATATTTTTTACAGTAATATACTTCTAAATATTTGAGGTTATTAAAGTATTGGCATTGAGTATTGGGGTTCAATTTCATTCAATGGTCTGGGATTTCATAACAAAGTTGATTTTGATTTTGCTCGTGGTGATCTCCTATAATATGGTATAGTTTTTTTTTAAATAGTTAGTGGGATTGTCTTTTTGGGTTTGGGTTTGGGTTTGGGCTATACGACTTTGCGGCTTTCAAGAAGTACGATTTTTCTGTATTGTTTCTGTGCCATTGCACTGTATTGTCCACAGCCCAGAGTCCACAACGCTTATGGCACATACAGACAACATAACATTATGTGCCGTACCTACTACCAATACTCCACCCACTATATACACCCAGACCCAGAAGAGTTGATTACGTGGAAGATGAAAGATGCGAGGCAACGACAACGACGACGCCGGGAAGATGATGAAGATGAGCTGTGAGATGCAGCAGTGGATATAGTAAAATGTAAAATTGTTCAATGTAAAATGTGCTGTACTGACCTAGAAAGAAAAATGAACAACTCCTAATAAATGTCTCCCACCCTTTCCACCGTAGCCAAGCCAAACCAAACCAACCTCATAAATGCAATCCCTCTATACCTATACACTTTAAAGGTGTACTAATATACCTATATGTAGGTACAAGTATACGGCTCAACAATTCAGTTAATTCAACACACGACCATCTAAACTACACGTCCTACGTCCCATACTTATTTGTAGACAGAAACGACGACTACGCACCTCTCCAACGTTAAAAAAAAATAAAACATAAAAAAAATTAACCTATAAGCAAGAGACTCAAAAACAAAGAAGGCGTACATGCATACCGTATTTTTTACAATAGAAAATTCTATCAACTACGTCAACCCATCGTTTGCTACAGTATAACATGACAAGATAAAAGACAAAGCACAGAGACAAAACTCCATTAGTCGATTAGTAGATAGCATCGAATCTTTTCCATTCCAAACAATTAAAGAGAGGACAAATTTAACTTTTTAAAAACCCATCATTTTCATATATAGCTTTTAAATTCAGTGCATTTTTTAATTCTAACGGTAAGTATCATACAGAATCCAGAAACACCTGAGCTTCATCCGTTTCGGTTTCGGTTTCAGCTCCCAGAAAAGAAACCCGTCATCATCAGTCATAAATTTCATGTAGTAGAGGCTCTATTGTTCATATTGCAATTCGCTATTCACACTTTTGAGGGTAGCGGTCTACTCTCTACTGTCCAACGTGTTCATTCTATTTCCATTTTTAGCATCATTGTCATAATTATTTACTAACAACAAGTACCTAGGTACCGTATTTCCTGTAATAGTGGAAGGGGTCTGGTAGATCAGAATCGGAATTTAAATAGTAGACAGGGTCCACTATTACAGCAATTACGGTATGTGTGCAAATACTGCAAATCCAATTCAATCCAAAATCCCTGTTCAGTCCAAGCCAATTGTAAAAGTTCATTGCTTTTTAACAACTCTGCAAATTGAAAATCCAAAAATCCAAACGCAAATCCAAAATACCAAATAAACACAACTAATTATGTAAATCCGTGGACAGAGCACACTATACTACGGAACGGTGTACTTCAAGATATCCAATTTTATACATACATTATACATTTTGTTCAAATATAGGATCCACAGAAACGATAATATACAAGGCGGCATTTATTCATTCAATCTACCTATATAAAAAACAATCCACAAAAACAGTCTCACTTCGTGTGTATGAACTCACAACATACTTTAATGCAAAAGGTGTCAAACGACGTATAATTGCAATGACTTTTTGGAAAAAACAACGACAAACGACAGAAATAAAACCTTGGCAAAGAAATAAACAAAGCACGAGAAAATTATGAAAAAAAATTTTAACTGGCTTAAGTCCTGCCGTAGACAGGGGACATACATCTAGTAAGGTACATAATAGGTATACTATAGGCTTTAGTACAAACTATTATCAATGTGTAAGTACCTACAACTACAAGAATAGGGAACGGAACGGAAACGATAGATGAAAACTAACTAAGCGCGGACTTTCTTAATGGACCTACAAACTCCAAAACTCGAAATGAAACATTGTACATAATGTACCAGCACCAGCCCAGGTATGACACTGTAAAGTACATGTAGAGACGAGAGCATTTTGCTATCATCATCATTATCATTATCACAAAATCACAGTACAGACGAGCGTCTCTGAACGTGAGGTAGAAAACGACGACGGAGGACGAGCCAGGTAAAATCAAAAGAACTACAGGTATAGTATATGCCTCTCTGACTCCGCGTCCTCCGCGTACTCCGTATAATTCACCGGTACATTTCTAATTCTAATAATGCCAAATACGTATCTACTATCTTAAACTGTTATACAGTTACATCCTTAGCATCTTCTCCTGCCTCAGTCAGACTCATCGTCAGACTCGAGACCGAGACAGACAATTATTTACATAGGTTGTAGGTAGGCAGATAGTATTAGGTGCAGACGCGGGGATGATAATATGAGACACAGATAACTTATAAGTATATCCTCACGGCCTATGATTATACTTTAAAAAAAATATATACTACACTAATACTAATGCCTATGCCTACACGTACTATTTGTTAAACAAAAGGACACAGCTCAAATTCGGCACGTCTCTCCGCGTACCAAACTGTCTGATGAATGATGCGCGGAGGATGAGGACTGACAAATTGACGAATGAAATTCGAGTCCTGGATCCATGATCACACTTGTACATACGTAGCTTCCCTTCCAATTAAATTACATTGAACTACATGACTGAATTCTGCACTGCAATTTCATTGTGCCCTGTGCAAGTGTCAAATTAATCGCATCTCGCGTCGAATTCGAATTCGAATTCCAATGGCATTGGATCCCCTTGCATTTTAATGCACTTTGACAACTGCAGTTTAAGCCATACAACAACAATGTATGTGTAGATTTTCCTTTAATTGCTTAGGCATTAAAATATGCTTCGATTTTGCTTGAAAATTTAAATTCAAACTGCATATTAGGCATATAGGGAGTAGTATATTAGCAGCCTAAAATGATGGTTTAACAAGTTCGGTTTGGACGTCACTAAAGATCCACAGATCCACTTCACACAGCACAGTGAGTACAGACACGAAATTTTGTGAAAAAAATCTCTCACTTAAACTGTACGATGTATTATCTGTGTGTGTGGATGTTGAAGGGAAATACATTGGACAGAAGAAAAAAAATCGAAAATCTCAAGAAGCCTCATCACGACTTTAGAAAGACCCAGTGTATCAGTTCCCAGTTAGTTAATTCCTAGCAGAGCCAGAGCCAGTGCCGGTGCCGGTATAGCCTATGTATATAGTTTGCATCTGTACGTGTATAGCTTCAAGTCAGCATCGTTTTCGTCTCGAAGAAAACGAAGAAAGAAGAAGATGATGAAAAATAAAATAGGAAAAAAAAGAAGGCGGTGGAAGTGGAAGTCGGAGTCGAAGTCGACGTCGAAGTGGAGTTACACATTTTTTTTCATGACAACTAACGAAACTAATCGTTGGGATAAACGAAGCCAAAAAGCCCAACAAACAAATGTTACAGTCAGAAAAAGGACCTTTAAGTTAAGGAGTCTGTGTCTGCGTGAGAGGATAAGCCTATGAATCTTATATCCCCAATCTCTCTCCTCTCTCCTCCCTATTACAAATCCATTTTCACAGTCTTCTGCGTGCCTACGCTGCTACGTTCAGGTACTATGCTATACTAATCGTCCATCCTAAGTTGCTAAGATGAGTTCAAAACTCATCGTCAGTTTCATCAGAGAGCCGCACTAATCCCATCACACATCTTCTCTCATTTCTCGAAAGCCGAAGACGAAGCCGATGCCGATTTCGAAGCCCAGCAGACCCCAGACTTGAAGAACTATCTGTAAAAAGAGTCCGCATCGCATCTCCACGCGAAGGAAGGAACAACATCATCTCTCATCGCATATCCCATCCCAACGCATCGCATTGCCCAAACAACTTCAACTTTAACAACCAAAACTAAACGAAAGGAAAGGAGCCCACATCATCATCCTCAACATACTTTTGTAGTTGTAGCTTGTAGCGTAGGCTCCACGTCTAAAACCCAAACCCAAGTCCAAGTCCAACCATCATATCATCATAATCACCATCATTATTGGTGCACCAACCATTCTAATTCAAGTCTTGCGTTTACTTACGTTTCCCATACCTCATTACCTTTTTTACCTACCAACAACCAACACCAAGAGCAACCTTGCCTATTTATCACACAGTATATACCTACAGACCAGGACCAGAAGGAAGGATCTATCATATTAAAACGCATGATCCGTGTGTAACTGTACTTAAAGTTAGAGGTACACACTCATTTCTAATTTCTAATACGGGCCCTGAAAAATGAAAAATGAAAACAAATGACGGGCCATTTGTTATATATGAGAGGGTTGAAGTCGAACTCAAAAAGAACTATCTACCGGTGCCGGTAAGGACCCTCTCTTCTGAGCTATTTTGCATATTGCCATTTAAAACACTAAATACAAATTGTGTATTTTAAAAACTTTGTAGTGAAACTTGCTTCATATCAGCAGCGCTTTAAACTTAAAAAAAAATAACTCAATATTAAATTACTAAAAACCACCTCACTGTTTAAAATTTTGAAATACCTATAATAACTGATTAGGCAATTAAAATAGGTGATACATTTTAGACCGTAAATAAAAAGCACATTAATTACTACGTGTTACACCCCACATCTGCCCTAAATAATGTAATAAGGTTTGTTTTGTTTTCTCGCTTATAACACGCACTTGATATAACACCCAACATTTACTATACGGGATTAGTCCTATACTTTATATCGTCTGTGAAGAACCAAAATGACCCATATCCATGTGAAGCTAAAATCAATATCTATTATCTACAGAGAAATATTGAAACATGTCTTGAAAGCATTTAAATAGAATATTTTGGACCTTTTCAAAAACATGGAATTAGAACATTTTGCACCTTTTCAAAAATATGGAATTAGAACATTTTGCACGTTTTCAAAACCATGGAATTAAAACATTTTGCACCTTTTCAAAACCATGGAATTAGAAAATTTTGCACTTTTTCAAAAAAAATGGAATTAGAACATTTTGGACCTTTTCAAAAACATGAAAATAGAACATTTTGCACCTTTTCAAAACCATGGAATTAAAACATTTTGCACCTTTTCAAAACCATGGAATTAGAACATTTTGCACCTTTTCAAAAAAATGGAATTAGAACATTTTGGACCTTTTCAAAAACATGGAGTTAGAACATTTTGCACTTTTTCAACAACATGAAAATAGAACATTTTAAGTTTTTCAAAAACTCCTAATTAACATTGTACGCATATTTCTCATTTTGTTTTTATGACATAGCTCATTTTGATTGTAGCTTAAATTTGATATGGGTCATTTTGGTTCTTCACAGACGGTATATCTTTGCCTCTCCTTATAATTGGGAAGGCGATAACGACGAAATGACAGGATCTACTTCTAGGACTTGTAGTAGTTATAGGGACCCAGGAGTGCCAATAGCAAAAAGCCATCCATGATCCATGGGAAGGGACAAGACCCAGTACAACAAAATAAACTTAAACTACATCAGATTAGATATAGCCACAGTCAGACAGACAGACAGCCTCCTGTACTCCCATCCACTCTTCTTCTCCACGTACATCTTCTTCCCTTTCTTCATCTTCCTTTGAGCTCTTCTGCATTTTGAACTTGTGAGCCCTGATCCGGATCCTCGAGAAGAGTTGCTGGAGTGCGTGGAGGAAGTAAGTAGAGCGAGAGTGATGCGGATCCAAAGCGAAGAAACGAAAACGAGATCGAGAACGAGAACGACAGAAGAAAAAAAAATAGGAAAACGAAAGGAAACTCAACTAAAGAAAGACTGGTTACTGGGACTGGTTGCTGGTACTGGTACTGGTGACTGGTTTTCCTTTTGTAAAGGAGTCCAGATTCCAGAGAAAGAAAACAAACGGGAAGAGAGCCAGAGCCACAGGATTGAAGATCACGGATCAGATTACAAACTACACTCAATTACCCACTATGTACATAGGGCCGTACTGGTACTGCATACAGCATCTCTACACTATGTACACAGTCCACGGCCTTGTAGTAGTTGGTCCAGACAAAACTAACAACTAAACTACTTACAACTCTACAGCTCACATTTTAATCTGTACATTATATAATGGTGGACGGGGACGGTAGATTCAACAGTAGGTAACTATAGTACACAGTCGCGGATCCAGGGTAGAGGTAAAGAAAATTGTTTAACACACTGTACTGCAGAGATAGGCGAACGTTTTAATTCATAGCATCGATAGAGCCAGTGCCGCCCCAAGAATTTTCCTGTATCCGCCGTTGCCGTTGCTACTATTGCATTTGAAAATAAGAGATTTAACTATAAAGTACCGCAATATCGTATCTCAAAAAGTACAGAGTACACGGCATAGCTGGACCTGGACCATTATTGACACCACTGAGACTGACTATCTGTAGTAGTGAGACTGATACACTGACTGATATCAGCTGATAGGCATTAAGTAAGTAGCAATTCACTACTTACTTTTAAATTCTGTCAGTGTCAGTACTGTCAGTACAGTCAATATGTCAGTATAGGTCTACTGCTGCGGATACACGCATCGTGAGTGAAGAATCAAAATTACCCATATCCAATTTAAGCTGGGATTAAAATAACCTGTCTTCAAGAAAAACACTAAATGAAATAGATGGGGTATATATATTAATTACGAGTTTTTGAAAAGTGAAAATTTTTGTATTTGTATGTTTTTTAATAGTGCAAAATATTCTAATTTATATGTTTTCTAAAAGGGCAAATTGTTTTATTTACATATGTTTTCTAAAAGAGCAAATTGTTTCATTTACATGTTTTTGAAAAGTGCAAATTGTTCTATTTACATGTTTTTGAAAAGTGCAAATTGTTTTACTTACATGTTTGTAAAAATTGCAAAATATTTTATTTACACGCTTTTGAAAAGTTCAAATACTGTTCCATTTACACGCTTTTAAAAAGTTCAAATACTGTTCCATTTACACTTTTTTGAAAAGTACAAAACGTTCTATTTACAAGTTTTTGAAAAGTGCAAATTATTCGCTTTTTTTCTTCTTATTTTTATTATCAAGATATTTTAATGTTTTGTAGATAGTAATTATTTTTTAGTTTTTAGCTAAAAATAGAAGTAGCTCATTTTGAGCCTTCACTGCCGATACATGTATCGCGCTATAGTTAGCGCTTATTACACATTGCTTCAGCTATACTATACTCATATCGAGCTTTCCTTTTAAATACGAACTGTACAACAGTGTACACAGAGTACCGAGTACAGAATAAAGAACTGTAAAAAGTATCTTTTTTTCCAGGACTACTGCCGACTGGAACTGGAGGAGACGTGGAGCGAAGTACCTATTTAAGTAAGAAGACACTGTGGGAAGAAATAAAGAGAAGAAAATCATTGCCACTCTCTCTCTCTCCATGACCGCTTTTTTTCTACTTCTCCTTTTTCTTTCTTGTTCATCTCTTGAATTCGAACAAATCTGAGACTCCGTGAATCTCAATCTCCGTCTGCCTCTGTTCTGTTCCAAGTTCCATTTTCCAATGGAACATCATCCTTCAGTTCTTCACTCTCCAACTCAAACAACTTCTCGTCCTCAGTCCACAATCATTTCAATTGATGCAATCCTTTTTTCCCTATTCTATTATTCCCTTTCTTTTCTTTTCTTCCATTTTACACAGAGAGACTTCCCAAATTCCCAATTCATCCCGCATCACATTTCATCTATCTCCACGATCTAATCTACACATAACTACACAACTTCTTTTCACTCCGTCCTCCTCTCCAAATCTCCACTAAATTACTTTACACATAAATATGACAAATACAATCTATTCCACTTTCATTTCCACTCACACGGGCACAATTTATAGGTACCTACGAGGCATCGCCATCGCCGTATCGTAGTATTGTGCTGAAATTTGTTATATCGAATTTCGATGCTCGATACTACGAAGTCATTTAAAAAATTTAAGCCTATCAAATACAATAAAATTGGAAACAATTTAGAAGCGCTTTTTTAAAGCGAAATTGTAAAAAAGAATTGTAAACATTATACATTTTATGTATTTTGAAAAAGCTTATCGAAATCTGTTTTTAGGTTACAAAAATTCGTAAATTTTGAAAATCAAAAAATCTAGTTGTTTTGAATTTTTGCTAGTATCGAAATTTCAATACTTTTAGCGCGTAGTATATCGATACCTTGGATTTGGATACCACATACTTAAATATTTTGCAGTTTTAAAAAATATGTAAAAAGAATTTTTTGACTTTTCAAAGACATGCAAAATAATTTCTTTTGTACATTTCAAAAACATGGAAATAAAACATTTTCCACTTTTCTCAAAACATGTAAATAGTAAATTTTGCAATTTTCTGAATCAAGTAAAAAGAACATTTTGCACTTTTCTAAAACATGTAAATACAACATTTTGCACTTTTCTAAAACATGTAAATACAACATTTTGCTTTACCATAGAAAACGACCAATAAAATCAAAATGGTGGTTTTTGTATAGAAACAAATTGCTGCCTAAAAGTAATTCCTTCGTCCGGTCCTGGATACCTGCATCAGTTTTAACTTTTAGTTTACATGACTCAGGTATTATGTGGGAGTGGGTACTTAATGGGTTACAGTACTTGTACCTACATTTCGTATAAGGTTTTTTTGCAGAAAATTTTAGACACTGATATAAAATAGACGAGATGTACCATCTTACTGACTAGTAAATCGTGTTGCGTCCTGTCGAGACGTAATTGTAAATTTCTTTTCACTACTCTAATACAGATTTTAATGGCTCGGTTTCTATGGTGTATTGCAAGTGTATGTGTTTACAAATTAGATTCGAAATCAAATCAAAAATTGTAGTTCTATCAGTATAGACATACAGGTATGATCTATTAACTACTATAGCATCAGTGTTAAATCTGGGCAAGTGAGACAACAATGGACTATAGATGAACTGGACACTGGACACCGGAATTCGGATTGGGACTGGGGCTCAGGATCGAATCAAAGGATGAAAAAACAGATCTGCCCATTGATGTTCACGTGAAAACGAGGACAAATCAAATCCCAATCACACAATAATGTAATGTTCTACTATGACTCAAGAAACATCCAAAACTCCCACAGGACCAAAATCCAGAATCCAGATCAGCCCAGATCCCTCCTTGGATCTGGCTTCTGGATCCGGACCCAGTTTGAACAAACAAGAAAGAGGCGAAACTAAAAAGGAAAATGAAGGAGTGTCGTACGTCGACGTCCACAGAGAAGATTAATAATAAGAAAATTTAAGCACTGGAGAGATGAGGCTGCGGTTGCGGTTGGTTGCTGTCATAATTTTTTTAACGTCATTTAAATTTTCGTAAATTATTGGTTCAAAAACAAAGAACTCAATAATTAAAGTCAACATTAAAACTAACATACTAAGTAACTGTATAGACATACATATATAGAATATGAATTCAAATTTAAATATTTAAAAAACCAGAAAACAAATGCACATACATCCACCAAACAGATTCTATGTTACAAGGTAAGGGAAAGGCAAAAGGTCGTCGAGAACGAGAACCAGAACCAGTACCACTTATACCAGACCAGACCGTCCAGACCCCAACCCATATTTTCGTGAAAATTTAAATGTAAATTTAAATATGTAATTAAGCGCGCTCAAATTACAATTACAAGTTACAACAGATCAGACATCCAAGCTCACAAGCCCAAGTAGTGAGCATTTATATTAACTCGTTTTACTTTCCAGTTTTCCCCGCTTACAAATCTATGCCAATCAAATCAGCCTTGAATTTTAATAGAAAAACTTTGGAAAAAAGTTCACCAGTTGAATGCACAAATACAATAAATTCTAGCTATGCAAACCTTCAGAAGTCAGAAGTACCTACCAACAATGTTTCGAATTCAAAATTTCCAATTTACTAATACTATACAGTGTACGTTGATAATTACCATAGTAACACAAAATACGACCTTTGTCATGTTACTATTTAGTCAGTACCATGCTAGACAAGTAGCAGACAGAGAGATTTTTAAACCATCGCATCGCATCATTTTTTTTAAATAAAAAAACTGGACAACTGGTAACTGGAGCTGGAGGTTAGAAAATAATACTGACGTTAGGTACTTTGAGTTCCTACGTAGGTAATTATAATTACATGTGTAGGTAGGCAGATAGTAATTAAATAAGAAGAAAGGTCGAATTTGAAAAAAATGAAACAAGTTATTATGCCCATCTCCATACTCCATACTGAATACTGGAATAATACTGGTACTGGTACTGGTACATGTACCTTGGTCTCTCGGTCTCTAAATAATAAAAGCAGCCCAATCCAATGCTATATATTTACGTGACCAGAACCAGGCTCCATTTAAGACCCTAAAGGGCATTGCTCAAGGCTCTACAATTATTGCAAAAAGTTATATTTACAACACACCAGAAACGAAGGCGCGACGAAGATGAGGGAAGAAAATGAAGAAGAAGCAAAAAGTTGTATTCTTGTATTTACATAACCACATATTTTTTTTTGAAATTTTGAATAATTACTATATATTAATGTAGATATCAGTAGCAGATAGCCCGTTTTGCAACAGAGTACCTAATTACCTACATAGCTCCTTTTCCTACACAGATAACCTCTTCAAACTTGAGTGCAGTGCAATTGCAATGCACCAGATACGAAGAGTCTCAAAGTGTTGTTGTAAAAGTAAAACTTGGTTTTTCCCACACTTGTCACATTTTTAGATGCTCTTTCAGTTTCAGTGCCAGTGTTTCACTGTTTCTGGTTCTTCATTAGGATTTTTTTTTGTGTGAGATTTGGAATTTGAGCGCAAGTGGAAAAATGGAAAGATGTTGAAGACGAAGAGAGACGAAGGCGAAGGGCAAGTTTTGAAACTTTTGAACTGTATATATCTCTTAAGCCTCTGATTTTTTTTCTGTATGTATGTCAGTGTATCTGTATCGTTAGGAGGTTAGGACATTGTGTAGTAAAATGAATCACAAGCAATGCCATAACCATAACCATAGCCATAATTCAAAGCTAAACTATACCATATACCATTATATTATGGTACATATGACACAAGTTAAGAAAGAGATCAACTTGGCTGCTTTGCTTAGACTCGTACGTTGTCTACAAATTAGTTAGCGTCTTTTTCTGTCTTCTGACAAGGAGCTCTCTATTCTCCATTGATTTTTAATTTATGTGAGTATCTTCTCAAATTTCCAGTCCCAAGGGTTCCTCAGTTCCAGTTCCAGTTCCCCCACCCCAAGTGCCTCTTACTCATCTCACAAATCTCACCCTTCTTAACGTTACACACAAATTGAAACCTATTTTAGAAAAATATTCTCCAAGATTTTACACCATCGTTAACTAGCTGACAAAGTCTCACACTGTCATTTATTGCGGCTCATGAAGAATGTTTTAACAGGACTTTTGAGCCGACAGCAAAAATTCATTAAAAAAAATTAAAACGCTTGTCAATTCATAATTTTTAAAATATGCTTCAAAATTTCAAGAGTAGAGAGATCGTTCTCGTTGGTGAAAAATCAATACCAGCCAACCTAGCGTTAAGTACTGTAATAAGCGTCAGAGCAGAAACAATTCTTTTACAAAATCGACCGAGACTCGAGACCGGCACCGGCACAGGTCCATTTCATTCTCCGTATGGCGAGTGAGAATTCTAAATGGCTTCAAAGCGGAATATGGCAGAAACAGTAAACAAGGGAATTTTGAATTTATAGCTCTGTAGAATAGTACCACATACAATGTTAATTCCCCATGTAAGAAATTGTTTGGGGCAGCCACATGTCCATTATGTCTCCGTCTGTCCCTGTTGCCCTCTTCCATCCTGACTACAGCGGCAATGCATGCTGAAAAATAAAGACGTGAAGAAGCCCTACAACGATTACCATTGACATTCCCAATCCCAATCCCAACATAACACCATTTTCTATATACATAATTTCCATGACCATTTGAGACCACATGTTTCCATTTCTATCTAAAATTGGATATTATTGTAATTCCAGGCGCTGTAGTAAAATATCCGTAAAGCTCATACTCTCAAAAGGCTTCGGCTCCTCTCCAGATGCAAACACTCCGACACCGAATAAAGCTGTTCACACAACACAACACTACAAAGACAACACAAAGCACCTTCGTATGCAGGAAAATCCATTATTGGCTCTGTGCATGATGCCGTCTGGAAAACTGTTGGTTGAAACTGGCAACTCTCATTCTAATCGCCTCTCGTAAATATTCTGTGGAAGCCATTTGACCAAGACGAACAAAACTGTAGCCAAAAAGAACCGCGACAAACCCAACTTGTAAACTATATGGAATATAAAAAGAGTATCTCGACTCGACGAAAAGGAAAAAGACAAGAAAAAAAACATTCAATATTTGTAATTTACAAGTTGTTTATGAGGGAAAAAGAAGGGGAGCACCCTCGCACTTTTCATACTAATAACCGTTTCCCATATCATCTCTCCATTCTTTCATGTTTCATATTTTTATTTTTGGAATGCGTCTCCGTCTGTCTTTCACTACTGTGTTTGTGTGTGTGTGAAAATAATTTATATCGTAAATGAAATTCATTCTCACACACACACACACTCACACCCACACACAAAAACAACCTATAGATACTGTACCACATATTTTTGCCTGCCGCCCGGGCCCGGGCCCGGTGCATACGCGTATAGCACACCACACCAAAAATCATACACAGACGAAAAATAATTTTCTATTCTTTTTTCTTTTACTATTGATATACTATACACAAATTATTACACATGACGGGAATTTCATCATGTACCACGCATATAGGTGCAGGGAATAAGGGAAGGAAATATAAAGGGAGAAAAATGTAAATAAATACAAAGTCAACATTGAACATCCGCTAGTCACTCTCAGAAGGTTCAGCTTTTCAAATTCTAATACAATATATGGATACGTAATAATACATATGCGTAAGGCGCAACCAAGGTAGGTAGGTACTAGGTATTTCCATTCTTCAAAAAACTATGTCTTCACTTCCTTTGTTGGTGTAGTTTTTGTTTTTAAACTGTGAAACTTTGAAACTTGTGAGTGTGGAATGTATGCGTGTTTTAATCATACATACAACAAGAAAAGCGAACAAGCCTTTCATCATTTTTCATTTCCCGCTTCTTTCAAATTTAAATTTTTATTTATACTTTATACCGAAACCGACACGCACTTTCGACTTCGAATTCGAATTCAACTTTAACGTTAGTACCAGTAGCATCACACGTATAAAAATGAAAATTAGAAAACATTTCAGTAGAAACAATAATACCAGGTTTGGTAGGAGATTTAAGCCTTAGTTTACACGCATGAATCAAAAGGCCCTATTTACAATTAATTTATTCAAGATTTCAAAAATTGTAAATATAGCATACAGTACAGTACAGTACAGTTCTTACTGATGCTGATGCAATTTAAGTCTAGAGCTTAATCAATACAATAACAATATAACAAAAAAAACAACAACAACAACTTTCCCCTTGCTTGAAATTAAAACGTAGCGTACCGTACACTGCAAAATGCACAGGGAATACGTAAAATGTGATTTGAATTTCTAAACGGTTACAAAACAATTAGACAACTTGGGTACAATCCCCCTATAGAATTTAATGAAGGATTTACAATTTACAAATGTTATACATTAGGCTTTAAAATTGCAAAAATGCAAGACTGCTTAGAATTACTAATATATTACATAAACACAAATTCAAAGAAAAAAAATACAGAAGAAAAGAAACACCTGCAAAGTGTAAATTCTAAAGCCTCTCAGTCCTACCCAATAACGCCCAACACCCAAACAATATGATTTGCTGTATAATATAGTGTCCCACAGTATAACTAACTAGTGTAATAAAAATGTAAAACGGAAATTTCTCGGATTAATTAAATAATTAGAAGGTGCTAATCCACACAGGATACAGTAACGCTCTGTTGTATGTTGGTATTAATTGTACGGGACACTTTGTTTTGGGCTGTGCTGTATGCTGAATCGTACTTTAAGTCTCTCTATTAATTTATCTCTGTAGGACGTGAAATCGAATGTAGGTTACACAAGAAAAAGTTGGGCTTATAACAATATATAAATTTTTTAACGATTTTACAATTTATACAATTTACACTTGTTCTTCTCGGAACAGTAGTAATTACTTCACAGGCCAGCTTTGTAAATAAATATACAATCAACAATAAATTTAAAAAAAGAAGTCCAAACGCTAAAAAAGACAAAGCATCGTTTTCATTCGTCGCTTCCTACATAATATCTGTAATGTTATGTCTCCTGAGTATTTTCCCTTCTTTTTTTCAGCGAGTACTTTTGTAAAAAAGCAGTATCCGTTTTACTCTTTTGTAGGTGATTTTATTAGTACTAAATAGCATGAGAAATGGAACGACGAACGAGAGACGTACGTAATAAAATCATTTTATAATCAAAATACAATACAGTAGCGCATGTAGCATTATAATTAAGTAGGTACCTACTTCCATATGTCACTGAAAGTCACTCGCAATTAATTCTCTATACATAAATTGTTGCAGAAACAAACTTGCTAATTAATTCATCCGAAATTCCAGATGTGGTGGTACTATTTCTATCAGTACAATATTTTTTGCAATACCAACTAAAAGCTAAACTAGTTTTTAAATTTCTAATAAGGGACCGCCCATAAATGAGGCCATGGAAATATTCACATTTCAAGCAGCCTAACCATTGTGGAATGGTTATCTTTAACTTAACATGGGATGCCATCAATATTCTACCCGTCACATCATTTATGGTCGATCCCTAACGCTGAACGTCATCGCCGTCTCCAGACGCCAAGTCAACCATTAATAGTTGTTTTATTTAATAACATAACCATGACCTGGGCCGGATAATGCGGCCAGCGCAGGCAGCCCCCGCTGCTTAAATTTTCTCAAAATATGTAAATGGAACATTTTGCAGTTTTCAAAAATATGAAAAAAGACTTTTGAAAAACATGCAAAATAAATTTTTTTGTACATTTCAACAACATGAAAAAAAACATTTTCCACTTTTCTCAAAACATGTAAATAGAGCATTTTACACCTTTCTGAATCAAGTAAAAAGAAAATTTTGCACTTTTCTAAAACATGTAAATACAAAACTTTGCTTTACAATTAAAGAAAATCATCAATAAAATCAAAATGGTGGTTTTTGTATGGAAACAAATTGCTGCCTAAAACCAATTCCTTCCTCTGGCCCTGAACATGACTACTGGCTAAACCATTACTAGCCTGCGCGCCGGGCAACTAATAATGTTTTTATTAAACATTTGTTTAATTACAGACTTTGAGAAATTCTGCTGAGCAGGAATTTCGAAAAATATGGTTAATTACGAATTCACAATTAAATCAACGAACACATACGAACACAACATAACTAACCGAATGTGATTTTGATGTTCTACAGTAAAATTGTACATTATGTAGACATGCAGAAGTACCTAACTACAAATATTTACGTAAAAAAACGCTATAAGGAAAATTAGAAATTAATCATTAAAAAAAGCAAATAACAAGTCCAGAAATAAAGGAATTATTGCAATAACTTGAGTACTTGAGTACAACTTAATTACCCACCACTCTAATAAAAAACAAAAACGAAAAACGAATATCTGCCTCTGTATTTTGTACACTGCAGTGTGAAGTACAAGTTTTACTGGAAGCTATGTTGAGCACTTTAAACTTTAGACACGTACTTAATACCTAAGGTACCTACATACATGGAAATAAAAGTTGATTTTGATTTTTTTTTTAAATTCCATAAAAGAAATTATACATATTACAGCGAAAAACCGTGTGAAAGCCTTTGCTTAATCTCACTCCGACTCGCAGTCCCAGTCGCCATCGCCGTCGGTTGGAATGTAGGTAATCGTACAGTACAACATGATCATAATCATAATCGTCAATCGCTATGTATTATTATCGTTGTAGTTTTCGTACACGTGATGAATGACTCTATGCCTATAGCTATTCAGCATTCAGCTATAACTTTACTAAACTAACGTGTGCTAACAATTATATACATACTATTAGAATGTATTTAAATTTGCATGAAAGGGTCGTATATATTCTATTTCTGGTACCTGTACTACTAAATGTCAGTTGTAGTACATACTATTTAATAGGCATATGCATATAATTTTGTTTTTGTAGTGATTGTCAATGCTAAGTAAGTAATGACACTGAAAAAAGTATTTAAAAAAATTCCTTATTCCTTTAAATAAACAGACCAAGACGCCATGTTCTTCATGTAGGTACATACTATGTAGATTTTCCCTAGAATTAAATATTCGCAAGAAAAAAAGGAAGCTAATTTGAATTTTCATATTTAATGAAATTACCATTTTAACTAATGTATGCATAATTTATTTATACAATCCTTGATTTTGATTTTGAATTTTTCTGATCTGATAGCTTTAAATGCGAGGACACGGACATGACTTCTATCACTAATCAGTAGTTCATGGTACAGAAGTACTTAAGGAAATTGACGAAAATCCAAACAAAAATTAACTGCCGCAGGAAGGAGACACAGAAAAAATACACAACCAAAAACCAAAAAAAAATAAAAACCTTTCTAAGGTCAATTTCTGACTGCATTTCTAGTAAAAATAAATACATTTTAAAAATAGAAAATAATCAAATGTATTTAGGGGGTAAACAGGTCACAAGACCTAAAAGTACATGTAGGTACCTATGTTAAATTGAAGGTTTATCAAAATGTCAAACGTATTAATTTCAATTTAACGAGCACAATCAACAAACGA